>OY992537.1:171345020-172620020 GCA_963921195.1 Pegoplata infirma | reverse complement strand
AATGTCAGATGCACCAATACATTCATAAGCACATGCAAAAACATCAATTTACTGTGAATGAATGTGTAGCAGCGGAAACGGATGTTAACGAGTATTGCATGAGGTCGATTGGTTGTCGTTTTACTTATTTTCTTTTTCTATTTTTTTTTATGTTGCACTGCAGTTCTTCATCTTTTTTGAGAGTACTTTACATATCAATGAATAAAAATTGCATAAATTTTGAAGTAATTCTCACGCAAAAATTTGTTCATTCCCTTCAACTACCTTATCAGTGCATTTTTTTATATTTGTACAATACTATAATAGTCGTACATAAGTACACACATAGTTTCAATACAAATGTAAATTTTTCTCCTGTACTTTTTTGTAAGCACCTTTTGCTTAAAGCCTGAGTCCATCATACTCATAAATCAGTTATAAGTCATAAGTTGCTGCAAAAAAAGAAAATGCATAAAAAATAAACACAACCGGATGTCCATTTTTTGTTAAAAAAAAAAAGTTTTTTTATTTTCGTTTGTGCAGCAAATGCGTGAAGGTGTATGCAATTGTATGTTTCAGTTGCAAATGACTCTCATCCTCTTTAAAAATTGTATTACCAAAAAAAATTGTTCAACATCTATGTTGACAAAATATGCATGTATCGAAATGAAAAAAAAAAAAATGCGAAAAGGCTCTCATTGTCATCATGCAATTGTAAAAAAACCCATCAGTAGAAAAAAAATGGTCATAACTTTAAAGTAAATGCTGTAAAAACAACGAAAATCCATAAAAATGCATCATAATTTTTCAACGCATCCCCTTGTACGGTCAAATACAAAAATGGAGCAACAACAGCTAGAGTTGCCAAGTATCGACAGCAAATTCATTATTTAGGCACAGATATGAGGAGTTCCGGCTAAGACTTAAATTTTGAGGTAAAAAAGATGTGATTTTTGTTTTGATGGCACATCGATGAAAGTTGGCATAAATATTAGAAGCTATTTAAGAATAAGAAATTCGTTCGCTTCAATTAAATCGCGCAAGGGGGCCAAAAGTTATGGCGGTTTTAAGATTTAGCGGTTTTAAAAATCTTAAAAATATTTTAAATATTCTTTCCCTACACATTTGTTGCATGCGTTATTAAAACATGCCAGGATATGTATATCATTTCTTCTAAAATATATGATATAAATTTAACCCTTTAATGACCAAACGATTTAAAAAAAAAGTATCTAAGTACCTAAAATCGCGATTAATTCGCGGTAAAAGAAAAGTTTCACAATTTTTTATAACATATTTAGTAGGGCGGGTCGATTTATTTTTCGACAATTTCCCTATGATTTCCGTATTCTATGGGTTATTCCATGAAAATTTGCCAAAGGAACCATACCTCTATCGTTAAAATCGAGTCCCCTACTTTTTGTTGGTAGATTTTTTCCCAAATTGACGTTCGTATGAAATATTACCTACACGTTCACATCCATAGCTCAAAAACTATCGATCGGGTTTAATCGCCAGTAGGCGCGTTGGAAAGGTGAGCTCATTTTAATCAATTTACAAAAAAAAATCTCCAACATTGGTCCAACGGTTCAAAAGTTACGGGCATTTTTGTCCAAATTTTGGAAAAATATTTTTTTCATGATTTTGTCCATGAATATTACTTTCATGGCCATTTTTGGGGCTCAATCCATTATTTAATTCAATTTACAATTCAAAACGAAGAGTTTAAGCCCAAATTTATCGAATTCGGTTGATTAATTATGCGATATTGCTAAAACAAAATAACACATAAAACCAACTTTTTGATTTTTTTCCCCTTTTTAATTTTTTTTTCTACAAAAATTCAAATTAAGAGATAATAAAGTATCTATCAACGTATTATCAAAAAAAAATATTCAATTTGAGTGTAGTAAAAGACAAAATGTGAAAAAAAACATTATTTTTTCTGAAAGTCTTGTTTGCTTTCAAGTCTCGGTGTTTTCGTACGGCTCTCTAATGTCGTCGCCATAGCGCCTTCTACATTCTTTCCTGCAACTCGTTTAGCAGTGGCAGCCAGCAATTGGACATGTCTTTCCGTTCCTTGAATGTGTAAAGGAATTTGTGGATCATCGAACGGTGGCACTTCGTAATTTAAATATCCTTCCAAATGTTCATACGAATAACTTTGCGTAAACGGTGGTTCGAATAAAATGGTATTGTCATTTAAATCAATCATATTTGTATATTCCGTACAATTAAAGTTTATAAGAGATTTTTTATAAACTCTAACGGAAAGACATGTCCAATTGCTGGCTGCCACTGCTAAACGAGTTGCAGGAAAGAATGTAGAAGGCGCTATGGCGACGACATTAGAGAGTCGTACGAAAACACCGAGACTTGAAAGCAAACAAGACTTTCAGAAAAAATAATGTTTTTTTTTCACATTTTGTCTTTTACTACACTCAAATTGAATATTTTTTTTTGATAATAGGTACTTTATTATCTCTTAATTTGAATTTTTGACCGAATTTACATTGGGCAATTTTAATTGCGGCAATTCTGATTTTTTAGTTTATCAGAGAGAGAGATAAGATTCTTCCCTCTCTCTCCGACACATTATAAAATCAGAATTGCGGCAATTAAAATTGCCCTGTCTGAATTTGGACTTTGTAGAAAAAAAAAAAATAAAAAGGGGAAAAAAATCAAAAAGTTGGTTTTATGTGTTATTTTGTTTTAGCAATATCGCATGAATTAATCAACCGAATTCGATAAATTTGGGCTTAAACTCTTCGTTTTGAATTGTAAATTGAATTAAATAATGGATTGAGCCCCAAAAATGGCCATGAAAGTAATATTCATGGACAAAATCATGAAAAAAATGGAAAAATTCTCCAAAATTTGGACAAAAATGCCTGTAACTTTTGAACCGTTGGACCAATGTTGGAGATTTTTTTTTGTAAATTGATCAAAATGAGCCCACCTTTCCAACGCGCCTATTGACGATTAAACCCGATCGATAGTTTTTGAGCTATGGATGTGAACGTGTATGTAATATTTCATACGAACGTCTATTTGGGAAAAAATCTACCAACAAAAAGTAGGGGACTCGATTTTAACGATAGAGGTATGGTTCCTTTGGCAAATTTTCATGAAATAACCCATAGAATACGGAAATCATAGGGAAATAGGTGAATTTTTTCACTCCCTACAAATCGCCCGCCCTAATATTTAGGCAATGCGCGTTGGTATTACTGAAAAAAATTACGGAAAATCGTATCATTGTACCAGTAGTTTAAAAAAAATCGGTGATGCTTTTTTACAACAAGAAAATTTAATATGATCCAAAAAATCTATAATCATCCAAATTTTTTAACCCGCCTCTGATTTTATGATGACACATCAAGTGGGCTCTCATTTAAAAAAAAATCATCCGATTTCGTGTAAAGCCTTGGATGTGCCAGATCAAAACAGGTTTAGATAAAATCATCGCGCTTTCCGCTCAGAATTGCTTAAAGTAAAAAGTCAGAAAGCAAATCAGTTCTACTCGTTAAGGCACGTCTTTTGGTGTATTAAAATGAACATGATGCATTAATAGCTACTAAAAAAAATTGGAAACAGATTTGAAAATTTCGCACAATTTTCAAAAATGCCATAAAATTTTTGCAATTTATTTTTTATAAACCCGCCATCGATTTTTTTATGTAAACTCCTAAAAAACTCGGTTTACGCAAGAGTCCACCAAACTTCGAATGAAACCGCGAATGTGCCTCGCGAAAAACTTGTATTTTAAAAAAAGTTACGTTTTTTCTTTCGAACTTTGATCTGCTGAAACTCCTTAACTATTCATGGCACATTAACGGGATTAATTCCAAAATGTTAAGAATTACAACAGCTACTAACTCTAGTTCAACTTTTTTCATTTTATAGAGGGGGCCGAAATCCCTGATCAAAAAACCTCAAAATTTAAAAACTCTTAATTTTTGGTTTCAAAACTTAACCGTCTTATAACTTCTTACCAAGCGATGAAGCATCTATCAAGCCAACATTAAAATAATCTCTTATATGTACAGACTTTGTGTTATGCCGGAAAAGATTGAAATATAAGGAGACCTTTAAAAAAAAGCGAAAGAAGGTAAAAACTATGGATTATTTCAAGCCATTTTTATCGATTTTTCAACTTGAACCCTCTGTAACTTTTACGGATAAAGTGGGGTAATCATTAAACATTGATGGTTCAAGGTCTTGTTTACACAACTGCATTTACAGTTTTTCTAAATTCCGAAAACTGCCGGTTTTTTTAAATATTTATTTCAGTTTCACTGCACTGAAAAAAAAATTTACCATTTTTAAAGCATTTTGCACTTAATTTAAAAAAGGAGGGTATACGAGGGCTCCAAAGATATTAATTCTTATTCCAAGTATATTTTTTCCTAAAACATAGTAATGCATTTACTTAAATATATCTTAAAAGTAAGTAAAATTGTACTTAATATAAGTTTAATTGTTTTTATCAAGAGGAAAAATATTTTTTTAAAATAAGTAAAAATTTCCTTAAACTTACGGATTCTGTGGACCCTATGGAGTCCAAATGTGAGGACCCTACGGGCCCCCAATATATGGGGTCCGCCCATGAGTATATGCGTACACTATTATAGGGTCACTATTGATTTTGATCCAAAATTTTGGTCAGAATCGCTCTATCTTGCATAGTTTTCGAGATATGGGAATGGGGTCTTGAGAAATTTGATCATGAAATAACTCGAAAACTATAACTCGGAGAGCTTTCAGGTCTTCGGCGGTCATATTCTACAAGTTAAGGACTACAAAAATGCCTTTAGAATTTTTTTCGTATCTGCAGTATTTGCAGAGTTATAGGCATTTGAAAATTCCGCGAAAATCGAAATTTGGATTTAAAGTTAGGGTCTCATGGGGTCTCCACATGGGGCCCCCAGATGGGGTCCCCAAAATACCTAAAGTATTTTTTCCTTAAGTTAAGTAAATTCTTTCTTAAACTGATGAAGATATGGATTTTAATAAAGTCAATGAAATCAATAAAATAAAGATTACTTTTGTCTTAAATTAAAACAAAAATTTATTAAATTAAAGAAAATGCGATTTGCAATTAAAGATTTGTACTTATTTGATACAAGGGCTTGAAAATGTCTATACTATTTTTAAGTAAGCTACGTACTTATTTATTTTTTTTGCACACAATTTAATTTTTTTTCTTCTAAGTAAAACAAAATTTTTTAATAAATCCTTTTTTTCTTAAATGCAATCAATTCGCCATAAATATAAAGAATATTTAACTTAATTTAAAAAAACAAATTAAGGAAAACTCTTGTGCTTTTTTAAGTATTTGCATGTACTATCTTCAAGTTAATTTTCTTTGTTTTAAGTAAAACCACCTTATATTAAGATAAGTTGAAGTAAATTCAAAAAAATTTGTCAACTTAAATTAATAACAGTGTTTATTTAATTTCAGTATAGTTATTTTTTTCAGTGTGAGTTGAAATTTAAAAAAGATTTCATGATATATTCTCTTATAATTTTTTACTTCTATTACTGTTTGAGCTGAAAGGGGTCTATTGGGCTTCAAAATAACTCCAATAAATTTTCGTGAAAACCAAAATTGTCCTTACCCCACCGCATTACGGTTTTAGTAAAAACCCCAAAAAATATATACTAGGGGTTGTGCAGAAGGCTTAAAAATGGACAAATACAAAAAACCGATGTTTGTTTTATTTTTACCAAAAACTGTTTTCTGATGTGTTTTATAAAATTTTATGATGATTCTTTTCTTTGACCAATTTAACCATCGAGCTCCCGATATAATGAGTCATTTGTGTACTTGTTTAAAAGAAATTCTTTAAAACAAGGCAGTTGGAGGATTTAAATGTTCTTTAAATATTTTGTTTATCAAGTATTACTAGCGGTCGTCAAAGCAAGAAAATGCATTTGACCTACATATCTAAAAGTTGATATTTAACATATTTTACAAAATTTTCTACCTTTTGCTATTATTCCAAATGCCTCCCCCGTAGCCATATAAAAATTTAAAACAATCCTTGGGACCCACATCGCGGATTAAATAAAAATACCCAATTTATGATATACTATTTTTGAATGTGATATTGTCTAGACCAGAGCTTCTCACTAACTTTTGCTTTGCGACCCCTTTTTAATGTTTAAAATTTTTCGCCACCCACCAACATAAAAAAAATTATTAACGTGAACTTTGCCTTCAGTTTTTCAAAAGCCTGAAGCAATGGAAAAGTTTGCAAACTAAATTTGGAAGCAGTATTGAAAGATAAATCGAAAAAGTGTGGTCAGATCCGAAACGCGTACCAAAAATTCACGTAAAAAGCTTCTAAAAAACAATTTTTGTAAACTTTGACATCAAATTCCCAAAAAAATGGAAACCCGGTCCCGAAATATGGCTTTTTATATCGAAACTTACTATCCTCATCTATTTTTTATTTCGAAAATAAAAAAAAAATACCAATTTAGCCTGATCAGAAATGAAGACATGTTTACCAAGAAAGTAGTTAAAGTCCAATTTGGAGTAATGATGGTTATTTTTTCAAAATTATGTACAAATGTTTGGTAATGATCGAAATTTTATTCGATCACGAATCTTGATCCGTTATTTGGATCCAGATTACAAATCAGCATTAAAAAAGTAAATCAAAAAAGTGGTCAGATCCCAGACGCATCCAAAAATTTCACAAAGCTCTTAAAATGCACGAGAATACGATTTTGTGAACATTTTAAGTTTTCTAAAAAAACTAACGTACTAGAAAAATTTGAAACCCAGATTCAGAGTCAACATCGAAAAGTTAATAGAAAATGAACTATCAGATCACAGACTCAGCCAAAAATCTTCAAAAATCAGTGTTGGACATCCCGGGAAGTTAACAACTGCACAGACCTTAAGTGATGGAAAATTATATTTCTTTAATAAAAGTATTTGTAAATTTTTATTACACATCAATAAAAAAAATGTGTTTTAAAAATTTGCCAAAACTTAGGGCTTTAACAAAATTGTAAGCGACCCACCGTTTGAGAACCATTGATCTAGACAGGAAAGATAAATTTTTTCAAATAGATAACAACAACAAAAAAATTGATTGAATCCTGTTTCCTAATTCCAGTTTCCGCATTGAACATAACTTAAAGACTTTGCAGTCATCTTGTGTTTCATTCACAGAGTGATTTAAAAAAAGATTTGCGTTTTTTTCCGAGCTTGTTGTTTTTAACATGAGCATCATTATGCTCACCTTGCAAAAACTTTTCAAATATTTATAGAAATTGGGCAATGGACAGCCAAAACAGAGTATACACTAAGGGTGTTCTTATTTTTTTATTTCGGATTTTTGTGTTGCACTGGGCAGAATTTTGTTCCTTTGTCCTAAAAACTTAATAATATAAAATTTGGAGTTAATCCGATAACTTTAAGTGGACGCGGAAACGACCTGAAGTTTGAATAACGGATTACAAGGGGAAAAAATGACTTTTTACTCATTTTCTCAATTTTTTCGATATTTAAAGTTAAGTTTGAATTCAAGTGGTTACAGAATTGTGATGTGGAGTTCATTACCTTTGTAATAAGGCAATAAAAACTAAAATCGGTTAAAAATCAGCCAAGTTATTACAACTGCCCCAGGCAACTAACGTGTGGCAGACCACTTGATCAAAGATTTCGAGTTCAATTTTTGAAATTGATTGAAATTATCTACTATAACAACATTTTTTTATTCTTTACTTCCCAATGTGCTAAGGTAATAGGTATTTTTCATATTGTGTTATGCTAACTTGTTTTAAATTAATGTTAAAAAGGTCCAAATTTTTCAGCCTTGTTTTCAAATCTCCAATTTTAAATTTTAATTTTTTTAGGCAAATAAAATTTAAAAAATCGACCATTGGAATATAGGATTTTGTTAAGCACATATAAGGGAATAAAAATTACAAAAATTGTAGACATTCCTTTTTTCATTCGTCTAGTTTAGCGATTTTAATTCGGCGGATTTCGAGATAATAGTGATTTTGGTAACTTTTTTAGCTTTTAGTTAATTTTTTTATTTTTTTTAACAAACTTCGTATGTTTTCTACCCAATTACCAGAGCTTCGAAGAATGAAATCCTTTTCGAATGAATTCTTAAAAAAATCCATTCAATTTTCATAGTCAGTGAATGCATTCGATTTCATAAATCAACATTGAATGCAGTCCTTGGAATTCATTCGATCGAATGGAAAAAAATGAATGCATTCGATTTCTTCTTCATTCGATTTAGAAAAATCGAATGCATTCGATTTTTTATCATTCCATTGCGAATGCAATCGATTTTTTAAATAGATAGATCAAAACGGAGCCAAATTTTGGTCCATAGTATCGCCGACTCTCTTTACATACGATGACCCTAATGGGCTCTAATTTTGAATCCAAAAAAATTGGTATTTCCGAAAATTTAAAAAATGCACATATTAACTGCATATACGACAAAAAATGTGAAGAGTGTTGGCGATACTATTGACAAAAAATTGGCTCCGTTTTGCTCTATCTTGGTAAGTTTTTTTAAGTTTTTTATGCAATGAATGAATAAGCCATTCGATTTTTTAAATTGAATGAAAAGAAAATCGATTGCATTCGCAAGTGAATGCATTCGATTTTTAAAAGTCGAATGAAAAAAAATCGAATGCATTCGATTTTTGAAAGTCGAATGAAAAATAAATCGAATGCATTCGATATTTATAAATCGAATGAGTTTAAGGTGAATTCATTCAATTCGCTAAAATGTGATTTGGGGATGCAATCACTAAATTTTCATTCAGAATGATAAATCGAATTAAGGAATGAAATACTTAGAGGCTCTGCCAATTACTACAGATCAATATAGAAAACTTCAATTCCTTTAATCAAGGCAAAATTGAGATATGAAAAATTTACCCAGTTCAAGGTCAAAGGTCAAATTTTAGAAGAATTTGAATTTTTAAAGATTTACAGATTTTTCGAGCGGATATTAATGAAACTCCTAAATGTTATTTTAATAAGATATAAAAATTAATGGCTTATAAAAATTCAGAACATTAACCCTTAAGTGCTGTTGGGGTCTATATGACCCTATGAAATAATATACTTATATTTTCTCCATTAAATAAAAAAAAATATAGACCCCAATATCACTTATGGGTTAATTTTCCGAATTTTAATAATAAACCATTTATGTTTAGTCATATTAAAATAACATCAAGGAGTTTCATAAATATCCGCTCAAAAAAATTTTAAATCTTTAAAAATTGAAATTGTTCTCAAATTAGACCTTTGACCTTTAACTGGGTCAATTTTTCATATCTCAATTTTGCCCTGATTAAAGGAATTGAAGTATTCTATATTATTCTGTAGTAATTCGGTAGAAAACATATGAAGTTTGTTAAAAAAAAATAAAAAAATTAACTAAAAGCTAAAAAAGTTACCAAAATCACTATTATCTCGAAATCCGCCGAAACAAAATCGCTAAACTAGACGAATGAAAAAAGGAATGTCTACCATTTCTGTAATTTTTATTCCTTTATATGTGCTTAGCAAAATCCTATGGTCCAATGGTCGATTTTTTAAATTTTATTTGCCTAAAAAAATTAAAATTTAAAATTGGAGATTTGAAAACAGGGCTGAAAAATTTAGACCTTTTTAACATTAATTTAAAACAAGTTATCATAACACAATATGAAAAATACCTATCACCTTAGTACATTGGGAAGTAAAGAATAAAAAAATGTTGCTATAGTAGATAATTTCAATCAATTTCAAAAATTGAACTCGAAATCTTTGATCAAGTGGTCTGCCACACGCTAGTTGCCTGGGGCAGTTGTAATAACTTGGCTGATTTTTAACCGATTTTAGTTTTTGTTGCCTTATTACAAAGGTAATGTACTCCACATCACAATTCTGTAACCATTTGAATTCAAACTTAACTTAAAATATCGAAAAAATTGAGAAAATGAGTAAAAACTAATTTTTTCCCCTTGTAATCCGTTATTCAAACTTCAGGTCGTTTCCGCGTCCACTTAAAGTTATCGGATTAACTTCAAATTTTTTATTATTAAGTTTTTAGTACAAAGGAACAAAATTCTGCCCAGTGCCAAGAAATTAAAACATTTTAAATTTTTCCCTTACTGTTAAGAACACCCTTAGTATACACACAAATAAGAAAATGCCTGAAATATAATTAAATTGTCCACCCCTTTTAAATTTCGACTTTCCAACCTTACACCGGATATAAAAAATCCAGGTCCGTGAGGATTTCCCCAATGGTTAAAAATAGTTAAAATGTAAAAAAACTCCATTTCGCCACGCCTTGATTTAGTCTTAATTCTTCGCTTACAGTCCAAAAATTTAGAGTTTGATTTTTTAGCTTCATTAGAAGCCTTTAAAATTAGATAAAATGTTAAAAAACACATTTGGAAACGTCCCTTTACTTTTCTTAATTCTCCACCCACAGTCCAAGAAAATTATTTTATGAGAATGTCATAGTTCCAATTAGTAAGGGAAATAATGACCTCGAGCTAGAATAAACCTACACAAAATAAAATCGCCAAATTTAAATCAACAAACATCGATTGTAAATCAACAAAGCATGATATCAACCAAACATTTAGTAAAAACGGCCGCCAGTTAGTCCATAATACAAAATTTCGATTTTGTTTTCAACAAACTTAGTCAAGTAATTTTATTTCAAAATTATTTTATCATGCCAACAAATTTGTGCTTGTTGAATTTCTTTGTTGAAAAAAAATAAGATTTTTTTTCGTTTGTCAGAAAAAAAATTTAAGATTTTATACGTTTGTCATAACAAATAATAATTTTAAAGAACTATTACAAACTCGTTTATCAATTTTAAAACTTTTTTTTTCAACAATCAATATTTACAAACATTAGTTGATATCACAAATTTCCGTATAGGAGCACTTTCAGTGAAAAAGTTAATTGTATACAAAAATATGGGGGTCAACATAACAATTCGTTTTTTTCTGTGTACTCAAAATATAATATTTTAAAGGTCGCATAAAATAATTTTTATTTTTTAATAAAAATTAATCAGAGTTTTCTTTTCGTTTATATATTTATAGTTATGTTGGGGGTCCCGAAAAAAATTTAAATATTGAAAAGGGGTCGCGAAGCATAAGGAGAAGCCCTGCTTTAGAATGTACACTTAGAAAAAAACTAACTAAAAAATGGGAAAATTAGCTAAATCCAAGGAAAATTGATAATGATTTAGCTCCATTGCCATGTATTTCCACATTTTCCATATTTTTCTTAAAAATAAGGGACAAATTTAACTAGAAAATGGAAAAAAAAATTCCAATTTTTTTGTTAAAATAAAATTTTTAATGAGGGAATTTTTCCTAAAAATTTGTTTATATTTGTAAAAGCATCTGTATACACACAGAATTCTCATTATGTTCATTATTTGTTATAATTATAAAAAATCGTTTGTTTTTTATATCCAAGTAATAAATTTAATTTTTCCAGACTATGGGAAAACACGCCAAAGCCAAGGACTTTATTGTGATTAAAATATTATTTACTCTCTAACACATACATGTGTAGAAAAAATTAAAGCATTTATTTTATTACTTGTTATCAGTGTTGCCATATATTTTTTTGAAAAAACTATTTTTGAAAAAGATTATTCTAGCTCAAGGTCATATTTCTTTTACTAATCATTACGATGATATTGTCAAAGTAACAATTTTCAAGAAACTTTTTATAAAGTTGTTTGTTTTAAATTGATTGGTTTGGTCATTTTGCAAGACTTACTCGACACGTGTTTCGGAATTCGTCAAATTCCATTGTCAAGAGTATTTAGCAAATTGACAATCGTTTGTGGCAAAACATAAGGTCTTATATTCGTATGTAAATAGGCATAACGAGAAATGTACTAAATACACAACATTATACAGCTCTAAATTTCAAACGAAAAGTCATTGTCAATTTGCTAAATTCTCTTGACAATGGAATTTGACGAATTCCGAAACACGTGTCGAGTAAGTCTTGCAAAATGACCAAACCAATCAATTTAAAACAAACAACTTTATAAAAAGTTTCTTGAAAATTGTTACTTTGACAATATCATCGTAATGATTAGTAAAAGAAATATGACCTTGAGCTAGAATAATCTTTTTCAAAAATAGAATTTTAAAGGTCGAATAATAAATAATTGTTATTAATTTAAAAATTAAAACAGAATTTTTGAAAAAACTTTTTATTTCTGAAAAAAAAATCTTTTTTTTTGTGAAAAATTTTTTTTTTTACAAAAGTATTGAAAAAATTAAAAATTAATACATTATGTATTTTCAATTCATTTTTTATATCAAGTGTAAAAAAATAATAAAAAAAACAACCAAGCGTTCATTTGGAGCTCGAAAAGACTCATAAAAGAGTTCTTAGACGTTCTGAAAACATAATCCCGTTTTCTTAGCGCTCTTATAATATCATAATAATAATTTTAATCGAACGATCAGTTTTTATTTAGTTTTCGGAATTTAATTACAAATCATTTTAAATAATTAATTAAACCTAACCGAGAACTGGTTACAATGACCGTTGTCTCGTTGTATCGAAATCAACCAAGGGTTTAGTGGGAATCGAACCCACGACCACCTGTTTCATAGGCTGGCATGCTACCAACTAACCTACAGGGGACTTATATGACTCATAAAAGATTCTGAAAAATATATGTTCGTATTCTTTCCTGACTCTTTTATGAATGTTCAAAAAAACGTATTTTGAATTTTTTACATATCCAGAATTAAGAGTTAAACATGGATCTTTCAGGAATCCAAATGTCGAGCGTTCTATTAATTTTTTGGAGCCTTGAAAGAGTCATAACTTATGAAGGCTCAGAAAATTGTACACAGTAAGCAAATATCAAACACCGGTGCATGCTCGACAATATATGACGGAGTGGATCTATATGTGGAAAAATCTTTTATTAGTGCAACAATTTAGGAGAAAAATGTTCTATGTTGGCAACTTACAGATTTAAGTGGATATCGTGTGGAATTTTTATATGGCGACCAAGTCAAAGAATGGTCTGATTTTAAATGGATTTAATAAGGTTACCAAGCTAAAAACAAAATTGTAATCGAATATCTCATATTTTCATAGAATAGAGACGTATTTAATTGTAACCGTTTACATAGACTGAAGGACGGACACGCTAAGTCAAATCAGATTGTGATTCTGAATCGGTCGGTATACTAAAAGCTTGGTCTACGACCAATATTTCGGGTATTTACAAAAAAAAAATGATGCTTTTTGTATTTCACTCAAAAAAAAAGTGAACTAAAATCTGGGAAAATTAACTCAATTTTGAGAAAAAGAGGGAATGATTTGGCTCCAAAGATTTTTTTTCTTAGTTTTAGTTCATAATTTTCCCAGAAATAAGGAAAACAAAATTATTTAATTTTAAGCCAATTTTAACTAGAAAATGGGAAAAATTATACTTCACATTTTAGAAATAGATTGGGTCTAGACCCTGGACCCATGGGTTCGGACCCCATTTAACTCGAGACTCCCGTTGGGTCCTTTAAGTTTCCCCATAGATTTTGAACCAAAACTTGTGTCCGTTTCGCTCTAACTTGCATAGTTTTTGAGATACGGTAATAAGGGGCCTGATAGGGTCTTGAGAATCTTAAAAACTGGATAACTCAAAAACTATTAATCGGAGGGCTTTCGGGTATTTTGCGGAAGTGTTCTACGAGTAAAGAGCTACAAAAATGCAGTTGGACTTTTTCGCGTGTTGGCAGTATTTACCGAGATATGTGCATATATAAAATCTCGGGAATCTCAAATTTTAGATCTAAAATTAGGGTCTTGAGACCCCGACAGATATGCAGAGCTAGGCTATTCCATATTTTTCCTTGTAGTCTTTCTTTTGAAAATTTCATCCGTTTCGCTCTATCTCGCTTAGTTTTCGAGATATCGCCATTTTGAATTTTTAACTAAATTCTAAGAAGTTATTTACTAAATTCTCAGAAGTCATTAACTAAATTCTAAGAAGTACACTTCCTCAATTCAAAGAAGAGAAATACGATGAGTTTTTTTTTAGTAAATTTTAACTAAACTTGAACTAAATTGTTTTTTAAGAAATATGTCTTAAAAATAAAGATACGATTCTTAGATTTGTGGAAAATTTCTTTGGCAGTAAGAATTTTTTTCCTAATAGTTAAAAAATCCATTTAAAGAAAACTATGAACTAATTATAAGTAAATGAACTAAAATTTTTTCCTCATAGTTAGGAAAATTTCTCATTTTTAAGTTAAATTTAACTAAATTTTAGGAAAATTCATGATAAATTTTCAAAGACATTTTTTCCTTAAATTTAGTTATGTCTTTTTTTTCAGTGTTTTTAACTAATTAAGAAAAACTTGAAAAAACTTTATTATTTTCCAAAAAACTTATTTTTTTAGAAAAAATCTTGAAATCTTTTTAGCACCTCAAAAAACTTGCAAAAAAAGGGAAATCTTGATATATGGCAACACTGCTTGTTATACAAGATCAAATTATTTTTTTTGATATACATTAAATAATAAACTAAATGTGAACTACACACGCATGAAAAGAAAAATAAATCAACAAATTAATTTCAAGTTATGAAAAATTTACTAAACTTGTGGAAAAAACTTCCTCAAATGAAAGAAGATAAATATGATGAACTAATTGGTAGTAAATTACGTCCTAAAACTGAATTTTTTGAACTTAATTTTGTTTTAAGAAATATGTCTTAAAAAAAATTTTTTTTTTCAATTTTTTAGGAAAAATTTCTTTGGCGGTAAGAATTTCTTCCATGTATTAGGGAATTCCATTTAACCTATTTAACAGTACTATACATATATATTTAACAGTACTATACATGAACTAAAATTTTTTCCTAGCAGTTAAGAAAATTTCACAACTTTCTGATAAATTTAACTAAATTGTGGGAAAATTTATAAACGATTTAGTTTTAATCGATATTTTGAAAACAGTTTTTCCAAAGTTTAAGTTAATCCTTTTTTTTTTGAGAGTATTACAGATAGAAAAATAAGTACGATAGTATATAAATTTTATCAACTGAAGTACTCCAGCAAAGATCAAAAGTCATGATTTTACTTAGCGCAAAAAAATATAATTGACAGTCAGCGTTTATATTTCGTTGGCAACCCTCATTATCAAGTCAAATCATGCACGCACTCATACCATGACCAAATCCATTGTCAAAAAATTTTGTGTTTTTTACATAAAACTCCTAAAAAAATGTAACGTACCAGTATTTATGTTTTTACAACCATAAATATGCAACAGCACACGGTAGCTTAACTAAAGCCTCATCTATCTCCATGCTATTTTTTTTTAAACAAAGCCCACTACACACCTCCTATTCCAATTTTTCCAGCTGTAGCAGTTATGCATTCTCTTGCACTTCCTCAAAGAATTGTCAGTGTTTATAATCGTCCGCTGTTTTTTGTTAGCAATTCTTTTTTTTCGCTTATTGTTTGCATGAATTTTGTTGTTGTTGCTGTTGATACTAAAAGGTATTGGCAGTATCCTTTACATGCTGACGCATGTCCTCGCTGGTATTGTTGTTGGTGGGAACGTCGTTATTGTTGTTGTATACACATATAATGGGAGTGCTTTGTGTTGTGAGTGCATGATAATAGATTTGCAATGTTACCGTGTCCACCTCCAAAACCACTAAAATTTACAGAGTTGCATTTAATGTAAAGCAACTTATACAATATGGTAGAAAAGTTAATGGAACAAGATGTGTTCAAATACATTTTGTAATTTAAAGATTAAAATTCCAAATAGTATGTGTTGACCACTAAGAGATCCGTCGCATCGTTTCCGAAGGACTGCGATGAGTTTCCACAGAAATACTCAATAAACTGCTTTTAAAACCTCTATTTACAAGGAAGGTATAATTTGACTTGTATGGAACAGGTGGCAATCGTTACAACCTTCTGTTGGCAGCCCTTAACTTAAAACGATCAAAGCTGTCTGCCAAAGTCGCAGGTGTAGTAAATCTGTCTACCAAAGCCGCAGGAGTCCGCCGCTGTCCGCCAAAACAGCAGCAGTAGTAAGAGCAATAAGGAAGACCTCATATTGTTGTTTTTGCAAATTTTAAGTAGCGATATCTCGAAAACCCTTCGACCGATTTTAGAAATTTCTTGATAATCGTGTTCAGCGTAATAATATTATAAGACGTATTATTTTTTTCTTTCCACAAACTGCGTTTTTACAAACTTCAGTGCACGTGGGCTACCGACATATTCAACCGATCGAGCTCATATTTCTGTCAATATTTTTTTACCCTAACCTCACACAAAACTGGGAGTTTTTTTATAGGAAAACTATCTCCGAATTTGAGACTTTTTCTATAGAAAAATGTCTCAGAATTTGAGACTTTTTCTATAGGAAAAATGTCTTAGGTTAGGTTGAAAGTGGCTGCTGACGTTTTACGTGAACACACGTAGACTCTGAGGTCCATTGTAATACCACGGGACCGTAATAGGTTTCCCTACTAGTCCCTGTCGTTAAACCAGTTTGAGCTTCTTATGAAACTCCTTAGACATTGAATTTTAACACCCGACAAATCAGAAAGATCGTACAGCTCCCTAGGTCCCAGTGAAGCAAGTCTCTGAGCAGACAGTGTCAACAATGACAAATAAAGTGTTCGATAGTTTCCAACTCCTCTTCATCCATGCAACTCCGGCAAAAGTCATTCGACGGCACATCTAACCACTCTGCATGCTTCCCTATAAGACAGTGTCTGGTAATTATAGAAATCATAGTCGAAATCTCTCCTCTTGGAAGCGATATCAACTCACTTGTGCGCCCCTGATTTAGAGAAGGCCAAATCAGTCATATTGTCTCACACGACCATCCATTTGCCCATCTTTGATTAGTCTACGTCGCGGAACAAAGCCGTAGGTTTTGTCTGTGCCCTGGGACCCATATGAGTCGTATGTTTAACTGCTTGACCATTTCATTTAAAGACGTGCGGCAGTTACGGGCAGATCTTGTTTTCAGAAACATTGAATCCAGGGACATGACCGCGGCTTGACTGTCAGAATAGATGTTGACTGCGGTTGTAGTAGACAAGATATGCAGCTCAACCTGTCAGCCACTTCCTTTATTGCCAGCATCTTTGCCTGGTAAACACTGCAATGATCTGGTAATCTTCGAGCCAGGCTGTTCCGAATAGACTCAAAAGCCCACTTGTTCGTGCAGCCTCGATCCAGATGCATCTCCCATCAGCCTAGAGTCGGTCAGCTGAATCTCAAACCTCTTCCAGATTCTCCTCCCCAGCCGATTCAGCCACTTGCTTGGCTGCGTCCAAAAAAGGCATCTGGTAGCCCTTGTATACATTGACTCTTATATGAAAAAAGCCAAATCTAATGATGACGTCAGTCCTGGCTAAAAACTGAAGCGATTCCTCATTAACCAAGACCACTGTTTGACGACGAGCGCCTCCATCTCACCCAATCTGGCAATTTACCAAATCTATGTTGGAAGGTCAGGATTGCAGACTTTTATCATCATTAGAATCACCTCAGTGTCACTTGTAGCCATTGGAATCCATGCCCGAGCTCTGGGTTGCGATAAGATATGATGTTTTTCCACAACGTCCAGTTTGGCTCCAGGCCATTTTGCCTGTTGATCACAGCCCTAAAGAAGTAACCTTTCACCACTTCACTAAAAGACTGAGTCCAGACGTTGCCGGTCACCTTAGATCTCTTAGGTAAAGGTTTCTCGTCGTGCGAGCGCAACCTTTTACCAGACTTCGATGACAAGGCCGAAACAGCGCTCTGTTTGTTAGATGCGCGCATTGCCTTTGTCCTGTTTGTCCTGTTCTTCAATGACTCCTTTCGCCCATGATAGCGACGCCCTCTCACGTTCGAAGGGCTTTGTTCCATCGAGTTGGCTTATTGTTAGTCTGTTAATTATTTTCAAACAAAGTATTCTCTGGTTGTGCCTGACCTTTGATGGCTTAAGTTTATTTTTCTTTTTACCACCAATATTGACTCTGATTACACAGTGCCCAAACTGTTTTTCTACCGGAAATATGAAGTTAGATTTCCGGATCAAGAATTCTGGTCGATCTGGCAGGGCCCTCCTGCGAACTCAATAAATATCTTTACTGATGGATCGAAGCAATCGCATGGTGTGGGAGCTGGTTTCACTATACTGGAACTAGACCAACACTTATCTTTTAAATTTCCTGTAGACTCGAGTATCTTTCAGGCTGAGATAGCTGCTATATCAAAAGCTGTGGAATATATGGCAAAGGAAAAAGGTGCAACCCTTAATTTCTACGTGTATAGTAGCGCATCCCGAATTCATATATTTTTAGCTTGCCCCCTCAAATGATGGGGATTTAGGACCCTTTCACGGGAAAAATAACAAAAAAAATTTTGGACAAAAAACCAGTTGGCTACCAGCAGCTAAAGATTGCAATCTTAGTTCATTTTGAAAAAACTTTTTTTTTTTTTGTTGTCCAAAAATTTTACGCCAAAGTTGGGCAATATAGAGTAAATTTGAGGAAAAATATTAATAAAATTTCCATGGAGTAATTTTGGTGCAGCGTTGCATCTTAATGATCAAAAGGTGTACTTAATTTTTACTTTTTCTTTCTTTTAAGCTAAATTTGTCTCAAAATCTGCTTTGATACAGTTTTAACGAATGTGATCTCTTTTGCGCAGGTTTTGAGACCAATTTAGCTTTAAAGAAAAAATAAAATAAAAATTAAGTCACACTTTTCATCTTTAAATTGCAACGCTGCACCAAAATTACTCCATGGAAATTTTATTAATATTTTTCCAGGAATGTACTCTATATTGCGCAACTTTTGGCATACATTTTTTAAAAAACAAAAAAAAAAATTCAAAATGCACTAAGATTGCACTCTTTTTCCGCTGGTAGCCAACTGGTTTTTTGTCCAAAACTTTTTTTATTATTTTTCCCGTAAAAGGGTCCTAAATCCCTATCTTTTGAGGGGGCAAGCATTTTCAAATTCGAAAAAAAGCCGAATTCGGGACGCGCTAGTGTATAGTCAAGCTGCTCTAAAGGCACTCTTGAGCTACCAAATTAAATCGAAAATGGTTTTAAAGTGCTACGAGAAATTAGAACAACTTTGCTTAAATAATGAAGTTACCTTATTATGGGTACCAGGGCACGAAGAAACAGAAGGAAACGAGAAAGCAGATGAACTCGCGAAACTTGAAGCAGATGGCATAGGTACCACCACAATGCTTTCACCGCCACTCCAGCATTACAAACTAAAACGAAATACCCTTACTGTCGCCAAGGCAAATCGAAGATGGAAGGAACTTGGGACAAGTCGTATAAGCAGAATTTTCTGGCCACGCTATGATTTAGGAAGAACTAAATTCTTACTTACACTTACGAGAATAGAATGTCGTATGTTGACAGGTTTAATAACGGGACACTGTCTTGTCGGAAAACATGCCAAGAACATGAATCTTATTACGGACGCAAGCTGTAAAAGGTGCGAGACACCAGACGTCGAAAAGACCATTAAACACATCCTGTGTCACTACCCGGCTTTGGCACGAACTCGACTATCAATTATAGAAAGTTCACAGTTCGAGACTTTGGAGGAAATTACGAGGATAGACCTGAAAAGTGTAAAACAATTGGCAATGAAGGTCAACGTATTTAGTTTACATCGACAAGCGGAAAAAGTTTTGTGATATCGCTATGGACCAATTGGTCTATGCGGAGTGCCCATCTGGCACCACCACCCTAACCTAACCTACCACCAATATTAGGCTGAGCATCCCTACCAGAATAAAGGCCGGACTTCAAGATCGCAACCCTAAGAGCCGTGCTAGGACCAGCATCAGTCGGTGAGGCAGAGCCTCGAATTAAACCGGTATCATTTGTGTCCATATTTTCATTTTCCTTGATGTGATCATGAAAATAGCACAAAAATACCTATTACGAATAGAATTCAGAAAATCAATTATTAGCACGGAGATAAATTAAAACACGTCCACACTTGTGAACAGTTGAACGAAATGTCTTAGAATCTCAGATTTTTTTTATAGAAAAAATGTCTGAGAATCTAAGACTATTTATATAGAAAAAATGTTTCAATATCTTAGACAGTTTTAAAGGAAAAATTTCTCAGTTTCTGAGATTGTTTTTATATCTCTCTACAGGAAAATTGTGTCAGGCTCCGAGACTATTTCTAATAAAAAAATGTCTCACAATCTGAGACTTTTCTGTAAGAAAAATTTCTGAAATCGTTCAGAATCTTGGAACAGGAAAAAAATTTTTCCAATTTACCAACTAAAGCAAAAATAATTGTAAAATTACAAATACTTGTCGATCATGGTTAAACTTTTTTTTTTCACACAGCCCAAAAATATTTTTTTCGTTGGTTCGTTTAATGTCATAAATTTCACTTCATATTTTGTTTTTTATTTGCTTTTTTCGCGAAAATAAAAAAGCGGGTGTATCATAGTATGCACTTTCCGATAGGCTTTGTCATCATGTCAACCTAGTGATTATTTATTGAAATTTAAGCCTTTATGCAGATGAAAATCCAAAAAATTGAAAAAAAAAGAATTGCCAAAAATATTTGAAAAGAATAAAGAACAAGAGCTGCATTGTTTTCACACACCCTTAAAAGTACTTCGTTCTCTATTTAATGATGCTTAAACTTTTTATTATCGAATTTGACATTTTTATTTTTTGACATTTGATTTGTGGAAATTGATAGCTGTCATTCATTTTATTTTCTCTATTATCCCCCTCCACACGAAAAACATCAAAAATTTTTGTTTCTTTAATGACATTTATTAATTATGTTCTGCGGTGACAAATTTAGTGCACGCACAATTTTCTTATGCATCCAATTTTCGCATTTTATTTTGTTAACATTATGATTTTGACATTTGTTGATTTTAGCATTTTAATGTGTCTTTTGTTCTACAATTAAAGATTAATGACCAAGAAAATGTGTGTTGTCAATAAAACAAATTATTTTGTAAGTTTCCTTTGTTACATTTGTTTCACTCCATAATCGAAGGGATGATCTTTGACGATTGTTTGTTTTTCATGTTAAATGTTACAAAATCCTACAAGAAACAGATGTTTTTATCAATGGCATGATTAATTGTAAGAAGTACGGTGCAGAATTTCATAAATTCGAATACAAACTTGGTTCATAATGATTTTTAAATAAGCTGCAAATTTTTATTTAATTTATTTGGAGGGAATTGAAAGATTTCTAAATTTTCTCTAAAAATACAAATGCAATCAGTAAACAAATCTCTATAACCAACCAACTTAATACATATTTTAGAACTGAGCCACTCCATACAGCTATCCAGTTACCGTAACTGTAAATATTCTATCCGAATTTTTGAGTTTTTGTGGCTGATAACTCTGTGCTACACGATTTTGTATCATGGATAGGACCAAGAAAAATTAAGGTATACCAGTAGTCAGGCGCGGATTCAGCTCTTTGGTTTATGGGGAAACTTTTTTTTCGTACACAAATTTTTTTTGCAGGGATCGTATTTGAACCTCAGATTTGAAAAATGTATTCCTATAGCAAAGGTTTAACACAGCAAAAGACCCTGAACCTGAAATAATTTTCCAATAGAAAATATATCAGACTTGAGACAAGATTTTCTTTAAAAAAAACTTCCTGATTTTAAAATTTTTTTGAGCCATTTGCTTTAAGAAAAATTTTATGATTCTGAGACATTATCCCAATAGAAAAATTCTGGGGTTCTGAGGCATTGTGCTACAGAAAAGTTTTTAGAATTTATGAAGCATTTGCTACCGAAAAATTTTCAGATTCTGACACACTTTTATATTGAAAATTCTCAGATACATACTTATTAAACTTTCCCAACAAAAAATTCCTATATTAAAAAAAATTTTTCGTATTGAAAAATTCGCAGATTTCTCGGATTGCGCAATGTCCGGAAACCTGCTTACTGTCGATTTAAGGAGCCTTATGTCAAAATCTGTATGAAAAAGTTAAATTTACCACAGAGTTATTCTATAACGGATCATTGAGTAATCCAGCCTAAGTTACTTTCCCCAGAGAAAGCTTTTAAGGTTTTAAAATACTTTTTTCTATCCTATTTTTCTACTGAAACAGTCTTTTGAAAAACTATTCTATAGGAAGTACCTGAGATTAGATAATTTAAAGACTTAAATGCTTTTTAAAATTTTTTTAAGGCGACTTCCTAGATTCTGAGACATATTTTTTAAAGAAAGACACATTTCCTTAGAAAAAGTCTAAGATCCTCAAACATATTCTATTTGTAAGACATATTTCGGCTGTAGGCAAAATTGCCCAAAAAATTTTATGAAAAATCGCCCAAATGCCAAATCGCCCAAAAAAATATGAAAAAATACCCAAAAAGAAAAATTGAAATTTCGCCCAAAATTTACGAAAAAAAGCCCAAGAAAGAAATGAAAAATGACAAAAAAAAATTTTTTTCCAAAAACACATTTTCCCCACAACATATATTACCCAAAAAAGTTTTATTTTGCGGAGAGGGTGGGTTTAAGGCATGGAGTTTGTAATACTTAAGCACGGCCGAAGGCCGGCTATGCAGAAAAACCTTTAGGAAAAAGGAACAAATTTTAAGACATTACTTTTTGTTACGTATCCCTATTAATATATTTTTAAAATTTGTTGTTAAAATTTTTCACCTGCGGAGCTTTTATTGCACCTCCACGCTGTTTTTTAAATTCATTACTTTTGATTTTCCACTGGAAGCGGTAGATTAGTATGAAATCTGATAATCTGAAATTAAGTGCAGGGGTTGTCAGTTCGATTCCCATCAGAAACTTTGTCTGTTACTCCATAACGGCAAGAATGTTCATCAGCTTTTTCTTGTTTTGTTAAGTATATAATTTATAAAAAAACAAAACAATTCGTTGTATTGTTTCTAAAATCATAATTAACTATTTGCTTAAGGTTATTTCACTATGTAGGATATTATTTTTTTCAATTAGCTGTTTCATTGCAACTTATTTCGGTTTTGACATTTTAAGATTTTGACAAAAATTCCAATTAAACTAAAAATGGGCAACTTTTCATATTTTATTGTTGGTCAATTTTTCGTAATAAAAAATCATCCAAATATTTATTTCGAAAATTCGCCCAAAAACTTTGAATATGTGCCTAAAAATTTTGGGTAACTAAGTGTGTTTTTATTTTTATTAAATAATAAAAATTAGTTATTTATTCGACCTTTTAATTGTGCAATGAAAAGAGTTTATTTTGATTCGAGGCCTTTTCATGTTCCCCATTATGAATTAACATAACAAGTACTTATGATAACTCTACTTTCTTTATTAGGATATTCTCCCATTAAATACTCATAGAGTTTCTTGCTTGCTATATGCAGTAACCAAAAAAAACTTGCTTTCAATTTATATTTGGTGTAATGCTGGTGGAACTTCGAAAATCATATTTGCTTTCTCACTAACAAGGGAATTATCTCAACCCTTATGAACCGATTTGCCTGAAACTTAAAATATATATTAAAGAGACAATTTTAAGGTTGGGGTGTCTCGGCTTATCGGCCATATCGGTGTTTAAAAATTTCGTTGTCCCCTTATGAAACCATGTGGACCTTCAGGAAAATTTTGATAACTTCCGAACTAACAGGAATATCATCTTGGGCAAAAATACGGGTCGACTTAAATTTAATAAAGATTATTTCTTATCCATATGGATATCATAGGTCTATGTCTTCACATAAGTACCCCCCAAAATTTACACATTTTCCTGAAAAAAATTTTCAAAGAAGCCGAATTTTTACAAGGTTATACCACCATTGGATAGACATTAAAAAAACCTTTCTTCTCATATGAAAACATAATATAGTTTCTTAAAAAGAAATGGCTGAAAAATCCAAAAAACGATTTTTTCGCCATTTTTTGACCCATGTTTTGAACCCCTAAATCCCCGATATGGCCGATAAGCCGAGACACCCCAACCTTAGAATTGTCTCTTTGATATATATTTTAAGTTTCAGGCAAATCGGTTCATAAGGGTTGAGATACTTCCCTTGTAAGTTGAGATTATTTAGAATATGAATATTTGATGTTTGCATGCTAACAGTATTACCTTATTTTCTAAAGAATGCTGATGATGGGGGAATTGGAACACCCCCGAAACGATCGTCAATTCATTCCTGAAAATTGCCAAAACATTTTTGAAAGCAAGAAACTCTATGAGTATTTAATGGGAGAATATCCTAATAAAGAAAGTAGAGTTATCATAAGTACTTGTTATGTTAATTCATAATGGGGAACATGAAAAGGCCTCGAATCAGAATAAACTCTTTTTCATTTTGGGTAACTTTTCATATGAAATATGACTCAAATTTGTATGAAAAATTTTTGGGCGAAATTTCATTTTCTTTTTTGGCAATTCCGCAAAAAATTCTGAGATTCTGAGACATTTTTTAATAGAAAACTTTCAGTTTCCCAGACATTTTTTCTATAGGAAAAATAACACTGAATCTGTGAATCTTTTCAGATTTTAATTTTTTCTATAGAAAAATTATAAAATTTTCCCTGAAAAAAATTTTCTTATTTTTCCTATATAAAAATTTTAAGATTCGAAGACATTTTTCTTATTAAAAAATTCTAACATTCAAAAACTTTTTTTGTATAGAAAAATTTTGAGATTCTTGGAGAGATTCTCCTAGAAAGAATTCTCACATTATTTCCTTTCCTTTTTCGCTTTCCTTTCAACCTATCATGTTTTCTTTTTTTTGAACGAAACATTATCAGAATATATTGAAAACTCTCAGATTCCTATAGAAAAAAAGACAAATTTTCCTTATAAAAATTGTCAAATTATTACTATAGAAAAATTCGAAAATTATTCTTAAAGAAAAATACTCACTTTTTTCCTAAAAATATTCCTAAATCTTTCGTTTTGAAAAATTCTCGTATTTTTGCTAAATAAAAAATTTAATATTCGAGACTTTTTTCGTTTAGAAAAATTTTAACATTCCAAGACATTTTGCCTTTAAAAAAATTTTAAAGGCAAAATGTCTTGTCCCCCCCCCCCCCCGTGGATCCGCGCCAGCCAGTAGTACACCAAAAACCCCGAAGGGTTTTGAAAACTTAGGTCGAGTTCTATTTTTATGACCCACAACTACAACGCAAAAATACTTCTTAAAAAAATCGGAAACATTTTAGAATCTGAAAATTTTTTTGAAAGAAAATGTTTATTAGAATTTAAAAATTTTTCTGTCAGAAAATTTCTCAAAATCTGAAAATTTTTCTCTCAGAATTTAAAACTTTTTAACTTAAGATTCGTACGGAAAAATGTCTCAGAACTTGAAACTTTATGTCCACAAAAAATAAATTTGAATCTAACTTAGAATTTCTAAGTAAAATGTAGTAAAATCTTTAAAATTTATTATTTCAAATAACATCATTTTAGAATCCGATATTTGTTCAATTTTTTCTTAAGAAAAAAATCTCAAAGTCAGAGACATTGTCTTTTTTTGATCTAAGCAAAATGTCTCAGAATCCGGGAATTTTTTTATAAGAACAATATTTTCTACAAGAATAATTTCTCAAAATCTGAGACTTTTTGTATTGGAAAATGTCTTACAAGGGAAGTATCTCAACCCTTATGAACCAATTTGCATGAAACTTGAAATATATATAAAAGAGACAATTCTAAGGTTTGGGTGTCTCGGCTTATCGGCCATATCGGGGATTTAGGGGCTCAAAACATGGGTCAAAAAATGGCGAAAAATGTTTTTTTGGTTTTTTTAGCCATGTTATTCTAAGAAACTATGTGATGTTTACATATGAGAAGAAAGGTTTTTTAATGTCTATCCAAATGGCATAACCTTGTAAAAGTTTGCCTTCGTTAAATACTTTTTTCATGAAAATGTGTACATTTTGGGCGGTATTTATATGAAGACATAGACCTACGATGTCCATATGAATACGAAATAATCTTTATTAAATTCAAGTCGACACGTATTTTTGCTCTAGGTGATATTCCTGTTAGTTCGGGAGTTATCGAAATTTTTCCGGAGGTCCATCTTGTTTCATAAGAGGACAACGAAATTTTGAAACGCTGATATGGCCGATAAGCCGAGACACCCCAACTTTAAAATCGCCCCTTTTATGTATATTTTAAGTTTCAGGCAAATCCGTTCATATACTAGGTTGAGATTAGGGTTTCTATTCGGAAAAAATTTCCGGGAATTCCCGGGAAATATTTTTCTTAAAATCCCGGGATTTTTGCTTTGGGAAATTTCGGGAATTTGTCGCTCATTTTTTTAATAAAAATATATTTAATTAACACATTTTTAACACAATTTTAAATGATTTATTAAAAATGACATTTAAGCTTTTGAAAAAATTAAAATTTTTAAAGAAAAACTAGTAAGGTATGCATGAGCTTGTATATTATTTAGGCCTTATAATAATTTTTCTTTAATCGATTGCGTGACAAAATACGAAATCAAACTAAATTTCACTTCAAAGGTTTGTTACAAATTGGCAAAAGTTTTCTTAATCTAAGTCTTCAATGATTTCTTCTTTTCGAAATTTAATATTTATTTTCAGAACATCAATATTTATAGTGCTTAAACAAAAAATATCAATAAATAAACATGCTTTTCCTCATAAAAAATAAAAAATTTCATATACATATGAAGTAAAAGCGTGATATCTATTGGTCGTGAAAAATAAATATTTTGTAACAAACCCTGGCATTTTGGCACGGATGCCTTAAACCGATTAATTTTAATACTTCGAAAGTTGGATTAAATAGATCGTCAACATAAAATTTTCTTTCAAAATAAGAAAAATTTTCCAAAAAGTTGTTACAACCGCATTTGTTGCAAAATCTGATAGTTATACATATTTTCCGAATTGTGAAAAATTTTTGTATGGAGTGAAAGTACGTCAATGCAAATACTAAAACTATGATAAGGTCCAATATTTAAAAAAAAAAATAGATTTTATGAACTTTCTACGTGTATTTTAGAGGTTAATAAAGCTTTTTTTACAAAAAAGATATCTAAAATGGTTTTAAATTCGAAAATACGACTATAATTTGTAATATAATAATTTTTACATGATAAAGTTCAAAATTTGTTTTAATTAAAAAATTCCCGGGAATTCCCGGGTATACAATTTTTTTAAAACGATTTCCCGGGAATTGAAAAAGACCGGGAATTTAGAAACCCTAGTTGAGATACTTCCCTTGTTAGAGCCTGAGACTTGTTCTATATTATTTTTATATTTTCTATGACTCAGAAGCACAGGCTTTTTCTATAAAAAAATGTATCGGAATCTAAAACTTTTCTATAAAAAAAAATTCTCAGAATCTGAGATTTTTCCATATAAAAAATGTCGAATACTTTTTCTTTTGGAAAAATGTATCGGAATTTGAGTCTTTTTCTATATGAAATATCTCAGAATCTGACACTTTCTCAGAAATTGAGACTTTCTGAAGGAAAAATGTTTTAGAATCCGATTTTTTTCTGTAGTAAAAGTTTCTAAGATCTCAGATTATTTCTATACGAAAAATGTCCCAGAATCTGAAATTTTTCTATAGGAAAAATCTCTTCTATAGAAAAAATGTCTTCTATAGGATATCTGAGACTTATTCTTTACGAAAATTATCTCAGAATCTGAGGGTTTTTCTTAAGATAAAATGTCTTAAAATCTAAGACTTTGGAAATACGATTTAGGGGCCTATTCACAAAAAAAATAACTCAATCATAACTCAATTTTTTCCATGTGGTTGTTGTAAACAATCATAAAAAAATTCAAACTTTGTTTGAAAATTTCAAAAAAAATAAAGATATGCTACCCACATCGCACAGTGCCACATTTGGCCAATCTAGCACGACAAAAATCAAAAAAAAACAAGTAGAAAAATTAAGTTCGACTTGGTCGAATCTATGAATACCCTCCACAATGTCATCTGATAGTAATTTTCTAAAAAAATTTCAAAAAATTGCATCACACATTTTTTATTAGAAATATATTATTTTGAGTAAAACTTTTTTTAATCAATCAAATTTTATTGAGTGTAAAATTTTTTGACTGTCAACATTTTTTTGAGTGTGACATTTCATTAAAAAAAAATTATGTATACATTTTTTTTTGAGTGTAACATTTTTTTAGTGTAAATATTTTTTTTAGTGTGCAATTTCTTTGAGTAACAAAATTACTTTGTAAAATATTTTTGTTGTTTTATACCCCTTTCCCACTTTTTATTTTACTTCATTTGATTTTTTTCCAAAAATTCTTACTATACACCGTTACATACAGTTACAAACACAATAACAAAACAATAACAAATATTTACTTGTCTAACAACTAAACTGCACCCCACGACAAGAGAACAAACAACAACAAGTTTTAAAAAACTGGTATTTCACCATGCTTTTAAAACTTGTTTAACGAGTTTTCAACAGTTTAAGGTGAAACAAATCTGAAATTCAGTGCTTTGCTTATAACTTTTGAACCACTGAACCGATTTTGCTGAAATTCAAAACCAAACAGCCTTGGGAAACGGGAAATATATATGCTAAGCTTCAGCCCCCTCAGAATTGTCTTTCGAAAGTTATAGTGGTTTTAATCTTGTAAATTCGAAAAATACCCTTGCCGAAATTTACTCTTTTGCTCATAACTTTTGAACCACTTGACCGATTTCGCTGGATTGCAATACCAACCTGACCCGGTAAATGGAGAACATATATGTCAAACTTCAGGAGCCTCCGTAAAGTCTTTCAAAAGTTAGCCTGTTTTCAACGGACAGACAGACAGACGGACGGACGGACGGACGGACATTGCTAGATCGACTTAAAATCGATCAAGGATCATGAATATATATACTTTATGGGGTCCTAGACCAATATTTCGATGTGTTACAAACGGAATGACAAACTTATATATACCCTCTATCACTAGAGTGGAGGGTATAAAAAGTTCCCCGATTTTCATGATATGTTTGTATGTATTAAAGAACATTCCTAATAGCACGGAAATAATCATATAAGATCGATAATTCCATTCGTTACTAACAGGTGGGTGCATAAAGTTGCATCTTGTAAAATCCTGTAACTAGTGTACATTATTTCGCATAAATTAAGTCGAGTTTAAACTGTTGTAACTTTTGAACAAAAAGAGATATTTATCCACTCTTTTTTGGTAATTTTAAAGGATATTTAAATGCTTTAAGTCATATCTTTCTTATTTTTTTAAACAAATTTTTCTATTTTTTATTAAATTTTTAACAAAATACAAATTTTTGAAAAGAAAATTTTATATTTATTTTTTTTGATGGAATAGAACTTTTGTGTTTGGTCCGTATTGGTTGCCGGACTCTTTCAGACATATTGACCAATATCCATAGTACTTATTTTAACGGCTAACTTTTGCGACCGTCTGCGACGCCGACTACAGTGGGGCGATATGTAAACCTTGTTTTTACATATTTTTTAAACATATTTTAAAAAAGTGGGAGTGGCAGTTGTCTGACCGCCCCCTTTTTTGTGATATTATTTCTACAGTCATTGAGAGTATATATACCAAATTTAAAGAAATTATAACCAAAATTTCAAATTTAAAAAAAAAAGTGGGCGTGGCCCTTAACCGGCCTCCCACATTTTTCATAATATTATTTTCGAAGTCAAAACGAACATTTTTACTGAATTTCAAGTCAATATAATTAAAATTGGATTTTTGTCGTCCTAGATTGGCCAAATGTGGCACTGTGCCTCGTCTCAAAATTGACAAATAATTTTAAATTTTGAGACTGTTTATGATTGTGTTTACAACAAACACAGGGAATATGAAGTTTGAAAATAATAAATTTAGTCATAACCAGTCATAACTGTGAATAGGCCTGTTAATTTCAACAAAAAATCATAAAAGTTGGTACGAAAAATATTTGACAAAAAAATGCAAATTTGGTTCAAAGTCGTAATACTCTTTCTATAGCAAAAATTTCACTCGTAAGGAATGGTCATAGAATCTGAGACTTTTCTTTAATCAGTAAATCATTCTTTAGAAAAATGTATCGGCATCTGATACAATTCACACTAAATTTTTTTTTTTTTTTATATCTCAGAATTTTTTTTTTGTCTCAGAATTTTTTTTATACAAATTTTAAAGATTTCTATTGTCAAAATTTCCCGACTTACACAAATATTAACAATTTTTTAATTAAATATTTAGAGAAATTTATCAGAATCTTATATAGTTACATTTGGTTCTAGGAAACGACGATCGTGAATGAATTCCAAAATATTTGCTCAATGCTGGTCTAAACCATCTATAACCTAAAAGTGTGACCAACATATTTTTTTTTAATATGTATTTGGGATGTCTATGAAAAGTTTAGCAACAAAAATTACAAACATCGATCTAGTACTTTTTGAAAAAATCGCGTTTGAATTAAAAAAAAAATACAATTTTCGAGTTTTCTGTAACATTTAAAATCGCTAAATTTTAAACGCGAATATCTCGATAACGAAATAATCTAGAGAAATTTGAAGGGCGGATTTGGACTCACTAGTTGCATTTATTTTTAATTATATCCGATTTTGTGGCTGTGGCTTAAGATAAAGTTGCAGCACCGCTTAAATTGCCAACAAATACGCCTTTTTTAATTTTCAAACGTGAATTTCTCGAAAATGGATAGCAAAATTGTAGCTTAGGAAAATGTTGAAAATAGATTTGGAACCATCTATTAAGTCCATGGATTTGAATTTGTAAAAGTGCATTTTTTTTTTTTTTTTATAAAGCACAATATTTGCAATGTCCCAAATACATTATTCAAAAAACATTATGGTGGTCGCACTTTTAGGTTACAGCTGGCTTAGACTAGCCGTGAGCTGTAATTTTTGTTAAAAAAAAATTCAAAAAATGTTGAGGCCCCCGTGAAAAAAATCCTGGATACGCCCCTGCTTGCCAGACCAATGTGAAATGGTCTGATGATAATCAGATTTGATACACAAACAGAATTTTAATTAAATATTTTCTATTTTCATAAAATTTGAAAGATTTATGTAAAAATCGGGAAGGTGGTTTGTATGGGGGCTACAAGAAGAACTGGTCCGATTTCTTTAAAATTCGGAATGGTGATTTGATTACCTACCAATTACCTACGATTTACCTACGAAAAGATGCCTATAATAAACTTATTATAAATATAATAATCATTTGAGCCAAAACTAAAGAGGACCTTTGTATGGGGGCTAGGTCTAAATATGAACCGATTGTTTTTAATTTCAGTAGGCTTCGACCTTGTGACAAAGGAGGCTTAAAGTCAAATTTAAAGTCAATTGATTAAAAATTTCGACCTTTATCGTGTTTACACCGTTTACATGGACAGACAGATAGACGGACGTACGGACATCGCCAAATCGACTCAAAAAGTGATTCTGAGTCTGAGTTCTGAGTTAAAAGTGGGTCTAGGAACAATATTTCGGGTAGTTACAAACATCAGCACAAACTCATTTTACCATGTACCACAGTGTGGTTTAGGGTATAATTAAAACACATTTCCTGAAACATTTTTGCTACACTCAAAAAATTATGTTACTAAAATCAACTGAAAATGTCAGTTAAAATAACTACTTTGTAAGTTATTTTGGGGTCAACTACTTTTTCAGTTAAATCAACTAAAAATGTTAGTTATTTTAACTCACAAAAAAAACTGACTTATGTAGTAAAAATTACTAACATTTGTATACAAACTATAGTCAAAACAACTAATATGTAGTAAAAATAAAATAAACAAAAAATTTTTCAGAAAAAAAATTGAAGACCAAATTTTTTCCAAGTTTTTTTTTTTAAAGTTGTGAAAAATAAAAAAAATCAATTTTTTTTTTTGGAAATAACTTTGAAAATTTTTCAGAGATAATAAAATAAAATTAACTACTCTTAATAACTGTTACTACATTACAGTACTTTTTTGTTAGTTATTCAAAAAAACGACTTTAAATAACTAACAGAAATTGTTGTTTGATATTTTTCATACAAAAATAACTGACTTTGTAGTTGAAAACAACTAACTACTGTAAAATATACAAACAACTAACATGTAGTAATTTACATAATTTTCTGAGTGTATCTAAACACGAATCTGGCATCAGAAAAATTGTATTAAATCGCCTTCTTGAGATATAGGCATTTGCATTTTTTTTTTGCATTACGCACTCAAAACCGATTTTTATACCCTCCACTCTAGTGATAGAGGGTATATATAAGTTTGTCATTCCGTTTGTAACACCTCGAAATATTGGTCTAGGACCCCATAAAATATATATATTCATGATCCTCGATCGATTTTAAGACGATCTAGCGATGTCCATCCGTCCGTCCGTCCGTCTGTCCGTCCGTCTGTCCGTCTGTCTGTCTGTTGAAAACACGCTAACTTTTGAAAGACTTTACGGAGGTATGGCACATATGTTTGGCATTTACCTGGTCAGGTTGGTAGTACAATCCAGCGAAATCGGTCCAGTGGTTCAAAAGTTATAAGCAAATGAGTGAATTTCGGCAAGGGTTTTTCTGGAATTTACGAGATAAAACACACAGTAACTTTCGAACGGCAATTCTGAGGGTGCTGAAGTGCGGCATATATATTTGCCGTTCCTCTGGCCCAGTTCGTTTTAAATTTCAGCCAAATCGGTCCAGTGGTTCAAAAGTTATTAGTAAAACCGTAAATTTCAGATTAGTTTCACCTTAAATTCACGTGTTGAAAACCCGTTAAACATGTTTTAAAAACATTTGTAAGAAAAAAAAATATTTTCAAGATATTTTTGTCAATCAAAAATATTTTTTCACTAAAACAAAACAAAATACAATCAAAAAAAAATTTTACACTCAAAAAAAATTTTATACCCTGTTCTCACTTACACTTAAAAACCATTTTTAGCAACATTTTTCGTTTTATGCTTAAAAACCATTTTTATGACTCGTTTTACCATACATTTTTTTGTTGTAATATGTCAAAATAAAAATGTTTTTAGCTCGTTTTAAAATTAAAACTATTTAAAACGAGCGGAATTCCAGGGGTTGAATTGAGTATTTTTGAATGTTCAGCGTTTTTAAAGCATTTTATTAATATTGGCAACATTGTTTATTACTAAAATGTAAATAATACAAAAAAAAATCGTGCTATTTTTATCTTTAAACAATTCTTGAACATTATAAACAGTTATATGTATAATTAATGAATATAATTTCAATATTTTAATATCGTTTGTTGTTAAAATGTGTACAGCTGATATTGCAAATGTCAAAATAAAAACATAAAAACCAAAATAAGACGAGTGAAATTACGTGTGAACACTTTTTTTTTTTAATTAAAACAAATGTCGTTTAAAACCGTTTTTAGATGCTCGTGAGAACAGGGTATTACACTCAAAAAAAAATTAGTAAATTATTTTTTTTTTTTTTCAAAAATTAATAAAAAAAAGTTTTTTTACACAAAATAAAATATTTCTAACTAGTGTTTATAAACCGGTTAACTGGTTAACCGAAAAACCGTTTTTTTTTCCAAAATTTCGGTTTTTTGCAAACCGGTTAACCGGAATTGAAAATTTCCGGTGCACCGAAAACCGGTTTTTGCTGTCGGTTAACCGGTTTCTTTAAATTAGAGATGGGCGCTGGTCACGTGATTTGCGTGATTCACGTGAATCACGAGTGAATCACGCGTGAGTGTGAGTGATTTTAATTTCAATCACGTGATTGTGAGTGAGTGTGAGTTGAAAAAAAATCTGAGTGAGTGATTAGTGAGTGAGTCACTTATTTTTTGCGTGAGTTTGCGTGATTAGATTTTTTGATTTGCCCAATTTTTTTTAATTTTTTGTAAAAATTTTTTTTTGGGATTTTTTTTTTCTTTTTGGTAAGAAAATTTTATTGCGTGAGTAGATTTTGCGTGACTTACGCGTGAGCGTGATTGAATCTGGCGTGAGTCACGCGTGAGTGTGAGTAAGTTTTTTATTACTCACGTGAATGTGAGTGAGTGTGAGTAAAGAAAAAAATTGCGTGAGTGATTAGTGAGTGACTCGATTATTTTTTGCGTGAGCGTGAGTGAGTGTGAGTCAAAATCCACTCACGCGCCCATCTCTACTTTAAATACATGCAAAACGGATTAGTTTAGCAATTATTAAGGGTTTTTACTTATTTTTTATGACATTTTCATAATTTCGTTAAAAAAAACCTTGAAAATCCGTGGGAAAGAAAGTCTAAAATACTTTTTATCTACAAGAAACAATTTTCCAAATAGGGATTTCATTCAGAATCTGGTAAATATTAAAAATTCACATTGTTGTAAGCAAGTTTTGGCCACTTTCATTGAAAACTTTATAAGTGACTGTTAATGGAGAGAATGCAAATAAAAGAACATCGAAATAAAATACGGTACTGAAATTTACAACGAAGTGATGTATTTTTTAAATAAAACCAATAAAAGTTAAATAAAAAAAAGCCCCGGAGAATATGGTAAAATAAAAGCACCGTATTTAAATACCGCTATTTTGAAAAGGTATCAGTTGCCAACTTTGCTGAAAGAAACAAATATGTTATTTTAAAGTATTTTTTGGATTTGTCAGTTTAAGAAAAAAAAAAACGGTTTTTTCATTCCGGTTTAACCGAGAAAACCGGTTAACCGAAAAAGCTGATTTTCGGTTAACCGAGAAACCGGTTTTCCATAATGTCGGTTTTTTATAAACACTATTTCTAACCAAAAATGTTATTTTTTTCACGTTAGAAAATTTATTATCACTTAAAAAGGGCATTGTGGAGGGTATTCATAGATTCGGCCAAGTCGAATTTAACTTTTCTACTTGTTTTTTTTTAATATGGGAACAATCAACTCAAAGTTAATCAACTCCTCAAGTGGCTTGCAAATTTAGTTATATCAACCTCTTAACAATATTAAACTTCCACCTAAAATATTTTTTCATTCAGGGTCATGACGATATAAGGGAAAAGAACGCGGTTAATTGATTTAATAATTCTATGCAGTTTTTGTGTAAGACTTATAAGTTCACAATTAAAAAAGGTTGAGATTCCGTAGGGGAGATGTTTAGAAATTCTAATCCTGATCCTTCTTAAATGCCATAGCTAATATTAACGGTAACGAAGTTCTGGACGGGCATGCTATTAATTTTATATAAAAAAAAATACTCATTGATCAACCTTTTAGCATAAATTACATTTTCAAATTTATTTTTTTTTTTTCTTATTTACTTCATAAACGAAAAATAACGCATATAATTTTAATTTATTGTATGACAAGATCAAAAAACCTCCTTCGATTTTCTAAATAAAAATAAATAAAATGATGAAGATTCAGTATATTTGAAAAGCTACGATACTTGTTTCCCATCTCATCTCTTACTTCACATCTTAAACTGCAAAAAAATAAAGACAGGCTACAACTGGACATACAGACGAACGAATAAACACAAAACAGACAATCCATATGTCAAAATGCCTCAATGACATGAACAGATTCCATGTTCGTACATACAATCATTGGTGAAACTTTTTCTTTTCATGCACAATACTTTGGGATTGGCTGCCATAAATCGTTGTTGAAATATCATCTTGAATGAAATCGATTTCGATCAATATGCTGTTTTTTTTTTTTTTTGTTGCTGTTCGGTACGAAACGGAACGCTTAAAAAGATGTGTTGCTCTACGGATCTGTATGTAATTATAAATGTTTCTTCTCCTTCCTTTGGTTGTTGCGACCTGGCCTGGTGTCGTTGATATGTCGGTGGTTATGGTATGTGTGGTGGTCATTGTGGCACACAAATCAATTTTCGTTTCGCCCGTTTTTTTTCTGTGGATATTTGTTGCTTTAAGGAATTGCAAGTGGTATAAATATTTTAAATATTCTTTCATGGTCGTCTAACATACCAAAAAAAAAAAATTTATGTTAATCTATCTTTGAGATTGAGTGTGAGAAAGATTGTTTAAAGATTTTTCAGGAATCTCGTTGGATAATTTATGATATTAATTCACATAGTTTAAATTGATTTTTTTTTCTATATTTATGTACTTAAGTAGGGTGACCAATATTTTCTGAACTCAAATCGGTACGCCAACAACTATCTGAAAACATTTTCATGTAGAAAAACAGTCCAATGTTGACGAATTTTTCAAAGGTTGATCCCTGATATATTTTCTTCCAAACACTTATTCATATGTGATTAAATTAACGTTTATGTGAATATTTTACCTGTGCTGTTTTTGTTATGGTAGTCCTTTTCAGATTCTGAGGACTTAGCCACATTGGTTCTCAAATCGTTTTACTTTATAAAACCTAACAGATAATGACCACATATTCTTAATAAACCCATATTTTCTGGAAGCTATTGCCAAAAGATACCCTTAGACTTTGCATACATTTTATGAGGAACGAACCCCTTTTAATACTGATGAAGAAGCATTTCAGTTTAATTTGGATTCATTCATTATCTTAATGCCTCAGATTCTGGGGACTGACTGTATCTAGGCTTGCCACACTGAAAAAAATAACTATACTGAAATTAAATAAACACTGTTATTAATTTAAGTACACAATTTTTTTTATAATTTACTTCAACTTAACTTAATATAAGGTGGTTTTACTTAAAACAAAGAAAATAAACATGAAGATAGTACATGCAAATACTTAAAAAAGCACAAAAGTTTTCCTTATTTTTTTTTTTTTTAAATTAAGTTAAAAATTCTTTATATTAAGGGCGAATTGATTGCATTTAAGAAAAAAAGGGTTTATTAAAAAATTTTGTTTTACTTAAAAGAAAAAAAATTAAATTGTGTGCAAAAAAAATAAATAAGTACGTAACTTACTTAAAAATAGTATAGACATTTCCAAGACATTGAATCAAATAAGTACTAATCTTTAATTCCAAAACGCATTTTCTTTAATTTAACCAATTTTTGTTTTAAGTTAAGAAAAAAGTAACCTTTATTTTATTGATTTCATTGACTTTATTTGAATCCATATCTTCATCAGTTTAAGAAAGAATTGACCTAACTTAAGAAAAAAATACTTGAGGTATTTTGGGGACCCCATCTGGGGGCCCCATCTAAAGACCCCATGAGACCCTAACTTTAAATCCAAATTTCGATTTTCGCGGAATTTTCAAATGCCTATAACTCTGCAAATACTGCAGATACGAAAAAAATTCTAAAGGCATTTTTGTAGTCCTTAACTTGTAGAATATGACCGCCGAAGACCCGAAAGCTCTCCGAGTTATAGTTTTCGAGTTATTTCATGATCAAATTTCTCAAGACCCCATTCCCAGATCTCGAAAACTAAGCCAGATAGAGCGATTCTGACCAAAATTTTGGATCAAAATCAATAGTGACACTATAATAGTGTACGCACATTCTCATGGGCGGACCCCATATATTGGGGGTCCGTAGGGTCCTCACATTGGGACTCCATAGGGTCCACAGAATCCGTAAGTTTAAGGAAATTTTTCCTTATTTTAAAAAAATATTTTTCCTCTGGATAAAAACAATTAAACTTATAATAAGTACAATTTTACTTACTTTTAAGATATATTTAAGTAAATGCATTACTATCTTTTAGGAAAAAATATACTTGGAAGAAGAATTAATATCTTTGGAGCCCTCGCATACCCTTCTTTTTTTAAATTAAGTTCAACATGCTTTAAAAATGGTAAAAATTTTTTTCAGTGCAGATCGAAAATGGCAAAAAGCCTGACATTTAGACAAAAAAGCTTGATTTTTCTTGACATCTAGAAAAAAAATCTTGATTTTTCTTGACATTTGAAATTAGGTATTTAAAAAAAAAAAAAATCTTTTTTAAACCAATTTGATTTAAATTAAAAATACTAAAGCGGGCTTCGGAAACTTAACAAAAAAGTGTCGGAACGCGCGGTGTGATATTCGTGCGCATTTGGGTCAAAACAAAAAAATTGCCGATTATTTTTTTTTAGGTGCATACTTAATTTTGACACTCTGGAGACTGAAAATCAGTTTCCGTTACATCAATGCGATTCTTAGTTTGGCTGGGGCACACCTCCAAAGTATAGAGTTTTTCACATTTTTCTTAATTTATTTTTTTTGTAAAGGACATTTTTTTAAAAAATTTTAAAAACTCATATTGTGGAGTAATCCATCCAAATTTTTTTGAAAATGTTTCCAAGATCCGTTATTTTATTATTCATTTTTTTTATAACAAAAAAATAACCCAACAAAAAGTTATATTGAGTAAAAATCCATGTTTTTTTAAAATATCTTACGAAACTTAACTTAATAACTTATCATTTAATATGATTTTAGATATTTCACGGCGTTTTATTGTCTCAAAGTTTTTAAATTGCAAAAATTGCAAAAATGTCCCAAAAACGGCAATTCAAATATTAAGTTACCTTCAGAGCAAAAATATTACATACTTTTGCATGGTGAAAAAATCATTCAAGAGTCGATTTTTACAGTGGGTAATGCTAGTGACTATATTATTTTAATTATTATAAAATTAAAGAAGTGTATTTTTAGGACAATTATCAGAGGAAGCACTTGAGAGATCACATAAACATTTTAAGAATTTTATAAATAATTTCAGTCGAAAAAACACAAGATGTAACAATCTGGAGGATATTTTCCATATGTTTATGATTCAAAGTGACCCTAAAATGTCAATAAAACGAAATAACCCTGCAAAAAAAGTCATTACCACTTCTCAGTGGAGTGCTTTAAAACTATAACAAATGTAATGAAATACAACAAAAATAACAAAAAACACAAGACAGAAACACACAAACAGTTTTTTCTACTCCAGAATACATAGATATTCAGCACTTAACTCATTACCTATCGCGACACCTCCATACAAATGTAAGTAGATAATTAGTAGATAAGAACTATTCCGTGGAAGTAGTTGGAAGTTGTTTGAAAGCTCGGAGTACTTCTTATCTACTGAATATCTACTTACTTTTGTATGGGAGTGTCGCGGAAGGTAATGAGTTAAGTGCTGAATAACAACTTTTTATGGAGTAGAAAAAACTGTTTGTGTGTTTTTTTCTTGTGTTTTTTGTTATTTTTGTTGTATTTCATTACATTTGTTATAGTTTTAAAGCACTCCAAATAGAAGTACTCCGCACTTTTTTTGCTGGGAACGAACTAAATCCAAAAACAAAATCGAATTATCCACCGGAAGTGTTGGAATAGCTAGAGATGGAGTAATTAATTTAATTTTGTTATCTATATTGAACTTTCTTCGTTTTTTCATAATTCAATTTTTATTGGTTAATTTGTTTTATTTTTGTTTGTATTAAATGAGTTTCCTGAAGGCAAACAAGTTTTAGATGCCGGTTCTTTAAATGTAGGGTGTATTATTTGTGTGCAGATAAATAATCCCTCTTAAAAATATTTTAAATAGATCTACATTGAATAATAAAATCGTTATTTCTAAATCGTAAGTAGTTTGATTTTTTTCTGGACTATTTGTAATATATTCTTCAAAAAGCTGGGCGTGAATTCCGATTTTTGGGTTTAACCATATAGTTGTAATGCACATCACAAAAATTCGGTGGTATAAAGTAGAATTTTCGAGGAAATCGAATTTTTTTAACTTTTTTTTTTGTTGGTTAGTTAACCAAGTTTACCTTCTCGTTTAAGGTAGGGTATTGAAAGTACATCTTTGAAACGACATCCAAAAATAGCTCTAAGTTTCTAGTTTCCAAAACTATAAAAATTTTACAAATAACCCAATCCGTTCAAAAGTTACTAAAAAAAAGTTACACAACAAATTTTTAGATAATTAAAAAAAATCGACTTGAAAAAAAATTGGTGTTCTTCGAAGAATTAACAAAAATTGTTGTTAATTTCAGCAAACTTTAAATGTGTGTTACCAAAGTTTTCTTAATTTTTAGGAAGACAAATTTTTTTTGTTGATTTCAGTTAACAAATTTTTTCGTAATCATAATAAAATATATTAATCAGTTAATTTTCGAGTTAATTTTAAGCTCTTTTTAAGTCGCGTTTCAAAAACATACTTTTTACAGAATGTTTATAAAGAATCAGAATTCTCGCTTATTATACTGTAGGTAAGTGAAATTGACTCACTAAAACGCCGAGACGCGTGAACTTAATTTTGGCTTGTGGGACACAGTGGCATTCGCCGTTTTGACAGATCAACAGATATTTAATTTTTAAGTTTGTAATTTTCAAGCGATTTTTTGTTGTTTTTAAGCAAATTGAAGAAAAATAAAATATTTTACTCGCTTAAAGTGATCGGCCATAATTGTTAGAATAAAGTTTCGACTAAAAATAATGTAATTTTAAAATATTTTTTTTTCCAGAATTTTCCTTGAAAATCGCAAACTTTAAAACAAAATATCTCTTCATTTTGCCCTTAAGTTTACGTGTTACAGAGTTATTTGTGAAATAAAAGTGATATTGAAACATTTAGGGCGTGTGTGAAACGGTAGCAAAGTACTGTGGTGAAAAATATTTTTCCTATGGTGACTAAATTTTGTATTTCTGCTGTGTGAAATGATATCTTTTTTGACAATAGAAAATTTTTGATAGTTGCAAATAAATGAAAAATAAAAAAAAAATTATCAGCCAATTCTTTATATTTTTGTAAAACAACAGTTTTTCAATTCTCCAACAAATGCATTCGCTGCAATAAATGTATGTTTTCCCCGTTATAAAATGGTTTCACATTTTGCGACATTTTTCTATAGGATCAATGTGCATCATAGGGTCTGATATATATATGAAATGTCTCATAATCTAGTCTTTTTTATAGGAATAATATTGCAGAATAACATAATTGAGTTTTTTCGATAGGAAAAAAATTGAGTTTTTTCGATAGGAAAAATGTCTCTGATTCTCCCAAACTTTTGCCATACAAAAAGTCTCAAGCACTGTATTTTTTCTTCAAAAAAATCTCAAGGGTCTTTTCAGTTCATAATTTAATAAAAATCCACAAAATTCATATACATAAAAAACTAGTTTATTTTGGATAAAAAAAGTCATTGAAATTACGATGAACTCTATTTCCTTCATCTGATCCGGAACACAGCAGAGAACCCCAAGCGTACATTTGCAACATCTTTTATCGATTATTGTCACGCTTTCCAAATACATATTGAAATGTTTAATAATTGATGAAGGGGCGACATAAAATCGGTTGAATTCCAATCCTTGGCTGGTTCTAGTCTTTCTTGGCGTCATTTAAATCGATTTTCTTAAAAAATATAGTTTATTGACTCTTCCGCCAGCTCCTCTGCTCCTGACTCGTTATCAAAACGTTATGTAAAAGGCATTTATATTTTTTTTATAAAATTTTTTAAAATATTTTTTTTGTTTTAAATTATTTGTTTGACTTTTTTATTTTGGTTTTCAAATTTTTGAACTTCAAAAATTTCTAAGCTTCTGCCAAAATTTCTACTAGCCCAATGGGATAGTGAAATTTTATTCACCTCAATAGTGTCAAAAATTTACTATGAAGCATACTTTGCTACCGTTTCACACACGCCCTATGAAGCATACTTTGCTACCGTTTCACACACGCCCTTAGTAGTAAAAAAATAGGTATTTTTGAAAACAATCTATGATTTTAAGGGCGGATTTTACAGTCCAAACTAAGTTGTGACTTAAGTGAAATCTTAGTTAAGATTTATTTAAGTATTTTTTATTACTTAAGTTAAATTCAATTTTACGGTTTGTACTTAAGTTAAAAAGAAAATATTTCAAAAATATGGTAATATAAGTTATTTATTTGACAATTCAAAAGGAAAAATAAAATAATAATAAAACAAAAATACACAAAGCAAAAATTGAAATAACAAAAAATCACACAAATGCGGTTCTTTCCGTTAAAATCTACCGCCGTGGGTCTTGTTGGAACTAAAATAATCAAGAAAGCGGCTAAGGTCATCATTGAAAAATTTTCCACCCGATTTGAACACCAACAAACGCCTCCGTGAAAAGGTTGCTGTTATGTCCACCAAAAATTTGAGGAATAAGATTGCCGATTATGTTACCCACTTGAAAGGCCATCTCCATTGCTCTCAAGTTCAAAGTATTTCCATCATTTGCGTGATATTTCCACCAAAATAAAAAAGATTAAATAAATTAACATGTAGTAGTATAAGAAATTTAAGAGTGGCGAAGATGGCTCAAGTGCGTAACATAACCGACAATCTTATCTAACAGATATTTACAACGTTACATATACAAATAGACAGACTGACGGAGAGTCGATCCGTATACATAAATGTAGGTCTAGGACTAATATTTCGGGTAGTTACAAACATCATTACATACTCATACCCTGTACCACAGAGTGTTGTAGGTTAAATTCACACAATTGCTTTTCTATTAAAATCTTACGATGTAGGTCTTGTTAGAATCATCGAAAAATACTCCACCCGCTTCACTTCGGATTTGCACACCAACAATTGGGCCATCTCCGCCTATCTCAAATTTCTTACACATTTTTATTTGTTTAATTTCCTTTGCATTAATGCAAATATCACGCAATTTGATGGAAATACATGGAATTTCAGAGCTTCGAAGACGGCCTATCAAATGGATAACATAACCGGCAATCTTATTCCTCAAAGCTTTGGTGGAAACAGCAACCTTTTCACTAACACGTTTGTTGGTGTGCAAATTCAATGTTTAGCGACTGGAGTATTTTTCAACGATTAATTTAGCCTTGTTCTTGATTTTTTTGAACGGCAATTGTGTGAGATTTTGTTTTTTAATTTTTATTGTATGTTTTTATTATTATTTGATTTTTATTTTGTATTTTTTTTTTTGAATTGTCAAATCTAAATAAATTACTTAAGTAAAACTTAAGTTATGGTAATTGATGACTTAAGTTTTACTTAAGTGTTTTTTATAAAATAGTTTTTTGGATTTAAGTAATTTCTTAGTTTAAGTCGCTACTTAGTGCTGACTGTAAAATCCGCCCTAATTCATTTACATTTAAAGATTTGAAAATAAATTCTTCTTGATTTTTCTTGACAATTTAGTTGAAAATTTTGTTAAATTGGATTTTAGCTTGACAAATGACAGTTTAGCTTGATTCTTGACACGTACTGAAAAACCTTGACAATCAAGCCAAATCAAGCCCGTCTGGCAACCCTAACTGTATCCCTTAATTCCATATTTAAAAAAACCCTTGAATAAAACTTTGAGAAAATAGGGGACACCCCAATCTGTGTGAATACTAAATTAATATTTAAATGAGGTCTACAGATTTGAAGATATATTAAACACGATAACAATATATTTTTGGCTAAAATTGATTGCAAAAGTGTCTAAAAAAAACGTGTTGATACATATTCTTACTTTTATTTTTTTACCATTTAAAGATCTAGTAAAGATAACAGATTTATGGTAATTTTCTCGTCAACCAAATGTTTCGGTTGTAATAGAATTTCGGTTAGAACACTTATTTTGATTGGAATTATTTGATTGTAACCACCGAAAAGTTCGGTTACTGAAACTGAACCATTCAGTTGGTAAAAAATTCTGTTTTCACAACATTTTTTTTCTCTGTGTTCTAAAATACAGATACATTGTGCAACAAATTTTTGGTCATCACTTTGAGCTTCAATCACATTAAAACGGATTGCACCACAATCTCAAAAATTTATATTTTTATATAATTTTCTATGAAAACAAACAAGCTAGGCCTATTAGAGTGATTGCCAGAAATCTTCATCATACATGTACTCCCATTGATATAGTAAATGACTTGCTCCAGCAGGGCTTTAAAGCAATACCTGCTGTCAATAAATTAAGAGAAAGAACAAAAGAACCAATGGATATGTTTATAATATCCTTTGATACAAATGAGGATATTAAAAAAATATATTCTATTCAAAAAATCTTAAACTTAATCGTTAAAATCGAGGCAGTTAGGCAATCGAAATTTGTTGTTCAGTGTAAAAACTGTCAATCTTTTGGCCACACCAAAAATTTTTGTTCCAAACCACCCAGGTGTGTCAAATGTGCAGGAAAGCATACAACATTTCAATGCGAAAAACCTATAACTGCTCACCCAAATTGCTGCAATTGCGGAGAAGCACATCCTGCTAGTTACAGGGGATGTGTTGTAGCTAAAGAACTACAAAAAATTAGAAACTCATCAAGAAAAACGCTCAAGTCTGAGAATTCAGCAATTGATCAGCCGCAAGCGACTGAGGATTCAGCTGTTGATCAGCAAACTGATTTAATTGTTAACTCAAACTTGCCAGATAACAATAATACAAACTTGCCAAGAAAAAAAAAATACAAACTTGCTAAAAAGAAATTTAAATCATCCTAAATCTACTCAACGTTATCCACACTTGCCAGAAAACAATAACCCAAACTTGCCAAGAAAAAATACAACAAACCTGGCAAGAAAAAACTTAAATAACCCACAAACTAAAGCTACTCAACGTAATATCGAAACAACAAACCAAACCCCTTCATACGCCTCCGTATCCAGGGAAAGGTCCATGCCTAAACAGCCAAATGCGAATGAAGACTCAAATTCTTTATCCTTGATTCTAAGTAAGCTTGAAAAACAAGAACATTTTTATAATACTCTTGAAAAGCGCTTAGACAGTCTAGAACATAAAGTTAGCTCAATCTTTCATGATGCAAACTAAAAACAATTTAAAAATAATGGCCTGGAATGCAAATGGTCTGATAAAACATAAACAAAACTTACAACTTGTTATTAATGAAAAACAAATCGATATCTGTTTGATATCGGAAACACATTTAACTGAGCAACAAATTATTCAATTTGATGGATATACTGTTTATCACACCATACATCCTTCCAATACTGCACGTGGCGGAAGCGCTATAATCATAAAAAACAGCATTGTTCATTATGAAGAGGAAAAACTTAGCTCTCTTGAATTTCAAGTGACTACAGTTACAGTTAAAACTGCCAAACACCATTTACAAATTAGTGCCATTTATAGTCCTCCGGGCTGTAAGATCACGGCGGATCAGTACAAATGTCTTATTGAAAAACATAAACATAAATGCATAATTGGAGGTGACTTTAATGCAAAAAATTGCTATTGGGGATCCCGTTTAACAACAACAAGAGGAAGGGAGTTATTCCAAGCTGCCCGTATCACCGGCTGTGAGTTTATTTCCACCGGCAAGCCAACTTATTGGCCAACCGACCGGTCTAAGCTACCAGACCTTATTGACTTTTTTCTTACTAAAAAAATTTCAAAAAACTTTTTAAAAATAGAAGATGGTGCTGACTTAGATTCAGATCATTCACCTATATATCTGACTATTTGTGATAATATAATGTACAAAGAAGATCCTCCAGAGCTAACCAACAAACACACAAATTGGAATCTTTTCCAACAACACATCAACTCGATCATACTAACCACAAATTTGCATACAATAGACGAATTATAAAACTGTGTCATGTCTTTCACTCAATCAATACAAAGAGCTGCTTGGTACAGTACCCCAACTTTCAAAAGAAAAGAAGTAGGTAATAATTATTCCAACAATATTAAAATCCTACTTAACGAAAAACGGAAACTTCGTCGAACATGGCAAGAAACTCGCGCACCTGAAGACAAAACAATACTCAATAGAGCAGCGCAAAATCTAAAACGTAAGCTCAAGGATTTAAAAGATGAATCACTCCACCAGTACCTGACAAACCTAGGAAGCGATAGAAATTCTATGCATTCTCTCTGGAAATGCACCAAAAAACACACAAAACCTATAACACAATCGTATCCAATCAAAACATCAGATGGAACATGGCTTCGAACTTCTATAGAAAAAGCAACAACATTTGCAGAGCATTTAGCCAACACGTTTAAACCCAATGAAGATTATTTTCCACAAGAACATCAAGAAGCAATGAATCAGATTGCTGATGAACCGTTAATCCCCATAGAATTATCTGAAGTTCAAAATGTAATTAAAAATTTACCGAACAAGAAAGCCCCAGGATTTGATCTTATTACAGCTGAAATTCTTAAACAACTGCCCTACAAAGCTCTATGCGAACTGACAGTGTTAATGAATCATTGTCTTATCTTAAAACATATGCCAATTATTTGGAAAGAAGCTGAAGTCATAATGATACTTAAGCCAGATAAACCTCCACATCAAACATCATCTTATCGCCCAATTTCATTGCTACCAATTCTTTCAAAAGTTTTCGAAAAATTGCTATTACCTAGACTAAATGTCGTTATAGAAAGACAGAACATTAATCCAAACCACCAGTTTGGATTCAGACAAAAACATTCAACGATTGATCAGGTCCACCGTATCACAAATGTAATTGAAAAATCACTCGAAAAAAAGGAAATCTGCTCAGCTGTCTTTATCGATGTGGCACAAGCGTTTGATAAAGTTTGGCATGAAGGACTGCTCCTTAAATTAAATTCACATCTGCCAGCAAACTATCATGCAATTTTTAAATCTTACCTAATGGACAGATACTTTCGTGTCAAATGCGAAAATGAGTTTTCAATGTTACAACCCATCAAAGCGGGTGTACCACAAGGCAGTATATTAGGTCCCCTATTGTCCCTAATTTTCACAAGTGATTTACCTCAAAACCAGAATATACTCACAGCTACATTTGCCGATGATACGGCACTACTTTCTACAGGAAAAACCATCGAAGAAGCAACAAACAAACTTCAAGGTGCCGTAAATGAAATAGCCGAATGGGCTAAAAAATGGCGAATAAAAGTTAATAATACAAAATCATCTCACGTCAATTTTACCAATAGAATAATAACTCCAATGTCAATTTATTTTGATAACTCACTGATACCAATAACAAACTCAGCCAAATATCTCGGAATGACGTTAGATGTAAAACTGAGATGGAAAGAACACGTAAAAAAGAAAAAACAATGTCTCGAAATAAAATACAAAAACATCGAATGGCTCATAGGAAGGAATTCGTCTCTTTCTACTCAAAACAAATTAACAATTTATAACCAAATTCTGAAACCAATATGGATGTATGGTATTCAACTTTGGGGATGTGCAACCCAAAACACTATTGATATCATACAAAGATTCTAAAATAAAGTACTACGAAATATTGTTAACGCACCCTGTGTTGGGTGCCAGATTAGGGCTAAGCTATTTTTAAGTAACTTTTAAGGGTTAATATAATTTTGGCTACAATTAATTTTATTTATGTCATAAGTAACTCGATACCCGTTCATTGACTTTAAATTCCATAATTATTTTTGTTTAATTTTTGTTAACGTAAATTTACTAGTTTGCAGAATTGCATTATTATATTAAATTCCATAGTTTGCTTTATTAAAGTAGGTCAGTTAATGAACGGGAAGAGTTTTAGAATATAAATATGAATGTGAAAAAAATAAAGAACCAATTGATGAGTAACCAAAGAAATGAATGCTGGTTTTTCTTTTCTTTCAGGAGAAATTTGTAAGTATTAAAGTTATTAGTTATAAGAATTGGGCGTAGGCCTGTAGATTGGAGCACGTCACCGCTCTGTGGTCAAAGAGTGACAACATTAGGGTTTTATCTTTTTTTCCTTTCAGCATATTAGAGAAAAAGGATATTACTTCCCCGGAGGAATATCCTTTTTCTCAACACCTGGTACATTAGAAATAATGACCTCCACAGAGATCTGAAAGTGGAAACAGTAAACAACGTCATAACATCTATAGCAAATTCCCACCATATGAGACTAATAAGTCATGTAAACGTAGAAGCTGGTAATCTTCTCGACACTGACGACCATCCAAGGCGCCTACAAAGAAGGAAGCCTTCTGATCTGGTGACAGCTGTATAAATTACATTCAAAATGTAGTTTTTATTTTGTACAATTTCATAGAAGTAATCTGCTCGTTGGTCAACATTGACCAGTTGTAGAAAATGTTTTCTTTTCTTTTGTAAAACTTATTATATTAAAATATTTAATAAAAGTTAAATAAAAGTTTTGAAAAAAAAAAAAAAAATATAATTTTCTATGGACTATCGATTAAAATTTTTTTTTTTGAAAATTTTTAGAACCTGTTCTGAAAATTTAAATTTTTTAAAAAAGTCAATTTATCAAAAATCCGGCCACTTTTTTTTTAATTTTTTTTTTTTTAAGTTTAGATGTTTGTCCATCCACACAAAAAAATTGAGACACGCGTTTTTCGTTTTTTTTTGAGAAAATCGCATTTGAATTTTAAATTTCATAACAATTTAGTAATTTGCTTGTATTTTCTTGTTTCAACAGAGCGTATGAGTAATATTTATGCAATTAATAATACCAGTGTTGGCTACCGTTACCCTTTCAATACCGTTACCGATTAAAAACCCTTTAATTTTGACTACCGTTACCGTTACCAATACCGAAATAAAAAATTTCAATACCGTTACCGATAAAAAACCCTTACCTTTATTCGGATTTTTACCGGTATTGTATCGGTTTTGTTTCGGTTGTCATAAAATACGTATAAAAAACAAAGCATTAGTGGGAAGATGAAAGAAGAGACAAACCTGAATTGTACCAAATTGCTTAAGAGTTGCCTGAGGTGTTGTTTTAAAAATAACAGAATTTTTTCTGTATTTTTACTGACTCTGTTTGCTGACTTTATTTTTTTTTTGTTCAAAACTTAGCAGATTATTTTGTAATTTTACAAAAATTTTTTGTTGTAAATTTTTTTAATTTTTGTCTAATTTAAACGACCAAAATCAAATGTAAAAAAAAATCAGCTGATTATTTTGATAATTTAATACAAATTTTTAGTTGTCCTGTAAGAAAAATTTCATGAAAAAATTTTTATTATTTTTTTTTTAATTTTATTGAAAAACAAACAGCATAACTAAGAAAAAATTGGCGCTTTAAAAAAAATCTAAAATTTTCTTTCTGTAAAATTACTGTGTTGCTAATTTGTTTTGCTCTGTTTTTACATATACCGATTTTTTTTAACACCGGGATACACCTCCGCACTACGGCTTTCCTCTTCTTCCCCTCCCCCACAAATGTCCCGTCAATATTTGTTTCAGCTGATTTTTTTGTTTAAATCAGCAGATTTATCTGCCGCCTTGACAGATTTTTCTGCAGACTCTACCTTTATCCAGACAGAAATTTAGCAAAACGAATCAGCTGAAATCAGCATATTTGTGAAATGGCTCAGATTTTTTGCATGGCTCAAAATGCAGATTTTCCTGCTGATTGGACAGAGACATTTAATAAACACGTAAAAAATAAAAAAAAAAAATTGTTGATTAACAATATTGCGTGAATAATTTAATTCTGATTTAATTATGTATTAAAAACGCACTAAATTTAACAGGTTTTTTAATTTTATTAAATAAATTCTTGAGTTTTTACGTGTTGTTAACAAATTTGTGACTTTTTAACACTTTGGGTAAATTTTATTCATAACCCATTCCTGCCTAATGGGTATTTAAATACCCAAAAAAGTGTTGATACTTAAAAAAATTTAGCGCAGGCCAGATGGAGACTATCGGGCTAATTCTTTTTTCATAAAAAAGAGAAGAGATTTGGCTAAATGTGAACATTTAACAAGATTTTTTTTTTGCTTTGTTCAACTTTTGTTTTTCACTGACAAAAATCGAAAATTTTTCTTAATCGAAAATACTCAGGAAAAGTGCACCCAAACCGCGATGCGGGGGGGTAAGGACAATTTTGGTTTTCACGAAAATTTATTGGAGTTATTTTGACACCCAATAGGTAACGGTTTATCGTTACCGAAATAATCGAAAATACCGTTACCTTTACCGTTACCGATATAAAAAATATGTAATACCAATCAGAGCTCCCTATTACTCGAGTAGTCGAGTACTCGAGCTACTCGAGCAGCTCGAGTAGCTCGTCAATTACTCGAGCAGCTCGAGTAGCTCGAGCTACTCGAGTAGCTCGAGTAGTAAAACACACATTTTTTTATATTTAAACTCCTGTAAAACAAAAACTATTATAGCTATTTTCAAAATTTTTACATTTTTGGAATGCTATGCTTCCAAAGAATATACATAATAAATATCAAATTAATAGGATTATCGTAGTGGCTTTGCTAAACTACTACTCGAAAAAGATCGGCGAGTTTTCATACAAACGTATGAAAATCCGCCCTCCTTTAAGCTTTAATATCAAATTATGAGAATATTTTCAAAAAAACATGTAATTATTTTTTACCAATTATGATCGCATATACGATTAGAATACTTCCTCGAAATTTCAACTCATTTCTACAAAAAATGTGGCATTGGCGATCTACTACTCGAAAAAGATCGGATGCTTTTCATACAAATTTATGAAAATCAGTAGAATTTAGTTCTTTGAGTAGTAAAACACACAGTTTTTATCTTTGAACTCCTGTAAAACAAAAACTATTATACCGATTTTTAAAGTTTTTACATTTTTGAAATGGTATGGTTTCAAAGAATAAAAATAATAAATATCAAATTAATATGATTATCGTAGTGGCTTTGCCACACTACTACTCGAAAAAGATCGGCGAGTTTCTATACAAATGTATGAAAATCCGACCGCCTTTGAACTTTAATCTCAATTTGTAAAAAAAAAAATCAAAATAACATTAAATTATTTTTTGTCAATTATGATCGCATATATGATAAGCATACTTCCTTAAAATTTCAACTCATTTCTACCAAAAATGTGTCATTGGCGAACTACTACTCGAAAAAGATCGGCCCATTTCCATACAACTGTATTAAAATCAGCCTACTTTTGAACTTTGACGTCACTTTATGAAAATGTTTTCAAGAAAACATAACGTTATTTTTTGCCAATTATGATCGTATATATGATGAGAATTCCTCCTCAAAATTTTAATTCATTTCTACAAGAAATGTGGCATTGGTGAACTACTACTCGAAAAAGATCGGCCGCTTTCCATAATAATGTATGAAAATCTGCCCTTATTCCAATTTAAATGTTAAATTATGAAAATATTTTCAAAAAACCATGCATTATTTTTTACCAACTATGATCGCATATACGATAAGAATACTTCCTCGAAATTTCAACTCATTTTTACCAAAAATTTGGCATTGGCGAACTACTACTCGAAACAGATAAGCCGCTTTTTATACAAATGTTTGAAAACCAGCACTTGTTTGAAGTTTAATTTCATTTGTGAAAATCTTTTTAGACCACTAAATTTATTTTTTTACATTTTATAATTGCAATGATAATATCAGTTCTTAAATCAATATTTTAATTTTGACATAATTTACCTGTTGTGAATTTTTTAACCCAAATTGTTTTATTACCTAAAATTTCCCATTTATAATGTACCGTACATTTTTTTTTTCATTTTACCTTTTAGTGCAATATTTATAGGCAGTGTTTTAAAAAAGGCACAGCAAAAGATTTTACAACCTAATAAAAGAACACGTGGTCTCAGCAAATTTTACTGCCATGAATTTTCCAAATATTTGTTTATGACTCCTTTCATAATAAAACAATTATCTTTAACAAGTTTACGTAATTTATTTCAATTTTTTTTTGTTTAAATTTTACTGAAGTTATCTAGTCTATGAATGGTAAGCGGCAGATCTTTTTTGAGTAGTAGGTCGACAATGCCACATTTTTTGTAGAAATGAATTTAAATTTTGAGAAAGTATTCTTATCATTTATGCGATCATATTTGGCAAAAAAATAACTTTATGTTTTCGTGAAAACATTTTTACAAATTGACATTAAAGTTCAAAAGAGGGCATATTTTCATACATTTGTATGAAAATGGGCCGATCTTTTTCGAGTAGTAGTTCGCCAATACCACATTTTTGGTAGAAATCAGTTGAAATTTCGATGAAGTATTCTTATCATATATGCGATCATAATTGGTAAAAAATTATTTCATCTTTTCTTGAAAATTTTGTCACAATTTGACATTAAAAGATTCACAGGAGGTCGGATTTTCATACATTTGTATAGAAACTCGCCGATCTTTTTCGAGTAGTAGCGTGGCAAAGCTACTATGATAATCCTATTAACTTGATATTTATCATGTTTATTCTTTGGAACCGTACCATTTCAAAAATGTAAAAATTGTAAAAATCGGTATAATAGTTTTTGTTTTACAGGAGCTCAAAGATAAAAACTGTGTGTTTTACTACTCAAAGAAATAAATTCTACTGATTTTCATAAATTTGTATGAAAAGCGTCCGATCTTTTTCGAGTAGTAGATCGCCAATGCCACATTTTTTGTAGAAATGAGTTGAAATTTCGAGGAAGTATTCTTATCGTATATGCGATCATAATTGGTAAAAAATAATGACATGTTTTTTTGAAAATATTCTCATAATTTGATATTAAAGTTTAAAGGAGGGCGGATTTTCATACATTTGTATGAAAACTCGCCGATCTTTTTCGAGTAGTAGTTTAGCAAAGCCACTACGATAATCCTATTAATTTGATATTTATTATGTATATTCTTTGGAAGCATAGCATTCCAAAAATGTAAAAATTTTGAAAATAGCTATAATAGTTTTTGTTTTACAGGAGTTTAAATATAAAAAAATGTGTGTTTTACTACTCGAGCTGCTCGAGTAATTGACGAGCTACTCGATTACTCGAGCTACTCGAGTAAAAGCGTAGGCTCTGATACCAATACCGTTACCGATACCGTTATTCGTTTCGGTTGCCAACCCTGAATAATACTTATTTGCAACGTTAAAACAAGAAAATTCAAGCAAATTACACAATTGTTATGAAATTTAAAATTCAAATGCGATTTTCTCAAAAAAAAAAAACGCGTGACTGATTTTTTTTGTGTGGATGGACAAACATCTAAACTTAAAAAAAAAAAAAATAAAAAAAAAAAAATGACCGGATTTTTGATAAATTGACTTTTTTAAAAAATGGAAAATTTCAGAACGGGTTCGGAAAATTTTCCAAAAAAAAAAAAAAAATTAATCGATAGCCCATACAAAACTACTTATATAAGAATGTAAATTTTTGGGATTGTGGTGCATTCCGTTTTAATGTGATGAATATTTAATCAAGACAACTCGTCACAAATTTGACCATTTTTCCAATACCACTCCTCCTAAGTCCAGTTTTTGATAATTTGAAAAACCAAAAATGCAATTTTCTAAGTACAATATAGGGCTATCCATACAACCTATTTAGAAGTTTACGGTACACATGTTTTTTTTCGCTGGACATTTGGTGTGTAATGCCTCATATACATACACATAAAACTATAAACAAAATGAGAATTCAAAAAACTATATGAGAAAGAAAAAAAAAAAAACGTTCTGCAATGTGGTTATAACCAGCAAATTTTTGCATTACTAGTAATGAGTATAGTAATTAGTAATAATTATTGGTGTGTACTTACTCATTGCATGAAACACTACTTATTCTATACAGGCCGTGAGACAAAAATAATTTGTGTCTACAAGCTTACGAGTAGGGAGATAAATAACTACTGACCTATAACGAGTAAAATAAGTAGTTACTTATAAGGAATAAAATAAATAGTTGCAAACGGAGCTTGAAATAACTATAAATCATTAGATTATTTGTTTTCGCGAAACTTTAAGCTAAAAAGCTAAAACAAATGTTGTTTTTTTCTGATTGGACTTAATTTCCCAAGTGAACTTGCAAATAAGTATTTATTTTTAGCATTCTCAATAACTTATTATTTATATTATTGCAAATAAGTACTTACATATTACAAAATAAGTCACTAGTTGCTTTTTGGACTAAAGTAATGCAGTGGGTAATGAGTAGTTGTTATAAGTAATGTAATTGGCAGTCATTACTTTTCACAACACATTGCCTAGTTTTTGCTGGGTACTTACGTATTTTTTTTTTCTATGCAAGAAAAAAACGCACACTCACGCACACACGGAAAACAAAACACAAAAAAAAAACAAAACAAAAAAAAAAAAACAAAACTAAATGAAGCTAAAAATTTAATTAAACAATTAATTATATTAATTAAATATTTAATTAATTTTAAATTTAAAAACAATTAAAATAAAGTTAAACAATTAATTATATTAATTACAAATTTAGTTAATATTAAATAAAAAAACAATTAAAATTTTAATTAAAATAAAATATACGATATTATTTTCTGTGTAGATACAAAGTCAATATGTTAAAGCAGAATATTAAACAAAATGGATTTTAAGTGTTATGATTTGTTTATATAATAATAGTTTGATCACATAATCAATTATTTTTATTTATTCTTTCTATTTATTTACAACTCATCTATATAAATAAAAATCAATTGTCGTTCGTTGGTAACAGCATCAGTTGAGAACGGCTGCACCGATTTGGATGATTTTTTTTTTGAAATGTTCGTTATAGTCCAACTTAGGTTTTTACGTAAAGAAATATTGACCACGCCCACTTTTACGCCCACTTTTTTCGATTTATCTAAAATCGGAAAACGGCTGCACCAATTTGGGAAATTTTTTATTTAAATGTTCGAAGTAATCCAATTTACGGTTTTACTGAAAGAAAAATCGACCACGCCCACTTTTACGCCCACTTTTTCAATTTATCTAAAATCTGACATTGGCTGGACCCATTTGACTAAATTTTTTTTTAAATGAATTTTCTATAAACGTTGGTTTTTACGAACGTTGGTTTTTACGAAAAAAGAAATTGACCACGCCCACTTTAGCTATTTTTTGTTGCAAATGTTCGTCATAATTCAGCTAAGGTTTTTACGGATAGTAAAATTTCCCAAGAAAACTTTTTTCAACGTATCGATAGAACTATAACGGCTAGACCGATTTGGTTATAGTCCGCAAAAGATTTTTAAGATTAATATTTTTTAGAATTTTTTTTCCGATATATGTATTTTAATCGTGGAATGGCTGGATCAATTTGTCTAATTTGGTTTTTAATGTTTAATGTATGAATGGATGGACCGAGTTGGTTAAATTTCTTCACGGTAAGAAAAGTTGTCCACCCACTATTTTTTTCGATATATATAAAATTTGCTCCACAGAAAAATAAAATATAGAATATTAGAATAAAATATAAATAAAAATCAAATGTAGTTCGTTGGTAATCGCATCACTTGAGAAGTGACCGATTGAATAATATTTTTTTTAAATGTTTGTCTTCTTTTTTTAAATGTTCGTCTTAGGTTTTTTCAGAAAACAAATTAATCACGCCCACTTTTACGACTACTCTTTTTATATATATTTAACATCGGAGAACGGCTGGATCGACTTAACTAAACTTTTTTTTTAATGTTGTTCATAGTTCAACTTAGGTTTAAACGGAAATAAAAAATTTTCACGCCCTTATATATTTTAATATACCTAAAATAGAAGAACGGGAGGGCCGATTTGGCTAATAGTAGTATTTGTTGACGTTCGTGATAATACATCTAAGGTTTTTACTGAAAGAAAAGTTGCCCACTCCCACTTTTTTTAACACATAAAAAATCGGAAAACGACTGGCCAGATTTGGTAAATTTTTTCTTTAATGATCATTATAGTCCAAGTAAGGATTTTACGGAAATAATTATTGTCCTTAAAATTTGCAACACTTGAGAACGCGTGGACCGATTTGGCTAATTTTTTTGTAAATGTTTGTAATAGTCCATATAATTGTTCGGAAAGAAAAATTGTCCTCGCCCATTTTTTTCGATATATCTAAAACTCATTTTTACTCTATTCGAAAATTCTTAATAGATTCCGCTCAAACTTGGTACACATTATTTTAAATGCTTGGGTATTTAACTTACTTCACAAATTTTAGCGCCCACTTTTGTCTAAATATGTCGACTACTAATGATCGGACCGATTTTTTATGTTAATAATAGTTATAATTAGGTTTTTAATATAAATGAGAAAAGTGTTCCGGAAAAATGGCAAATTCCAGAAAAACTATTAAGGTTTGTTTGAACTCAAAACAATAGCTCTCGATAAGAACAAAGGATATGAGTAATTTATTTTTGTTGTTGTTCGTAATGATACTAAAGAAGTTTTAAATTTGTACAGTTTGCAAAGTGGAAGACATGATAATTTTTTTTTATGTTCCTAATATGTATATAATTTAAAGATGATTATCTGCCTAATCGGGTCTTTAAAACCATGCCCACAAATTTTTCCAAGCCAAGAAATTCATTGCAGTCTTTGTAGGGGTATATATTTGGGCCAGCAACGCGGACCGGGCCAGCTAGTTTTTAATAAATTCAACCTAACCGAGAACTGGTAACAATGACCGTCGTCTCGTTGTAGCGAAAAAACCAAGGGCTCTGGTGGGAATCGAACCAACGACCCCCACGTTGAAAGGCTAGCACGCTACCAGCTAGCCTACGGGGACCCCCGTTTATTTGTTTATATACTTTAGCTAAGTGGCTAGAGACTAAGGGCCTAAGTTTGTAAAACGCAACGCGTCTTTTTATCTCGCGTTCGACAATTTTCTATTTTGTAAAACGCGAGCACTGAACAGCTGTTTTCTTCGCGTTGACTTACGTGTTTGTAGAACAAATTGTATGGAAAATGGAATTTTGTAAAACGCAAAAGAGTGTTTTTTCATCACTTGAAGTGTCAAAATGATCACTTGAAATTTTGGGGCGTTGATGTAACAAATATGCTTTTAAATAGCAAAAAATAAATAAATAATGTTGGAATATGTAAATATACAACAAAAAAGTAATAAATGTGTAAAAAAAACTTCTCCGGCTGAAGAAAAACATCGAAAATAGCAAAGCGTCTCGTTGTGATTTTTATTGCTTTTTTCAACTAATTAATGTTACTTTTTTTTGTTCTCTTTTTTCTTAAATATTCTCTTTGCTTTTTACTTTTTTACTTTTTTTACTTTTTTTTGTTCTCTTTTTTCTCAAATATTCTCTTTGCAGGTGTTGCCTTATCATGTATATGAGTTTCCCCACGATAATGGGTGTGTATCCCCTACAAAATGGGTGGCCAATTTTATTAATTTTAGAATGTCTGGCAACACTGATTCAAATATAATTGACATTTCAAGTGAAGACGTAAAAATTGAACGCAATAACGTAGTGCTTTACAAAATTGCACTTTTTGAGCCTCGCGTTCACGTTAACGTTGGTGATGCGTTCAACGCAAGTGGTTTACAAAATTAGGCCCTTAGCTTCACGAACAACTGGTTTGCTGTTCGAATCTCGGGGGGGATAAGTTAAAAAATATAAATTTTTAAAAATAAAAAAAGAAAATTGTAAATAAATAAAATAATAAAAACAAGTAAAAAAGTTAAATTCGGCCTTGCCGAATGTAGTGATACCCTCCACAATTTCAAAAATTAAATTTATTTAAAAGGAAATTACTTTTGAAAAAAAAAAAAAAATTTAAAAAAAAAAATTCCGCGAAAAAAATTTTTGGTAAAAAAAAAATCCGCGATTTTTTTCTTATTTTTGTAAAAAATATGTTCGTACTTGTTTAAATACCATTTGGTGTTCAATTATGTTCACATATGTCAACCAGATGCCGAATTAAAGCATTTTGTATTTTTAGGTTATGTTGAATGTACTGAAATTTTTGAGGTGTGCTTACATTTTCGTTCATAACTTTTGAACCGCTGAACCGATATCGCTCAAATGCAATACCAAACTTCTCGGGAGAACTTCCAATAAATATGTTAAGTTTCAGTCATCTCTGTGCAATATTTTGTCCGCTACAGCATTTTCCACAGACAGACAGACAGACAGACGGTCAGACGGACAGACGGACATCGCTAGAATGTCTTAAAATCGATCGGACATCATGAATATATATACTTTATGGGGTCCCAGACCGATATTTCGATGAGTTACAAACGGAATGACAAACTTATATATACCCTCTATCACTAAGTGGAGGGTATAAAAATTAATAAAATTGAAATAATACAATAAATATAGAATTGAATAATACTTTTTTTTTTCATAGCCTATGAACTTTTTCATAGGTATCTGGTTTCTAAGAAGGACATAATTTGTTCATCATAATTTTTTCAATCAGTGTCCGTTTTCATAGCCGTAATGAACTAAATTCTTTCAGTGTAATGATATCGGTCTGTGTTTGGGCTTGAGACCTATTTTCGGCAAAAACTTCATTGTTAAAAAATTTAAGACTTTTAAAGAAATATGATGCAAGGTTTCACTTAACTATCTAAGCAATCTGACAACCCTACCAGTAGAGTATGCAAAACCGAAAACCGGTGGACCGGTTTTTTCATTTTATTTAAATTCAGTTTTTCGAAAAACCGGTGTTTTTAAGTCGGTTGAACCGGTTTACTTTTTTTTTATAAATAACCAATAACATTGGTGTCACTTTAGAATTCTGTGGCAAAAAGGAAAAACATCATAAGTGTTTTTTAATCATTTTTTTCGAGAGCACTTTTAAAATAAATATTTTAATACAAAATCACTGTTAGAGTCCCCGCACAACAATGTCGGGGCGGTTGACGTTTTCGGCCATGAGAGAGTATAGGCGCAAAACAAAGGCGGCAGCGGGAAATTCAGTCATTCGTTGATATTTACACAATTTTTCACTTTTTCGACACTTTTTTTATTTAATGTTATTATTTTATTTAATATCAATTTGATTTTCTCATATTGATTCTTTTTTTTGTGTTTTTTTAGAATTTTAAATATTTTTTTTTTTAGAGATCACATTTTTTTGTTTACTTTATCGAAAATAATCGAAATATTTATAAGAATGTGGCAACATTTTCATATCAAAAATTTGAAGAGAGAGAGAAACCGACACAAAAATAAAATTGATTTTATTCAAGCGGTTTTCGGTCGGACGTTTTTTCTTGCCAAATTTGTATGAAAAAAACGTCACCGACATTGTTGTGCGGGGACTCTTAATTGGCCTTTTTTAATAAAAAAATATGCTGTTGATTATTTCTACCATTATGATAGGGGTTAATATGTAACGAGTAGAGTTTCTGTTTCGGTTAAAACCGTAAACGAAACCGCGGTTATTGAAGCCGAAAACCGAACCCAAAACCCACCCACAAAAGTTCGGTTAACCGTTTTTTGTTGATTTAATGGATTTTTTATATTTTTTTCGCATTAAAAAAAAAAAAAATAATTTAAATTTCCAACTATGATTAAACTGTTTTTAACTGTGATTAAATAAGCTAAAATTCACTGCTACGCAGTCACTTTAACTATTTGATGTTACAGTGACTGAATGATTCATATGATATTCACATTAAAAAAAAAACTTGTCAAATTACTACACAATGTCCAGTAGTCCCATTTTACCAATATTTGACAGTTTTCCTTGTTTAATTTTAATTTTTTTTCGTTAATGTGTAAACTTTCAAGGTAATTTTACAAAAAAAAAATCTAGTTAAGTCACGGAACTTCCTTCTAAGTATTATTGCATGAAAAAAATTGTAAATTTACAATTTTATTGGTTAAAAACTTGTAAAATTACAAAAAAGCTTGTCATTTTTTCTAAAAATGTTCGTAAAATTGGAGGTAGCTCACAATCTAGTAAAGTCACGAGAAGTCCTTGTAATTTTATCTCGTCAAAAAATATGTAAATTTAAAAAAAAAAGCTTGTTAATTATTTGTAATTTTATAAGCTTTCTTTAATTTTTTTTAATGGAGAAACAAGTGACTAAAATCGAGTGTCAAGTTATTCCAATTTTTTATTTAGATAACTTAGATTGTTTGTCTCAATTAAAATACAGTTTATGATGACAAAATTAAAATATTTTTAATTTAAAAGTCTTACTTTACTAACGGAATAACTTAAGTGTTTATATCCAGTTGATGATGAATTATGCAGTTCTGAAGATGAGGAACCACTGAATCTTTGGAAGATGAACTGAATTCTGCGTTAAGCCGAAGCTAAACCAAAATAGTAATTTAATCTGAACTCAATTCTAATAAAAAAACTAATTAAAACTGAAGTTTTTCCACCAAAAAATTTTTTTACTGATAACCGAAAATAACCGAAACCGATCGGTTATTCAATTTTTTATAACCGAAACAGCGGTTAATAAATTTATCGGTTATTCAGAAACTCTAGTAAAGAGTAATCAAATAAAAATAACTCAACAGGATTAACTTAACTTTATAGAAAAAATTGGCAGTGAATTGGTCCAACATTTTGAGCGATATTTTGCAAAACAAAAATCAAACGAGAATTTTCAACAAAAATATTTTTTTTTGAAAATAATCAAAAACTCTAACTGAGCTAAAACACCTCAATTCAACCGAGGAGTTGACCGCGCCCCCTCCAAATTTAATGAAATTAAGTACTGGGGTTTACTTTAACAAAAAAGAGATTTTGCCAATTTTTCAGGCTTCTGGGGATTCCAGTATTCAAGATATGAGGTCTTGAAAATTAACAAAATCGTGTATATTTGACAAAAGTGTTCCGAGATAAATAAAGATAACTCGAAAAGTAAAAACATTACAGGCCTCAGTCAGGTTGCAAATAATAGGTAATGAGACAGCCTTTAAAATAGCATTCCCCAAGATTTTTTTTGAAAAAGGTCAAAGGTCATTGATTTTAACATTCATTTTTGGAGAGCTATATCTCAAAAACCGATATTTTTAAAATTTTTGCAAAAATATATGTTGTTAAGAATCACCTATACTACTTAAGTTTAAATTTTCAGGATGGAGTCTTCATTGGAACTTTTTATATTAATAGAAACATTGTGACAGGAAAGAAAAAGCGGTGTAATTTCCCTTAGAAAAAAAAATATTTTTTTTTGTCTTTGAAATTCTGGTACCAAAACTCATTTTTCTGAATGTTTTTGACGTGCTGAGTCCAAATATGACCTGTGAACTGGTCTATCGTTATTACTTTTCAAGATATATGCACCTAAATGTTAAAAAAAAAACACAGCAATAGCATTTGAACAATTTTTACACATTTATGTGCTGATATCTTGAAAAGTAATAGCGATAGACCAGTTCAAAGGTCATATTTGAACTCAGCACGTCAAAAACATTCAGAAAAACGAATTTTGGTACCAGAATTACAAAGACAAAAAAAATATTTTTTTTTCTAAGGGAAATTACACCGCTTTTTCTTTCCTGTCACAATGTTTCTATTAATATAAAAAGTTCCAATGAAGTCTCCATCCTGAAAATTTAAACTCAAGTAGTATGGGTGATTCTTAACAACATATATTTTTTCCAAAATTTTAAAAATATCGTTTTTTGAGATATAGCTCTCCAAAAATTAAGGTTAAAACCAATGACCTTTGACCTTTTTCAAAAAAAATCTTGGGGAATGCCATTTTAAAGGCTGTCTTATTACCTATTATCTGCAACCTGACTGAGACCTGTATTGTTATTACTTTTTGAGTTATATTTATTTATCTCAAAACACTTTTGTCAAATATTTACGATTTTGCCAATTTTCAAGACCCCATATCTCGGGAAGAAAAACTACCAGAAGTCCAAAATTTTGGCACTATGATTTTTTTGTAAGGGCCCAACTATATTCCAAGTTTCATCAAATTCGAAAGGGGTAAGGTCAAAAATGCTACTTTTTTCGGTTGAATTGAGGTGTTTTAACTCAACTCTAAAGTTCTGGTTGTAACTCAAATATTGCTTTTTATTTCTAAAACATTATTTTAGAAAATAAAACCAAACGTTTTTTTTTATATTTTAAGTTAATAAAATAATTTTGTATCTTATTTTCCTCTATTTAATCAAAAAACTTAATTTTTTAAATAAAAATCCGGTTTGGCCAGTTTTTTATATAAAAACCGAACCCGAAACCGGTTTTTTTAAATTTTAGACTTTTCGAATAAACCGAAAACCGGTTTTAAAAATGGGCGGTTTTTTGGATACTCTACCTACCAGGGAATATAGTAAAGTTGACACTGGCCAACTAAATTTTCTTGTACAATTAACTACCAATCGCAAAATCTTCTTACATCAAAAGCCAATTGTATAACCATTAATTAAACATTTTTCCAACAAGACGTTTTTCACGTTTTCAATGCTTTCTAAGTTCTAAAGATTGTATCCTTTCTTTTACAAATTACTGCGTGAGCTACTGCACGTTGGCAACCCATCACATATACTGCACAGGTCATCATGGGCAGAAGCGTGTTTTGGCCACAAATGGCTCAGTAAGATGAGAGTAAGGTAGTTACAACACAACCAAAACGTAAATTAGATAAAACTGATCATAGAAAACTTGACCCTTATGCCTGGCACAGCATACAGAAAACAAGCCAATAAAACTAAATTTACAATGCACAGACTATGAAAAACAATTACACAAGAAATAGACTTAACCAATTTAATTCTTTTTTTTGTTTCAGCCTGCCACAAACTATGTTGACTTGTGAAATCGTAAAGATGAGATCATTTGAAATTTTTGCTTGCCATTTTCTAAATTGTCATTTTCTTTTTGGCTGCTGAAATTTTTGTATTTTTTTTGTTGTTAAGCAATTGCAAAATGAGAGAAGAAAAAAAGGGAGATATTTTGTTGGTGATACACAAATTAAATGTTATTTGTTGTGCACGATCATCATTAAGGATTCTGCATGTTGCACTCACTACGATGAATATTTGACTCTATGAAATTACTGCAGTCAGTAAGTACATTTATGCAACAACTACCAGCCGTAGCATGCTGATGCTGCAAGTAGTAAATTGCTTCCAGTCTTTAGAATACGAATTACAATAACAGCAACAACTATAAAATACAAAAAAAAAACATAAAACGACAAATCTAGATATTTTGTAAAATAAAATTTATAAGATTACGCGTATTTTGTTTTTGTATACTTAGTACTACCATTTTTACTACATACAACTTCAAGTATGTTCCCTAGTTGTCATTTGGGGCGTGTTTATGTTGCTGTTGTTCAAACCATGCTGTCATCGGTTTTGGTCCTTTTTTTGGTCGATCGGTCGTTAACATTATTGTCATCTTGTTTAAACATTTTGTTTTGTAAGTTTTCTTTTTTTTATGTTTTGTAAAAATTTTGTTACTTGTTTGTTTTGTACCAGAAACATGCTGCTGCACGAGATTTATTGCCATCGATAATCATTAAGCGTGAACTAACAAATCAAATGGTGTTTTAATTTTTTAAATTATACTACAATATACAACAAACATTTAGCCCAGACATCAATTGCCTTGGGAATTTAAATTTTTGTTATTGGATTGCGCTAATAAAGATAACACTGCTATACTAGAGACGTTATTTTTTAGTTCCTCGAAGGCTCGGAGGTTCGGTATGACACCACGGGTTTGATTCTGGTAGGGGTGCTCAGCCCAATATTGGTGGCAAAAAGAAAAAGAAACTTAAGCCATCAAAGGTAAGCACAACCAGAGAAGGCTTTCTTTGAAAATGATTAACAGACTAATCCAATTCGATGGAGAGAGGGCGTCGAAACAGAGCTTGTTCTGCTTACAAGGAAAAATAAGATTCCTGTTTTGATCCTATTTCTCAGGACGGCACTGAAATCACCTTCTCAGATGAAGCCAAGTATCTTGGAGTATTTTTAGATTTGAAGTTGAATTTCAGGCGTAATATTGAGGAACGGGTGAGAAAAGCAACGATTGCTTTATATTCCTGTAAAAGAACCATTGGAAAACGATAGGGTTTAAGCCCTCAAGTCGTTCATTGTTTCTATACAGCAGTGGTGCGTCCAATTCTGCTGTATGGAATCATTGTCTGGTGGCCTGCTTTAGAAACAAAAGCGAACTGTGTCTCTATCGCGAAGGTGCAAAGAATAAGGTCAATGTGCATCACTGGTGCTCTTTGTACTAAACCTACGGCTGCATTAGAAATCCTCCTTAACCTAATACCATTAGACACATAGGCAGTATTCGGCTACGCACAGTGGCCGAAACACCCAATCTAGCGGCGCTTAATCTGGAAATGTAAAATAATAAAGCCCAATGCATATTTGTGATTATAAAACTTATAAAGAATTTAATTTTTAACCCTATTTATTTATTTATGCATTCGTTCAACTGTTGACAAGTGTGGACGTGTTTTAATTTATCTCCGTGCTATTAATTGAATTTTTGAAATTGTTCGTAATAGGTATTTTTGTAATATTTTCATGACCACATCCAGGAAAATGAAAATATGGACACAAATGATACCGATTTAATTCGAGGCTCTGCCTCACCGACTGGTGCTGGTCCTAGCACTGGTCTTAGGGTTGCGACCTTGAAGTCCGACCTTGATTCTGGTAGGGGTGCTCAGCCTAATATTGGTGGTAAAAAGAAAAAGAAACTTAAACCATCAAAGGTCAGGCACAACCAGAGACGGCTATGTTTGAAAATAATTAACAGACTAAGCCAACTTGATGGAACGAAGCTCTCCGAACGTGAGAGGGCGTCGCTATCATGGGCGAAAGGAGTCATTGAAGAACAGGACAAACTTTCGGCAATGCGCGCATCTGACAAACAGAGCGCTGTTTCGGCCTCGTCATCGAAGTCTGGTAAAAGGTTGCGCTCGCCCGACGAGAAACCTTTACCTAAGAGATCTAAGGTGACCGGCAACGTCTGGACTCAGTCTTTTAGTGAAGTGGTTAAAGGTAACTTCGTTAGGGCTGTGATAAACAGGTAAAATGGGGATTGTAGTATTCCAAGGGACAAGTGGAGTTTAGTTGAAACTAAACTAAATGAAATCTACTATAGGCTCCTTGAGAGTATGCCTGATTTTCTACCTACTACTGTCAACGCAGGTTGGTATCAGGGGCGAGTAAAACTCGTTGCTTTTGGGAACGAAAGATCCGCAGCCGTGTTTAAGGTTGCCATTAGTCAAGTGGGAGAGTTATGGCCTGGAGCCAGACTGGACGTTGTGGAAAAACATGATATCCCCTCGCAACCCAGAGCTCATGCATGGATCCCAATGGCTACAAATGACACTGCGGTGATTCTTAAGATGATAAAAGTCTGCAATCCTGACCTTCCAACTCAGAATTGGCAAATTGCCAGATTGGGTGAGATGGAGGGCGCTCGTCGTCAAGCAGTGGTCTTGGTTAATGAGGAATCGCTTCCGCTTTTAGCCAGGACTGACGGCATTATTAGATTTGGATTTTTTCATATAAGAGTCAATGTCTACAAGGGCGACCAGAAGACTATTTTGGACGCAGACAAGCCAGTGGCAGAGTCGGCTGGGGATGAGAATCTGGAAAAGGTTGATATTCAGCTGGCCGATTCTAGGCTGATGGGAGATGCATCTGGCATTTTTGAAACCGAATCTGGTAACGAATGCGACCTCTGTGATGGCATGGAGGATAAAGCCGATGCCACGATGGGTGACATTCAGGACGAGGCCCATGCAGTGAGGAATTCGGAGAGTTCTGTTGCCTCCGATTCAGAACAGATGGGATATATATCTGGCTTATTCGAAACCGAATCTGGGGACGAATGCGACCTCTATGATAACACGGAGGATGAAGCCAATAGCACGGTGGTGGAAAGGATGGTGGAAAAAAAGCAAGATGTTGCGGTTCCTACAAATAAACCTCCATCACTGTAAGGCAGCCTCAGCTGCACTCTTGCTGCGCCTGACGACAGGAGCAGTTGACTTGGTTTTTATCCAAGAGCCCTGGGAGCGGGGTGGCAGGGTTTGCAGATTGAAGACCCCTGGGTTTAAGTTGGTGGTTGCCAAAGGTGAGGGCTCACCAAGAGCCTGCATCTTGGCAAAAAATGGCTTAAATATATTCTTTTTATCAACTTTTAGTGATATGGATGTTACAGCGGCTAGCTTAGAGCTTCATGGGAAGTCTATTTGGCTCGCCTCTGCGTATTTTCCTAATCCGGGGTCAATACCCCCGGAGAAGGTTGTCGGTCTAATTCAGGAGTCTGAATCTAGGGGACACCAGTTAGTAGTGTGTTGTGATGCTAATGCACATCATTCGATATGGGGAAGTACAGACACAAATGATAGAGGCGAATCACTTTTGGAGTTTTTGTTAAGCACTAACCTCTATATTTGTAACAAGGGTGGTGAACCAACTTTCGTTACAAGTACGCGGCAAGAGGTTCTTGACGTAACACTTGTATCAGATACATTGTCTGATAGAATTGATGACTGGAGAGTTTTGGAAGAGCATTCTTTCTCAGATCATCGCTAAATTGGGTTTTTACTCAGGGAGCGTGCCCCGGTTGAGACAGTCTCTAGAAATCTGAGGAGAACAAACTGGGTGAAATATAGGGAGACTTTTTCTTTGCTTTTGGATGAAGTACCCTTATCTAAACCACATAGTTTGGCGCAAATTGACTGTCTGGTTGACCATATAACAAATGTTTGTAATAGGTGCCTGGATGCGTCTTGCCCTTCTGCAAAGCCTAGAGGGAAAAAAAAGCCACCTTGGTGGTCAAATGAGTTGCAGACGAGCAGAGATTCCTGCAGAAAGCTCTTTAATAAGGCTAAATTTTCAAGAGCGGACGAGGACTGGTCTGCATACAGGCTGCAACTTAAGAGTTATAAAAAGATGATCAGAAATGCAAAATGTGATTCTTGGAAAAACTTCTGTGGAAACATAGAAGACGTTTCTGAGGCATCCAGGCTGCGCAAGGTTCTGGCTTCTTCTCCTTGCACCCTGGGATACCTGAAAGATCCTAATGGGGCGTGGTCTTCCTCCAGTGGAGAGTCGCTGGATCTCCTTTTAAATACGCATTTTCCGGGCAATTCCATGACGCCGTTTCAAGCTTTGGAACGTTCTGACGCCCAAGCATCTGAAATTGCTTCGGAAATAATAAATATGCCAACATTAATCTGGGCGATAAAAAGCTTCAGGCCCTATAAATCCCCGGGACCTGATGGTATAATCCCGGCTGAGTTGCAGCAAGTGTCGGACTATATAGCCCCGTTGCTGTATAATCTATACACAGCATGCATCAACTGGTCGTACATTCCTTTAAAATGGAGGGATACCAGAGACGTATTTATCCCGAAGGCTGGGAAAAGTTCCCACACAGCTCCGAAGGATTTCAGACCAATTAGTCTGTCTTCTTTTTTGTTAAAGACAATGGAACGAATGATAGACTCATATTTGCGTAGAGTGATTGACCCGAGGTTGCTTTCGACAAAGCAACATGCATACAGCAAGGGACGATCAACGGAAACAGCTCTTCATGAGCTCGTTGGTACCATCGAGAGATCGCTTTCGGTAAAGGAGTACACTATGGTGGCCTTTCTTGATATTGAGGGGGCTTTTAATAATGTCATCCCGGAATCGATAATATTGGCATTGCCTGGTCTGGGAGTAAAGCGTGAAATCGTTTTAATGGTGGAAAGCCTACTTGCCAGTAGACGTATAACGTCTGAATTGGGAGCGTCCGTCATATCTCGATTTGTCAATAGGGGCACACCACAAGGAGGTGTTCTTTCGCCGCTTCTTTGGAAGCTGGCACTGAATTCAATGCTAATATCTCTAGAAGCACGTGGTTGTCATGTTGTCGCATATGCTGACGATATCGCGATAGCGGTAAAGGGGAAGCATCTGCCAACATTGCGGGACATTCTTCAGGGTTCTCTGAAAGATCTGTCTAAATGGGCAAGAGACTGTGGTCTAGGAGTTAATCCTAGTAAAACAGAGCTTGTTTTATTTACAAGGAAAAATAAGATTCCTGCTTTTGATCCTATTTCTCTGGACGGTACTGAAATCACCTTCTCAGATGGAGCCAAGTATCTTGGAGTATTTCTAGATAGGAAGCTGAATTTCAGGCGTAATATTGAGGAACGGGTGAGAAAAGCAACGATTGTTTTGTATTCCTGTAAAAGGGCCATTGGAAAACGATGGGGTTTTAGCCCTCAAGGCGTTCATTGGATCTATACAGCAGTGGTGCGTCCAATTTTGCTGTATGGAATCATTGTCTGGTGGCCTGCTTTAGAAACAAAAGCGAACTGTGTCTTTATCACGAAGGTACAGAGAATGGCGTCAATGTGCATCACTGGTGCTCTTCGTACTACACCTACGGCTGCATTAGAAATCCTCCTTCACCTGATACCCTTGGACATATTGGGTAGGCAGTATGCAGCTGCGTCGGCAATTCGACTTAATAGCACGCTGCAATGGAGGAGCAGCGATTGTGGCCATAGCGCGATCTTGAAAAAGATAACAATACCACAAAATGTGGATTGTGCTCCCTCTTTGAGCCTCTTTTAGCGCCACTTTACCACTATGATACCATCCAGGGAGTCTTGGATGGGGGATACTCCGGGAAGTGGAGCTACCATAAATTTTTACACAGATGGATCGAGGCTGCACGAACAAGTGGGCTTTGGGGTCTATTCGGAAGAGCTTGGATTGAGCCTGGCTCGTAGATTGCCAGATCATTGCAGTGTCTACCAGGCAGAGATGCTGGCAATAAAGGAAGTGGCTGACTGGTTGAGCTGCAATGTCTTGTCTACAACCGCAGTCAACATCTATACTGACAGTCAAGCCGCGGTCAAGTCCCTGGATTCGATGTTTCTGAAAACAAGATCTGCCCTTAACTGCCGCACGTCTTTAAATGAGATGGCCAAGCAGTTTAACATACGACTCATATGGGTCCCAGGGCACAGAGACATTCCAGGGAATTGCAAAGCCGATGAGCTTGCAAGACTAGGAACTACCTTACAGGTTCCAACAGAATTGGAATGTGTTGGTATGCCTCTAGAAACTTGCAAGCAACACCTACGGCTTTGTTCTGCGACGGAGACTAATCAAAGATGGGCAAATGGATGGACGTGTGAGACAACACGACTGATTTGGCCTTCTCTTAATCAGGGGCGCACAAGTGAGCTGATATCGCTTCCAAGAGGAGAGATTTCAACGGTGGTTTCTATAATTACCGGACACTGTCTTATAGGGAAGCACGCAGAGCGGTTAAATGTGCCGTCGAATGACTTTTGCCGATGTTGCATGGATGAAGAGGAGTTGGAAACTATCGAACACTTTATTTGCCATTGCCCGGCACTTTCTGGTCAGCGACTTGCTTCACTGGGATCTAGGGAGCTGTACGATCTTTCAGATTTGTCGGATGTCAAAATTCAACATCTAAGGAGTTTCATAAGAAGCTCAAACTGGTTTAACGACAGGGACTAGTAGGGAAACCTATTACGATCCCGTGGTATCACAATGGACCTCAGAGTCTACGTGTGTTGACGTAAAACGTCAGCAGCCACTTACAACCTAACCTAACCTAACCCTATTTATTTATTTCAGTGTTTTTATGTATTTTGGGAAATTTATGTGAATATCGGGAGGGTGGTCCATATGAGGACTAGAAGTTAAAATGTTCCGATTCCGTTAAAATTTTGAGTGATTATTTATGGCTACAAAAAACATTTAACAATCGAATTTCAAGAGGATATTTGTTCAAATACTATAGTTTGGGCTTTTTAAGTAAAACTGGAAAGGGAAATTAACATTGGGATAACATGGACCGATTTTGTCAAAAATTTAATAGGTTTTGTTCTTTCAATAAAAAATCTTATATTTCAAATTTTAGCCAAATCGATTGAAAATTGTGGTCTGTATCGCGTTAATACTGTTTATTTGGACAGACAGATAGACCCTAAAAAACTGAACAACTTGCGCGAACTAGCACGCCATACTGAAACGTCACAACAAAAATAACCCAAAATAATAAACAAAACAATAATTAGACCGAATACGATCGAATTTCAAAAGTTGCAGTCCATGAAACTATAGTTTATATCACAAATGTAAACCTTTTTAATTAACTAATAATAAACTACCCAGGCAGAAATTGATGATGTTACAAAAAATTAAGCACTTTAAAAGTACTATTTTCCAAACGCTCTGAAGACGGTTTGTTTTACCAACTCAAAAGTGCTTTTACAGCAACATTTTTACGAATTAAAAAAATGTTTTATATCTTCCACAAATAAAGTAGGGGGGCAAATCCAGCTCAAACCACACAGCATTCGGATTTGTCACCTTCGATTTAAATAAAATTTGACAAATATATTGCAAATAGATAGTGTTCCTAAAATCATTACCTTTCTGGCTCGAAAACCTTTCGGTTTTCGAAATATGGCGTCTTGAAAATTAGCAAAAACCTCAAATTTTCAATAAAGTGCATATACAAAGTCACCCATAACTTTAAAACTATAAAACCCACAACTACCAAATAGGTACCATTTGAAAGCTGAAAGGATTACTTTATAAGTGGCTTGCACAGTTTTTTCTTGTAACGAAAGGTCATATTTCAAGGTCTAATGTTCAAAGACCTATATCTCAAAATCCGATATTTTTAAAATTCTCAAAAAAATATATGATAACAATCAAGTCTTTCCCTACATTTGTATCCAAATTTCAGGGTGGACACTCATATGGTTCCAAAGTTACAGAGGAAAACGTGCTTGAAGTCAAGATTTTCTCTACGAGTTCATATGCAAAAGCTTACACACACGAAGCAGCATAGCATGCTAGCATACTGCTAGCAGTAAACAAACAATGGGACGGACCTAAAAACTGAACCCATTATTTATTAATATTTCGACCTCCTGAATTTGATTTCACTATCAAAACTGAATTTTATCGTAGGGTTTTTTTGTTTTCTTACAAGGAAAATCTTTAAAGTAAACATACGTAATTTCTTTGAAATTTATGCCCATGAAAAACAACATATATCTAACATCGACCTGTCTGAGCTTATTGGTCTTAATGTAGTTTTAAAGGGTTAAACGGTTAAATCTGTCAAAAATGACAGATTTTTAGTAATTTTAACTTTTAGGTACATTGATGCCACTTATATCAGATCCGTTTCATTTGAAAAAAAAAAAATTTGGCGTCTGTTTGAGACATTTTATTTGTTGCATAATTGTTTTTGTTAAAAATGTATAGTTTTTGTTAAAGTCCATATATAGTTTTTGTAAAACAAATTCATTGTTAGTACTATTTTCTATTTAAATTAAGCAATCACATGAATTTTTTATTGGCAGTTTTTCTTACAGGTCGGATTTCATCCGAATTTTAAAAAAAAAAAAATATCTTTATTAGTGTGTCCAAAATAAAATAAGGCAAAAATTCAAAGAAGTTCGAAACATTAGTGTTTTCATTTCTAAACCATTTTTATACTTGATTATATTCTTGTTTATGAGCTTTATTCCGCTTTGAACATACGGTTCCCCCACCCAATTCCTATTTCCCTACTATGGAAAAATATAGGTTTCGAATAAAACCGATCTGTTATATGTGGCATCAATATAAAGTACCTAAACTTTAAAATAACTGAAAATGGGTAATTTTTAACCCCGTTTAACCTGAATTTAGGCCGACAAGCTCAGACTGGTTGATTTAAGATTTATTTTTTCTAGCTTGTGTATAAATTTTAAAGAAATCAGGTATGTTCACTTTCGAGGGCTTTCCTTGTAAAAGAACAAGAAAACCTCTACAATATAACTCAAAATACATAAAAAGTATTAAGCCTTGTTCTAGGCCCACACCTTTGTTTACAACTATGTATATTGTTTTGTTTGTGCAATATTTTTTATACGAACTCGTAGAAAAAACCTTGCCTTCGAGTACGTTTTCTTTTGTAACTTTGGAACCATATGAGTGTCCACCCTGAAATTTTGATACAAATGTAAGGAAAGACTTGATTGGTATCATATATTTTTTTGAGAATTTTAAAAATATCGGATTTTGAGATATAGGTCATTGAACATTAGACCTTGAAATATGACCTTCGACCTTTCATTACAAGAAAAAATTGTGCATGTCACTTTTAAGGTAATCCTTTCAGCTTTCAAATGGTACCTATTTGGTAATTGTGGGTTTTATAGTTTTAAAGTTATGGGTGACTTTGTATGTGCACCTTATTGAAAATTTGACGTTTTTGCCAATTTTCAAGACGCCATATTTCGAAAACTAAAAATTTTTGGAGCCTGTAAGGTAATCATTTTATGAAAACAACGCATGTGAAATATTTTTTGCGAATTTCATTAAAATCGGAGGTGACAAATCCGAAAATCACAGTTTTCTGTGCGGTTTGACATGGAATCACCCAGGGCATGATAATTGTGCCATTCTGTTCTCTCTTTTAAAAAAGAAAACACGGAATTTGGTGGAAAATATTAAAAAAACCTCTTGCTAAAACTTAATTATTTTTTAGTCGATTGTGGGAAAATATATCAAAAATATAAATTATAAAAATTTACAAATTCGAAAAAATCCAGATAAAGCGTTTTTAAACTATTTTATTTTTAGTCCTCCGAATGCTTTTCGAGCGTTTTGAAAAACAATCATATTACCGTTTAACGACGTTATCATTCGGGCGTTTTAAAAGCACTCTTAATATAAAAACCATGACGTTCTGGAAACGCTTGTACCACCATCAATAGTACTTTTAAAACGCTTTGATGATTGTATTTTTCTGCCTGGGTAGATACACACAGGCCACAAACATTTATTTTTTAGTTAAAACATACCTTTTACTTTAAATTAAAACTTTTTGGCTCAAAATGTATCACTGAGTAATTAGGCCCCAAATTCCTTTAATACACTTGCTGCAGAAAATGTATATTTGATAGCTTACAGCTGTGCGAATATTGAAAGCAAAACAAAAGGAGAAAATTTTTTCTGTAAAGTATAGGTAAACGATGCAGTGCAAAAACATTTATCGATCTTAATTTTTAAATTTTGACTTGACCGCCTCTAGATCAGTGATTTCGGCCACAGTGCTACGTCGGCAATTCAACTTAATAGCACGCTGCAATGAAGGAGCAGCGATTGTGGCCATAGCGCGATCTTGAAGAAGAGAACAATACCACAAAATGTGACTGTGCTCCCTCTATGAGCCTTTTTGAACGCCACTTTACCACTATGATACCATCCAGGGAGTCTTGGATGGGGGACATTCCTTAAATTGGAGCCACCATAAATTTTTACACAGAGAAAACTGTTTAATTGTGCCAGCCGAATTAATCGCAACCAAAAATTTCGGTTGTTGTTATAAAACTATACAGTTGGCTCTAAATTCGGCTAGCACAACTAAACTGTTCTCTCTGTGTACACTAGGGTGGCTCGTTTTTGGGCTTTTCTCTCTGATCAAATTCTAATACCCGCCAAAAGAGTCGGTAACTCACATGCAAAATATCACTCCAAACGGAGTTTATCTTCTGTCTCCACTTTGAGCCTCAAAATTGAGGTTTTTGCAAAAAAGGACTTTAAAAAAAAAAAAAAAATAAGAGTTTTAATTAAAATAATTAAAAAAATATTTTTGTATAATTTAAAGATTTTACGATATCATTAACCCGTTCAAACTTGATACCAAAAAAATGACATGATTTTGGGGGCGTTATCAAAACACCTTTTTTAAAAATTTGAAAATTTTATTAAAAAAAATTTAAAATATATATTTTTTTCTATCTGAATTCATTAAGAACACCTTAGAGAAGAAAATGCGAAATTTGGTGGATATTCGTCGGAACACTTTTCGGGAATCGAGGGAGGAAGTTAGCTGATTTCAAGGAAATGTTGGTTTTATCAATAAAGTCTGGTTCAGAAATAAGTGAAGGATATTCTTTAAACAAATGTGTATACTGATTATCAACGGAGAACATTTTGGGTAGCGGTATCTCGCAAAAGTGTGAGACCGCGTTTACAGATAATTTAGTTAAAGAATCTATTAAACACTTATGTTTAACATCTATTAGTAAACCCTATTTGTAAAGAAAATCAGCTCCTATTATAGGTTTGGCAATGTCTGCTACTATAAAAACGAAAGGGAATTCACGCCGTAAGCCTAAATTTACATTAACTAATTTCTTTCCAAACGTAGAAATACTAGATCCATTCGCAGCCGTTAAAATTATGTCTGAAACACTATTTCCATTTTTAAATTTAGATGATGGCAAAACTGAAATTTCCGCTCCACTATCAATTAAAAATTTTAATTTATGTATTACTTTTATCAAAAATAAAGAGGCGACGCACAGTGATTCGTTTCATTGGCAAAAATCAAAAAAAAAAGTATGTCTTCAATGTTGATGATTTTTTGTATTTTTACAGTTTAATAGTAAACTAAAAGAAATATGTCCTTTTCTTATTTTTAAGAAGTCATATGTTGCCACAAGAGGGCGCTAAAGTATGGAAATTCAACGCTATTGTGTTAAAAGCTAAAAATTGATTTTTATAGGTTTACTAAAATAATTATGAAAAATCGAATTTTAAAGAAATCTACGAACTTTTTTTTGCAAAAGTTACTTAAATATATTTGATAAAAGTTGTATTTGCAATTTTTTAGAATTAATCTTAAAATACATTTTTGTATTGCTCTGAAATCTATATTTTTTCTACCGAATCTCCAAAAATTGACAAATTTTGATGGAATGCATAAAAAAAGTTCGTGAGTCAAAAAATTATTTTTTTCGCTTTTTCGATAGCTCGGACTATGGCTTATAAGGCAAAACAATAAAAATAACTAAGATTTTGTCTGAAGTTGGAAAAAAGTTAGGGTTTTTTTGTGTCTTTATTTATTTTTTTTCAAAAGCTATATTATTAATGGAAAAAATATTTAAAAAAAAATCCAATATTAAGTATTTTTTCTTTACAATTTGATATATTATAAAGTATTCTGTAAAATTATAATAAAAAATCAGAAAAAAATTATGCAGTACGTGGGCCGTTTTGCTTTAAAAGTTATCTATGACTTTTACTAAAATCCCCAAAATCACCAAATTTTAATGGCCCTCATAAAAAAAGTTCGTGAATAAAATTTTTTTGTTTTTTATTTTTTTTGTAGCTTTAACTATGTTTTATAAGATCAAAAAATAAAAATAACTAAGTTTTTTTTTTTAAGTTGAAAAAAAATTTTTTTTAAAAAAATCTAAAATTGGATTATTTTTTTTTTTATTTATTTTATGTATTGTAAATAAATTTAAAAAATACATCAACATTTTCGTGTTTTTTTATATAAAGGGATTTACTGTATTGTATACCATAAATTTATAGTAAAAAATTCGATGAAATAAGTATACAGTGGGCCATTTTGCTTTAAAACCAGTATTTGATTTTCGTTGGTATCCCAAAACAAAACCAAATTTTTTTTTGAGATACATAAAAAAAGTTCGTACTTAAAAATTATTTTTTATTGATTTTTTTAACATCCTGGACTGTTTTCTATACGATCAAATAATAAAAATAACTAAGTTTTTGAAAAAAACGAAAAAAAAAAATTTTTTTAGTACCCAAAAAAAAAAAATTTTTTTAGTTTTTTGTTATTAACGGGTTATATACTTAGAAATAAAGCAAGTATTAAACGAGTTTACTTAAAACTTATTTTGAATAAATTTATTTTCGTAATGCAACAGGAAATAAGTGTTGTGAATGTTTTGTTTTTGCAGTTATTAGGTATTTTTATATTTTTGACTATATTTAAAAAAAGGATATATTAACAGCTTTTTTGTTACCGCAAGTAACTCAACGAAATTTGGCACACTTATTAACGTTATTTGATCTAATCTATATTAAAAATTTGATAGCAATTGAAAGATTTTTAAAATAGTTACAGCGATTTCAAGAAAAAGGATATATGGCAGCCACGCGAGTCCTTGCTCAGATTAAAATACAAATGTTGTACGTCGATGGTTATCTAAATTTCTAAGACAATAACAAAGTTAAGTAATTTTATATCAAGTTTTGTGGCTAAAACTCCACTTTTAAATTTCAGGATATACGACAGGTACAAATGTCCTTCGACCGATTTGCTCAAAATTTTTATTTTTTTTCTATTAATTAATTTTGTGCTTGCGTACCAAATTTGGAAAATCGTTGACAACTCTTTCTATTTTATTTTTGTAATTAAACTATATTAACACTTTATTGCAGTTTTTAAAAAGGATATATAAATAACTTTTGTTTTACAGAACCGATTTCAGCGAAATTTGGCACACACATTGACATCACTTATTCAAATTTTTACAAAAAATTTCAAGAGTATCGGGTAATTTTTGAGCGATTTACAATTTTTTTAAGAAAAAGGATATATGACAGCCACACGAGTCCTTGCTTCAATCTTGAAAAAAAATTTACACATAAAATACTGTATCAAAATTGGTAACATTGACAAAATTTGGGAATTTTGTGGCCATTTTTGTAGTTTTAATCACATATTTAAATTTCAGGATATATGGGGGGTAGGCGTGTCCTTGCTCCGATTTTTCCAAAAACTCGTTTTTTTCTTGATTAGATAATTAAATGCTTGTGTACCAAATTTCAGAAATCTGCGACCAATATTCTATTTTTGCCCACTCGATATATGGGAACGAATCACTGTGCGACGTGTGGAATAATCAACATTACCATTGTTAGTCGCAGCAACAATGGTCGTATCTAGTTTGTTGAGTTTTTATTAAAAGATGAAAAAGAGCAAGGCTGTTCACATTTTCTAGCCTTATCCCCAAATTTATAGTGAAAATGACATAGCCAGCTCCTGCTAGATGAACGAACTCGGGATCTTGAGCTATTTCTACTATATCCTCTATAACGATTGCGAGATTCGCGATCTTCAAACTGTTTCTTAAGGGACAACTTATTTACATTCTCACATAATGCTCTAGTTTAATTTTCAAACATTTTTTCATTGTTAGAGTGTTCAGAATGTTTAATACTACTTACTTCTCCATTATATATAACCTCCCACAGGGTATCTGCCAATTTTATTAATTCGTTGACATCACTTAAATTAGATCCAGTTAAAGCGACATAAAGTGATTTTGGTAATTTACGTAACCAAAGCTTTTTTAAGACGTCAAGACTAAAACTAGAACCTGCAAGAAGGGCCAAAGATCTATAGAACTCGGAGGGTTTCCTGTCGCCAATTTCACTATCGGACAGAATTTTATCTAACCTGGATGCTTCACTTAAAGAGTGAACTGAAAAAAATATTGAGAAAAACAATTTGAGTAATCACTTGTTTAAATTTTTAAATAAAATTTGAGTAATTATTTAATTGACGCAAAATAAAAATTTACTCAAAAAATAAAAAAAAAATTTGAGTAAATAATTTAATACAAAATTTAATAATTTTTTTTATTTTTTTTTTATTCTTTTCGTGTTTTGAATTCTCGTTTAGTTTATACTTTTTTGTGTATGTATATGAAAGTTTAAAATCATCTTTATGAAATTTTCCAATGTCTTCAAGACATAAATATATTTGGTAAAGTTTGAAAAAACATTTTTTTCGAAAAAAAAAAATGTGAAACTTTTTTAAACTTTTTAAAAAAATATATTGATAAATTTTGAGTAAATTTTTACTTGACACAATTAAAAAGTTACTTAAAAAATTGAAAAATTTTTAATTAATTTTTTAATAGAATTTTTAATAGCACAAACCAAGCGTCTGGACAAGAAGTCCAAAATTGGGGAAGCTTAATGGAGGAGGCGAAAATTTCTAACTCTGTGTGTGATACACAATTCAAGGACTGAGAGTTTGAGTGCGTGGTAGCTAAATTACTTGTGTTGGGAGGTGTATTGTTCGTATTTGTTGTTTCCGCATGATTGAATGGTAAATTTTGTTCTTGTGTTGATCTTAAATTTCGTATCGGAGAGCGTTCTGTCATTTTCAGAGGGAAAGTTTACAAACAAAAGTTTAAAACAAAAGAGTTAAAATACAACAACTTGATTTGAAAAATGCTAAAATATTTTGAAAAGATAAATAACTGTTTAAAGTTTTTAATAAGATAATTATACTTGCAAAAATTGTCGAGAAAAATTATTAATTAACGTTGATAATTGTGAAAGATTTCAATTGTATTGTGCTTTTCAAACAACGAAAAACTAGCAATTTTCAAAATATTTTTGTGATCGCATACATAAACAAAACAATAACAAATATTTGCAGCGTCAAATATTAAACTATATTTTAAATTAATCAACAGTATTAACGGATTTACCAGTACAAATAATTATGATGTGCAATCTCGGGGGCTTTAACGTTGATTTCAAAAGATAGATTCCTTCTTTAAGTTGCAGATGTTGCAAATATGACGTTTATTTATATTCAAAAATAATTCTCCGTTTCTTTTGTTGAAGCTTCACGTATTATATAATTGCAATTGTGTTTAGATTGATGATCTCAGATCTTGTTTGGTAAATGATGATATTGGCTCTAACAAACTCTCACATTCAATTTAAGATATTTTCCGATGTTTTTTATTGAATTATTATTTTGCGATGTTTTTTATTGAATTATTCTTGTTATCATATTTCGTAATACCACAAGATCGCCAATTTATGTAGGGTAAATGATACAATTATTGTTTATAAAAATGCGTCTTTATTTTACAAAATTCAAATTAATAACACCGCTCAACAAATCGAAGGTTTTTGCCTCCGGTTTGAAGTTTGATACAAAATTTTTAAAGGTTTTGACTCGCTGATTCCAAATCTGTGCTCCAAATTTTTCCATCACGTCAAGAATTTTAATTATTCGCGGTTGAAAATGCGAAAAAACGCGATTTTTGCCTTTTTTGAAAGCCTGCACAGCAGCCACTGGGTGGAATAAAATTCTGTTATAAAGGGTTAGAGTAGAATTGAACTATGATCTCAAATATATGATCAAAAAAATTTCAAGTTGTTGCACTATTATTGGCCAAACGCGTATTTTAAAAAAACACTGTGAAAAAAATTAGAAAAAGCACCATTTTTAATAGGCTCTAAAACAAAAACCAGATGATCAATCTTTAGTGTGATGAGCTCAAAATTTAGACAAAATCTCATTCTTTCTTATAGCCTTTTAAACCCATTAAAGATATCTTCCGGTTTATACGAAAAATAACACAGAAAACTTAAATTTGTAAAATATTTATTTTTTTTTAGTTTTTCTTTGAAAAATATCAAAAAAAACTAAGGTACCTACCTTATCTTTTTTACAAAAATTATAATTTTAACAGAGTCATTTTAAAACGCAATTGTAACCCAACCAAACGCAATAATTAGAAAAAAATTGTTTTCTATGTTGGAGACCAAAGGCAAATTATACTTTTGCGCTTTATACCAGATTTGTATTCCACTCAATGGCTGCTGTACAGGCTTTCAAATAATGCAAAAATCGTCATTTTTCGCATTTTTAACCGTGAATAACTAAAAATCTGGACGTGATGGAAAAATTTGGAGTACAGATTTGGAATCAGGAGATCAAAGTCTACTAAAATTGATCACCAGAATTCAAACCGGAAAATGACTGTTGAGCGGTGTAATCAGAAAATATTTTCAACAAAAGTCAAACCGGAAATGAAAAATAAAAAATGAAAACTTAATTTTTAAAATCTAAACAAAGTGGACAAGTTTTAAAGTACCCTACAACTGGGACTAGGGTTGCCAGACGGCCTGGAATGGCCTGGATTTTCCAGTTATTTGAGGTCTGGTCCAGTTTCCAGTTAAAACATAATTGGTCCAGTTGAAAAACGATTTCTTTAATTTTAACAATTATTTTTTTAATAAATATTTTTTTTTACAATTTTTTGGGACTACTTTTTGAATAAAACATTAATCATAAATATAACATAAATGCCTCTTTTGGATACGGAAAATGTGATCTTTTGCTGCATTTTCACTAATTTTTTGACAACTTTTTCGAGCATTTCGGCCAGTCTAGCGTTGATTTCGGCACGAATGTTTTCCTTGAGCTCGTCGATGATTAACCGATTCTTGGCGTACATTTTGCTTTTAACAATAACCCCACACAAATGGCGCCATGAAATAACTCCCAATGAAATAAGTCCCAAGAAAAATAATGCAATAAGTCCCAAAAATTTCCATACGATTTGGGAGTTATTTCATAATGAAATAACTCCCAAATCTGCGGGGATTATTTCATTTTTTTGGAAGTTATTTCATTTTTAAGTTTGGGAGTTATTTCATTATGCAATAACTCCCAAACTATTTTAATGAAATAACTCCCAACAGTTTGAGAGTAAATTATGAAAATAAAAATTTAACTTATTGAATTTTCACACTCATAAAAATTTGTTAGTATTCCTTACAAAAAAGTCTGTTACCATTACTAAAAAAGTTTTCAATTTGTGCCCGATAACTTTTTCAGTTACCATTACAAACTTTGGTTTTCAAAAATTAGTAATCTTAAAAAAAACTAAAAAAATTAGTATTACTAAATTTTTTTGTAAAAAAATTGTAAATTGTGTATTTAAAATTTTTGTTTTTTTTTACTATATGTAAACTGCGTATTGCGCTTGTTGTCGCCATTACTATTTCAATGCAAGTCAGATTTTGTTTGAATTTTTGATCTGAAATATGTAAGAGAAAATATTGAATAATTTTTTTTTAATACAAAATATAAATTACATACCACATAAAATTAATGCTTTGAAAATTGTGTTGAATAAATTGGTGTTCTAGAATAAAAAAAACATTATGTTGATATTATTTAAATGGAACACATAAATATACAGTTGTTACCTGCTTTCATCATTTTCTATTTTATTTATTGTCCTAAAAAAAGAGTATGTGTTGTAATATTTTGTTGTTTGTACATTTTTTTATTTCTTACGCTCCGCGACGTTGTCAATTCAAATGCTATTTTTCAACTGAATAATAGAAAGAAAGGCATGAAGAAAAGTACACAAAATTACCAATACTATTATGAGTATTAAGAAATCAACCCTTTCTGTACACTGTACACAAGAAAAAAAAAATTCGCAGATAGCGTAAAACAAAAAAGGACCGTAAGTGGAGAAGAAAGAAAAAAGAATTGAAAAAGGTCGGTGTTTTCTTGAATTTTGCATATCTTCTCTTTACTGCATTTTGTTCCCTTTTTTATATATTTTTTTTATTTGAAAGAAAACAAAGTAGTTACAATGAAGCAGACAAATAAGTGTAATTCAATATTGAAAATATTAAACATATTCATACTCATCAAAGCGCAGTTTTACCACTAAAATAAAAAGAAAAATAACTAACTGTATATTTTTTTTAAATGCTCTTTTTAATTTCCAAATATTTTAATAACATTTTCTTTTTGTATTTCATTAGTGCATTACTTTTCTAGAAAAAAAACCAAAATTTACTAATATTGTAAAATTTACAAAATAATTATCAAAAGTTAGTACGAAATTTTTAAAAAATCAACTGAAAAAATTATTAAAAAATCAGTAAAAAATTAATAGTTTGTAACGCGAGTTTACTAAAACGAATTACAAAAAAATATTTTTTTAGTACAATTTAGTAAAATAGTTGTAAAGTTGGGATACAAACAATTTTACAAACTTTTTTACTAACGTATTTTTTTGAGTGCAAGTTTCTTTAATTTTTATTAAAAATAATAAAAATTAGATATTTTCTTTAGTTATTTTCAGGAAAAGTTAATTTGTTACGGGGAAAGTAAATGACCTCGAACTATAATAAACTCTTTTTCAATGTTTTTTGATTTATCTTGTAAATAAATTCAGAAAACCATTCACTCAGAAGTACATCAATGTCAATCAAAATAAAAATAAAAAAAAATAACACGTTTGCTTTAAGGCGAAATGCATGCTGCGAGTAATTGTGAAAAATTTGAGTTCTTCTAAGAATGGTTTTAATTTATGAAAATTAAGAGGTATTGTATGACAAACTGAAGATCCGCAACCGGTGTAATAAGAAGTTTTAGGATCCTGTTAGTTAGGCGGGCACATTAGATTATTTAAAGTGTAGGCGAAATGGACCTTCGGTCTTTTACAACCCACTCACGCTTTTCTTTATTTTGAAATATATGTTGTTGGAATACGATTATATGTTTGAAAAGATTTGAATGCGTATGGATGTGAAGAAAGCGCCGCAGGGGAAAAATTTTTACAAGAGATTTTAACAAAAAATTAAAAAAAAAATCGCGCGATCAAATCTTTTCAAACAAATAATCGTTTTCTTACAACATTTATTATACAGAATCCTGGAAGCTCTAAAAGGCTTCCAGGAATCTGCTTTCAAGATTTATGCGTGGCTTGTTAACTGTTTTAACCAAGATGATTTATATATTTTTTTAATTTAAGTTCATATTTTTATGGAGTTTATTTTCTGTTCTTCTCGCAGCCGCCAGAGGGACCTGCGATAAGTTAGCTATTGCATGAAATATTGTACTGATATGATTCAAACATTAAAAGAAATTTAATTAATGTGTCAGTAAGCTGCATTCCAAAAAGTTGAGAAGGGATTGTTGGCACTTCAGAGATTTGTTTTTTAAAGAGACACAATTAAAGTGTTTTTGGGATTTAAATAGAAAAATTTAATATTCAAAAAAAAAAAATTGGGATTTATTTCATTTCTATTGGGAGTTATTTCGTTGGGACTTCTTTCATTTTTTGTTAGGGACTTATTTCATTTTTCTTGGGACTTATTTCATTTTTTTGGTTTGGGAGATAATTCATTTTATTTGGGATTTATTTCATTGGGAGTTATTTCATTGGGACTTATTTCATTGGGAGCTATTTCATGGCGCCTTAAACGGCGACACGAAATAACTCCCACATGAAATAACTCCCACCTAAAAAATGAAATAAGTCACAAAAAAAACTCCATACAAAGTTGGGAGTTATTTCATATGAAATAACTACCAATTTAGTGGGACTTTTATCATTTTTGTTGGGATTTATTTCATAATTTTTTCGGTGGGAGTTCTTTCATATGAAAGAACTCCCACTCCAATAGCGATGAAATAACTCCCACTATTGTTTCATTGTTGGTGGAAGTGTCTGGAACATTTTGACTTATAGAATATTATTATTAATAAATTAAAATTCGTTGTGATTTTAGTACCAAATTTTAGGACGAAGTGCTTTTTTAACAAATTTGTATGTTTTAGAAATTTTGCTTCCAAAACTGGCAAGGATTTTTGAGGTAAGAGCGCACTGCAGCCGAAAATATTTTCGTTAGAATACAAAATTGTTATAAAAAAACAGTTCTGATTAAATCTTTTAAATTTTCGGTAACATACAAATTTGTCGCAATAAGCGCCGCATGCGAAAATTTGGTACCAAAAATCGCGGCGATTTTAGGTACCAAATTTTCGCATGCGGCGCTTTTTACAACAAGTTCTGATTAAATCTTTTAAATTTTCGGTATACAAATTTGTCGCAATTAGAGCCGCAGGCGAAAATTTGGTACCAAAAATCGCGGCGATTTTTGGTACCAAATTTTCGCCTGCGGCGCTTTTTACAACAGTTCTGATTAAATCTTTTAAATTTTCGGTAACATACAAATTTGTCGCAATAAGCGCCGCATGCGAAAATTTGGTACCAAAAATCGCGGCGATTTTAGGTACCAAATTTTCGCATGCGGCGCTTTTTACAACAAGTTCTGATTAAATCTTTTAAATTTTCGGTATACAAATTTGTCGCAATTTTCGCCGCAGGCGATTTTAGGTACGGCGATTTTAGGTACCAAATTTTCGCATGTGGCGCTTTTTACAACAAGTTCTGATTAAATCTTTTAAATTTTCGGTATACAAATTTGTCGCAATTAGAGCCGCAGGCGAAAATTTGGTACCAAAAATCGCGGCGATTTTTGGTACCAAATTTTCGCCTGCGGCGCTTTTTACAACAGTTCTGATTAAATCTTTTAAATTTTCGGTAACATACAAATTTGTCGCAATAAGCGCCGCATGCGAAAATTTGGTACCAAAAATCGCGGCGATTTTAGGTACCAAATTTTCGCATGCGGCGCTTTTTACAACAAGTTCTGATTAAATCTTTTAAATTTTCGGTATACAAATTTGTCGCAATTTTCGCCGCAGGCGAAAATTTGGTACCAAAAATCGCCGCGATTTTTGGTACAAAATTTTCGCCTGCGGCGCTGTTTACAACAGGTTGTAACTAAATCTTTTAAATTATCGGTAACATACTCTGAAAAAAACAAATCAGCCGTTAAGTTTCGCATTTGGCAGTTATTATAACTTGTTTGTATTGCACCGAAAGTAACATCAGGATCCTCGTTCTCGCCTTAACTGATATATTTTTCCTTATTGTTTGTTTAATTTTTGTTGAGATTTCTAAATTTTTTATTGGGACTTCTTTCATTATTAATGGGAGTTATTTCATTTGCACTTATTTCATTTTGTAGGTGGGAGTTATTTCATTGTGGTTGGGACTTATTTCATTTTTTTATTCCATTGGGACATATTTCATTTTTGGTGGGATTTATTTCATTGGGAGTTATTTCGTGGGAGTTATTTCATGTGGGAGTTATTTCGTGTCGCCAATTTAAACTGCCCTCCTAGATTTCCAGATTTGACCACTTTGAACTTAATTTTGTGGGGTTATTTAAAAAAAAATATTACTCTAACAATCCTCAGGCCAATGACGAAAAAGTAATAGAAATGCTTAAAAAAGGCACATTTTGCCGTGGCAGTTAGAGACGACCATTTAGTCCAAAATAAAAATATGAAAATCGGTTGATTTTTTTTTTTTCAAATTATAAAAAAAAAATATGTATGGGTCCAGTTACTTTTTAAAAATCCAGCTGAAAATTTTTCATTCTCCAGTTATTTGACTTCCAGTATCTGGCAACCCTAACTGGGACCTACCTTACAGGTTCCAACAGAATTGGAATGTGTTGGTATGCCTCTCGAAACTTGCAAGCAAAACTTACGGCTTTGTTTCGCGACGGAGACTAATCAAAGATGGGCAATGGATAAACGTGTTCGACAACACGACTTATTTGGCCTTGTCTTAATCAGGGGCGCACAAGTGAGCTGATATCGCTTACAAGAGGAGAGATTTCGACGGTGGTTGCTATAATTACCGGGCACTGTATTATAGGGAAGCACGCAGAGCGGTTAAATATGTCGAATGACTTTTGTTGGTGTTGCATGTACGAAGAGGAGTTGGAAACTATCGAACACTTTAATCTGCCATTGCCCGGCACTTTCTGGTCAGAGACTTGATTCACTAAGATCTAGGGAGCTGTACGATCTTTCTGATTTGTCGGATTTCAAAATTTAAGGTTTCATAAGAAGGTCAAATTGGTTTAACGACAGGAACTAGTATGGAAACCTATAACAGTCCCGTGGTATCACAATGGACCTCAGAGTCTACGTGTGTTGATGTAAAACGTCAGCAGCCACTTACAACCTAACCTATTGACTTGAACATTTTCCAGGCTGAAATTATTGCCAATCAGGGAGTTGAATTTTACCGTTGACAGCCAAGCTGTACGAAAAGCTCCTAGAAGGTTTGTGTCATGTCGAAAGTAGTTTTAGAAAACTTTGAACACATAAAAGCTGTAGGGAATATGAATAAGGTAAAGCTAACATGGGTAACACATCGGTATTCAAGGGATCTAGAGAGTGGACGAGCTTTATAAAGAAGGAGATGATGTTATAAGTATTTCTGAACAAATCACTTCAGATAGTTACATGACTAAGGATAACGTTTACACACAGATTCCTATTGCAAAGGTTTCAATGTTAAATATTTTTCAAAAGAACTACTTGCTCTTCACTGAAAAAAAGACATAAATAAAATTTTGGAAAAAATTTCTTTGAAAATTTTTCATTAATTTTCCTAAAATTTAACAAAAAATTAAAAATTTTTTAACTTTGAGGAAAAAAATTTAGTTCATTTACGTATAAATAGTTCATAGTTCTTTAATATAAGGAAACAAGTTCTTACAGCCAAAGAAATTTTCCCTAAATCTAAGAAACATATAATTATTTTTAAAATATATTTCTTAAAAATATGTGCACACACAATTTAGTCTTAGTTTAGTTATAATTTACTAAAAAAAAAACTTCCTCGTATTTCTCTTCTTAGAATTGAGGAAGTGTCCTTTAATGAATTTACTAAATTCTTAGAAGTAAAATTCAATTTTGTTTATAACTTTTTAGAATTAAGTTAAAAATTCAAAAAGTCGATATCTCGATAACTAATGTGGCATTAGCACTCGCTGTTTTGAAGTGTTCAAGAATGAGATGTTTAAAAAAGTCTGTTCTGTGTCCATTACGTTTTAATTCTGTTACTGGTGTTTTGTTGAACAACTTGTTTAAGGTCGCATGTGTGAATGCCATATAAGCGAGATAGAACAAAACGGATGCAATTTAAAAAAAAAAAGACTACAAAGAAAAATATTGAGTAGCCTTGCTCTATATATCTGTCGGGGTCTCAAGACCCTAATTTCGGATCAAAAATTTGAAATTACCGAGATTTTATATATGCACATATTTCGGTTCTATCAACGTCAGTTAGGGAAAATTGTGGTTTCGTTATATGAAAAATCTTTGATTCCGCCATCTCTAACCTAATCCACCATTTCAATATCAACATCGTTAACAATTATTCTTATTTTACTTTAGCAAATAAATTATTTAACCTTTACCAAAACCTTAACTAAATTTCAAGTAATCAGTTTAACTTTGTATGAGAAACTTTGCGTAAAATCAATTTAATTAAATGATTCCTATCGCTCATAAAGACTTAATGAAACGGAACAAAAAAAGAAACCAACATAACAAATGTCCTTCTTTGAGCCAATGTACGTACAAAAAAGCATTTCTTGTCTTAAATGCAGACAGATTCATTGTTAAGAGTATTGAAATACATTGTGAACATTTGACGCAATTAATTGTAGCATCGACACTTGTTATGTGCGCGCGAAACTTAAATGTTGCGTAGACATTTCAAGTTGAAATCATGTTTTCTTTGTTGTGATTTTCGAATTTTACCATTGAAGAGATTTCATGAAAAGGGTACCAACCAAAATCTCATGACTGTGTCTTTGAGTTGACAATGTTCCTTACCTTCTTTGCCTTCTGCTGCTGCTGGAGCATCATTTAAAGGGTAATTTTTCTTAGGATTTCATTCGTTACGTTCTTTTTTCTTTATTTTATGGAGCATTTATCAAAGTTTTATATCTTAAAATCACAATACTTTTTTGTCTTCGTAAGTAAGAGAACACTGAAAAGAAAAATGTGCGCAAAGTTGATAAGAAAAATTATTCAGAGTTTTCACTTCAACAGAGTGAACAAATTTGGAAAACTTAAGTACTTTTTTGTAATTATATAAAAAGTTTTCTTATCAAAAATGTTATAGTTAGACTATTTTACATAATTGCATATGATCCAATTTTCGAAAACAAAATCTGTTTTTTTTTTAACATTCTCTAACTTATCCTTGAGAAATACTAACTGATGTTTTTATAGTTTTTTTTTTTTGAGTGTACTCGTACCTTTTGTTCATGTTAATTTTTTTTACATTTTGCCATTGGAGAAAAAGTTGGACATCACTTTATATATTATTCGATTTATTCGAATTTTTTGTTTTGTTCATTGTCGTTATCATCATTGTTGAGTTCATAAATCAGAAGCTTTATTTATTGAGATATTTATCAGTGATCATTTGGTTGTGAAATTTAATGTTGTCCTCAATTTATGTGAAATGCATGTGCACTTGCATGTTAAAGTAAAATTATTGTCGAGATTTTGATGTTGCCATTTTAAAAATGGTTGAAAAAGGATTTGCAGATATATATGGAATTTTTTGTAAGATGTGTTTTAACAAAAAGTGGGCGAATTGATGCCTAACCCGGGAACATGTTTTAAAATCAAATGCACGATTTAGTGGACTTGTGTTATTTTTTGAAAAATGGAAATGCCCCCTTAAAATGAGCGATAGAGGGTTAATATGTTTTAAGAAGAAAATCACCATAAAATTTTATTAAAGATCTCTAAGCTCATTAATTAATTCAGTACATATATTAAAATATTTTTTTTTACTTATTCCACAAGCCTTTAAAAAACTTCAGTGGGCCATAAAAAAAATGTAAGTAAGTGACCAAAATGCTTTGGAGGTTTAAGTCCTACTTTAATTTTTTTTTGGTTTCAAGCCAAATATATTAAGTCACCTCACATTTGTTGTACAGTGAAATTCTGCAAGTGATGTTAATATTAGTAAAATATTTTAGGTTATTCAAAACAGTTTAACAAATATACTTATATTGATGTTTGCATTTATTTCATCATACAAATTTCAATCTAATAAACTATTATGCAATAAAAGTAAATTTTATTTAAATACCAGAAACTGTAAACACCTTATATGATATCGTACAAATATATATATTTACTATATGCATAAGGGAGACACCTATTCATTAGGGCAGGGCTTCTTACTAATTTTAAATTCGACACTTTTAAATATTTCGAATTTCTGGCAACCCCCAACATATAAAAAAATATATTAACGTAAGGAAATGAAATGTCTCTACATTAGAGTGTCCCTCATTTTGGAAATGTTGAGACGGTACCCGCTCACTTTATTCCATTTGAATTGAACATTTTTCCTGAGTTATTTTTAAGTCAAATGGTAAAAAATGAGCGGGTACCGTCCCAACACTCGCAACATTTCCAAAATAAGGGACGCTCTAATCTACATTTAATTTCCATATTTACGTGTAATAATATTTTGTCTATCCAGAGCGTTTTTAAGCCCAATGGTTATATAGAATGCTGAAAACTGGCATAAACACCAAGGCCAGATCCAATGGTGGCAATAAAGGAAGTGGCTGACTGGAAGTGCAATATCTTGTCTACAACCGCAGTCAACACCTATTCTGACAGTCAAGCCGCGCGAAGTCCCTGGAGTCATTGTTTCTGAAAACAAGATCTGCCCTTAACTGCCGCACTTCTTTAAATGAGATGGCCATACGACTCATATGGGTCCGTGGGCACAGAGACATTCCAGGGAATTGCAAAGCAGATGAGCTTGCACGACTGGAAACTACTATACCTTACATGTTCCAACAGAATTGGAATGTGGTGGTATGCCTCTAGAAACCTGCAAGAAAAATCTGCGGCTTTGTTCCGCGACGAAGACTAATCAGAGATGGCACATGGATGGACTTGTGAGACTTCACAACATATTTGGTCTACTCTTCATCGGAAGCGAACTGATAACGCTTTCAAGAGGAGAGATTTTGACAGTGGTTACTGTAATTGAATGGATGACAAGGAGTTGGAAACTATCGAACATTTTATCTTCCCTTGCACGGCACTTTCAGGTCAGAGATTTGCATCACTGAGATCTAGGGAGCTGCATGATCTTTCTGATTTGTCGAATGTCAAAATCTTAGGAGTTTCACTCGGAGCGCAAATTGGTTTAACGGCAGAGGCTATTAGGAGAACCTAATACAGTCCCGTGGTATCACAACGGACCTCAGAGTCTATGCTTGCTGACGTAAAACGACCTATCCTAACCCAATATCGTTTGTGTAGTTTGTGAGCAGACTAAATAGTTTTATTTTAATCTTAATATTGAGAAATTCAAAATGAATAAGTAAAAATTCTTCGAGCTCGAGGCCAGTTTTTTCTTGTAAATAAATATTCTTTTATTCCATTCCAATATTTCGATTCTCTTTGAGAATCATCAACATCATAGCAACAAAAAAGAGTGTAAACTTTAAAAGCGACGTAGAGAGTTCGTGTGCCAATAACTACCGAGGCTTACTAAACAAGATAAAAAAGCAATAATAATTTTAAGTTCAGTGCAGTTCTAGATGTCGAAACGATCACAACATATTTTTTAAGTTTTTGGGTGCATAAAAATTCACTGTGAGTGTGTGTGTATATATTGTAAACGTACAATTGTTTTAAAACACAAAATCTGTATTGTGGTTGTCTTTTTATGTTGTTGTTATTTGTATATTTATAATAATGATGATTATACTTACATGTTTAATTGTTCTTACACCTAATTTATATGTAGAAATCCCCTGATGATGATTCTCAAAGAGAATCGAAATATTGGAATGGAATAAAAGAATATTTATTTACAAGAAAAAACTGGCCTCGAGCTCGAAGAATTTTTACTTATTTAAAATTGGAAAGGTCGAATAATAACAACTTTAATGAAATTCAAAATGTATAAATGTCATCCCATTACACATACTTAAATTGTAAACAGATTTTCAAAGGAATTTATTCCTTAATTCGAGTTTTCATACTGAATGAAAATTTAATAAATGCGTGTGCAAACCAGTGTTGCTACTTCTTGCATAATTATTCAAAAATGGTACAATTTAAAATTGTTTAAAAATTTTTTGATAATTTCATATAAAAAAATTTATTTTCTTAAACATTAAAAAAAAAAATATTTATTTAAAAGCATTTTACATTCAAACTTTTTTTTTTACCACAACTTTTGAGGAGTCCTTATATTTTGTTTATTTTTTTATGATTTAGATGTTTGTCTATCCACACAAACAAATTCAGACATGTGTTTTTCGTTTTTTTCAAGATAATCGCATTTGAATACTAAATTTCATAACAATTTTGTAATTTGCTTGTATTTTCTTGTTTCAACGTAGCGAATGAGTGTTAAATATTTGCATAAATGTTACTCATACGCTTCGTTGAAACAAGAAAATACAAGCAAATTACTAAATTTCAATGAAATTCAAAATTCAAATGCGATTTTCTCAAAAAAAAAAAAACGAAAAACACATGACTGAATTTTTTTGTGTGGGTAGACAAACATCTAATCTTTAGTCGGATTTTCTATAAAATGACTTTTTTAAAAAATGGGCAATTTCAGAACTAGTTCTGAAAATTTTCCACAAAAAATTTTTTAATCTATAGCCCATACAAAACTGTACAAGATTGTAAATTTTTGAGATTGTGGTGCATTCTGTTTTAATTTAATAAGTATTTAAACAAGGCAATTCGACACAAATTTTACCATTTTTCCAATATTTGACCACGGCTCCTAAGCCCAGTTTTTAAAAAATTTAATAACCAAAAACCCGATTTTCTTAGCTCCATATAGGGCTATCCATCCATACAACCTATTCATAAATTTATGCTTCACATGTTTTTTTTTCTGCAGGACATTTAGTGTGGAATTCCTCATATATATATAATTTATGGAGTCCTAACACCGATATTTAGGGTATACATTTTTTTTTATTATTTTATGGATTTAGTGGAAACACTGGTCCAAATCACATGTTTGCGATTTTATTGAGTATTCACTCGATTCGAAAATATAAATTCCAGTCGATCTTATTGCATTCTGCTAAGTTTTATTTTTGGTCCAACCTCAAAACAAACTCGACTTCATATTTTACAAAAAAGAGTTTATCGGGACACTCTAGAATTTTTACATGCACATCGAATAAAATTTTTATAGTGTGCATTCGAAAAATAATTCATTCTTTGATGCTCTGATATTCACACTAACATTTGTACATAACACATTGACTAAATTACCATATTTACAACATTTCTTGAAACATGGCCAATAAGATAGTACAATGCGTATAAAACTAACACTACATAGATTCAAACTTAACAGTTATACATACAAACCTTACATTTTTCCTAGGGCACCACTTAAGCACATTCAAATTTTTAAATAAACTTTCACTTTATGATATAACAGGAGATTTCTAGAAAATCATCTAAATTGTGAAGTGAAACAAGATATATATTTAGGGTTTCAAGACGTCCCGAATTTGGCGGGATTGTTCAAATTTTAGATCTAATATCAGATAATATATTAAAATATATCATTTCTTCTTAAGAAAAAAAAATATATTTAAGTCAAGAATACTCGAAAAAGGTCTTCTGATATTGCAATATGCATATAAACGCATTATTTTTGTACCGGCAAAATTTTAAAATCCCGCCATTTTCGTAATTTTTTTGTGTTTGTCCCGCTTTTTGAAATACATTTCTGGCAACCCTACATCTATTACACAGCCCCACAAAAAAATGTTATGACCCATAAACTGGACCCACTAATTTTTATGTATTTTGATCTCCTGAATTCAATTTCGCCATCAGAATCAAATTCTATCGTTGAGTTTTCTTGTAATCTTACAAGGAAAGTTCGCAAACTGAATATTTGGAACATTGGAAAATAAAAACCGAGCCTAAAAATTCTCTTTTTCTTACAAGAAAACCCAACGATAGAACTCAATTCTGATGGCGGATTTTTATTCAGGAAGTCAAAATACATAGGGATTGATGGTCTATTTTCTGGGTCAGAACCTTTTTTGTCTTTGTCTCATCGTAAATTTTCCCGTACAGCTTTTCGAAGCGGAATCTGTAACAACTGAAAATTCGTTTGTGCCACTTGGACATACATAACTGTCATTAATCTATATATGTATTTAATATAATTCAACTTCAATAAGACAGCTGTTCAAACATTTAAATAACTTCCACCTTAATACAAACTCATACACACTGACTATATTACGCAGTCCATATTCTTGTTGCATGTTGTTTGTGTCTGTGCTAATATCCTTGTTAATATTATTAAATATTATTTATGGATTTGTTTAATTTGTATTTAGTGGTTATGTATACAGTTAGTATATGTATATAGTTTCTATGTATGCCATGGCGAAAGGAGTAAAATGTAAACAGTTTTTTAGTCCATAGGAGCAGTGACTTCACTACATCTTAAAGCATGTTTCTAGATGAAAAACTTATAAAAAGGTTTAAAATGAGACCATATTTATTTACAAAAAGAAATTCACAGACTTTTTATAAGTAAATCTCTAAACTTATTTTCCCATCTGCGAATTAGAGATGTGCACATGAGAAAAATGTTACATGATTCATCTAAATCACTTACAATTATGTGGAAGAGTGATTGCAAGTCTGAAAACCAATTTTAATTATATTTTTGTTTTATATGCAGATTTCCTTTCTTCGCATCCGTACAACTTTTACAGCCGTCAGGTCCACAGTACATGAGTAGTAGGTTCACAGAGGTGCATTTGAGGTGTATAAGTATTAGAGACCGCACACGGTGTAACTTTTGACGTTTCATACAAAACGTAAACTAACAACATAAATACATACACAAAAGCTCACACTTACAGGAACACATATCCTTGGCAGCGATGATAATTCTGTACTAAAAACCATACCACCATATTTTAAAGTACGCAATTAGCACCATTGTTTGCATACTAATCTGTACTGTGGTCAGGTTTCTGGGTACCGATACCTTCGGCAATACGTTCAATTAAACAGAAAGAAACGAGTGCCCATTTAAGCATTTCAGTTGTTCCCTTGTCAGAGTTTGAGTTTTGCTTAATTGAGTGCTGGTACTTTTTGCGGAATTAAGTAGAAGAATATTTTGTGTTTTATTTGTGATGTCGTGATTAGAAAATTTATTTCAAAATTCTCAGTTAAGGTCCATCACACTTCTTTTCAATTTGTAATGTAATGTAAAGAAGAAAGTGATTTTCTAATATAGAGTTTTAATTCTAAGTCCTGCAAAAATAGATAAAGTTTTTGCAAATAAAAATTAAAATTGAAAAATAAAAATCGCGGACAAGTATCGCTAATATGTTTGCTATTACAAGAGTGGATTTCGTACCTTACCTGTCCTGAAAATGAGATTGTCAATTATCTCAATAGAAGTTTACCGGAATACCACTTCTGTGGTTAGGCCTTAACATTTTGTTTTAAACTAAACTTTGCATATATTTCGTGGTCAAATCTTTGTTCCTGAAACCGAGAACTGTCCTTGCCGCTCAAACGACCTTTAGATATGTAGCTTAGTAGATTTTTATGTGTTCTGGAACCCACGATTAATAAGCACACTGCAGATGATCTTCTTAATCTGTGATCTGAAATAGATGTTCTGTAAGATAGCACATTTCACGAAACTATCTAATGCGGCGAAATACCTAGTTATGACCCAGCACTCGAAGCTTTATTTGAAAATGGAAAACAGATAAAAAGATGAATAAGTCGTTATGTGTTTCTACACCTGCAGGAGAACTGTCGGAAGAAGGTGGGGTCCAGAACTATACGGATTTATGGTGTGATAAGCAGATCAATGGCTCCCTCGGTTGGTAGTTAGCAGTGGATAGGAAATCATATCACGGCAACCTAGCAAAAACTGTTGGTAAGACTTTTCCTATATGACAAATACCTCAGAATCTGAGGCTTTTTCTATACGAAAAATTTCTTAGAATGTGAGATTTTTTTCTAGTTAAAAATTGTCTCAGAATCTGAGACTTTTAATTTTGAAAAACTTCTATTAACTTTAGACTTTTAAAATCTCAGAATCTGAAACTTTTCCTTTACGAAAAATATTTTACAATCTGAGACTTTTTATGTAGGAAAAATTTCTATGAATTAGAGTCTGAGACTTTTTCTGTAAGAAATGTGAAATGCTTTTTGGCCCCTTAGGTCGGGGGCCCTGGGCACGTGCCCAGTGTGCCCTAATGGTTAAAACGGTACTACTAAACATTCAGCCCGTGGATATCTACATCAAGATTAAAGCAGCCAAGTCGGCTCTTAGACCAAAAGAGCCATAAATACTTAAGCAGCGCTCTTGGGAATACTCGACCACAGCGCTCTTGGGAATACTCGACAGGGATGAAACTAGAATAGAAAACCGACTATATCTTACCGTAGACGAACTTTGACAGAATTCCAAAGTTTGAAGTTTCCAATTGCCAACTAGGGAAGGCTAGGCGGAAAACTCTGTTTTGACAGAGAATGCGATATCAATTTTTGTGGAAGGATAAAATTTCGGTTTCGGAAGTCCACTATGAATGCTTCGGAATCAGGGCCTCATTGAGACTTCCTGACAAGTGTGGTGTTTTTCAGGCTGATGTAGTAGCAATTGATAAAGCCACGCAGACGATAAAGGGACATATGTCCTTGCGCCATTAACATTTTCGTGGACAGTATTACAGCTCTGAAGGCCTTACAATCGAACACTGTGAAATCGGGAATCTTTCGGAACGCTATAAATCCCTTCGCCAAATCAGTCAGCACACACTCAAGTTACTCTGGGTACCTGGATATACTTGGGTGGATGGGAACGAATTGGCCGATGAATAAGCGAGAAATGGCTCTGGGTCAGTGGGGGAACAGGTTGAATCTAACATTTTGGTTCCTATTGTGGAATTGATAAAAGAAATTAATATCAGAGAATATAATGATGAATAGATGGACATCGCTGACCACGCGCATGATATCACGAACCCTGTGGCCACTGCCAAATTCTAAGAGTATATAAAGCTTATTACTTTTGGTAGGAGGAATCTGTAAAGCACTTGTTATGTGAATGTCCTGGTCTGGTGAAGCATGGCCTTAGACACTTGGAGCAATGATTCTTCGTTGAGCTGAAGTGGTGTAACGTTGTCTCATGTCTTTTCTAGCAGAATATCTTACAGAATCGATGTGATTTAAGAAGTAGAACTTTGTAACAGTGAGGCCTTATGGTCTCCGAGTGATTTCGCCAAATGGCGGACACCACTCCAAACTAGCCTAAGATAGCACATCACAAGTTTGCAAAATCCAAGTAGGACTTTCTGTCATTGATAAGACTATTCAAAGTTGATCATCAAAGGAAATATTATAACTTCGCTGTGTGTGCACGATGAGCGCATAAGTTTCTCATAAAATTATTTCTATCAATTCTGTCTGGATCATAAAGCAGTGGAGACTATAGGTCACTTACTCTGCCGTTGTCCAACACTTTCTGGCCGGTAAGTTCCATTATAACTTTAATTTTTATTTGATATAATACAACATCCAGTGCTGCCAGAAGTGAAAATTTCACAAAATGGCGACTGACGATTTTTTTGTTTTGAATTCCATTCGCTTCGACGATTTTTTTTTTGAAACTTCGTTTTCCTTTATCTCGAAATCATGTTCGTGAAAAATATTCTAGAACATGTTTGACTCTTCTATCTTAGAGCTTCTAGCAACTTTTGAGTAAAAAAAACAATGTTGGAAAAAAGAAATGGTTCCTTTTGGTCGATTTCATTTCGTTCCCTGCTCCATTCCATTTCGTTCCTAGTTTCATTTTATTCTGTTCCACTTAGATTTTATTCTTTTTCGTACAACATGCTTCTAAAATTCTCAATACATACAATAAGTACAATTTTAACCCACTTTTACCAATTGTTTACCCTTTTTTAATCTAGAAAATTGTTAGAAAATCGACAAAATATCTGTATTGTACACAGAAAAAAATAAAAAAAAATTTTGAGTAAATTTTTAATACTATTGAGTAAAAAATTACTCAATTTTCCACCAGTAAACGATTTAATAGTATTGAGTAAACTTTTAATAAAAAATTATTAAATGCTTAATAAAAAATTTGAGTAAATTATTAATTCACACAATTAAATCTTTACTTAAAATTTTTTAATATTTTTAAGTAACTTTTTAATTGTGTCAAGTAAAAATTTACTCAAAATGTATCAAATTATTTTTTTAAAAAGTTTAAAAAGTTTCTATTTTTTTTTTTTCAAAAAAATTGCTTTTACAAACTTTACCAAATATACTTATGTCTTCAAGACAAAGTAAAATTTTATAAAGATGATTTCAAACTTTCATATACATATACAAAAAACAATAAACTAAATGAGAATTCAAAACACCAAGAGAAAAAAAAATAAATAAAAAAAAATATTAAATTTGTATTAAATTATTTACTCAAATTTTATTTTCAATTTTTGAGTAAATTTTTAATTGCGTCAATTAAAAAATTACTCAAATTTTTTTTAAAAAATTAAACAAGTGATTACTCAAATTTGTTTCCTCCATATTTTTTTCTGTGTATGTTTTACGTATTTTAAAAATACGTAGAAAATCATGCAGCTAGTGTGCAAAAAATGACTTTGGGTAGGTGTATTTGAGTATCACTGACTACGTGTATGATATAGCGGATCCTATGGCCACTGCCAATTCCTTAGAAGACGAAAAGTCATCTTACATTTGGAAAGTGGACGGTTAGCCTAATTGTGGGAGTACTGACAGAACATGGAATAATCGGCCAAATGGCTGTGCTTATGGGAATCTCTGACAGGGATTATTGTAGAAGTTGTGAAGCAGGACGTGAATGTTCGGGACTAAAGTCATCAATGATGTCTTGTTAATGTCGTGTTGACTTTTCTAGCGGAATATCTCTTGGAATCGGGTGGTTTACGAAGTAAACATTTTTAACATACAAAAAATAATCAAGGGAATCACAATGGGCCTTATGGCCTCCAAGTGAACTCGCGACGGACGACCGTCCAACCAAACCTTGTCAGCCTGATTTTGAGGCATTTAAAAAATACATAATAAAATCTTGAATTATTTTATAATGATGGAAGAACTTGTGCTTACACAACCAAATTAACTTAAATTTTTCAAACAATTCGAAATGATATCGAAAGTATTTTACTTGGCCGACTAGCGAAATAAGTTTCAGGTATCATTGTGGTCCCAGTGCTAATAAGCTTATAAGGTATACTCAGTGGAAGTTAAATACTTTCATGCTTAGTGTCTTCTATTCTCCTAATCAGTCAATCAATAACAAGTATTTAAAATTACAAAGCATTTCTTTACAATGTATCATTTCATTATAACAAACATAACCGTCACATAAATTGTTGGCATCCCTTAGCCATAAGTTTTTAAGATATATCCTGACTGTCCGTCCTATAGGAACAATTACATGGTTTTGCGTAATGAATTTATCTGCTCATCAGTTAACTAAAATCTACATTCATACACTCAGACCCATTCCTTAGAACTTATGATACATAAATACATACCAAAACTCCTACTCATTTACGAGAGTAAGAAAGCACGTGTATGTTTGTTTCATAGATGCATTACAAGCTAAAGTTTTAGCCATAGAGGGAGAGACGCAGTAAATTTTATGTAGATTTGCTAATACGAATTATGTTCATTTGTGCCATGGAGTTTTGTAACATCTGCTACTGTTTGGCTACCACAAAAAAATAACATACCCAACATACATAAGAGCACATATTTATGTTGTTTTATGTGCAAATATGTAATGGTTGTTAGTTAGTAAATGCTGTCCTTAAAAAAGCTTTTACAAAATCAATCTAGGTTAGGTTGTAAGTGGCTGCTTACGCTTTACGTCAGCACACAAAGACTCTGAGGTCCGTTGTGATATCACGGGAAGGTAATGGGGTTCCCCTACTAGTCCCTGCCGTTAAATAAATTTGACCAGAATGTCCTGGGCAATGGCAGATAAAGTGTTCGATATTTTCCAACTCCTCCTCATCCATGCAATTGCGGCAGAAGTCATTTGACGGAATATTTTCCCTCTCAGCGGGCTTTCCTATATGATAGTGTCCAGCAGTCAGAGCAATCACCTTCGCAATCTCTCCCCTTGAAAGCGATATCAACTCACTTGTGCGCTTCTGGTTAAGAGAATACCAAATCTGTAGTGTAGTCTCACACTTCTAACCATATGCCCATCTTTGATTAGTCTCCGTAGCGGAACAAAGCATTTAATTTTGCTTGCAAGTTTCTAGAGGTATACCAACACATTCCAATTCTGTTGGAACCTGCAAGGTAGTTCCCAGTTTTGCAAGCTCATCGGCTTTGCAATTCCCTGTATGTCTCTATGCCCATATGAGTCGTATGCCACACTGCTCGGCCCCCTAATTAAAAGATGTGCGGCAGTCAACGGCAGGTATTGTTTTCAAAAACATTGTTTTCAGGAACTTGACCACGGCTTGACTGTTGACTGTGGTTGCAGACAAGACCTTGCAACTCAACCAGTCAGCAACTTCCTAAAACAGTGCAATGATCTGGCAATCTTCGCGACAGACTTAACCCAAGTTCTTTTGAATAGGCTCCAAAAGACACTTGTTCATGCATCTTCGATCCATCTATGTAAAAATCTACGGAGACTCCACTACCCAGAATATCCCTAATTAAAGACTCCATGGATGGTATAGTGGTAAAGTGGCGCTCGAAAATGCTCATAGCGGGATCACAGCCTATATTTTGTAGTATTGTTATTTTCTTCCAGATCGCAATATGGCACAGTGGGGAAAAATTGACTTTTTTTGTCCAATTTTGCCTACAGGTCGCAATTCTTAACCGATTTTGTTTTTTTTTTTTGTATTTTAGCTTATAAAATTCCGCATCGATCTGTCATGGTGGATTTTTGAAAAATATTTCTGATTACTTTTTATATTTTCCTAAAGTTCGGAAAATTTTAACTTTTTCAGTATTTTTGCAATAAAAAATGTATTAGGCGTGGGACGAATATGCTTTATAGACTAAATTAAAGGTATTGGAACCCCTCATCAACGACGTGATTAGTATTTGAAAACATATTATTTTTTTTGTTTTTATAACCAGAGAAAAATTCAAGAGTTTTCACTTTTCGGAACTTTGAAATAATATTCAAATAAAACAAAAACGATTTTTAGAAATCCACCATGACAGGCCGATGAGGAATTTTATTAGCTAAATTTCAAAAAAGAGAAACTAAAATCGGCTAAGAATTGCGATCTGTGGGCAAAATCGGACAAAAAAAGTCAATTTTTCCCCACTGTGTATGGCCACAATCGCTCCTCTACCATTGCAGTGTGCTCTTCCGTCGAATTGCTGTCGTAATCACATACTTACCCAGTATGTCCAATGGTATTAGGTGACGGAGGATTTCTAATGCAGCCGTAGGTGTAGTACGAAGAGCACTTCGTGACAGACAGTTCCCTTTTTTTTCTAAATCAGGCAACCAGACTAGGATTCCGTACAGCAGAAGTGGATTTACTAATGCTGTACAAATCCAATTAGCGACTTAAGGGCGAAAGCCCAATCGATTTCCAATGTCCGTCTTATATGAATATAAGGCAATCGTAGCTTCTGTTACCTGTTCCCAAATATTACCCCTGAAATTTAACTTCCTATGTAGAAATACTCCAAGATATGGTTCAGTTTTAGAAGGCGATTACAGTGCCGTGAAGAAAAATAGGACTAAAAGCAGAATTCTTCCATGTGCTTCTAGAGAGTGCAGCATTAAATTCAGTTCCATAGAAGCGGTGAAAGAATAGCTCTCTGCGGGGAGTGAATTCCCCATACGACTAGTTCTACTGAGAAACAATTTTTTCTGTAATGCGTTGTGCGATTCATTGTACTGTCGACAATAAACGCATGTGATCTACTGGATTGATGAGTATTGTGAACTCACACCCAAGTCTGGGGAATAAGTTCACTTATCAAGGAACAGTTCTTACCATGATGGTATTGGTAGAAAAATAATGCACAACCCATGTTCCGACGATGATCAAATGAATCAATAGAGTGTTGTACCCTACTGTCAAGCCTCACACACTCCTTTGCCCCCGGTCCAAAAACATCAAAATAGACTTTGAAGTCCCTGTCGGAGTGAAGTAATTATTGCATCGATTGTTTTTCGAATTACAATTGATCTTTTTCGAATTACAACTGATCTTTTTCAGTTGCTCTTTTTCGAATTACATTTGATCTATTTCCAATTCCAATTGATCTTTTTCGAATTACAACTGATCTTTTTCGAATTACAATTGATCTTTTTTGGATTGCAGTTGATCTTTTTCGAATTACATTTGATTTATTTCGAATTTCAATTGATCTTTTTCGAATTACAATTGACCTTTTCGAATTACAGTTGATTTATTTCGAATTATATTTGATTTATTTCGAATTACATTTGATTTATTTCGAATTACAATTGATCTTTTTCGAATTACAATTGACCTTTTGGAATAACAGTTGATCTTTTTTAAATTACAATTGATCTATTTCGAATGACAATTGATCTATTTCGAACTACAATTGATATTTTTCGAATTACAATGTATTTTTTTAATTACAATTGAACTATTTCGAATAACAATTTATCTTTTTCGAATTACAATTGGAATTTTCAAATTACAGATCGAATTTTTGAATCACAAATGGAATTGTTGAATTACAAGTAGGGTCTTCGAATTACATATCGAATTTTCGAATTTCAAATGGAATCTTCACATTTCAAGTAGAATTTTCGAATAACAGTTGGTCCTTTTCGTCAAACTGGTGATTCCTTGGAAAATTTCCAAGTGTGACGTTAAATTTTTCTATTGCCTTCCCCATTTTTTATAAAAACTTTTTCCTTAACACTCTTTAGTTGGTTTCCTAATACTATTTTACATATTTTTTTGTTGGTTTTGTTAAAAGTTGTTTTTGCAATGCCGACTCTTTGCCTTATAAACTTCTGTGAACGTAGGAGTAGTTTGTTTTGGTTTTAAGTATTTTTTTTTTCTTATAGAAAAAAAAAAATCTCAAAACTATTTTGATTGGGAGTTAAGAAAAAAAAGCATAAACATTTTTATTAACATTTTCATTTTAATAGTGATTTGTTAGTGCTGTGTGTGTGAATGTTTGGTTGTTTGTTTGTTTATTTTCGTAAACAACTATAAATTTTTAGATTAAGTTCTCTTTTTATTATATTTTGGACCAATTAATAAGATTTATTGGTTTTTGTTTAAAAAGATGTCATCTAAATAAAATATGATAAGGGATACATATGAACAATGAACATTTATACGTAGATACATAAATTTATAAATAGTAAATATAGGAGAAAGGGATACAAAGATGCTAAATCAATTTTATATTTTTTAATTAAGTCTCTCGTATTAAAGAAATTCGTTAAAATACTTTTTTTCTTTTTAGGCAAACCATATTTAAATTTTTTTTACCGAGAATAAAGCTTCCCTTTACCAAAAAGAAATGCGGTAAACTATCCGATATCTAACGCGGAGGACAATATTGCCCTGCCATACATATTTGCAGATTCATATTTTTCATTATTTAAATAATTTATTTTATTATTTAAATAACTCTCAATATTTTGTAATACCCCCGATCTTAATGAAATTTTCAAATGTCATTTACCCTAGTTTAAGAAAGTAAGATTTTTCAGAGATTTGTTAAACCGAATTTGCCCATTACCGAACATAATATTTCGAATTCAAATATAGTTTCAACTGTGTCGTTTTTTAACAGAAAGAGGGACATCGCATGATTGATTTCGACATCGCATGATTGATCCCATTATTGTCCCAAGACAACAATTTCTGGATATGTTGATTAGGATTTACTCTTTGAGAATACCAACTTAAAAAAAAGAACTCTTAGAATCGGTAAGGGCACTCAAAAAATTATGTAGGTAAATTCCACTGAATATTCACTTAAAACAACTGAAATTTTATTTAAAAATCATTCCACCGTTTTTTCATTTAAAATAAAAACACATTACAGTCAATTTTAAATGTTAATTTAATGACTTACCAAAACATTAAAAAACTACTGAATATTCACTTATTTTGTATTGAAAAACAGTAAAACTATAGAAGAAATTTTTTACTGCCGAAAATGAATGTAACAGAAAATTCGTTTTTAAGACAGTAAATTATATTTTTTAAACTACAGAAATAGTAAAAAAATTAAATCCTTTATAAAATAAGTGATTTTTCTTTTAAAATAACTTTACTGATTACTTTTTAAAATAACCTACAAACAGTTAATGACATAATTTTCTTAATGGGACTAAAAATATACTTTATAGGCTCCTAAACTGATATTGCGGTGTGTTACACACGGAATGAGGTCGTGTCAAATCAATCAAAAATAGTTAAACATTTTCATATTGACGAACTTTGGTTTAGGATAACAAATACAAATTTTTAACCCCCTATGTCAACAGGGGCTGAAAATACAGATTTCTCCCAAAATCTCCAAGTTGGGACACTCTTGCACCTTCAAAATTTAATATCCCAAATTAGAAATGTCGTTAAGACATCTCAAAGACTTCCTTATGACAATGTCAGTGTACCTGCTGACTGAAAAATCTCTGACCATACAAAAAACCTCATGACACCTCCTGACTTTTTCAAGTATTTTGTCAAAATTCCTCGCCGACAAGTATGCAGGTAGTCAATAGTGCTGACTACATTATGACATGTACATAGTACGTCTGAGATCGTCCAAAAATTTAAAATTTATTAATCACGTCTTTTAGTTTACACTACTTACTTACTATTTTTATCTGTCCATTTCTTAAATTTAATTTTTTAAAACTTACTATTTTGATCTGCCTCACTTGGTCTGCGAACTCAGAACCTTCTGCTTACTGGTCTAGCACCTTACCCCTTTAGCCAAACTTTGATAATAAATGTGTTTGTTTAAAAACAAATTTAAATTAATTTATTATTTGAATTGTCCTGTTATATATATTTCGTCTCCTGAATTGAAAAATGCTACAATATGAATTTTTCTTCCTCAAATATAACATTTTTTTAAATATTAATTGGAATTTGGTTCCATCCTATTTAACAAGATTTTGTTAGAGTTATTTAAGCGTATCTTGGTTGTTTTAATATTATTTATACTAAACAAAAAAAAATATTTACAAAAAAAAATATTGCAGGAGCCCTTTACAATTAAGGTGACGATATATTAAATTTATTTTGTTTTTGACAAATTTGAAAATATTATGATTTCAAAATATATTTTATTACAAACAATTTTAAGTTTTGGTTGGCCTAGTTGTCTAGCAGGTTCGACAGCTTACGTGTTGTAGATTTTTGGCCTCGGTTCAATCCCCGGTCGCGGATTTTTTTTTTTTTTATTTTTTTTATTGTTTTAAGACCAATTCAATTTATTTTTTTTAGTTACAAAGGAAATTAAAAGAGTTTTAAAGGATTAAACAAAATTACATCGATTTCACATCGGAAAAAAAAAATTTAATGATTGGTCGGATTTGCTATATAATTGTCAGCATCAAAGACATGATTTTTCTAAATTAATAAGACAACTTATATGACAAGTCAGTACATTTATAGAACTTGGGGAGCTCCGACAAAAATTATGACATGTCCTTAAGTTGTCTTTAGTAAAATGTATTCACTTGCTGACTTCTACCTGATGAATCATTACTGACATTGTCTTAAAGACAAAATTTCTAATTGGGTCATGATTTCCATTGTTGCTAGTTTTTCTTTTGTTGTAAGTGTAGATTAGGTTAGATTGTTAGTGGCTTCTGACGTTTTACGTCAGGACACATAGAATCTTAGGTACGCTTTGATACCACGGGACTGTAAAAGGTTCCTCTACTAGTCCGTGCCGTTAAACCAATTTGAGCTCCTAATGAAACTTCTAAGATATTGAATTTTGACATCCGACCAATTAGAAAGATCGTGCAGCTCCCTAAATCCCAGTGAAACCTGTCTCTGACCAGAAAGTGCCGGGTAATGGCAAACAAAGTGTTCGATAGTTTCCAACTCCTACTCATCTATGCAACTCCGGCAAATGCCATTTGAACATTTAACCGCTATGTGTGCTTTCCTATAAGACAGTGTCCGGTAATAACAGCAACCACCGTAAAAAATCTCTCCTCTTGGAAGCGATATCAGCTCACTTGTAGTCTTCTGATTAAGAGAAGGCCAAATCTGTCGTGTAGTCTCACACGTACATCAATGTTCCCATCCCTGATTAGTCTCCGTCGCCGACTAATCAATGATGTGAATTTTGTTTCACTCACTCTCATGCTCACGTACTCTTCTTCTCACGTTCACGCACGGTTACATAAGTAACTAAATTTTTTCTCACGAAACATTCACGAAATTAACATATTTTTATTTTACTTTTTTCGATTTCTTGCACAAAAAGAATTTAAATTCCTAAAAACAATCATAAATATTTATTTATTTAAATCACTATTTGGTATTGATAACCCTCTTAATTCAATACGACGACGATTTTCTTACTTGTTTTCTGTATCAGACAGTACAAAACAATCACACAAACTCACGAAAAAAAAAATTACTCACGCACGCTCACGCACGAAACAATTTTTTCTAATCACTCGCACTCACAATCACGTAAGAAAAAATAACATTCTCTGTACTTTCGTGATAAAGACATAGTTCACTTTTGTCTCTAAAGCAGGCCACCCGACAATGATTCCATACAGTAGAATTAGGCGCACCACTGCTGCATAAGTTCAAAGAACAACTTTAGGTTTAAAACCCCATCGTTGGCTATTTTACAGGAATATAAAGCAAGCATTGCTTTTCTCACCCGTTCCTCAATATTACGCCTAAAATTCAACTTCCTATCTAAAATTACTCCAAGATACTTAGCTCCATCTGAGAAGGCGATTTCCGTCCAGAGAAATAAGAGCAAAAACAGGAATCTAATTTTTCCGTGTAAACAAGACACGCTCCCAGACCACTGACTCCTGCCCATTTAAACAGATCTTTCAGATTACCCTGAAGAATGTCCCTAAATATTAGGAGATGCTTTCGCTTTACCGCGATCGCCACATCTTTAGCACAGGCGACAACATGACAACCACGTGCTTCTAGAGAGAGCATCATTGAATTCAGTGCCAGGTTCCAAAGAAGTGGCACAAGAACATCTCCCTGTGGTGTACCCCTATTAAAAAATCGAGACAGACGCTACCAAGTCAGGCGTTAATCGTCTATTAGCAACTACACCCTTTACAGATGTTATTCGTAAAAGTTCAATTGTAATTCGTAAAAGATCAATTGTAATTCGTAAAAGATCAATTGTAATTCGTAAAACATCAATTGTTATTCGAAAAATACCATTTGTAACTCGTAAAAGATCAATTGTAATTCGAAAAAGATCAATTGTAATTCGTTAAAGATCAATTGTAATTCGTAAAAGATCAATTGTAATTCGTAAAAGATCAATTGTAATAAGATTCCAATTGTAAGATTCCAATTTTAATTCGAAAAATATCAACTGTATTTCCATTGATATTTTACGAATTAAAATTGTAATCTTCGAATTACAATTGATCTTTTACGAATTACAATTGATCTTTTACGAATTACAATTGATCTTTTACGAATTACGATTGATCTTTTGCGAATTACAATTGATCTTTTACGAATTACAATTGGAATCTTCGAATTACAATTGGAATCTTCAAATTTCAATTGGAGTATTCGAATTTCAATTGGAGTATTCGAATTACAAATGGAATCTTTGAATTACAAATGGAATCTTCGAATTACAATTGATCTTTTACGAATTACATCTGTAAATGGTGTAGATGTTCCACCATTTAAACGATTCCAATCTCACTCCCAGATCAGACAATGGCACAATTATCGAGACTGGGATGACATTGTTAAAAACACTTTGTATATCAAGAGAGGCCACCGTTGGTACTCCTTTACCGAAAGCGATCTCGCGATGGTACTAACGAGCTCATGAAGAGCAGCTTCTGTCGATCTACGCTTGACGTATGCATGTTGAATATTCTAAAGCCACCTCGGGTCAATCATTTTAGGAAAATATGAGTCTATCAATCGTTCCCAGCCTTCGGGAAAAACACGACTCTGGTATCCCTCCATCACAAAGGAATATATCTTCAGTAGAGATAATACAGCCAAGGGGCTATATAGTTCGACACTTGCTGCATCGCAGCCGGTATTATATCATCAAGTCCAGGGGATTATAGGGCCTGAAGCTTTTAATCATCCAGATCATTGTTGGCATATATATTATTTCCGAAGCAATTACAGATGCTTTGCGTCAGAACGAATTATGATCCTTCAGGGATTCCAGGGTGCAAGGAGAAGAAGCCTGAACTTTGCGCAGCCTAGATGCCTAGAAACGTCTTCAATGTTTCCACAGAAGTTTTTGCAGGAAACACACTTGATAATTCTTATAATTTTCTTATAACACTTAAGTAGCAGCCTATATGCAGACCATCCGTTCTTGAGGATTTTGTTTTTTATGCCCTCCAACTACAGTATGGGGGTATACTCACTTTGTCATTCCGTGTGTAACGCATCGAAATATCGATCGGGGACCCCATAAAGTATATATATTATTGATCAGTGATCGATTCTAAGACATTTTAGCGATGTCCGTCCGTCCGTCCGTCTGTAGTTAACACGATGCCGTCCAAAATAAAATAGCTAGGAACCTCAAGTTGGGCACAAATATGTCTTATGTTCCTAGGCAGGTTAACTTCGGAAATTGGCCAAATCGGATCAGGGGGAAAAAAGTTCCCCCTTGAAGAACTAAACCAACCTCTAAAAAAATACACGTTATTACATGTTTTTTTGTATTTTTGTTAAATAAATGTAATATTTGGTATATTTATCGCGATGGGAAGGTGCTCTCAACGTGCCCCACTGACCCCCCAAAAAAAAAAACGCCCCTGTAAATTTTTTTTTTTTTACATTTTGGAGGGTATAAAAGATTCGGCACAGCCGAATTTAACACTCTCACTTGTTTTTTATTAAAAAGAAAAAAACAAGTAAGAGTGTTAAATTCGGCTGTGCCGGATCTTTTATAACCTACAACCTGCAAAAAAAAAATTGCAGGGGCGTTTTAGTTTTTTTTGGGGGTGGGGGTTGGTAATTGGAGGGGGGTCAAATTTCCTCTCGAAATATATGTTTAAAAATTCATTCTTACGCTTTTTGCACTAAAGAAATACAAGTTTTTCATTATTTAAACAATTTGTTTAATCCACGCCCACAAAAGATGGGGGCGGACCGAAAAATCGAAATTTTCTAGTCCTCTGGGTCCAAATGCAGTACTTTTAACTTCTTGTAGCATGCTCCAATACATAAAAATACATAAATGTTACATAAAAATGTTACATTTGTTACACTCAAAAAATTATGTCATTAACTGTTTGTAGTTTTTTTAAAAACTTTTCCGTTTAGTCGTTTTTAAAAGAAAAAACATTTGTTTGATGTTCAGTTTTTATTAACGACTACTTCAGTCCTTTGTTTCAAAAATAACACACTAAAAAATAAAGACTTTCATTAACATTAAATTTTTAAAGTCATTTATTTTTGTTCTGTAAGTAAAAACTACTGATTATTCTTTAAATTTTTAATGATTTGTGTAAGTCATTTTTTTTTAAATTGTTGGTATTTTTTAATGAAATATCATTAGTTTTTACCTACACAAGTCAGTAAATTTTTTGTAGAAAAAAAAAAATCAAATAATTATTTATAGAAATATAAAAACATGTTTGTATCAAGTGACTTTGGCACGATGGGTAGAGTGTCTGGCCAGAATGTAGTTGGTTGCGGGATCGATTCCCCAAAATTTTATTAAAAATTTTTAAAAAAATATTTCAATAGAAAATTGTATAAAATAACCTACGAAATCATTAATTTTTAATGTTTTCGTAGGTTATTTTTTTGGAATTTGTTGGTAAAAATAACAGAACTATTATTAATTTTTAATGTTTTCGTAGGTTATTTTTTTTTGAATATTTTAGTAAAAAAGAGTGAAAAAACAGTAATTTTTTAATGTTTAATGTTATTTATTTTAGAAAATTTTGTCAACAGTAAAAAATAAATGTTGCTGTTTGTTAAAATAAATGAATAATTACTGGGATGGTTTTTAATTGTTTATTCACTTGTTTTAAGTGTGTTTTTCATTTGTTTTTGCCTACAAAATATTTTGAGTGTAAACAAAAACACAAAAAATCATGCAAAAAAAATTTTATTTTTCAGAGGTTGGTTTAGTTCTCCAAGGGGGAACATTTTTCCCCCAGGTCCGATTTTGCTCATTTACGAACTTAACCTGCCTAGGAACATAAGACATATTCGTGGCAAATTTCGGGAGTCTAGCTCTTTTATTTTGGACTGCATCGTGTTAACTACAGACGGACGGACGGACGGACATGGCTAGAATGTCTTAGAATCGATCACTGATCATAAATATATATACTTTATGGGGTCATAGACCGATATTTTGATGCGTTACACACGGAATGACAATGAGTATACCTCCATACTGTAGTTGGAGGGTATAAAAACATTGGCCCTTATCACAAGAAAACAAAAAGTATATTTTAACAAAAGTTTTATTTTAAATTTCAATGGTAAGGCTGATAATTTCTTAGCGAAGTTACAGTATATTTTATGTTTTTGCGATAACCGTTGATTGTTTTTTGGACATTCAAAACATTACATCCACTACCACAACTGAAGAAAATGTCACTGTTGCTATTTTTTTTTGACCACAGCCTTAGTTTTAAGACGATCTAGCGATTCCCGTCCGTTTTTCTATTAAAAACCTGCTAAGGTAACCTTGTTACAATTTGGCTAAAAATCTATCCAAAATTATCTAAACCATAATATTGCAACGATCTTCAGAATTCAATCGAAAGTAGTCATTTATGGTGTCTGCATTGGAAGATTTAGAAATAAGTCAATCATAAACTTCACCTGACACAAATACAAAAAAAAAATCTTAAGACAAATAAAATGCTATCTCTTATATGTTATTGTTAATAAGAAAGTTGTTAATTCTAAAGAAAATATATCTAAAAAAACATTATTTGAACTAGAATGACTAACAAGGAAAACCATCATCAAGTACAGAAATGATAAAAAAAATGCTACAAGTACAACTACCAACCAAGTCAGCATTGTTAGCCACAAGTAAATGACAATCAACAACAGTCTTAAGAGTAACAACAACATGACATGAAAGAAAAACCATCTGATTTTTTCACTTGGACATGCCCCCTAACGGTGGTGGAGCCAACAGCAGCAACAAGAAAAAAAAATCTTTAACTTTATGACTGAAAAGAAGAACAATTTTACAAGAGTATTTATTTTTTTTGCTGTTCAAACAAAATAAAAAACCTAGTAAATACCAAAATTGTATATGGTCTGGCAGATAAAATGTGATTGTGACACATGAAGCAAAGAATACCAGATATCCTGTGATAAACTAACTTAAGTTTAGGTTGGGAATATGTTACCCATGAAATTTAAATTTGTCACCATATGAGTTTAAGCTTGGGACTACCAACAGAACTGTCGGTCTTAAACCGAAATTTGATATCGCAGGGCTTAACGTAGTGGAAATTTAAACCCTGCGAAATTATTGGTCCTACAGGATCGATTGATCTAAAAAACCTATAATATGGTCACAAAATACCAGTTCTATGACAAAAAGATTCAATTTATCTAAAAATCCAGTTTTCGACTTGCCCCGCGAAATGCCACATGGTGTTAATTAACCCTGTCGTGGGATCTCGCCATGCGAAAGTGAGAGGTTCTTTCATTCAAAAGTAACAACCTAGGACCGGTCCTGGACTGGTCCTCTTACACGCATGGAAGTGTATATCCACATTTTGTAGCTCGTGAATTACACCTACGTAATTTATTTGAACTCTTTCGATGGCTATTTTTTGGCTACTATTTTTGCATCGCTATAATGTTTTAGATCGCTTCATGTTGTTACTTGGTCGCATTTTCTTTGTTCTTGAAATGTCCAGGCTGGTGTAATTTCTGTTATCTCTGAATTATACTCTGCAGAAACTTGCGCTTAGTTAAGATCAATACTCTGATCAATTTTAAAAGTGTATACATTAGAGTTGTCAGTCGATTAAGAATAATTCGATTAATCGATCAAACAAAACCCAACTCTTGTTCGAATAATTCAAAAATGACGATTTTCGAATAACGAATAAATCGATTAATTAATGTCGATTAATCGAACAATTTTTTTTAATTAAAAAATTAAATAAATGCTTAGAATTTGATTTATTTTCATAAATTTTGAAAGATTTTATACAAAATGTAGGAAAGTTAAAATATATTGTAGCCATAGCCCTGGATAGCACATCCATTATAGAATTAGAGGGAGTTATCAAGTTTTTAATAAATAATTTAATAATTCTTTTGCATCAGACTTACTAAAACGTACATATTAAAATAATAATTAATGAGAGACGTATAAAAGTGTTAAATACGTTAAAAAAATTTCTAAATTCTGGAAATTTTCCGAGCAATGAAAGTTTCTTAAAATATTCTCCAAAAAGCGAAACAAAAGAATATGCAAATGAATTATACTCCAGATTATTTTATGTTGAAAGTAATCACAATAATTCAGATAAAAGTATTGAAATAGAGGAAGTTATTATTAATGAAAATAATAATCTTTTATGCGAGTTAAATATTTCAATTCAAAGGGTGTGTGTGAAACGGTAGCAAAGTGCTGTGGTAAATAATATTTTGTCTATGGTGAAAAAATTTCATATTTCTGCTGTGTGAAATGATATCTTTTTTGACAAAGTACATTTTTGACAATTGTTAAAAAAATTTTTGAATTTTCTTACAAAATATTCTCCTTTGCTAATTGCAATATTCTAATAATCGCAACATTATGGTTTGCGTTATACAAATTGAAAATTTATCGACTTTTGCACATTTTTGTATAAGAAAAATTTCTCAGAAATCATTTCAAGGCCTCGGAATCTGGTACTTTCTTTAGGAAAAATAACATTGACTTTTTATAGCAAAAATGAGTCCAAATCCGAGTCTTTTGTTATGGGAATTTTCTTTGTTTCCAACCACTTTTTCTCAAAAAAAGTCTCAGACTCTGAGACATTTTTCTTGTCAAAGAATTGTCTATCAATATTTTTGTAAAAAAACAAATACATATGTATTTTTAATAAAAAAAATTCATTTACATATTTTGAAAGCGTATACATAAATATAAAAATAATCTTGAGGGAGCGACCATTAATCCGATCGAATTTGGCTCCTTGTCTGCATGCCCAATATCGCAAAACTTTCCAATTCTTCGACTTTTTTCTGTCCAAACATCAACACATTACTTTTAAAACTTTTCTATTTTTCTTAATTTTACTTTTTCTATTGTATTTTTTAATTAAAAACGTTTTTAAAAACATTTTTTTTAAATATTTTCGATATTTAATTTATTTATGCATGTTTGTTTTTAAATATTTATTTTTTGTCAAAAATTTCAATTGGTTTGTCAAAATTTCTAGTAGCCCAATGGGCTAGTGAAATATTATTCACCTCAACAGTGTCAAAAATTTACTAACAAGCTTACTTTGCTACCGTTTCACACACGCCCAAAGTATCAAAAATTTAGAAAATAAATAGGACTTCAGCGATATATCAGACGATATGGTATATTTGGAAAAATCTGAAAAAGAACAGAAAAAATAGAAAAACTTTTTTATGCTCTTCTTACTATACCACCTACTTCAACAATTAGCGTAAGAGTGTTTTCAAAAACTAATTTAATAAAGACAAAAACCAAAAATCGTTTGAAAGCAAAAAAATTGAGTCAACTTTTATTTTTAAAAGATTATTTCTTAAGAAAAACTTAAATTGTCTTATTTGACAAAAATCATTTATGATATATTTTGTCTGAATACTTCAAATAATAATTTGTATTTGAATTATTTCTCAACAAGTATTAAAATCGACATCCATTAATTAAAAGTGATCTCAGTTATTCAATTTTTAAGTTTTTTTTAACTTTTAACTATTTTATTTTTAAGTTTTGTATGCATTTTTTCGTTAATAAAAAGTTTAACTTTCTTATTTTAAGATTATAAAAATATGAATTGTTTATTTTTTTTTGTTAATAAAAATACTTTTTTAAAATAATTTTTTTATTCGTTATTCTCTTCGATTAATCGAATAAATTTTGATCTTTAATCGTTTGATCGAACGAGGAAAAACCATTATTTGAATTATTCGAACAAAGTTAAAAGTCGAATAATTGACAACTCTAGTATACATACGAGAATTGTCTACATTTTAGGGCTGGAACCACGTTTTTCCGGTCATCGGTTTATTTCTTTTAATGACGGTCCAAAATTTTTCATCACATTATGGTTTTGAAAAATTTTAAGTTATTGTTCAAAATAACCGCCGTTTTGGGCATTTTTGAAAACTCATCGGATGAACCCGATGTGCTGATAACAACAAACTTGCTCTTGAAAATGCAAAGCTCATTATATCAGACAAACAGACAGGGGATGCCCCCTAATGATACAAACCATTGTGTTGACGGAAAAAAGTTAGGGTTAGGAAAGGAGGAAAAAGGGAGTAGTATCTATGGATATTTCACTTATACTTGTTTATGTCATAAGTGACAGGAAGGGTATCTGCTGGAAGTTTATTCTACATACTTATAGCACAGACTAAATACAGACTCGACAGTAGAGATATATAACAAAAAATGTGGAAAAACTAAGTGATTTTAGGATAAAATAGACTGGTTTATAGCTAGTTTTAAGCTAACATGGCTAACATCTTCGAGTTTTAAGCTAACATGGCTAACATCTTCGAGTTAGGAGTGAATGAAACAATAAAAACTGATCTGGCATCTATTTATCTTATGGCGCGTTATATAAGCTTTTGAAAAAAATAACCATATGGTTAAGGACTACTTCTTTGACACCTGTCACTTATGTCGAGTCTGTATTAGTCTGTGCTTATAGTTCTACTAAAGAACGAATTTACTCTGCAATGCGTTGTTCGATCCACTGGCCAATCGAGCACAAACGGATGTGCTCTACTAGATAAGCGAGTGTTATGAACAGTGTTGCCAATTTAGCCATTTTCCGGCTAGATTTAGCTCCTTTTGAACTCGTTTAGCCGGAGAAAAAGACATTTAGCTCTTAGCCGTTTTTTTAGCCATTTTCGAAAATATTTTAGCAGTTTTTTAGCCATTTTTGAGTTTTCGGTTAAAAAGTAATTTTTAGTGTGTTTTTTATACTAAAATAGAGAATTAATTGGGTTTTAAGTTTATACAGATCGAGCACAGACTCTTATACTATTTGTTATAAAGGTTTAAGTTGAAAATTGTAAGAGAAAATTAAATTTCTTAAAATTATAGACATTTCTGGTATTCCCAAACCGGTTTCAAACACTTTTGTTTTATATTTTTGTCATATTCATACCATAAACATTATACTAAATTTTAGACGATCTAGCAATGCCCGTTTCTCTGTCTTTTAAAAATACGCTAACGTCCAAAACTTAACTTGAAGGCTGATTGCTGAATCTTGGCATATATATTTTTGCAATTCTTCTGGTCAAGTTTCAGCGAAAACAGTCCCAAGGGTAAAAAGTTTCCCCTCGAATTCACGTGTTGAAAAGTTTTTTTAAGCCAAAATAACTAAAAAATATTTTTTAATTAAATAAATTTTTTGAAGTCAAAATTTTTGTATTTATTTTTATAAAAAATTTTAATATAAACTATTTAAATCATTAAAAAAGTGTTTTGAACACTCTTCATTTTACCTAAAATATGCCAAAACAGTAACAAAAGATCTCCTTATTTTAATATATGTATACAAAATATGAATTTACATTAGTTTTTCTTAAAAAGTAAAATATATATTTTAGCCTTTTTTTTAGCCATTTTTTAGCCGTTTTTTAGCCGTTTTTTCAAAAGGATTTAGCCGTTTTTGATAACCAAGTTCTGGCAACACTGGTTATGAATGAAAACTCGGGTTACAGGCTTATTTCATAAGAACACTTTATAATATCGATAAAACAGAGTCACACTACCCACATTCCGACGATGCTCCAACGAATCAATTTAGTTGGATACGCTACTGTCGATATTGAGACACGGTCCAATAGTTCCAAAACAGGCTTTGATGCCCCTGCCCATACATTAAATTTTCCATTTTCGGACGGATATAAGTGGTATAAATAGTGTGGAGATCGGATGAAGTGAAGTAATTCTTGCACCATTTCAAAAAACCAAGACACTTGAATGCTTCTTTTGATACTCGAAAAAAGTGATTGTTTCAGCGAACATCACACTGTATTCGCATGCCCGAATATCAAGAGTAACTCACTCCTCGATATTGACAACATTCGGCCCCAGAGACTTGTTTAAGTTAAGATTCGCAAGAAAACTTTTGACGGCACGACCTCGAAAGAAAATTTCAGGCATATTATGAGATACCCTTTCAAGATCGGGCAGTGGTAAGTTGCCTTCCTGCAAGATGGAGTTCCTTGCAAATAAATCAACCAAAAGTCCGTGAATACCGGGTACGTGAATATTTGGTCATCCATTAATAGAGTTAGAATAGAAGAACTAGCATTATCCTATACTCTTTTAAAGAATGACCAAAAAGTTTTACTGCGCCGTAGAGCAGAAAGAACTTTAGCACGAAGACGCTGCTTGTGAAGAGCCCTTTCGCGTTTTAGTACTTTTGCACATTCAGATCTCGCCACCATTTATTGAACGCTTCCTCTCTGGATCTGACTGCATTTTTGCAAGACTGAGCGTTTTGTTGCTGTATTCGAAGTGCTGCGAAGTTCAGAATACGAAAAGGATGAATAGATGATTTTATGATCCGAATTACCGAGAGTATCTACAATTTCCACTTCTTTGTGAAAGTGCAAAGTGAAAAAAGGTCGAATGTATTCTGGAACTGCCCTTTAACACACGGAATGTGTGTTGGTTCATCCTCTAATTGCGCCAGGTGGTTATGCGCAGCGAAGAGTTCAATGCATTGACCAACGGGGGTTGTATGGCTCGAATGGCGAAGCACTTTGAAGTCGACAGCAACAACAATTTCACTGTTGGGATAACCCTTAAGGATCCGTATTATGGAGTCGGTAAGAGCATCGAAGCCATTAGGGGAATTCGCTGTTTCCGCATTCGGGCTCCTATAAAGAAAACAAAAATGCAAGATTTATGTACTAATTCTGAATTTAACCTAGAGACAGTTAAATTCAGCATCGTTAACATAGAATTGTTGCTTTTTTTTACATGGAGCAAAATACCTCATTACAAGACAATTGGAATTCTAACGATTAAAGCGACAGATAAAAAAAATAACTTAATTGAACAGCAATGTTTAAGCTTTACTCTTGACTTATTTTGAAGTCGTCAGCACATTCCGTTCATCCACAATGAGTTGTCACATAAAGTTTATCAAAAAGCGCGATTTTTAAACTTTGACTTTTAATTTCTCAAAACCTGATAAAAAATTGTTGGAGACCAGATTTCTGATCATTGGAACAATTGCAATCAATTGTGTTAGGTTGGGTCCCAGTAACATCAAGTTTTTTTGTATGATCAATAGCCGAAAAAATCGTTTTTGGTGAATAATACCTCAATAAAAGATTACACAGCTCAACAAGAAAATGCGTTTTGGATTCTGGTTAGTGATTTGGATAGTGTCTGTTGCGCTGATTCCAAATCCGGAGCCCAAATTTGTCTATCACGTCAGGATTTTGAGTAATTCGCGGTTAATGTGCCGAAAAAGGACATTTTTGACCCTTTTTAAAAGCTTATAAAATAATATCTTGACATGCAAATGACTTGGTATCAAGCTCAATCGAAAGCCTGTAATTTTCTCTTAAAGACAAGATAAAATGTTCTTAAAATTTAATTTTCTAAAATGGTAAAAAAATCATTAGTAAAAAACCTTCCTGTTTTTCAATATTTAGTTTATTTACACAGTGTTTTTTAACAAATTTCCATACAAATTCATACGTAAATTTTAGATTTAAAGCACTTGTGGCTAATGATTTTTTCACCATTTTAGAAAATTAAATTCCAAGAAGATTTGATCTTGTCTGAAAGAGAAAATTACACACTTTCGAATGGTCTAAGTAGTTTCCAAGTCATTTGCATGTCAGGATCTTATTTTATAGGCGTTCAAAAATGGTCAAAATGGGAATTTTTTGGCACTTTAACCGCGATTTTCTCAAAATTGTGACGTTATAGAAAAATTTGAGTGACCGTTTTGGAATCGGGGCACTAAACCCTATCAACTTTTTTTGGTTTCATCCAAAACGCAGCGACAAACCTTAGATTTGTAGAGCGGTGTTATTGGTGCTCCAACGGCTAAGAAAACTGATCAAATGTGCTCTGCGTCTTAAAGAGCTATGTTAAAATTCGGCAAAGTGGTTATCAAATATATTCTTCAAAATAGTGATAGAAAGTTGTAATAACTGAAACAATTGCAATCAAGTGTGTAAGGTTGCATCCCAGTTGCATCAATTTTTTATACCCTGCAACCACGGTATGGGGGTATACTTATTTTGTCATTCCGTTTGTAACGCATCGAAATATCGATCGGGGACCCCATAAAGTATAAACATTATTGATCCATGATCCATTCTAAGACATTCTATGAATGTCCGTCTGTCCGACCGTCCGAGCGTCTGTCTGTAGATAACACAATGCAGTCCAAAATAAAACAGCTAGACTCCTGAAGTTTGGAAAAAATATGTCTCATCTTCATAGGCAGGCTAAGTTCGTGAATGGGTAAAATCGGGCCAGGGGGAAAAAGTTCCCCCTTAAAGAACTGAACCAACCTATGAAAAAATAAACTTTTTTACAAGTTTTTTTGTATTTTTGTTAAGAAAATGAAACATTTGGTATATTTATCGCGATGGGAAGGTGCCTTTAACGTCCCCCACTGACTCCATCATAAAAGATTTGGCACAGCCGAATTTAACACTCTCACTTGTTTTTATTTAAATGTTCAGTAATGTAATTCAAAAAAAAAAAAAAAACGACAAGGAACACGGAGTTTTTATCAAATGACCAGGTATGAAATGCAAACGGATTCGATCCATCCAATTCGTTTTCATAGTTGCGAAGCCAAACGATCTGGTATTGGACGGACCTTACCAATCTTTAAGTGGAATAAATTCTTTTGAACCAAATAAAAAATTGGTCTACTCTGTCAATATGCAATGATATCAGTAGCACCAGCAGCTTTTAAAACCAGGCACAATAACATCAGCACCAACAGCAACAACATAAAAGTAAAACAACAAAAAAAAAAGGCAAACGACAAAAAGTGGCAACAACCAACGAGAATGCAATACATTTTCTGTTGATGCGTTGTGATGTGTTTAAACATTCCATACAGATTTTATACTCTTGTACTGGATACGTTTTCCTTTTTTTCTGTTTATGTTACTTCCAATGGTCAGACAGAGATGCTATAAACCCTTAGGTTGATATTGTATTTGTATGAATATTTTGATACCTACATTTGTAATTACAATAGAACTCGGTTTCAACGAACTAATTGGGATCAGATTTCAAATTTCCGACTTAATTTTAAAATCTCTCCAAAAAATTTTAACTGTTGTTTGAAAAGATTCCTTAAGTGCGTATTTTTTTTTTTTTCTCATTCATTTGTTTTATTGAATCTTCACTTATGTGAACTAACAATAAGTATTCAAATCTTAAAACTAATATAACTTAATATTAAGTCCAGCCAATGCCAGACAAAATTTCATCTGCTCATAAATTTTTTTGATTGCGTATGATACCTGCTTTTTTCAAGTTACTTGTTGCTGCATTTATTAGGGTTTTTCTATAAAAATTTCGATAACTTCAACCAAAAATTTTGAATTTATCGAAATTCCCATAGAAAAACCCTAATAAATGCAGCAACAAGTAACTTGAAAAAAGCAAGTATCATAAAGGCATTATCAAAACAAATATTATTTCTAATTTTCCAATAGTGAAATTGTGTTAATGCACTATCAAAAAACTAACCCCCAGTTCTGTAATACGAACGTCATTCGTCTGCGACGAATTTTCATGTATTTTGTTTTTGTTACAATATTTTTGTCACGAACGAATGGCGTTCGTATTACAGAAACTGGGGTAAAGTTTTTGAAACTACCGCATACATTACCACCTAATTTTTGACCGCTATCACAACCTCAATTAAATTAAGATAACTGCAAAGTAGAAGTGATAAATGAAAAACCTTGCGAAAACCTCAAATATAAGTATGGAATTTTTGAGATCTTGGCTAAAAACAAGTTCGCCTTAACCGAGTGCTTCTTAAAACCAAGTACTTCGGAACCTGAAAACCATATCGATATTTTATTCTACCCTAAAATCCGTCTTATTCGCTTTCGTAATATCCAAGCTTTACTGTATATCAGTGTGTGAATATTCGTCAGAGTTCTTCTATATGTCAAGCATTTTCATGATGCGCATCAACAACAGATTGTGATATTAAAGTTCAGTTTGATATGAAACCAACAGATTTTGTATGTGTGTGTATGAGTTTACAGACCATCTTTATTACTTTTTTTTTTTTTTTGCAAATCTCCTCCATTGCACATACTCCTACCGAAATGAACGAATGAGAAAACTTGATGACTTTGTATAACTTGAGTTGATAGGAATAATCACAGAGTTACTGGAAGCTAAAAGTAAAAAAAAAAATACAAGTGCAGCAAAAACAAAGACATGATTAAAAAGTTTATGGAAAAAAGGTTAAATATTACTAAAAAATAAATTTGGAAAAATCCGAGATTGAAATATATGGACTAGATCCGTCAGTACCATAGTACTGGTATTCCCAGTTCGCGTTATTACCGGGAATTAGTAACTGTTTCTGGTTATTGATTAATTCACGGGAACACCTGTATGCCAGGTTCCGGTTCTGATAGTATTTCCGGTATTCCCGGGACTACGTGCTTCTTATTAAGAGAAGGTAAAACCTGTGCATCCATGTGCCCATCTCTGATTAGTATCCGTCGAGGAACAAAGCCGTATATTTTTCTCGCAAGTATCTAGACGCTTACCAACACATTCCAATTCGGTTGGAACTTGTAAGGTAGTTCCGAGTTTTGCAAGCTCGTCGGATTTGCAATTCCCTGGATTGCCCTGGGACCCATATGAGTCGCAATTTTCACGTACAGTTTCGATCTATCTGTGTAAAAATTTATAGAGGCTCCACCATCCGGAATGTGCCTCATTCAAGACTTCCTGGATGATATCATAATGGTAAAGTAGCGCTTAAAATGGTGCATAAAGGGAGCTTAGTCCAAACTTTGTGGTACTGTTATCTTTTTGAAGACCGCTCTATTTCCACAATCGCTGTACTTTCATTACACTGTGCTATTCAGTCGAATTTCCTAATTAGCCGCATATTGCCTACCCAATATGTCCAATGATATCAGGTGAAGAGGGTTTCTAATACAGCCGTATGTGTAGTACGAAGAAAACCAGTGACACATATCGGCGCCATTATCTGTAATGACGTGATAAAGACACAGTTCCCCTTGGCCTCTTAACCAGGCCAAGAGACAATGGTTCCATACAGTAGAATTGGCAATGCTGCTATATAAATCGAATGAACAACTTAAGGGCTAAGACCCCATCGTTTTCCAATGCAATTTTAATAGAATATAAAGCAATCGTTGCTTTTCTCAACCGTTTCTATCTAGAATAGTGCCTACGGTCAGCACCGTTCTCGGTTTCACCGGGAAATGGTACCGGTTTCCGGTTATTGAATTATTCTTGGGAATACCGATATTCTCGGTTCCGGTTCAGACGGTATTCCCGGGACTACCGTTATGTATATTTTGTAAAATTTTGAAAACAACATTTCCATTTTTTGTTTTGAGAACCGGTACCAGGAACAGAACAGGGAATTCCCGGGAATATATCCAGAAACGGGAAATTGGTACCAGAACCGGGAATACTGAGGACCGGGAAATGGGGGCACCAAACTAGAAATACTCCAAGATATTTGGCTCCATCTGAGAAGGTGATTTTAGTGCCTTCCAGAGAAATAGGAGCAAAAGCAGCAATCTCATTTTCCTTGTTAACAAGACAAGCTCATTTTACTTGAATTAACTCCCAGACTGCAGTCTCTTGCATATTTAAATAGTTCTTTAAGATAACCCTGAAGAATGTCCCTCATTGTAAGCAGATCCTTTCCCTTTACCGCTATCGCTATATCGTCATCATATGCGACAAAATGACCACCACGTGCTTTGAATTCAGATCCACGTTCCAAAGAAGCGGCAAAAGAACACCTCTCTGTGGTGTGCCCCTATTGATAAATCGAGATATACCGAACGCTCCAAATTCAGACGTTATACGTTTATTGGCAAGTTGATTTTCCACCATTTAAACGGACCCATGTTTACTTCCAGACCAGAAAATGCCGCAATTATTGAGTCTGGGATGACATTATTAAAAGACCCCTCTATATTACAAAAATCCACCATAGTGTTACTCCTTTACCGAAAGCGATATATCGATGGTATCAACGAGCTCATGTTTCCGTTGATCTATCAGTCGCGACATTCTATCAGTCGTGACATTGTCTTTAACAAAAAAGAAGACAGACTAATTGTTCTAAAATCCTTTGGTGCTGTGTGAGAATTTTTTCAGCCTTCGGGATAAAAACGACTCTGGTATTATACCATTTTGAAGAAATATAGACCAGTTTATGCATGCCGTGTAGAGATTATACAGCCAAAGGGCTATATAGTGCGACACATATTCTCGATTTGTTTTTTTATGAATCTCGACTTATTTTTGACAATTGCAGCCGTGATTTTCGCACAAAATAAAATTAAGACTTACAATTAGTTTTCATCCTTAAATCTGAATACTTACAAAACTAACTGTAATTTTTTTGTGTATGTAGTAAAATATGTTGAATATTTTCTGTCCGTCTGTATCTCTAATAGAGCATGGTGTTCATCATTGTAGGTTGTTTGTATACATTAGATTGGGCGAAATCCTACAAAGTGTAAGGATCGATTGTCCTTAGTGCGGGAAAGTGGTAATGGGGTAATATAAGCATTTTATGGAAGACAACTTTTTAATCGATCAAAAACTCTATTAGCGCATTGGTGGTCAAAATTGAGATTTTGGTCAAAATGGCCAAATTTAAAAAAAAAAATTAAAAATATAAATTTAATTTTATTGGTTAGTAAAAAAATTTTTTTTTATTGCATTTGATACTAATAAGTTTTGTGTTAAATATTGGAATTTTATGTCATCACTAACATATTTTTAATTAAGGTACAAAAAAAATCGTATTTTTGGCGCGGTGCTCAAAACCACTTTTTTTTATTTATTTTTTTTTTATTAAAATTGCAAAATATATCGATTTTATTACTCGATGTTATTAAAAACATCATAAAGACTAAAGATTTAAATTTTTGCGAAAATCCGTTCGGTAGTTTTTTGTGGGGAGCGATTTCAATTGAGCGGATTTCAAGGAAATCCGATTTTTTGCCATTTTTTTGAGTTTTTATTTTTTGTAAGCTACGTTATTGTACAAATTGACCAATATTATACTCTATCTTATTCCATTGGATCATGGTAACTTAGTTTTGAAACGATAGATTTATAGGACGTCTTTAACTCTAATCGGTCAGCGGCCAAAAGTGTCCCATCCTGAGTTTTTTTAGGTTTTAAGTACTGTTTTATGAAATTAATGGTTCCAAAATCATGTTTGTGTTGAATATTGTGTTGTATGTTCTTTTATTTAATCATATTGACTTAATTTTGAAACATAAATTTTTTTTGGCATCTTTAACCCGTATGTGCATGCAACCAAAAATGTCCCCTACCAAAATTTTCACGTTTTTTAAAAATTAAAAAAAAACGCATTTTTATTTTCAAAATAGTCAAAAATAATTAATTAAATAATTTTTATATTGCCGAAAGCGTTAACCCTTCTGAACTAAAGGTCAAAAGTGGCCACTAATAGATTTTTAAGCCGAATTGATAACATTGAATTAGGATTACGTGCGAAATAATTTTGTTTTAATAACACTTGAATTTTTTATATTATATCACACGCAATCATGTATTTCTTATGTTTCTTAATGTAAAAAAAAAAACTTAAAACAAATAATATCTAAATCAAAATTTTGAGACTAGACTAAATTCCCATTCGTTTCACTTAGCTGTACCCCCCGATCAACGACGAGGTAGTGGTAAAAAATCTGACTCCATTTTAAGTTATTTTATGTTTATTTTTTATTAAACCCGTATGGATATATAACGAAAATATCGCATTCTAGAATTGTAATTTTTTTAAAATTAATAAATAATTAAAATTTGGATACTTATAACTTATAATTCGTATTTTATATGGTAATTTGTATAAAACATTAAGAGAAAAAAATAATAATTGAAATTCAGTCAATCCCTCTTAAATGCACCCGTTTAAATTTAACTCCTGAGCCTTAGTACATAAAATTCTTTGATGATTATTCCGCTTTAATGTACCAACTTAAATTTAGTTCCTGAGCTTAAGTACATAAAATAATAAATACTTAGGTTTGAATTTCATCCCGCATTAATGCACCAGTTTAAATTTAGCTCCTGAGTAAATTAAATAATAATTACAATTCTAGAATGCGATATTTTCGTTATATATCCATACGGGTTTAATAAAAAATAAACATAAAATAACTTAAAATGGAGTCAGATTTTTTACCACTTCCTCGTCGTTGATCGGGGGGTACAGCTAAGTGAAACGAATGGGAATTTAGTCTAGTCTCAAAATTTAAATTTAGATATTATTTGTTTTATGTTTTTTTTTACATTAAGAAACATATGAAATACATGATTGCGTGTGATATAACTAGTGTTTGGGAATTCCCGGACTTTTCAATTTCCCGGGAAACGGGAAAAAAATAATTTATTTCCCGGGATTCCCGGGAATCCCGGGAAATTTTTATTATTAATGTAAATCATAAAAAAACATTAAAATTTTAATATCTTTTTATTAAAAACAGTTTTATTAGAGATAAACAATTAATTAAAACATAAAAAATCAAAACATAAAAGTTAAAAATCCTGAAATACAATAAAACAAACCAAAAAAATATTGCAACTTTTTCTTCACAAAAAATCGCAAAAAAAATAGCTAAAAATCGCAAAAAAATTAAAACTGCGTTATTCGAGAAAAAACTAATAATATTTATTCTTTTAATATTTATTCTGGAAATGTTAATTCTAGGTTCAAAATTTTTATATTTTTTTGACAGTCTTCCTATGAATATCCCAATTAGAAATGTCTTTAAGACATCTCAAAGACTTCCTTATGACAATGTCAGTGTACCTGCTGACTGAAAAATCTCTGACCATACAAAAAACCTCATGACACCTCCTGACTTTTTCAAGTATTTTGTCAAAATTCCTCGCCGACAAGTAAGCAGGTAGTCAATAGTGCTGACTATATTATGACATGTACATAGTCCGTCAGAGATCGTTAAAAAATTTAAAAATTATTTATCACGTCTTTTAATTTACACTACTTTACTATTTTTATCTGTCCATTTCTTAAATTTAATTTTTTAAAACTTACTGTTTTTATCTGCCTCACTTGGTCCGCGAACTCAGAACCTTCTGTTCACTGGTCTAGCACCTTACCCCTTTAGCCAAACTTTGATAATAAATGTGTTTATTTAAAAACAAATTTAAATTAATTTATTATTTGAATTGTCCTGTTATATATATTTCGTCGACTGAATTGAAAAATGCTACAATATAAATTTTTCTTCCTCAAATATAACATTTTTTAAAATATTAATTGGAATTTGGCTTCATCCTATTTAACAAGATTTTATTAGAGTTATTTAAGCGTATCTTTGTTGTTTTTAATATTATTTATACAAAACACCAAAAATAATTTACAAAAAAAATATTGCTGGATCCCTTTACAATTAAGGTGATGATATATTCAATTTATTTTGTTTTTGACAAATTTGAAAATATTATGATTTCAAAATATATTTTATTACAAACAATTTAAAGTTGTGGTTGGCCTAGTTGTCTAGCAGGTTCGACAGCTTACGTGTTGTAGATTTTTGGCCTTGGTTCAATCCCCGGTCGCGGATTTTTTTTTATTTTTTTTTTTTTATTGTTTTAAGACCAATTCAATTTTATTTTTTCAATTACAAAGTAAATTAAAAGAGTTTTAAAGGATTAAACAAAATTACATCGATTTTACATCGCAAAAATTTTTTTAGTGATGGGTCGGACTAGCTATATAATTGTCAGCATTAAAGACATGATTTTTCTAAATTAATAAGAAAACTTATATGACCAGTACATTTATAGAACTTGGGGAGCTCCGACAAAAATCATGACATGTCATTAAGTTGTCTTTAGTAAAATGTATTCACTTGCTGACTTCTACCTGATGAATCATTACTGACATTGTCTTAAAGACAAAATTTCTAATTGGGATATATTTGCACTGTTCTTCCAAATAGAAAAAATACAAAAAATATCAATTTAATTATACCTGTATGTAAAAAAATTGTAAAAATTAAAGTAAAATAAACGTTTTTATGTAAAAAGGTTTATTTTACAAAATTCCCGGATTTCCCGGGAAAAATTAAAAAAATTCCCGGGAATTCCCGTCAGTGTTTTCCCGGGAATTCCCGGGAAATCCGACCCGGGAATTCCCGGACCCCAAACACTAGATATAACATAAAAAAATGCAAGTGTTATTAAAACAAAATTATTTCGCACGTAATCCTAATTCAATGTTATCAATTCGGCTTAAAAATCTATTAGTGGCCACTTTTGACCTTTAGTTCAGAAGGGTTAACGCTTTCGGCAATATAAAAATTAGTTAATTAATTATTTTTGACTATTTTGAAAATAAAAATGCGTTTTTTTTTTTAATTTTTAAAAAACGTGAAAATTTTGGTAGGGGACTTTTTTGGTTGCATGCACATTAGGGCGTCCCAAAATAAAACCTTTATTCGATTTTCTTGGGTGCTCAAGCATAATTTGAAAGCTTATAGGGTAAAGTATTTTTGAGATTTTTTTCAGATTTTTCGGAAAAGATTTTAAGGTCGCGCAAATCGATTTTTTGCTGAAAATCGGCTTTGCCGACCGTTTTATTAACTTTCTTTATACACTCACATAAAAAATCGGTTGGAATGAGGTTGCCACAACCGCAATACGGTTGTCGTAACCGGCTAGCGGTTGTCCCAACCGTAAGAGGTTGCAGCAACCGTAAATTGAGGTTGTTACAACTTTTTTAAAATATTTTTGTGCCAGCTGCCACAAAATTTAAAAAAGGTTGCTACAACTGCAAACCCCGGTTGTAGCAACCGTAAATAACGGCATTTCTCGGTTCCCTCAACTGATAATTAAAACAGTTGCTACAACTTCCAACCATGTTTGTAGCAACTGCAAATTGAAAATAACTAAATTTTTTAACGTCATAAAATTGAAAACCAAAATAAAAAAAAAATTAACAAAAAAATAAATTATAAAATCTGAAGAATATAGATGTACAATTTTAAATATTTTCGTTGGAGCTCAACAAATGTACGGATAACGCGAAAATATGTAAGTTATAGTCATGTAAAAAAGGAAATTGCGATATTGAAATGTTTTTTTTTTTTTTTTAAATCCAGCGATTTTGTAAGATAACAAATAATCATCGATCAAGGGAAGAAATCAAGCTGGAACAACGTACATGAATACATCAAGAATTTTTTTTTTAAGAAAATGGTGCTCGAGGAGATAAGAAACAGCTCCCTTTTGTGCTAGAAACACGTTTCAATCTTAAAATGCATTGCGTTTAGTATACAGATGTAAACAATTTTTATCTTGCTAAACAAATGTCTCGACATATTTTAACAGGTAATCTATAGAAAAAATTGCTCAGATTCTGTAACATTCTTCAATAGAAAAATATCACAGAATCTGAGACTTTTTCTATAGAAAAACTGTCTCAGACTCTGAGACTTTTTCCACAGAAAATCTTTCCCAGAATCTGAGACCTTTTCTGTAGAAAATCTGACTCAGAATCTGAGACTTTTTCTATAGAAAAACTGTCACAGAATCTAAGACTTTCTATAGAAAAACTGTTTCAGAATCTGATACTTTTTCTATAGAAAAACTGTCTCAGAATCTGAGACTTTTTCTATAGAAAAACTGTCTCAGAATCAGAGGCTTTTTTTTTATAGAAAAACTGTCTCAGATTCTGCGACTTTTTCTATAAAAAAACTGTTTTAGATTCTGAGACTTTTTCTATAGAATAACTGTGTCAGATTCTGAGACTTTTTCTATAGAAAAACTGTCTCAGATTCTGAGACTTTTTCTATAGAAAAACTGTCTCAGATTCTGAGACTTTTTCTATAGAAAAACTGTCTCAGATTCTGAGACTTTTTCTATAGAAAAACTGTCTCAGATTCTGAGACTTTTTCTATAGAAAAACTGTCTCAGATTCTGAGACTTTTTCTATAGAAAAACTGTCTCAGATTCTGAGACTTTTTCTATAGAAAAACTGTCTCAGATTCTGAGACTTTTTCTATAGAAAAACTGTCTCAGATTCTGAGACTTTTTCTATAGAAAAACTGTCTCAGATTCTGAGACTTTTTCTATAGAAAAACTGTCTCAGATTCTGAGACTTTTTCTATAGAAAAACTGTCTCAGATTCTGAGACTTTTTCTATAGAAAAACTGTCTCAGATTCTGAGACTTTTTCTACAGAAAAACTGTCTCAGATTCTGAGACTTTTTCTATAGAAAAACTGTCTCAGATTCTGAGACTTTTTCTATAGAAAAACTGTCTCAGATTCTGAGACTTTTTCTATAGAAAAACTGTCTCAGATTCTGAGACTTTTTCTATAGAAAAACTGTCTCAGATTCTGAGACTTTTTCTATAGAAAAACTGTCTCAGATTCTGAGACTTTTTCTATAGAAAAACTGTCTCAGATTCTGAGACTTTTTCTATAGAAAAACTGTCTCAGATTCTGAGACTTTTTCTATAGAAAAACTGTCTCAGATTCTGAGACTTTTTCTATAGAAAAACTGTCTCAGATTCTGAGACTTTTTCTATAGAAAAACTGTCTCAGATTCTGAGACTTTTTCTATAGAAAAACTGTCTCAGATTCTGAGACTTTTTCTATAGAAAAACTGTCTCAGATTCTGAGACTTTTGCTATAGAAAAACTGTCTCAGATTCTGAGACTTTTTCTATAGAAAAACTGTATCGGAATCTGAGACTTTTTCTATAGAAAAAATGTCTCCGAATCTGACACTTTTTCAATAGAACAAATATCTCAGAATCTGAGACTTTTTCTATAGAAAAAATGTCTCAGAATCTGAGACTTTTTCTATAAAAAAAATGTCTCAAAATCTAAGACTTTTTCTACAGAAAAAATGTCTAAGAATCTGAGACTTTTCCTATAGAAAAAATGTCTCAGAATCTGAGACCTTTTCGATAGAAAAAATGTCTCAGAATCTGAAATATATAGGAAAAAGTGTAAGATTCTTTAAAATTTTTCCTATACAAAAAGTCTCAGATCCTGAGACAGTTTTCCTGTAGAAAAAGTCTCAGATTCTGAAACATTCTCCTATAGAAAAAGTCTCAGATTTTGAGGTAAATAATTCGTTGTATGGGATCTTAATCATACGTATTAATACAACTTTAAAATGTAACATTTATTAAAAAGTTTTAGTATTTAGACTTTTAAATTACTATATTTTTTTACAAACAATAAAAAAAAAGAAAAAAAAAAAGAAAAAAATGTGTTTTTTTAATTGGGATTTCTTGTAATATTGAAAATTTATTAAACACAGCTACGGTTGGGACAACCGGCAATACAGTCGCCATAACCGGCAAATGCCGTTATTTGAGGTTGCTGCAACCGGCATTTGTCGGTTGCCACAACTGTAAATTGTCGGTTGCTACAACCGTATATTTACCGGTTGCCGCAACCTCAATCTGAGGTTGGAACCTTTTACGGTTGAGACAACCGTATTTTGCTGTGAGTGTAAAATCGTCAATAGCCACGAGTTTCTTCACTACTGAGGTAATACTTTTAAAGAAAAATGTCCAAGCTTTATTTTTGTGTGCATAAACTATAAGTTTTGGCAACTCTTTTGCTCATTTGGGTACCCTACATTAGATTTTTTCGTAAATTTTTCATAAATTTTGAAAATAACGCTTTGTAACTTTTAAAATTTCTATGAAAGTCAAAAAAGTAATAATGCAGTTTGAAAGATAAATTAATTCTCAATAATTTAGCAACAATAATTTTTGAATTTGCTCTTACCGTTCCAGAGTAATACCATTTTAAAGATTTCTATCCATTGTACAAAACTAATAGTAAAATAATAAACTTCTTATAAAGACCTGAAAAATTCGAGTTTTGGTCAGTAACAGAAATGTGAGAAGGATGATCCCTAAGATTTTTTTATGCTGAACACAAAACTGCTTTTAGCAACTCCCTAACAAGTCACGTTTGGTGGTAATTTAGGGCAGTAGGTCAAAATGACCGTCCGTCAGGCTGTATAAGACACGATGGAGTCAAAAATAAAAGAGATAGACTACTGATGTTAGGCACGAATATGGCTTATGGTCATAGGAAGGTTATCTTCACAAATGGGAAAAATCGGTCAAGGGGGAAAAAAGTTGCCCCTTGAAGAATCAACAAATAACGTATTTTTTTACATTATAATTTGTATTTTTGTTAAAAAAATAAAACTTTTTTGTAAAAGAAGATGAATAAAGTCATGTATCTGCCCCTAGGAAATAATAAAATGCTTATTTTCGGCTCGCCTCATTTTGTGGGCTCGGATTTATTCAAATAATGATAAAAATTTGATTACTTCAGTGGAAAAAGCACAATGAATGTATTGGTAATATTTATCGTGAGGGGAAAGGTCTCCCCTTAAGGCCGCCGCTTGGGACCACCACGACGGCCTTGTCAAAAAACATTTTTATATATATTTTTTTATTTTTTTTTTACATATTGCAGGGCATAAAATATTCTGCACAACCGAATTAAACACTTTTGTTTGTTATTTCTGAAAGCTGCATCTCATAGTCCCGGTATTCAGCTTTTAGACCCATCATGTATAGCCTATTTACAAGTTTTTACCCTAAGATATTAAATAGTGGAAGACAATATCTTTTTTAAATTCAATATTTTATTTTTTTATTAGTTTTATACAATGGGTTGAAAGCTTTAAAATGGTATTACTTTGGAACGGTAAGAGCGAATTCAAAAATTATTGTTGCTTAATTATAGAGAATTAATTTATCTTTCAAACTGCATTATTACTTTTTTTGACTGTCATAGAAATTTTAAAAGTTACAAAGCGTTATTTTCAAAATTTATGAAAAATTTACGAAAAAATCTAATGTAGGGTACCCAAATGAGCAAAAGAGTTGCCAAAACTTATAGTTTATGCACACAGAAATAAAGTTTGGACATTTTTCTTTAAAAATATTACCTCAGTAGTGAAGAAACTCGTGGCTATTGACGATTTTATAAAGAAAGTTAATAAAACGGTCGGCAAAGCCTATTTTCAGCAAAAAATCGATTTGCGCGACCTTATAACCTTTTCCGAAAAATCTGAAAAAAATCTCAGAAATACTTTAGCCTATAAGCTTTCAAATTATGGTTGAGCCCGGACAACTTTTTTTTTTTGGGACACCCTAATGCACATACGGGTTAAAGATGCCCAAAAAAATTTATGTTTCAAAATTAAGTCAATATGATTAAATAAAAGAACATACAACACAATATTCAACACAAACATGATTTTGGAACCATTAATTTCATAAAACAGTACTTAAAACCTAAAAAAACTAAGGACGGGACACTTTTGGCCGCTGACCGATTAGGGTTAAAGACGTCCTATAAATCTATCGTTTCAAAACTAAGTTACCATGATCCAGTGGAATAAGATAGAGCATAATATTGGTCAATTGGTACAATAACGTAGCTTACAAAAAATAAAAACTCAAAAAAATGGCAAAAAATCGGATTTCCTTGAAATCCGCTCAATTGAAATCGCTCCCCACAAAAAACTACCAAACGGATTTTCTCAAAAATTTAAATCTTTATTATTTATGATGTTTTTAATAACATTGAGTAATAAAATCGATATATTTTGAAATTTTAATAAAAAAAAAATTAAATAAAAAAAAAGTGGTTTTGAGCACCGCGCCAAAAATACGATTTTTTATGTACCTTAATTAAAAATATGTTAGTGATGACTAGTGTTTGGGGTCCGGGAATTCCCGGGTCGGATTTCCCGGGAATTCCCGGGAAAAGGCTGACGGGAATTCCCGGGAAAAGGCTGACGGGAATTCCCGGGAATTTTTTTAATTTTTCCTGGGAAATCCGGGAATTTTACAAAATAAACCATTTTACATAAAAAACGTTTACTTAAATTTAATTTTTAAATTTTTTTTACATACAGGTATATTTACATTTGCTATTTTTTGTATTTTTTCTTTTTGGAAGAACAGTGCAAATATATGTATATTCATAGGAAAACTGACCAAGTGGAAAAAGTATGACAATATCATGAAAAAACTTAAAAAGTCAAAAAATATACGTCGGTTAATGATAACTTTGCTAAGACTGTCAAACAAATATAAAAATTTTGAACCTTGAATTTACATTTCCAAAACAAATATTAAAAGTGCTGCCAACTATATTAGTTTTTGCTCGAATAACGCAGTTTTAAATTTTTTGCGATTTTTAGCTATTTTTTGCGATTTTTTGTGGGGAAAAAAGTTGAAATATGTTTTTGTTTTGTTTTATTGTATTTCAAGATTTTTAACTTTTATTTTTGATTTTTTATGTTTTAATTAATTGTTTATCTCTCATAGAACTGTTTTTAATAAAAAGTTGGTAAAAGTTTAATGTTTTTTATGATTTATATTAATAATGAATATTTCCCGGGATTCCCGGGAATCCCGGGAAATAAATTTTTTTTTTCCCGTTTCCCGGGAAATTGAAAAGTCCGGGAATTCCCAAACACTAGTGATGACATAAAATTCCAATATTAAACACAAAAGTTACTAGTATCAAATGCAATAAAAAAAAATTTTACTAACCAATAAAATGAAATTTATATTTTAAAATTTTTTGGGAAATTTGGTCATTTTGACCAAAATCTCAATTTTGACCACCGATGCGCTAATAGAGTTTTTGATCGATTAAAAAGTTGTCTTCCATAAAATGCTTTTACCACCCCATTACCACTTTCCTGCACTAAGGACAATCGATCCTTACACTTTGTAGGATTTCGACCCAGTCTAGTATACATGTTAGTGTATATTGGTTGTATTTTATTGTCTACTCTTTTCTAGTTTTACCCAGTAGTAATCTTATTCATGTATGTATTTTATCTTATTACCAGGTTCTGCTTAACTTTTTGGTTTTTTATTTTGTAATTTGTTTCATTTAAGCGTGTAGTTGCCGACCGAATATTTGTCTTCGGCCAAGAAGCACTACTACGGGCCAGTGGGGTTACTGTGTATTTCGAGTTGAAAAGAAAAACTTTCGAATCCAATGACAAATACATACAAAATATTGGTCTTAAAAGTTTTTGAATTCGAACCGTTTCTTGGGAATAGGAATACGTAGTAACCCCCAGTATTCGGCTTCAACACATGGGCATTAGACCGGATCAGGTTTAGTTTTTTCCCAATGGAAAGGAAAATAAATTTTTTGGAATGACCCATATATCTTTCCAAAACTTGATTTGTATTCAAAAATCACCATTCCGAATTTTAAAGAAATCGGAACAGTTCTTCTTGTAGCCCCCATACAAACCACCTTCCCGATTTTCACATAAATCTCTCAAATTTCATGAAAATAGAAAATATTTAATTAAAATTTTGTTTGTGTATGTTAAACGCGTACTTAAATAACATTATCAAATCTGATAATCATCGGGCCAGTTTTGAACTTAGGCTCCTTGTGAAAATTTCGCCCGATATACAGTTAAAGCGGTTTATTGTCAACAACTTGAACAATTTTTCACTTAAATTTGATTTGTGAGTGTTTTTTACACTTATTAAAGATTTGACAAAATATAGATCTAATCGGTGCATGGGACCCATTTTCCGGGAAACTCTAGTGTAGGGTAGTATAGGGTCGGTCTGGACCGACTATAATTTTCTTACTTGTTTTTTTTTTTTTGAGAAATTGTTAAAAAAGTCCAAACAAATATTTTTTTAAAAATCTTATACAAATTTTACAAAATTACATGTTTTTAACTAAACTCTGTAAATTTACAGAGTTGTTTTCTGTAAAATTTTAGTTGTATCAAATGCATTTTTACAAATATATGTAAATTAACAGAGGTTTTCTTTGCTAGATGGTGTTTTATTTAACCAATAATTAACTAGAAACTCTGTAAGTTAACAGTTTTTTTTTGTCAAAATCATTTTACAGAGTTTTATAATAACTAGCTGGAAAAGTATGGTATACTCTGTTTAATTAGCAGAGTTTTTCTGTAATTTAACAGAGTTATTATTTTGAGTGTACTCCGAAATTGATTTCATTACGAATAGAGTTGTGTCGTTCACGAACGAACTAGTTCAATTGAACTATTCACTTAACTGAGCGGTTTATCTAGTTCGTTCATATCCGCTCTTTTAGGTCTTTTCGTTCATTCAGCTCAATTGGTCATTACTTCATTTTGATCTTTCAGTTCGTTCGTTCAATTTTTTTTTGTTAATTTTGTCATTAGGCGTTAGTTTTTTCTCCTCTTTTGTCACGCTTTCTTATCATTTATGTTTTTTTTTAAATTTTATATATTTTTTTGTGTTTTTTTTAATTAATGTTTTTATTCTACATATTTTGTATTTTTTGAACGAAAGCCAAAACAACAAACATGATCAAAATGATTCGATCACGAACTGTTGAACGACAACAAAAATTGACCGATTTGAACTAGATGAACGGCCAACATACATGATCAAAATGATTCGTTCACAAACTGTTGAACAAAAACAACAAAAGAGCGATTGAACTAGATGAACGAACTAGGTCTTTTATCTGAAATGAACGAAAATGAGCGCTCACTCAATTGAACGATTAAGCACAAGTCTAATTACGAATGCTAGAAACGGTAATTTTTGTTCAAAATCGACACAAAATCAATCGTTCATTAGAATAATTAGTTTTTTTCTTTCAATGTTTTAAGTTAAACTATTTTGCAATAGAAATGTCTTCCAAATAATTTTTAACCCAAGTGCTGTAAGTTTTACTTTTTTTATTCGGTCGGACCCCAGTATGTGAGTTTTTTTGCAAAAGGATTTTTTTTAGTTCTAAACATTTTCATTGGAGATGAGTTGATTTTGAGTTTTCTTGTCATTTTCAAAGTTCAATATGTGTAAATGTATGTTGAAAGTCCTTGTTTAGTTTCCATGACCATGGTATGTATTTTATTTTACCAATTGCAATTTATTATTATTGGACTGAACAAAAAAAATGTGTTTATAAAAGTTAAAAAAAATACAAGATATCAAAAAAAACTCAAATTATTTGCAGGAGATTTTGAAGATGCTACCAGCAAAAAAATAAACACTACTTTAACAAGTCTTTCAATGGGCACTAGACCTGTTCTTAAAACAAGGAAAGTTTTCCTAACGTATTTTTCTAACATGGATGGACCCAGTTTTGTTTATTGGTATCTAAAAACTAAAAATTCAAAATTTGGAGACAATCGGAGAGGGGGAATACGTGGCGAAAATAGGTTAAAAATTTTATAAGGGAAAAAAGTAACTGAAGACGTAGAAGTGGCTACTGAAATGTTCTAGGGTAAATCCACATTTAATTTAATCTTTGGAAGACACAAGTTTCTTCTTCAATCAAAAACACAAACAACAAATTAAAATACACTTAGCTTACGCCGAAAAAATATAATAAAATAGAATTACTGACAAAAATTTCGCTCTCGTGAGCATTTCACTTTAACTACGCGTTACTGTAGTGTAAAGAACAAAAAATTCTCCGAAATGGTAAAGTTTGCATAAAATAAAGTAAATAAAAGATTAAGAAATTGTTTTTGGTCTCTAGTAGGGTTTCTATTCGGGAAAAATTTCCCGGGAATTTCCGGGAAATATTTTTCTTAAAATCCCGGGATTTTTTCTTCGGGAATTCATCCCTAATTTTTTAAGAAAAATATATTTAATTTACACATTTTTAACATAATTTTAAATGATTTATTAAAAATAACATTTAATTTTGAAAAATTTTTAATTTTCAAAGAAAAAAAAAAATTTTAAAGGATATGCTTCAGCTTGCATATTAGTTAGGCCTTATAATTATTTTTCTTTAATCGATTGTGTGGCAAATTACGGAATGAAACTGAATTTGACTTCGAATGTTGGTTGCAAATTAGCAAACGTTTTCTTAATCTAAGATTGCAATGATTTCTGCTTTTCGAAATTTAATATTTCATATTCAGATAAACAATTTTATATTTTGAAGAATATATTTCAGCTTAAAATTTCATATATGAAGTAAAAAGTCTGATATCCACATTATATTGGTTTTCTCATTTTGGCACAGATGCCTTTAACCGAAATATTTTAAATATTCGAAAGTTTAATTAAATGTATCTTCAAAATATAATTCTACTGCTTCTTAAGGCGTGATTAGACGAGAGAGAATTTTCCTAGATTTAAAGTAAAAAGCAACTCTGTGGTAACTTTTAAAATTGGAATGTCAAATAAAATTGTATTGTATATTTTTTATTTACTTTAATTTGGTTTCCAATCTACAAATTATTGTCTAAATGTGCGAAAACAAATAATAATATTATGAAAATGGTAAGCAAAAACAATTATTAATGAAATAAGATTTGACACAAAGTCAAAAGTATATTACCACAGAGTTGTGTTTTACTTTAAATCTAGGGGTTTTCTCTCCCGTCTAAACGCGCCTTTACGGTTAAAGTCGTAGTCAAAATTAGAAAAATTTTCCAAAAAGTTGTTACAAACACATTTGTTGTAAAATTTCAAAACCTGAAAAATTATACATATTTTTGAATTGTGAAAAATTTTGTATGGAGGTCCAATATTTCTACAAAATTTAGAAACCCTAGTCTCTAGATTAATTGCATTGCTTGAGTTAGAAAAAAGATTTTCTGCATTCGTCACACACAAAAGAAACAACTACGTTTCGCCACTGATGTTTGTACACCAACAATAGCCGAAGCAGTTACGCGTCGGTGTTAGAAACCTTGAGTGGTTTAAAGGCACAGTTTCGAATCTCATAGCAGGCTAGTCTGTTGATAAAAAACATATAAAGAATTTTTCTAGCAAATATCAAATAACCAATTTAATGTAATGTCCTACTGATGACGTAGACGTGGCTACAGAATCAATGGTCTATCAATGGTAAATCCTCATTTAATTTAATCTTTAGAAGTCACAATTTTCTTCTTCAATCAAAAGCATAAACAGCTTTTTTTTTCTTTAAATGTATTTTAAACTTACTTTTTTAAATAAAACAAAAAGAAATGAATGTATTTGCTATTATCTTTTTAACCATCCAAGAGACCGTTAAATCGGATGAAAATTGGCAAAGTTATAAATACTTCTGCAGACCATGATTATTTTTTTGGGTGAGAAAAGAATGTTCTTTCCATTTATTGTGCCCAATTGGCTTTTATTTTGTTCTTCGTATGTTTTAGACCCAATGGAATAATAGTTTTCCCAACAATTGAAAATCATAAAAAATGTTATTCTCATATAAAAAATTATGGTATAATGGTCGGGGGAAGTATGTATAACTTGGCGAATTTTCCTCCGAATTCGGTGTTTTTGGGCTGTTTAGAAAGATAATTTTATGTCAAATATAATCAAATTGTAAAGCATTTGAAAAACTGCACTCAAAATACAACTTACTTGTAAAATCGGGAAAAAAATATTTTATTTCCTTAAATCAGTTTTTCCAATTTTTAACCAATTTTTGGCATGTGTTTCCCTTATTCTAGAGTCGCGCTTGATTTTATGAAAAGTAGGAGCTCATGTAGAAAGTCGGCACTTACTTTTCAAGCACATCCGCTTTCTCATTTCCTGTAATATTTTGTATTGAGGTATTCTCTGTGGCAGCGGCTGACTACCTTTGAATTGATATTATCTGTAGTTAACGCCTCTAAAGCTGCTTGGATGTCTATGAAAAAGACAAAGTCGCTGTTATATATTGGCATTATCGAGATTAGCTTCTCAGTCTTGGTTATCACATAGATCTCTGCCTGGAAAATGCAGTAATAACTTTTCAAGCGATACCAAACCCGAGCAGTTCACAGTTCCTGTGCCGGTTTTTGAACCTTACGCTTTTTATTAAAAATAAAACTTTTCTGGTCAAAATTCTGGTCCTGTCTCGGTCGCCATGTGGTGGATGATCGTAGCAAAAGAATAAAACACATTTTAATAGGCTAATGATTACACAGGCACACAAAAAAAAAGTGGCCAGACCCAGGGGGTAGACCCAGTTATTTCTAGGTTTTTGGGGTCGCTGAATCCGAATATGACCATAAAAAATCATTTCAATTGCCAGTTTCCCCCTAACACCCCCTTATAACCCCCCAGAGGATTGACTTTTAATTCTCATAGGAACTTAAAATTAATGTGTACTTTTATGTTTTTTTGACAGCTGAAACCTAAAATGACAACAAAAAAATAATGTGACCCTTCCCTCAACCCCTAGCACGCCCTCACAACCCCCTGAAGGGGGATGAATTTTGAGTGTTTATACAAAATTAAGATGTATATGGATTTCTGTGTTTTTTGGACCGCTAAAACCGAATGTGACTACAAAAATATATATTTTAAAAGAAAAATCATTAATTTTATTAAGGACTTCTTATTTTCTACTGTTTCTGTAGTTTAAAAAAAATAATTTACTGTATTAAAAACGAACTTTCTGTTACATTTAATTTCGGCAGTAAAAAATTTCTTCTATAGTTTATTTATACAAAATAACTGAATATTCACTAGTTTTTTAATGTTTTGGTTAGTCATTAAATTAACATTTAAAATTGACTGTAATATGTTTTTATTTTAAATGAAAAAACAGTGGAATGGTTTTTAAATAAAATTTCATTTGTTTTAAGTGAATATTCACTGGAATTTACCTACATAATTTTTTGAGTGTTTAAAAATTTAAATTTTTTCAAAGTTTTAATGTTATTTTTCATAAATCATTTAAAATTGTGTTAATAATGGGTAAATTAAAATTCCCGAAATTAGACGAAGAAAAAATCCCGGGATCTTAAGAAAAATATTTCCCGGGAATTCCCGGGAATTTTTTCCCGAATAGAAACCCTATTGAACCTCGGTCCTGCTTCTAAATCTACCAGCAGGCGCGGATCCACGGGGGGAAACGAAATTTCCCCCCCCCCCAAACCGAATTCGAAAGAAGAAAAAAAGGAAAAAAGAAAAAAAAAAGAAAGGAAAAGAAAGAAAAGAAGAAAAAGGGAGAGAAGAAAGGAAAAAGAAAATAGTCTCAAAATTTTTTCTATGAAAAATTTTTCTAAAGAAAAAATGTTTCAAATGTTCAATTTTTCTATATGAAAAAAATTGAGAATTTGAGAAAAATATTTCAAATGTTTTATTTTTGTATATGAAAAAATTATTTTAGAATTTTTTTACAGGAAAAATTTTAGAATTTTTTATTAGTAAAAAATTGAGAATTTTCCTATAGGAATAATTTCCGAATTTTTCTATACCAAAAATATTAGATTTTTTTTCGGAATGTTAACATTTTTCGAAAAGTCTCGGAATATTTAAAGTTGTCTTTAGAAAAAATACGATAATTTTTCTAGACGAACAATTTGGGAATTTTTCTATAGGAAAAATTTAAGAGTTTTTCTTAGAATTCTTTAATGGGAAATCTGAGAATTTTAATAAGAAAAATCTAACAATTTTTCTAAAGGAAAATTTCTGAGAATTTTTCTTTAGAAAAATATGAGAATTTTCTATAGAGAAAATCTGAAAATACTTCTTTGGAAAAAAATTGAGAAGACGGGTAAAAAGTAAAGAGAAAAAGAAAATGAAATTATGTAAACATTTTTTCTATAAAAAATGCTAAAGAATCTCAAAATTTTTCTATAGGATGAATGTTTTTAAATCTTATTGTTAGATTTTTTTTTATAGGAAACAAAGTCCCGGAATCTTTAAATTTTTTAGGAAGAGCAAGAAAATTTTCTTAAGGGAAAATTTTGGAATTTTTTTATAGAAAAAAATTTATTAGAATCTGGGACTATTTTTTTGATAAAATGTTTCAGAATCTGAGATTTTTATTTAAAAATATCTAAGAATCAAAGACTTTTCTTTAGGGCAAATGTCTTAGAATCTGATACAATATCTCAGAATCTGAAATTATTTCTATTTAAAATATGTTACAAAATCTAAGAATTTTTAATAAAACTGAAATCTTCGGCTAAGATAAAAAAATCTCAGACTTTTTCGATAGGAAAAATATCTAAAAATTTGTGAGTTTTTATAGAAAAAATGTTCTTGAATCTGACAATGAGACTTTTTGTAAAGTAAAAATAACTCGGAATATGAGACTTTTTCTATAGAAGAAGATATCAGAATCTGAGACTTTAATAAAAATGTCCCAAAATCTAAAATAAAATATCGTGCTTGAATAATTTTTTTCTTTCATTATCGTGCGTGATCGTAAATAAAAACTCACCCACGCTCCCATCGCCTCTTAAAATATTTTTTAAGTATTGATATTACTCATACGCACACGTTTTATACACCATCATTGTATAAAATTAGCGTATAGCAATCTTTGACATTTGATTTCTCGAAAACAAGGCAAAACACATCTCTGAAAATTTCAGAACAGATAGAAAAGCACTTAAACTTTTTTTTTAAAAAATTAAAAAATTAAATAAAATTGCGGCATGTTTTTTGATAAATAAAGTTTATGTTTAAATTTGAAAAATTCAGAACTTCTTCTGAAAATTTTCCAATTTTTATTTTTTTAATCGATAGCCCATACAAAAATCTATAAAAAACTTTTGTCTTAAAGACTTTACTGTGTTTCATTTAATTTGCATAAATATTGAAGTAAAGGTATTCAGGCAAAAAAGTTTGATATTTTCAATATTTGACCACGCCTTTTTGAAAAAACTTAAATTTTATTTTTGTTATTTAATAGTACCCTAAGAGCGAATACTTTGCAAATGATATCCCATTGAAACCACTATGGTTTTTCTGTAGTGGAACAGTTGGTGTGGAATGCCTCATATATGTCTTTATAGAAAAATAATAACTTTCAAATAAATATGTTTCATTGTTACACTCATCGCGCCACAAAATAGTTTTTTTTTTTTTTATAAAATGCCTCTTTTGTGAATAATATTCGATAGCTTTGATCAGCCAGCAAATTTCAGATTTGTTTCAAAAAATAATAATCAGCAAAAAGAAATACATAATAACAAAATCACAAAGCTTTTATAAAAAGAACCAAAAACGTCACGAAAAAATAAATGAACGCGTATTCGTGCGTTTTTTAAAAAAGGGTATTCGAAAAAAATTCCTGATAAAAAAAACAAATAAGCACCAGCAAATACCCAAAAAGCGTCAAAATGGCAACACTACATATTTTTAATAAGTTTGGAAAAGCGGTTGTTTAAAGAAACTTATGTTGATTTAAATTTAAAAAATTGTTCTCTTTACTATGCTTACCAAATATTTGCTTTAAAATAACATCTGTTAGTTGGAATTAAAGTTAGATATTATTTATGAAGAATTTGTTATTAAAAAATTAAATTTTTTTATTCATCCACCGCTTTTAAGTTATGCAAACTTTAGTTAAAAAATAAAACAAATTAAACCTTTGATAGACGGTAGTTTTTCAAAAGAAGAATCTTATTTTGTATGATAACCACCTCTATGCCTCCCTTAAGCACGAGTTGATGATAACGCAGACCGCCCAACCGAAAAGACTATCGTCACACAGTTTCCAAATGCAAACAAAATCCCAATATCAAATTATAATGAAGAAAAAAGAAAAAAAGTCTTATTATGCCGACAAAATCAACAGGTTTCGTAATGAAGAAAAAATTAAAACTGAGAAAAAAAAAATCAACAAAATTGTTTTTTAAACAAATTAACAAATGAACGAAATTGTTTGCACACCAAAAATGGAGCAACAGCAAGTAGTTGTTGTAGTCGTGGTAATATGTACTTTCCATAGTATGTTTTACACTCAAAAAAAAAAGTGAACTAAAATCTGGGAAAATTAACTAAATTTTGAGAAAAAGAGGGAATGATTTGGCTCCAAAGATTTTTTTTCTTGGTTTAAGTTCATAATTTTCCCAAAAATAAGGAAAACAAAGTTATTTAATTTTAACCCAATTTGAACTAGAAAATGGGAAATATTATACTTCACATTTTAGAAATAGATTGGGTCTAGACCCTGGACCCATGGGTTCGGACCCCATTTAACTCGAGACCCCGATGGGTCCTTTAAGGGTCCCCATAGATTTTGAACCAAAACTTGTGTCCGTTTCGCTCTAACTTGCTTAGTTTTTGAGATACGGTAATAAGGGGCCTGATAGGGTCTTGAGAATCTTAAAAACCGGATAACTCAAAAACTACACTCAAAATAATCACTCTGTTAAATTACAGAGATACTCTGCTGAGCTAGCAAAAAATACCATAGATTTCCAACCAGCAAGATTTTTTGTTATTTTACGAAGAAAACTCTGTAAAATGATTTCGATCAAAAAAAAACTGTAAATTTACAAAATTATCTATAAAATATTAATAAAACCGAAAATAATTTTACCAAAAAAACTCCGTAAATTAACAGAGTTTTAGTTAAATGCATTTAATGACTACAAAATTTTACAAAAAAAACTCTGTAAATTTACAAAGTTTTAGTTAAATCCATTTTATAAGTAAAACTTCTCTGATTCAAAAATATTAATTAAAATTAAATTAATTAAAATTTTGTTCAATTTCCAGCTTTTTTTATTTTTGTGAAAATTACAAGTTTTTAATGAGCAACTCCAATTTTACAAAATTTTGTTTTTCGGTCACAAGAAAATACAAAGATTTTTCTTTAAATCTGTATTTCGACAGATAACTTTGTCAAATATCTGTCGAATTGAGATTACAGTCATTTTACAGAGTATTTAACAGAGTTATTATTTTGAGTGTATTAATCGGAGGGCTTTTGGGTATTTTGCGGAAGTGTTCTACGAGTCAAGAGCTACAAAAGTGCCGTTGGACCTTTTCTCGTTTTGGCAGTATTTACCGAGATATGTGCATATATAAAATCTCGGGAATTTAAAATTTTAGATCTAAAATTAGGGTCTTGAGACCCCGACAGATATGCAGAGCTAGGCTATTCCATATTTTTCTTTGTAGTCTTTCTTTTGAAAATTTCATCCGTTTCGCTCTATCTCGCTTAATTTTCGAGATATCGCCATTTTGAATTTTTAACTAAATTCTAAGAAATTTTTTACTAAATTTTCAGAAGTCATTAACTAAATTCTAAGAAGTACACTTCCTCAATTCAAAGAAGAGAAATACGATGATGTTTTTTTTAGTAAATTTTAACTAAACTTGAACTAAATTGTTTTTTAAGAAATATGTCTTAAAAATAAAGATACGATTCTTAGATTTGTGGAAAATTTCTTTGGCAGTAAGAATTTTTTTCCTAATATTTAAAAAATTCATTTAAAGAAAACTATGAACTAATTATAAGTAAATGAACTAAAATTTTTTCCTCATAGTTAAGAAAATTTCTCATTTTTAAGTTAAATTTAACTAAATTTTAAGAAAATTCATGATAAATTTTCAAAGACATTTTTTCCTAAATTTTAGTTATGTCTTTTTTTTCAGTGTACCAACAACGAGTACGGGTAAACATAGGAGCAGTAAAGCAACAGATGTACGTACAACAGTTGCTAGAACAACCTAAACGAGGATTTTGAAATGTTTAAAACCACCCAATAGTTAAAGACGGTTTGGAGAAAAACAAAAAAACTTAAACAAACAACGCACTGAACATTTTTAGCATACTCACACACAGACATTGTATTACACCGAATGCTGGAATAGGATTGCCAACTACGGGATTAGTAAATAAATTTGGAAAGAAGAATGTCATCCACCAATTTGGTGAAAGCCAAGTGGTTGCTCTGGATATTTCCAAGTAGTTTGATCATGTGTGGCACGGTGCCCTCGTTTCGAAGCTTATTGCGTTTGGTGTTTATGGTGATTTCTCTCAATTTGTTGTTATAGATGGGATCTCAATAGATGAATTACATTTTAATTCAGGGGTACTGCAAGATTTCGTTCTGTCTTCAACACTTTTTCTTATTTTTGTTAATGACCTTCTACGTCAAATTTTCAATTCTATCTATTCTTTAACAGATGACAGCAAAATGTGTCATTCATTTTTCTTTGAACAAAGACAAAGCCTTACCGGGCTTAAAGGTATGAGGCAGAACATGAATGATACACTTAATTAATCAATGTTGCCAATAGAGTCAATTTTAACGCTCGTAAGACTCAATATTGCATGTTGAACCACAGACGGTTTGTGACCCACAGTTAAAGTTAAAATTTTTGAAAATTTTATCTATAAAGGCCAAGGTTTGTCTCATTTTGATTCCTGTTATTGTTTTCTTTCCTTCTCTCTACCTTATTTTGTTTTGATACAATATGCTTTTCTACGTCTCCCACTTCCAGGGGGCTAATTATGTAACTTGATAATCGTCAATCGTCATCGTTAGCTCATTATTCTGTTACCATAAAATGACACTATATGGTAATGGAATAACGGTGGAAACGATACGATTGACGACTATCAAGTTACATAATTACCCCCCAGGTTTTAATGAATGGCATTAGCAGCCATTAGATTACTTACCATATAGGTCCTGAAAATATCGATAACATAAGATGAAAACCTTTAAATCTCTCAAATGATAAAGCAGAACATGCACATACAAAAATGGAAACTGTCATCGACAGATTCATTACACCATCTGCAAATGTCGTTAAACATTACCAAAATGCTTACCATTTTTTTGGGAGTTTTTTATGATTTGTGATAAGATGCATTGCCGCTCTTAGCTGCATTCTGTCCATAAGTTATGTGGTCCATAGCGATACCACAAAAGTTTTTCTGCTACCGGTGCAAGTCAAAAACGTCCAAAGTCACTGGGAATCTTTTCAAGATCCTAAGATCCATTCGCGATATATCTTCGAAAGTACCGAAACTTATCTAACCGGTGATGGATCGGCGACTCCTTGGCACCGCCGGGAAGTGAGAGAGTATGTGTTTCATCGTTTCATCTTCTCCTGGTAAAGCGCATCGTTTAGAAAAAGCGTCTGAAATAAGTCCAATATTTTTGAATGTTATTATCCCAATCAGAGTTATTATCCCAATCAGAGCTCGACATGTCCGTCTCGTAAGTGATAGATGATATTTAGTTTTCCCTTAAGGCCTATTCACATCTGAGGTTAAATCTCGTTCGAACAAAATTTCGATCATATGGTTCTGTATAATTATATACATAACCGTATGATCGAAATCAAGTTCGAGCGAGATTTCAGCTGAGGTGTGAGTTGGGTATTTGTCATAAGTTGGCCAACAAGTTTTGCTGATTTTGCATGTTGTTAGTTCTCTCTATTTCCTGTTTGCCTTTGCAACATTGATGGAATTTTGCAACATTGATGGAATTTCGTTTATGGTTATAGTGTTAGGTTAGGTTGAATGGGCGTAATAAAGCCCATTGTGATTCCCTTAATTATATTTCCCTACTCCCCCTCTGATACAAAGTTTTACTTCTTAAACCACCACGATTCCCTAAGGCATTCTACGTCGTCAATGAGAACCCTCTTAAGCAATCCACGTCATTAAAAATTTTTGCCCCAACAAATTAAGGCGGCTTCTCATTAGACCTGGACATTCGCATAGCAAGTGCTTCACACCTCCTCCACTCCCTACAACTTCTACAATAGTCCCTATCAAAGATTCCCATACACACGGCTATCTGGCCAATTATACAGTGTCCTGTAAGTACTCCTACATCAGATTCATCAGCCAATTCGTTCCCAGCAACCCCACTATGTCCAGGAAACCAGATTAGCTTGATTGTGTGCTGACTGATTCGACGAAGGGATTGTATACAATTCCTAACTGTTCCCGATTTTACAGTGTTTGATTTTAAGGCCTTCAGAGCTTTAAGACTAACCACGAAAATGTTAATGACGCCAGAACGAATGTCCCTTGTCATAATTATCTGTGAGGCTTTATCAACTGCATGTACCTCAGCCTGGAAAACACTACATTTATCCAAAAGTCTCAATGAGACCCTTATTTCGAGGCATTCAGAGTAAACTCCCGAGCCCGCACCCATCTCCATCTTTGATCCGCCCGTCAAAGTTCGTCTGTCGTAAGATATAGTCGGTTATCTGTTCTAGTTCCGTCCCGCTCACCGTACTCAATATAGTCGAGAGCTCCCAAGAGCGTTGCTTAAGCATTTGCGACTCTCTTAACCTGGGATCCGATTTCTGGACGTAAATATCCAGAGGCTGAAAGTTTAGTACCATTTCCAGACCGGCCTCTGGTGCTGATCTAATAGCACTAGTTTATTTATTTATTTATCGTATGGCGTTAATACAAATTATCATTTTTTTTGTTTCATAAGTACTACTACATATTTACATGCCTATATTAAAGTACATAAAAATTGGTTTACATAACAAAAAAATTATAAAAAATAAGCGAAGTATAAAGTTAAATATTGATGTCTATGTTTGTTAGCCATTGAACTGCTTCGGGACTGGCGTTGTTTAGTTCGGACAAGTCTTCGGTGAATCTTCGGAGTGGACATTCTAAAGTTATGTGATATATGGATTGTTCAATATTACTGCAGTCACAAAAGGGAGTATCAGATGACCCCCATTTATAAAGAGTAGATGCACACCTGCCATGCTTTGTGCGAATTCGATTTAATCTCACCCATAGGAATCTGGGTAATTCTGAACCAGGTGGCATACTTGTCAAGTCTTGAAACTGGAATGGATCTTCACTGGATGAGAGGGTCCATTCGTCTTTCCATGCAGCACGTGCATCAAAATTATTTTGCTTCAGTGTCTGGGCTAGTTTCAAAGGAGGATTGCGTGATCTAAGGCGATTCCCTATACATGTATCTATGAACTCGTGAATTGGAAGAGATGGATTAGATGTTATCTTGTTGTATTCACGTAGGAGTGCATTCTGGCGTCTTATTTTAGGTGGAAGAATGTTACTAAGAACGGGAAGGAACCTTGTGGGAGTGGAAGACATAGTGCCTGTTATTATACGCATTGATGAATTTAGCTGTACGTCTATCTTTCCCACATGTGCACTGTTAAGCCAGACAGGGGCACAATATTCTGCAGTGGTGTAAACTAGGCTTAAGGTTGCAGAGCGTAGAGTACTTCCGGAGGCTCTCCAGGTTGTTGATGCTAGTTTTTGGATTATATTGTTCCGAGTTTTAATTTTGCCAGCTGTGTTTTCTAGATGCCTTTTGAACGACAATGTTCTATCCAGAGTTACGCCTAGGTATTTTGGAGTAGGATTGTGGTTTAATGTTACATCACCAAATTTTACAGTGAGCTTCGAATCCGCCTGGATGTTATTTAGATGGAAGCATGAAACCTAAGTTTTATTTAAGCTAGGACAAAGACGCCATTTTTTTAAATACTGACCTAGTGCTGATAGATCATGTGTGAGAACCATTTCTGTTTGCATCATATCTATGTGCTGTGTAGCGATCGCTATATCGTCGGCATATGCAAACTTCTTGGAGTAGGTTGGTGGTAGATCATGTGTGTATAAGTTAAATAGCAGAGGTGCTAGAACTGAACCCTGGGGGAGACCATTGTTAAATTTACATTGTCTACTATGTTTGTTATCTAGATAGACTTTGAAATGTCTATCACTTAACATGTTGTTGAGTAGGGTTGCCGTTCTTTTGCAGGGAATGACTTTAAGGAACTTGTATATCATGCGTGGCTATTTAATACTAAAAATTTAACAAAATTTTAGTTCAAAAGGACCTAGTGCAGAAATTGGTAACCAATACTAAAATTTTTTACTAAATTTATTGAAAACTAGTAAAAATTACTAGTTTTAGTACTTTGAAGATACTAAAAATAGTAAATAATTAGTAGATGTTTGTACAAAATCACTTACTAAACCTTTTACTGTAGAATTATTTTGAGTGTAGGTAAGTATTGGTCTAATTATCGCATTATACATCCAGTGTATAATATACGGTTTTAAACCCCTCCTTCTTCCGAAAGTTCTTCTGCAGGTGTAAAAAGCACATAACGCCATTTTCATTCTTTCCAATGTATTTCTTTTCCAAGAAAGCTTTGAGTCCAGGATCACACCCAGGTATTTCGCCTCATTGGATAGTTCCAGAGTGATTCCATCTAATTTTTAAAGAACAAACCTGTCTACCTTAGTCTTTTTTGTGAACAAGACAATTTCGGTTTTGGTGTGATTAACTGCTGTGTGCCCACGTTCAGAGTAGCTTAGGCGCTGATTACATGATTTCGCTAATCGTTGGTAAAAACTTACCTTTTATTAGGAAAAACAAACTTCTGTGAAAATAACGAGCGTGCTTTTATAATTTATTCACTTACATAGATTTCTAAGTAAGATTAGACTTGCCACCTTTTGAAATTTCCAAAACGGGACACCACTAAAAAACATAAAAAAATTCCAAAATTCTATAACGTCTCAAAAGGACTTAGATTCAGGACATCAACCTTTATTTATCATATGTTACACTTTAACACAACTTGCACCGTTTTTCTGTAGCATCCAATAAGATTTTTTTCAAATTGGGCTTAAAATGTTTGTACGGGTGCCAACTAACATAATCTGCAATAAAATTTCATATGCAGCGAACTTTTAATTAAACTTGTTCAACCACACCGTGAACTTTTTAGAACTTTTCGTTCTATTTTCTTCCTTTTCCTGTGTTGCTGCCGATTCATTTATATCTGCAGCTCTTTTTCTGTTCATTTTCCTGTGAAAAATTTAATAGTTTTAACATTTGTGCAAATATATTGGAAAGAATATTTACTATTACTATTACTTTACTATTACTTTTGAAAAAAAAAAATTGAAAAAAAATTTCCGCGAAAAAAAATTTTGGTAAAAAAAAATCCGCGATTTTTTCCTTTTTTTTGTCAAAAAATATGTTCGTACTTGTTTAAATACCATTTGGTGTTCAATTATGTTCACATATGTCAACCAGAAGCCGAATTAAAGCATTTTGTATTTTTAGGTTATGTTGAATGTACTGAAATTTTTGAGGTGTGCTTACATTTTCGTTCATAACTTTTGAACCGCTGAACCGATATCGCTCAAATGCAATACCAAACTTCTCGGGAGAACTTCCAATATATATGTTAAGTGTTAGTCATCTCTGTGCAATATTTTGTCCGTGAGAGCATTTTCCACAGACAGACAGACAGACGCACAGACGGACAGACGGACATAGCTAGAATGTCTTAAAATCGGCATCATGAATATATTTACTTTATGGGGTCCCAGACCGATATTTCGATGAGTTACAAACGGAATGACAAACTTATATATACCCTCTATCACTAAGTGGAGGGTATATAAATACCTCTACAAAAAATCACGCTTTGTTAAAATTTTAATTAATTTGAAAGTTGACAAATGAAATAAAAAATTAAAAATTTCGTTTGACAATTTCACAAATCAAAACATACAAGTGTTGCAAATATATTTAAAAAAATGCCAGTGTTGCTAATAAAAATAAGTACTAAAGTTTACGATTTATTTTTTGTGACAATAAAAAAATTAGTTTTTTTCTCAAAACGGGACAAATGGCGTCCCGTTCAGGGTATCGTCGGGACACGGGACACTCAACTCTAAAACTGGTCTGTCCCGACGAAAACTGGACGGTTGGCAAGTCTAAGTAAGATACAACAGATTATTCTTACCTGGCAACCCTACTTTAAAAAATAAGTATTTGCATCTGAATCTTAATTAATTAACTCAACGCATTTTCATGTTATAAAAAGGAATCTCTCAGATATTCGTTGCAATTTCACAACTCAACCCTCTTCTTCTATATAAGTCGAATGCGTTGAATGCAAAAATATGTGTATGTACGAGTATATTTTGTTATGTTTGATGTGCTGCGATTTTGAAATGCATTCCTGTGCGCACTTATTGCCTGACAAGGTACGAAAACGTACAACATGAGCTCAATATACTCGTACAAACATCCAAAAAAAAAAACAACATAAAAACATGGTACACTGTAGTATGAAGACAGTATGGGTAAACATTTGTGAAGTACAAAAAATAGCGAAGAAGTAGTCAAATACAAATATTCATTACATGCAACAGCCACACAACACAAATAAGGTAATTTTTGTTCAAAAGAAATCAGACCGAGTACAAGATCTATAGAAATGAGTGTAGGTCTCAGCGTATATTCCATGTTTGATGTTGCCACTTTATATGGAACGCCAATATTTGATGTTGACAGCGTTTGTCAACGTAAGATAACAATGTAAACGTATTATTATATTGTGAATGTAATTTTCTGTTCACACTGTGGTAATAAAGTACACTAAAAAAAAAAAAACGGTAAAACGTCTGGTAAAATGCCTTGTAATCCCGTTCTACTAATATTTAACAATTTTCCTTGTTTTTTAACAAAAAATCTTGTACTTTGCTCAAACGAGAACTACAGTTTTATTGGTAATTTTACAAATTTATTTTCCTAATTGTATTCTACCATTTTAAAAGGTTATTTTACAAAAAAAAAACTATTATTTTACAACAAAGTTTTTATTACGAGGATTCTTGTTGATTTATGTTGTTTAACAAAAAAAACAATTTTTATACCCTCCACTCTAGTGATAGAGGGTATATATAAGTTTGCCATTCCGTTTGTAACACATCGAAATATTGGTCTAGGACCCCATAAAGTATATATATTCATGATCCTTGATCGATTTTAAGTCGATCTAGCGATGTCCGTCCGTCCGTCCGTCCGTCCGTCCGTCCGTCTGTCTGTCTGTCTGTCCGTTGAAAACACGCTAACTTTTGAAAGACTTTACGGAGGCTCCTGAAGTTTGACATATATGTTCTCCATTTACCGGGTCAGGTTGGTATTGCAATCCAGCGAAATCGGTCCAGTGGTTCAAAAGTTATGAGCAAAATAGTAAATTTCGGCAAGGGTATTTTTTGAATTTACAAGATTAAAACCACTATAACTTTCGAAAGACAATTCTGAGGGGGCTGAAGCTTAGCATATACGTTTGTCGTTCCCCAAGGCTGTTTGGTTTTGAATTTCAGCAAAATTTGTTCAGTGGTTCAAAAGTTATAAGCAATGCAGTGAATTTCAGATTTGTTTCACCTTAAACTGTTGAAAACTCTGTAAACAAGTTTTAAAAGCATGGTGAAATACCAGTTTTGTAAAACTTGTTGGTGTTTGTTTTCTTGTCGTGGGGTGCAGTTTAGTTGTTAGGCAAGTAAATATTTGTTATTGTTTTGTTATTGTTAGTGTAACTGTATGTAACGGGAAAAAATCAAATAAAGTATGTGTATGATTGAATGTTAATATGTTTTTGGTTTTTAAAGAAGAGGTTGTAATATAAAAAGAGGAAAATATGTGAAATAGTTTTTTTTGTATTACATAGATATAGGTATAAAACAACAAAAATATTTTACAAAGTAATTTGTTACTCAAAGAAATTGTACACTAAAAAAATATTTACACTCAAAAAAAATGTTACACTCAAAAAAAAAATGTACACATTATTATTTTTTAATGAAATGGCAGACTCAAAAAAATGTTGACAGTCAAAAAAATTTTACACTCAAAAAAATTTGATTGATTAAAAGAAAGTTTGACTCAAAATAATATACATATTTCTAATAAAAACTTTGTAATGCAATTTTTTTAAATTTTTTTAGAAAATTACTGTCAGATAACATTGTGGAGGGTATTCATAGATTCGACCAAGTCGAATTTAATTTTTCTACTTGTTTTTTGTAAATTTTCTATTTTTTTAAAAAATTTTCCAAGTCCCGGACAAATTTTTTTTTTTTTATTGAAAAATGGTTAAAAAAAACTTGATAAAATTTTAAAAAATTTATTACGAGGATTCTAGTTAATTTACAAAAAAAAACAGTTATTTTACAAAAGCGATTTTATTACGAGGATTTATGTTGTTAAACAAAAAAATTTTTTTTTTTAAATTTACCAGTTTGGTTTGTAAATTACCCATTTTTTATACATATTTACCATTTTTTCTTTTAAGTTTACCATTTTTTTCCGGTTTTAAAACAATATTTTTTCCACTAAATTTTTTTATTTTACCAATTATTGGTGCATTCAAAATTACGAGGAAATTCTTGTAATTTTACGAGAATTTTACCTACCTCCTATTTTACGAGAATAGCCTCGTAAAATCACCAGATTTTTTTGTAACTTTACAAGTTTTTTTTGAGTGTATCAATTGGTATATTGAACAATTATGTTGCTTCGCAGTAGAAGTTGAAGATTTCTTTGATTGTTACTTTATGATTGTGGGCATCATATGGGATGGGCCATATTATGATAAAACATTTGATCAGCCTATGACCACAATCGGTATTTTTGACGTTGCCGCATACTGCCTGCCCAATATGTCTAATGATATTATGTGAAGTAGAATTTCACAATGGTTCTTTACAGCAGAATTGGACTCATCACTGCTATATTAATCCAGTGAACGACTTTAGCGAACGATTTCGCAGGAATATTAGGTTAGGTTAGGTTGTAAGTGGCTGCTGCCGTTTAACGTCAGCACATGTAGACTCTGAGGTCCATTGTGATACCACGGGACCGTAATAGGTTTCCCTACTGGTCCCTGCCGTTAAAGCAATTTGAGCTTCTTATGAAACTCCTAAGATATTGAATTTTGACATCTTACACATCAGAAAGATCGTACAGCTCCCTAGATCCCAGTGAAGCAAGTCTCTGACCAGAAAGTGCCTGGCAATGCTAGATGAAGTGTTCAATAGTTTCCAACTTCTCTTCATTAATACAACTCCGACAAAAGTCAATTGACGGCACATTTAACCGCTCTGCGTGCTTCTCTATAAGACATTGTCCGGTACACTCAAAAAAAAAAACTGTAGTGTTAGCAAAAAAAGCTTGTAAACCTACAAGAATATTTTCTGATTTTGAACCCACAATTTTTTTGCTAAAGTTAGCAAAAATGTTTTGCCAATAATTAGCTAACTAAATATTTTTTTTTTGAACTTAGTTTATACACATCTGAGGACCTCATTGGGTTCGGATACGATGGTCCAGACCCCGTTGGGCCTAGACCTAGTTAAAAATCATCATAGTTTTTGATCCAAAATTTGTGCCCGTTTCGATCTACCTTGCTTAGTTTTTGAGATACGTGATTATAGGGGACCACTGGGGTCTTGAGAATTAAAAAACTCGATAACTTCAAAAATATTACTCGGAGAGCTTTTGATTATTTTGCGGTCTTGTTCTACGTGTTGAGTGCTACAAAAACGCTTTTGGACTTTTTGTCGTGTCAGCAATATTTACCGAGATATGAGCATTTTAAAATTTTCGGGAATGGTAAATTTTTTGGATCCAAAGTTAGGGCCCATTAGGGTCCACACATGTGAAGAGGACCGGCGATACTATGGAGAGCTCGAGAACCAAAAATGGCCTCCATTTTGCTCTATCTGGCTTAGTTTCCGAGATAGCGCCATTTTAAGTTTTCTGAAAATAAAAAAAAATTTACCATTTATTTTGCTAATATTAGCAAAGAATCTTGTAAAAATGTAGTCAACTCAATTTCAAATTTAGCAAAAGAAATTAGTTCAAAGTTTGTTTAAAATTGCTAATGTGCTAAATGAAGTTTACAAGAATTTTTTGCTAAAATGCTAATCTCAACTAAAAATTTGCTAAAAGTTAGCTAACTAGCGTTAGCAAAAAAAAATTAGTAAATCTACTAACGTATTTTTTTGAGTGTAATTACAGCAACCACTGTCGAAATCTTTCCTCTTGGAAGCTAAATCAGCTCACTTGTGTGCCTCTGATTAAGAGAAGGCCAAATCAGTCGTGTTGTCTCACACGTCCATCCATTTGCCCATCTTTGATTATTCTCCGTCTCAGAACAAAGCCGTAGATTTTGCTTGCAAGTTGCTATAGACATATCAACACATTCCAATTCTGTTGAAACTTGTAAGGTAGTTTCTAGTCTTGCAAGCTCATCGATTTTGCAATTCCCTGGAATGTCTCCGTGCCCTGGGGCCCATATGAGTCGTATATCAAACTGCTTGGCCGTCTCATTTACAGACGTCCGGCGGTTAAGGGCAGGTCTTGTTTTCAGAAACATGGACTCCAGAGACTTGACCGCGGCTTGACTGTCAGAATAGATGTTGACTGCGATTGTAGACAAGACATTGCAACTCAACCAGTCAGCCACTTCCTTTATTGCCAGCACCTCTGCCTGGTAAACACTGCACATAGGGGCAGCTATATGGGGCTTTTTGGCAACAATTGAATTTTTGAAAAAGCGATTTTGTTATTTTTTTTGTTTATATCGAAAGCCTATACTTTTCTACGCTTGACTGCATTTTTACTTTTTTGATTTACCCATTCTTCTTTTCTTACCATCGTGTTAAAGTTAGTAAAAGTAAAAAAAAAAACAAAAAAATTATTTAAAATAGTCTTTAGTTGAAAACTCAAAATAAAAGGTATGCCAGTAAAAAATGTTGACACTATACACATGAATGGAAAGGTAGCTTTAGCACAAAAAATTTGCATTCATGCTGATTAAATTGCATTAAATATTAAACTAGTTATCGCCGTTCTAAGACATTTTTTTTTATGAAATTGTTCAAAACCTAACTTTGAAGGTCAAAAAGTGGACAATTATCCTACATTATCCTTAGTTACTTTTATACAGTGGTAAGTGGTATAATTCTTTACAAGAATCACTTATTAAAACTTGCTCGAAATGAGCCCGCGATGTGCAGTTGCATTTTGAAAATATTACCTTTTTTTTTTGGTAATTTTTTTGTTATTTTTTTTTAATATATTAAAGTTATAATTTGAACTAGAGATGGGCACATGAGCAGATTAGAGCGTGATTCACGTGATTCACGCGTGAGTGTGACTGAATTGAATTTTACTCACGTGATTGTGAGTGAGTGTGAGTGGAGAAAAAATTGCGTGAGTGAGTGTGCGTGAGGCAATTTTTTTGCGTGAGTTTGCGTGATTTATTTTCTCTTCATATTTCCTTCCGTACCAAAAAAGCAACAAAAAAATTTTAAAATTTGGCGAAATCTTAAGTTTCGTCCCGAAAAATCCGAAAAAATTTGTAAAATTTTACTGAACTTTAAATTTTGTGAAAATTTTGAAAGATTTTTGAAATTTTTGTTTTTGAAATTTTTTTTGTATAAATAAGAGTTTCTTGAGTGTGAGAAACGTGAGTGATGCTTGCGTGAGTGCACGTGAGTGTGAGTTGTATTAAATTTACTCACGTGATTGTAAGTGAATGTGAGTAGAAATAATATGCTCGTGAGTGAGTGTGCGTGATTCAAATATTCGTGTCGTGAGAGTGAGTGAGTGTGATTCAAAAATCACTCACGCGCCCATCTCTAATTTAAACACTAGAGTGACCACAAAAAAAAATTTTTTGTTTTTTTTGTTTTTTGTAGGTCTTATCCCTTAAATTTGTTTATTTTGGTGCATACAAGTTTAGATTTTCTTAAAAAATATTTAGATGCCGCGATCGCGATTTTTTACAGAAATTAATATATTACTCATACGTTTTATACCACATTATTGTATAATATTAGGAAAGTGAAATGTTTAACACTTATTATACTATATTTTTTATTTATTTTCATTTTTACGTCCGATTTTAACTTAATACGGCATAACTTTTTTTTATCAGAACATTTGGTGTGGAATGCTTCATATGTATGATTTTTCAATACAGTAATTGTTTTAACGGTGTCCATAACCATATATAAAAATACAAGCAAACAAAAATTTTTTACCTCTAACAAATTATTATTATTTTTCGTTTTTGCGAAATTTTTCGCAATTTTGCAAAGAAAGTCTTACATGTTTTTACATAAATTTAATCCTTAAACAATGCTCTTTGAAATGGTGTGTATAACGTCTATAAAAATTCAGCGGTTTAATTGATGCCACAAAACATTACATTTTGCCCCTATGTGCACTGCAATGATCAGGCAATCTTCGAGCCAGGCTCAATCCTAGCTCCTCTGAATAGACTCCAAAGCCCGCTTGCTCGTGCAGCCTCGATCCATCTGTGTAAAAATTTACGGTGGCTCCACTTCCCGGAATGCCCCTCATCCAAGACTCCCTGGATGGTATCATTGAGGGAGCACAGACAAAAAACCTCATTGAGTGAGCACAGTCCACATTTTGTGGTATTTTTTTCTTCTTCAAGATCGCACTATGACCACAATCGCTGCTCCTCGATTGCAGGGTGCTATTAACTCGAATTGCCGATGTAGCCGCACACTACCTACCCAATATGTCCAATGGTATCAGGTGAAGGAGGATTTCTAATGCAGCAGTAGGTGTAGTACGAAGAACACCAGTGATGCACATCGACGCCATTCTCTGTACCTTCGTGATAAAGACACAGTTCGCTTTTGTTTCTAATGCAGGCCACCAGACAACGATTCCATACAGCAGAATTGAACGCACCACTGCTGTATAGACACAATGAACGACTTGAGAGCTAAAACCCCATCGTTTTCCAATGGCCCTTTTACAGGAATATAGAGAAATCGTTGCTTTTCTCACCCGTTCCTCAAAATTACGCCTGAAATTCAACTTCCCATCCAGAAATACTCCAAGATACTTGGCTCCATCTGAGAAGGGGATTTCAGTGCCGTCCAGCGAAATAGAATCCAAAGCAGGAATCTTATTTTCCCATTTAGACAGATCTATTAGAGAACCCTGAACAATGTCCCTTAATGTTGGCAGATGCTTCCCCTTTACCGCTATCGCGACATCGTCAGCATATGCGATAAACATGACAACCACGTGCTTCTAGAGATAGAAGCATTGAATTCAGTGCCAGGTTCCAAAGAAGCGGCGAAAGAGCACGGAATGTTAGCAATCGTTGCTCTTATTGCCCGGTTCTCGCTATTATTTACGCCTGAAATACAAATTCCTTTCAAGAAATACTCCAAAATTCTTGGCTCCATAAAATTGATTAAATTCATCAAATCTAAAGTAAAAATCGATATACTTTCTAACCAAATTAAACGAATGCATTTTTACTTTATTTTTCCCGCTGTATTTTTTAACGCGTTAAAAGTGTTTGTGCATGTACAATTTTGGTTCAGGTGTTGGGTAATTGTAGCAGCATCTCTCGCCCCCACATTACAAAAAATTAAAACGAGAAAAATAAACAAACAAACAGACAGACAAACAAACAATATCTACATTAGGCTGGGTCGTATTCCAACAAAGTGCTCAGATCAACTATTAATAGTGAAAAAAAGTTGGTACAAGTAAATACAAGCAATTTAAAACCAAAATGAACAAAATCGGTCCATGGCTTCCGTTCTCGCATCGCGGGTCAAAATTGCGGTTTTTGAAAAAATGGACATAATTTAAAAAAAAAAATAAATATTTAAAAAAAAATTATTTAAAAAAAGAAAAAAATTTTTTGTATCGCATTAATTCAAAGATATTTAGAAAAATTTTGTTTGTTTTTTTCGGATATCGATAACCCACCCAAACGTGAGGCCAAAAAAAACTCACATTTTTAACATTGAGCTCAAAACTACTTTTTCACTATTTTAAAAATTTAGTGAAACAAAATTTTTAAATATATTAGTTTATCCACTTGATATCATTGAATACATCTCAGAGATTGTAGAAAAAAATTCTTAGTTAAATTCCTTCGTCCAGTTGGTGTGTGGAGCGATTTGAATTTAGCGGATTTCCAGAACATGTGTTTTTATCGACATTTTTGACTAATTTGTAGTTGTTAGCAACATTTTACTTAAATTAACCAACTTTTTTGTTCAAATGGTTGTTTTGGACCATAGTAACTCTGCTTTGAAATAATAGGCTTTTTGGACAACGTTAACCCTTGCCGGCACGGGGTTAAAAAATTCCTCCAATGAAATTTTTGAAAATTCCTCACTCTAAAATCGTGTATGTGTTTAAATAATCAACAATTGCGCACTTAAGCGGAAAATGCTTAAAACTAAATAAAATAAAAAAAATGGGATCCGAAATTTCATTACGTCTTCGTCGTTTTTACTGTTTAAAGCTAAAAGTGAAAAACATATTATTTAATATGTCAAAAAAGTCCATTTGACTATGAGCAAAAAAACAGCTGTTTGAAATTTTTGGGCGTTCGTTCAACAAGGGTTAAAGATGTCCTTCAAGAAAACTTTGTATAAATTTGTAATTGTTGATTATTTAAACACATACACGATTTTAGAGTGAGGAAATTTCAAAAATTTCATTGGATGAATTTTTAACCCCGTGCCGGCAAGGGTTAACGTTGTCCAAAAAGCCTATTATTTCAAAGCAGAGTTACTATGGTCCAATACAACCATTTGAACAAAAAAAGTTGGTTTATTTAAGTAAAATGTTGCTAACAACTACAAATTAGTCAAAAATGTCGATAAAAACACATGTTCTGGAAATCCGCTAAATTCAAATCGCTCCACACACCAACTGGACGAAGGAATTTAACTAAGAATTTTTTTCTACAATCCCTGAGATGTATTCAATGATATCAAGTGGATAAACTAATATATTTAAAAATTTTGTTTCACTAAATTTTTAAAATAGTGAAAAAGTAGTTTTGAGCTCAATGTTAAAAATGTGAGTTTTTTTTGGCCTCACGTTTGGGTGGGTTATCGATATCCGAAAAAAACAATCAAAATTTTTCTAAATATCTTTTAATTAATGCGATACAAAAAATTTTTTTCTTTTTTTAAATAATTTTTTTTTAAATATTTAATTTTTTTTTTAAATTATGTCCATTTTTTCAAAAACCGCAATTTTGACCCGCGATGCGAGAACGGAAGCCATGGACCGATTTTGTTCATTTTGGATTTAAATTGCTTGTATTTACTTGTACCAACTTTTTTTCACTATTAATAGTTGATCTGAGCACTTTGTTGGAATACGACCCAGCCTAATCTACATGTTCAGAGAAAAAGACGACAGAAAAAAGAAAACAAGTAGAAAAATTAAATTTACTTGGGCGGCAGGTGTCTTTTACTGTATTGTGTCAACAAAATGTTGAAATTACCAGTAATTAGTAGCTGTATACCGCCGCCCTTACCGCCAAATTAATGTAAATATTTACATAATTTAAAATGTTGGTTACTTGTTAATTCGTTTTGTTTTTCGTTGGAAAAAAAAGAGTTTCATAAGAAATTTTATAAATTTTTCGGTTAAATTTATTTGCTTTTGTTTGTTTCAAGTAAATTGATTTCACAGGATGTTAAAGATTTTAATGAATTTTAGTAGATTTTTATCAAGTGATTTTCTAAAATTCAGGGAATTTTTAATTTTAAAACGAAGAAGAACCCCATAACATCCTAAAAGTATTAAGAAACAAGAATAAAAAAACAGTACAACATTAAAAAAAAACAAGTGAGAGTGTTAAATTCGGCTGTGCCGAATCTTTGATACCCTCCAACATGTTCAAATGCATAAAAAAAAATCAGAGGCGTTTTTGGGGGGGAGGGGGCTCTGTGGGGGTGCTGGGGGATACCTTCCCCAACACGATAAATGTTTACTAAATTATTTATTATGCCTTTTGAACTTTAGTTATACCATTTTTCATAATTTTTATGTTTTTTTTTAATCCACGCCCACAAAAGGGGGCGGGACAAACAAAAATATTTTGTAGCCCCCCCGGGGTCTAAGTGTATGACTTTTAACTCCTTCTGACATAAAAAGATTTCATTTGTTTAACAGAAATGCAAAAAAAGCTGTAAAAAATGGCGTTTTTAAAGAGGTTTTTTAGTTCTTTAAGGGGGAACTTTTTTGCCCCTTATCCGATTTTACCCATTTCCGAACTTAGCCGGCCTATGACCAAAATACACATTCTTGCCAATTTTCAGGAGTCTAGCTCTCTTATTTTGGACTGAATCGTGTTTTATACAGACGGACGGACGGACGGACGGACATTCATAGAACGACTTATAATCGATCATAGATCAATAATATATATACTTTATGGGGTCCCCGACCGATATTTCTATGCGTTACAAACGGAATGACAAAGTGAGTATACCCCCATACTGTGGTTGGAGGGTATAACAAGTGAGAGTGTTAAATTCGGCTATGCCGAATCTATGATACCCTCCAACATGTTAAAACATATAAAAAATCCAGGGTATTTTTTTTTTTTTTTTGGGGGGGCTCGGTGGGGGTGGTGAGGGATATTTTCCCCATCGCGATAAATGTTAACTAATTTATTTATTATGCTTTTTGCAATTTAGTAATACCATTTTCTCATTATTTTAATGGTTTTTTTTATATCCACGCCCACAAAAGGGGGCGGGTAGAAAAAAACTAAATTTTCCAGCCCCCTGGGTCTAAGTTCAGGAGTTTAAACGCCTTCTGACATAAAAAGATTTTTTTGTTTAACAATAATTGCAAAAAAAGATGTAAAAATGGCGTTTTTTACAGAGATTTTTTTAGTTTGTTAAGGGGGAACTTTTTTCCCCCTGGCCCGAGTTTGCCCATTTCCGAACTTAACCGGCCTATGAACATTATACATATTCTGACCAATTTTCAGAGGTCTAGCTCTTTTATTTTGGACTGAATCGTGTTTTATACAGACGGACGGATGGACGGACATTCATAGAACGACTTAGAATCGATCATAGATCAATAATATATATAGTTTATGGGGTCCCCGACCGATATTTCTATGCGTTACAAACGGAATGACAAAGTGAGTATACCCCCATACTGTGGTTGGAGGGTATAAAAATTACGAGGTTTCGACGTTTGATTACGGCATAGGAGACCAAAAAAATATACATATGTCGGCGTTTTGAAAGATCACATCGGAATTTAATTTTAGAGGGAGGTAAAGTTTCTCACAGTGTTGGCTACCGTTACCCTTTCAATACCGTTACCGATTAAAAACCCTTTTATATTTACTACCGTTACCAATACCGAAATAAAAAATTTTAAATACCGTTACTGATACAAAACCATTACCTTTATTCGGATTTTTACCGGTATTATATCGGTTTTGATTCGGTTGTCTTAATCTTACTTATTTTAAACTGTTTGCATATAAAAAACAAAGTTAAATATTTTAAATGAACTTAAAATAAAAAAAATTTTGTTCATTGTAAATTGGATTGTTATTTGGGCAATAACAATGAAAATATCTGTCCAACCAATGACCATATTCGAAATATACTAAATTATGTGGAAATCGGTACAACCAATTATCATATTCGCAATTTACCTAAAAATTTCTGAAGAGAAAAGTAAGTGCCACGTAATGAAATCATTTTCCAGCTGGAATATAAAAGAAGAGACAAGCCTGGCGTTATCATCCACGCAGGTAAACGTGGAGAGGTGATTCTCTGGAGTTAAATACACAATCAGCCCAAGTCGTACAGTCTAAAGAATTACTCTGTCGAAAATCTGTAAAACATATTTCAGTTCAAATTAGAAAGGAAGGTAATCAGAAAATGCGTTAATATGAATTTCTCAACTTACACGAAACGTTACTCAAATACTGTAATATATAATACATCATCTGTGACCCCATTCAGCACATATGCGCTCTCCCTGACAAAGAAGTTTATAGAGAAACTTAACTTCCATGACAACAGCCTTTTAAAAGATATTTTTGAATCCGAGAAATACATTAACTGGTCTAGCTCCAATTATTTATCCCCCATTGGTATCATTGGGATAAACCTAGATTCCAACATCGTCTCCCAGGCCATGCCAGAATTTTACATAAAGTCCACTCCGGGCTCACATAGAGGCTAAATGATTTACAAATCTGTGATATTATTATAAATTATTATATTTACATACTTACCTGTATAACTATACAATTCGATTTACCCGATTAATCTGTGATTATTAAATGTTATTATTGTAACGCACCGTTTATGGTGTAGTTTTATTAATGATAGGTGTTTTTTAGTTTTAAGTTTATTTATTTTAACAGAATCTCTCTGTGTGATAATGTTAACGTCGCGAGCAAACGTTATTTTATACATATTAACGAAGTGTACAATTATACATCTTCCTTCTCAGTTTAGCGTGTAGCTTTTCTATTTACATTGTATATTAGAGCAAAACAATCATAGTTCTAAGAGCATTATATATTTTTTTATTTTGATACTGTCGTTTTTGTATCTAAACATATGTTTTGAAAAGACTCAATAAAGATTTACTTTACTTTACTTCAAATTAGAAAACTTTTACCAGATTTTTCTGAAAAAATTAATACTTTAACTTAATTCTCTTTCATTAAATTTTAACAAAAAAAAGCGTATTAAAAAAAAATGTTCAAATTTTAGCAGATTATTTTGTAATTTTACAAAAAAATTTTGTTGGCATTTTTTTATAATATGTCTAATTTGAACGATTTAAAATAAAAATTGTTCAAGTGTAAAAAAATCAGATTACTAATTTTATAATTTTACAAAAATTGTCCTGTTTGTAAAAAAAATTTCTTGAAAAAAAAAATTAAAAAATTTTATTTAAAAAAAAATTTCAAAGTTTATTGAAAAACTTCGCTTCTTTTATAGCAGTTTTTAACAAAAAATAAACATTTTTTACTTAAATAAAATACAATTTCGGTGTTGAGACTGTTTATCTGAAATCAGAGGATTTTTCAACTTAAATCAGTAGTTTTTTTTGCAGTCTTGACAGCTTTTTCTGAAAACTCTACCTGGTTTATCCAGACAGAAATTTTGCAAACCGTTTCAGCAGATTTCTTAAATGGCTCAAAATCCAGAGATTTCTGCTGATTGGACAGAGACACATTGTAAACACGTAAAAAATCAATAATTTATTTGTTGAATTACAATATTGCGTGAATATCATAATTAAATTCTGAGTTAATTAATAGTCTTAGTCCGGGAGGTCGCGACATGATTTACTCGATCATTTTAATACGGCTGATTTTCATCATTTTAATACGGCTGATTTTCATCCGTTAGCTGACGCACCTCCGGGGAAATAACCGTCAGCTGTCCCTTCAAAGATGCAAAAAGTGAAAAATTTAAAATCATTTTAATAAAGCTGAAATTTTTATGGTGAATAAACAATGCAAAAACTGTTCCAAAATCAACCGTCAGCTGGCGCACCTCCGGGGGCATAACCGTCAGCTGACCCGTCAAAGATTTTAAAATTCACAAACATAAACCTATATTTTTTGTGTAACAAGGATTTGTTATGTTATTGTTTTTACTTTCACAGAATATAATTTTGACTTATCACATTTTTAGATTGAGTAATTTTTTATAATTACACTCTAAAAAATGCATGTAATCTTACTACTATAAATTGGGTAAATTTTTGTTAAAAAGCACGCATTATGTGTTAATATAAACAGTAAATGCGTAACATAATTTCAAACAAATTAAACACAGCAAATTATTAATATGTCCGTTAATTCAAATATTTTACGCACAAATGTGTAAATAAAATTGTCAAACAACTACAAAAAGAAAATAAACATAATACAAGTTATATCTTCAATCAATTCAACAAGTACAATAGCCTAGCTGAAGAGTGCCAGCTTTGCGTGCAGCGGGTCCTTGGTTCGTCTCCGCTAGCAATCAACTTTTTTTATTTTTTTTTTAATTTTTTTTTTTTAATTATTTCTTTTTTTTTAACATTGTATTATTATTATAGGTAAATAATTAAAAAAGTTATAGAGAACACATATCATGAAATCTTTTTTAAATTTCAACTCAGTGAAACTGAAATAAATGTTTAAAAAAACCGGCAGTTTTTGGAATTTAGAAAAACTGTAAATGCAGTTGTGTAAACAAGACCTTTAACCATCACTGAGCAACGTTTAAGGATTACTCCACTTTATCCGTAAAAGTTACAGAGGGTTAAAGTTGAAAAATCGATAAAAATGGCTTGAAATAATCAATAGTTTTTACCTTCTTTCGCATTTTTTTTTAAGTTCTCCTTATATTTCAATCTTTTCCGGCATAACACAAAGTCAGTATATATAAAAGATTATTTTAATGTTGGCTTGATAGATGCTTCATCGCTTGGTAAGAAGTTATAAGACGGTTAAATTTTGAAACCAAAAATTAAGAGTTTTTAAATTTTCGAGGTTTTTTGATCAGGGATTTCGGCCCCCTCTATAAAATGAAAAAAGTTGAACTAGAGTTTTTAGCTGTTGTAATTCTTTACATTTTGGAATTAATCCCGTTAATGTGCCACGAATAGTTAAGGAGTTTCAGCAGATCAAAGTTCGAAAGAAAAAACGTAATTTTTTTAAAATACCAGTTTTTCGCGAGGCACATTCGCGGTTTCATTCGAAATTTGGTGGACTCTTGCGTAAACCGAGTTTTTTAGGAGTTTACATAAAAAAATCACTGGCGGGTTTATAAAAAATAAATTGCAAAAATTTTATGGCATTTTTGAAAATTGAGCGAAATTTGCAAATCTGTTTCCAATTTTTTTTAGTAGCAATTAATGCATCATGTTCATTTTAATACACCAAAAGACGTGCCTTAACGAGTAGAACTGATTTGCTTTTTGACTTTTTACTTTAAGCCATTCTGAACGGAAAGCGCGATGATTTTATCTAAACCTGTTTTGATCTGGCACATCCAAGGCTTTACACGAAGTCGGATGAATTTTTTTTTAAATGAAAGCCCACTTGATGTGTCATCATAAAATCATAGGCGGGTTAAAAAATTTTGATGATTATAGATTTTTTGGACCATATTAAATTTTCTTGTTATAAAAAAGCATCACCGATTTTTTTAAACACTGGTACAATGATACGATTTTTCGTGATTTGTTTTTCAGTAAAATCAACGCGCATTGCCTAAATATGTTATAAAAAATTGTGAAACTTTTCTTTTACCGCGAATTAATCGCGATTTTATGTACTTAGAATTTTTTTTTTAAATCATTTGGTCATTAAAGGGTTAAATTTATATCATATATTTTAGAAGAAATGATATATCCTGGCATGTTTTAATAACGCATGCAACAAATGTGTAGAAAAAAAATATTTGAAATATTTTTAAGATTTTTTAAAACCGCTAAATCTTAAAACCGCCATAACTTTTGACCCCCTTGTGCGATTTAATTGACGCGAACGAATTTCTTATTCTCAAATAGCTTATAATATTTATGCCAACTTTCATCGATGTGCCATCAAAACAAAAATCACACCTTTTTTACCTCAAAATTTAAGTCTTAGCCGGAACTCCTCATATAGACTTTTTATATACACATTTTACTTTTCTTTAGCTTTTATTATAATTACTTTGGTTTCATTCTATATACATACACAATTGTTTAATAACTAAAACGCCAGATAAAAACATAAGCTTCTGTAGGTCAGTGGTTAAGGAGTGGTGTTTCAAATCGGAAGGTGGCGAGTTTGATGCTGGCTGCCGCCAATGACTTTTTTTTTTTTTTTGTTTTCTTGTTATTTTTTATTCACCTCTGTTTTATTTAAATTGACCACTGATGTTCAAAATACACATGCAGAGTAAAATTACCCAATTTATAGTAGGAGTCCAGTTTCCTACTATAAATTGGGTAAGTTTCAACAAATTTTGATTAGAGTGTAATACAAGTAAAGCTTTTTTTAATTGTCATTAAGTTTATTGTTTTTTTATATAGGGGTTTTCGTGTCAACTGACACAACTTTTGAAACCGATGTCTTCCGATGGGGATGAAATTTGCACCAAGGTTAGTCCTATTGGATAGTAGTTCAGACACAATTTTTCAACGACATCGGTCAAGGACTCTCTGAGTTAGATGGGGTCGAAATTATACATTTTGGCCAAAGAGGTGTTTATTCTCATCCATGTTACTCCTAACCTATTGTTTTTAGCAAAATGTGTCCCAAATAGTATAGAAAGCTATTTCTTTAGTTTTTTGAAAAAAAAAATAAAAAAAAAAAATTTTATTTTTGTTTTAAATCCAAACTTTTTTGACTTTTTCCTCAAATTGGGCCCTTTTCTTTTGACTCAAAAAAAAGCTTTGGTCATTTCCTTTAAGAGCTATGGGGTCGCTTAGTGGGATGCGAGTGGGATATCTATGAAAGTTTTTTTTTTTTTTCTAACTTTGGAACACAAAAAACGGTTCTGAAATTTGCACTACATATTACGCGTGGGAAAGCTAACCAGTTTTCGATTTTCATTCGCGATACCCTCTAATTTTTATAGTTTCGAAAAAGAAAGTATCCCGGCTAAAAATAAATGTGTATGTTCGTATATGCTTATATATAGATCTTTATATGATCATGTATGACATATATGGAAACATATATGTGACCATATATGCAAGAAACGATCCCATATATGTGGCCGTATATAAAATATGTGCCATATATGATATCATATATGGAAACATATATCATAAAATGTTAAGTTTTAGTGCATGTGTATGAAAATATCAACCGAAATTACAAAACAAAAGTTTTGTAGGATTGAAATTATATTTTATTACCATATTTATACCTTAATACCGACTCGTATCAATAATTTAAAAAATATTGTTTCCTAGTTGCAAAATATTCTGATTAAAAAAGTTACTTTTACATAAAGAAAATGGAAAAGGTAAGTTTTGATTAGAATTTTAAATGAATTTAGAATTTTATAATCATATGTATTATTTTTTTCCAGTTCATCGTCATAACAAGTATAAGCGTGGACATTTTATTCCAAAACAAGATCATATTCAAAAGGAGTAAATGAACATATGTCGCAAATACAATAATATAGAGTGCTTTGATGTTGAAGAAAATTAAACTACGCAGCTTCGTTAATCTCGTGCAACTTCGTAGAGAGGGCATATGCACCACCATTAGGTTTTCACTGCAATTGCAATACTGCAAACTATTTTGAAATCCCTTAATGTCGCCATAACAAATTGGGAATGATAGATCGTATAAGCAGTTTTGAGCCCGAATAAGGTTAAGCTCACTCAACTTGGAGAAGAGGACATATGCACCACCAGAAATGTTATCACTACGACTCCAACACTATAAATTATTTTGAAATCCCTTACTGTAGAAAATTGGAAATGGAAAGAACGTATAAGATGTTTGAAGGCCAAGTTACTAGAAAATTCAACCATGCGGAGGTACGTTAAGCTCGCTTAACTTAGAGCAGAGGGCATATGCACGACCATTACGTTATCACTACGGTTCCAACACTACAAACTATTTTAAAATCGCTTACTATCGCCATAGCAAATCGAAATGAAAAGAACGATCAGTTTTAAGGTTGACTAACGATTTGGGAAGGACAACGTTTTTATACAATTACAAGAAAGCTGTCTATAAGCGAAAGTGATAATCTGGCACATTGTCACCATGATGTAAGTAGAAATAGTTACTATCCCTGTCCTTTAAATATCCTTACAAACATGATGTAAGTAGAAATAGTTTTTATCCCTATCCTTCAAATATTCTTACAAACATAACCCAGCAAGATAAAATACATACTACTGAATTATTTTCTTTTAATCAAAGTCTTAAGTAATTATTTGCTTGCTATGAATTTTGATGCGTGCATTTAGTAGTAGCAAGTTCTTTTTTGCTGGAATAAAAAAGAAATGTGTAATAATTTTTAATATTTTTTCAGATGGATTTCTGAAAGACAATATATCTTTCCTTAAAAATCATTACATAGTCTTTAGCATCCAATGGGCTTAAGCATCCCATGGTCTTAACAAAATACACTCCAACATGTATGTATGTAACTAGCAGTATCTAGCCAATCTTTAAAGGTATATGGTTGCTTCGTTAAATGACATCCGTGTTATCATTAACCTATTAGCACCAAATGATATCGTTGGTAATACTTTAATACAATAAAAATTCTAGAAATATCTCAAATATTAATATTATTTTATATCCTTTTTTAGATTTTGACTATAAATATTGTAAAAATGAGGCTTATACCATATCAAAAACGCTAAGTCTGAAGATAATCGGAATTAACACTAAAACAAGAAACACAAAGGAAATCAACGTTCCTTTAATAAGCCCTTTGTTCGCATCTTTCGATATCAATTGAAAAACTTGATATATAAGGTCTTTTATGTTCAATTTATTTTGTTGACTATCAAAATGTATTCTCATATCTATAAGTTAAATTATTTATTTTTATATGTGAACCAAAAATGCAAACGATAGTAACTAAAAAATGAAAATCATAAAATTAAAGGGTTATGAAAACACCAAAATTAATAAAAAAAATATTTTCAATTTTAAATTATACTTATGTACACCGTTTGCAATTCTGGTGAATATATACATAATAATCTATTACATATAGTTTAAAATGAAAAAAAAAATAAAAAAAAAATATGAAAAAGAATGTAAAACAAATTTAAAGCAACATCATATATGATCCCATATATGATTCAATATATTATCCAATATATAATCTAATATATGATCACATATATTGGAACATATATGACCGTGTCTTATATAAGCGCCAATTTTGGAATATGTTCATATATGAGACCATATTTGATACTATATATGATACTGTATATGGTCTCATATATGATATCATATATGATTATATACAACATTTTTAGCCGGGTAAAAAAAATGTTAAAATTTTAGCAGATTATTTTGTAATTTTACAAAAAAAAATTTTGTTGGCATTTTCTTAATTTATGTCTAATTTGAACGATTTAAAATAAAAATTGTTCAAATGTAAAAACATCAGCTAACTATTAATAATTTTACAAAAATTGTCCTGTTTGTAGAAAAATTTTCTTGAAAAAAAAATTAAAAAATTTTATTTAAAAAAAAAAATTTCAAAGTTTTTTGAAAAACTTCGCTTCTTTTATAACAGTTTTTAACAAAAAATAAACATTTTTTACTTAAATAAAATACAATTTCGATGTTCAGACTGTTTATCTGAAATCAGAGGATTTTTCAACTTAAATCAGTAGATTTATCTGCAGTCCTGACAGCTTTTTCTGAAAACTCTACCTGGTTTATCCAGACAGAAATTTTGCAAACCGCTTCAGCTAAAATCAGCAGATTTCTTAAATGGCTCAAAATCCATAGATTCCTGCTGATTGGACAGAGACACATTGGGTACGTTCAGCAGAGAAAGCTGCTACTCAGCTGCTCCTCAACATTCTGCTGAACGGTTTAATTTTTGACATTTCAGTCAACATGTTGAGTGAGCGCTACTCATCACTGGTAGCGAAGAAAAATAATGCTACATTCGATCACAAACTGATACATAAGCTGTTTTATTGAAATTATTTATTTTTTTGACGTTATTCAAGGAAAGAAACAAAAAAAATATATAAAAAAGTATATTCCACAGAAAAAATAAATGAAAATATAAAAAAACAAAAAAATTATTCGAATATTTTTAAACATTTATAAAAAAGTGCGTTCAGCAGAATCAACTAATCAAAACGTGCTACATCTCAACTGTTGAGTAGCATGTTTCTCTGCAGAACACGCCCATTGTAAACACGTAAAAAATCAATAATATATTTGTTGAATTACAATATTGCGTGAATATCATAATTAAATTCTGAGTTAATTAATAGTCTTAGTCCGGGAGGTCGCGACATGATTTACTCGATCATTTTAATACGGCTGATTTTCATATATATGATAGGTTATTAAGTGTAAACACGAAATCCGGCCGTCAGCTGGCGCACCTCCGGGGGGTACAGCCAGGAGACCCCGTCAAAGATTCAAAAAAGTGAAAAATTTAAAATCATTTTAATAAAGCTAAAATTTTTATGGTGGATAAATAATGCAAAAACTATTCCAAAATCAACCGTCAGCTGGCGCACCTCCGGGGAAATAACCGTCAGCTGCCTTCAAAAGATGCAAAAAGTGAAAAGTTTAAAATCATTTTAATATAGCTGAAATTTTTATGGTGAATAAACAATGCAAAAACTATTCCAAAATCAACCGTCAGCTGGCGCACCTCCGGGGAAATAACCGTCAGCTGCCCCTTCAAAGATTTTAAAATTCACATACATAAACCTAGATTTTTTGTGTAACAGGATTTGTTATGTTATTGTTTTTACTTTCACAGAATATAATTTTGACTTATCACATTTTTAGATTGAGTAATTTTTTATAATTAATACAAGTAAAGCTTTTTTTAATTGTCATTTAGTTTATTGTTTTTTTATATGGGGGTTTTCGTGTCAACTGACACAACTTTTGAAACCGATGTCTCCTGATGGGGATGAAATTTGCACCAAGGTTAGTCCTATTGGATAGTAGTTCAGACACAATTTTTCAACGACATTGGTCAAGGACTCTCTGAGTTAGAGGGGTTCGAAATTTTACATTTTGGCCAAAGAGGTGTTTATTCTCATCCATGTTACTTCTAACCTATTGTTTTTAGCAAAATGTGTCCCAAATAGTATAGAAAGCTATTTCTTTAGTCTTTTGAAAAAAAAATAAAAAAAAAAATTTTTTTGATTTTTTTTTAAATCCAAACTTTTTTGACTTTTTCCTCAAATTGGGCCCTTTTCTTTTGACTCTAAAAAAAGCTTAGGTCATTTAATTTAGGAGCTATGGGGTCGCTTAGTGGGATGCGAGTGAGACATCTATGAAATTTTTATTTTTTTTTTAACTTTGGAACATAAAAAACGGTTCTGAAATTTGCACTATTAGGCGTGGGAAAGCTAACCAGTTTTCGATTTTCATTCGCGATACCCTCTAATTTTTATAGTTTCGAAAAAGAAAGTATGAGCCAAAAAATGAGGGCGGTGGGGTGGGGCCAAATGGGGTCAAAGTTTGGCGTAAAGAGGTAAAAAACCTCAAAAAGCCCCACAACTGAGAGACGAACCTCCAAAAATTTTCTGCCCCCAACATTTTGCTTGAACATACCTAACCCCTATTTCCACTTCCTAAGGGGGCTCACATACAAAACATTTTTAAAAAATTTGTTCCTACCATTCTAACTTACCCTAAAGTGCCCCTAGTGGAGCCAAATGTATGACCGACCTCCATTATTTTATTAATTCCAACCTTTTTTGCTAATATACCTACAATGTATCTTTAACCCTTAAGGTGGTCCCCATACATTTTTTTATTTTTTATAAATTTGTTTTATTAAACCAGCTCCTACCGACCCTCCTAGAGAGGTAAAAATTACGACCAACCCCCATTCATTTTTAGTTACCAACATTTTGTCCGAACATAATAACATCTCCACTCCCTAAGGGGGCTCCCATACATTATAAAAACATTTATTTTTAAAAACTAATAAAAAAAAAATTTATGGGGATCCCCTTAAGAGTTGAAAATAAAGGGTAGGTATATTCTGAGAAAATGTTGGAGTAGAAGAAATATTGGGGTCGGTCATACATTTTACTTCTCTAGGGGCACCCTATGGACAGTTAGAGCGGTAGGAGCAAATTTTATAAAAATGTCATTTTGTATGGGAGCTTCTTTAGGAATTGAAAATAGGGGTATGGGGTATTTTATTTTTTTTTTTCAAAAGACTGAAGAAATATCTATCTATACTATTTGGGACACATTTTGCTAAAAACAATAGGTAAGAAGTAACATGGATGAGAAAAATAATTTTCTTGAAAATTATTCTATGAAAATATCATAGTTTTAATTAGTAAAGGAAATAATGACCTCGAGCTAGAATAAACCTACTCAAAATATAATATTTTTGTGTATTATAAAACCTCAGTGATAGGGTTCTATAAATCGAAAGTCGATTTTTGCTTCCGATTTTTTCAACCTTTTCCACTTTTTTGATTTCTTTGACATTTTTTAACATTCATTACTTAGGTACCCAACATTGATAAATAAAATACAACCAAAAAATAGCACCTAAATGGTTACAACAAGTCAGAAACAAACTTTTGTTCACAAAAAATTCGACTTTTGAAAAGTTGTAGAAGTCAAAAAGTCGAAAGAAGCCGAAAGTTTACTTTTTTAAATTTAAAAAAGTCGAAAAGTCGACTTTTTAGAAATTGAAAAAAGTCGAAAAGTCAACTTTTTAGAAATTGAAAAAAGTCGAAAAGTTGACTTTATGTTGCGACTTTATAACCCTAGATACTGAACAGCTGATTCCATTGATCTAACATTGCTTAAGGAATATCGCTTTAATATGTAAAAACACATCTTTATTTAAATAACCGGGTAAATAATTTATATCCTTAACAATTAAAAATCTTTAATAGTTTCTGGATATTATACACATTCCAAACTTTAGAATTCTTAAGACTTAAATACAATATGATTTTACAACAAAAAAAATAGTAGTAATTTTTACAAACATATTATAGCTTATGAATGTTTTATAGCTAAATATGTGAAAGAATACCATAGTTTTATGTGTATAATGTACCAAAAACATAGCTGCAAACGAAAACCGTAAACTCCCATTTATCCTCGACAGTGGTGTCCTTGTGTCATCTTAAATCTTTGTCTATGTCTACTGTCGAAAAATCTGCTTTTGTGTTACTTACGACTTATGAGCGTATGGAACACACAAAAAAAATAAATAAAAGAACAAAATCATACGACAAACAGACACGACTAAAAGAGAAAAGTACGTAAAACGTAAAACTCAACCACATTCTTACCATCATACTCCGCAATAAAGTACAAAAGTTTGTTAAATAAATCAAACCCTTTTTGGACATTTATGATCGTAAAGTTGAAATAAAATAATAAAATAAAATATAAACTGAACACATACACACACACAACTTATATGTATAAAGGGCAAATCAGAGTTTCCCAAATTGGGAGATTTGAACACTGCCGTGCTTCTTTACAAACGCTTCAACGCCACAAGATCAAGAAATGAAGGGAATTTTCAAGATCAGTAGAACGTTGTGACAAAGTTGTATGCAGCTTACGAGAAAAAATTTACCGTATATTGTTCCACTACGGAAAGGGTTGTCCGATATCAAGCATTGGGCAAGTTGGTTGCTGGTTCCCGTGTAAAGCGCGGTATTCGAAATTCCAGTTTTTTTAAACCTTTCACCAACAGCAGGGATGCCAGACAAACTTGAAATTACTTTTCTAAGACACTTTTCGTATAGAAAAAGTTTCAGATTCTAAGACATTTTTCGTATAGAAAAAGTTTCACATTCTGAGATAATGAGTATTAGATTCTGATACATTTATCGTATTGAAGAAGTCTTACATCTGAGACGTTTTGTCGTATAAAAAATCTCTAATGCTGAGACATTTTTCGTATAAGAAAATTCTCAGATTCTGAGACAATTCTCTTAAAGAAATTGTGTATAGAAATTGTCTTGTATAGAAATTGTCTTAGATTCTGAGACATGTTTCGTGTAGATTAAGTCTCAGATTTTTACACAGATGGATTAAGACCATAAATTTTTACACAGATGGATCGAGGCTGCACGAACAAGTGGGCTTTGGGGTCTATTCGGAAGAGCTTGGATTGAGCCTGGCTCGTAGATTGCCAGATCATTGCAGTGTTTACCAGGCAGAGATGCTGGCAATAAAGGAAGTGGCTGACTGGTTGAGCTGCAATGTCTTGTCTACAACCGCAGTCAACATCTATACTGACAGTCAAGCCGCGGTCAAGTCCCTGGATTCACTGTTTCTGAAAACAAGATCTGCCCTTAACTGCCGCACGTCTTTAAATGAGATGGCCAAGCAGTTTAACATACGACTCATATGGGTCCCAGGGCACAGAGACATTCCAGGGAATTGCAAAGCCGATGAGCTTGCAAGACTAGGAACTACCTTACAGGTTCCAACAGAATTGGAATGCCTCTAGAAACTTGCAAGCAAAACCTACGGCTTTGTTCTGCGACGGAGACTAATCAAAGATGGGCAAATGGATGGACGTGTGAGACAACACGACTGATTTGGCCTTCTCTTAATCAGCGGCGCACAAGTGAGCTGATATCGCTTCCACGAGGAGAGATTTCGACGGTGGTTTCTATAATTACCGGACACTGTCTTATAGGGAAGCACGCAGAGCGGTTAAATGTGCCGTCGAATGACTTTTGCCGAAGTTGCATGGATGAAGAGGAGTTGGAAACTATCGAACACTTTATTTGCCATTGCCCGGCACTTTCCGGTCAGCGACTTGCTTCACTGGGATCTAGGGAGCTGTACGATCTTTGTGATTTGTCGGATGTCAAAATTCAACATCTAAGGAGTTTCATAAGAAGCTCAAACTGGTTTAACGACAGGGACTAGTAGGGAAACCTATTACGATCCCGTGGTATCACAATGGACCTCAGAGTCTACGTGTGTTGACGTAAAACGTCAACAGCCACTTACAACCTAACCTAACCTAACCTAACCTAAGACATTTGTCGTATAGAAATAGTTTCAGATTCTGAGACATTTTTCGTATAGAAAAAGTCTTAGATTCTGAGACATGTTTCGTATAGGAAAAGTCTCATGTTCTGAGATAGAAAAGGTCTCATTAAAAAAATATTCTACTCGAATATCATGGTTTTAATAAGTAAAGAAAAATGTCCTCGAGCTAGAATACCCCTACTCAAAATAATTTTTTTTTTAGTTTCTCTTAAAACATCTTGGCATGAGACTTTTTACTTTCCAGCAAGGCCAACAATTTTTGTGTACCTAGGGGCCCCGTCACACTTTAAAGCGGCCCTGGGTTCTAGGGCACAGAGACATTCCAGGCAATTGCAAATCCGATGAGTTTGCACTGGGGCTGGGGACTACCTTACAGATTCCAACAGAATTGAAATGTGTTGGTGTGCCTCTGGAAACTAGCAACCAAAATCTAAGGCTTTGTTCCGCGACGGAGACTAATCAGAGATTGGCAAATGGATGAACATGTGAGACAACATAACAGATTTGGCCAGAGCTGGACGATCTTTCTGATTTGTCGGATGTCAAAATTTAAAATCTAAGGAGTTTCATTGGAAGCTCAAATTGGTTTAACGGCAGGGACTAGTAGGGGAACGTGGAAAACCTTCTGCTGAAACTCCAAATATGCCTCCCTAGAAGTCTCATAAAAATAAAAAAAAAAAAAAATTGGGCTCTGACATCGCGGATATAGTAAAAACTTCACAGATAGCCACCCTTCAACCGCGATGCGAGATCAGAAGAAAATGATAGATTTTCACAAAATTTGTATGGAGTCATTTTGACTCCCAATAGAAACATTCTGGACCTCATTCAGTTCAAAAAAAGAAAAAATCGAAACGGCCTATTATACTCGTATAGTATACACTCTAATCAAAATTTGTTGAAATTTACCCAATTTATAGTAGGAAACTGGACTCCTACTATAAATTGGGTAATTTTACTCTGAATGTGTAAATTGAATAAATTGACCATTAGTGGTTAATTTAAATAAAAAAGAGGTGAATAAATATAACAAAAAAAAAACAAAAAAAAAAAAAAAAACATTCGGCGCCAGCAAGCATCGAACTCGATACCTTCCGATTTGAAAGTACACTTCTTAACCACTACGCTACGGAAGCTTATACTTTTATCTGGCGTTTTAGTTATTTAACATGTGTGTATGTATATAGAATGAAATCTAAATAATTATAATAAAAGCTAAAGAAAAGTAAAATATGTATAAAAACGTCTATATGTGTTTTTATATAACTTTTTTAATTATTTAACTATAATAATATTAATACAATGTTAAAAAAAGTACCCGAGTAAAAAAAAATTGTATGGTAAAACATGTTATCTTATAAAATTATATATAATTTATCGGATCTGATTTTGCTAAATTTCATCCGAAAATTGGCCGCGCCAAAGTTATCTCATAACATCATATAATATATGAAGTTACAGTTTAATATTTGATTGTATGTGATTTCATCCGGAAATTGGCCACGCCAAAGTTATCCCAAATTATCTTTTATCATGATTTTGTATTAAATATGATATAATATGATGTAATTTCATCCGGAAATTGGCCGCGCCAAAGTTATCTTAAAATATCTGATATCTTGATTTTATAAAAAAATTATTGGATACATTTTTATCCAAAAAATGTTTCTGTTTATTTTTAGATATAATAATGTCAAACTGAAAATAAATAAAAAAAAAAAAACTTCGAACGGACGGGGATTAGAACCACAAGTCTTCCGTTTTGTAATCGCAATCTCTACCCTCTAGACCAGCGGACGTTGTTAGCAAATAACAACTTTAAAAGACTTAGTTTTAAATAAATTGATCGTATCTTATTATATCAAATTGATCTAACATATAGTAATATATGATTATATCCAATTAAATATGTTATTCACTTGTACACAATTTTCAAAAAGACTTAGAAAATTTTTGATAAAATTTGCAAAAAAAAAAAATTGAAATGACGTACAGCGCTATTAGGGGCTTCCATGGTAACCTTAAACAATAATTTTAATGTAGCGGTATGCCTTATTTCCAAGTCATAGGCTTCCAAAGTGAAATAAGACTTTGGCTTATAATTTTGAAATTTTTCATGGAATCAGGAAATCAGAATTAGATTTGAGATCGGGTTCCAAAAATCATGGATAATTTGATAATTTAAACCAAATATAGCTATTATTAACTATATAAATGCAATATAAATTTTTAAAAATGATTGCAAAAATTCAAAAAGTAAAATTTTTTAAGTTCTAAAAAAACAAATGCAATAAAAAAGTGTTTTCCAGTTAAAAAAAAAATTTAAAAATATATTTTTTTTCTGGAATCGAACTCGGGTTCCCAAAAATGATAGATAATTTTATAATTAATTAAATATAGTTATATATAACTATATAACAGCAATATGATTTTTTAAAAATGATTGCAAAAATTCAAAAAAAGAAAAATTGTTAGTTCTAAAAAAAATAAATGCAATAAAATAGTGTTTCTATTTAAAAAAAATAAAAAAAATATATTGTTTTTCTGGAATCGAACTCGGGTTCCCAAAAATTATAGATAATTTTATAATAAATCAAATATAGTTATATATAACTGTATAAAAGAAAAATATTTTTTTTAAAATGATTGCAAAAATTCCTAAAATGAAAATTTTTTAGTTCTATAAAAATTAAACACAATAAAAAAGTGTTTTCTATTTAAAAAAAATAAAAAAAAAACTTTTTTTTCTCGACTGGGCCGGGAATCGAACTCGGGTTTCCAAAAATCATATGTAATCTTATATGATACAATAAAAAGTTTTGTATAACTATATATGTTGACACACAAAAATAAATTTTGAAATACTGGCATATATAATTATATATGGCTAGTTGTTTGGTCAAAAAAATATTTTTTTTATACATGATTATATCAAAATATATATTACATTACATATGCGACCATTTATAAATATATATTGAGTTAAGACGAAATTTGCGTATATATGGTACCATACAAACACAGATATGTTATCGTTTAAGACACATATAATTATATCTATTATTTTTGTTGGAAATTTTTTCAGTATGGAACCATATATAGTTTTAAATGGTATTATATTAGTCATATATAATTATACATAAATTGATACTGGATTTTTTGTTTAGTAAAGTCCTATACATAATTAGATATTAAGTCACGTATAATAATGTATGAAATCGGATTAAGTTTTATGTGCAACGTATGATTACATCTACCATTTATATTAATATATTATGAACAATATAATTAGATATGATTTTATATGACATCATTTAAAAAAATTGGAAAATTTCAAAGTGAGATATAATTTTATACTTTGACTTATATAGTTGTATATGGTTTTATGAAAACATATAAAATAATATACATTTATATAAATTCCTTTTTACTCGGGTGATAATAAAAAAAAAAATTGAAAAAAAAAAAGTTGATTGCCAGCGGAGACGAACCAAGGACCCTCTGTACGCAAAGCTGGCACACTTCAGCTAGGCTATAGTACTTGTTGAATTGATTGAAGATATAAATCGTATTGTGTTTATTTTCTTTTTGTAGTTGTTTGACAATTTTGTTTACACATTTGTGTGTAAAATATTTGAATTAACGGATAATATTAATGATTTGCTGTGTTTAATTTGTTTCAAATTATTTTACGCATTTAGTGTTTATATTAACACATAATGAGTGCTATTCAACAAAAATTTACCCAATTTATAATAGTAAGCTTACATGCGTTTTTTAGAGTGTAGTTTTAAGGGGATTTTTATTTATTCCGCGATGTGGGTGCCCAAGGATTTTTTTGATTTTTATGTGACATCGGAGGAGGCATTTGGAATAATAGCAGAAAGTTTTTCACCATAGTATATTTTTTTAAAGTGGCTTAACTCGGAGAAATCGCTAATGAAGTTCTTATTTCACGATTTTTTACTAGTAGTACTTAAAAGTCACATAGTTCGAGAAAAAAGGTTTTTTGCAATATTTCTGAATGTGATCTTGTCTACCAGGGAAGACCTATTTTTCAAAATATATAATATCAACAAACAAAACTTGGTTGCCTAGAAATAACATGAACCATGTAATTTTTTGGGATTTTTACTTTAACCGCGATTTGGGAGGGTAAGGAAATTTTTGATTTTCACGAAAATTGTTTGGAGTTATTTTTACACCCAATAGAAACTTTTGAATCCCTTTCAGCTCAAACAAAAAAAAGTAAAAATCGATACGGCCTAATATACATATTTAAATGCTTCAGTTGTAAACAAGAGGTAGGTATACACCAAAACCCATTTAATTAATTATGCAAATCCATCTTTTTCCATCAATCATAAGAGCTAAAATAATATATATTCTGATAGTGACTGTACCTCAATGGGTTAGTGACCGCACCTCAATGGATTATCAGTGAGAAACTCTGATATAAATATATTGTAACTTACTAATACTTATATATTCTTGTATATAAACTACAAAAAGGATAATATATGGATATACAGTAAATACTTATATTACAGTTTCACATAGACATCGAAGAGATATAAATTTTCAGCCAGATTTATGATGAGGACCATGATTTTGAGATATTTTTATATAAGAAAGAAACAACAAAAAAGGAAATTCCATTTTAAATTAATAATTTAGCAGCTTATAATTTATAAGATTTAAAGTTCCTTTAAACTGTTTCTCCACCATTTTTCTGATCATATTCCTTTCCCTTACTTTTTACTCTATTATCAAAGTTATCCGATTGTTCGATGTGATGCATCACAATGATTTTTAAAAATTAAAAAATATTCGCTTAAAATGCATTTTGGTTTTTGTAGAATTAAATTTTGAACCTCCTTCAATCTCTTTCTACTGCCGTTTATGTGTAAATAATGTGTGTATTAAAAATCATATAAAAATTATTATTTTATAGCAAAAGTTTGAGCACATAAACGTACATTTTTACGCTTACGCAAGAAGTTGTAAATCATACGATTAATTATGGTCTCCCCTCCCGCACCCTGTGACGCTTGAAGCATTTTTCTGATTGTATGTGCTGGAAAATAAGTACATATATTTTTTATAACCCCATGAGATGTAACATTGAAAGTTATTCTTTTATGTTTGTTAATTGTATAAGAGAAAAATATATTAAAAATCATAAAACAGGGTGCTTAAAAAGTGTTAAAGAATTTTTTAGAAACTACCCAGCAGAAATTTTGCTGAACTGGCAGCAGCTTTTGGAAAGGAAACTCTAGTCAAGGAGCGCATCCAAACCTGCTGAATTCATGCATGATTCTCTAAGGCGATGTCACACTTTGGAGCGCTAGTTGGATACACATTAAAAGCGCTCTTAAGATGCACTGAAATCAGGTGTGATTAGAGCGATTATTAAAGCACTGTAAAGATGCAGTTAATTCGTGTATCTTTTCAAAGCTAATTTAAGCAGAATAAAGATTAAATACATTTGACTATTTCTGAAATACAATTGGAAAATTTGAAATACAATTGGCTATTTTTGAAATAAAATTAGAAAATCTTAAAAACAATTTACTAGTTCAGAAAATCCGTTAAATATTTCAGAAATAAAAATATTTTTAAAATACAAATGAAATTTTCTGAAAAGCATTTACAAAATTTTGGAAATACAAATTTAAATTTCTTAAATACAATTGGAAATTTCTGAAACATAAATTGAATTTTCTGTAATATTAATTAAAATTTCTGCTATGTAAATAGAAATTTTTGAAATATAAGTGGAAAAGTATTTGTTCTTCGAAATAACAAAATAGCCTTCGCTTTTTTTTCGTTGTCCTATTCGCCATCATTCAAAATGTGTTATGATTGAAGCACTCTTTGCAGCGCCGATTAATGCGCAATAATGATGCAGTCAAATCATGTGCATTTGTCCAAAACTCAATATTTTTTAGTTTTATTTTGTTAGTTTTATACAAAAAATCTTACCAAAAAATTCAAAATTTTTCCCCTTACTTTTACTGCATCTTCAAGAGCGCTCTTTGGATGCGCTTTGGTATGCTATAAAAAGATGCTGTGTCGCCAAAATCTCGATTAATTTTTGCTGGGTAAAATCATACACAGAAAAAAATTATTTAATTAAAACATTAATTAAATTCGGACCAATCAATAAAATGCACATATATATTAAAAAAAATTTTATGTCGTTACACAGAAAAAAAAATGTCAATCCAATTAATTTCATTGTTAAAACAATTAAACATTTAATTGAAACTGAACCTACATTGGACTTATGTTTGTCAATAAAACTCATTGCTGTATCAACAATGAAATTAATTGAAAAGTTTGTAATAAATTATTTTAACGGAAATAAACATGCTTTACTGTCATTTTATTTAAATAAATCTAAAAATAGAACAAAAAATATAAAAATTAAAAAAAAAACATTAGCCGGCAGCTGCAATTGAGCGCGCAACGAACATGATACGAGTCTTGCACACAACCACCGTGCTAAACCTCATATATACTTGTAGTTGACTATACGCGTATATTAAAGAAAATAAACTGTTTTTAATGTAGTTTTATTTAAAAATAAAAATAGAACAAAAAAACATCTAGCGGCAGCTGGAATCGAACCACTAACGAACATGTTACAAGTCTAGCACACTACCACCGCGGTGCACCGTGCTATTCCTCATATATAGTAATAGTTGACTTAAAGGTGTCTGTAGAATAGCAAAAAAAAAAAAATAATATCATAATAAATATAAAAAAAAATAAAAAAATGTTTCCGCCAGTTGGCAGCGAACCCGCAATGTTCATGGTTCGAGTCTAGCATACTACCACCGTGCTATCGTCATATATATTTGCGCTTTATTAAATTAGTTTATAAAGTGTCTGTGTTTTGAATGATCATTTAGTGGGTTTTTTAACAATGATTTTAATTGATGCATTTAATTGGAAATTAAATTAGATTTTTGCCACATTAACAATATACATTATTGATACAATTAAAAACGTTGTTGAAGTAGAAGTTAGTTGCTAACAATTTTTTTAGTTACTTTTGATTACGCGATATTTTTTCTGTGTAATTAAATATAAATGGCTATTTATTTAATTAAAACTTAATACTAAAAATTAAAAAGTTTTATTAAAATAAAAAAAAAAAAAAATAATTAAAATTTTAATTGTATAAATTAAAAATTTAATTAAAAAAATTTGAAACCAATTAAATTTTTAATTGTATAAATTAAAAAAATTAATTAAGAATAACACATTTTTTAAAAAATGAAAAATTTTAAAAGTTATTTTTTTTTTAAATAAAATGGTATAAAAAAATATTTCTTCAAACTTTACCAAATATATTTATGCCGTGAAGACATAGTCAGTGAAACAATTTTATAAAGTTGATTACAAACTATAAACCAAATGAGAATTCAAAAAACTATATAAAAAATAAAAAAACTTTCAACAAACTGTCTATACTCACGTATTTTATTTTGTATGTAATATTCAATGCAAGAGAAAACCCCACACTCCCACACACACGGACAGCAAAACGAAAAAAAACAAGTAAAGCTAATAAAATAATTAATTATATTAATTAAATACTTAATTAATATTAAATTTAAAAACAATTAGAATGTTAATTAAAATAAAGCTAAACATTTAATTAAACAACTAATTATATTAATTAAAAATTTAATTGATATTAAATTAAAAAATAACTAAGATTTAAATTAAAATTAAATATATGATATTATTTTCTGTGTACGTTTCTAGAGAGAAGGCATATTTATCGTTCAATTGTTGTTACCTACTTGCAAATGCACCACCCTGCACAGCGGGAGAAATGCATAATTTTTTGGAAATAATTCCGCCATTCTGTAAGTACTGTAAATACTGCTAAAGGTGTCCTTCTTTTGTCCTACTGCCTCCTTCGTGCCAACGCTGGGCTCCAACTTCCAAACTTAAGGTTAGGTTAGGGTGGCGGTGTACGATTTACACCTCGCATAGACCTTTTGGTCCATAGCGATACCACAAAACTTTTTTCTTTTTCGCTAGCGGCGCAAGTTAAACACGTTCAAAGTCATTGCGGATCTCTTTAATATTCTTAGATCCATTCGCGTTATATCCTCCAAAGTATTAAAGCTTATCTGACCAGTAATCGATCGGAGACTTCTTGCCACCGCTGGACAGTGACAAAGTATGTGTTCTATCATTTCATCCACTCCTGGTGAGCCGCATCTTTTACAACTGGCGTCCGGGATGAGTCTAATATTCTTAGCATGAATGCCGATGAGACAGTGACCAGTTATTATTCCCGTCAGAGCTTGACATTCCCTTCTCGTAAAAAACTTAAGCTCAGAAATACATATGTTAGCTATGAGCATACAAAATTTCTGAATCATTTCCATAAAAATTATCATTTCTCCCACTGTGCCCTGTAGAGGTCTATTTTACTACAATTTGTGTTGCGTTTAATAAAATGTAGACCCATTGGGTTCATGTTTGAATTGGGAACTCATTTCCCGGTAAACAGCGGTTACCAACCTTTTCGGCTCGCGTACCCCTAATTTTAGATTTTGTCAGCCGCGTACCCCCTAAAGAGTTTTTTGTTTTCGTTAAAAAACTTCACATATAAATATTAGAGTTAATTTTGAAATTTTTGATCTGCGGGTATTATAATTTTTTTTAAAGGATTTAGGCGAGATCAAAACAATGGTGCTATTTTTTTTGGAAAATATTTGCTCCTAGGGAGGGTTCAATGCATCTAAAAACGCGGATTTTGAGCTGACTTTTCTGCAGAGCAAAAACGGCTGAAAATATTGCAAATCTTATTTCACCAGTCTATTCTACCCCAAAAATTAAAACGGACGTTTTTTGAACTCTTAAAAAGTAAAAAAGTTCCAAAAACCCATCACAGGTGGCGGAAATATAACGTTCCCTAGTAAAAAAGTTTTGATATTATGATATATAATTTGATTAAATCATATTAAATTATATAAGACTTTTTATATGCTTAGATCTAATTTTATCTAAGATTTATTGCGGCTCCATTTTCTTATCTGAGGTTATACATAAATATATCTGACTTTATGTAATTATATAAATCTACATTAATTTATATAAAATAAGATCAAATGGATTTAATTGGATGTGACCACAATTCGGATCTAATTGTATCATTTTTTATATTTGTGTATCTAAAATAATACATTTATATCAATATCTGATCCAACTTGATACAGCCATTTTTGAGATCAAATTAGATCTTAAAAGTTTTTTTTTTACTCGGGTTATTAATTTTTTTCAAATGTTGTTTTCTTTTAATACGAGGGCAGATGAATATGTTGGAAACCATAGACAAGTTCTGCTATTGCCCTTTATATCGTATTTGTATTCCACAGAATGGCTGCTGTTCAGGCTTTCAAATAATGCAAAAATCTCACATTTTTCGGGAAAATTTAAAGAACAGATTTGGAGTAAGGAGATCAAAGACTACTATAATCGATCATCAGAATTCGATCCGGAAAATGAGTGTTGAGCGGTATAATCAACTATCATTTTACGTGATCACAGTCCTGACATCATAAAAAATTTGGGAGCCATATTCGGAATCAGCATCGAAAGGTTAATCGAAAACAAGTTGTCAGATCTCAAAATATTATCCAAAAATATCAACTTTCTTAAAAACCTGATGTTATGGAAAAATTTTAAAGCTAGATGCGAGACCAGCATTGAAGTGTTAGTCTAAAACGAATGTCCAAACTACTTAAATTTTACGTAACCCCGCGGACAGTTTCGCGTACCCCCTAGTGGTAAGCGTACCATAGGTTGGTAACCGCTGTTGTAGAGTATTTTACATCCAAAAAATTAACAAAACAAATTCTCCAAAATAGTTTATGAAATTTATAAAAAATGGGAAATTTCCTAACTTTTGTGGAAAAAACTTTAGCCCTCCGGGTAATGGTTTCAAAAACCAATATGCAGTTAACAAGATTTTCAACATCCTGTTTGCCCCTAAATTCCCGTGCCTTGAATAATATGCAAGGTAGAGCGAAACGGACAAAAAATTTGGATCAAAATCTAAGGCGATCCTTAAAGGGCTTAAAGGGGTGTATGATCCGAATTGGATTCTTTTTTTTCAAAATTTCTAGCTAAAATTGCAAAATATAATTTCACGATAACTTACTTTTGATTATTTTGCAACAAAAAAGAAAACACCACCATTAAAAAGACCCTGTTTAAAAAGGCTAATTTATGTCATTACACCGAACGCATATACACGAAACTTATCCATACATAAAATAAAAGTAAATAATTGAGATTATAATGGTGTAAGCAGTTGTATGTGTAAAACATGTATACGCTACATTTACCATTACAAATGAATTAATAACTTCCCAGCCAGAAATTGCCAACCGTTCCAAAGAAAAAGTACTGGCAAAGTAATTTATTTTTTGTATAGCAAGCTCTTTTTAGTAAAGTACTTGGTTTTACCGAATTTAGTACTTTGCTAGTACTTTTTTACCAAACTAAAGACGGTTTCTTTATTTGAAATATTTTTTTAATAATTTAATTAAATTTTAACATTTTAAAAGGATGTAGCAATAAATTCGCAAATTTCTCCATTTTTTTATGTTTTCGCGAGATTAGCCCATAAAACTTTTTTTATATGCCAGCATCATTTTACGAGATAATTCAAGGGTCCGTCTTTTAGTATATTATGTAATGTGATAACTTTTAACACTTAACTGACCAAAAATAAACAAAAACTATTATTTCAGTGTTTGCCTACACCGTCCGGCAGCCAATACTAAACATGAACCGAATGATATACGTCTAAAAGTAGAGTCAAATTTTCATTTTTCATTTCGTGATCCTGTTTCCTTTTTAAAGTACTTCAAAGTTTTAAAAGATAACCTTTTATGATATCTAAATATATAAAAATGGGAAAATTGGCGGAGATCCTACTCTTTTATTTGCTATCACTAGTGGCATCCCAGGAAATGTACAATGTACATATATTTAAAAAATATTTTTTAAAAATTTAATCCTCTACAACTTGGAAGTCCTTTTAAAAGGATCACGAAATGAAAAACTGTAAATGCAGTTTTACTACGTTTAGTCGTAGTTTTGTTAAGATAACTTTTGCAAATTAAAACTTTTTTGGTCAGTTAATTGCTTAAGGTTCCCCCATTATATACTTAACAAGTAAAAAAGTTAAATTCGGCATTGCCGAATGTAGTGATACCCTCCACAATTTCAAAAAGATTATTGCAAAAAACTTTATTTAAAAGGAAATTACTTTTGAAAAAAAAAAAAAATTTGAAAAAAAATTTTCGCGAAAAAAATTTTTGTAAAAAAAAACCGCGATTTTTTTTTTTTTGTGTTCGTACTTGTTTAAATACCATTTGGTGTTCAATTATGTTCACATATGCCAACCAGAAGCCGAATTAAAGCATTTTGTATTTTTAGGTTATGTTGAATGTACTGAAATTTTTGAGGTGTGCTTACATTTTCGTTCATAACTTTTGAACCGCTGAACCGATATTGCTCAAATGCAATACCAAACTTCTCGGGAGAACTTCCAATAAATATGTTAAGTTTCAGTCATCTCTGTGCAATATTTTGTCCGCGACAGCATTTTCCACAGACAGACAGACAGACGGACAGACGGACATCGCTAGAATGTCTTAAAATCGTTCGGGCATCATGAATATATATACTTTATGGGGTCCCAGATCGATATTTCGATGAGTTACAAACAGAATGACAAACTTATATATACCCTCTATCACTAGAGTGGAGGGTATAAAAATGGGCCCTCATCATTAAAATGATTCTGCTATATTAAAAAAAAATTGCAATTTTTAACATGATGGTCCATATCATATAGATGTCTTTTGTTCACTATTCGTAGTGTTAGGGATGCCTTTATGATTCACTAAAAGCAAGTTTTTTATCAAAGACCAACTTAGAGGTTAATTTCGCGAGAACCTTGAAAAATTAAGAAATTCGCGAATTTAAGGGCTTAAGATGAAAAGCTTTAAACCATTTTTTTTTTTTTTTTTATTTACAACTCATTTTAAATAATTTTAACCTAACCGAGAACTGGTAACAATGACCGTCGTCTCGTTGTAGCGAAATCGACCAAGGGTTTTGATGGGAATCGAACCCACGACCCTCTGTTTCAAAGGCTAGCACGCTACCAACTAGCCTACAGGGGCCCCTAGCTTTAAACCAAATTTTACAATTTTTTTTGTTACAAACATGCTGGTAATATATATATATATTTGTTCCTTTTACTCCTGCAAGGAGCATAGGGCTGGTAATAAGTTAATCTTTAATGACATATTGCAAGAAAACTGTACCATATATCAAAAAACGGAGTACGACTTTGGACTCAGCATGTCTCAAATAAATGGAAATATTGGTCATACCTCTTATTTTCTAAAATAGTGGTCACTTTTGTCATGCTGTGTTAATATATAATTTATTTCAAATGAAAAAATTAAAAAAAGACTTCTAATGTACAAATTATTAAATAAAAAAATAATTTTATTCATACATTTTTAATTTTGTAATGGATTATTTTAGTTAAAAAGCTATTTACAAAAAATCTCGGATAATACTTTTCAAAGTTCAGGGAAAGCGCTTTTAAAAGTACTTTGCCACTACTAAATGGTGTTATCATTTAGCATCTTAGCAAGTACTAAAAACCCAAAAAAAAGGTACTTTGCCAGTATTAATACCACCTTATTAGGTACTTTGCCAGATCTGGCCCGTATGTATTTTTCTGCCTGGGTTTATATGTAATTATTTTAATTTATGGCGACACATTTACATCTATCGTCTACGTCACACACATGTATGCATTTATACACACATACATTTAAAGTCCAGAGTTAAATATGAAAATAACATTAAAAAAGGATACAAGTGACATCCACAGACTCTTCGGTACGATAAAACTGTGATAGAATACTAGCAACATTAAAAAGATGACAAACTGGTAAAGTTTACCGTAAATAGCTGAGCTAAGTATTTTTGTTTCTAATCCCTCAACATAAGGGACAATGGAAAATGTGCCATAATATAAATTTGGAACATATTTATTCTCTTTGTAGGAATGGGGATAATCCGAAGAATATTTAAGTTCTTTATTGTGAGTTGGATTTGAGAAGTTTTAAATAGAAAATAATTGTTTAAGGATTTTTTTGAAAAGAACCCAGCAAAACTTTGGGTGTATGATGGTGATTATATAACACATTACCAGGTAATGTATATCCCTTATTTGTAGCATTATTTTGGGATGTCTTACCAAACATTTGTTCAAAAACGTATTATTTGAAAGTAAAAAGTAATGTCTTACTAATAACTTGCTACGTAATGCATGATTATTGCAAAAAATGTATTTCATATTAAATATTTCTAAACATTAAATCATGAATGAATTACATTTGGTTACATTATGTATTATTTCAAAGTTTAAAATAGTGCATTATTTATAATTGGATGCATAATGCATTACAATAACATAAAAATAAATATTTTATAAAAAATGCATAAATTTAAACTAGAGATGGGCTCAGAACAGGAATTTTCTAATGACACATATTCACTCACGAGCATATTTTATCTACTTACACTCACTTACAATCACGTGTGTAAATTTTATACAAAATTACTTTTTCACTACTCGTAACACCTTATATATTATGCTCTAGTATGCTATATTTTATACCTTACTCGTTTGCTTTGCTTTGCTTTGCTTTAAATTTAATCAATTATTTTATACCTTGCTGGTATTCCTTGTCATAATGTGGATGCATTACTTTGAGTCTCGTGCCCTGTTAAAATCACCAATGCTGCAATGAATAATATAAGCAATCCTATACCTTATTTTATACCTTATTTGGCTATCTAAGTTTTGCTGGGAAGCACTGTTGTTTATTTGAGCGACTAATCACGGATGTATTAAAGGGTAATCCTTAAATGAGGGTATGTGAGTTACCTTCGATTGATACAAACTCTCGAAAGTAAATGATAACACCGTCCGACACACTTTTGTACACATGGACCAGACCGAAAAGTTCTAAAGTAGGGCTGAAAATAAAATACACGTGTCTCCCAGTTTTTCTAGATCAGTTCGCGTTTTCGCGAAAAACTCCAATAAAAAAAGTTGTATTTTTCCAAAGTAGTGTGATATAACCCGTATAAAAAAATAATTATATCAAAACGTATCTCTTTTGATAAAAATATATCTAAATGGATGTAATCATATCTAAATATCTAAATGGATGTAATCAGATCTACTCCATATATATTCAGATCTGCTTTAGATATGTTTCGATCCGTAAATTGAGTCTATCTGACAATCTATATGGGGCATTCCATGTGAAATCGGACACTTTGAAAAACTTTTTTTTTAGATTTTCCCAATTTGTTTACAGTTTTTAGTACCCTTCGAAAACTCCTTCGTGGTAAATTTTCAGATTTTTTTGATGACCCGTTCAAAAGATATCGAATTTTTAAAAATTGGTAGTTTGTTCCTTTACTCAAACTTCTTTTAATCATAACTTCTTCAATAATGGTCCAAATTTAAATTTTTTTTTTCAAAATTTTTGTTTTTCTAAGTACTTTCTAAAAAAAAATCCCAAAAAATTCTTAAAAGCGCTCTAGTATGCGATTTTTAAGTTTTAAAATTTAAATCTCATTTTTGAAACTGTTTGTACTCTTCGATTTTTTTGTAATTTTTTTGTGTAAAACTTCTATTAATTCTACAAATTTTTTGCCCAGGACGATCGTGGGATAACGATTATTACTATTTTTTAAAATTTTTTGAAAAAATTTTATTGTAATTTTCCAATCTTAAAATCATTTCTAATGCTCCAATGGTGCGTCATAGAGGGGTCCTTTATAAGACCGACCCCCATTAATTTTTACGTCTTAACATTTCTTTGGAACAAACTAATACCCTATCTCCAATTTCTAAGGGGGCTCCCACACAAAACGACATTTTTTAAAATTTGTTCCAACCGCTCTAACTGCCCTAATAGTGCCCTTAGAGCAACAAAATGTATGACCGACCCACAATATTTTTTTCGTCCAAACATTTTCTCTGAACACACCTACCCTCTATCTTTAACTTTTAAGGCGGTCCCTATACATTTTTTTTTATTTTTTGTAAATTTGTTTTATTTAATCAGCTTCTACCGGTCCAATGGTGCGTCCGAGAGGGGTCATTAGTGAGACCGACCCCCATTTATTTTTACCCTACAACATTTTTTCAAAACATACCTACGCCCTATCTCCACTTCCTAAGTAGGCTCCCATACAAAATTACATTTTTATAAAATTTGCTCCAACTGTTATTTGTATGGGAGCCTACTTAGGGAGTGGAGATAGGGCGTAGGTATGTTTTGAAAAAATATTGTACGGTAAAAATAAATGGGGGTCGGTCTCACTAATGACCCCTCTCGGAAGCACCATTGGACCGGTAGAAGCTGATTAAATAAAACAAATTTACAAAAAATAAAAAAAAAATGTATGGGGACCGCCTTAACAGTTAAAGATAGAGGGTAGGTGTGTTCAGAGAAAATGTTTGGACGAAAAAAATATTGTGGGTCGGTCATACATTTTGTTGCTCTAAGGGCACTATTAGGGCAGTTAGAGCGGTTGGAACAAATTTTAAAAAATGTCGTTTTGTGTGGGAGCCCCCTTAGAAATTGGAGATAGGGTATTAGTTTGTTCCAAAGAAATGTTAAGACGTAAAAACTAATGGGGGTCGGTCTTATAAAGGACCCCTCTATGACGCACCATTGGAGCAGTAGAAATGATTTTAAGATTGGAAAATTACAATAAAATTTTTTCAAAAAATTTTAAAAAATAGTAATAATCGTTATCCCACGATCGTCCTGGGCAAAAAATTTGTAGAATTAATAGAAGTTTTACACAAAAAAATTGCAAAAAAATCGAAGAGTACAAACAGTTTCAAAAATGAGATTTAAATTTTAAAACTTAAAATTCGCATACTAGAGCGCTTTTAAGAATTTTTTGGGACTTTTTTTTAGAAAGTACTTAGAAAAACAAAAATTTTGAAAAAAAAAATTTAAATTTGGACCATTATTGAAGAAGTTATGATTAAAAGAAGTTTGAGTAAAGGAACAAACTACCATTTTTTAAAAAATCGATATCTTTTGAACGGGTCATCAAAAAAATCTGAAAATTTACCACGAAGGAGTTTTCGAAGGGTACTAAAAACTGTAAGCAAATTGGGAAAATCTAAAAAAAAGTTTTTCAAAGTGTCCGATTTCACATGGAATGCCCCATATATATAAAAGAGTTGGGTGAGTGAGTGACTGACTGACTGAATGACTGACTGCCTGACTGATTCATCATCGCCCAGCCCAAACCGCTGAAGCTAGAGACTTGAAATTTGGACTGTTGGTTCACCTCCCGGAATATAGATCCACTAAGGCTGGATTTTTGCCAGTGTTGATTCTAAGGGGGTAAAACGGGTAAAAAACTGTACTTTTGGTACTTTTTATATCTCCCGAAATAATGGTCATAGAGACTTGAAATTTGGACTGTATGTTCACCTCCCGGAACGTAGACCCACGAAGGCTGGACTTTGGCCAATGTTGATTCTAAGGGGTAAAAAGGGTAAAAAACTGTACTTTTGGGGTACTTTTTATACCTCTTGAAATAATGGTCATAGAGACTTGAAATTTGGACTGTATGTTCACATCCTGGAATATAGATTCAGTAAGGCTGGATTTTTGCCAGTGTTGATTCTAAGGGGGTAAAAAGGGTAAAAAACTGTACTTTTGGTACCTTTTATATTTCCTTAAGTAATGGTCCTAGAAACTTGAAATTTGGAATGTAGATTCACCTCCCGGAAAACAGGTTCACTAATTCTGGGTTTTTGCCAATGTTGATTCTAAGGGGTAAAATGGGTAAAAAGTGTACTTTTGGTACTTTTTATATTGCTTTAAATAATGGTCTTGGAGACTTGAAATTTGGACTGTATGTTCACCTCACGAAATATAGATCCCCTAAGGCTAGACTTTTGCCAATGTTGATTCTAAGGGGGTAAAAAGGGTAAAAAACTGTACTTTTGGTACCTTTTATATTTCCTTAAATAATAGTCCTAGAAACTCGAAATTTGCAATGTAGGTTCACCTTCCGAAAAAAAATCCACTAATGCTGGGTTTTTAGCCAATGTTGATTCTACGGGGGTAAAATGGGTAAAAAAGTGTACTTTTGGTACTTTTTTTTATTTATTGAAATAATGGTCATATAAACTTGAAATTTGGAATGTAGGATCCTTTTCTAAAAAAACAATATGGAAAGATACTATTTGAAAATTTTGATTCTAAGGGGGATAAAAGAGGTAAAAAGTGTACTTTTGGTACTTTTTTTTATTACCTTTTATAAAAAGTACCTTTTATAAAAAGTACCTTTTATAAAAAGTACCTTTTATAAAAAGTACCTTTTATAAAAAGTACCTTTTATAAAAAGTACCTTTTATAAAAAGTACCTTTTATAAAAAGTACCTTTTATAAAAAGTATCTTTTATAAAAAGTACCTTTTATAAAAAGTACCTTTTATAAAAAGTACCTTTTATAAAAAGTACCTTTTATAAAAAGTACCTTTAATAAAAAATATCTTTTATAAAAAGTACCTTTTATAAAAAGTACCTTTTATAAAAAGTACCTTTTATAAAAAGTACCTTTTATGAAAAGTACCTTTTATAAAAAGAACCTTTTATAAAAAGTACCTTGTATAAAAAGTACCTTTTATAAAAAGTACCTTTTATAAAAAGTACCTTTTATAAAAAGTACCATTTATAAAAAGTACCTTTTATAAAAAGTACCTTTTATAAAAAGTACCTTCTATAAAAAGTACCTTTTACAAAAAGTACCTTTTACAAAAAGTACCGGTTATAAAAAGTGCCTTTTATAAAAAGTACCTTTTAAAAAAGTACCTTTTATAAAAAGTACTTTTTATAAAAAGTACCTTTTATAAAAAGTACCTTTTACAAAAAGTAAGGTACTTATGGTACTTTTTATATATCCTGAAATAATGATCATAGAAACTTGATATTTGGAATGTAGGAAGAGAAAACAAATTCTGGAAAAAGCAGTTTTTGAAATTTCCTTTTCTTACGGGGTGGAACGGGTAAAAATTTAAGCTTTAGGTACGTTCTAATTTCCGGAAGTAATGGCCCTAGAATCTTGAAATTTGTAATGTAGGATCATTCGGTAAGAAAACATTCTGGAAAAATACTTTTTGGAAATTCCGCTTCTTAGTAGGGTAAAATGGCTAAAAAAAAAGTGTACTTCCGGTAATTTTAATATTTTCTGACGTAATGGTTCTAGAAACTTAAAATTGGATGTAAAATTCTTCTGTGAAAACCAAAATTTTGGGAAAAATACTTTTTGGAAATTCCGTTTCTTAACGGGGTTAAAAAGTATACTTTTTGTACTTTTAATATTTGCTGAAAAAATATTCCTAGATAATTGCAATTTGTAATGTAGGATCCTTCGGTGAAGAAAAAACATTCTGGAAAAAGTACTTTTTGGAAATTCCGTTTCTAAGGGGGTAATAATGTGTAATTTTGGTACTATTTTTTTTTTCTATAATAATTGTCTTAGAAGCTTGAATTTTGGAATGTGTCCTTTGGTGAAAAAAAAACAATCTGATATGCTAACGTATTTTTAAAAGATTCCGTTTCTAGAGGTGTATAAAAGTGTTTTTTTATCCTTTTTATACTTCTTGAAATAATGATCCTAGGCAGTAAAAATTTGAATGATGCATTCTTTAGTGAAAAAATATTTTGGAAAAAGTACTTTTTGGAAATTCTGTTTCTAAGAGTCTTAAAGGGCATAAATAAGTGTAAGTTTGGTACTTCTTATATTTCTTGAAATAACGGTTCGGAAAAAAAGGTTTTTTGAAAATTTAATTTTAAGTGGTAAAGGTGGAAATGGTTATTTCTACCTATCTAACTATTAAAGCCTAGAAACTCAAAATTTGACGTGCAATATATATAAGATAAATACAATAGCACTTTTCATTTCTGTAACACATATTATATGGAGAGGAATGAAACTTGCATGGGGATTGAATTGGAAATGAAGTGGAGTAGAACGGGGAACGAAATGGAATATAGCGGGGAACAATATAGAATGATACTTTTTACTAAAATTTTCGTATTAAACTTTTTAACTCCATATTTTTTCTCACCATATGTTTTTTTACCCAAAATTTTTTTATTCCAATTTCTTTTTTCACTGAAATATTTATTCACTCAATATCCAAAATCCCGATATAAGGGCTCGAAAATTGTCAACATTTTTTTCACAGGAACGTACATGACAACGTACCACCGAAATTATTCAAATTTTATTGTTTACCCGAGTAAAAATTTTTATATGATGCAATATATATTGATATGTAATACAATATATATTAAAATTGGATGTAAAATTCTTCTGTGAAAACCAAAATTTTGGGAAAAATACTTTTTGGAAATTCCGTTTCTTAACGGGGTTAAAAAGTATACTTTTTGTACTTTTAATATTTGCTGAAAAAATATTCCTAGATAATTGCAATTTGTAATGTAGGATCCTTCGGTGAAGAAAAAACATTCTGGAAAAAGTACTTTTTGGAAATTCCGTTTCTAAGGGGGTAATAATGTGTAATTTTGGTACTATTTTTTTTTTCTATAATAATTGTCTTAGAAGCTTGAATTTTGGAATGTGTCCTTTGGTGAAAAAAAAACAATCTGATATGCTAACGTATTTTTAAAAGATTCCGTTTCTAGAGGTGTATAAAAGTGTTTTTTTATCCTTTTTATACTTCTTGAAATAATGATCCTAGGCAGTAAAAATTTGAATGATGCATTCTTTAGTGAAAAAATATTTTGGAAAAAGTACTTTTTGGAAATTCTGTTTCTAAGAGTCTTAAAGGGCATAAATAAGTGTAAGTTTGGTACTTCTTATATTTCTTGAAATAACGGTTCGGAAAAAAAGGTTTTTTGAAAATTTAATTTTAAGTGGTAAAGGTGGAAATGGTTATTTCTACCTATCTAACTATTAAAGCCTAGAAACTCAAAATTTGACGTGCAATATATATAAGATAAATACAATAGCACTTTTCATTTCTGTAACACATATTATATGGAGAGGAATGAAACTTGCATGGGGATTGAATTGGAAATGAAGTGGAGTAGAACGGGGAACGAAATGGAATATAGCGGGGAACAATATAGAATGATACTTTTTACTAAAATTTTCGTATTAAACTTTTTAACTCCATATTTTTTCTCACCATATGTTTTTTTACCCAAAATTTTTTTATTCCAATTTCTTTTTTCACTGAAATATTTATTCACTCAATATCCAAAATCCCGATATAAGGGCTCGAAAATTGTCAACATTTTTTTCACAGGAACGTACATGACAACGTACCACCGAAATTATTCAAATTTTATTGTTTACCCGAGTAAAAATTTTTATATGATGCAATATATATTGATATGTAATACAATATATAATTAAACGCAATTTGATCCGAAAAATGGTGGATGTTTTTGCATTAAAAAAGATCAATTTGTATAAAATATGATTTGATTTCATCCGAGTTTTGACCAGACATTGCCATATATTAGTGGATCTAATTAGATCTAATTGCATAAAAACATGTAAAATCCTGGTGTTTTTTGGTTTGGGTTGAGTTACACCACAGGTCAACGATACATTCACCAAACATATAATGTTCTTAAACAAAAAAATGTTCGGGTACGCTTCGAACCAGATAGGTGATATACATAACCCTAACAAGGAAATGTTTAGGAACATTTTAAAAAGTTTCTTATACTTTGCCTTAAAAACTTAGAAAATTGTTGGTAAAATGGAAACATATAGTGTTATATATGGAACAGAATAGGATATATCGCTCATTTACTTGTATAGTGTCATAACTCAAAATATGTCGTTTTTGGGTAAACCATACATAATTATTTGTTATATCCTACTTTATATTGTGTCAAAAATTCGTATTAATATCTTTTAAACTCACCGTTTGAGAAGAGAACACGCCATTATAACATTTTCTATGTACGGGCCATTCGCAATGTAAAACATGTTTCAATTGTAAACTTTAAACAGGTTTTCTGTAAAATCAAACATTTTGCGTTATGACACTATACAAGTAAATGAGCGATATGTATATAATTTTATATTAAATTATACAGAAAAACAAATTTTGTATTGACCCTCATGTAATTTTATATAATTATATCAACCGTACACCTTTTAATCCGAATCATGATTCAATTATAATTAAAAAAATTTAGAAAATATCTCACGGATGTATAATCATATATAATTTATTATGTTTGTATCAAGTTATATATTGTAATATATGTTTATTTTTACTCGGGTAAGTTATTCAATGAAATATTATTTTATGAAAGACTTAAACGTCCACAATTAAATACAACAAAGACTACATATGAGTCATTTTTTGAAATCGGTAGGGTAATCCTGATCTTTCTATTATCCGGTATTCAATATAACCGGTAACGAAGTGCCGGCGGGCGAGCTAGTATTACATATATGAACATATCTGAAAACGTCTGATCATATATGCCATATATGCCAGATCCCAGAAAAACTTTGGTAATGGGTAGTGATTATCAGGTAATGTATATAACTTATTTGTAGCATTATTTTATGATGTCTTACCAAACATTTGTTCCACAATGTATTATTTTAAAATGAAAAATAATGCATTACTAATAATTTGCTACGTAATGCATGATTATTGGAAAAAATATATTTCATATTTATTATTTCTAAACATTATATCGTGGATGACTTAAATTTGGTTACATTATGTAATTTTCACTCATTTTTCAGCTCAGAAAAGTATTTTGCTTTTTTAATTTTACTATAAATTTTTTTTAATTTATTAAAAATATTAACAATTTTAATATTTTGAGTGGTATTTATTGTTAGCTAGAACTGATTGCAGACGTCTATGCATTGATTCCAGTAAATTCTAAAATTTTTGGAGAAGTATTTTGTACCATTCTTCTTCCAATGCTTGTTTTAAAGTAGTTTTTATTGAAATGTTTTTTTTTTCTTCCAAATGAGCCCAACGATATTTGATAGGATTCATGTCGGGACTTTTAGGTAGCGTTGCCAGATGATTTATGTTGAATAAAAACCACTTTTTAACGTCAAAAGTTGTGTGTTTTGACTCATTATCACGTTGGAGGTAAAGCTCATTTCGCGATAGCCCCATTTGTTCAGCACTGGAATGGTAATGTTTCCGCAACATGTGGAGATTTATCCTTTTTGGGAAAAAATTAACATGCCAGTGCTGAACAAATCGGGCTATCGCGAAATGGAATTAACTTCCAACGTGGTAATGAGCCAAAACACACAGCTTTTGACGTGAAAAAATGGTTTTTATGCAACACCAAACATCTGGCAACACCACCATAAAGTCCCGACATTAATCCTTTCGAAAATCTTTGGGCTCATTTGGACAAAAAAATCATGTAACACAACATTTCAATAAAAACTACTTTAAAACAAGCATCGGAAGTAGAATGGTACAAAATACTTATTAAAAATTTTAAATTTAGTGGAATCAATGTCCAGAAGTCTAGAACTAGTTCTGGCCAACATAAAAAACCATTCAGAATATTAAAATTGTTAATTTTTTTAATTAATTTACAAAATGATATATTAAAATTAAAAAGCAAAATACTTTTGTGAGCTTAAAAATTAGAGACAATTTGATATTTTCTTAAAAATTTCATGCATGAAAAATTAAAATGAAGTGTTTAAAAATACAAAATTAAAGTTTAATCTTCGCTTATTTAATATTCAATAAAACATATTTATTTTTAAACATAAATATTTTTTTATAGCATTTTTTTTTTAAATTTCATTATATTTTGCATAGGCAAAATACTTTTGTGATACAGTGTATGGTTTTATCAAAAGAGATATGTTTTGATATAATTATTTTTTACACGGGAAGTCGAAAAATTTATTAAATCTACTTGTGAGCTAAATAATTTTAAACATGTCTCTAGACATGTCCGATTCATGTGTACAGCCAAAATTTTGAATTTGTCGGACAGTGTAATAACTCACACTAACGACCTTTTTCCTACTCACACTCACGTGAGTTATTTTAATTTCAACAACAACTATATGGTAATCATACACTCAAAAAAAACTTGTAAAACAACAAGAAAAATTTGAAACTTTTTTTTGCTACCTCCTATTTGACAACAATTCGTTGTAATTTTACAAGCTTTTTACCGACAATTTTGTAATTTTACAAGAGTTTTACCAATTAAATTGTAAACTTAAAATGAGGTTTCGTGTTTTTACTAGATTTTTTGCGAACTCCTATTTTACGAGAATTCCTAATAGAAATGACGAGATTTTTCGTAATTTTACAAGCTTTTTACGAATAAAATTGTAAATTTACAACTTTTTTGGCGCAATAAAATTAACAAGGAAATCTCATAAATTTACTAGAGTTTTTTTTATAAAAAAAAAACCTTGGAAATTTTTAAAATTAAAAAAAAAACATTGTAAAATTACACAAAAAAAATTAAATTTCGATCGAAAATGTTTTGTTAAAAAACAGGAAAACTGACAAATTTTGGTAAAATATGATTACGAGACATTTTCTAGTAATTTTACAAGTTTTTTTTTTTTTGTGTGTACTAATAATATAGAAAAATTGAAAAAAATCTAAGAAAAAGAGAAAACAGGAAAATTTTAGAAATTAAAAATAAAAAAACAGGATAGTATAATTGGTTTATTTGATCCGGTGGAGCAGAATAGCGCTCTTACTTGTTTAAAACTGGAACACATTATAGTAAATTACTATAAAAGATAGATTTCGACAAACCGATATGTTATTTTCATTAAAAAATTCCCCATGTGAAGAAAATCATTCGATTTCAAATCGATCGATTTTGAATTTTCAATCTCGATGATTTTGAAATATTTATAAGTAAAATGAGACAAAATTGTATAAATTCATTTAAAAACAATTTTAAGTTATTTAAGTTTTTCTGTTCACTTTCCTATTTTAGATTTTTAACGAAATCGATCGAAATTGAAATCGTTTGATATCCATCACATAGTAGAATATAACGGTTTTCCGAAAGGCGGTTGTAACCGTGAAACTTTTTTGGGGACTTTTGGAGAATATTTTATCTATGTCGAATACACAGCTCAACAAGAAAATGCGTATTGGATTCTGGTTAGTGATTTGGATAGTGTCTGTTGCGCTGATTTCAAATCCGGAGCCCAAATTTGTCTATCACGTCAGGATTTTGAGTAATTCGCGGTTAAAGTGCCGAAAAAGGGCATTTTTGACCATATTTAAAAGCTTATAACATTTTATCCTGACATGCAAATGACTTGGTATCATGCTCGTTCGAAAGCTTGTAATTTTCTCTTAAAGATAAGATTAAATGTTATAAAAATTTAATTTTCTAAAATGGTAAAAAAATCATAAGCAAAAAACCTTCCATTTTTTCAATATTTAGTTTATTTACACAGTGTTTATGAACAAATTTCCTTACAAATTCATATGTAAATTTAAGATTTAAAGCACTTGTGGCTAATCATTTTTTTACCATTTTAGAAAATTAAATTCCAAGAAGATTTGATCTTGTCTGGAAGAGAAAATTACACACTTTCGAATGAGCTTGATACCAAATCATTTGCATGTCAGGATCTTATTTTATAGGCGTTCAAAAATGGTCAAAATGGGCCTTTTTTGACACTTTAACCGCGATTTTCTCAAAATTGTGACGTGATAGAAAAATTTGAGTGACCGTTTTGGAATCGGGGCACCAAACCCTATCAACTTTTTTTGGTTTAATCCAAAACGCAGCGACAAACCTCAGATTTGTAGAGCGGTGATATTTATAAATTCTCCAAGGCCCTTAATCCTTCAATTTAACTCTGTACTTTTAACTTTATGTCAAATTACAAATTCACCACAACTTTTAGCCATGTTTACACATAACATTTTCCACACCTCAAGCAAACTAAACTACAACTAAATGGCAAGTGGCAAAAGGTATTTTAAATAACAAGTGAATGTATGTATGGTAGCATGATGTAAGTACAATATGATGGCAACAACATTAACTATAGCATTTAAATCAACAGCAACAACAATAGCAGTGGCAGCAGCAGCATCAACAGACTAACAACATAAAAGATGCACACAGAATAAACAAAAAAAGAAAAATAAATTCAAGAAAAAACCTCAGAATTTTTGAAAAGTCCCAACAAAAAAAAATATGAAAGCATGAAAAGATGAGTAAAAATAGCCAGAAAAAAACAACAAGAAAACAGCTCAGCTTGCAACATTTTATGCTGATCCCTGTCAGGATACAAAATACACATAATCTTCAAAAATAACAAACAAAATAAATTTCCATCCACAATGTTGGCAACAACAAAAACTACAACTACAACATGCATTGCGGTGGCTACGACAACAACATTCAGGACCATCAGTAACCAAGTTTAACAAGAGTTGTAGCTGCAAAAAAAAAGGACACAAAAACCATCATAGAGTATCAAGGTAAATGTATGTTATGTACAAACAGTACAGTTTAACATCAAGTTTTGCCAACAAACATCAACCAATAATGCAGGCGCGATTATGTCCAAACAGGACACTAGTTAAACTACAAAACTCTACTCCTAACCTCCCATTTCTTCATTTTCATCATTCCACAGATTCATCTCATAAACCTCCAATTCTTTTGTTATTTTATATACAGCAGGTTTTTTTTATTTTTTTGTAAATATTTTGTAAATAAAAATACAAACGTAACAATGTGTGTGAGTGAATTTTTGTTAAAGGACATTTGCGCAAAAGGACAACATGCCATCATAGTAAAATAATACCAACAAAAAAAAATCATATAAATTTCAAAATAAACAACAGAAATAAGAAAAAAAAATATCATAGTAAAGTTAAAAAAAATATATATTCAAATATATTTTGTGGATGTGTTAGTAGAAGGCGTTTAAGACAAGGCAACCCTTTTATTCGTTTTAAGTTAAATATCTTGTGATTTGTGTCAAAGTTTATCAAATGTTTTACAATAGTGCAGAATAACGATGTATTTGCAAAAAATCATTGCTATAATGACAGTAGTTTACCCTGAACTAGAGATGCGCGCGTGACACGTATTTTTCGTGATTTACGCGTGAATCACGCGTGATCGTGAGGGAAATTCATTTTTACTCACGTGATCGTGAGTGCGCGTCATTAGAAAAAATAGTTTTGTGCATGAGCAATTTTTTTCTCGTGAGCTTGCGTGATTGTTTTGTGCCGTGTGACACAGAAAACAAGAGGGAAAATCGTAAACATGTTGAATTTAAAGGGTAATTAATACACTCAAAAAAAAAAAACTGTAAAGTTAGCAAAAAATTTAGTCAAATTTAACTAAAAAAACACCTGATTTTGAACCTACTAAATTTCTAGTTAATTTAACAAAAAATATTTAGTTAACTTTTCGTAGAATGAATGTAGCAAAAAAAAAACCGTAATTTTAACTAAAAATTCAGCTGAAAATTTCGTAACATTTTTTATTAGTTGAATTCAGCTAAACTTTTTGTAAAAAATTGTAAGTTTGGTAAATACTGGTTTTAAACACTAACGCTTCACTTATTTTTTCTTTTTTTTTACAGCATTAAGTTCAGCTTAAGTAGGACTTATGAGATTTGCATAGGAGGCTACACAAGAAATGTTTAAAATTTTTCACTTGACAAAAATGTTACAAAAAATCAGCAAATCAATTAGTAAAAATTCGTAAACTCACTTTTAAAGTCAACAAAAAAAATTAATTCAAAATTTGTACAAAACTAATATTTTCGTAAATTGAACTTAACTAGAAAAAGTAGTTAAAAAGTTGATTTTAACTAAAAATTTGCTAAAAAGCCAGTAAACTCGAGTTAACAAAAAAAATTTTGTTAACTTTACAGTTTTATTTTTTTGAGTGTACCCAATTGTGATGTAAATAAATGTTTGTGATTGTTTTTAGGAATTTAAATTCTTTTTGAGCAACAAATCGAAAAAGTGAAATAAAAATTTGTTTATTTTAATTTCGTGAGTCTTCGTGAGCGTTATTATTTCGTCAGCGTGAGAAAAAATTTAGTTACTCACGAGAGCGTGCGTGAACGTGAGTAGACAAATAAATATCGTGCGTAAGCAATATTTTTATTTCGTGAACGTGAGCGTGCGTGAGTCAAAATTCACTCACGCGCCCTTCTCTACCCTGAACCCTTATCATTTTAAAATTAGCTAAAGTAAGTTTGTTTTAAATTTCAGCAATTTAAATGGTACTAAAATGGTTTCTTAATCAACTATACTTTAGCACGCAGGACGACGTCCACACATGCTTTTTGTAAGATTCTCTATCTGCCATCTTTGGAACTTTACATTCAGGAATGCACTCAAAATAATACATTAGTTGATTAACTAATTTTATTTGCTAATGCTAGTAAGCTAACCCTTTACAGATTTTTAGTTGAGATTAGCATATTAGCAAAAATATCTTGTAAACTTCATTTAGCGCATTAGAAATTTTAAACAAAATTTGAACTATTTTTTTTGCTAAATTTAAAATTGAGTTGGCCAAATTTTTACAAGCTTTTTTGCTAATAGTAGCAAAAATAAATTGTAAATTTTTATTTTAAGAAAACTTAAAATGGCGCTATCTCGGAAACTAAGCCAGATGGAGCAAAATCGAGGCCATTTTTGGTTCTCGGGCTTACCATAGTATCGCCAGTCCTCTTTACAAGTGCGGAATCTAATGGGTCCTAACTTTGGATCCAAAAAAGTTAGCATTCCCGAAAATTTTTAAATGCTCATATCTCGGTAAATATTGCCGACAGAACAAAAAGTCCAAAAGCATTTTTGTAGCTCTCAGCACGTAGAACAACAGCCGTCCGATTGGTTGATACAGCTGAGCGAAACTCAGTTCTGCCGTCAATTTATTGAACATCCATCAGTGCAGAACCGGACTAAAAGAGCAATGGTAAGGAGAGCCAAAGGTCTCAATAGAGATCTTATGCCCTGCTCCTTCACTCCCGTTGAAGTAGAAGCAATAATCTCCAATGCTAAACCCTCCAAAGCTCTTGGTCCTGACGGCATCTCTATGCTGATGTTGTAAAAACTCGGCCCAATAGGTCTGGAGTATCTCGCTCACCTTCTCAATATCTCGATTTGTCAATTGGTGATTCCCGATATATGGAAAGTCGCGCGAATTATTCCAATTCTAAAACCTAACAAATCCGCTCTTGAGGGAGAATCTTACCGTCCGATCTCCCTACTGTCACCTATAGCAAAGGTTTTAGAAGCCCTGTTGGTACCGTCCCTGAAAGAGCACTTCCCGCTCGCCACACACCAACATGGCTTCAGGGGAGCGCATAGCACAACGACGGCTCTCAGCACGATAACCTCCCAGATCTCAGATGCCCTGAACTCTCGAAGACCACATGAACGTACCATTGTTGCAGCCTTGGACCTCTCCAAAGCTTTTGACACGGTCGATCATGCAGTCCTTCTCCAGGACATCTTGAACTCCACCCTGCCTAACAACATAAAACGTTGGCTAGCTGGCTATCTCAACGGCAGGCAAGCGTTTGTGGAGTTCAGAGGTCAGAAATCCCGTTACCGCAAGATAAAGATGGGCGTGCCACAAGGAGGAGTACTCTCACCGATACTCTTCAATCTTTATCTTGCAAGAATACCTGCCCCACCACCAGAAGTCTCAATGGTGTCGTACGCAGATGATTGTACCATATACTCATCTGGCAGAAACATAAACGACGTAAGTGCCAAGATCACACAATACTTGGCCACCTTCTCAGACTTCCTGCGGGAACGGAATTTAAGGTTATCACCGTCAAAATCAACTGTGTCGCTTTTCACAACCTGGACTGCAGAATTTAAGAAGGAACTTGACATCTCTGTCGATGGTAGACGTATCCCTACGGTGCAATATCCCAAAATTCTTGGGGTCTACTTCGACCCTCTTCTTACATTCTCCAAGCACGCCACATATGTCAAGGATAAAGTGAAATCCCGGAATAAGGTCCTTAAAGCCCTCGCAGGTTCCTCATGGGGTAAAGAAAAGGAGATAATTGTAACGACATACAAGGCAATAGGACGCTCAGTTCTCAATTATGCTGCCCCAGTTTGGACCCCATTCCTCAGCCCGACACAGTGGAGAGGTATGCAAACAGCACAAAATCATGCACTCCGAATCGCAACCGGATGCGTACAAATGTCGAACGTGGATCACCTCCACGAGGAGACTAGTGTACTGCCAGTCTTGCAACATAATATGTTGCTTACTAGACAGTTCCTAATGGCATGCCACCTGCCCAGTCACCCCAATCATCAGATTCTGATGAAGGAGCCCCCTGTTCGAAGCATCCGGAAGGACTTCAGACATTGTTACGCTGACATCTCGAACGTAATCCCATCTCACGTTGATCGAGAGTCAGTTGCAAGTGCTCTGAATCGATTACATAGCACGGCGGTCTCGGAAGCTATTAACGGCTACGAGAGTAATCGAGTCCTAAATCAACACCCGCCTGCGATTTCCGGAAAAGAAAGGCAATTGCCCAGGCTAACTAGATCAACCCTGGCACAACTTAGATCTGGTTGGAGCAGTTTTCTCAACTGCTACCAAGCGAGGATAATTCCCGGCACTCTAAACCGATGCCCAGCCTGTCACCTTTCCCCGCATGATACACAGCATCTCTTTAGCTGTCCCGATAGAGTCACGGACTTGCGCCCCGTTGACTTATGGCTAAGACCGATTGAGGTCGCACGTTTTCTCAGGCTCCCCACCATCGATGAGCCCAGCACACAAACATTTACGACAAACTAATTTTATTTTATATTTTCCATCTACAGGGAAGAACACTTGGACCCAGCCCAACTGTTACAACAACAACAACAACAACAGCCGTCCGAGAAATATTTTTGAAGTTGTCGAGTTTTTTAATTCTTAAAACCCCAGTGGTCCCCTAAAATCACGTATCTCAAAAACTAAGCAAGGTAGAGAGAAACGGACAAAAATTTTAGATCATAAACTATGACTATATTTAAGGAACCCAACAAGGTCTTGGCCCATCGGGGTCTGGACCAATCGGCTCCGAACCCAATGGGGTCCTCAAATGTATATGAACTAAGTCGAAATAAAAAAATTTCAGTTAACTAATTTTTGGCAAAACATTTTTGCTAACTTTACCAAAAAAATTGTGGGTTCAAAATCAGCAAATTTTCTTGAAGGTTTACAAGCTTTTTTTACTAACATTACAGTTTTTTTTTTGAGTGTAGAAAAAATTTTTGCCAATAAAGGTCTAACGTCTGAATTGAGAGCATTCCAGCAAAACCTTGGTAATGGGTGCTTATTTTTTAACACATTACCAGGTTACGCATATCCATTATTAATAGCATTATTTTAGGATGTCTTAACAAAATTCGGTTTATTGATGTATTAGAATGAGAAATATTGACTTGCTTCCGATGTGTAACATAATTAGAGTTTTTCACGGAAATTAACGGGGCGGGATTTACCGAGAATTCCCGTAATTTTTCAATCCCGAAATCACGGGAAATAGAGCGGGAATTCCCGGGAATTTTTGTTTCTTTTTAATTGTCCATGTTTTGACGTACATTGATTATTTTGTATGTGATTTTTTTTAGAGTTTTTTTCAAAGTATTTGATACTTGACGGCAGGGAGGAAGGGGACCCAAAAAGTTTATGAAGGGAGACTTGCTGACTGAACAAATTGCTCAAGTCTGAGAAAAATATCTCACCATCTAAATCTTCGATAGGAAATATTAATCAGAACCTGATACATTTTTTTTGAGGGCTGATAAATTTTCTTTCTAAATTTTTCACATCTTAGATGAAATCTCGTTCGATGGAGATTTCGATCATATGGTTGTGTATAAAATGATATGATCGAAATCTCGTTCGAACGAGATTTTACCTCGGCGTGAATATGCCTTTAGGAATGACTCTGAAATCAGCCACGGATCCATGGGGGCGGGGAGGAAATTTCCCCCCCAAACCGAATTCGGAAGAAAAAAATGGAAAAAGGAAAAAAAATGAAACAAGAAAGGAAGGGAAAGAAAAGAACGGAAGAGGGAAAAAGGAAATTGAAAAGAAAATAATCTGAAATAAAATGCTTATGAAAAATATCCAAGGATCTGAAAAAATTTTCTATGAAAAATGTTAAAGAATATTAAAATTTTTCTAGAGAAAAAATGTCGCGGAATGTTTAAATTTTTCTATATGAAAAAATTTTAGAAATTTTTTCAAGGAAAAAATTTAGAATTTTTTTCAAGGAAAAAATTTTGAATTTTTTTTCAAAATTTAGAATTTTTTAATTTGTCTATGTGATAAAACTTTTCTTTATAAAAAATTAAAAAATTTTTATAGGCGAAATATTTGGGAATTTTTCTAGACGAACTTTTTTTTAATTTTTCTAAATAAAAAATATGGGAATTTTTCTATAGAAAAAACTTGAGAATTTTTCTTAGAATTTTTTTATAGTAAAAATCTTAAAATTTTGACAATTTTTATATGAAAAATTTAACAGTTTTTCTATAGAAAAAATCTGATAGTTTTTTTATAGGAAAAATCTGAGAATTTATCATAAATTTACCATAAAATCATAAGTTTTCTTTAGCAAAAATGTTTTTAAATCTCACATTTTTTTACAGAAAAAAAGTAAAATGAAAATAAAATTTCTGAAAATTTGAGAATTTTTTATACAAAAAATGCAATAGAACTATGACTTTTTCTAAAGGAAATATTATAAAGAATCTGGAACTTTTTTAAGGAAAAATGTCTCGAAATCTACACTCAAAATATTTTGTAGGCAAAAACAAATGAAAAACACACTTAAAACCAGTGAATAAACAATTGAAAACCATCCCAGTAATTATTCGTTTGTTTTAACAAACATCAACATTTATTTTTTACTGTTGACAAAATTTTCTAAAATAAATAACATTAAACATTAAATAATTAAGTTTTTTCACTCTTTTTTACCAACAAATTCGAAAAAAATAACCAACGAAAACATTAAAAATTAATGATAGTTCTGTTATTTTTACCAACAAATTTTATAAAAATAACCTACGAAAACAATAAAAATTAATGATTTTGTAGGTAATTTTTTAAAATTTTTTATTGAAATATTTTTTAAAAATTTTTTATAAAATTTTTGGGGAATCGATCCCGCAATCAACTACATTCTGACCAGACACTCTAACCATCGTGCCAAAGTCACTTGATACAAACATGTTTTTATATTTCTATAAATAATTTTTTGATTTTTTTTTTTACAAAAAAATAACTGACTTGTGTAGTTAAAAACTAATGATATTTCATTAAAAAATACCAACAATTTAAAAAAAAATTACTTACACAAATCATTAAAAATCAAAAGAATAATGAGTAGTTTTTACTTACAGAACAAAAATGAATGACTTTAAAAATTAAATGTTAATGAAAGTCTTTATTATAAGGGTTCAAGTTGAAAAAATGCAGAAGAAAAATTGAATTTCTAAAAATAATAGACATTTCTGGTATTTCCCATACCGGTTTCAAACACCCCAGTTAGTGTCATCATCAGTAGGATTTTAAATGTCGGTTTGTCTTGTTAATGAAAACTGTTTTTTATATATGTGAATTTTTATAGTTTCTACAGAATAAATTTTGACAGTTTCCAACACTACAATTCTATTTCTAGCAATCTCAACCTCACTTCATACTTTCTTTCAACTTTTTTGTCTCTTACATTATTTCGCAAGGGTTACCAACATGATCTGGAATTGCAGACACAAATGAAGGAATTTGCATTTTCAATTTCGGAGACGTGCCTAATGGCGACATATTTTTTCAGTTATTTTATTTGATTTTTTCCCGTAAGTACAGATCGAGCACGGGCTCTAATTATATTTGTTATAAGGGTTCAAGTTGAAAAAATGCAGAAGAAAAATTGAATTTCTAAAAATTATAGACATATCTTTATTTTTTAGTACACTCAAAAAATTATGTCATTAACTGTTTGTAGTTTATTCAAAAAGTTTTCCGTTTAGTCGTTTTTAAAAGAAAAAACATTTGTTTGATGTTCAGTTTTTATTAATGACTACATCAGTCCTTTGTTTCAAAAATAACACACTAAAAAATAAAGACTTTCACTAACATTTAATTTATAAAGTCATTTAATTTTGTTCTGTAAGTAAAAACTACTGATTATTCTTTAAATTTTTAATGATTTGTGTTAGTAATTTTTTTTTAAATTGTTGGTATTTTTTAATGATATATCATTAGTTTTTACCTACACAAGTCAGTTATTTGTTTGTAGAAAAAAAACTCAAAAAATTATTTATAGAAATATAAAAACATATTTGTATCAAGTGGCTTTGGCACGATGGGAAGAGTGTCTGGCCAGAATGTAGTTGATTGCGGGATCGATTCCCCAAAATTTTATTAAAAAATTTAAAAAAAATATTTCAATAGAAAATTGTATAAAATAACCTACGAAATCATTAATTTTTAATGTTTTGGTAGGTTATTTTTTTGGAATTTGTTGGTAAAAATAACAGAACTATCATTAATTTTTAATGTTTTCGTAGGTTATTTTTTTCGAATTTGTTGGTAAAAAAGAATGAAAAAACCGTAATTTTTTAATGTTTAGTGTTATTTATTTTAGAAAATTTTGCCAACAGTAAAAAATAAATGTTGATGTTTTTAAAACAAATGAATAATTACTGGGATGGTTTTCAATTGTTTATTCACTGGTTTTAAGTGTGTTTTTCTTTTGTTTTTGCCTACAAAATATTTTGAGTGTATGTTATTTTTGAAACAAAGGACTGAAGTAGTCATTAATAAAAACTGAACATCAAACAAATGTTTTTTCTTTTAAAAACGACTAAACGGAAAACTTTTTAAATAAACTACAAACAGTTAATGACATAATTTTTTGAGTGTAAGTATTTTTCCTTGGGAAAATGTCTCAGAATTTTTATTCGAAAGATGTCTCAGAATCTTAGTCTTTTTGATGGGAAAATCTGAGACCTTTTCTATAGGAAAAAAGTCCTCGAAAAAAAATTTCAGATTTTTTCGAAAGGAAAAATATCTCAGAACTTCTGCGTTATAATATAAAAAAAATATTCTAAAATCTATAACTTTTTCGATAGAAAAAATAACTCAGAATCCAAGTATTTTTGTATAAAAAATGTGTTAGATTCTGAAAATTTTAGAAAAAATATTCTGAGAATTTTAGAAAAATATCACAGAATCTAATAAAGGTCTTAGGTTCCGAATTTGTTTTTAATTTGAAAAAATTTTTTATAGGAAAAATTTCAGACACTCAGACTCTGATTTTCTATGGGAAAAATGACTCAGAAACTAAAACATTTCTTAGACTCTCTTCTGAAAATATTTCTCAGAAAATGCTTGACTATCTTAGACTTTTTCTAGGGAAAAGTTTCTCAGAAAACAGAAATTTTTTAATAGAAAAATATCACAGAATCTGGAAAATTGCCACCAAACATTTTAAAAAGCATTAAAGTTTAAATTTTCCTGATCACAGGTACTTTCTATGGAATATTTTTTCAAACCCTAAAAAAGTAGGTGTAGAAAGATCGTTTCGGTATCTTAATCTTTTTTTGTAGAAAACTAGAAGAGAAAAAAATATTTAAGAACCTAAGAAGTTTTTAATGGGAAAATAATCACCAAATCTGAAAATATTTCTTTATGAATTTTTTTTCTAAATATAGACATTTTTCGGTTTGCATAAATATCTGAGAATTTTCTATATGACGATGTATCAGAATTTAGAAATTTTTGTATAAATTCTGATTAATTTGTAATCAAAAATAAAAATCGTTACATTTGACCTTTAAAATATTATATTTTTAGTGGGTTTATTCTAGCTCCTTTACTTATTTAGACTATGATACCCTCATAGAACAATTTTTTGAAAATTATTCTATGAGAATATGACAGTTTTGATAAGTAATGGAAATAATGACCTCGAGCTAGAATAAACCTACTCAAAATATTTTTGTATAAATTTGAATAGCTTTTCTGTATCAAAATGCCTCAGAACCGCAGAATTTTTCTATTGGGATAACGTCTCAGAGTAATAAACTTTCTCTTTAAGATAATAAATCGGAAAAATGTCTAAATCAGAAAACTTTTTGTGAATAAACGTATCTCAAACCTGACTTATTTTCTATTAGAAAATTATGTCAGAATCTGTATATTTTGCTACCAGAAAAATGCTTTAGAACCCGAAAATTTCTTGAAGAGACATTTTTTAAAATATCAAAAATTTAAGTTTTTTTTTCTTATAGGAATTCATTTTTAAAATTTGAAAATGTTTCTATAGAAAAAATCATAATTAACAAGATTTAAACACTAAAAAACCTTAACCAGCAATTCAAATTCGACCTGAAATTTGCTGCAAAAAATTGTTTTGACCAAAACCAAATTCCCCCCCCCCCCCCCAAATCTAATAGCTGGAGCCGCGCCTGCTGAAATTAAAGGGTTTTCTTTTAGAAACCAAAACTTTTAATTTTTTTTTTAGTTTTTATAATTTTTTGCTGTACATAGTCTTCGAATTAGTGTTTTCTGAATCAATTATATTTAGTATCAGAGATAGATGATTGAGAAATTTCTCGAAATCTAAATTCTCTGAATCAGTTCCATTGTGATTTAGACGCAAATTGCAAAAAGGTACTTACATAAATTACAATTACATTATACATTTAAAAGAAATGTCTTATTATACTTAAAATTAATTGAAATATACTCAGTTTGCAGTAGTAAACCAATTTATGTTAGGAAATGTAATGCAAGAATCAGAAAGAAAATTTCTCAACTTCTGAAAAAAAGTGTCAGGCTCTAAAGAATATTTCCTATCGAAGTTTTAGATTGTGAGACATTTTTCGTATCGTAAACCTTCAGATTTTGAGACAATTTTTGTAGTAGGTAAGTCTCAGATTCTGAAACATTGCCTCCTTCGTACGATTATGCCAATAGTAATCAAGTATTTTAATGAAACGCTTAAAAAAACAAATAAATAATATGTACAATTAAGGAGAAAAGGAAATTTCCGGTAATTCCCGCTTCCTTTCCCGGGATTTCGGGATTGAAAAATAATGGGAATTCCCGGTAATTCCCTTGAAAAACTCATAGTAAGACTTATAGCTTTTAAAAGACATCAAAAAATAGCAAATACAACAACAAAGTTATAATTATTCCGACCAACTCGAATTTTTATCTACACTCAAAATATTTTGTAGGCAAAAACAAATGAAAAACACACTTAAAACCAGTGAATAAACATTTGAAAACCATTCCAGTAATTATTCATTTGTTTTAACAAACATCAACATTTATTTTTTACTGTTGACAAAATTTTCTAAAATAAATAACATTAAACATTAAAAAATTACGTATTTTTCACTCTTTTTTACCAACAAAGTCGAAAAAAAAATAAACCACGAAAACATTAAAAATTAATGATTGTTCTGTTATTTTTACCAAGAAATTTCAAAAAAATAACCTACGAAAACAATAAAAATTAATGATTTCGTAGGTTATTTTTTACAATTTTTTATTGAAATATTTTTTTAAAAATTTTTAATAAAATTTTTGGGGAATCGATCCCGCAATCAACTACATTCTGGCCAGACACTCTACCCATCGTGCCAAAGTCACTTGATACAAACATGTTTTTATATTTCTATAAATAATTTTTTGATTTTTTTTCTACAAAAAAATAACTGACTTGTGTAGGTAAAAACTAATGATATTTCATTAAAAAATACCAACAATTTAAAAAAAAATACTTACAAAAAACATTAAAAATCAAAAGAATAATCAGTAGTTTTTACTTACAGAACAAAAATAAATGACTTTAAAAATTAAATGTTAATGATAGTCTTTATTTTTTAGTGTGTTATTTTTGAAACAAAGGACTGAAGTAGTCATTAATAAAAACTGAACATCAAACAAATGTTTTTTCTTTTAAAAACGACTAAACGGAAAACTTTTTAAATAAACTACAAACAGTTAATGACATAATTTTTTGAGTGTATTTATATTATTTTTATCTATTTTTATACCCTCCACTCTAGTGATAGAGGGTATATATAAGTTTGTCATTCCGTTTGTAACACCTCGAAATATTGGTCTAGGACCCCATAAAGTATATATATTTATGATCCTCGATCGATTTTAAGTCGATCTAGCGATGTCCGTCCGTCCGTCCGTCCGTCTGTCTGTCCGTAGAAAACACGCTAACTTTTGAAAGACTTTACAGAGGCTACTGAAGTTTGGCATATATGTTTGTCATTTACCTGGTCAGGTTGGTATTGCAATCCAGCCAAATCGGTCTAGTGGTTCAAAAGTTATGAGCAAAAGAGTAAATTTCGGCAAGGGTGTTTCACGAATTTACTAGATAAAAAACACGATAACTTTCGAAAGACAATAATGAGACTACTGAAGCTTGGCACGTATCTTCGCCGTTCCCCGGTTATATTTGGTTTTAAATTTCAGCTCAATCGGTTCAGTGGTTCAAAAGTTATAAGCGAAACCCTAAATTTCAGATTAGTTTCATCTAAAATGCCACGTGTTTTAACAAGTTTTAAAAGCACTGGTGGTAACTAAACAATGCTTTTCAAACTTGTTAAATTTTAAAGCTATGCTTTTTAAATTTGTTTAGTTTTAAAAGCATTGGTGACTTAAAAATTACTCTCGAAAAAAATTTTACACTCAAAAAAAATTTTTACACTCAAAAAAATTTTACACTCAAAAAAAAATTTATAAAATAAAAATTTAGTTTTTTTTTTTTTACAAAAATGACAATATTTTGTGTACATACTTACGTGCATTCACTCAGAAATATTTTTACAGTAAAAAAACATTACGCTCGAATAAAATTTTACACTCAAAAAAAAATTAGTAATTTTTTTTTTTTTTTTTAAATGACAAAAAAAAGAGTTTTTTACTCAAAATAAAATATTTCTAATCAAAATTGTTAATTTTTTCACGTTAAAAAATGTACTACCCTTTAAAAAAAATGCATTGTGGAGGGTATTCATAGATTCGGCAAAGTCGAATTTGACTTTTCTACTTGTTTTCATATAGCACCGTGCAATTCTCATTCATAATTTTACAATTTATTAATGTGTCTTAAAATAAAGATTGACATCTACTGATAACGACTTCCTTATAACAGATACTAATTTTCGTTTTATCCCCTGACAAAATCTACTACCGACTCATTTCCCAGGTAATGGTTTTTCCCATGAACAGAAAAATTTAACAAATGAACTGAAACATTACAAAAATATTTTTACATACACACTTGCATATGTTCATAAATTAAAAATCATAAAAAATATAGAAAATATTTTATATTTTTATAAAACAAAATCCTTGAATTTTGTATAAAATATTAACCAAAAAACAACACCATAAACCGAAACTTACTGAAGATATATGTATGTGAAACATATACACTAACACGGAAAATAAATAAACTACACTGGACTACACACACACACATACAAGTACCCATGAAACGGTAAATCATAGTGGTAGTACTAGGAGTAGAGTACTCCAGTTCTATTTTTTTTGTGTTTTTTTGGATGAGTATTTTTGGTACAATTTTTTCTTGTTGGACTTTAGGTTTTAAGTAAACATTAAAATAAATAAATGACTTGACAGCGACAGTGCTAAAAATTCTTTGCGTTTTATACAATATTTTTTTTTTTTTTGTTTAAAAAAAAGGGCAAATAAAAAACAAAATAACCAGCTCCAACTACCAAACTATGCAACTAAAGTGGGTGGATTGATAACACTACTGAAAATTAAAAAAAAAAAAGATTGTTATAGTGATCACAAATCAGATCTCCAAACTTTTCCATTACATCAGATTTTTGAGAAATTTGAGAAATCGTGCTTTTGGAAATTTTTGACAACTCATAGCAGATGAACCGGATGTGCTGACGACTTAAAAATAGGCAAGGGTAAAGTTTGTCTTTTAATGAGGTCTTTTTATTAGAAATATGGTATGAAACTTTTCCATTACATCAAGTTTTTCAAAAATTTGAAGGAAAAGTACAGGTAAATCGCGTGTTTTGACATATTTGACAACTCATAACCGATAAGCGGATTAACCCGATTTGATGACAACTTAAAAATGTGTCAAGGGTAAAGGACAAATACTGCCTTCCAAGATGCATAACTCATTTGATCAGTCGATTTATTGTTGAAGCACTAATTGTCTTTGAAATAGTTTTTTTTAAAGAAATGTTTTTTCCGCTACTGATCATGTACAAAAACTTAATGCAAGTGACCACAAATCTACTTTTAAATTAGGTTTTTGAGAACTTTGAGGACAATATTAAAAAAAAAAACATGACATACTTATTTATCAACTTATAGCGGTTGAGTACTATGGGCTGGCGACTTTAAAATAAGTCAAGGTTAAAGTGTCAACATTGAGCACATTGTGTTTATATGCTATGGTCAAAGTACATAATGATTTGTACACTCAAAAAAAAAAAGTTTGTAAAATTACAAGCAAAAGGTCTTGTAATTCTATTTTACTAATATTTTTGTCTATTTACAAAAATTCTTGTATTTTTAAGAAAACAAAAACTACCGTGCGCTTTGTAATTTTACTATAATATGTTGGTAAATTTATTTAACAATTTTTTTAGGTAAATTAACAAAAAAAAATTATTATTTTACAAATTAAAAAAAAATTACAAGGTGTTTAGTTGTTTTACACAAGAAAATTGTAATTGTACAACAACATTTTATTTGATAGTATTTAGTCTTTCTACCAAAAAATGTTTTATTACAAACAATTTTTTTTCAAGATTTTTTAGTTTACAAGGTTTTCAGTATTTTGACACAAAAAAATGTAATTAAACAAAAATTTGTATTGAAAAATAATTATGCAACAATAGGAGACGCAAAAATTTTCTAAGTCCATATTTTGTTAAAAATTATTTTTTATAAATAAAAAATTTCATAAAAAAATTTTGAAAATTTTTTAAGTTCCGGATACAAACATTTTTCAATTAGTTGTAAGCTTTATCAAAAAAATTTAATATCAAGACAATTTTTTGGTAACTTGCTTTAAGTAAAATACCACAATTTTTATATGTTTTTACTATATTATTGTTCTAGTTTTTTTGTTTGTATTTTTACCATTTTTTGGTAATTTTATCATATTTTTTTGGTACTTTTTTTTTAAATCTGGCACTAAAATGTCAATCAAAAGTTGTCAATTATGAAAAATTAAGTTTTTTCTTATTTTATCAGGTACTTAAACGTCCAATCTACAATATCCAAAGTTTTTTTTTATAATTTTTTAAAAATACTTGCTAAAATAATTAAAAATTCGAAAAAAAGGTAATTTTTTTGACTAGTTTTTCTTGAAAATATAAGAAATTTCTTGTGTAGCCTCCTTCGCAATTCTCATATGTTCTACTTAAGAAAAACGAAATTCCGAAAAAAAATAAAAAAGTGCAGTGTTATACTCTAAAAAGTTTGTTAAAAGTGTTCAAGTGAAAAAAAATCATTTCAGGTTGTTAAAGTGCTACTCCAGCTGCCGAAGAAGGAAAAATAAGATGCACCAATGGAAAAAACCTTTAAATTTACAAAACCAATATGTAAATATACCAAATTTTTTGTAAATTTACAAAACAAATATGAAAGTTTAGAAAGCAAAATTGTATACTTACAGAAAAAGTTGTAATTTTACAAAAATGAAGTAGAAAATACAAAAAACAATATTGTAAATTTACAAATTTTTTGGTTAAACTACTGTTTTTACGGCAAAAAAATAAGAAAAAATGGTATATTTACAATAAAAATTGTAAATTTACCACTTTTTACTGTAAATATAAAAGTTTTTTGCCATAAAAAATTGTAGATTTACAAACAATTTGTAAATCTACAATTTTATTTTTTGATTTTCTACTTTATTTCGTAAATTTACAACTTTTTTTGTAAGTCTACAATAATATTTTACAAAAAAAATTGTAAATTTACACTTTCTCCCCGTAATTTTTTTGTTAAATCAATTTACAAATTATCCCCGTAACATTACGGGGATTCTTGCTAGTACATATTTTACAAAACCTGCCCCGTAAAATCACGGGGATTTTATGTCATTTTACAAACTTTTTTTTTTGAGTGTAGGTCTAGTTTCTGGGTCAGAACATTTTTTTTGCATACAAATTATGATGATACTGTAGTAATTTAAAAAAATGGGTTTGTTTCAAAATGGTTTAGAGCAGTATTATTTTGTATTAAGCATTACGCGCATTACATCTATTTACGATTCGTTATAAGACTTTTGCAAAACAGTCTAGACAACGATCCACCGAAGAAGATAGAAATCCATGTTGGTCTTGCAAAATGACTTTTTTGCTCTTTGAAAATCTATGTATATTAGAGTTCGTTTGATGACTATGTCACTTCATCTGTTTATCGGGTATCATCATTTTTTAAAGGATTTATAGGAGCTAAAAAACTTTCACTCCTTGGGGTGGTTCAACGCATCTGAAAACGTGGATTTTGAGCTGGTTTTTCTGGAGAAAAAAAAAACGTATATTGCAAATCTGTTTTCACCAGTCGATTCTACAGCAAAAATTAATAAAATGTCAGTTTTTTTAACTCTTAAAAAAAGTTCCAAAAACCCACAGCGGGGGGCGGAAATATCGATATTTTTTTTTAAATTCTTAATTTTTATACGATAAAGAGGCAGTTTTTGCTTAGAAAATTGGTACAAAAAGCACCTTTCTATCTCAACTTATTAAGAAGTTATAAGGCTTCAACTTTTTTTTCTAATGCCAAAATTATAAAACACTGACCGACATTTGAAAATTTTTTGGATGGGTCAGCAATTTGGACACTCGTTTTTGATTAACTTTTCAATGATGATTCCAAATCTGGTTTCCAAAGTTTTTCATAACGTCAGGTTTTTGAGGAAATTGAGGTCAAAGTTCATAAAAAAACGCATTTTGTACATTATTGAGAGCATTTTTTGTGATATTTTTGGATGATATTCTGGGATCGTACAAATCGTTTTCGATTAACATTTCAGTACCGATTCTGAATCGGGTTTTTACATTTTTCTATCACGTCATATTTTCGAGAAAATTGAGATCAAGGTTCTCAAAAAACGTGTATTTGTCCATTTTTGAGAGCTTTTAACTTCTTAACGGGTTGTGATAGAACGGAAATTTTGGTACCATTTTGTTAAGCAAAAATGCAATTTAATCGTGCTTATTTAAAAAAATTAATTAAAAAAAAAAAATGTAAAAACCTTATATTTCTGCCCTCTGTAGTGGGTTTTTGGAACTTTTTTTAAGAGTTCAAAAAACGACCATAGTATTAATTTTGGCTGTAGAATCGATTGGTAAAATCAGATTTGCGATATATCCCAGCAAAAACATGGTAATGAGTTGTGAAAAGTAATCATTACCAAGTACATTATTTATAATGAGTACCCATTACCATTAACATTATTTAAAGCCCAAAAGTAACTACTTCTCAGTAATATGTTATAAAAGCACCTCTAAGTAATAATATCTTCTTGCACTTGCAGTTTTTAACCTTTACAATTCAATTAACTTAAAAAGTACTTAAAAACGTAATAAAAATTACGCAATTTTAAAGTTTTAGTAAAAACAAGTTAAATTTTAAAAGTTTTAATTAACTAATTATTTTACTTCTTATATGTAATCCGAGGCAGTAACTACTTATTTATCTCCATACTCTTCACTAGTTATTTTTGTCTCACGCCCTTGTTAAAATAATTAGTGTTTCATTTAATAAGTAACTACTTATTAACATCTGTTTCGGATTACAAAACCCATTACTAGAAATGCCAATTTTTGCTGGGATTCAGCCGTTTTTGCTCTGCAAAAAAATCCGCTTAAAATCCGCTATTTCAGATGCGTTGAACCACCCCAAGGAGCAAAAATTTTCCCAAAAAAATAACGTTATTCATTTTAGCTAACCTAAATCCTTCAAAAAAATTGTCCACACCCAAGATATATCTAAAATTTCTATTAACCCTAATTCTATGTAAAACTTGGTATAAATGATTTCAAATACTCCGGTAAAATTAACTGCAAGTTTAACTGACCACACAAATTTTATTGTCCACTTTTGTTTAAATAAGTGAAATTTGGCTTACTTTTTTGTGTTAGTAATAGTTTGAGCTACATTAAAAAAAACCTTGTCAAATTACTAGAAAAAGTCTCGTAATCCCACACTCAAAAAAAAAAAAACTGTAAAGTTAGCAAAAAAAGCTTTTAACATACAGGAAAATTTGCTGATTTTGAACCCACAATTTTTTTGCTAAAGTTAGCAAAAATTTTTTGCCAATAATTAGTTAACAGATTTTTTTTTTTTTGAACTTAGTTCATACACATTTGAGGACCCCATTGGGTTCGGACCCAATAGGTCCAGACCCCGATGGGCCTAGACCTAGTTGGGTTCCATAAAAATCGTCATAGTTTTTGATCCAAAATTTGTGTCCGTTTTGCTCTACCTTGCTTAGTTTTTGAGATACGTGATTTTAGGGGATCACTGGGGTCTTGAGAATTAAAAAACTCGATAACTTCAAAAATATTACTTGAAGAGCTTTTGGTTATTTTGCGGTCTTGTTTTACGTGTTGAGAGCTACAAAAATTCTTTTGGACTTTTTGTTGTGTCGGCAATATTTACCGAGATATGAGCATTTTAAAATTTTCGGGAATGCTAACTTTTTTGGATACAAAGTTAGGTCCCATTAGGGTCCACACATGTGAAGAGGACCCGCGAAAGTATGAAGTTTCTAAGAACCAAAAATGCCCTCCATTTTGCTCTATCTGGCTTAGTTTCCGAGATAGCGCCATTTTAAGTTTTCTGAAAATAAAAAAAAATTTATTATTTATTTTTGCTAATGTTAGCAAAAAATGTTGTAAAAATATTGTCAACTCAATTTCAAATTTAGCAAAAGAAATTAGTTCAAAGTTTGTTTAAAATTGCTAATGTGCTAAATGAAGTTTACAAGAATTTTTTGCTAACATGCTAATCTCAACTAAAAATTTGCTAAAAGTTAGCTAACTAGCATTAGCAAAAAAAAATTAGTAAATCTACTAACGTATTTTTTTGAGTGCATTTTACCAATATTTGATAGTTTTCCTTGTCTTTTTAACAACTAATTTTCGATCGAAATTTACATTTTTTTTGTAATTTTACAGTTTTTCTTGTAATTTGCGAAAAATGCACGATTTTTTACAAAAAAAATCTAGTAAATTTACGAGAATTTCTTGTAAGTTTTATTTCGTCAAAAAAGTTGTAAATTTACAATTTTACTGGAAAAATCTTATAAAATTACAAAAAAATTGTAATTAATTCTAGGAGTTCTCATAAAATTGGAGGCAGCAAAAAATCTAGTAAAATCACAAAAAAGTTTTTTTCGCGTCAAAATAATTGTAAATTTACAATCCGCTCTAGAAATCTAAGTTTTCTCGCTGCGTTTTGAACGAAACCAAACAAAGTTTATAGGTTTTGGTTTCCCGATTCCAAAACTGTCACTTAATTTTTTCTATCACGTCACAATTTTGAGAAAATCGCAGTTTAAGTGTCAAAAAAGGCCCTTTTTGGCCATTTTTTAATGCCTATACACTCAAAAACAAAACTGTAAAGTTAGCAAAAAAAGCATGTAAACCTACAAGAAAATTTGCTGATTTTGAACCCACAATTTTTTTGGTAAAGTTAGCAAAAACGTGTTGCTAAAAATTAGTTCACTGAATTTTTTTTTATTTCAACTTACAAGGGAAGTCTCCCTGGTGTCACCCTCCGATCTTCATGAAATTTGGATATGTTGTTAAGAACAAAAATTAATTCGACACGTATTTTTTTTTAGCGGCCCAAACTCATTTTTAGGGGGGTCGATTTGTATGGGGGGAAATTGACCTTTTTCAGTTTTTTACGATTTACGCCTATTTAAACAAAATTAATATAGGCATGTGGGGTATCAGATTAAAGGTATTAAAAATACCTATCTCGTGGTGCTAACAACGGGCCAAAGAAGTTAATATTTTTCGACTTATTACCAAAAATGTCCTAAAATTTTAGTATTTTACTCAATATGACAAAAAGTTGAGCATGTTTGGACACGTTCTTAGCACACATAGATAGGTTTTCCAAAGACCTTTCATTTGGTATGTAACATGACTAGGTTTCTTTGCATAATATAGGAGATAAACGAAAAAAACTGAAAAATGGCCTTGTCTTCCCCCCTCCTTTTTACCCCCTAAATATGAATTTGGGCCGCTAAAAAAAAATACGTGTCCCTTTATTTTTTCTGATCTACAAAATAAAACCAATTCCATAAAGATCCGCGGGTGACACTAGGGAGACTTCCCTTGTTAGTTCATACACATTTGAGGACCCCATTGGGTTCGGACCCGATAGGTCCAGACCCCGATGTGCCTAGACCTACTTGACTCAGATGGACAGAAAAACTCAAAGTTCCCTCAATATAGACATTAGGGATTCATATCATTTTAAAAGAATTTATTCTTTTATGTTAAAAATGTTTTTTCAAAACTAAAAAAAATCAGAAAACGATAGTAAAAACCATTGAAAAATGTGTTGGCAGTGCCTAAGGAAGAGTAAAACAATATAAATAGTTTGAAAAGAGATGAAGAAATTGGTTAGGACTATTTGTTTATAGTCAATCTTATGGATGCGCTAAATATCCTTTTTTATTTTTTTTTATTTCGCCAAAAATGCTTTGAAAATTTTGTTTGTATTGTTGGTGTAACTTCCTTCCCTCAAAATCTAGAAACAGGATCAGTTTTAAATGTGAAATAACTCCGAGAGTTAAAATTTTCATTAAATTAAAGAAGAAATTTCATTTAGTATCACTAAATAGTGAAATTATTCTTTTAAGTCTCATATCTGAAAAAATATGTCACATATATATTTAAATTTTACTGATAAGTGAATATGTGATGAATTTACATCTGTATAAAAAAATGTTAATGCATTTGAAAGAATACATTTTTTTTCTCTTTTTGTAATTCTTTTTTTGCCCGCCAAAAAAAAAGCGCCTAGTACTTTTTTTTATTTTTTGTCTTATTTTCTTTCTTTTATAGTCTAAAAACATAATCCGCCTAAAAATTGGAGTAACGCCAAAATTTTATTTAAATCGTCTCCATGGCACCGTGGTGTATTTGTATGGAAATTAAGTAGTTAAAAAACATGTGTAAATGACTAAATATTTAAAAAATGGAAGGTTTTTTGTTTATGATTTTTTTTTGCCATTTTAAAAAATTAAATTGCAAGAACTTTTTATCTTGTCTTATAGAGAAAATCACATACTTTTGAATGAGCTTGATACCAAGTCAATCGCATGTCAGGATTTTATATTATAAGCTTTCAAAAAGGATCCAAAATGGCCTTCTCGGCCCTTTAACCGCAAATAACTCAAGATCATGACGTGATGGACATAAGCTTTTCCGGGCAAAAGTTAAAGCAGACGATTTTGTTAAGAATTTTTTTTTTAGGTTTTTTTGGTAAAATTAACACTGTGCTAGTAGCAAAAATTAACAAGCTGGTTACCTTGCTGGAGAAGCTAATTCAATGGTGCTAGCCGTTTTTCGAAGTTAGCGCTCGTTTAAGCGATATTCGCGATTTAAAATTTTAAATCAAATTTATTACAAAAATTAAGTTTTATGCTTTAAGGATAGTTTTTCAATATAAATTTAGAAAATGTATTGGTTTTTACGCGTACGAAATTTTTTCGCAAAAAAAAAAAAAAAATAAATTCCGCGATAATTTTTTTTCCAAAAATTTTGTGTCTTTAATGTATCGTATTCTACACATTTTTATAAGTTAATATCAAAATAAAAAAAAAAATAAAAAATTTTCAGTAGAGTTTAGATCAATGGTTCCCAACCTTTTTTGGGTCATGCCCCACTTTTAAGTTAAAAAAACAAAAATGTCCCCCCTACACTCAAGAAAAATGTGTAAATTTTTTAAATTTGTTCAAAATTTACTTGTAGTTAAGCAAACTTTTTGTTAAAATCATCTTTTAAACAAAGTTTTTAGAAAAAGTTTTCAACAACCAACTAAATAATTTAACTAAAATAATATTTTTTTTAGTTTTTTAACTAAATAAGTCTTTAAAATTTGCTCGTTGCCCCCCTGAAACATTCAAATTGCCCCCCAGTGGGGCGAGAATCAAAGGTTGGGAACCATTGGTTTAGATGATATAAATTCAGCAATTATCTAAATAATAAAAAAGTAATTTTTTTTACTTTAAAATAAAAAAATTTAATCGCAAATATCGTTCATACATACGCTAACTTAAAAAAAAAATGATATTACAAGGGGATTTAGTGTACACGAACTATCTTTACCAGCTGGTTGTCGTTAATTTAAATCAAACTAAATATAATTGCTTTGAACCAATTTTTCACGACAAAAATCGGGAATAGAAAATATTTTTCGCGAAAAAAATTCACAGTATTATGGTTTGGTTGTGTTAATTCAACAGGGTTGAATGGTTTTAAATTTAAAAATTATCGCATGAGTGCAAAAAAATTTTGAGCAAAAATTTTAAATCGCGAATATCGCAAATACATTACTAATGTTTCTCAACAATAAACATTAATATTTATGCAACACACTACAAAATTTTAGTTCCTTATCATTTAAGACCACGTATGTGAATAAAGAGTATATGCTTGGACATGTTTAGTTACATTTTACTTTTTTTTTGTTGCCATTTTTAAGTTTTGTTTCTGTTTTGAGATGTGCTCTCAGAATATTGTTATAAATTTTTCTAAGGATATGCGACTTGATACGAATTGGACCCAGCTACAATAACATCACTTGACATTATACAACAAACATGAATTGTAGAAAAATTCAAAACAAAAGGCAAAATAAAGAATGAAAGAGATTTAAAAATAGAAAAAAAAAAACAGAGTGAAAGAAGAAAGATACAACAAGGATTTCATAAAAATTGCGCAATTTAAAATGTCACAACATAAATTCTGTTTGCGCTTTCGTATCGTTTATATGCACCAATCTCATTCCTTGTCTTTATGATGCAAGTAAATATTTGCTGTGAGTAGGGCTGTATGCAGGGGGCCTGGTTACCATGGAACGATCTTAAAAAAATTTTATGTTGATATATATTTTAAAATCTAAAGTAACTAACAATTGGCCTGTCTTACAGACTTTGCACATATGATAGAACTAAAATGAGATTTTAAAAATAGCTAAAAATAGATACACATGACGATCTTGTGATCTATTCGCATATGACCAAATTAAACTAGCGGATCACCGATTTTATTAGTTTTGGTTATTATACATGATTAAAAACATGTTTTTTTGGATCAATACTTTGGAAGATATAGGCGTTTAAAAGGTGCAAAATTCAGAAGAAAAATCTTTTTTTTTTGCTATTTTTTGCATTTTTGGTTTTCTCTATTTCTTACACAATTAATTTTGGAATTTTTTAGAAGCCGTTATCTTTAATAAATCACGTTAAAAATTTACCGATGTCGTAAATGAAATCATATTAATTCATTTTTATTAAAATGCAAAACCCTCTATCGGAACATTTTCATTCATGTATTTAAACAGCCTTACCACAAGAAAATAAAATAAATTTAAAATGAGCTTTTAATTTTATTTCCATACAAATTGTTTTTGTTTTTAAAATCGACTTTCAAAAAATGTATTGAAAATTTGAAATTTAAAATAAAACTTTTGTTAAAATAGACTTTATGTTTTCTTGTGGTAAGGGCCAATACTTTTGGAAAACAAAACCCTTTATCTTTCATAAAATCCCCAACAGTGTAAAAATTTAAAAACGAATTATATGTTAGATTCAGTAGTTGATTTAAAAAAATATTGTAGAATATCGAATTTTAATTTTGGCTCTCCTGAAAAGTTGTGTTTTTTTAGATAGAGGGTTTTGAACATAAGCCTTCGATATGTATGCTTGCGATTGATTTTTATTAATTTTAGTACACTGAATACAAATATCAAAATTTCTTGACTTGGTCGAACGGTTTTCGATATATCGCTATTTTCCAAAATGGCGGCGTCGAAAATGGCGGTTTTTAGCTACGATCAAAAAATTAAAAAAAAAAATCTCAAAATATTATTTGCGTTAAGACAAACTTTCGTTTAAACTTAATTTGAGCTTAATCAGAAAATTTTAACTGGTAAAGTCATTCGATCAAAGTTTTTAATTTTCCAAATATTTTCCAAACATCCAAAATTTTGATCGAAGGACGCTAAGGGTTAAAATAATCGAATTTGGCTTAAATAAAGTTTAAAATTTTCTCTATACACTGCTAAACGATATTATGGTAATTAAATCCATATAAATTATTGGTTAAAATTATGTATTGAAAATCATGAGAGGCCACCGAAACAAATTCCCGCAAACAGTCCTGGCTGTGTATAAAATGTGTCCAGTATGAAAAGATCCTGCTTCTAACACAAACATGAATACTTGAACGTTCGTTTATATGTTTGGCGCTGTTGTGGAAGCTCAAGGACTGAATACTGCAGAAAACAAATAGTGTCATTTTTGTACTAAAGTCCAACTTGTGTCAAAATAATTCTTAAATAATATAAATACGTATACAAGAAAGAAACGACCAACAATACAAATGAATAAAATGTAATTCTTATTTAGGATAGTCAGATTGTTTAAATTTCCTGTTTTTAACGTAAAGTTTGTGTTATTATAAGGTGTAATGAAAATACATACAACATTACATAGTACTCTTGAAGGAAGCAAAGGTTTGATTAATAAAAATCTTTAGTTTATAGATATGTTCTTCAATAGTTGTTCTTAGTTACTACAGGCTTTTCCTGTGATATCGTAATATAATGATGTTTTTGTTTTATCATTTTAAGCTAAATTTTTCGAGAACAGTTTCTTTTTATAACGTTATAAAGCGCTTACAAAGAGTGCTCCGGAGGTTTTAGCAAATGTAAGTAAACATTATTTTTTTTTTTAAATCGCTTAAACAGTGCTACTAACAATAAGTAGTGTTCTAATCTGTACCTTTGCTCACACAAATCATGCTTGAAAAGCTGTTACTTTGGTATACGGTGCGTATTATTAATGTTGATGTTATGTTCATGATATAATTAATAATACGCACCGTATACCCGAGATGCCAACTGCGTATTTCAGAGAAGAGAAAAACAATTTTATAAAATGCCTAATTTTGGGAACAAAAGAGTAAAACAGTACCAATCTCTTTTTACACCCTCTACTTATTATTTGCGCAATAAGAAACTCTCGATCCATTTTTGAAAAAGTTTTTAAAAATAAAAAACGTCAAGATTTCTACTAAACTTATTGTTAGATAAAAAATCTCAAAATACACGCTTTATAAGATAATTTTTTTTTATAATTTGACCTTGAATTTTTAGGTTAAATTTATATTAAAAAAAAAAAAACACCAATGCCATTGCAAAGGCTGACAAAAATACTATAAAAATACTTTTTTTAAATATATTTTTATTACATCAAAGTGTCAATAAAGGTTCATCCAAATATGATCTTTGCAAAACAATTAAAACTTCCCATGTGATTGCAACTCTAAAAATATTTCAACAACATTTTTTTTATCTGAACTTTAGACTACCCAGGCAGAAAAATACAAACGGGCCAATACAGGCCCAGTAACATAAACGGTGGTACAAGTATTGCCAGGACGTAGAATTTGTTGCATTTCAGTACTGACCCGGTTACCCAAATGATATCTCTGATCTACGGCTGGCCCAGACGTGCAGACAGCATCGTAAAAGCACTGAAAAAACCAAAAAAAAACAACGTTGTCCCAATACTTCAAATACAAAAAAATCGGTATTATTTAATATTTTTATTTATTTTATATTATTTTTTCAAGGCATACTGTCATATTGAAAGGAAAAGATTTTAAATTGAATGTTTTAGCACTTTGCTGTGACATCCCAGCTGGGGTTCACTTTTTGTTTTTAACCGACTTTATGATTTGTTTTACTTGTTGCCGAATGAACAAAATAATTTTTCAAAAAAAAAAAAAAAAAAAAATACAACGATTATTGCAACGATTGCTAATAATCTTCTTCACATAGCGGATGAGGTAATTAATACAAGGACCCCAATACCAGAGTTTTCAGCTTTTTAAAATAGCCAAGGGTATATTATATCACTTATTAATTTACCAACCAATAATATATGCTTATTAAAGTGCTAATACTTGTTTTTTTTTTTCAAGTTACTTGATGCTGCATTTATACACTCAAAATAATTACTCTGTTAAATACTCTGTAAAATGACTGTAATCTCAATTCGACAGATATTTGACAAAGTTATCTACCGAAATACAGATTTAAAGAAAATACTTTGTATTTTCTTGTGACCGAAAAACAAAATTGTATCTGTAATTTTACTTTTTTCTTTGTAATCTCTATTTTAAAGATAATAAATAGGGCATTTTTTTGTTAAAATACAGATTTTAGAAAAATCCTTTGTTTTTTTCTCGTAACCAAAATACTAAATTTCATCTGTAATTTTACTATTACTCTGTAATACAGTTTTCAAATTTAAATCTCTTTAAAAAACGTTCAAGTACTTATTTCAACCCCTCTTTAAAAAACTTCTTAAAATGCAATAAAATATGCTAAATTTTACGTGGTGTAAGTGCAAAATTGAAGGAACTCGTAATTTTCACAAAAAAAAAGTTAATTTACAATTTGGAAGCATTAAAGCGGGCAAATTTACATGATGGCATTTCCCAATTGTCAAAGCAACTTGCACATTAAGGAAGGAGAAATTTATAAGGAATCAAATAGGGACCATTGTGTAAAAGCCATAGCAAGCGCATTTAAAAGATATACAATAAAGTTAAGGCATTCTTAAACGATTTCCCTTTAATTTTATAAAAGTGTTTACTGGAATGACCCCGCTCAAATGTGGAACTGAAAATGAGAAGTTTATTAAAAAACAAGTGAGAGTGTTAAATTCGGCTGTGCCGAATTAATTAAAAATTAAACAAAAATTGAAGGGGCGTTTTTTTGGGGGGCTTGTCGGGGGTCCTTGGGGACACCTTCTTTCTGGTGAAAAATGTTTACAAATTTAATTACTATGCTTTTTGTACAAAAGATATACAATTTCATCATTATATAAAATATTTGCTAATATCCACGCCCAATAAAGGGGACGGACCAAAAAAAAAGTAATTTTCAAATTCCCTGGGTCCAAGTCCAAGACTTTGAACTTTTTCAAGCATAAAAGTGTTTCATTTGCTTAACAAAAATACAAAAAACCCTATAAAATGTTATATTTTTTCATTGGTTGGCTTACTTCGTCAAGGGGGAACTTTTTCCTCCTGGTCCGATTTTGCCCATCTCCGAACTTAACCAGCCTATGAACATAAGACATATATGTGCCAAATTTCAGGAGTCTAGCGCTTTTATTTTGGACTGTATCGTGTCTTCCATAGACGGACATCACTAGAATGTCTTAGAATCGATCACTGATCAATAATATATGTATATTAGGGTTATGACTCATTTTTGACAAAATTTTTACCTATCACCACGTGATAGGCGATACAAAATTAATATTAAAAACCGTATTTGCTGGTCATTTTGGCAAAAGAACCATCCGCACCAAACGCAATTTCTAAAAAGTCACAGATATTTTTGGTTTTAAGTCCTATTTTAAAAAAAAAGGGAATTTTAACCCTTTCAATGAATGAGTTATATAAAAAAAGATCTTGTGAATACTTACGAATAAAAATCAAGCCGACCGGACTTTTACTTTTGGAGCTACATGCTGCCAAAGTTGACATTATAAATAGTTAACATTATGCAGTTAAGGGTTAAACCGCAAAATTTTAATTTTGAAGGAATCAATGCAGTCCCTCCAAAAAGCATTCATCATTTTGACCGTAAATAGTTATTCCTACGCATCGTTTGAGTCTTATATTTTCTTAGTTTTAATTAAACTAAGAAAATATAGACCAAATTTCAACTCGTTTGGTGCGGGAACTTTTTTAAAGGAAGCGAAAAAGTAAAAATGCAATTCTTAATATTTTTTTATTGCCTTTTTGGCTAGGGCAGGTAAATTTTGATATTTGCAAAAAAATCCAAAAAGTCATAACCCTAATGTATATACTTTATGGGTTCCTAGACCGATATTTCGTTACACACGGAATGACAAAGTGAGTATACCCCTCTACTGTAGTTGGAGGGTATAAAACCCGTGAGAACATCCAGCGAGTTTATAAATAATTTCTACAAAGTTAAATATTCGCGTGCGAAACATTTAAGCGGGCGCATTTAAATTATAGCATTTGACTTTATTTTGTGTCAAGTTATTACTATCCATGCTTCCTGGTAAAATTCTGGTCGCTTTCATCAACATTTTACAGATAATTCTGTAAATCTACAGTTTTTTTTATCGAAATCATTTTACAGAGTTTTCTTCGTAAAATAACAAAAAATCTTGCTGGTTGGAAATCTATGGTATTTTCTGCTGGATCAGCAGAGTATCTCTGTAATTTAACAGAGTGATTATTTTGAGTGTAAGAGTTTTTGTAAAAATTATAGAAAACCCTAATAAATGCAGCAACATGTACAACATTAAGGGCGGATTACTCAATGAAAAGTAATCTGCTAACTGACGATTTAACGGAGCCTTATGTTAAAATTTGTATGAAAAAGTTAAATTTAACGGAGAGTTATTTTATAACGGAGAATTGAATAATCCAGCCTAATTAATGGTAATATAATGATGGTACAGCACTTTAAGGGTTGTTATTTCCAACACTGGCAAAGTACTCTACTTTCAAAAAAAAGTACTTTGCCAGTACTATATTTTTTGTACCGCTGGCAATTTCTGGCTGGGTACCTATTGTTATCCTAACATTTTGGCAAAATTATACTTAAATCGGTTTTTTATGAGGACCGCTGACATGGTCCTCACAAAAAAAAATATACATAATTTATTTATAAAAGTTACAAGAAATCTTTAAAAAAATAAATTAACGTATCTTTTTCATAACACTGTGCATCAAATTTTGGGTCTTCGAGTGTATCTATAACGGGACAAAAAATAAATGAAATTATGCCTATAGAAGAGCAAACCCCCCGAAGGGTTTTAAAAACTTAGCTCGAGTTATTTTTATGGACCACCGAATTTTTTGATTTTTTCAAAGGCGTTTTCAATAAGTAAAAAAAAAAAAAGTATTAAATCTAGTTCTGAGGAAAATAATATTAATATATATCTTCAGTAAAATTTGAAAGCGGTTATTTTTTTATTATATATTAACACTCTATCTCCCATTTTAAGGGGTCATTTTGGTCCTTTTTTTTTAAATATTTTCATATAATGCCAATAGAACGTGCGTTTAATGTTCTACAAAAATAATTTGCATCAAATTTCACAAGAAGTTATTGAAGAAATGATTAAAAAAGTAAAATTGTAAATTATCGCATACTATTAAATAGTTTTTCATGAAAGTCGTGTAAAATAAGTCGAAAAAGTCTTATAAATTTGCTTCTGAGCTAAATTTGGATAATAGCTGTCTTCAGTGAAATTTGATGGTGTTTTTTTCTTAGAACATACTAACCCTCTATCTCCCGTTTTAGCTCTTTTTAAAATATCCTTGTAGAACACGACCAAGACGTGCGCTAAAAGGGTTGAAATGTTCTACAAAAATTTTCTGCATCAAATTTTACTAAGGGTTGCCAAAGGTCAAAAGTTTTTGCGATATCAGACAATTGTTTAAAAAAGGAAAACTTTAAGTTATCATAATTAGTCAAATTATGTTTCACCAAAATTTTCTAAGCATTCTGCACTTTTCGCACGAACTTTTGGCTTTTGACAACCCCTAGTGAACTTTGATGCAAAAAATTGTTGAAGAACATTTTAACCCCTTAAAGGCACGTTGTAGTAGTGTTCTATGAGGGTATTTTAAAAAAGCACAAAAATTGCATCTAATTATTTGGCTCAAAAACAGATTTGTAATACTTTTTCGACTTATATCACACGACTTTCATGAAAAATAATTTAATAGTATCCCTGCAGAAATTTTGCTGAACTGGCAGCATCTTTTGGAAAGGAAACTCGAGTCAAGGAGCGCTTCCAAACCTGCTGAATTCATACATGATTCTCTAAGGCAATGTCACACTTTAGCGAACTAGTTGGATACACAGAAAAAGTGCTTTTAAGATGCTCTGAATTCACATTTCTTTAGAGCGCGGAAAAAATCGCTATAAAAATGCAGTGAATTCATGTATATTTTTAGAGCTGATTTAAGCAGAATAAAGATGAATCACATTTGACTATTTCTGAAATATAAATTACAAAATCTGAAATACAATTGACTATTTCTGAATGCAATTGGAAAATCTTAAATACAATTGACTAATTCTGAAAATCAGTTGACTCCCTGCAATCATTTGGAAGAAATATCGCCTAAGAGATCCAATTACATTTAAAAAATTTCCAATTATATTTCGAAAATTTCAAATTATATTTCAGAAACTTCCATTTATATTTCAGATATTACCATTTATAACCAAAAAAAATTAATTACATTTAAAAAATTTTCAATTATATTGGAAATTTTTGAAATATAATTGGACATTTTTAAATATAATTGGAGATTCTAAAATATGATTGGACATTTTTTGTAATATAATTTGTATTTTCTGAAACTTAAGTGGAAATGGTGTACTCAATTTTTTTTTTCTTCATTTAAAATGTGAGGTGTTATGATTGAAGCACTCTTTGCAGCGCTGATTAATGCGCAATAATGATGCAGTGAAATCATGTGTCTTTGCCTAAAACTCATGGTTTTTTATTCAAAAAGTGTTAAATATTCAAAAGAAAAGCATGAATGAAATTTTATCAAAATGTAATTTTATATTTTGAGTTTTATATAAAAAATCTTAACAACAAATTTTAATTTTTTCCCCTTACTTTTACTGCATCCTCAAGAGCGCTCTTAGTAAGCGCTTCGGTGTGCTATAAAAAAATGCTGTGTCGCCAAAATCTCGATTTATTTTTACTGGGATGTGACAATTTACAATTTCATTTTTTAAGCATTTTGCACTTCTCGCCAGAACTTTTGAATTTTGATGCAAAATATTTTTGTAGAACACTTTAAACCTTTAAACGCACGTTTTATTGCTGTTTTATGAGAATATTTGCAAAAAGGATCAAAATGACCGCTTCAAATGGAAGATAGAGGGTTAATATATTCTAAGAATTGAACCGCCATCCGATTTCACGGAAGACATTTCGTAATGTTATTTACCTCACAACTACCCAGGCAGAAACTGCCAACCGTTCCAAAGAAAAAGTCTCGGCAAAGCACTTTATTTTTTGTGTAGAAGGTAGTATGAATTCGAAAAAGTGCTTTCCAAGCGCTTTGCCAATGGTTTTCTATTTAAATCCGTTCAAAGTATAAATTTTTTACTAAAATTAATTAATTTATTATAAGTGGCCGGTCCTTGATAGTTCTCATTATATGTCACTTATTCACAATGCCCTACATATTTCAAACTTGACACCATTTATATAAAAACACCTGTTTCTTTCGTGAGGAAGTGTTTTAAACTCCGGATACATCACCCGTGAATTCCGGATACATACCCGTTTCGGTTCAATACACCACTTTTTTTGGAACTTTTCCTAAGTTTTCCTAAAATCGTTTTTAATAAATTTTTTATTCCAAAACGCAAAGAAAACTGCAAACAATTTTTTTCCGGGACTTAGAAAATAGTTAAAATTTGTTCAAAATTTTTTTATCCTAATAAATGAGTCAATAAATTTTTTATCCTAATTTAATAAATTTCTTTATTCAAATAAACACCAAAAAAAGTTGTGTCTTATGGACTTATGTATACAATTTAGAAACGTCCCATTTTTTTGTTTTAAAAGTGCTTTAATAGTACCATATTTTTTGTTTTTAAAGCGTTTTCAAAGCGCTTTAAAATAGTAACGGCATACCGTTTACCGTGGTTATCATTTTGGTCGCTGGGAGAGTACTAAACTGTGATGCTTTCCCAGCACACAAGTGACCATACAAGGTACTTTACCAGCGCTCTCTCGTTCGTATTTTTCTGCCTGGGTAGATTTAACCCTTCTGCACTCCTTGGGTCAATTTGACCCAATTTTGGTTTTCAAACGCAAAATTTTTCCCTTTAGTTATAAGATACCAACGTGAAACTTTAATTTATCCATTACAGGGACGAAAATTATGGTTTAAAAAAAAAATAATAAAATTTAAATTTTTCCTCCCTCCTCCACATTTAAAAACACGATTTACACACATTTAATATCCTTTGGGTCAATATGACCCAACAAGCGATAATGCAAGTTTAGTTCTACTTTACCATTTTTTTCTTCTGATTATAATTGAATTGGGTTCATTTTCATTCAGAATGATAGATCAATAATTTTGTCGGTCAAAGAATCAATAAAATCACTTTCATTGAATAGTTTTTCATTCAAAATTTTATTATTCTCGTTGATTATTTTATCATTCAAAATTTTATTATTCTCGTACTGTGGGTGGGATTTTGAGAAACCTGCAAAGGTACCGCCAACCCCAAAAAATGGAGAGGTAACAAACCCAGAAAACTAACACCCAATAGTAATTTTCTTTACGCTCTCGCAGGTCATGAAGAGCATGATCAATCACCACTTGGTAAATTATCTGGAGTCCGATTCACTCCTATTTCGTAGAGTCGTTCTACAGGGGACTTGTTAGCATGATCTTAGGACAATCTCTGAGTGGGGCCTTGCAATTAGGATCGATTTTAATGATCGTAAGACCCAATGTTATGTGTTGACCCACAGACGGCTTGTGGAATCAGCATCATCTGTATCCATGGGTGGCATAGCTATTGAGGAATCAGAAACTCTTGACGTTCTAGGCATGAAAATCCAATGTGATGTTCGTTGGAACAAACATGTTTTTCAAGTGTCGAAAGAAGCATTCAAGTGTCTTGGTTTCCTAAAACGGTGCAAGAATTTCTTCACTCCGTCTGATCTCACTATTTATGCCGCCTATATCCGACCGAAAATGGAATACAACTCGCATATCTGGGCAGGTGCTTCAAGGTCTATCTGATCAGGTGCAAAGGAGTGCGTTGAAGCTCATCAATGACAGTAGAGTATCCAGCTCTATTGACTCATTGGAGCATAGTCGGAATGAGTGTTGTGCGTCATTGTTATATAGATATAACCACGGTAAGTGTTCAGCTGAGATGGGCGCCTTTCCAGCAGATCACATCATTTCGTTGTCTACTGTCCAATGTCTTTCACAACGAATTACAGAGAAAATTCGTTTCTCATCAGTCAAACTAGCCATATGTGGAATTAAATCCCTGCAGAAGTCTACCCAGTCAGCTACACTCAAAAATAAAATACCTTGTAAAATTACAAGAAAAAATTTTTACTCTTTTAGCTACCTCCTATTTTACAAGAATTCCTAGTAATTTTACAAGGCTTTAACCAATAATTTTGTAATTTTACAAGGTTTTCACCAGTAAAATTGTAAATTTAAAAATTTTTGGACACGATAAAATTTACAAGGAGATTTCGTAACTTTACTAGATTTTTTGCTAATTCCTATTTTACGAGAATTTCTAGTAATTTTACAATATTTTACCAACTTTTTACCAATAAAATTGTAAATTTACAGTTTTTTGGCGCAATTAAAATTACAAGGAATTCTCGTGAATTTACTAGATTTTTTTTGTAAATTTTTTTTTGGAAATTTGTAAAATTACCAAAAAAATTGTAAAATTTAAAAAAAATGTAAATTTTGATCCAAATTTGTTTGTTAAAAAACAAGGAAAACTGTCAAATATTGGTAAAATGGTAAAATTACGAGACTTTTCCTAGAAATTTGAAAATTTTTTTGTATGTGTATAATTTGAAAAAATTCAAATTAAATGTCCACAAACACTACTCTCGCATGCCTTCTCCTCATAACCCATTTTCTAATACCAACACATTAAGTGTTAGCTCAAAGTAAAAAAAGGCTGAATTTCAAATTTGATTTTATTTTTTTTAATAATTGCTCTGGAAGGGCTTATTTTTTTTAGTTTTCATTATTTTTGATTATACTAAAACATGGAATTTTGTTTACATTTTAATGTTGGGTCATATTGACCCAAAGGATCATAGGAAGGGCACATACACTCAAAAAAAAAAGTTTGTAAATTTACAAGTAAAAGGTCTTGTAATTCTATTTTACTTATATTTTTGTCTTTTTACAAAAATTGTTGTATATTTAATAAAACGAAAACTACAGTTTGCTTTGCAATTTTACTACTATATGTTGGTAAATTTATTTTACAAATTTTTTAGGTAAATTTACAAAAAAGTGAATTATTTTACAAATTAAAAAAATATTACAAGGTGTTTAGTTTTTTTACACAAGAAAACTGTAATTGTACAACATAATTTTACTTGATGTTATTTAGTCTTTTTACCAAAAAATTGTTTTATTACAAACATTTTTTTTAAGATCGTTTACAAGGTTTTCAGTTTGAAATGTATGTATTGAAAAGTACAAAATTCCAATATAATTTTACAAAACTTATTTTATTACTAGAATTAATGTTGTTTTACAAAAAAAATTAATTATTCAACAATAGGACACGCAAAAATTTTCTAAGTTCAGATTTTTTTTTTGCGTTTTGGAGTAAAAAATTTAGTTAAAAATAATTTTTTATAAATAATTTTTACACCACTTTTTTGGTAATTCGCGTTAAGTAAAATACCACAGTTTTTATGTGTTTCTACTATATAATTGTTCTAGTTTTTTTTTTGTATTTTTACCATTTTTTTTTGTGATTTTACCATATTTTTTTGGTATTTTTTTTTTAAATTTGGTACCTAAAATGTCAATAGAAAGCTGCCAATTATGAAAAATCAAATTTTTCTTATTTTAACTGGTACTTAAACATCCAATCTACAATATCCAAAATTTTTTTTCCGATTTTTTAAAAATACTTGTGAAAATAATTAAAAATTCAAAAAAAAAATTGTTATTTTTTGACAAATTTTTCCTGCACTCAAAATATTTTGTAAGTAAATTCAACTGAAAAAACTTTTAAAACAATCGTTTTTCCTTTTAAAAAACGGACTACTTATATTTCATTTAAAACAACATACTTTTTCAGTTATTTTTAAACGTTATTAAATGACTAGACATTCCGTAAAAACAAATGATATTTCCGTTATTTTAACTGTTTACAATTTTTTATTTTGTTGAGTAAAAATATTTTTTTTTTTAATAACAAACTACAAAATCCGTAATTCTGTAAAATTATACGGTATAATCAGTCAGAAATAATTTAACTGATAAAAATAATTTTTCGTAAAGTTTGTAGTTCATTTTTTTAACAACTGTTTAAATCGTTCAACATTTTAGGTTCCTTGAAAAACAAACGATAAAACGTTTAAAACAACTTTAACTAAAAACTTTTTGAATAACCGTAAATAGTTACTGTAAAACTTTTCTGGGTGTGAAAATATAAGAAATTTCTTGTGTAGCCTCCTTCGCAATTCTCATACGTTCTACTTAAGAAAAACGAAATGTCGAAAAAAAAAATAAAAAAGTGCAGTGTTATACATTAAAAAGTTTGTTAAAAGTGCTCAAGTGAAAAAAAATCTTTTCAGGTTGTTGAAGTGTTACTCCAGCTGCCGAAGAAGAAAAAATAAGATGCACCAATGGAAAAAACCTTTAAATTTACAAAACCAATATGTAAATAAACCCATTTTTTTGTAAATTTACAAAACAAATATGAAAATTTAAAAAACAAAATTGTATACTTACGAAAAAAGTTGTAATTTTACAAAAATTAAATAGAAAATACAAAAACAATATTGTAAATTTACAAATTTTATGGTTAAACTACTGTTTTTACGGCAAAAAAATAAGGAAAAATGGTACATATACAATAAAAATTGTAAATTTACCACTTTTTATTGTAAATATACAAGTTTTTTGCATAAAAAACAGTAGTTTAACCAAATAATTTGTTAATCTACAATTTATTTTTTTCATTTTCTATTTTTCCTTGTAAAATAACAACCTTTTGCTGTAAGTTTACAATTTTGTTTTGTAAATTTACCAAATTTTTTGCAAATTTACAAAAAAAATGTTCACCTCGAAGATGATATTTTACAAAAAAAATTGTAAATTTACATTTTCTTTTGTTAAATCAATTTACAAATTATCCCCGTAACTTTACGGGGATTCTTGCTAGTACATATTTTACAAAACCTGCCCCGTAAAATCACGGGGATTTTATGTCATTTTACAAACTTTTTTTTTTGAGTGTATACAAGGGATGCAGAAGGGTTAATACTTTTTTTTTTTACTTATTGAAAACGCATTTGAAAAAAATTTAAAAACTTCAGTGGGCCATAAAAAAGGAACTCGCGCTAAGTTTTTAAAACTCTTCGGGGGTTTAACACTACTGTTAATATACTTCAATTTTTTTGGCCCAATCCAAGATTCAAAATAGTGATGCACAGTGTAATCAACTGTGCAAACCGCGTTATATACATAGAAAATTAAGTAAACAAATTTTATTCCAGAAAATAAACGAAATTGACCCATTGTTCGAACAAAAAAATAGCATTAATAAAAATTCAAATTTTTTGTAAAATTTACTTATTGAAATTATAATATTTAATTATATTTTTTTTTTGCTTTTATTTTGTTTTTAAATTTTTTTGCACATCTTTATTGTACATATTTTTCAAATATTTTTGTTTTGGTTTTTATAAATATTTGTTTATTTTTGAAAAAGTCAAAAAATGCCAGTTGACAAATAATAAAAATACAAAAATTTCTTATTTTTTAAAGTTTTTCTGAATTATGAATTTAACCCAATTTACAAAAGAAAACTGGACACCTACAATAAATTGCGTATTTTTACTCTGTGTGTGTAATAAAAAGAATGGTCAATTTAAAAAAGGAGGTCAATAAAAATAAATGAGATAAAGAAAAAATATGTAACAACAAAAAAAAAAAAAAAAAAAAAAACACGCGCCAGCCAGAATCAATCTCGGTATCTTCCGATTTGAAATAACACCACTTAACAAACTATCGAAGCTTATAATTTTATTTTGCCTTTTACTTACTTATAAAGCATGTAGGAATTACACAGTGATACAAAAAAATGAAACAGTATTCCCTGGGAAGCATACTTTTTTCTAGTATGCGTTTTTTACATTTATAAGCCAATAACCTTGTTGAATATCAACCGATTCCTGGGCTGTTTTAGAAAGAATAAACTAATTGTAAGACCTTTCAAAGATGTGGACATAATATTTATGTTGTATTTAGGAAACTGTGCGTATTTCTCCAGCAAACTCAATTTTATTTGCGAGTGTGATACCATCTAAGGGGTATTCACCATGGCGTGCTAATCATTTTGTTCAAATTCGGATTAATTATTATTAAAAAATAAAAATTGTTTTATTTGAACTTTTAAATATTACATTACATAGCTCAAGGTCATTATTTCCTTTACTAATTAAAACTATAATAATCTCATAGAATAATTTTTAAGAAAGTTTTTTTCTGTTGTAAATTTTTTTGTGTTTTGCAAAAATGACAACCATAATTAAATTTAAAACAGAAAAATAATTTTCTATAAAATTATTCCATAAGACTATCATATTTTTAATTAGTAAAAATAATAATGACCTCGAGCTAAAATAAGCTTACTCAAAATATAATATTTTATAGGTCGGATAAAACAATTTTTATTTTTAATAAAAAATATTCAGAAGTATATTATTTTAAAAATACAGTGATAAAAAATCGAACTTTCCGAATCGGAATGGGATGAAACCAAAACCAAGCGAAAGTCTACGTTTTACAGTACAAACTCCTCAAGGCTTTGTTTTAGTTTAGCGCTAGATTTTTTTAAAACGCATTTAAAGTTGGTGATTTTAAAGCATTTGAAGTTTTTGTGTATTAAATATGTCCAAATTTAGGGGCCCCTGGTGGTGCACCTATTGTACATGTGGTGTTCAGGGTCCAAACTAAAGCTCGAAATTACGTAACGAATTTCACTGCAATCGGTTCAGTACTTACTTTCACAGAAAGAATTTGAAACGAATTTCAATAAACAACAACGCGGATTCAACATTTTTTTTTTATTGAAATGCCTCCAATAAAGAAAATTGTTATGCCAATCATCAAATTGTAGGTGATTAATTGAATGTTTTTCCAATAAAAAAATTTTTCGATTTTGATCACAAATTTGATAAATTTTTTATTTATAGTCAATCAAAGTAATGAATGAATAAATTATAAGCTTAAGCCAAAAGTATGACAAAAATCAACTTTTTAAACCCGATTATTTTGTTTATTTTAGAATTAACAATATTGAATCAAATTAAAGTGAAATCTGGTATATTGAAAATTTGTAACTCGACAGTAAGAGAAAATAACAAACATTTTAATCAAAACATTGATTGACTCATTTGAATTTTGTTGATCAATAGATTTAATTGAAAATTTTAAGCCAATAATTTTTTATGTGTACTGAATAGCCAAATTATTGAAAATAGTACAAAGTGCACCATTGCGTATGATTGTTATATAAAGACAATTTCAATATTAATCATACGCACTTATACAGTTTTCAAGCGGTTGTTATTATAATAATAATAAAAGTTCACCAACTTCAAATGCATGGAATATGTTAACTTTAATTTGCTATTGGTTTCATCTCATTCCGATTTTGGTTGTTGCACTGTAAAATCAAAGAAATTTGATAAAAAAAATATGTTTCTTTGACAAATAAATAAATTTAAAGTAATATATGGAGTTGATTATACAAAATTTTAAAAAGTTCTGCTAATGAATGACAATGATTTTGATGAAAAAATTAAGTTTAATTTATTTTTATTGGCTTTATTAATTGTTCACCTTGAAAAAATGTATGTATATAAATTCCAACCATAATATAAGGGATCAAGTACATGCTATACAATACTGCAACTAACACACAAAAAGACATGAAGAAACAGTGAAAAAATTATCCTTTTCTTTTCAATATCCGTACCCATACATATAAATTTTCTTGACTGTAACATTATATTTTATGATGGCGGCAAATGTCAGTGTTACGTATACGTACATATACAGGTGATATAAAACAGTATAGTCTTACACGAATCATCTTAGAAAAGCAGAAGTGGAAAGGGAATAGGTGTATTGCAACTACCCTACAAAAGCTGAATAGAATAATTCATGGCAAGATGTTCTTAAGAGATGATGGAGAAAAAAAGAAGAATTAAAATAGGAGTAAAACGACAGTACACTGAGGAAAAAAAAATGATACCCGAATTAAGCAAATACAACTGCATTTGTATAAAACTAAATTTATGAATATTTTTTTTAAGAATAGAGCTTCATAAATTATTAAAAAACCATATTCAAAAACTAAACAAAGGCGTGGTCAAATATTGGAAAAATTGTCAAATTTGTGCCGAGTTGCGTTGTTGAAATATTTATTAAATTAAAACGGAATGTACCACAATCTCAATAATTTATGGGCTGCCAAATATTTTTTTTTAGAAATTTTCAGAACCTGTTCTAAAATTTTCTATTTTTTAAAAAAGCCAATTTATCAAAAATCCGGCCACTTTTGTTATTTTTGTTAATTTTTGTTTTTAAGTTTAGATTAGAGTTTGCAAATAATCGAGATATTTCATAATCGCGGATACTATTAAAAAAATAGCCGTTAATCGCGATTATCGATTAATCGACTTTTTTAAATAAATATAATTGCAATAGTTTATTTTAAAAAAAAAACTATTTTTAAATTTACATTTCAGAATGTACGAAAATACAAAAATAAATATTTTATGCAATAAAACTATCTTTCCACACCAAATGTCCTGCGAAAAAAAACATGAATTTCTCAATAGGTGGTATGGATAGCCCTATATGAAACTTTTTGGTTTTTCAATTCTTTAAAAACTAAGCTAGTGGTTAAATATTGTGAAAATTGTGTCGAGTTCCTTTGATTAAATATTTATCAAATTTACGAAATGCGCCACAATCGTAAAAATTACCCTTCATGTATATTTTTGTATGGGCTATCTATCAAAATTTTTTATTTTGGTAAATTTTCAGAAACAGTTCTGAAAGATTTCGTTTTTAAAAAAGTCAATTTATCAAAAATCCGGACACATTTTTTTAAAGTTTAGATGTTTATCTACATATTCACACAAAAAAATGTTCGTATTTTTCGAGAAAATAGCATTTGAATATTAGATTTCATAAAAATTCTGTAATTCTCTTGTATTTTATTGTGTCAACACCGCGTATGAGTAACGAAAATTCATTGGTTTCGCAAATAGTCGTTACTCATACGCGGTGTTGACTCAATAAAATACAAGAGAATTATAGAATTTTTCTAAATTTGGAATACAGAATCCTTTGGTAAAAAAACCGTCTGAAAAAATATACTTGTTGTAAATTTAATTTCTAAGAATCGTAAAATTGGTAAGAAAGTGTACTTTTGGTCCTTTTCATATTTTATGAAATAACGATCCTAGACTCTTGAAATTTGTAATGAAGGATCATTTGGTAATAAAAAACATTCCACAAAAATTACTTTTATGTGTATATATTTGGGCGTCCCGAAAATTATAATCTTTCGAAATTCGTATCAGAATACCAGCCAATGGCCACTGAAGTGCTGATTGTTTGAAAATTTATAAGGAAATTTAGAAAGAGCGTTTTCAGTCTGCAACCAGAAAAAAAATACGTTTGTTGATAAAACTTCGCGCCCGAAAAAGTAATTTAAATTACTTTTACGAGAAAAAAGGAAAGAGAAATTGCAAATAAGTTAAATGAATCGTAGGCCAACATAATATATTTTAAAATCGTTATAAAAACTTATTTTATAGAAAATGATTTTTTTGACGATTACGATTACGATTAATTGATGATTAATTAATCGCGATTACGATTACGATTTTAATCGTTTTGCAAACTCAAGTTTAGATGACAGACATGTGTTTTTCTTTTTTTTTTGAGAAAATTGCATTTAAATTTTGAATTTTATAACAATTTAGAAATTTTCATGTATTTTCTTGTTTCAACAAAGCGTATGAGTAACATTCATGCAAATTTTTAATACTCATTCGCCATGTTAAAACAAGAAAATACAAGCAAATTACAAAATTGATATACGAACATTTTTCACCGGGGAGCCAAATATTTATTTTTTTCAAAAAAAAATTGAAAATAATCAAATAGTTGGCCTTACACAGTTTTTTCGTGATTTTTTTACTTACACTTTTTGTAACAATACCCAGCAGAAATTTTGCTGAACTGGCAGCAGCTTTTGGAAAGGAAAATCGAGTCAAGGAGCGCATCCAAACCTGCTGAATTCATGCATGATTCTCAAAGGCGATGTCACACTTTAGAGCGCTAGTTGGATACACCGAAAAAGCGCTCTTAAGATGCTCTGAATTCACATCTCTTTAGAGCGCTGAAAAAAATCGCTACATATAAAGTTGCAGTGAATTCATGAGTCATTTTAGACTATTTCTGAATATAATTGCAAAACCTTAAAAACAATTGACTAATTCTGAAAATCAGTTGACTATTTCTGAAATACAATTAAAAATGGTGTTAACCAACCACTGAAAATGTATGTTTTTAGTTAATTTTGTAGTATTGTTAAAAAATTAAAAATTTTTATGTCAAAAAAGTTCAAAGTCCTGATTACACAATTTCCACTTTTATTTCAGATAATACAAATTATTTAGTTATTGAATTTTTAACATATAATTAGAAATCATATATTAATTAACCTATTGTGGGAATCGAACCCACGACCCCTGGAGTCATACGCTAGCACGCTACCAACTAGCATACTGGGGCGCCTAATATACAAATTATATTTCAGTGAATACAAAATATATTAATTATATTACAAAAAATTTCCGATCATATTTTAGAAACTCCAATTACATTTAAAAAATTTCAAATTATATTTCAGAAACTTTTTTTTTTTTTTTTTTTTTTTGTGTATTTATTCATTTTTTATATTTTCAGCGCCTACAAGGCATTATTGAGGCTGGTTGGCAATAAAACAAATTCTTGGCCTAATATTTAAAATATAACATGATTTAAATTAAAAAACACAAATAAAATAAAATATTTTTTTTTTTTTTTTAATAAAAAATAATTAGCAAATTAATATACATTTGTTCATTTTACATACATACATTCTGTTAAAAGCGAAACTAATTGTAACTCGTATATACACGTTTTAAAAACATAAATCTTCTGATTTTTAACAGATACTGGCAATTTAAACTTTTAAATAACTTTATGAAGAATTAAAAAACTTTAAGCGTTTTCGGGTAATTTAAAAGATTTTAAAAATATTTAAATTCATAACTACAATTTTTAAGCAGGTAAAACAAAAAAAAAGATAACAATTAAATAAACTTAAAAAACGAACGACTTCAGACGAATTTAAGTAGGCGACGCATAAGAACCGTTAGACTCGGTTTCACTCTCACTTGAGCTTCTTACAGCACCAGCACCACGCGACCTTCTTGGAACAGCAGCTTCAAGCAAAAGAGTATCCACATCCTCAGAATTATTTATAATTTTGGGATTTGACAGCTCGCTTCTTTTAGTGAACACCTTACCACCCATAGGGTACACCCTCCGATAACCGACTTCTTTAAGAGATTTTGCTTAATTTAGCAAAGTTATTGTTTCCTTACTTAAGAAATCATTAACAAAAACAGTCTTTGTATTTTTATTCTCCTTCAATTTGGGTTTGCTTGACATCACAGAATTTTTTGCTTTCCTATTGGCAAATTTCACTACCATCGACTGTTTTTTATTTTCTTCATTTTTATTTTTAAGAAAATAAGCATCATCAATTTCACGAGGATTTAAAATTACTCCAACATTTTTCATCAAACCCACGACTGTTTCTTCGGCATTTGCTCCATCTTCTACTTCTATGCCTTTAATGATACAATCATTCTTTACGCGGTTATTATTTAAGAGCCTTATAGATGTTTTCAAGTCATTTATTTCAATTCTTAAGTTTTTATTTTCTTTTTGAATTGCCTCGAACTTTTTTTTGTTGTCAGCTATACTTGTAAAAATGTCATCATATTTTTGCGACATGAACTGTCTGGTATCCTGCAGAACATCCAGCTGATCGAGTTTGTTTAGTTTGATTTTTATTATGCTTAATTCATTTTTTATGCTTTTACCACTTTCGTCACACAAATGACATACATACTCTTCTCTCTCATTTTCTAAGAGATAATTATACTGCTTTTTGTCTAGTGTAGTACAAAGAGCATGAAACAATTTGGCGCACTAATCACATTCTATGTCATCTTCTTCTTTTACAATTTCCAAATTACATTGGCCACAAATATTTTTTTTTGAATTTTAAGCTTCTACGTATTTTTGGTGGCATATTTTATATTTTTATTGAAACTTGTATTTTTAATTCAACACAGTTGCGATTTTAAAGTATAAATATAGTTTTAACTACTATTTTAACGATTAAAACAATTGCAAGTTTAGGAGCACTAAAAATGTCAACTTTTACTCGACAGGGTTGCCAACTTTTTTTCCACTTCCACTTCCATTTGTATTTCAGATATTACCATTTATAACCAAAAAATGTTTAGTTACATTTTAAAAATTTTCAATTATATTGGACATTTTTGAAATATAATTGGACATTTTTAATATAATTGGAGATTTAAAAATATGATTAGACATTTTTTGTAATATAATTTCTATTTTCTGAAACTAAAGTGGAAACGGTGAACTAAATTTTTTTTTTCATTCAAAATGTGTTAAAGGTGTTATGATTGAAGCACTCTTTTCAGCGCTGATTAATGCGCAATCATGTCTCTTCGTCCAAAGCTCATGATTTTTCATTCAAAAAGTGTTAAATATATTTAAAAGGAAAGTATGTGTGAAATTTTATGAAAATATAATTTTATATTTTAAGTTTTATATAAAAAATCTTAACAAAAAATTTAAATTTTTCCCCTTACTTTTACCGCATCCTCAAGAGCGCTCCTTGGATGCGCTTCGGTATGCTATAAAAAGATGCTGCGTCGCCAAAATCTCGATTTATTTTTGCTGAGTACTGTTGATAAAATAATGAAGATTTGAAAACAAAAAAATAAAATCTAAAAAATTCCAACAAAAATTGTTAAAACAATATTTCTTGGCAAGGACACCAAGGATTTCCAAAAAAAAATTTGTATTATAGTCTAACGCTATTTAAATTTCAGGAAGGTGTTTCGCGTGCAGTCGAAAAAAAATTTTCAAAATTTTTTATCGAACTTTACCAAAAAAATTATTTTTTTTGCGGAATTTTTTTTTTCTCAAAATAATATCTCCTGAACAAAAAAATTTTTTGTCAAATAAAGTTTTTACAAAAAATCTTTTTTACATTTACGTTTTTAATATGACATTGTTTATGCTTAATTTAAGAATTTTTTTTTGTTAGTGTATAAAGTCTATGTAGTTAAAGGTTGATAACAGTGCATATGTATGTATGTGTGTGAGTACAAAACTACATGCCCAGAAAGGAGAATGAGTTCAATAAAATTTTAAGGTAATGGTATGAGATGTATGATGATGGTTGTTTCGAATGTTTTGCTATTGCCATGCATTTTTTGATCTATGGACTATTCGAATGAACATTTTGTTACGTTTGTATTTTTTTTTGTTTTTTTTTTTTTGTTTGTTAGAATTTATGGCAGTTTCTTTCTTTCAGTTTTCACTACATCTTCTTCTTCTTCTGCTGCTGCTTCTTGTTCATCCTAGTCATTTTCATTGCTTCATTTTGTGTTAACTCTATGCTGCTTGTGATGGCATTTTTGTGTTGTTTTGTTGCAATATTTATGGATTTTCATTGGAGCACAAGTATAGAATATGGTGGCTTCAACTAACTACCAACATAATAGTGTTCACAATCACTTTCTTATGTGCATGTGTTAGTGTAGTTGTTTGAGTGTCTGTATCTGTGTGTTTGTATGTCAGTGTTTGTGAAGAAAGACACACAATAAGGAGGTGGCAGCAGCATTGAAGCGGTGTTATGTCAAAACGCAAATGATTTATTAAACTGACAGCAGTGAATTTTGTCGAGTCGACTCGAACTTCGATACACGAGTCATAAGACATGCTATTTTTTTGTGTTTCTTTCGCCTTCTTTTTAGTTTATGGAAAAATGTTGTATATATTTTAAATAGGGACGATTCATAAGTTAAGGCCCTATAATTTGATTATGAAATTATTTTTTATTTTGTTTAAAGCATGGTCACAGTATATACAGTAACGAAACTCTTTTTTTAGGTTTACTTGAATCATTCGGTCACTAATACTATCACATTTTGTTTTACTGGTATTGGTAAATTTCAATACAGGATGCGATAATAATTTTGGTTGTTAGTTCACAAATTTACTTAAATATGTATTATTACGCATTAAAACACCGTTACAAATAAATATCCTTTAATAAAATAGCGTGCAAAATACTTTCATACATATAAATTTGCATTTTTTACGCAAAAATAACGATAGAAGAATTCAACAATTTCATTACTTACGAAACACCCATTATAATATTTGTCAGTTAATAAAAAAATTATAGCATACTGTTCCGGGTGTTACACCGAAATGTCATATATTTTTTTTAATTTACCTCAAACACGTCATAATTTTATAATCACCACATTAAAATTTGACGCTAAACTTCAAAATTCCAAAATATTTATTTAAAATTTCTTCAAACAAAAAACTGTTTAAAAAATCGAAAACAATCAAAAAATTTCAATTATTATAAAAAGGTATGTATATAAATAAAAAATTATTTAAACTTCAAATTGTACACACAATGATTTCTCTTTAAATCTTTTTAAATGTCTTTTAGTTGGACATACCATCATCATAACCAAGATCAATTATATTAAAAATTAGAAGCGATGCTGTTCAACTATAAAACTAAATGTCATGGGAAAAATATGGAGCTTCGTCAATAAACTTTGGAAATAATCTATAACGAAATTTTTTAGTCAAAATTTTTTTTCATTAAAGAACTGTTGCACAATCTGAGAACTATACAAAAGGAAAAATATTCAAAAACCCTCGACGTTTTCTATTGGCAAATGTTTTAGAATCCGAGAATTTCTATAAGAAAATCTCTCAGATCCTAATAGCGAAAATGTGTTAGATTCTAAGCCTATTTCTATAGAAAATATGCCTCAGATTTTGACACTATCTATAGAAAATATGTTTCAGATTCTGACTTTCTACGTGAAAAATTTCCAAGATTCTGAGATTTTTTATAGAAAATATTTTTTAGATTATTTTTTCTATATATGGGTGAAATCAAAAAATGTCAACCAAACCATGTAATCGTGTAATATCTCATACATAGGTTAAAGTATTCGCATATTTTTTAATGTACAACGTCGCATAGATTGGCGTTCTGCATAACTAACAACAATCCGGATACTAGTAAGCTATTTTAAACAAGTTATTTTCATTTTTGTAGGCCAAATGTAAACTCCGTCGCCAGTAACATTTTCAATTTTTAAACTTTAACAGGTTATATCTTAAAAACCAATAACCCAAACTCTTAATAATTGACTACATTTTTAAAGAGGGCATGTTGACGTTCTTAAAAAATATTTTTGTATAGTCATAACTATCTCTTTTATTCATACAAACACGGCTTCAATTGTGTAACGATTTTTCGACACTTTTTTTAGACATTATGGAACCTGACAATTTTGTTGTTTTTGACGTATTGTGTTTAGAAAAATAATAGGTTATTGCCCCATTTATTAAACGCGAGGCTATAAAGTATCATTTTGCATCATTGGTTTCAAGTTTGCTCCCTGCATATTAATTTCCCTGTATGAAAAGCTAAATCATAAATGAAAAATCGAAAAATGCTGTAAACTCCGTCTCCACGTTTACAACAAAACTACTTAGCGTGCATCTGAAATATCGTCATATTTTGACGTATCTAGTTGACATCTAATAATTTTTTTTCGGAAACCAATTTCCGACAAATAGTCTTCGAAAAAAAGGGCAAAAAGTGACGAAATGTAAACTCCGTCTCTGTAAACTCCGTCAACTTTTTTTTTTTTTTTGCAGATTGCATTAAAAAACCTTATGAAGTTGTTAAAACCGACGCAAATATTGACACTAGTCATTCAAAAAAAAAAAAAAAACTTATTTTAACAGAAATAATAATAAATTTATTTTACATTTCCTTAGAAAAATCCTATTAAAATAAAAAATAATTGTAAAATCTTTAATAACAAAAACCAGAAAAAAATCCTAATTACAAAAATTGTTAGCAATTACATAAATAAGTGTTTTAAATTACAATAAAATGTTTTCAAAGAAAATTCAAAAAATTTAATGTATTTTTCTAAGGTGAATGTAAACTCCGTCACCAAAAAAATCATAAAAAAGTCGATAAAATTTGTTTGAAACAGTTTGTAGAAGAGATCTTTTATAGTTATATTAGTAGTGATGTAACATATCGATTTTAATAATAAAATTTACCAAAAATTAAAATTTTTTGTTTGTACAATTTTGGCTCAAAAACACTGACATTTTTTGATTTCACCCATATAGGAACAATGTCTCAGGTGCTGAGACTTTTTTTTATAGGAAAAATGTCTCAGAATCTGAGACTTTTTCTACAGGAAAACTGTCTCAGAATCTGAGACTTTTTCTATAGGAAAAATGTCTCAGAATATGAGACTTTTTCTATTGGAAAAATGTCTCAGAATCTGAGACTTTTTCTATAGAAAAAATGTCTCAGAATCTGAGACTTTTTCTATAGTAAAAATGTCTCAGAATCTGAGACTTTTTCTATAGGAAAAATGCCTCAGAATCTGAGACTTTTTCTATAGGAAAAATGTCTCAGAATCTGAGACTTTTTCTATAGGAAAAATGTCTCAGAATCTGAGACTTTTTCTATAGGAAAAATGTCTCAGAATCTGAGATTTTTCTATAGGAAAAATGTCTCAGAATCTGAGACTTTTTCTATAGGAAAAATGTCTCAGAATCTGAGACTTTTTCTATAGGAAAAATGTCTCAGAATCTGAGACTTTTTCTATAGGAAAAATGTCTCAGAATCTGAGACTTTTTCTATAGGAAAAATGTCTCAGAATCTGAGACTTTTTCTATAGGAAAAATGTCTCAGAATCTGAGACTTTTTCTATAGGAAAAATGTCTCAGAATCTGAGACTTTTTCTATAGGAAAAATGTCTCAGAATCTGAGACTTTTTCTATAGGAAAAATGTCTCAGAATCTGAGACTTTTTCTATAGGAAAAATGTCTCAGAATCTGAGACTTTTTCCTATAGGAAAAATGTCTCAGAATCTGAGACTTTTTCCTATAGGAAAAATGTCTCAGAATCTGAGACTTTTTCCTATAGGAAAAATGTCTCAGAATCTGAGACTTTTTCTATAGGAAAAATGTCTCAGAATCTGAGACTTTTTCTATAGGAAAAATGTCTCAGAATCTGAGACTTTTTCTATAGGAAAAATGTCTCAGAATCTGAGACTTTCTATAGGCAAAATGTCTCAGAATCTGAGACTTTTTCTATGGGAAAAATGTCTCAGAATCTGAGACTTTTTCTATGGGAAAAATGTCTCAGAATCTGAGAATTTTTCTATAGAAAATGTCTCAGAATCTAAAACTTTTTCTTAAAGAAAAATTTCTCAGAATCTGAGACTTTTTCTATAGGAAAAATGTCACAGAATCTAAGACTGTTGCTATAGGAAAAATTTCTCGGAATCTGACCTTTTTTCTATAGGGAAAATGTCTCAAAATCTGAGATTTTTCTATAGGAAAAATGTCTTAGAATCTGGTACTTTTTCGATAAGAAAAATGCCTCAGAATCTGAGACTTTTTCTATAGAAAAAATGTCACAGAATCTGGGACTTTTTCTATAGGAAAACTGTTTCAGAATCTGAGACTTTTTCTATAAAAAATGTCTTAGAATCTGAGACTTTTTATGTAGGAAAAATTTCTTAGAATCTGAGACTTTTTCTATGGGAAAAATGTCTCAGAATCTCAAACTTTTTCTATGGGAAAAATCTGATTCTGAGACACTTTCCTATAGAAGAAGTCTCAGATGCTGAGAAAAGTCTTAAATTCTGAGAAAAATGTTCCAGAATCTCAAACTTTTTCTATGGGTAAAATCTGATAATGAGACATTTTTCCTATACAAAAATTCTCAGATTCTGAGATATTTTTCCTATAGAAAAAGTCTCAGATTCTGAGACATTTTTCCTGTAGATAAGGTCTCAGATTCTGAGACATTTTTCCACTAGAAAAAGTCTCAGATTTGAAACATTTTTCCTATAGAAAGTCTCAGATTCTAAGACATTTTTCCCATAGAAAAAGTCTCAGATTCTGAAACATTTTTCATAGAGAAAAAGTCTCAGATTCTGAGACATTTTTCCTATAGAAAAAATCTCAGATTCTGTGACATTTTTCATAGAGAAAAAGTCTCAGATTCTGAGACATTTTTCCTATAGAAAAAGTCTCAGATTCTAAAACATTTCAGAGACTTTTTCTATAGGAAAATTGTCTCAGAATCTGAGGCATTTTCCTATAGAAAAGGTCTGAATCTGAGACTTGTTCTATAGAAAAATTGTCTCAGAATCGCATTTTCAATAGGAAAAATGTGTCTTGAACTCATCAAAAGGAAACTATCTCGTTGTGTTTGTGTTTTTGTAAAAAAAATAAATTAATAAACTAATTATTTGATTTAAAACATATTAAATGCACTGTTTTATTTTTTGAATGTTTAAAATTTCAACCAGAAACGCTTACAAATAACAAACTCCATGCATCCTCTCGTCCTAGTAAATCGGAGGTTTTGTAATGTTTAGTACCAAGTTCCCTGTTCTACTGATTTTTCCTAGAGCCGAGATCCTCTTAATTCCGTTTGTTTCGTGTTTAATTTATGATGGGATGGAAGATTTTTTTTATTTAAAAATAAAAAATAAATATAAACAATTTAAATGAAATATAAAGACAAACGTCTTCAATTCAATTTTTTGACAAATGTGTTGAATTCACACATTTCCTATATGTGTGAGCAAATTGAGGTGAATAAAAAAGGGGGAAAATTCACCATTAAGAGTTTCGCTACTGTATATACTGTGGCATGGTGTAATTTAGTTTAAAAGAAAAAAAAATAAGTACACTTTTTATCTTTGAGATGAAACGCTGCACCAAAATTATTCCATGGAAATTTTATTAATATTTTTCCCGAAATGTACTCTATATTGAGCAATTTTTGACGTCAATTTTTTTAAAAAATAAACAATTTTTTTTAAATGCACTAAGATTGCTTTATTTAGCTGCTGTTAGCATGGTTTTTAGACCAAATTGTTTTTGTCCAAATTTTTTTTTGTTATTTTTCCCGTAAAAGTCTCCCAAATCCCCATTATTTGAGGGGCAAGCCAAAATAAAAATAATTCGGTACGCCATAGTGCACATTTCATATCTTCATAGTGCTGAAAAGTTGATAGAATATAATACAAACATTAAAAAACCAAAACGATCAAAATCTGTATATATCTTCTCTTCACGCATCGCGAGTTTTTGAAAAAAAGGACGTTATTTAAGAAATAATAATAAAATATTAAAAAGTACTTAAATAAAACAAGTAGAAAATTAATATTCGACTTGGCCGAATCTATGCCTTTTTTCAGTGATAGTAAATTTTCTAAAGTGAAAAAAATAAAATTTTTGATCAGAAATATTTTATTTTGTGTAAAAAAACTTTTATTAAGTAATTTTTGAAAAAAAAAAATAATTTACCAAATTTTCGAGTGTATTTTTTTCTTTAGTTTTTTAGTGTAAAAATATTTTTGAGTGACAAAAATACGTTGTATAATATTTTTGTGACTTACCAATGTTTTTAAAACATGTTTAACGGGTTTTCAACAAATGAATTTAAGGTGAATTTAATTTGAAATTCAGGGTTTTGCTAATAACTTTTGAACCACTAAACCGATTTGGCTGAAATTGCCAAGCTTCAGCATCCTCAAAATTGCCTTTTGAAAGTTATCGTGTTTTTGTCTTGTAAATTCACGAAAAACCCTTGTCAAAATTCAGTCTTTTGCTCATAACTTTTGAATCACTGGACCGATTTTGCTGGATTGCAATACCAACCAGACTAGGTAAATGCCCAACATATATGCCAAACTTCAGGAGCCTCCGTAAAGTCTTTCAAAAGTTAGCGTATGTTCAGCAGACAGACGGACGGACATCACTAGATCGTCTTAAAATCGATCGAGAATTATGAATATATGGGGCATTCCAGGCCAAATCACTCACTTTTAGACCCGACCCCTTTATTTTATTTTTGGGTATGTTTTAGTACTTATTAAATGCAACTTGGACACCAATTTTCAGCCTTTTATACCAAGATGGTGTTGAGTAATCAATTTTTCAAAATGGCAATTTTCTCCACAAAATTAAAAATTTAATTAATTTTGACCATTCAAAAATATATGTAGATATCTTAAAAAAAAAGTTGGACAACGTTTTGTTCGTATTTAAATGTAGTTTTAGAAAAAAAATATGAAAAAATTATTCGAAGTAATTATCACTTGTTTTTTGACGTTTTAAAATTAAAATCGACTTTTTGAAAAAGTTCGAAACCTTAGATTTTTTTGTAAAAAAACTCTAAAAATTCTACTCTAAATTACACAACTGTAAAGCTATATTTCGAGATGTGATCACAATTCTTTCTATTTTTTTCAAATTTTTAAAATTGCACCTTTTATTTTTTGGCTCGGATATATTTCATATGGTGCTCCAAAAAAAAAAAAAAAATTGGTAGATACTGGCGCTAACTTACCCTAGATATATTCATTTCGAGGTAAAACTACGTCTCACAAAAATTAAGGACGATCAGAAATGGGTAAGGCTTTCAGCATGGTCCTTGAAATTTAAAAAACGTATTACAACACCCAAAAAAAACGTGGGTATTCAATACTAAAAATTTAACTAAATTTTAGTTCAAAAGGACCTAGTGCAGAAATTGGTAACCAATACTAAAATTTTTTACTAAAATTATTGAAAACCCGTAAAAATTACTAATTTTAGTACTTTGAAGATACTAAAATTAGTAAATAGTTAGTAGATTTTTGTACAATATCACTTACTAAACCTTTTACTGTAGAATTATTTTGAGTGAAGGAAAAATATGAATTTTTTTCTGTTTTCGCAATTTTTTTGGTATTTTAAGTTAAGTTTAAATTCAAGTGGTCACAGAATTACAATGTGGAGTAAAATGCCTTTCTAATAAGGTACTAAAAACTCAAATCGGTTGAAAATCAGCCAAGATATTACAACTTCCCCAGGCATCTAGCGTGTGTCATACCACTTGATTAAAGAATATGAGTCCCTTTTTTTAAATATATTGAAATTTTCTACTGTAATAACATTTTTTCATTATTCATGTTTCAGTGCAACATTTTTTTGGTTTTTCTAAATTTTAAAACAAAAAAAAAATCTTTTAAAATAGAGATTTCAAAAGGGTGTTGAAAATGCAGGCATTTTTAGCATTAATTTAAAACATGTTAGCAAAACACAATATGAAAAATACTTGTCATATAATTACATTTGAACTTGAAGAATAAAAAAATGTTATTACAGTAGAAAATTTCAATGAATTTCAAAAATCGGAATGTATTGCTTAACCAAGTGGTCTGCCACACGTTAGATGCCTGGGGAAGTTGTAATAACCCGTGTAAAAAAATAATTATATCAAAACATATCTCCTTTGATAAAATCATATATGGATCATATCAAAATGGATATAATCAGATCTACTCCATATATATTCATATCTGCTTCAGATATGTTTTGATCCGTAAATTGAGTCTATCTGACAATTTCACATATATGAACATATCTGAAAATGTCTGATCATATATGCCATATATGCCAGATAGACTCAATTTACGGATCAAAACATATCTGAAGCTGATATGAATATATATGGAGTAGATCTGATTATATCCATTTTGATATGATCCATATATGTTTTTATCAAAGGAGATATGTTTTGATATAATTATTTTTTTACACGGGAACTTGGCTGATTTTCAACCGCTTTTAGTTTTTGGTACCTTATTAGAGAGGCATTTTACTACGTATTATATTTCTTTAACCAATTGAATTTAAACTTAACTTAAACTACCAATACAATTGAGAAAACAGAAAAAAAAATCATATTTTTCCTTGTAATCCGTTTTCTAAATATCAAGGCCCTTGTGGAACGCCTTACCCATGTCCGATCGTTCTTAATTTTTGTGAGACGTATTTTTACCCCGAAACTAATATATCTAGGGTAAGTTAGGGTCAGTATCTACTAATTTATTTTTTTTGGATCACTATATAAAATAAATCAGAGTCAAAAAATAAAAGGTGAATTTTCAAAATTTGAAAAAAATAGAACGAATTGCGATCACATCTCGAATTATGGCATTAAAGTTGCGTAATTTAGAGAAGAACTTTTAGACTTTTTTAAAAAAAGATCAAAGGTTTCGGACTTCTTCAAAAAGTCGATTTTAGTATTAAAAAAAAAAAATAATAAATCGTCGGGTCTAAAAGTGAGTGATTTGGCCTGGAATGCCCCATATATATTTTATGGGTCCTAGACCAATATTTCGAGGTCACTAGGGTGGAGGGTATAAAAAAAAAACAAAAATTTTTTGTGTCGCACAAAAATTTTAAAGTTTGTCCGCATATCAGTACACAGAAAAAAAGTTCATTCAGGGAAAGAATTTGTTCATACATAGCATGAATCGAGCATGACTTTTTTTTCCCAGAACTTTTTCATACATGGAATGAATACATTCATACAATTTATAAAAAAATTCACGATGGGTTTTTTTCTAATTTATGCAGTTTTTTAGCACTAATTTATTACAAATAATATTATCAGTATTTTTTGCACGAATAGCTGCGAATTGATCGGTTTAACCGACCTCTAGCTCGCGTATATTTAAATTAAAATGTTAGAAAAAGTTTCGTGTTTAGCTTGAAATACTAATTTATTAATTAAATTTATTTTACAATTACACGTTTATACACTTATTGTCACTGTAGCACGCATAAACCTTTTATTTTAGTGGTAGCAACATCTTTAATTCGTTTTCTTCACCGAGAGAATTCTTTCTAAAAAGAAGATACAATAAACACAAATTAGACCGATGGAACCTTGTCAGACTTTTGTATGAAAAATATTACGTACCTTTGCATTCGCGAATTAAATTGGTGTCCATCCTCTATATTTATGTCTTTCTTAATTGGGGATTCTTGATTTTTTTTTAATTTTCGTAGAAAAAATATTGTTTGTCATTTTTTAATTTTTATTTTGTACTGACTTGATTTGTTTAAATTTTTCAAAATTTCAAATAAATGAAAACATTAATAAATAGTATGTATTTGTTCATGCCTAGTATGATCTAACAATAAAGAATTAAATTCATACTATTTATGTACAAAATTTGTTCTGTGTAACCCGCCCAAACGTGAGACCCAAAAAACTCACATTTTTAGCATGGACCTCAAAACTACTTTTTCAATATTTTTAAGATGTTATTAAACAAAGTCTCAAAAAATATTTGTTGATCTATTTGATTTGATTTAATACATTCCAGGGATTGCACAAACAATTCCTTCATCCAGTTGGTCTGCGGAGCATTTTGAATTTACCGGATTTAAAAAAAAAAGTGTTTTTATCAATATTGTTGTCTAATTTCAAGTTGTAAGCTACATTTTATTCAAAATAAACCCACATTCTTTTTCAAATGGTTGTTTTGGACCATAATTACTCATTTATAAAATAACCAATAATGAAATTTAAGAGATTACTTACTACTAACATTTGTGAAAATTTCTCACTCTAAAATTGTTTTTGTGCTCAATTATTGAACAATTATACATTTATTCAAAGTTTTCTTGAAAGACATCGTTATCCCTTGTTGAACAAGGGCCCAACATATCTCAATTGGCTGTTAATGTCTCAAAGTCAAATTGGGCCCTTCTCTCACAACGGTTTTAAAGTACGTGATGAAATTTCAGAACTTATTAATAAAGTTTTATAGCTGGATATACATATTTGAGGAGTCACAGAACAAAACGTACTTTTTCGCATTTTTTGACAAATTGATTTTTTGTTCTTTTTATATTATTTGGTTCGAAATCTATCAGAAAAAATTTCCATAGCGTGAATTATTTTTGTTTTTCATCAAGAAAATGGATTCCTTAAAAATTGGTGTATAACAAAACGTACTTTTTTGTTAATTTTTAATCAAAACGTACTTTTTTCATTCTATTTCATATGCAAGATTTTTCATAATTTTATAATATGCCATTTTACTCTTATATTCCATATACTTATAAATGCCCACAAAGATTTTTTGAGGCCTTCTTGCAGGCCAGCGAAGGATTTCCCCCATATTCTCGTTATTGGTCTATTTACACCACACAACTACAGTATGGGGGTACATTAACTTTGCCAATTCGTGTGTACCGTATCTAAATATGAGCCAATGAGGCTCTTTTGTAGTTTTTAATAAATAAGAACATTTTTAAAACACTCGATCAAAATAGTATCGTCTAAAAAAATACGCACATCAAAACGTCGTTTTTCAATTATTTTTAAACAAAACGTACTTTTTTCATTATTTTTTAACAAAACGTACTTTTTCCAAAGTAAAAGTGGTTTTATATTAAAAATCCTTAACATATAATGTGGTGACTTATGGCAGTTTGATGCATCTCTTGATAAGCAAAAAACTTGTTACCATATTCAGGTTCATGCAGTTTTTTAAAGGGGCGAAATAAATAAACCTCAATTTCCCAAAAAAAATTAATATGCGAAAAAGTACATTTTAGTCTGCGGCTCCTCATTTACAACACAAAATACCGTTATCGCGCTTTAACTCTTCCGCATTAAAGCACTTTTCGCTTAAGTGAGTTTACTTTGGTATCAAAGTCGCTTAAGTGAGTTTACTTTGGTACCCGTGGTATCACAATGGACCTCAGAGTCTACGTGTGTTGACGTAAAACGTCAGCAGCCACTTACAACCAACGAGTTTACTTAAATGCACTAACAAGGGAAGTATCTCAACCCTTATGAACCGATTTGCCTGAAACTTAAAATATATATAAAAGAGACGATTTTAAGGTTGGGGTGTCTCGGCTTATCGGCCATATCAGTGTTTGAAAATTTTGTTGTCCCCTTATGAAACAATGTGGACCTCCGGGAAAATTTTGATAACTCCCTAGCTAACAGGAATATCGTCTAGAGCAAAAATACGTGTCAACTTAAATTTAATAAAGATTATTTCGTATTCATATGGATATCGTAGGTCTATGTCTTCTCATAAATACCCCCCAAAAATTTACACATTTTCATGAAAAAGATATTTAACGAAGCCGAATTTTTATAAGGTTATGCCACCGTTGGTAGGCATTAAAAAACCTTTCTTCTCATATGCAAATATCATATAATTTCTTAGAAAGAAATGGCTAAAAAATCCAAAAAACGATTTTTTCGCAATTTTTTTACCCATTTTTTTAACCTCTAAATCCCCGATATGGCCAATAAGCCGAGACACCCCAACCTTAAAATTGTCTCTTTTATATATATTTCAAGATTCAGGCAAATCGGTTCATAAGGGTTGAGATACTTCCCTTGTAAGTACAATCTCAAAAATTTGCATTCTTGTATATTTTGTATGGGCTATCGATTTTGGAAAACTTTTAATTTCTTTAAAAAGTCGATTTATCAAAAATTTGGCCATATTGTTTATTTTAAGTTTAGAGCGAGGCATTTTCGTATTTTTCGAGAAAATCGCATTTGAATATTGAATTTCAAAAAAATTCTGTACTTCTCTTGTATTTTATTGTGTCGACTTCGCGTATGAGTAACAAAACCAACGAATTTTGCAAATATATGTTATTCATACGCCATGTTGACACAATAAAATAAAAGAGAATTGCATAATTTTTATGAAATTCAATATTGAAATGTGATTTCCTCGAAGAATACGAAAAATGCTTTTCTGATTTTTTTGTGAGGATAGACAAACATCTGAAGCTTTGAAGGGGGGTTTAAAGAATAAAACAGCATTCACGTGATTTTTTTAAGCAGCTATAAAAAATAAATACGCAATATTTTTAATTTTGTTTTTTTTATTTAATATTTTTAAAATTTTAAAACACAAAATTTGGTGAACTAAAATTGCTCTTTTTATGCTCTTTTTAAACGAAAAAAATCAACTGCAGTTGTACAGCTAAAAGTACTGGACCGATTTTGATGTTTTTTTACTTGTAGATTATTGAATTCTCTAGTACTTATCGTGGCCAATTTGTTAAATTTTGACCTTATTATGTTTTTTATGAAAGTAAATTTTTTAATTTTTTTGTTTATGTTTTTTTTTTTATTTTTTATGTTTATTTCATCATTTCAACAATAATCAATATTTTTCAATAAATTGACACGTACTAGACTAGAGAATTTAATAATCTACAAACCAAAATAAAATTCATAAAAATCGGTTCAGTAGTTTTTGCTGTACAACCGGTTTTGTCTTATAAAAAAAGAATTCTACAATTGAGTGGCAACCCTGGCAATTCTTGTTGACCAAATTTTTTTGTTATAAAATTTTAAAAATATTTCAGTATTTCATCTTTCATTTAAAAAAAACAGTTGTAAAAAATATTGCGTATTTTTATAGCTGTTTAAAAATTGCTAACGTTAAAACTGTTTTTTCCTTTAAAACCCCCTTAAAAAAATTTAAAAAAAATGTGGACGGAGTTTTGATAAATTAACTCTTTTAAAAAACGAAAAATTTCAGAACGGGTTGTGCAAATTCTCCAAAATAAAAAAAATTAATCGATAGCCATTAAAAATATGAGGCATTCCACACCAAATGTCCCGCTACAGAAAAACATGTGTCCCGTAAATTTCTGAATAGGTTGTTTGGATAGCCCTATATGGAACTAAGAAAATTGCGTTTTTGGCTTTTGAAATTTGCAAAAACTGGGCTTAGGAGGCATGGTCACATATTGGAAAAATGGTAAAATTTGTGGCGAGTTGCCTTGATTAAATATTTATCACATTAAAACGGAATGCACCAAAATCTCAAAAATTTTCATTCTTATATAGTTTTGTATGGGCTATCGATTAAAATTTTTTTTTTTTGGAAAATTTTCAGAACCCGTTCTGAAACTTTCCATTTTTTAAAAAAGTCAACTTATCAAAAATCCGGCCACTTTTTTTTTAATTTTTTTTTTAAATTTAGATGTTTGTCCTTCCACACAAAAAAATTCAGAAACACGTTCGTCGTTTTTTTCGAGAAAATCGCATTTGAATTTAAAATTTCATAACAATTTTGTAATTTGCTTGTATTTTCTGGTTTCAACAGATCATATGAACGGGTTTTGAAAATTTTCAAAAAAAAAAAAATTTAATCGATAGCCCATGCAAAACTATGTAAGAATGTAAATTTTTGAGATTTTGGTTCATTCCGTTTTGATGTGATAAATATTTAATCAAGGCAACTCGCCACAAATTTTACCATTTTCCCAATATTTGAACACGCCTCCTAAGCCCAGTTTTTGAAAAATTGAAAAACCAAAAACGCAATTTTCTAAGTTTCATATAGGGCTATCCATACAACCTATTCAGAAGTTTACGGTACACATGTTTTTTTTCGTTGGACATTTGGTGTGGAATGCCTCATATGCGAGATTGTAAGTTTTTGAGGTTGTGGTGCATTTTGTTTTATTTTGATTAATATTTAATCAAGGGAACTCGGCACAAATTTTACAATTTTTCTAATATTTAACCACACCTCCTTAGCCCAGTTTTTTAAAAATTAAAAAACCAAAACGCAATTTTTTTAGTTCCATATAGGCCTATCTATACCAGCTTGAAACAACCTACATGCAATCACTCTACGCAAATATATGTCTATCATACACAGAAAATAATATAGTAATTTTTTATTTAATTAAAAATGGATTTGATATTAAATTTAACTTCAATTAAACATTTTAATTGATTCAATTAATGTTTTAATTGAATTCTTAACTTTACTGAAAACAAAAATAAAATAAACAAACGAAACCGGTTTTGTATGCATTAGTATTAGTAGCCAATGAAAAAATAAAAATGCAAAAAACAACAAAAAAAAACTTTTGAACTATTGTTTTGTATATTTTGGTAGCAGCCAATGAATACATAAAAACGTACAAAAAAATTTAGTTTCGTTGTTTTCTTTAAGGCGAGTGGTCGTTGCGGATAAAGTGTTTTGCTAATGAAATGTGTACAGTTGAAACAAAAAAAAAAATAATATGAGGCATTTGCCTTGTGTTTTGCACATTGAAATATAATACATTTTTTTTTTGTTTCAACTTTACTAAAGCGACAAAAATGCATGCAATAACAAGATTTAAAAATAACAATGTAGTTTTAAATAGTTATTGATATTTTAAAATACTACTATAATGTTTCTATGCAAAACTATACCAACTGTTTATATTTAATAAAGAAAAAAAATTCTTAATAATATAAAACAAAAAAATTCTATGTTTATTTATTTTAGGGCATTTTTTGAGGTTTAACTTTTAAAATTAAATTGAGTTTTGGTCCTTTTTCAATTAAACATTTTATGTGAATCAATAAATCTATATTATTCATTTTTAATTTTATATTAATTTTTTTATTAGTTTATTTAATTACAATTTTAATTGGTTTTCCATTTTATTTTCAATTAATACTTTAATTGATTCAATTAACAATTTAATTAAGTTTTAAAACTATTTTCAAACAAAATGAGTAATTAATATGCGCATTTTCGTGATACGTCCGAAATCAATTAATTTTTTAATTGAATCAACGAATTTCGTAATTGAAATTCATTTTTATTTTTTTCTGTGTACGTTACATTGTCTTTAACAATAATTATAATGATCTTGGTAGTATAAAATTATTTGGAACACTGTGAGAGTTTTTCCTAGACTTCGGGGTATAAACAACCCTGGTAATTCTCTATTTCAAATGAACATAAGTCTTGGAAGCAAAGTTATTTTCAAGGCCCCTTTGGTATGCAGACAAGTCTTATATCTCATCAAACTAATTTCCGCCATTGCATGTTTATGCATGTGTTTGTGTTGTTTCGTTGTTGTATATTATTTGGTTTTTGGAATTTTTTTCCACATTTGTTGCAACTGTCTCTCTAGGTTATTTTATACCATTTATTTTTGTTGTTGCTGCTGTTGTGTTTGTTGTTGTATGTAGTAAAAAAAAAAACATAGTTGGCGCAAGAAATGGCACCGATGTGAAATGAAGTTTTGATTTAGTTCAAAAATTTTTATCAAAGAAATGTTGCACTTTTTTGTTGTTGTTGTTGTTGCTGTTGCCACTACCACTACTACCAGTACATCTTCTTCTTATTATTCGTTTACTACTACAACTACTTTTCTCTCTTCAATAAATCACGGCATGGGATGTCTTTGATACGATGAGCATCGTAGTACACTGAAAGAAATAGAATTCATAGATTTGCTAAGGAGATTAATAATGTGTATAAAGTTTTTAAAAATCATGAAAGAATTTTATCGAAATTGATGAAACAAGTTTTATGTTTAAGTAGGTTTTTAAGTGTGAAAAAAATGTAATCAAAGTTTCTGAAATGTTTATTTACCATTTTAATACATAATACACAGACAACTTTAAGCTTTTAAAAAACTTTATTTTAACAGTGTTCGACGCTGTATTCAAAAATTCTACAAATCGGCATGCATGGTCTTTCCGATTTCCGCTGATCCGAATAAAACAAGTCTCAGCACACAAAAATTTTTTTTTTCCATGAACGATTTTCATAGTATTTATGAACAAATTCATACAATTTATTAATTTTTCATAATATTTATAAACTTTTTCATAGTATTTATGAAAAATGTTAAAAATTCTTAAATTTCACATATTATGATTTATTCATAAATACTATGAAAAAGTTTATAAATATTATGAAAAAGTAATAAATTATATGAATTTGTTCATAAATACTATGAAAATCGTTCATGGAAAAATTTTTTTTTTGTGTGAGTCCAGAAAAGCCCGCACAGTTATAGAGATAGTTTTTTATAGTTTCTAACTACTCCTCACCAATATATGTAGTTTCGAAAAAGTCATGTGTCAGAAGCCCTAGTCGTTTAGATTGTTCCCTTATAAGACAGTTCCCGACTATCCAAGAAACCACTGTAGAAATCTAGATTCTTGGTAGTGAATGCAGCGGGTTTGTTCGCATCTGATTAATATGCCATAAAATTTCACAAGTCCAACTAGTTGCTCATCTCTGATTTTTCTTCGGAGCAAAGCTTAAGTTTGTGCTTTCAAATTTGTGAAAGCATTAATACACTTTCTAAATCCAATAGAACCTATACAATAATATGATAAAACTTTTTTTACAGTGTAGTTATACTTTTTTATTTTCGGTACCATCATAACTTTTATTTGTGATGATAGTTTGAGTCGTTAGAATGGGTGGGTTACCCTTTTTTTCTCTACTGTATACATATCTTCAACTCCTGCTCCGAAATGTTTTGTTATGGTTCATCTTTCTTACTCGGTTGTAATGGAAATTTTGATTTATGTTTCGTATCGTTTCTTGTTTTTTTTTTTTCTTCTTCTTCTTTTGGATGTTATAATGCAAAAGTTCACACCATACAAAATATATTAAATATATCATAAGAAATGGAATTTATTTGAAGTTTTAATAACGTTTCTATTGAAGGGTATACACATACACAAATGCACATTGTATATGGTATAAGATGTGTATGGTGACATTTGTTATTGAACCGGAAGTGATATTATATATTGAAAATGGTTTGGTTAAATAAAATTTTTGATAAGGTAAAGTAAATATATAAGAAGGAGCAACTTTTTGCATTTTTGCCAAGCTGCATGTGTAAGTTATTTTTATAAAGAAAATAGTGTTATTTATATGTATACAGACGTCTGGAAACGTCTCAAATCTTCCCAAATTTAACTTTCTAATATTTGTGGAATTTTTTATATATTTTTAGATTTTAATTTAGAAGTAGTTTTTGATGGGACTCAAAAAACTTGGGGCTTTTCAAATCAACGCTTAAAAGAAGCTATAATAAGCATAGTCAAAGGACTGCAGCACCAGTGCACACTGGGCCGAGATGGTAGGTTTTTTGGCCAAAAGTCTCTACAGGTCGTAAATGTTAATCGATTTTTTTGAAATTCAGAATATAAGCCTATATTAGGGTACTAAATAAGTGACTTGGAACTTTTTGGAATCGGACCTACATGGAAACTGTTTCAGGGTGGACACTTCATTTTTAATAAAATTTACAGATGAGTGATTTTCATCACTCAAAGAATTATGTAGGTAAATTCCAGTGAATATTCACTTAAAACAAATGAAATTTTATTTTAAAACCATTCCACTGTTTTTTCATTTAAAATAAAAACACATTACAGTCAATTTTAAATGCTAATTTAATGACTAACCAAAACATTAAAAAACTAGTGAATATTCAGTTATTTTGTATTGAAAAACAGTAAAACTATAGAAGAAATATTTTACTGCCGAATTTAAATGTAACAGAAAATTCGTTTTTAATACAGTAAATTATTTTTTTTAAACTACAGAAACAGCAAAAAAATTTAATCCTTTATAAAATAAGTGATTTTTCTTTTAAAATGACTTTACTGATTACTTTTTAAAATAACCTACAAACAGTTAATGACATAATTTTCTTAGTGATTTAAATCACGTGACTATATTAGGCTAATAAATAAGTGCCTTGAAACTTTTTGGAATCGGACCTACAAGGAAACTATTTCAGGGTGGACACTTCATTTTTAATAAAATTTACAGATGTTTTAAATGTAACTAATGAAGAGACACTTGTCTTTTGAACTCAAAAAATTATGTAGGTAAATTCCAGTGAATATTCACTTAAAACAAATGAAATTTTATTTAAAAACCATTCCACTGTTTTTTCATTTAAAATAAAAACACATTACAGTCAATTTTAAATGTTAATGACTAACCAAAACATTAAAAAACTAGTGAATATTCAGTTATTTTGTATTGAAAAACAGTAAAACTGTAGAAGAAATTTTTTACTGCCGAAATTAAATGTAACAGAAAATTCGTTTTTAATACAGTAAATTTTTTTTTTTAAACTACAGAAACAGTAAAAAAATTAAATCCTTTATAAAATAAGTGATTTTTCTTTTAAAATGACTTTACTGATTACTTTTTAAAATAACCTACAAACAGTTAATGACATAATTTTCTCAGTGTGTTTATCTATTTCAATCGGAGAAGGTCTCTGGTCCCGTGATTTGCGTGACTCAAAAATACAACGTGATTTACGCGTGAGCGTGAGTGGTTTTTATATAAATCACGTGATATAAAATTTTTCAAAAATCATTTAAATCTCGTGAATATACCGTTTTCCAAAATCGAATTGAAAAAAAGTTTATAAAAAATTCGGAAAAATTAATGGTGTTTTCTTTTCTGAACAAAAAATTGTGCATTCCCGGTTAGAAATTGTCACATATGTACACGTATGAACACATATGATCACCCATATATCTGCATGGACGAAAATTGAGGTAATATGTAGACATATGATCATATATGTTAACGTATGTTCGCATGTATTTGCATATTATACTTTTATTTTTTTTTTTGTTACGAAATGACATAAAAAATATATTTTCATTTTAATTAAAGCATTTTTTGTTAAAAAAATTCATAAAAAAGCTAAACTAGAAGACAAAATTTTTGCGAAGCGTTTTGAAAAGATTTATAAAAAAAATAGTGTTAACGTTTAAAAAGATTCCATTGCGTTGCACAAAAACATGAGGTATCTAACTCATTCTGTCAATGGGATACTCGCGGACTTGTATTCTTTCGAACCTAGGAGAATGCATATTGTGTTGTACATTGCTTACGTTTCTTCTCTTTAAATGTTGATTTCTTCACGAAACTGCGGTCTTTAACTAAATACAAATTGAGCTGTAAAAATATAGATAATTATTACAAGATTAATCTTAATTTGATTTGCAAATATGTTACCTTTTATTTTCTGCAAATTCCGTATGAAAAAGACAATATTATTTTAAAGTTTTTCAAATAATTTATTTTTTATTTGAAGTTTTCAAAATTGTGAAAGCAAAAAAGAAACTAAAAATTTTTGACAACTGTTACAAAGAAAAAATAAAAAACAGAATGAATGAAAAAGAGCACATTTAAATACAAACATACATAATTATAAATTATTTAAAAAACAATTTATTAGCAAAAAGGAATCCTAGAAAATATAATACACACTCCCAAAATGAGTTTTTTACTAATACCGTAGTGGTTTTTACGAATTAAAGATATTCAAAGGAAAACTTTTTGTTGGACTAGTTGTCGGTGGAAAGTTGTCAAAATCTCCTTTTAATAACATCCAACTGTACCCAAATAAGAATTAAATCTATAAAAATTCCATGTTTCCCTATTTTTGTCCCTAAAACCAAAATATAATCTGAACTTATCACTACAATCCTTAAAAATCTTTATACTGAATTCGACGAAAAGAAATTAATGCCTGCAATTTTGAAACAATTACTGATTCAGTTCGGTTTGATTATGTATGTGACCAAAATTGATACCTCCAAACACTCATATATGACTCCAAACACTACACCACATACTAAATACAGACTCGACAGTAGAGTTTTATAAGAAAAAATGGGGAAAAACTAAGCGATTTTAGGAGAAAACACAGCGGTTTTTAGTCCGTTTTACGCTAACATGGCAACATTTTCTACGACTTAGGAGTGAGTGAAACAACAAAAACCGATCTGGCATCCATTTTTCTTATGGCGCGTTATATCAGTTTTCTCTTTCTAACCTAATTCGTAGAATAATTTGAATATATTAACCATATGGTTAAAGAATACTTTTTTGACACCTGTCACTTATGTCGAGTCTGTATTAGTCTGTGACTACACGTTGTATGAATAAATGATTCCACATATGCTAACATATGTACCGATCATGTTTATATATGTTTCATATGTCATCATACATGTGCACACGTGATCCCATATATGTCCATATGTGTGCATACGTGACGATTTTTACCTGGGTTGTTAAAATGTTTACTTTTAAAATGTTGACATGGCCCTGAAACGATGTTGCATTTTTTTCACTCAGAAAAGCACACAAAAAATGTTGTTTTGTACGCAAATTGCCTTGATCTGCTGGTTCGATGGATGTGTTTTTCGCTTATATTGCCGGCAGCTCAGGTTCGAATCCCGGCGATGGCCATCACATATTTTTTTTATTTTTTTTTTTGCTTTAAATTATTTTTTTTTTAATTATTTAAACTTAAAAAAAAAAAAATACCAAAAAATTAACAAATTTAATTAACAAATTTTTATGAAAATTAACAAATTTTTATGAAAATTTACTTTTTTTTTAAAAAAATTATTAAAATTTTTAAAAAAAACATTATTAAATAAAAAATAATACGTAATTGAATAAAAAAAAAATACCAGAATAAAAAAAAAAAATTGTCCATACCGGGATTTGAACCCCGGACCTCCAGTGTCACATGCCACGACACATCCTCTGCACCAAAACAGCACCAGTTAACTTGTTCGCTTAATTTGAGTTTTGCGACATGAGAGAATATCAGGGCAGTTTTTCACCCCGTCATTTGATTTCGGGGTGGAAAATATGCATTTTTTATCTCACGGGCAGGCAATATTTTGAGAAAAGAACATAATATTATTTCAAAAGTGTGCATTTTTTTTAGAAAAGAACACAAAAAATTCAAAGAATAAAAAAAATGTTACAAAATGCTACATTTTTTGCCAGAAAAGAAAACGCCATAAGTTTCTGTTTTAAAAACCCCCTTTTTATACTCATCGTTATCAAATGTTCCATGGCCTTTTAAAAAACTGTCTGGGCCAGAATTATCCTTTCTATCCACACTTTCCAAAAGAGTTGCCCGCTTATGCTCGTTTTCAAAAATGGAATTTAAATAAAATTTATAAAAAAAATGAAAAAAATTATTTCTCTTTTGAAAACTCCCTTTTAAAAAGTCATCGTTATAGAAAGTTCCACGGCCTTTCAAAAAACTGTCTGGGCCAGAATTATTCTTTGTATCAGCACTTTCCAAAAAAGTTACCCGCTTGTGCCCGTTTTCAAAAATTGAATTGAAATAAGAGCATATAAAAAATTGAAAACAATTTTTTTTTTTTTTTTGAAAACCCTCTTTTTAAACTCATCGTCATAAAAAGTTCCACGCCCTTTTAAAAAAACTGTCTGGGCCAGAATTATCAGCCCTTTCCAAAAGAGTTGCCCGCCTGTGCCCGTTTTCAAAAATTTAATTCTAATAAGAGCTAATAAAAAATTGGAAAAAATTAGTTTTTTTTTTTTGAAAACTCCCTTTTTAAACTCATCAAAAGTTCCACGCTCTTTCACAAAACTGTCTGGGCTAGAATTATCCTTTTTATCCCCACTTTCCAAAAAACTTTCCCGCTTGTGCCCGTTTTCAAAAATTTAATTGAAATAAGAGTATAAAAAATTGGAAAAAAATTTGTCTTTTTTTGAAAACACCTTTTAAATTTTATTGTCATCAAAAGTTCCACGCCCTTTCAAAAAAACTGTCTGGGCCAGAATTAGCTTTTTTAACCCCACCTTACAAAAAACTTACCCGCTTTTGCCCGTTTACACAAATGGAATTAAAATACCAAAAATTAAAAAAAAAATAAAAAAAGTTTGTGAAAACTCCCTTTTTTAAAATTTATTGTGATCCAAAGTTCCACGGCCTTTCAAAAAACTGTCTGGGCCAGAATTATCATTTTTATTCGCACTTTCCAAAACATGTGCCCGCTTGTGCCCGTTTTCAAAAATTTAATTGAAATAAGAGTTTATATTTTTTTTTTTTTTTGTAAGCCCTGTTTTTAAACCCATCGTTTAAATTATCCTTTTTATCCCTACTTGCCACAAATGTTGTCCGCTTGTGCCCGTTTACGCAAATGGAATTGAAATATTAAAAATTTGAAAAAAAAATATTTTTTTATGGAAACCCCCTTTTTAAACTCATCGTTTTCAAAAGTTCTACGCCCTTTCAAAAAACTGTCTGGGCCAGAATTATCCTTTTTATTCCTACTTTACAAAAAACTTGGCCGTTTACACATGGAATTGAAATACCAAAAATTTAAGAAAAAATAATAAAAAAAAAATTGTGAAAACTCGTTTTTATCAAAAGTTCCACACACTTTCAAAAAACTGTCTGGACTGCCTAACCGGGTACTTATTTTTTTTTTTCAATGTATTGAAAACAAATTTTAATACGATTAAAAAAAAAACTATTTTTCATGTAACCGGTTTTTTTCGTAACCGGTTTTTTGTGTATTCGGGTTTTTGGGTAACCGGGTTTCATTTGATCCCGTATTAATATAGAAAAACACTATGTAAAAACTTGAAAATTGTTAATTCATAAAATTAATATAATTCAATAAAAATGGATTATTTCAACAACTTTAGATTTGTTCATCTCCCTTTATATTGATATTTTATACGCAGATGAAAAAACGGGCAAAAGCGGGCAGGTCAGTTTGAAAGTTAGTAAGCCAACGAACATTTTGGCATCCTTACTTTTGGATTAAGTCGCGAAACATTTTGGAAAAACTATTTCAAATGGAACAATTTTTCAAAATTTACATAAAAATATCAAAAAATCATCAAAAGAAATAAGAAAAAAGAGCTGTTCATACCCATTTACATGTTGTACTTCCCTTTGTCAAATAAATTAATCCCCCCCAAAAAAAAAGGGTCCCACCTTAATTATGTATATATTTGTTAGCTTTTTTGATTACGGTATATGGAGATTTAAATATACATATTTTATCTTTGATGGATCATTCCAAGAGAATGGGTGTACCGATTTTTACAAAAAATTACAGACAATGTGCAGCAAGTATTACTTAATACAATAGTGCATTCACTTTTTTCAATTTAATAATTTTGTTTTTTTAAGTTTTGGCCAAAAAAAAAACTATCATCTCGGCCCAGTGTGCAGTGTAGAAATTGTTATTGAATAATTTTGAGCTACAAAATTAGAAATTTCAAACGCTATATTTCAAATAAACTTGAACAACACTTTATTTGGTTAAAATAATATTCTTAAATTAGGGCACACATGTTTCTAAAACTCAGAAAGAATTACATTAAGCTACAAATGTTCGGCACAAATAGGATGTTTAATATCTCGTAAAAGAATGAAGAAAAATGCAGTCACGCCCCACTGAGACTTTGTTTTTGCGGCTAAAACTTTTGTTATGTTTGTCTTTATATACAGCTGTCGCTCGATAGAGCTTAAGTGAAAAGAGATAGAAGACTGAACCTTGTTGCAAAAAATGTTATGTTTGCTTCAAACAAGTTATGATAAACCATAATATGACGCTCTTAAATTATGGTTGCCAAAATCATATCTATTTTCTGTGTGTGTAGAACTGCAACCACTAGTGTTTATAAACCGGTTTTTTTACAAACCGGTTAACTGAAATTGAAAAATTCCGGTGAAAAATTCCGAAAACCGAGTTTTTTTTCTGTCGGTTAACCGGTTTTTTAAAACATTCAAATGGAATATTTTGCAAATATTAAGTATTAGCACTAATTTTTTTATGATATTTTCAAAATTTCATATAAAGACCTTGAAAATCCATGAGAAAGAAAGTCTAAAATAATTTTTGTCTTCAAGAAACAATTTTCCAAATAGGAATTTTATTCCGAATATGGTAAATATTTGAATTACTTGCCGTTATAAACGTTTTTTTGGACAGTTTAATTGAAAACTTAATAAGTGACTCTTAACCAGGTACTGAAATTCCTGTTAATGGAGAAAATGTCAATAGAATGTATTGATATATATTTTTTTTAAATAAAACGAATAAAAATTAAATTAAAGCTACGGCGAATATGGGAAAATAAAGCACCGTATTTGAATACCGCTAAGTTTTAAAGGATAACAGTTGCTAACATTGCTCAAAAAAAAAAAAAACAAATATGTCAAAAATTACCAATGTTGGCAATCGATACCTTTTCAATACCGTTATCCGTTTCAAAACCCTTTAAATTGAATACCGGTACCAATACCAATACCGAAACTCAGTTTTGGTATCAGATACCGATATCCAAAAACCTTTTCCTTCGGTACCGGTACGTACCGGTATTGAAACGGTTTTTCCTAAAAAACTTGTTTTAAAAAAAAAAAAAAATATTAAATAAAATTTGTAATTTTTTTGGTTTTTGTAAATAAAAAATCGTACTCCAAATGCCTCCCCGAAGTCTCATAAAAATCAAAAAATCTTTAGGCACACACATCGTGGATTAAGTAAAAATTAAAAAAAAAAAATCATACTTCAACCGCTATGCGGGAGCAGAAGAAAATTATTGATTTTCACGAAATTTTTTTGAAATCATTTAGACTCTCAATAGAAACTTTCTGAACACCTTAGTATAGTTTAGTTTTTTGGAGATTTTTATTTAATCCCCGATGTGGGTGCCCAAGGATTTTTTTGATATTTATAGGACTTCGTGGTTCAAAAATTATTAGCAAAACCGTGAATTTCAAATTGGTTTCACCTTTAGTTCACGTGTTGGAGAACGTCAGAAAATTATTTTACAAAGTATTTTTGTCACTCACAAATATTTTTACAATTAAGCAAAAAAAACTTACGCTCGAAAAAAATTTTACACTCAAAAAAAAATGTTGTATTTTTTTTTTTTTTCAAAAATGGCTAAAAAAAAGTTTTTTACTCAAAATAAAATATTTCTAATCAAAATTGTTAATTTTTTTGTAAGTTAGAAAACTAACTATCACTTTAAAAGGGCACCATGGATATTCATGGATTCGGTTAAGTCGAATTTATCTCTTCTACTTTTTTTACATATTTATACCCTACACCACACTGTGGTACAGGGTATAATGAGTTTGCGCTGATGTTTGTAACTACCCGAAATATTGGTCCTAGACCCACCTTTAAGTATACCGATCGATTCGGGATCACTTTTTGAGTAGATTTAGCGTTGTCCGTCCGTCTGTCCGTCCGTCCGTCTGTCCATGTAAACGGTTTAAACACGATACAGGTCGCAATTTTTAATCAATTGCCTTGAAATTTGAAACTTAAGCTTCTCTTGACCCAAGGACGAAGCCTGTTCCATATTTAGGTCCGTATTAAGACCTAGCCCCCATACATAACCGTATTATAATAGGTATCTTTTCGAAATTTGGCAGGTAAACGTGTTTTGTCTTCACAAATCACCATTCTGAATTTTAAAGAAATCGGACCAGTTCTTCTTGTAGCCCCCATACAAACCACCTTACCGATTTCCACACAAATCTCTCAAATTTCATGAAAATCGAAAATATTTAATTAAAATTTTGTTTGTGTATGTAAAACGCGTACCTAAATAACCTTATCAAATCTGATAATCATCGGACCAGTTTTGGACTTAGGCCCCCTGGGAAAATTTGGCCCGATATTCAGTTAAAGCGGGTTACAACAAATAGATGCCTATTTCACTCAAATTTGATTTGTGATTGCGTTTTACACTTATTAAAGATTTGACAAAATATAGATCTAATCGGTACATGGGACCCATTTTCCGGGAAACTCTGGTGTAGGGTATTATATGGTCGGTCTTGACCGACTATAATTTTCTTACTTGTTTTTTTTTTACTTTTCTTTAACAAGTGAAACATTTTTATGTCAGAATAACTTCAAAGTCCTGCACTTTGATCAAGGGGATAAGAAAATTACAGTTTTTCTCGGCCCGCCCCCTTTTGTAAGTGTGGTCCGGCAACGTCCCCGCCGACCCCCTAAGAAACACTATTTTAATTTTTTCACATTTTTAAAGGGCATTTTAGCAAAAATGCTAAAAATAAATACGTAAATATGTAATTTTGTATTAAAATTAAAAAAAAATTTATTTTTTTAAGTTTTTTTGCGTTTTTTATATTTTTAGCATTCTTTTCGATAATACCGGTACGTACCGGTATCGAGGTTTCGGTATCGGTAATACCGTAACCGATTCAACTCAAATACCGTAACCGATACCAATACCGAAATAAATAAAAAAAAAACGATACCAATACCGATATCGATACCGTTATTCGTTTCGATTGCCAACCTTGAAAATTACCAATTTTTACATATTTGTCAGTTAAAAAAACGGTTAACCAGTTTTTTTTTATTCCGGTTTAACCGAGAAAACCGGTAAACCGAAAAAGCTGAATTTCGGTTACCCGAGAAACCGGTTTTCCGAAATGTCGGTTTTTTATGAACACTAACAACCACCTCTGAAAAAGTTTGCTATTGTATGGATTTTATATGTTTCTTTAAAACATAAAAAAAAATGTTTTAATACAAATTAAATACGACTTGCACACAAATTTTCAGCCTTTTATTCCAAGTTAGTTTTAAGTAATCTACTTTTCAAAATTGCAATTAAAAAAAGTCAGTAAACTGGAATGAAAACACTTTAATATGTTCCATACTAATAAGAAAATCATTAATGTTCAGTTGTTTTTGCTCAGCTAAAATAATGGTTTTAAAACCCGGGTTTTTAGTCTTCGAGACGCACGTGAAAGTCACACCACTTTTTTTATTAATACGAAAATCTTCATTAAACAGATTATATTCGAAAATCGGAATAAAAAAATGTATTTCAGAACGAACTATAATATTTATAAAAAGAAATCAAAGCATTTATTTAAACGGTGCTTCATGACGTATGAGTAATATTAAACTACACCATAGTTCAATAACGCTCATACGCAATTATCAAAAGAGACCAACATTAAAGCAAGCATTTACGTCACTTTTAAGTTTTCTTTTTTTTAAATACATGAATGTAAAGTTCTTTGTTTAAAACAGTGAGTTTTATCAATGTAGATATTTCAAATATGTTTTATCCTCCATAAACCTCCATAAAATCATATATATATTAGAAAATGTGCAAAAAAGTTTTTTTTACATTTTGTAGAGTTTAAAAGATGCAGCACCGAAGAATTTAACACTTTCACTTGTTTTTTGTACATATGTTAAACAAATGAAACATTTTTAGGGAAGGGTCACATAATTTTTTTGTTATCATTTTAGGGTTTAGCTGCCAAAAGAATATAAAAGTACACATTAATTTTAAGTTTGTGTGACAATTAAAAGTCAATCCTCCGGGGGGTTATAGGGGACCGGTAGGGGAAAAACTGGCAATTGAAATGATTTTTTATGGGCATATTCGGATTCAGCGACCCCAAAAACCTAGAAATAACTGGGTCTACCCTCTGGGTCTGGACACTTTTTTTGTGCCTGTGTTATTATCCAAGTTACAAACCCTTTTAGTTTTAAGAAAATGAGAATAGTAATTCTTATTTTCTTTTTTGTTAGTCGGTTGCTTTATACCCAAGTAAAAATTATATTGTATATAGGGTTGTCAACCGATTAAGAATAATTCGATTAATCGATCAGACAAAAACAAACTCTTGTTCGATTAATTTTAAAATGACGATTTTCATATAACGAATAAATCGATTAATTTATTTCAATTAAGGCAGTTTGTCACGATTAGACACAGTAAAATGAACTGTCAAAAAATCGTATAGAATTAAAAAATGTTACCGTGTGAATGCAAAATGTAATGACATGGATGGTAATACTGAAGAAATTTTGACAGTCGTATAATACTCGTAATTTTTAGAAATATTTCTAAAAGCTGAGACTTTTCATTTTATCAGGGATGTATTTTCTTTTCAATTTATTGACGTCATCATAAAAACAAAAAACTAAAGCTACGAAATTAATTTTATCAATTTAAAAGTCTCTTATTTCGATGTATTTTTAAAAAATACGCAACAAATAATATTTTTTAATATATATTTTTCTGAACAGAGCTAAAACACCTCAATTCAACCGAGGAGTTGACCGCACCCCCTCAAAATTTAATGAAATTAAGTACTCATGTTTACTTTAACAAAAAAGAGATTTTGCCAATTTTTCAGGCTTCTGGTCATTCCAGTATTCGAGATATGGGGTCTTGAAAATTGGCAAAATCGTATAGTATATTTGACAAAAGTGTTCTGAGATAAATAAAGATAACTCGAAAAGTAATTACAATACACGTCTCAGTCAGGTCGCAAATAATAGGTAATAAGACAGCCTTTAAAATGGCATTCCCCAAGACTTTTTTTTTGAAAAAGGGCAAAGGTCATTGGTTTTAACCTTAATTTTTGGAGAGCAATATCTCAAAAAACTATATTTTTAAAATTTTGGAAAAAATATATGTGATTAAGAATCATCTATACTAGTTAAGTTTAAATTTTCAGGATGGAGACTTCATTGGAACTTTTTATATTAATAGAAACATTGTGACAGGAAAGAAAAAGCGGTGTAATTTCCCCTAGAAAAAAAATATTTTTTTTTTGTCTTTGAAATTCTGCTACCAAAGTTCATTTTTCTAAATGTTTTTGACGTGCTGAGTCCAAATATGACCTTTGAACTGGCCTATCGCTATTACTTTTCAAGAGATATGCACCTAAATTTTCAAAAATGACACAGCAATAGCATTTTAACAATTTTCACATATTTATGTGCAGATATCTCGAAAACTAATAGCGATAGGCCAGTTCAAAGGTCATATTTGGACTCAGCACGTCAAAAACATTCAGAAAAATAAATTTTTGTACCAGAATTTCAAAGACGAAAAAAAATATTTTTTTTCTAAGGGAAATTACACCGCTTTTTCTATCCTGTCACAACGTTTCTAATAATATAAAAAGTTCCAATGAAGTCTCCATCTTGAAAATTTAAACTTAAGTAGAATAGATGATTCTTAATCACATATATTTTTTCCAAAATTTTAAAAATATCGTTTTTTGAGATATAGGTTTCCAAAAATTAAGGTTAAAACCAATGACCTTTGGCCTTTTACAAAAAAAATCTTGGGGAATGCCATTTTAAAGGCCGTCTTATTACCTATTATTTGCAACCTGACTGAGACGTGTATTGTAATTACTTTTCGAGTTATCTATATTTATCTCAGAACACTTTTGTCAAATATATACGATTTTGCCAATTTTCAAGACCCCATATCTCGGGAAGAATAAGTACCAGAAGTCCAAAATTTTGGCACGGTGATTTTTTTGTAAGGGCTCAACAATATTCCAAGTTTCATCAAATTCGAAAGGGGTGAGGTCAAATATGCTACTTTTTTCGGTTGAATTGAGGTGTTTTAACTCAACAGCTGTTTTCATATTATTTCAAATGTGATGGTTGCAAAGGGCAATGTATTAAAAACAATTTTTGGTTAGATTTTTTGACAGTCAGACCAAATTTCATTTTATTTCTGTTTACTAAAATCTTACGACTCAGTCAGTATTATCGTGACAAACGGCCTTTAGGGCGGGCTACTCAGTGTCCAGTTAGCTATTAACTGTCGATTTAACGGAGCATTATGTCAAAATTTGTATAAAAAGATAAATTTAACGGAGAGTTATTTTATAAGGGAGCATTGAGTAATCGAACAATTATTTTTTTTGTACCCTCCAACTACACTATGGAACAAATTCAGGTTAGCCAAAGTTAGGTCGATTCTGAGAGTGAGGGATGAAAATAGAGGCTAAATTAGAAGACCCGTATCACGGCGTTTGTTTATGTTAGTTGGAATTTTTTTTTAATCGACCTTCGAACTTTGCAGTCAAATGCCGATTTTCAGCATATTGTTTATATGGTTTTTTGGCTATAACTCGTCGACTAATTGATATTTTTTCAATCTGTAAAAGCTAAATTATTGCTAGAGTCCAGTCCTGATGCAAATATTAACGCTAGCCATTCAAAAAAGTACAAAAACTCATTTTCACAAAAATAATAATAAATTTATTTTACATTTCCTTAGATAAATCCTGTTAAAAAAAATAATTGTAAAATCGATTAGAGTTTTATTCTAGTTCGAGGCCCAAAAATATTTCTATTTATGATATTGTCATAATAGAGTATTTTTAATTTATTGCTTTAAAAAAGTTACTCATCTCATAGTACATCTGTACGGATCAGTTACTCTATTATGACAATATCATAAATAGAAATATTTTTGGGCCTCGAACTAGAATAAAACTCTAATCGAATATATATACATATATAAAGGCCGAATAAATACATTTTATTTTTATGTACCTTTTGGTACTTAAAATAAAAACAACATTTAATTTTAAAATCTTTAATAACAAAGACAAGAAAAAAGCCCTGATTACATAAATTGTAAGTAAAAACATAAATAAGTTTTTTTAAATAGCAATAAAATGTTTTTAAAAAATTTAATGTATTTTTTAAGGTGAATGTAAACTCCGTCACCAAAAAATCAAAGAAATCAAAAAAAAAAAAAAAAATGTCAATACAATTTGCTTGAAACAATTTGAAGAAAAGATTTTTTATAGTTAATTAGAAGTTATGTAACATATCGATTTTAATAAAAAAATTTACCAAAAATTTTAATTTTTTGTTTGTACAATTTCGGCTCAAAAACACTGACATTTTTTGATTTCACACATATGTAAAAATATACACTCAAAATAATAACTCTGTTAAATTACAGAAAAACTCTGCCAATTTAACAGAGTACACCATACTTTTCCAGCTAACAACATTTCTTGGTAATTTTACTAAAATACTCTGTAAAATGATTTTGACAAAAAAAACTGTTAATTTACAGAGTTTATAGTAAAATATTGGTTAAATATGAAAGCCTTTTTACAGAAAAAACTCTGTAATTTTACTATAAAACTCTGTAAAATGATTTGGACAAAAAAACTGTTAATTTACAGAGGTTCTAGTAAAATATTGGTTAAATAAACCACCATTTAGCAAAGAAAACTATGTAAATTTACAAATATGTATTTGTAAAATACATTTGATGCCGAAAAAAAAAATACAGAAAAACTCTGTAAATTTACAGAGTTTATTTTAATGCATGTTATTTTGTAAAATTTTTATAAGATTTCTTAAAAAAAAATTTTAAAAACTTTTTTTGCTACTTTTTCAACTTTTTCTCAAAAAAAAACAAAAATATATACAGATAAAATTTTGATGTGTGGTAACAAAAACAAAACCTACTCAAAACAGAAAACTTTTTTGGTTATAAAAAATATGAAGTATTTTTCTTAGATCTGTATTTTAGCAGAAAATTCTGTTAATTATCTGTCAAATTAAGATTACAAAGTAAAAAGTAATATAACAGAGGAAACTTTGTTTTTTGTCACAACAAAATACAAAGTATTTTCTTTAAATCTGTATTTTGACAGAAAACTCTGTAAAATATCTGTTGAATTGAGATTACAGTCATTTTACAGAGTATTTTACAGAGTTATTATTTTGAGTGTAAAAAACTTATTAGGTTCAATAAAAAACACTAATTGTAAGAAATAATATTTATTGTTTCCGTGGTGTCACAACAAACCACAGAGTACTATGAGTACCATCGCAATATTCCAAATACTTATTTTAATAATTTTCAGCACGGATTTTTCCAGTGTGTGATAATATATATATTTTTTTTTATTAAATATCAATATACTAAAATTCCCTCAAACCATTCAAATTAAACTATTATTTTATAATTTTAGCAATAATTTATAAATTAGAGATTTTAGTAATACCATTAAATATAGTGATGTTGTTATTATGGCCAAATAAACATGTCCCATGTAATGTACTCGATAATAATGATACATAAACACCGCAATGATCATAAAATATATTATAGTTACGAAAAACATACAAAAACACCGTTGTGTTAGTATATTAAACTTATACATACGTAAATTTACATATGCTTACACATGAATATGCGTATAAAGATCTCCATATACATAAACAAAAGCACACATACACGCACATATGTTTTGGTTGATTTGCAGTAACATGCCTATCATCTTGTAAACTAATATTTGCCTAATAAACGAGTTAATTAAAGCTGAATTATGGTCATGTTTTTGCGCGTTACGTACTTGTGTATGGGTTATATATGGGTAGAACATTTTAAACTGCCAACCTAATTATTTTTTGTTTCTTCAGAACGCAGTTTTTTTAGAATATTATAATTTTTCTTTAAAAAAAATTGTCACAGAATGTGAAAATTTTTCTTTAGAAAAATTCCTTAGAATCTGATAATTTTTTATAGGAAAAATATCTTAGAATTAAAGACCTTTTGGGACAAACACCAAAAGATGATTGGTTTCTTTTAATAAGATGAATTCTACAAAAGAGTATCTCTAAGAATTATTTTATCTTTATATCGATTTTTTGTGTGGACACTTAGACAACTTTTCTCCATATGTATATGAGTGTTTGTATGTATGTGTAGATAGTACGGTACGCTATAAATACTATGAGTTACGCTGATTTATGAGCAACAAAGGATTAAGATTCAAAATGTACGACACGTAAAACATAAGCACGCAAACACCAACAGCAACAATAAAAGCAGGTTAACCAGTGATGCTTAAATAAGTGGAATTTTGCAATACCTGGATCGACATTTCTGAAATACATAAACTTAGACAATTTAAAAATGCATTTATGAAATTTTTAAAACATTTTTGAAAAGTCTAAAATGCATTTCGAACATTTAAACTATAATTTCAAAAACTTTATCGTGTTTATATATGGTTTTGAATTGAGAAAAGTGTGAAAGAAAAATTTAAATTTTTTCTAAAAATTTAGACATCCTGGTTTGTTTTTTACTAGTTTCATATCATCCAGTTATAATAATCTTCAGAAAAACTTTTAATGTCAAATTTATTTAGTTAATAGTCAATAAAACTTTATATGTGAAAATTATTAACAGATCGCAGCCGACAAGAATTGAACTCATCATCATCTGTAATACTTTGCTATTAACTGCTTGTAACGTACAATCACTCTAGACCGATACGCCAAGTAGGCTGTTAAGCAAGTATCAACTAAATCTGATTTTTTCAATTCGAGTGTGGTTGTTGCTGTTGTTTTTTTCTAACAGAAGACTTTGTTATTGTAATTATATGTAAACAAACTTATTTTTAGTAATCATTATTCTTCTTTCTCTCCTTCATCAATTCTGATCTAAGTACTTATTTTTGCAAACATTGCCAGACATGGTCTATATTTTAGACACAAATGTTAGGTGTTGCCATTTTTCCAAAGATACTGATTGCCACTTTAATTTGATTGTTCCAAATCTTTTATTCGCTCCAACTTGTTGGGAGATATTCGTGAAGACCATTCACTCGCTATTAATGTGAGAAATAATTATGATGTTGCAATACCTTGATCGACATTTCTAAAAACATAAAGTTAGACAATTTATAAATTCATTTATAAAATTTTAAAAACATTTTAAATCAGTGATGTCCAAAAAGTTTTTGCACTGCACTGAGCAAAAATTATTGACAGAATTATAAAAGATATCGTTAAAATCAGACTAATGATTAAAATATTATTAATGATTAAAATATAGATATATATATATTAGAGCGACTCAACTTGTATGGAAGAGAAAAAAGTGATTTAGTTACCCCTCTGAAAATAAAGCTTGATATGTTTTATAATGATTCCCAAAATATTTTGGTTCTAGCGTTGACCATCCGTGAGCTGGACCATTTTTAAAAAAGGTCCTTTTTTCAGTTTTTCGAATTTTTTTGTACTTTGCTCCAAGACGACATAAATAAAATTTGGTGTCATCGAAAAGAGTTTTTGACGCATCATCCAATGGTATATAAAACTTGACCACTTGCGACCTGCAAATTGCGATATTTAACTAAATACATATTTTCGTTTCGCGTTTTCATACAAATTCTACGTAAGGAGTGAGATCATAAAAATGTTAACACACATTTTTGCCTACAACTTTGGTGTAAAGCTTCCGATTTTTTTTTTTTTCGGCAGTTTACATTTTAAAAATATGTCAGTTAATAAATTAATTTACATCATGAGTTTTAATTTGCAATTTTTTACACAATGGACGATGAAAGAAAAGTGCGTTCAAAAATACACATGGACATACAAAAAAATTGCCAAAAAAACTAATGTATGCCGCCAAACAGTTTCAAAAGTGGTAAAAAGGTATCTGGAACACCTAACAATTGAAAGGAAGCCGGGAACAGGAACAACGACTGGTTATCGTAACATTGGTAAGGCATATAAAGTTAAAAGCATCCTTAAGAGAGCTCCTAACACATCTGGCAGAAAAACAGCTCGGTTAGCCCAATGCTCAGACTTGTTTGTACGTAAAGTGAAACGTAAGGCGGGACTAAAGTCCTACAAAGTTCAAAAAGTTCCCGATAGAAACGCTTTTAAAAATTTGGAGGCCAAAACCAGAGCTAGAAAATTGAAATCAAATTTTATAAAAAAATACAACTGTTGTGTAATGGACGACGAAACTTATGTCCTGGCTGATTTTGCGCAGCTCCCTGGTCAAGAATTTTATGTTTCCGATGTTCGAGGAAATGTTGCGGAAAAATTTCGGTCAAAAAAGCAAACGAAATTCCCCAAAAAATTCCTAGTATGGCAAGCCATATGTAGCTGCGGCCAAAGAAGCCAGTCATTTGTGACATCTGGCTCTATAAACAGCGAAATTTATATCAAGGAGTGTTTGCAGAAGAGACTTCTTCCGTTCTTGAGTCAGCACAATGTATCCACTTACTTTTGGCCCGATTTAGCATCTTGTCACTACAGCAAGAAAGCACTGGAGTGGTATAATGATAATAATGTGGTTTTTGTACCAAGAGAGGCAAATCCACCAAACTGCCCGGAGCTCAGGCCAGTGGAGAGATATTGGGCTCTTGTTAAAAAAGAATTAAAGGGCACAAAAAAGGTCTCCCAGGACATGCAAGATTTCAAACGTAGATGGACCACCTGCTCTAAAAAGGTGACAGAAACTACCATAAAAGCCTTAATGGGAGGGTTTCCGGAAAAAGTGGATAACTTTGTTCGTAGTGGTTAGAGTTCCATGCGGTTTTTTTGTTATGATTTTGTATTAAATTTTATTTAATAAAAATTTGGTTTGAAGTCTTAAAATTCAGTAGTCTGTTTTTTATTTAACTTTATGTGTGTTAACATTTTTATGATCTCACTCCTTATTTGGAAATAATGTTCTGCTTTTTAAATTGAATCTGTTTTAAAATAATGTTAATTTATTTTTTTTTTTGTAATTATTCACATAAAACGCGAAAATCGCGATTTATTAATCTTTTTTCAAATATAGGCAATATGGGTATCAAAATTTTTCATTTTTCATTTATAATAACCTGGTGATAAGTAAAAGATCTGTTTTCAAATCGATGATGCTGTGAGATAAATTTAAGTTGTTAAATATTAATTTTTTAACAATGTTCTGCTTTTCAAATTGAATCTGTTTTAAAATAATGTCAATTTATTATTTGTTTTTTATTATTCACATAAAAAACATATCGTCGAACTATATTCAATAAATGCCAACTCGAAAAAGCTTACTGTTCAGGAGAGCTAAAAAACTAGTTATTTCGCTAATTATTGTAAAAATTAACAATGTACCTTCCATAACATGGTTTAAATATTCTAAACAATTTTTACCTATGCAAAAATTTTCATATTTTGCACTTGTTTGCGTATTTTTCAGAGATGGCATTTATTACTATATCAAAAAACAAATATTTTTTTAGAGTTGGCATATTTTGTCGGAAAATAAAAATAAATTTTTTTTGGAAAAATTTAAAAAATTTTTTTTTTTTTGGTTTTTGTTATCCTTAGTACGGTAATTGCAAAAACTGAACAAAAAATTAAAAATCTTTGCATATTTTTAAAAGTTACTAGCTCCGAAAGCCTTTTAATCTCAGGGTGGTCAACTTTGGCACTCTGTAACTCACGCTGTATTGCAATAGGGTCACTCCAAACTAGTTATTTTGAAAGCTTATATCATTGACTTTATTTGCCCCATTCATAATGTTTCAATCTGATAAATAGTTTGAAAGTTACATAAATATAAGCAATTTTTTTTTTGCAAACACTATTTTCCGATATTTTCAAAATGGCAATATCTCGAGAACCAGTCATTAGATATCAAAATCTTTACAAAATTCGTGTTTAGCATGGCAAATGCAATAAGATACGGGGTCTAATTTTTTTTAAAAAAAATTTTGAAAAATTTTTGGAAATTTACAATGGGAGTTGGCATTTATTTTCACCAAAAAAATATGTACTTTGAGTTAGCAGAATAACAAAAATGGATGTAAAACGACAACAAATTATTTTTTTGCTCTGAAATTTTTATGGCAGATAGGTATTACATAGGGGAGCTATTTGCCATCGGAAACTCATTTCTGTCAAATTTGAGTTGGCATATTTTGAATATAGGTTCACGATATGTAAAATAAAATCGTGATTTATTTTACATATGTTTTTTAATAAAGGCAATATGCACTGAAAAAAAAGACATAACTAAATTTAAGGAAAAAATGTCTTTGAAAATTTATCATGAATTTTCCTAAAATTTAGTTAAATTTAACTTAAAAATGAGAAATTTTCTTAACTATGAGGAAAAAATTTTAGTTCATTTACTTATAATTAGTTCATAGTTTTCTTTAAATGGATTTTTTAAATATTAGGAAAAAAATTCTTACTGCCAAAGAAATTTTCCACAAATCTAAGAATCGTATCTTTATTTTTAAGACATATTTCTTAAAAAACAATTTAGTTCAAGTTTAGTTAAAATAAACTAAAAAAAACATCATCGTATTTCTCTTCTTTGAATTGAGGAAGTGTACTTCTTACAATTTAGTTAATGACTTCTGAGAATTTAGTAAATAACTTCTTAGAATTTAGTTAAAAATTCAAAATGGCGATATCTCGAAAACTAAGCGAGATAGAGCGAAACGGACGAAATTTTCAAAAGAAAGACTACAAAGAAAAATATGGAATAGCCTAGCTCTGCATATCTGTCGGGGTCTCAAGACCCTAATTTCAGATCTAAAATTTGAAATTCCCGAGATTTTATATATACACATATCTCGGTAAATACTGCCAACACGAGAAAACGTCCAACGTCATTTTTGTAGCTCTTGACTCGTAGAACACTTCCGCAAAATACCCGAAAGCCCTCCGACCAATAGTTTTTGAGTTATCCAGTTTTTAAGATTCTCAAGACCCTATCAGACCCCTTATTACCGTATCTCAAAAACTAAGCAAGTTAGAGCGAAACGGACACAAGTTTTGATTCAAAATCTATGGGGGTCCTTAAAAGACCCAACGGGGTCTCGAATTAAATGGGGTCCGAACCCGTGGGTCCAGGGTCTAGACCCAATCTATTTCTAAAATGTGAAGTATAATTTTTCCCATTTTCTAGTTAAAATTGGCTTAAAATTAATTAACTTTGTTTTCCTTATTTTTGGGAAAATTATGAACTAAAACCAAAAAAAAAAATCTTTGGAGCCAAATCATTCCCTCTTTTTCTCAAAATTGAGTTAATTTTCCCAGATTTTAGTTCACTTTTTTTTTGAGTGTGGGTATCAATTTTTTTCATTTTTCAATTATAATAATCTGGTGTTCTGTTAGTAACTAAAAAAATAAAATTTGAATACATAAATATATCTCACAGCATCCTAGATTTGATCTTTTGCTTATCACCAGATTATTATAATTGAAAAACGAGAAAAGTTGATACCCATATTGCCTATATTAAAAAAAGAGAAAATATATCGCGATTTTCGCGATTTATGTGAATAATAAAAAATAAATAAACATTATTTTTAAACAGATTCAATTTGAAAAGCAGAACATTGTTAAAAAATAATATTTAAAAACTTAAATTTATCTCACAGCATCCTAGATTTGAAAACAGATATTTTACTTATCACCAGGTTATTATAATTGAAAAATGAAAAATTTTGATACCCATATTGCCTATATTTGAAAAAATATAAAATATATCGCGATTTTCGCGTTTAATGTGAATAATTACAAAAAAAAAATATATAAACATTATTTTAAAACTGATTCAATTTGAAAAGCAGAACATTATTTCCAAATACGTAGAATTTGTATGAAAACGCGAAACGAAAATATGTATTTTGTTAAATATCGCAATTTGCAGGTCGCAAGTGGTCAAGTTTTATATACCATTGGATGCTGCGTCAAAAACTCTTTTCGATGACACCAAATTTTATTTATGTCGTTTTGGAGCAAAGTACAAAAAAATTCGAAAAACTGAAAAAAGGACCTTTTTTAAAAATGGTCCAGCTCACGGATGGTCAACGCTAGAACCAAAATATTTTGGGAATCATCATAAAACATATCAAGCTTTATTTTCAGAGGGGTAACTAAATCACTTTTTTTTTTGAGTCGCTCTAATATATATGTCCTTTATTTATTTTAATAATTATACAAAGTATATATGTATGTTTTAAAATAAAAGTTCAGAGTGAACATAGGGCGTTTACAATTTCTCTCCATCTGCTTCGATTATAGGCAATTGCTTTAATTTGGTTCCATGATTTGTTGACAGCACTGCATTCTCGATTAATTGTTCTCATCCAGGTGGTTTGTGGTCGACCGGGTCTGCGATGGCCTTGCGGGTTCCACTGAAGTGCAGCACGTGTAATATCATTTTGTGGTCTTCTTAAAATATGGCCTATCCACGTCCACTTACGTTTCATTATTTCAGTTTCTATTGTTGTGTTATCTGTAAGCTGTAGTAGTTCCGTTGTAGAAATGGTGTTGGGCCAGAAAATACAAAGGATGCGGCGTAAACATCGGTTTACAAAACCCTGGAGTTTTTTCATATCAGACTGTGTTACTCCCCAAGTTGTAGAGCCGTATAGCAGCACGGATTTAACGCTACAATCGAAGATGCGAAGTTTTGTTTTACTGCTGATAGAGTTTGATTTCCATACCTTCTGCAATGATTGAAAGGCCACTCTGGCTTTATTTATACGAGATCTTATATCTGCTGTTGTGCCACCATCTTTAGCAATCACGCTTCCCAGATAATTAAACGATTCTACGTCCTCGATTACAACATTTTCAAGTTGCAGTGGCGTGGTTGAATTTGTCCCTATACGCATTAGTTTGGTTTTTTTCAAATTGACTGTAACAATAAGTCCAAATTTCATAGCGTTCGCTGAGAGTTTCTTCAACTTATCTTCTATGTCACTGAAACGGTGTGCCATTAAGCAAATATCGTCTGCGTAATCGATGTCGTTAAGCTTTTCTGACATATTCCACTGAATACCATTTTGAGCTTCGGCATTAGTTTTCTCAAGTACACTGTCAAGTAAGAGGAGAAAAAGAGTTTGGGACAGAATACAGCCCTGCTTAAGACCTGTTGTGGATGAAAAAGGTTGACTATCTTTGCCATTGAAACGTACTCGACTAGTAGACTCTCTATATAATTCTCGTATTAGCATTACGATTTTATCAGGGATGCCTTTTGACGATAGCGTGCGCCACAGATGATCTCTCGATACTGTGTCAAAGGCCCTTTCAAAGTCGACAAAGGGGAGGTAAAGGTGAGTGTTATATTCTTTGGACTGTTCTATAATGATGCGGAGTGTATTTATGTGGTCCGCGCATGATCTACCCGTCCTGAAACCTGCTTGCTCGTTACGAAGCATTAATTCTACTGCTGGTGCAATACGTCCAAGTAGAATTGTAGCCAATAATTTTGAAATGGCATTGAGCAACGTGATGCCTTTCCAGTTTTTACAATCACTTAAATCCCTTTTTTTAGGAATCGTGACTACCACTCCTTCTTTCCATTCATTAGGTATTTTGATTGAAGTCCACACTTTTTTAATAATGGGAGCAAGTTTTACAGCCAGTATTTGTGCACCGTATTTAATTAGTTCTGAAGGAATATCATCTGGGCCTGCTGATTTGCCATTTTTAAGTTTTTCAATGCAAAGTTTAATTCCACTTACTGATGGAGGGGCAGTGGATATATCTCTTCGCTGGTTACGTCTGCTGGATTGTTGTTCGTTTACGGTATCGATGTTATGTAATGTTGCGTTTTCGGTAAAGAATTCACGCCACCGGTTGAGTTGTTGGTCCGGGGATGTCAGGAGAGTGCCGTGTTCGTCCTTTATAGTTGCAGTGCTCCTTATGTTGTTACCACTAAGCTTCTTTATAGAGGCGTAGACTTGCCGCATATTGCCAGTTTTTGCCGCTCGTTCCGTCTCTTCGGCTACGCTATTATAATACTTTTCTTTATCTTGGCGTACAAGTGTTTTTACTCTTGAGGCAGACTGTTTATATTGAAGTTTTGCTGCAAGTTTTTGTTCTGCAGTTTTTGCTTTATTCTTTATGTTTTTATTATTGCACTCACATAAAAATCCGGTTAGAATGAGGTTGCCACAACCTCAGTATGGTTGTCGCAACCGGATTACGGGTGCTGCAACTGTCTTACGGTTATCACAACCGTATCCGGTTGCAGCAACCGTAAATTGAGGTTGTTAAAACATTTTTAAAATATTTTTGTGCCAGTTGCCACAAACTCAAAAAAAAAGTTGCTACAACTTCCAACCCCGGTTGCGGCAACCGTAAATTGAGGTTGTTGTAACTTTTTTTATTAAACACAGTTTTAAATGTCATAAAATTAAAACAAAAAAAAAAAGTATTTATAAAAGTTTTTTAAGAATATTAAATTATTGAGGTGAAATCTGAAAAATAAGAGGGAAAATAATATCAAAACCGTAAGTAAACTATTAAATTACTTCTTTAAATCATGCATTTAATTAATAATTTGTTTCTCTTAGTTAAATTTGTAGAAATAATGGAATGATAACAAATGGCTGTCTGAAAGTGCAATTTTCTCTCCATGACTAAAAGGTTTGTTGTAAAATATTTACACAAAAGAGGAAATGCGTAACACAAACGCATTTTTTTTGTTTGCTTAAAACTAGCACCTTGTCAGAAAATGGTCAAAAACTAACGCTATGTAAAGGAAGACATGAAATCGGAGGAAATAAAACTGTATTATCCACCAAACATTATGGCGCTGCACAAAGAGGTGATAATGGTAGAAATAAGACATCTGAGAAATAGAAAACTATAGGAAAAGTGTCAGAACCTACTCTAATATCTCCGAATCCATACCTTTTAGACTTTCCTATAGGAAAAGTAGCTCAGAATCTTAGTCTTTTTACTACATGTCGCTGTTTATAAGTGTCAAATTCTGAGACAATTTTTCTACATTAAAAGTCTCAGATTCTGAGACAGTTTTTCCATATTAAAAGTTTCAGAATTTGAGGCTTTTTCTATAGAAAAACTTTTTCAGAATCTAAGACTGTTTCTGTTGAAAAACTGTCTCAGACTCTGAGACTTTCTCTATTGAAAAACTGTCTCAAACTCTGAGACTTTTTCTATAGAAAAACTGTCTCAGAATCTGAGACTTTTTCTATAGAAAAACTGTCTCAGAATCTGAGACTTTTTCTATAGAAAAACTGTCTCAGAATCTGAGACTTTTTCTATAGAAAAACTGTCTCAGAATCTGAGACTTTTTCTATAGAAAAACTGTCTCAGAATCTGAGACTTTTTCTATAGAAAAACTGTCTCAGAATCTGAGACTTTTTCTATAGAAAAACTGTCTGAGAATCTGAGACTTTTTCTATAGAAAAACTGTCTCAAAATCTAAGATTTTTTCTATAGAAAACTGTCTTAGTATCTGAGCCTTTTTCTATAGAAAAACTGTCTCAGAATCTGAGACTTTTTCTATAGAAAAACTGTCTCAGAATCTGAGACTTTTTCTATAGAAAAACTGTTTCAGAATCTGAGACTTTTTCTATAGAAAAACTGTCTTTTTCTCAGAATCTGAGACTTTTTCTATAGAAAAACTGTCTCAGAATCTGAGACTTTTTCTATAGAAAAACTGTCTCAGAATCTGAGACTTTTTCTATAGAAAAACTGTCTCAGAATCTGAGACTTTTTCTATAGAAAAACTGTCTCAGAATCTGAGACTTTTTCTATAGAAAAACTGTCTCAGAATCTGAGACTTTTTCTATAGAAAAACTGTCTCAGAATCTGAGACTTTTTCTATAGAAAAACTGTCTCAGAATCTGAGACTTTTTCTATAGAAAAACTGTCTCAGAATCTGAGACTTTTTCTATAGAAAAACTGTCTCAGAATCTGAGACTTTTTCTATAGAAAAACTGTCTCAGAATCTGAGACTTTTTCTATAGAAAAACTGTCTCAGAATCTGAGACTTTTTATATAGAAAAACTGTCTCAGAATCTGAGACTTTTTCTATAGAAAAACTGTCTCAGAATCTGAGACTTTTTCTATAGAAAAACTGTCTCAGAATCTGAGACTTTTTCTATAGAAAAACTGTCTCAGAATCTGAGACTTTTTCTATAGAAAAACTGTCTCAGAATCTGAGACTTTTTCTATAGAAAAACTGTCTCAGAATCTGAGACTTTTTCTATAGAAAAACTGTCTCAGAATCTGAGACTTTTTCTATAGAAAAACTGTCTCAGAATCTGAGACTTTTTCTATAGAAAAACTGTCTCAGAATCTGAGACTTTTTCTATAGAAAAACTGTCTCAGAATCTGAGACTTTTTCTATAGAAAAACTGTCTCAGAATCTGAGACTTTTTCTATAGAAAAACTGTCTCAGAATCTGAGACTTTTTCTATAGAAAAACTGTCTCAGAATCTGAGACTTTTTCTATAGAAAAACTGTCTCAGAATCTGAGACTTTTTCTATAGAAAAACTGTCTCAGAATCTGAGACTTTTTCCATAGAAAAACTGTCTCAGAATCTGAGACTTTTTCTATAGAAAAACTGTCTCAGAATCTGAGACTTTTTCTATAGAAAAACTGTCTCAGAATCTGAGACTTTTTCTATAGAAAAACTGTCTCAGATTCTAAGACTTTTTCTATAGAAAAACTGTCTCAGAATCTGAGACTTTTTCTATAGAAAAACTGTCTCAGAATCTGAGACTTTTTCTATAGAAAAACTGTCTCAGAATCTGAGACTTTTCTATAGAAAAACTGTCTCAGAATCTGAGACTTTTTCTATAGAAAAACTGTCTCAGAATCTGAGACTTTTTCTATAGAAAAACTGTCTCAGAATCTGAGACTTTTTCTATAGAAAAACTGTCTCAGAATCTGAGACTTTTTCTATAGAAAAACTGTCTCAGAATCTGAGACTTTTTCTATAGAAAAACTGTCTCAGAATCTGAGACTTTTTCTATAGAAAAACTGTCTCAGAATCTGAGACTTTGTCTATAGAAAAACTGTCTCAGAATCTGAGACTTTTTCTATAGAAAAACTGTCTCAGAATCTGAGACTTTTTCTATAGAAAAACTGTCTCAGAATCTGAGACTTTTTCTATAGAAAAACTGTCTCAGAATCTGAGACTTTTTCTATAGAAAAACTGTCTCAGAATCTGAGACTTTTTCTATAGAAAAACTGTCTCAGAATCTGAGACTTTTTCTATAGAAAAACTGTCTCAGAATCTGAGACTTTTTCTATAGAAAAACTGTCTCAGAATCTGAGACTTTTTCTATAGAAAAACTGTCTCAGAATCTGAGACTTTTTCTATAGAAAAACTGTCTCAGAATCTGAGACTTTTTCTATAGAAAAACTGTCTCAGAATCTGAGACTTTTTCTATAGAAAAACTGTCTCAGAATCTGAGACTTTTTCTATAGAAAAACTGTCTCAGAATCTGAGACTTTTTCTATAGAAAATTTTTTCTATAGAAAAACTGTCTCAGAATCTGAGACTTTTTCTATAGAAAAACTGTCTCAGAATCTGAGACTTTTTCTATAGAAAAACTGTCTCAGAATCTGAGACTTTTTCTATAGAAAAACTGTCTCAGAATCTGAGACTTTTTCTATAGAAAAACCGTCTCAGAATCTGAGACTTTTTCTATAGAAAAACTGTCTCAGAATCTGAGACTTTTTCTATAGAAAAACTGTCTCAGAATCTGAGACTTTTTCTATAGAAAAACTGTCTCAGAATCTGAGACTTTTTCTATAGAAAAACTGTCTCAGAATCTGAGACTTTTTCTATAGGAAAACTGTCTCGGAATCTGAGACTTTTTCTATAGAAAAACTGTCTCAGAGTCTGAGACTTTTTCTATAGAAAAACTGTCTCAGAATCTGAGACTTTTTCTATAGAAAAACTGTCTCAGAATCTGAGACTTTTTCTATAGAAAAACTGTCTCAGAATCTGAGACTTTTTCTATAGAAAAACTGTCTCAGAATCTGAGACTTTTTCTATAGAAAAACTGTCTCAGAATCTGAGACTTTTTCTATAGAAAAACTGTCTCAGAATCTGAGACTTTTTCTATAGAAAAACTGTCTCAGAATCTGAGACTTTTTCTATAGAAAAACTGTCTCAGAATCTGAGCCTTTTTCTATAGAAAAACTGTCTCAGAATCTGAGACTTTTTCTATAGAAAAACTGTCTCAGAATCTGAGACTTTTTCTATAGAAAAACTGTCTCAGAATCTGAGACTTTTTCTATAGAAAAACTGTCTCAGAATCTGAGACTTTTTCTATAGAAAAACTGTCTCAGAATCTGAGACTTTTTCTATAGAAAAACTGTCTCAGAATCTGAGACTTTTTCTATAGAAAAACTGTCTCAGAATCTGAGACTTTTTCTATAGAAAAACTGTCTCAGAATCTGAGACTTTTTCTATAGAAAAACTGTCTCAGAATCTGAGACTTTTTCTATAGAAAAACTGTCTCAGAATCTGAGACTTTTTCTATAGAAAAACTGTCTCAGAATCTGAGACTTTTTCTATAGAAAAACTGTCTCAGAATCTGAGACTTTTTCTATAGAAAAACTGTCTCAGAATCTGAGACTTTTTCTATAGAAAAACTGTCTCAGATTCTGAGACTTTTTCTATAGAAAAACTGTCTCAGAATCTGAGACTTTTTCTATAGAAAAACTGTCTCAGAATCTGAGACTTTTTCTATAGAAAAACTGTCTCAGAATCTGAGACTTTTTCTATAGAAAAACTGTCTCAGAATCTGAGACTTTTTCTATAGAAAAACTGTCTCAGAATCTGAGACTTTTTCTATAGAAAAACTATCTCAGAATCTGAGACTTTTTCTATAGAAAAACTGTCTCAGAATCTGAGACTTTTTCTATAGAAAAACTGTCTCAGAATCTGAGACTTTTTCTATAGAAAAACTGTCTCAGAATCTGAGACTTTTTCTATAGAAAAACTGTCTCAGAATCTGAGACTTTTTCTATAGAAAAACTGTCTCAGAATCTGAGACTTTTTCTATAGAAAAACTGTCTCAGAATCTGAGACTTTTTCTATAGAAAAACTGTCTCAGAATCTGAGACTTTTTCTATAGAAAAACTGTCTCAGAATCTGAGACTTTTTCTATAGAAAAACTGTCTCAGAATCTGAGACTTTTTCTATAGAAAAACTGTCTCAGAATCTGAGACTTTTTCTATAGAAAAACTGTCTCAGAATCTGAGACTTTTTCTATAGAAAAACTGTCTCAGAATCTGAGACTTTTTCTATAGAAAAACTGTCTCAGAATCTGAGACTTTTTCTATAGAAAAACTGTCTCAGAATCTGAGACTTTTTCTATAGAAAAACTGTCTCAGAATCTGAGACTTTTTCTATAGAAAAACTGTCTCAGAATCTGAGACTTTTTCTATAGAAAAACTGTCTCAGAATCTGAGACTTTTTCTATAGAAAAACTGTCTCAGAATCTGAAACTTTTTCTATAGAAAAACTGTCTCAGAATCTGAGACTTTTTCTATAGAAAAACTGTCTCAGAATCTGAGACTTTTTCTATAGAAAAACTGTCTCAGAATCTGAGACTTTTTCTATAGAAAAACTGTCTCAGAATCTGAGACTTTTTCTATAGAAAAACTGTCTCAGAATCTGAGACTTTTTCTATAGAAAAACTGTCTCAGAATTTGAGACTTTTTCTATAGAAAAAAAGTCTCAGAATCTGAGACTTTTTCTATAGAAAAACTGTCTCAGAATCTGAGACTTTTTCTATAGAAAAACTTTCTCTGAATCTGAGACTTTTTCTGTAGAAAAACTGTCTCGGAATCTTAGACTTCTTCTATAGAAAAACTATCTCAGAATCTGAGACTTTTTCTATAGAAAAACTATCTCAGAATCTGAGACGTTTTGTATAGAAAAACTGTATCAAAATCTGAGGCTTTTTCAATAGAAAAACTGTCTCAGAATCTGAGAATTTTTCTATATAAAAGCTGTCTCAGAATCTGAGTCTTTTCTTTAGAAAAACTGTCTCAGAATCTGTGACTTTTTCCGGAACATTTTTATTATAGAAAAAGATTCAGATTTTTCCTATAGAAAAATTTTCAGATTCTGAGTTATTTTTCTCATAGAAAAAGTCCCAGATTCTGAAAGATTTTTCCTAAAGAAAAAGTCTCAGATTTTGAGAAGAAGAATTCTTTGTATCGGATTTTTAGTAAACGAATTACTTAAAACCACATAAAAATGTTACATTAAGTTTATTATTTTTAGTATTAAGTCATTTACATATATGTATATTTTTTTCAAACAATAAAAAAAGCAAAAAAAAATTTAAAAAACGTGTCTTATAATTGGAATTTTATTTTGTATTTTGTCATAATATCGAAACTATATTAAACACAGCTATGGTTGGGACAACCGGCAATACGGTTGCCATAACCGGCAAATGCCGTTATTTGAGGTTGCAGCAACCGGCATTTGTCGGTTGCCACAACTGTAAATTGTCGGTTGCTACAACCGTATATTTACCGGTTGCAGCAACCTCATTCTGAGGTTGGAACCTTGTACGGTTGAGACAACCGTATTTTGCTGTGAGTGTGCTTGCGGTTTTTTATTTCCACCCATGTTTCATTGCTGATCCATGGTTTCGCCTCTTATCAACATGTCCAAGCACATCGCCTCTTATCAACATGTCCAAGCACATCTTCATCAATTTAATTAACAATAAAATGCATTGTATATTAAAAAAATAATTTTATAACAAATTATTGCTTGAATGGCATCATTTGTTTCTGTCAGTGCATATAAAAAATATAAGCGATGATCAGTTTAGCATGTGCATTCTTCGATGCCTCATCAACGACTAAATGAATGAGCATAAGAATATGTGTGCAGAGCGTAATGCACAATTGTGTAAAGAAATGGGCATCATTGTTTTAAATATACACTCACAGCAAAATACGGTTGTCTCAACCGTAAAAGGTTCCAACCTCCGATTGAGGTTGCAGCAACCGGTAAATATACGGTTGTAGCAACCGACAATTTACAGTTGTGGCAACCGACAAATGCCGGTTGCAGCAACCTCAAATAACGGCATTTGCCGGTTATGGCAACCGTATTGCCGGTTATCCCAACCATAGCTGTGTTTAATATATTTTCGATATTATGCAAAATACAAAATAAAATACCAACGTTTTTTAATTTTTTTTTTTTGCTTTTTTTATTGTTATAAAATATAGTTATACATATAAATGACTTAATACTAAATATAATAAACTTAATGTAACATTTTTATGTGGTTTTAATTCGTTTACTAAAAATCCGATACAAAGAATTCTTCTTCTCAGAATCTGAAACTTTTTCTTTAGGAAAAATATTTCAGAATATGAAAATTTTTCTATAGGAAAAATCTGAATCTTTTTCTATAATAAAAATGTCCCGGAAAAAGTCACAGATTCTGAGACAGTTTTTTTATAGAACAAGTCTCAGATTCTGAGACAGTTTTTCTATAGAAAAAGTCTCAGATTCTGAGACAGTTTTTCTATAGAAAAAGTCTCAGATTCTGAGACAGTTTTTCTATAGAAAAAGTCTCAGATTCTGAGACAGTTTTTCTATAGAAAAAGTCTCAGATTCTGAGACATTTTTTCTATAGAAAAAGTCTCAGATTCTGAGACAGTTTTTTCTATAGAAAAAGTCTCAGATTCTGAGACAGTTTTTCTATAGAAAAAGTCTCAGATTCTGAGACAGTTTTTCTATAGAAAAAGTCTCAGATTCTGAGACAGTTTTTCTATAGAAAAAGTCTCAGATTCTGAGACAGTTTTTCTATAGAAAAAGTCTCAGATTCTGAGACAGTTTTTCTATAGAAAAAGTCTCAGATTCTGAGACAGTTTTTCTATAGAAAAAGTCTCAGATTCTGAGACAGTTTTTCTATAGAAAAAGTCTCAGATTCTGAGACAGTTTTTCTATAGAAAAAGTCTCAGATTCTGAGACAGTTTTTCTATAGAAAAAGTCTCAGATTCTGAGACAGTTTTTCTATAGAAAAAGTCTCAGATTCTGAGACAGTTTTTCTATAGAAAAAGTCTCAGATTCTGAGACAGTTTTTCTATAGAAAAAGTCTCAGATTCTGAGACAGTTTTTCTATAGAAAAAGTCTCAGATTCTGAGACAGTTTTTCTATAGAAAAAGTCTCAGATTCTGAGACAGTTTTTCTATAGAAAAAGTCTCAGATTCTGAGACAGTTTTTCTATAGAAAAAGTCTCAGATTCTGAGACAGTTTTTCTATAGAAAAAGTCTCAGATTCTGAGACAGTTTTTCTATAGAAAAAGTCTCAGATTCTGAGACAGTTTTTCTATAGAAAAAGTCTCAGATTCTGAGACAGTTTTTCTATAGAAAAAGTCTCAGATTCTGAGACAGTTTTTCTATAGAAAAAGTCTCAGATTCTGAGACAGTTTTTCTATACAAAAAGTTTTAGATTCTGAGACAGTTTTTCTGTATAAAAAAGTCTCAGATTCTGAGACAGTTTTTTCTATATAAAAAGTCTCAGATCCTGAGACAGTTTTTCTATAGAAAAAGTCTCAGATTCTGAGACAGTTTTTCTATAGAAAAAGTCTCAGATTCTGAGACAGTTTTTCTATAGAAAAAGTCTCAGATTCTGAGACAGTTTTTCTATAGAAAAAGTCTCAGATTCTGAGACAGTTTTTCTATAGAAAAAGTCTCAGATTCTGAGACAGTTTTTCTATAGAAAAAGTCTCAGATTCTGAGACAGTTTTTCTATAGAAAAAAGTCTCAGATTCTGAGACAGTTTTTCTATAGAAAAAGTCTCAGATTCTGAGACAGTTTTTCTATAGAAAAAGTCTCAGATTCTGAGACAGTTTTTCTATAGAAAAAGTCTCAGATTCTGAGACAGTTTTTCTATAGAAAAAGTCTCAGATTCTGAGACAGTTTTTCTATAGAAAAAGTCTCAGATTCTGAGACAGTTTTTCTATAGAAAAAGTCTCAGATTCTGAGACAGTTTTTCTATAGAAAAAGTCTCAGATTCTGAGACAGTTTTTCTATAGAAAAAGTCTCAGATTCTGAGACAGTTTTTCTATAGAAAAAGTCTCAGATCTAAGACAGTTTTTTCTATAGAAAAAGTCTCAGATTCTGAGACAGTTTTTCTATAGAAAAAGTCTCAGATTCTGAGACAGTTTTTCTATAGAAAAAGTCTCAGATTCTGAGACAGTTTTTCTATAGAAAAAGTCTCAGATTCTGAGACAGTTTTTCTATAGAAAAAGTCTCAGATTCTGAGACAGTTTTTCTATAGAAAAAGTATCAGATTCTGAGACAGTTTTTCTATAGAAAAAGTATCAGATTCTGAGACAGTTTTTCTATAGAAAAAATCTCAGATTCTGAGACAGTTTTTCTATAGAAAAAGTCTCAGATTCTGAGACAGTTTTTCTATAGAAAAAGTCTCAGGTTCTGAGACAGTTTTTCTATAGAAAAAGTCTCTGATTCTGAGACAGTTTTTCTATAGAAAAAGTCTCAGATTCTGAGACAGTTTTTCTATAGAAAAAGTCTCAGATTCTGAGACAGTTTTTCTATAGAAAAAGTCTCAGATTCTGAGACAGTTTTTCTATAGAAAAAGTCTCAGATTCTGAGACAGTTTTTCTATAAAAAAAGTCTCAGATTCTGAGACAGTTTTTCTGTAGAAAAAGTCTCAGATTCTGAGACAGTTTTTCTATAGAAAAAGTCTCAGATTCTGAGACAGTTTTTTTATAGAAAAAGTCTCAGATTCTGAGACAGTTTTTCTATAGAAAAAGTCTCAGATTCTGAGACAGTTTTTCTATAGAAAAAGTCTCAGATTCTGAGACAGTTTTTCTATAGAAAAAGTCTCAGATTCTAAGAAAGTCTAAAAGGTATGGATTCAGAGATATTAGCGTGGGTTCTGACACTTTTCCTATAGTTTCCTATTTATCAGATGTCTTATTTCTACCATTTTCACCTCTTTGTGCAGCGCCATAATGTTTGGTGGATAAACAGTTTTAGTTCCTCCGATTTCATGTCTTCCTCCATAGCGTTAGTTTTTTGACCATTTTGCTAGTTTAAAGCAAACAAAAAAATGCGTTTGTGTTACGCATTTCCTGTTTTATGTAAATATTTTACAACAAACCTTTTAGTTATGGATAGAAAATTGCACTTTCAGACTGCCATTTGTTATCATTCCATTATTTCTACAAATTTGACTAACAAGGGAAGTCTCCCTAGTGTCACCCGCGGATCTTTATGGAATTGGTTTTATTTTGTAGATCAGAAAAAATAAAGGGACACGTATTTTTTTTTAGCGGCCCAAATTCATATTTAGGGGGTAAAAAGGAGGGGGGAAGACACGGCCATTTTACAGATTTTTTCGTTTATCTCCTATATTATGCAAAGAAACCTAGTCATGTTACATACCAAATGAAAGGTCTTTGGAAAACCTATCTACGTGTGTTAAGAACGTATCCAAACATGTACAAATTTTCGTCATATTGAGTAAAATACCAAAATTTTAGGACATTTTTGTTAATAAGTCGAAAAATATTAACTTCTTTGGCCCGTTGTTAGCACCACGAGATAGGTATTTTTAATACCTTTAATCTGATACCACACATGCCTATATTAATTTTGTTTAAATAGGCGTAAATCATAAAAAACTGAAAAGGATCAATTTCCCCCCATACAAATTGACCCCCCCCTAAAAATGAGTTTGGGCCGCTAAAAAAAAATACGGGTCCAATTAATTTTCATTCTTAACAACATATCCAAATTTCATGAAGATCGGAGGGTGACACCAGGGAGACTTCCCTTGTAAGAGAAACAAATTATTAATTAAATATATGATTTAAAGAGATAATTTAATAGTTTACTTACGATTTTAATATTATTTTCCCTCTTATTTTTCAGATTTCACCTCAATAGTTTAATATTCCTAAAAAACTTTTTTAAATATATTTTTTTTTTTGTTTTAATTTTATGACATTTAAAACTGTGTTTAATATAAAAAGTTACAACAACCTCAATTTACGGTTGCCGCAACCGGGGTTGGAAGTTGTAGCAACTTTTTTTGAGTTTGTGGCAACTGGCACAAAAATATTTTAAAAAAGTTTTAACAACCTCAATTTACGGTTGCTGCAACCGGATACGGTTGTGATAACCGCAAGACAGTTGCAGCAACCGTAATCCGGTTGCGACAACCGTACTGCGGTTGTGGCAACCTCATTCTAACCGATTTTTTATGTGAGTGTACAACCTCTAACACAAAAGTTTGGTACGACTTATCCTACCAACACTATTGTTTGGTTAGGTCACTGTTGTTATTGTAAAAATAGCAACAACACATATATCAATATTCACCGGCGCACAGTGGTCAATTTCGCGAGATAGCGGTCAAAACTCTATAACTTTTGACCGGATTGGTATTTTTTTACGCAATTTGTTTTGTTCAATAGGAGGGATTTGCGTGTTCAAACGTAAAAATCGACTGATAGGAACGTAAGTAATGTGGAGTTAAAAATGCATTTTAATTTTTTGTTGAGTTTCCATGTAAAAGTTGAATATTTTGACATTTTAAATAGGTATTTTTTTTATAATTTCTTATTTTCTTCAATCGTATTTTACAACCAATACTTATTTATTATTCCTAAACTTAATTTTGGTCAGAAAATGCCAACATTTGGCCCCTGACATTTATTTAGTCTCAATATTCACAGGGGCCAAAGGTTGGTTTTTTTGGAAGAAAGCTAATTCTTGTGAGGATTAAACTGAAAAATAACACTGAAATTCCCAACAATATCAATACCATTTGGATATATTATATACAGAACACAACATCGATAAAATTTTAAGTAAACTTTTACTATTGATTTAAAGTGCACATATATTTTATTTAAATGTATTAATAAAAATTTATACTAAAATTAGAAACAAATTAAAATCTTTAAACTAGTATTAATTAAACAATATTAGTAAAAATTTCTTCCAAATAGCTTTGATTTTCATTTTGCAGTAGTTGTTTAGCTTCTTCATCTAACTCTAATGAGGTTGATTTCCATTTTTGTCGAATACATCGAATACTGATGTGCACAAAAAAATATTAATAAGACCTTCATTAGTACAATATCTGGAAATTTTTCTTGTATTGTGCTCGCGAAAGAATCTGTAGTCTTTGTTCCTTTTTTCTTGCGCTTCTTCTGAGAGATCTCCAATTGGAAGCATATTGTGCTGAATTATTTGTTCCCCATGGAACAAAATTTTGTGAACTGTGGTTGGCATATGTCTCCAAGAATATTTTTGGTTATAAAGGGTTGCTGTCTCATTAGCATACTGACCAAATTTTTTTGCATCTATCTTTTTGCTACATGCACTAACTTCTAATATGATTTGGAATCGTCGTATTAAATCATAATCTACTCCAGTTATAGAAGCTGCAGTTTCTGGATCGGAAAAAAATCTCCTTGTTGTGTTTCCATCATTAGAATTTCCTTCTCCTTGCTTTGGCTGGTCAATTATAAGGCCTATCTCACGGTATTTTTCTTGAATATCTTTTTTTTTTTGCTTTCTTTTTTCCAAATTTTCTTTGTTGTTTCTCACTGTTTCGCCTAACGGGCCAAATTCCAAATCGTATCCCAATTTAAGAATATGCTCCATAAAACGAATTCTAGCATAAAGAGGTGACATTCCAAATTCATATGCTTCATTAAAACTATCGTCTTGTGTTGGTGGTTGGCTCAATTGACTTGATGTTTTTTGGCATATGGTGCAGCTTGACGAAGACTTTGTTTCGGTAAAAGCTTGTGCAACTTTTCCATCGATCATTGTAAGTGACATTTTAAAGTTAGCTTCGATGCATTGGTCATTAAATTCAAATATCACTGGTTGAAGTTCTTTAATTTCATCTCTTATTTTGCCAACTTCTTCAGTTATGCCATCTTTAGTTTCTTTTTTGTAAACAAACTTTATTGGTCTACAAAATTTTGTTGACGAGGGAATTTCATTCTTCCATACATCTATCTCTGCAGCTCTACTAGTTGACGGCTCTGAACCAATATAAGTTTTTGTTAAACGTAATTGAACGAAAGAAATCATGAATAAATTGGCATCTGATGAATTTTCCGCATTACATTGTTTGTATTGTTTCTGGCCCAGAGGACCCATCACATCCCCATTTAGAAATTAAAGTCATGCTGCAATTTTTAAACTTCTTTAAATAGTCAGCATCAAATGTCTTTAATAATCGTTCTGCAGTGTGTTCAAGAAGATCCTGCAATTTTATTTCTGCTGAACTTGAAGTTACACTAATAGCAGTTGGTGAAGGTAAGCAATCTTTTTTGGCAGAAACTATGATGGAAAAATTCCACAATATGATGGAAAAATTCCACAATTTTTATCATTGGTTCGCTTCCGCAATTCTGTGTATTGGTTTTTAGTCATTTTCAAATCCAAAAATAGTGCAAATGCTTCTTCTGGAGTAAATTTATTTTCTTCAGTTGGTGTCGGCATACTTTCTAAAATCCTTTTTGTGCGTCTAGGGCTTGCTTCCACTATTTTTTCAATGATAGCAATTTTACTCTTTTTAGTTTTCGATGGTTGAATTTGATGCAGAAATGAATCCTTTATGATGCTACAAGAAACTTCTTCATTGATATGTTTAAGCTTGCGTCTTCGTGATCTTTCACTACAATTATCAATTGGCTTTGCTGGTCGACCACCTTTTCCAGTTTCCGTGGTAGTTACTGATGGCTTTTTAAAATAAGTTTATTTCTTAGCCATTCTTGGTTGCGTGAGTAAAACAATTTCTTGTTTCTGGAACATTGATTGTACCGTTTTCTTAAAGTATTTAAAAAGTTTTGTATTTTTAAGTTATGAATTTTAATTTCTTGTTTGTCGCATATTTTGAAGAATGGATTATTCATTATATGTAAAATAATGTCGTTTTCATCTTTCCGTTCAAAATATATATCAGATAGAACACTATAACTGAATTTAGCCATTGTTTAAACAATAATGAAGAAAAAAAAATTAATGCATGGATTAATATACTATTGCGCGAAGTTTCAACATGATCTTTTTTACCTCTTTGAAACATAATATAACAGGTACTTGGTTTTACCAGTTATTTCCATTGGTTTTAAATTTATTTGCAATTTTCAGGTATTTAAGTTGTGTAATATTAGATTTCAATAAAATCTTTTTTACCTTTTCCAAATGAATTGCTAGATACCACATAATTTGAGAGTTCTATTGTCATTTTTGTCAAAATTTTGATACACCCTTCTATGTGGACTAGGTCCAAATATGGGCCAACTTCTCCTAATTTCAACAGAATTATTTTTTGGGTCAATAAGAACTCTTGTACAAAATTTCATCAAAATATATGCATAATAGCCACTTTCATATACAAATAACGTCTCAAAAAATATGACGTGCATTTGTACCGAATATCTTACCTTGGGTCAGAAAAATTGCTGTAGCTCAAAAAGTGCAGTCCCGATCAGTGGCGTATACAGGGGGGGGGGCCGGGGGCCCGGGCCCCCCCCGAAATGATTTCTCAAATTTCAGGATTTGGTATCAAATAACAAGTACAATATTAAAAATCGTCTTAAAAAAATAGAAAAACATTTAAGAATCTAAAATTTTTTGAAGAAAAATGTTATGAAACTGAAAATTTTTCTGTTAAAAAAATCTCAAAATCTCAAAATTTTTTCTTAGAATTTGAAACTTTTCAACTTAGGATTCTAATGAAAAAATATCTTAGAACCTGAAGTTTTATGTACACAAAAAATGCACCTAATTGTAAGTAAAATCTAGTCAAATCTTAAAATGCGACTTTGTCTTTTAGAAAAATTTCTCAGAACGAGACTATTTCTTAAAAAAAAATGTCTCTGAATCTAAGACTTTTTTATAGCAATAATGCCTTAAAATATTAGCCTTTTTTGCAAAATCTAAGACTTTTTCTATAGGAAAAATGTCCCAGAATCAGAGACTTTTTATATGAAAAACTCTCAGAATCTGAGGCTTTTCTATATGAAAAATGTTTCAGAAACTGGGAACTTTCTATAGGAATAATGTCTCTGACAAGGGAAGTATCTCAACCCTTATGAACCGATTTGCCTGAAACTTAAAATATATATAAAAGAGACGATTTTAAGGTTGATGTGTCTCGGCTTATCGGCCATATCAGTGTTTAAAAATTTTGTTGTCCCCTTATGAAACAATGTGGACCTTCGGGAGAATTTCGATAACTCCCGAACTAACTGGAATATCGTCTAGAAAAAAATACGTGTCGATTTAAATTTAATAAAGAAAGGGGTATGTCTTCATATAAATACCGCCAAAAATTTACACATTTTCATGAAAAAAATATTTAACGAAGGTTATGCCACCGTTGCACAGTGCCACATTTGGCCAATCTAGGACGACAAAAATCCAATTTTAATTATATTGACTTGAAATTCGGTATAAATTTTTGTTTTGACTTCGAAAATAACATTATGAAAAATGTGGGAGGCCGGTTAAGGGCCACGCCCACTTTTTTTAAAATTTGTAATTTTGGTTATAATTTCTTTAAATTTGGTATATATACTCTCAATGACTGTAGAAATAATATCACAAAAAAGGGGGCGGTCAGACAACTTCCACGCCCATTTTTTTAAAATATGTTTAAAAAATATGTAAAAATAAGGTTTACATATCGCCCCACTGTAGTCGGCGTCGCAGACGGTCGCAAAAGTTTGCCGTTGAAATAAGTACTACACTCAAAATAATAACTCTGTTAAAAACTCTGTAAAATGACTGTAATCTCAATTCGACAGTTATTTGACAAAGTTATCTGTCGAAATACAGATTTTAATAATATACTTTGTATTTTCTTGTAACCGAAAAACAAAATTTTATCTGTAATTTTACTTTTTACTTTGTAATCTCTATTTTAGAGATAATAAACAGAGTTTTTTGTTAAAATACAGATTTTATAAAATACTTATGTTTTTTCTCGTAACCAAAATACAAAATTTCAACTGTATTTTTATTTATTGCTCTGTAATTATAAACCCTGGAAAATTTTACGAGGATGTCGTGTAAAATTGGAGGTACTCGTAAAAAACTTTCACAAAAATAAAAAAAAGTAAATTTACAATTTTTAAGCATTAAAGCGGGCAAATTTACTCGATGGCATTTTTCAATTGTCAACACCAGATTGGCTATTTGACCAGAAATCAAATAGTAAATAAAATAGTCAAATTCTGGTCGCTTTTATCAATATTTTACAGATAATTCTGTAAATTTACAGTTTTTTTTATCAAAATCATTTTACAGAGTTTTCTTTGTAAAATAACAAAAAATCTTGCTGGTTGGAAATCTATGGTATTTTCTGCTGGCTCAGCAGAGTATCTCTGTAATTTAACAGAGTGATTATTTTGAGTGTATGGATATTGGTCAATATATCTGAAAAAGTCCGGCGACCAATACGGACCAAATACAAAAGTTCTATTCCATCAAAAAAAATAAATATATAATTTTCTTTTCAAAAATTAGTATTTTGTTAAAAATTTAATAAAAAATAGAAAAATTTGTTTAAAAAAAAATAAAAGATATGACTTAAAGCATTTAAATATCCTTTAAAATTACCAAAAAAGAGTGGATAAATATCTCTTTTTGTTCAAAAGTTACAACAGTTTAAACTCGACTTAATTTATGCGAAATAATGTGCATTAGTTACAGGATTTTACAAGATGCAACTTTATGCACCCACCTGTTAGTAACGAACAGAATTATCGATCTTATATGATTATTTCCGTGCTATTAGGAATGTTCTATAATACATACAAACATATCATGAAAATCGGGGAACTTTTTTTTTTGATTTTTGTCGTGCTAGATTGGCTAAATGTGGCACTGTGCGTTGGAGAGGCATTAAAAAAACCTTTTTTCTCATATGTAAACATCACATAGTTTCTTAGCAAAAAATTACTGAAAAATCCAAAAAACGTTTTTTTTTGCCATTTTTTTACCCATGTTTTGAACCCCTAAATCCCCGATATGGCCGATAAGCCGAGACACCCCAACCATAGAATTGTCTCTTTTTTATATATTTTAAGTTTCAGGCAAATCGGTTCATAATGGTTGAGATACTTCCCTTGTGAGTCTGAAAAAGTCTCAAAATCTTAAATTTTTTCTATAAAAAAATTCTTAGAATCTGAAGCTTTTCTATATGAAAAATGTTAGAATTTTTTACGAAAAATGTTTCAGAATCAACGAATTTTTCTTAAAGAAAATTATCTCAAAATCGTAGATTTTGTATAAAGGAAAAATTTCTCAGAGACACAAACTGAGACTTTTTGTATAGCTCAAAATCTGACTTTTTCTATTGTCAAAATCTCTTTTTTCTATAAGAATAACGTCTCAGAATCTGAGTATTATTCTATGTAAAAAAATTTCAGAATCTGAGACTTTTTCTTTAGGAAAAATGTCTCAGAATCTGGGGCGTTTTCTGTATGGAAAATGTTTCAGAATCTGACAATTTCCTATATGCAAAATGTCTCAGATTCTAAAACTTGTTCTATGGAAAAGTGTTTAAGTATCTGAGACTTTTCTATAGGAAAAATGTCTCAGAATCTATGAAGTTTTCTGTAGAAAAAATGTCTAAGAATCTGAGACATTTTCTATAGGAAAAATGTTGAAGAATCTAAGAGTTTCTCTGTAAGAAACATGTCGAAGAATCTGAGACTTTTTCCATAAGAATCTTAGACTTTCTATAGGAAAAATGTCTCAGAATTAGAAATTTTTTCTAAAGGAAAAATGTCTAAGAATCTGAGACTTTTTCTATAGGATTTTTCTATAGGAAATTTTTCTCAAAATCCGACAGTTTTTCTTTAGGAAAAATGTTGTAGAATCTAAGGCTTTTTTATACTGTGTTCTTTTTAAAAAGGTTTTGGAATGTGAATCATTTTTCTTACAGAAAAAGCAAAGATTTTCTCAGAATCTAAAACTTATTGTGTAGAATGTCTCAGAATCTGAGAAAAACTAAAAATATCTCAGATTATGGGAAAATGTCTTACAACCGGAGTCTTTTCTTTTGGAAAAGTATTTTATGAATATGTTTATAGAATCATCTTCTAAAGTGACTTTTTCCGAGAAACGTTTTCCATTGGAAATATGATTTAAAGTCTTTGACTTTTTCTATAACATAAACTGTCTAAACTGGAAATTGTCATAGAATCTTAGACTTTTCTTTTAAATTTTAAATTTCAGATTCTGATAATCTTCTTTGTAAAAGTGTATCAGCATCTGATACAATTCACACTTTAAAAAAGGCTTAATGTAAATTTTTTGGAAAAAAATATTGAAAAAAAAAAATGTTGGGCCCCCACCGAAATAAAATCCTGGATACGCCCCTGGTCCCGATGCATGAACATGTATATATAGGAATGTAGGGGAGAGTTAGGACTACAAAATTGTAAATTTGTGTTTTGACTCAGCTTGACTCACAAGAGTTGTGCTCTATGAAGTAGGAATATTCCGAGAAAATTTACCTTTTTTAAAAAAAACATTTAAATTGTTCTGAAAACAGTAGAGCTTCAATTTTTTTACCAGTAATAGGAAATAAGTTAAGTTACAACACAAAATTTATTTTGTATAAAAATCTTAAAAAACAAAAAAGTTATGATCATTTAAACTTTAAAAATTAACTAAAAATATCATAAATTTACTAAATTCTGAAAAAGCCCATTTTGGACCACCCTGTTCTCAGTGAAATAGTTGAAATAGAGTTCTAATTTTTTGGCTCCCGAGGTTTATTACTGTCTACTTTCATATGAGTCTAATAACTTTAAGATCGGAGAACAAAAACCAAAAGGAGTTTTGGCCGCTATCTCAAAATTTTGACCACAGTGCGGCGGTGGATAAGTATATATTATATTTGCTTTAAAAGAGTTATTTTTGGTTGTGAAACAGATTTTGGACGTTCATAATAGAATTTCTCATTTAACTTGTGAAATATTATGTCTGACTTGATGTTTGAGTGGGTCAATGATTCTCTTAAATCTACTAAAAATCTCTTTGTTAGGGTGAAACAGATCTGTACAGATGTACTATGATAAGGCTGACCATTCTTGCTGATTTGATCAGTACATGTACTGATTTTTGATCAGCTATAATGATCAAAAAACGTTGTACTGATTTTTTTAAATATGTACTGAATGTACCGATTTTTAAAAATTTCAACATAAAAAATAATTTTATTTGAAAATTTTATACAAAAACTTGAATTAACATAAAATAAGTTGTCAGAATAATTTTTTATAAGTCTGACAATGAGATAATTTATAATGAATTAACTCTAAGGACCTTAGAGTTCGTGAATGAAGAGGTTTCTTAACGCAAAAATGCATCTGAGTTGATTATTTTGTCCTTCATAAATTTATATGAAAAGGCGCACAGTATCTTAAGGTTACCTATAACGAAAACTTTACGGAATGAGGGATTTTCCATATTTTTAGAAATATATTGTAATTGCATGAATCCAAATGATTCTGAGATGTTCGATGAGGTAGTGTCATCAGAATTTATTGAAAAAAGCTCTCAGAACATCAGGATTATTTAAAGAAACATGTGCGTATTATTTGAGAAGTATAATAAGATTTTTATCTTATTGGATGCTTCAGAAAAACGGCGAAACTTGTGTTAAAGTGTAACATATGATTAATAGTGTTTGATGTCCCGAGTCTAAGTCGTTTACCAAAAGTTTCTAAGACGTCTCAATTTTGACATAACCGCGTTACAAAAAAAATTGAGATTTGGTAATTTTTAACACCCTGTAAAAAAGGACACCGACTAGCTAGAGACTTTATTATAAGCTTAATTTCAAGCTTTTAGTTTTATCTTCTAACTAGGAATGGTACAAATTTTAACCCTGTTTTTCTTAATGTTAGATTTGTTCTTTAAAAATTAAACAAATCCTAGTTGGAAGACAAAACTGCAAGCTTTAATTTAAGCCTTCAACGAAGTCCCTGGCTAGTCGGTGTCCTTTTTAACAGGGTGGTTAAAATGACCAAATCTCAATTTTTTTTTTTTATAAAACGCGATTTTCTCAAAATTGAGACGCCATAGAAACTTTTGGTAAAGGACTTAGATTCAAACATCAACCATATGTTAAACTTTAACACAAATTTCGCCGTTTTTCTGTAGCATCCAATGAGATGAAAATCTTATTATCTCAAAAACCCCACGATAGATTTATTTTAATTTGGGCTTAAACTATTCCAACTAACATAATATGCAAACAAATTAGCTCTTATGCAACGTTCTTTCAATTAAACCTTTTCAACCACACCGTGTGTGGTCGAATTTGGCACTTTTTTTTTTTGAAAAGCTGGGCAACCTACCAACGATGGTAGTCGGCGTTGCCTTTATAAGGATACCAAAAAGTTGGATTTGAAATCCAAATTAACAAATCCAAATCCACGTGGTGGCGCAAATCCAAGGTTTACTACACAAAATGTTGGGCAGAAGGGTACAAAACACCGCTACAACTGAAAAAAGGTCGGAAAAAATTCAAGAAAATTGGGAACAATTAGTAAATTATTATTTTTCTTAACAAACAAACAGATTAGTGTTTTTAATCTGGGGATTAACATTCCACAAAAATAAAATAACAAATTATTGTTATAAAGACAATTACAATTTAACTGCATTACTAGCCTTGTTGTTATTATAATGACAGGGGATAGTGATGGAGTTGATGCTGGTTGGCAGCAAGTACCAACAACTAGAGCTGTGAAACGAAAACAACAAAATTCGCCTAATAAACATGAACATAAAAAACAAAATATTAATAATAACAACAATGATTTAAATTCAAATTTAAATTCAAATATAAATAACAACAATGAACCATCAACATCATCGAACATGTTTGCAGAACTTGAAACGAATGAAGAGGATATGCCAGAAGTAAATCAATCAACAATAAAGCCACCGCCAATATTTATACCAGATGTTACAGATGTGAATAAAATGATTACTAATTTAACAAAAGTAATTCCTAAGAGTGAAATTAGTTATAAATCCTTAAGAAACCAGGTTATGCTTAAGATAGGTTCTGTAGATTCATATAGAATGCTAGTAAAATCATTAGATAGTTCAAACATTAGCCACAATATTTTTCAAATTAGGCAAGAACGTGCATTTAGAGTAGTAATGAAAGGTATTCACCCTTCAACTCCAGAAACGGACATAAAAGCTGAGTTACTAGTGCTAGGTCATCAAGTTAGAAGCATAATAAATGCTAAAAGTCGTGTGAATAAGGAAAGCTTATCAATGTTCTTTATTGATCTTGATCCAAAAGCAAACAACAAAGATATTTATAACTTGCGATACATATGCAATGCTTTAGTTAAAATCGAACCTCCACGTAAAACTAATGAATTAGTTCAATGCTATCGCTGCCAATTGTATGGTCACACAAAGTCTTATTGTAAGAGACCATTTAGATGTGTGAAATGTGGTCTTGGCCATTCAACAGCCGAATGTACCAAGGATCAAAATGTCCCACCTGTCTGCGTTCATTGCTTGCAGAACCATACTGCCAACTATAGAGGATGTAGAGTTTATAAACATCTTATTGAAAGGAGAAACTATAATTATTCCCTTAGACAACAAAACCAAAATCCTAATTTTTCGTATCGTCAGCAGGATTATCCGCAATTACCAAATCATCAAAACTTTAGCTCTCAAAGAGATACAAATTTTAATCAGCAATCTTACGCAGGAGTTGCTCAAAATAATAACATAAACAATGTTGACAATTTTAACACCAACTTTATGACAAAAATTGATAAACTCATCGGTATGATGAGCGTTTTAATAGAAAAATTATGCAAAAAAACTTAAGAATTGTAATATGGAACGCCAACGGCCTTTCAAATCACACACAGGAAGCTGAAATTTTTCTACATACAAACTACATAGATATTTTTGTAATATCTGAAACGCACTTCACTTCGAGAAGCTATTTTCGAATAAGAGGTTATGACTTAATTACTGCAAATCACCCAGGTAATCGTGCACATGCTGGTGCCGCAATACTTATAAAATCGTCTATTAAATATGAAGTTCTTGAAGAATTTAACCTACCCTCTATTCAAGCTGCAGGTATAAAAATAAATTGCGATAATGATGCAATATCTATCTATTCCATATACTCTCCTCCTAGATATAACATCGAATGTCAGGATTATTTTAACTTTTTCAAAAATTTAGGTACGCGATTTATTGTTGGTGGCGATTATAATGTAAAACATACATGGTGGGGTTCTCGGATTCTAAATCCTAAAGGAAGAGAGTTATACAAGTGTGTTCAAAAATATCATTATTCAGTTTTGTCAACAGGAAGACCAACTTATTGGCCAAGTGATATCAATAAAATTCCGGATCTACTTGATTTCGTGGTTTATAAAGGGATATCAACAAGATGTTTGGATATAAGGGATAGTGATGAGTTGAGCTCAGATCATTCTCCAATAATTTTAAATTTTTGTACTGTATTACAAACAATACAAAAAACAATAAATATTTTATCTCCAAAAACAGACTTGGAAGCTTTTAAATACTGGATAGATAAAAACGTTAATTTAAATTATCCAATAAACAATGGTACAGAACTTGATTCGGCTGTTGAAAATTTTACAAATTTAATCCACGAAGCGGGAGCATTATCAACCCCTGTGGTTGAAGCTGCTGGAAATGATCGTAATAGAGTTGTGATATCTGCTGAAATTCAAGAATTAATAAGAAACAGAAGGAGATTGCGAAGAATTTGGCAGTCTTCCAGAAGTCCAATTGACAAACAAATTTTTAACCGAGCCTCAAGTCAGGTAAAAACTCGAATCCGAGAATTTAAAAACGAAGAAACTGCTAACTTTCTAAAAAGCCTTAATATTAATGTTTCTAAAAATGATGAGCACTGCCTTTGGAATGCCACAAAATATATAAAGCGGCCAATTAAAAGAAACATACCTATTAAAGATATAAACGGTAGCTGGTGTAGATCAGATAAAAATAAGGCAGATGCGTACTCTAATTATTTAGAAAATATTTTTCAGCCGTTCAATTTTAATAGTGATGACGATGTTAAAGAAATAGAAGAGTTTTTATGTTGTCCTTGTCAAATGGATTTCCCTATCCCTTATATTCCTCCGCAAGAAGTGCAAAAAGAAATTGTAATGCTTAATAACAAAAAAACACCTGGATATGACCGAATAACAGCAACAGTTGCTAAAAGTCTGCCAAAAAAAGGTATACACTAAAAATATTTTGTAAGTAAATTCAACTGAAAAAACGTTTAAAACAATCGTTTTTCCTTTTAAAAAACGGACTACTGATATTTCATTTGAAACAACAGACTTTTTCAGTTATTTTTAAACGTTAATAAATGACTAGACATTCCGTAAAAATAAACGATATTTCAGTTATTTTAACTGTTTACAATTTTTCATTTTGTGGAATAAAAATTAAATTTTTTGAATAACAAACTACAAAAACCGTGCTTCTGTAAAATTATACGGTATAATCAGTCGCAAATAATTTAACTGATAAAAATATTTTTCCGTAACTTTTGTAGTTTATTGTTTTAACAACTGTATAAATCATTCAATATTTTATTTACTTTGAAAAATAAACGATAAAACGTTTAAAACAACTTTAACTAAAAACTTTTTGAATAACCGTAAAAAAGTTACTGTAAAACTTTTCTGGGTGTACTTTTTCTAACTTTAATTTTCAACTCAATTTTAAGATTACAAAACTTCCCAAATCAATGGAAATACGCTGAAGTTATTATGGTACCCAAACCAAGCAAGCCAGAAAATATTGTTTCATCTTACCGACCTATTAGTCTTTTAACCATTTTCTCAAAACTATTTGAAAGAATATTCTTACGGAGGTTAATTCCAATACTAGAAAGAAAAAGCATAATTCCAGAACATCAATTCGGATTTCGACAAAATCATGGTACTCCCGAGCAATGTCATCGTATACTCAACGTGATTAGAGACTCTTTAGAACGTAAACAATACTGTTCAGCTGTATTTCTCGACATTCAGCAGGCCTTTGATCGAGTATGGCACCAGGGAATTCTATTTAAACTAAAGAAGTTGCTTCCAGCTCCATATTATTTGTTTTTTAAATCCTATTTAGAAAAAAGATTATTTTACGTGAAAGTTAACAGCGAAATGTCAGATATATGTACTATAAAAGCGGGTATTCCTCAAGGCAGTGTTCTAAGTAGGACCTGTTCTTTACACCATATTTACATATGATATGCCTACAAATGAAAATGTAACTGTCGCAACATATGCTGATGACACTGCATTAGTAGCAGCGAATGATTCACCTGCCATTGCGTCAGAAATTATTCAACAGCAACTTAATGATATCGAAGGGTGGTTGAGAAAATGGAAAATTAAAGTAAATACCGACAAATCCACACATATTACTTTTACTCTAAGAAGACAAGATTGTCCAGCTGTTGCTTTAAATGGTACAGTTATTCCTAAACAAACAACTGTCAAATATCTTGGTCTCCATCTCGACCGACGAAACACATGGAAAAAACATATACAGTCTAAAAGAGAACAATTAAAGATAAAAACGAGAAAAATGTATTGGCTACTAGGTTCTAAATCTGAAATATCACTAGAAAATAAGCTCTTGCTTTACAAAACGATATTGAAACCTGTTTGGACTTACGGAATACAGCTTTGGGGCACCGCTAGTAATTCAAATATTGAAATTCTTCAAAGATACCAATCTAAAACACTAAGATTAATAGCAAACGCTCCTTGGTTCATAACAAATAACAATATTCACAAAGACTTACAGATTCCAACAGTTAAAGATGAGATAAACAAACATACTTCTAGATACGTAGACAGACTCAGTACTCATAGTAATCCTTTAGCAATATGCTTGTTAGATGAAACCGAAGAAGTCAATAGACTTAAGAGGTTTCATATATTAGATTTACCTTACAGAAAATAATCTCCTACAATTTAATTAATTTGTAGATATTTTACTGGATAAAGATCCAGACTAGGTTAAGTTAAAATAAAATTATAAAATTTGCTTATTGTTGTAAAAACAGATTTAAATAAATGAATTTCGTTCAGTTTTCACATTTTTCTCATAAAAGCAGCTAATTTAAAAAAAAATAAAATTAAAATAATTAACAATAAACAAGAAAATATCGATTTTATTGTTTTATTTTAATTTTTTGTCCCCTAATAATGCCATTTTTGTATTAAAAACACAAAATGTACTAAATATAAAATAAATGTACTAAATGCTCAAAATGTAGAGGCCATCATTTTGTGTAGTAAATCTTGGATTTGCGCCACCAAGTGGATTTGGATTTGCTAATTTGGATTTCAAATCCAACTTTTTGGTATCATTACACCCAAAAAAATACGTCAGTAAAAAAGTTTGTAAAATTGTTTGTAACCCAACTTTACAGGTTTTTTACTAATTCTTACTAAAAAATTATTTTTTAGTAGTTCTTTTTTGTAAACTCGCGTTACAAACTATTGATTTTTTACTGATTTTTTAATAATTTTTTCAGTTAATTTTTTAAAAATTATCGTACTAAATTTTGATATTTTTTTTGTAAATTTTACAAAATTAGAATGTAAATTTCGTATTTTTTCTAGAAAAAAAAAGAAATTATAATTAAATATTATTTTGTTCTAGTTTTTACATACCTATTTGACATTTAAAAAATATATGTTTAATTAATATTTTTAAATTTACGAAATAGCATAACAAAGGAGAAGAATATACGTACAACAAAGGCGTTGGATTTTAATTTTTTTTTATACATAAATTATGATGTGCAAAATTCAAAAGCAAGGCGCCAGCGAGCTGGTATTTTTAAACCGGTTTATATATTTTCTTCTTTGCACACAAGAGATTTTTTTTCCCTCGTATACATAAAGGATAGATTTTATATTACGAAGAGTAGCGCAAACAATTTTGTTTTCACTGCTCTTGTCACAAGAGTCTTGTGAATTTGTTTATTTCTCAGTCATAAAGAAACATTTCAGCAATGAGGATCACCCGACGCATCGCAAAAGGAAACAAACAATATGTAAATATACACAAAAAATTAAATACTAGGTAGAAATATTTTAAGGGTTTTTTTATTCAAAGAATATACGTTTTTTTTTCAGTACACAAAAGGAAATATAATCACGAGAGGTACCTAAGTAAAACAAATGTAAATATATTTTCAATTCAAAAATTATTTTTTATTTCAGATTACACAACAATAAAAACTTCTACCTTACAAAAATTCATCTAATTATTCTTGGAAACATCAATTTTATGTTGTAAGTATTCTTTGTATTACAAATATTTTTGTGTTAATGTTTTTTTTTATATATTTCAGATTTCTAAAAACCAAAAACTCTAACAACAACTGAGTAATAATTGATGAAAACCACCAAGCGCATTTTTTTTACAAAAAAAATATTAATTTTTCCAACCGGATTTTAAAATTCATTTTACAAAAATTTTACAGAAAAAAACTGTAGCACTAATTTTTTTAGTATTTTTAGTATTACTAATTTTTGAAAACCAAAGTTTGTAATGGTAACTGAAAAAGTTATCGGGCACAAATTGAAAACTTTATTAGTAATGGTAACAGACTTTTTTGTAAGGAATACTAACATATTTTTATGAGTGTATAAAGGCAACGCCGACTACCGTCGTTGAACCTACTGATAAAGTTAATTCGAGTACGCTGAATTCAATGTTGCGATTCGTTTTTTTAAGTTAGGGCTCGTATTCGCAATACTCGCAATACACACAATTATAGTAAAAACGCTATTTTTAAACTATTTCAATATTTTTTAAATTTAAAGCCATTCAACTCGGTTTAATTAATACAACAAAATGTGATAATGTACATTTTTTTAGCGAAAAATATTTTTTGTTCTCGAAAAAATCTTATTTTTCCTGAAAAAATGAGGCTATTATAATATTTTTTAGTTTGAGATTTGAACTTTCGACACACATATGGTAAAGCCTGTTCGTGTATACTAAATTCCATTGTAATATCAATTTTATTTTGTAAGTTAGAGTATGTATTAACGATAGTCGCGATAAAAATATTTAATTTTAAGTAAAAAAAAATATAATTTTTTTACCAAAATTCGACAATTGCTGAATTTTCTATCATCTTAACATTATTGAATGTACAAAAAAAGATAGCACTCAAAATTTTATCCGCGGAAATTTTTTTCGCTATTTTTTTTATGTTGATATTAATTTGTGAAAAAATGTAGAATACGCCACATTACAAAAACAAAAGTTTTTGAAAAAAAATTTCGCGGAATTTTTTTTTTCGCGAATAAACAATGCATTTTCTAAATTTATATTAAAAAATTATTGTAATTGTAAAAGCAAAAAAATAATAATTTGTAAGTTACTTTAGCATTACAATTATAAATCGCGATTGCCGCGAATACGAGAGCTAACTTTGTAAAATGGCTAGCACCATTGGATACAGCTTACCCTAATTAGCTTTACGAGCAAGGTGCCCAGATTGTAAATTTTTGCGACTAGCACAGTGTAATTAAACAAATTTAAAGTCTTTTGGTCAGATTTATAAAAATCTCTTGTAGAAGGAATAACATATCTTCAAACTTGTTTATGTATAAAATAGTTTACCAAAATTAGCAAATTATTGTTTCTAAAAAAATATTTTTTTTATAAAAACACCAACAAGGGTGTAGTCAGACAGACTTTCAGTCATTTATTGGAAATTTTGTTATACTTTTGTGCAGAAAGGTGTATAAATTTCTAAACTGATAATTTTCCAAATAAACTTTTTTTTTGACAGTTTTGACTGTTTCTTATGTGTGTTGGGATGAGGGTGTGTTAAAAGAACTCTGCTTAATTTGTATACGAGTCGTTTTTTAGTTAATTTAACTCCAGTAGTTTATATGAAAACATGGAAAACCAAAGTTTTTGTTTTACTCCTGATGTCATTTAGCTTTAATTTTTTTGGTATATGTATATCGAGCTATTCATTTAAAATGAACTCAAAACAAAAATATATATTTTTTGAATCATCAATTTATTTCCAATAAACCACTTGAAAATTAGATGAAATCTATATATATAAAAGAGTAATCTGACTGACTGACTGACTGACTGACTGACTGACTGACTGACTGACTGACTGACTGACTGACTGACTGACTGACTGACTTATTGACTGATTCATCGTCGCCCAGCCCAAACCGCTGAAGCTAGAGACTTGAAATTTGGACTGTTGGTTCACCTCCCGGAATATAGATCCACTAAGGCTGGATTTTTGCCAGTGTTGGTTCTAAGGGGGTACAAAGGGTAAAAACTGTACTTTTGGTACTTTTTATATCTCCTGAAATAATAATCATAGAGACTTGAAATTTGGACTGTATGTTCACCTCCCGGAACATAGATACACTAAGGCCGGATTTTTCCAGTGTTGATTCTAAGGGGGTAAAAGGGGTAAAAAACTGTACTTTTGGTACTTTTTATATCTCCTGAAATAATGGTCATAGAGACTTAAAATTTGGTTTGTATGTTCACATCCTGGAATATATATCCAGAAAAGCTACACTCAAAATATTTTGTAGGCAAAAACAAATGAAAAACACACTTAAAACCAGTGAATAAACAATTGAAAACCATTCCAGTAATTATTCATTTAGATTAAAAAACATCAACATTTATTTTTTACTGTTGACAAAATTTTATAAAATAAATAACATTAAACATTAAAAAATTACGTTTTTTTTCACTCTTTTTTACCAACAAATTCGAAAAAAATAACCAACGAAAACATTAAAAATTAATGATAGTTCTGTTATTTTTACCAACAAATTTCAAAAAAATAACCGACGAAAACAATAAAAATTAATGATTTCGTAGGTAATTTTTTACAATTTTTTATTGAAATATTTTTTTAAAAATTTTTAATAAAATTTTTGGGGAATCGATCCCGCAATCAACTACATTCTGGCCAGACACTCTACCCATCGTGCCAAAGTCACTTGATACAAACATGTTTTTATATTTCTATAAATAATTTTTTTAATTTTTTTTCTACAAAAAAATAACTGACTTGTGTAGGTAAAAACTAATGATATTTAATTAAAAAATACCAACAATTTAAAAAAAAAATTAATTACACAAATCATTAAAAATCAAAAGAATAATCAGTAGTTTTTACTTACAGAACAAAAATAAATGACTTTAAAAATTAAATGTTAATGAAAGTCTTTATTTTTTAGTGCGTTATTTTTGAAACAAAGGACTGAAGTAGTCATTAATAAAAACTGAACATCAAACAAATGTTTTTTCTTTTAAAAACGACTAAACGGAAAACTTTTCAAATAAACTACAAACAGTTAATGTCATAATTTTTTGAGTGTAGAGTTTTGCCAATGTTGATTCTAAGGGGGTAAAAAACTCTACTTTTGGTACCATTAATATTTCCTTAAAAAATGTTCACAAAAACCAAAAATTTGAACTGTATGTTCACCTCCCGGAATATAGATCCACTAGGGCTTGATTTTTGCCAATGATGATTCTAAGGGGGTAAAAAGGGTAAAAAACTTTACTTTTGGTACCTTTTATATTTCCTTAAATAATAATACTAGAAACTTGAAATTTGCAATGTAAGTTCACCTCCCGGAAAAAGGATTCACTAAGTCTGGGTTTTTGTCAATGTTGATTCTACGGGGGTAAAATGGGTAAAAAAGTGTACTTTTGGTACTTTTTTTTATATACTGAAATAATGGTCATTCAAACTTAAAATTTGAAATGTAGGATCCTTTAGTGAAATAAAACATTCTGGAAAAAGTACATTTTATAAAAAGAACCTTTTATAAAAAGTACATTTTATAAAAAGTACCTTTTATAAAAAGTACCTTTTATAAAAAGTACCTTTTATAAAAAGTACTTTTTATAAAAAGTACCTTTTATAAAAAGTACCTTTTATAAAAAGTACCTTTTATAAAAAGAACCTTTTATAAAAAGTATCTTTTATAAAAAGTATCTTTTATAAAAAGTACCTTTTATAAAAAGTACCTCTTATAAAAAGTACCTTTTATAAAAAGTACCTTTTATAAAAAGTACCTTTTATAACAAGTACCTTTTATAAAAAGTACCTTTAATGAAAAGTATCTTCTATAAAAAGTACCTTTTATAAAAAGAACCTTTTAAAAAAGTACCTTTTATAAAAAGTACCCTTTATAAAAAGTACCTCTTATAAAAAGTACCTTTTATAAAAAGTACCTTTTATAAAAAGTACCTTTTATAAAAAGTAGCGTTTATAAAAAGTACCTTTTATAAAAAGTACCTTTTATAAAAAGTACATTTTATAAAAAGTACCTTCTATAAAAAGTACCTTTTATAAAAAGTACTTTTTATAAAAAGTACCTTTTATCAAAAGTACCTTTTATAAAAAGTACCTTTTATATAAAGTAACTTTTATAAAAAGTACCTTATATAAAAGTGCCTTTTATAAAAAGTACCTTTTATAAAAAGTACCTTTTAAAAAAGTACCTTTTATAAAAAGTACCCTTTATAAAAAGTACCTTTTATAAAAAGTACCTTTTATAAATAGTACCTTTTATAAAAAGTACCTTTTATAAAGAGTACCTTTTATAAAAAGTACCTTTTATAAAAAGTACTTTTTATAAAAAGTACCTTTTATATAAATTACCTTTTATAAGAAGTACCTTTTATAAAAAGTACCTTATATAAAAAGTGCCTTTTATAAAAAGTACCTTCTAAAAAAGTACCTTTTATAAAAGGTACTTTTTATAAAAGGTACTTTTTATAAAAAGTATAAAAGTATTAAAAAAGGTACTTTTTATAAAAAGTACCTTTTATAAAAAGTATCTTTTATAAAAAGTACCTTTTATAAAAAGTACCTTTTATAAAAAGTACCTTTTATAAAATGTACCTTTTATAAAAAGTACCTTTTATAAAAAGTACCTTTTATAAAAAGTACCTTTTATAAAAAGTACCTTTTATGAAAAGTACCTTTTATAAAAAGTACCTTTTATAAAAAGTATCTTTTATAAAAAGTATCTTTTATAAAAAGTACCTTTTATAAAAAGTACCTCTTATAAAAAGTACCTTTTATAAAAAGTACCTTTTATAAAAAGTACCTTTTATAAAAAGTACCTTTTATAAAAAGTACCTTTTATAAAAAGTACCTTTTATAAAAAGTACCTTTTTAAAAAGTACCTTTTATAAAAAGTACCTTTTATAAAAAGTACCTTTTATAAAAAGTACCTTTTATAAAAAGTACCTTTTATAAAAAGTACCTTTTATAAAAAGTACCTTTTATAAAAAGTACCTTTTATAAAAAGAACCTTTTATAAAAAGTACCTTTTATAAAAAGTACCTTTTATAAAAAGTACCTTTTATAAAAAGTACCTTTTATAAAAAGTACCTTTTATAAAAAGTACCTTTTATAAAAAGTACCTTTTATAAAAAGTACCTTTTATAAAAAGTACCTTTTATAAAAAGTACCTTTTATAAAAAGTACCTTTTATAAAAAGTACCATTTATAAAAAGTACCTTTTATAAAAAGTACCTCTTATAAAAAGTACCTTTTATAAAAAGTACCTTTTATAAAAAGTACCTTTTATAAAAAGTACCTTTAATTAAAAGTACCCTTTATAAAAAGTACCTTTTATTAAAAGTACCTGAAGTACAATTTTTGATACTTTTTATTTCCTAAAATTATATTTATAGAAACCTTTTATATTTCCTAGAATCTTAAAATTTGTAATGTAGGCAAATTCTGTAAAAACGGCATTCTGTGAAAAATACGTTTTTCCGCTTCTTAGTGGGGTAAAAAGTCTAAAAAAGTGTATTTTCGGTACCTTTGATATTTTTTGACGTAATGGTTCTAGAAACTTAAAATTAGGAATGTAAAATCCTCTTTGTACTTCAAATATTTGCTAAAATAATGATCCTAGAAAATTTAAATATGGAAAAGAGGATCCTTCGGTGAAGAAAAAAACATTCTGGAAGAGGTTCTTTTTGGAAATTTCGTTTATAACGGGGGTAAGAAAGTGTACTTTTTGTACTTTTTTTTTGTTCTTATAACAATGAAAAAATGTAAACTTTGATTATTCTTATATTTCTTGAAATATTAGTTCGGAAACTTGATATTTTAAATAAAACATCACCTAGCACAAAAACACAGTTTTTGGAAAATTTAGTTTTAAGGGGAAAGGGGGCAATGGTTATTTTTACCTACCTAACTATTAAACTCAAAGCCCCAGAAATAACACCCAAGAGAAGGAAATATTTTAAAATTTAAACTTTTAGAACGGGGAACGAAATGGAATAAAGCAGGGAACAATATGTAATGATACTTTTTACTCAGATTTTTCGTATTTTACTTTTTTAACTCCATATTTTTTCTCTCTATATGTTTTTTTCACTCAAACTCATTTTTATTCCAATTTCTTTATTCACTGAAATATTTATTTACTCCAAATCCAAAATCCCGACATTAGGGCTCGAAAAATATTAAAATTTTATTGTTTAAATTTTTCATTGAAATATTATTTTATGAAAGACTTAAACGTGCACAAGTAAATAAAACAAAGAACAATTCTGATCCTTCTATTATCCGGTATACAATGCAACCGGTAACGAAGTACCGGGATGGTAAGCTAGTTTAAATATAAATCGAAGGTAAATCAATCTTTAATTTCCAGGCCATATTGAATAATAATTTAATTCAATAGCATTTTCCAGAAAAACTTATACTTGAATTGAAAACCAGTTTTTACACTGCAAAAACAGTGGCAAGGTTGTTAAAACTGATTTGCAATTTAAGTATAAATCCAACAGGGACCGGAAAGTTTTAACTAATTTACAAGTGATTTATACTTAAATTGCAGTTGAATATTGAAATGCTTTACTGTCTTCTTAAACATTTTGGTTTTTGGAAAATTTAAAGAAAATGACGTGTTTTTTAATAGTCAATTATTTTAAATGCACTAGAATGGAAACATTTATTTAGTACCTCGTAAGGTGGTTGCAAGTTAAGTCTCTACCATCAAGGAATTTTAACTAAGATTAGAAAATTTCTTATTGTAAGTAAATTTTCATACACAAATGTTTTAAAAAATTTTAAGTAATTTAAACCACGTAAGAGTGTCGGTGACTTGGCGGACTCCTTCAATAAGTTACACACAGAAAGACAAAGTGAGTATTTGCCCATACTATGGTTGTGGTTCCAGAGGCATTCTTTTTTGGGGCGTTGTCGGTGAGAGGCTTGACGGATATATTCTTGCTTTGCGATAAATGCTAGAAAATTGATTTTTACACTAAAGTATACAATTTTAACATTATTAAAACAATTTTTTATATCCACGTTTAAAGAAGGGGACAGGCCAAAAAAATATATTTTTTAATCGCCTGGTTCCAACTGCAGGACTTTGAACTTCTTCAGGCACAACATTTTTTAATTTTTTAAATAAAAATATCACCTTTTCCATCAAACAGCACGAGAAAATGGGTAGTTTTTGACCTGGTGTCTGTGAGTGCGTGCTCATGTATAAATGGATACGACTGTTAACACTTTAGGAAAATTTAAATTTGTTTTTCAAATTTGTTTTAAATTTCAACAAGGTCCCAATTTATACAGGGCAATTTTAATTGCCGCAATTCTTAGTTTATGGGAGAGAGAGGAATGGAAAGGGGAAAAACTTGGTAGTACTGGCAATTCGTTTTGTTTTTTCATTCGCAACTCTCAATCTGTAGAGTATTTTCACATTTCTTTTTGGAATTGCCGAACAGAATTGCCAGTGTGTGAACATAAACGGCAAGTTCAAAAGAGAAACACAAAAATTGCCGCAATTAAAATTGCCTGTTGTGAATTGGGACAAGGTTTCAAAAATTTTCAAAAAAGAGTCGGAAATTTTCATTTCAATTTTCAAACTAAGGCGAGCCGGACAAATTGTAAATGAAAAAGTTGAAAATAAATTAAATAATTTTATTTTAAATCCTTTTGCGGGCTAAAGGAAATTTTTATGAACGGAAAAGTGGTTCGTGGAACTGTTAAGATAATTGATAAGTGTGCAAAATTCGATCATTTGGAAGACGGAGAACCCAATTAGAAATTTTGTCTTTAAGACAATGTCAGTAATGATTCATCAGGTAGAAGTCAGCAAGTGAATACATTTTACTAAAGACAACTTAGGGACATGTCATAATTTTTGTCAGAGCTTCCCAAGTTCTATAAATGTACTGACTTGTCATATAAGTTGTCTTATCAATTTAGAAAAATCATGTCTTTAATGCTGACAATTATATAGCAAATCCGACCAATCACTAAAAAATGTTTTTTACCGATGTAAAATCCATGTAATTTTGTTTCATCCTTTAAAACTCTTTTAATTTTCTTTGTAATTAAAAAAATAAAATTGAATTGGTCTTAAAACAATAAAAAAAAATAAAAAAAAAAATCCGCGACCGGGGATTGAACCGAGGCCAAAAATCTACAACACGTAAGCTGTCGAACCTGCTAGACAACTAGGCCAACCACAACTTTAAATTGTTTTTAATAAAATATATTTTGAAATAATAATATTTTCAAATTTGTCAAAAACAAAATAAATTGAATATATCGTCACCTTAATTGTAAAGGGCTCCTGCAATATTTTTTTTTGTAAATATTTTTTTTTGTTTTGTATAAATAATATTAAAAACAACTAAGATACGCTTAAATAACTCTAACAAAATCTTTATAAATAGGATGAAACCAAATTCCAATCAATATTTAAAAAAATGTTATATTTGAGGAAGAAAAATTCTTATTGTAGCATTTTTCAATTCAGGTGACGAAATATATATAACAGGACAATTCAAATAATAAATTAATTTAAATTTGTTTTTAAATAAACACATTTATTATCAAAGTTTGGCTAAAGGGGTAAGGTGCTAGACCAGTGAACAGAAGGTTCTGAGTTCGCGGACCAAGTGAGGCAGATCAAAATAGTAAGTTTTAAAAAATTAAATTTAAGAAATGTACAGATAAAAATAGTAAGTAGTGTAAATTTAAAGACGAGATTAAAAAATTTTTAATTTTTTGGCGATCTCAGACGAACTATGGACATGTCATAATGTAGTCAGCACTATTGACTACCTGCATACTTGTCGGCGAGGAATTTTGACAAAATACTTGAAAAAGTCAGGAGGTGTCATGAGGTTTTTTGTATGGTCAGAGATTTTTCAGTCAGCAGGTACACTGACATTGTCATAAGGAAGTCTTTGAGATGTCTTAACGACATTTCTAATTGGGAAGGTAACAAAGGAATTTTATGCATTTTTAAATGTGAGTTAACGGTAATCTTTTAAATTTACGCAGATCGAATAAACGATATAAGGGGTGGTCCAATAACAAGTATCTATTTAAAAATGCAATAAAATGATCAATACTCAACTTTTTTGGAATGTTATGGCTTTATTTGAAAGAACAAACATTCCCATTTTTTATGGCAAACGACTTCATTGATGCGTCCTCGGCTTGCTCCACTGTATCGCGTTGTAGCGCAGTACTGCGCAGCCAAACTGCTCGTTTTTCGAAAAAAGGTTTTTAACCGAAATAATGCACTTAAATGAGGTTATGTTAACAAACAAATTGCTACATCTTGGGATCGTAAAACTCGCACGGTATTATAAAGAATCCAATTCATCTATGGGAAGCAACAGATTTGAGTATCAGCATCATTATACAATATTTTTAAAAATACAGCTGAAAACCCCATTTTCGTCATCGATAAGCGCTACAGAGCCATGATTACCGACTTTTTGTTGGCCGTAATAGAATATATCAACCTGGATGACATTTCTTTTCAGAAGGATGTCGCAATATGTCCCTCAGTCCATCAAACAATCGATATTTTGCGCACTTAGTTCGGAAATCGTGTTTTTAGCCATATTCGCAGTGACAATTGATCACTTCAGAGCTGCCGATTAAAACTTTTAGACATTTTTTTGAGGGGTCTCGTGAAAGATCCATGCAACATGGGAAATCCAGAAATGTTCCAGGCCCTGTCGACGAATATCGTTCAAGCCATTTGTGAGATAGAACCAGAAACATTAGAAAAAAGGTGCCGAGGATGAGCTACTGCGGAGCTAACCCAGGCAACCGCATGAATGAAGTCGTTTGCCATAAATAATGGGAATATTTGCTCTTTCAAATAAAGCCATAAGGTTCCAAAACTATTGAGTATTGTTCATTTCATTGCATGTTTTAAAAAGATACTTGTTATTGGACCACCCTGTAGTTTGGTAAATGAATCTATTGATTTTGGTCGAACCGTACAAATAAAGCCCAGCGCTAAATGAACGACGGGGTATCCCTGCATAGTGACAATTTATGTAATTTTTATACACGTCTCGCAATTTTAATCGAGGGAGCAAGGAGGTGGAAATTTTCATTAACTATTAATCGGTGGCGTCGGACTTCTGGTCCAGGAGTGTAATGTGGTTTCCGCATCAGGGTTATCTTAAAGCATCTTAAATTATCTTAAATCATCACGTATCAAAGCAAACAACAACGTCGTACATCAACGACAAAACAATCGCACCATCAAAAGACCATCCTTAGTGGTCGCAAGTATAGAACACCAACGCTCAGTTACTCGGGGGGTCAATAGAGTGGACCGAAAATTTGAATTTTGCAGTAAAACCTTGATATCTGTCAAGAAAATTTCGTTTTCTTGCTTTGTCCCCTTTTAAGTCAAAACCATTTAATTTTAAAATCTTCCATATTCGTTAAAAATTATTTTTTTTTATCCCTTTAGTTTTACGGGTTTTCTTAATTGATTGCTAATAACACAGTGCAACACCCAAAATCGGAATGGGATGAAACCAAAAGCAAATGAAAGTTGACATATTCCATAACAAACCCCTCAAGGCTTTTTTCTAGTTCAGAGCTAGATTTTGTTTTACACGCATTTGAAGTTAGTGCACTTTTATTATAATTATAATAATAAATGCTTGAAAACTGTATTAGTGGCGAATGATTAATATTGTAATTGCCTTTAAATAACAATCATACGCAACGGTGTCCAGTGATTTATATTAATAATTGCCTTTAAATAACAATCATACGCAACGGTGTACAGTGGTTTATATTAATAATTTGGCTATTCAGTAAATAGGTACTGGACCGATTGCAGCAAAATTCATACCAGTCATAGCTGAAGTAATTTTGAGCTTAAGTTTGAAAACTGGACCCTACATGTCCAATAAGGGCACCATCAGGGGCCTTTAAAGTAGGACATGTTTAGTACACAAAAACTTTAAATGCTTTAAAATCACCAACTTTAAATGCGTGTAAAATAAAATCTAGCTCTGACCTAAAAAAAAAGGCCTCGAGGGTTTTGTTATGGAAAACGTCAGCTTTCATTTGCTTTTGGTTTCATCCCATTCCGATTTCGAAAGTTCGATTTTGTATCACTGTGTAATTGATCACATGATCAATTATTTTTATTTATTCTTTCCATTTATTTACAACTCATTTTTTTTATAAATTTAACCTAACCGAGAACTGGTAACAATGACCGTCGTCTTGTTGTAGCGAAGAAAACCAAGGGTTCTGGTGGGAATCGAACCCATGACTTCCACGTTGAAAGGCTAGCACGCTACTAACTAGCCTACGGGGCCCCCTGCTAATATTACTGGTCGAGTTTGTTTTTCTAATAGTTTGAAATTTTTTTTTTGTTTGCATCACTTAATTTTATGTTCGGAATAACAAAACAACGTTATTTTTTTTTTGAATACCACTTTACATTTTTTGTTCATTATCTACAGTACCCAGCAAAATGTTCGATTCCAAAGAATCGGTTGTGGAATCAACTATACTACCCTGCAATCGATTCTACTATGCATTGCATCATCGATGATTTTTGTTTGAGATTGGTACGAAAGCAATACATCCTTTTCCTCCAAACTAGAACACTTATCTGTTCTTCGGAATCTATATATGTTGCATATACCCAGCAAAAACATGGTAATGAGTTGTGAAAAGTAATCATTACCAAGTACATTATTTATAATGAGTACCCATTACCATTAACATTATTTTCAGCCCAAAAGTAACTACTTTTCAGTAATATGTTATAAAAGCACTTCTAAGTAATAATATCTCCTTGCACTTGCAGTTTTTAACCATTACAATTTAATTAACTTAAAAAGTATTTAAAAACTTAATAAAAATTACGCAATTTTTAAGTTTTAGTAAAAATTTTAAAAGTTTTAATTAACTAATTATTTTACTTCTTATTGGTAATGGGTTTTTACTCCTTATTTGTAATCCGAGGCAGTAACTACTGATTTATCTCCATACTCTTCACTAGTTATTTTTGTCTCACGCCCTTGTTAAAATAATTAGTGTTTCATTCAATAAGTAACTACTTATTAATATCTGTTTCGGATTACAAAACCCATTACTAGTAATGCCAATTTTTGCTGGGTAAGAACTCTTGTACAAAATTTCATCAAAATATATGCATAATAGCCACTTTCATATACAAATAACGTCTCAAAAAATATGACGTGCATTTGTACCGAATATCTTACCTTGGGTCAGAAAAATTGCTGTAGCTCAAAAAGTGCAGTCCCGATGCATGAACATGTATATATAGGAATGTAGGAGAGAGTTAGGACTACAAAATTGTAAATTTGTGTTTTGACTCAGCTTGACTCACAGGAGTTGTGCTCTATGAAGTAGGAATATTCCGAGAAAATTTACCTTTTTTAAAAAAAATATTTAAATTGTTCTGAAAACAGTAGAGCTTCAATTTTTTTACCAGTAATAGGAAATAAGTTAAGTTACAACACAAAATTTATTTTGTATAAAAATCTTAAAAAACAAAAAAGTTATGATCATTTAAACTTTAAAAATTAACTAAAAATATCATAAATTTACTAAATTCTGAAAAAGCCCATTTTGGACCACCCTGTTCTCAGTGAAATAGTTGAAATAGAGTTCTAATTTTTTGGCTCCCGAGGTTTACTACTGTCTACTTTCATATGAGTCTAATAACTTTAAGATCGGAGAACAAAAACCAAAAGGAGTTTTGGCCGCTATATCAAAATATTGACCACAGTGCGTCGTCTTGTTGTAGCGAAGAAAACCAAGGGTTCTGGTGGGAATCGAACCCATGACTTCCACGTTGAAAGGTTAGCACGCTACCAACTAGCCTACGGGGCCCCCCTGCTAATATTACTGGTCGAGTTTGTTTTTCTAATAGTTTGAAATTTTTTTTTGTTTGCATCACTTAATTTTATCTTTGGGATAACAAAACAACGTTATTTTTTTTTTTGAATACCACTTTACATTTTTTGTTCATTATCTACAGTATTTACCTACTCCGAATATTTTGGAGTGAAACTTGGTGATAATTAAAATTCTAACAGCCACGAACTCAAGACATCAGGCCTGAACGTCAACGAGGGAGAAAACTGGTGAGTGTAAAAATTAAAATTACACTGTGCTACAAATGACCAAAAATAAAATATGCAGGGGTTCTCATATGAAAATTCGGGTTGGTTGGAGTCCATAGAGTACTGATATACTCATAGTTTTTCTGGATCACTTCGTTAAGTACGTTTTTTATTGGCAAATGTGTTGAAAAACTGCAATTCTTAAATTACAACTTTAAAAAATTATTACTTTGTTAGTTTGCAACCGATTTTCGATTTTATGGATTTTTTTGAAAGGTATAAGTCTTACCTTTTAAACAAAACAAAAATATTAAAAATCGATCAAGAATTGGCTGAGCTACGATCGTTTAAGTTAAAAAAAATCCAATTTTTTGAAAAATTTGTCATATTCTTTATACTCTAAGTTGAAAGTGCATCATTAAACTATTTTTTTTTTATTTTTGTATAAAAGTATAGTAAAGTAGCTTTCCAAAACACCAAAAAACATAACAATCGGTTCAAAAATGAATGAGTTATGCTAAGTTTTGTGATAGGACATTTTTAATTTTTTTCAGAAATGCTTGTAATTCAGGTATTATTTATAAATCTTATTGCTAGTAGTAATTTTATGTGCCTATGCATATAAACAAGGGATGGTAACATAATTAGATTTGTGCGTGATTGAAACATGATCACAAGTGAGCGTGATTGAAAATCAATTTTACTCACGTGGTTGTGAGTGAGTGGAATAAAAAAAATGGGCATGTCAGTTGCTTCTAAATCCCATTTATAATTTTTTGGTTTTGTTTGAAAAATATGAGTGTTCCCAGCAAAACTTTGGTAATGGGTAGTGATTATATAACACATTACCAGGTAATGTATATACCTTATTTTTAGCATTATTTTAGGATGTCTTACCAAACATTTGTTCCACAACGTATTATTTTAAATTGAAAAATAATGCATTACTAATAATTTGCTACGTAATGCATGATTATTGAAAAAAATTTATTTCATATTTATTATTTCTAAACATTAAATCATGGATGACTTATATTTGGTTTCATTTTGTATTATTTCAAAGTTTGAAATAATGCAGAGATGGGCTCACGACAGGAAATTTCTAACGACACACACTCACGAGCATATTTTATCTACTTACACTCACTTACAATCACGTGAGTAAATTTAATACAAAATTATTTTTTCACTACTCGTAACACCTTATATATTATCTTCTGGTATGCTATATTATTTCACATCTCGTAACCTATAAAATATCATATATTTTACACCTTACTCGTATTCTTCGTTATAAATTTATGACTTATTTTATACCTTACTGGTATTCTTTGTGATAATGTAGATGCATTACTTTGAGTCTCATCGCCTGTTAAAATCATCAATGCTGCAATGTATAAAATAAGAGATCCTATACCTTATTTTATACCTTATTTGGTAATCTAAGTTTTGCTGGGTACTTCTTAAAAACAAAAATATTGAGAATAGATTGAAAATAGGCTCGTTTAAGTAAAAAATCTTTTTTGAAAAGTTATACCTGCAACATTTTTATGACAGAAAAAGTTGTACGTTTGCAAACATTTTTGAAACGAAATTGGTAAAATGGTAGGATCATTTGATGGAAATTTTACCTATTTATAAATAAACGTATGAGGCATTCCACACCAAATATCCAGCAAAAAAAACATGTGTACCGTAAATTTCTGAACAGGTTGTATGAATAGCCATATATGGAGCTAAGAAAATTGCGTTTTTGGTTTAAAAATTTTTCAAAAACTTGACTTAGGAGGTCAAATATTGGAAAAATGGTCAAATTTGTGTTGAGTTACCTTGTTTAAATATTTATTAAATTAAAACGGAATGCACCACAATCTCAAACATCGATTAAATTTTTTTTTTTTGGAAAATTTTCAGAATTAGTTCTGAAATTTTTGCATTTTTAAAAAAAGTCAATTAATCAAAAACCCGGCCACTTTTTTTTTATGCTTAGATGTTTGTCTATCCACACAAATAAATTCAGACATATGTTTTTTTGAGAAAATCGCATTTGAATATTAATTTTCATAACAATTTTGTAATTTGCTTGTATTTTCTTGTTTCAACGTAGCGAATGACTATTAAATATTTGCATTAGTCATACGCTACAATGAACCAAGCAAATTACCAAATTGTCATGAAATTCAAAATTCAAATGCGATTTCTCGAAAATAACGAAAAAAACACATTACAATTTTTTTGTGTGGATAGACAAACTAGAGATGGGAACATGAGCAGATAAGAGCGTGAGTGTGACTGAATTCAATTTTACTCACGTGATTGTGAGTGAGTGTGAGAAAGATTATTGCGTGAAAGAGTGAGCGTGAGTTGATTTTTTGCGTGAGTTTGCGTGATTTATTTTCTCTTCATATTTCCTTTCATTCCAAAAAAAGCAACAAAAAAATGTAAAATTTTGCTTAACTTCAGATTTCGTCCCAAAAAAATCAAAACAAACGTAAAATTTTAGATTTTGCTGAAAATTTTCAAAGATTTTTGAAATTATTTTTAGTATAAATAAGAATATTGTGAGTGTGAGTCAACGTTAGCGTGAGTGACTCTTGCATCGGCGTACGTGAGTGTGAGTTGTATTAAATTTACACACGTTATTGTGAGTGAGTGTTAGAAGAAAAATTATGCTCGTGATTGAGTGAAAGTTAAAATTCACTCACGTGACCATCTCTTAGACAAACATCTAATCTTTAAAAAAAATGTACAAAAAAAAAACAAATGTGGCCGGATTTTTTATAAATTGACTTTTTTAAAAAATGGAAAATTTCAGAACGGGTTCTGAAATTTTTTTTTATTTCACTCACACTTTTTTATTCCACTGACACTCACTCACAACGACGTGAGTAAAATTGATTTTCAATCACGCTCACTTGTGATCATGTGTCAATCACACACAAATCTAATTATGTTACCATCTCTTGTTTATATGCATAGGCACATAAAATTACTACTAGCAATAAGATTTATGAATAATACCTGAATTACAAGCATTTCTGAAAAAAATTAAAAATGTCCTATCACAAAACTTAGCATAACTCATTCATTTTTTAACCGATTGTTATGTTTTTTGGTGTTTTGGAAAGCTACTTTACTATACTTTTATACAAAAATAAAAAAAAAATTGTTTAATGATGCACTTTCAACTTAGAGTATAAAGAACATGACAAATTTTTCAAAAAATTGGATTGTTTATAACTTAAACGATCGTAGCTCAGCCAATTCTTGATCGATTTTTAATATTTTTAATTTGTTTAAAAGGTAAGGCTTATACCTTTCAAAAAAATCCATAAAATCGAAAATCGGTTGCAAACTCACAAAGAAATAATTTTTTAAAGTTGTAATTTAAGAATTGCCGTTTTTCAACACATTTGCCAATAAAAAACGTACTTAACGAAGTGATCCAGAAAAACTATGAGTATATCAGTACTCTATGGACTCCAACCAACCCGAATTTTCATATGAGAACCCCTGCATATTTTTGGTGTAGCACAGTGTTATTATCACGAAAATTCACTCTTAAACGGGAGAACATACAATTTCATTACTAAAACAATAAGTAAAAAAGAATAATTGGAGTTAATTTATTTCTGTCTATTGGCCATTTAAACGAATCTTTTCATCTAAAAATTTAGTTTTATTACTGTTATACAAGTATAACAGTTTACTTTATTTAATTTTCTTAAGAATTAGTTTATTTTTTTTTTATAACTGTTATACAAATATACCAGTTAGTTAGTCTTTTCTAGTTCTCTTTTTCCCATAATGGTAACAAGGTAACTGCAATTTTTCATTTTGTCGTATCCCTAACACCGTTTAATTGGTAGTGATAATTTTACACTGTTTACTTCACACTAGGGTACAAAGCTAGTTGATTTATTTAATTTTGTTTGTTTTTAAATTGAATTGTTTTCCCCATGTTGTTTAATAGTTATTATGATGGCGATTTTCTGTATAAATAAAAATTTTATTGTGTTTAAAATGAAATTTTAAATTATTGTGTCATAATTTCGCGAAACATTTAGGGCAATCACAGGCTAAGTTAAAATGGGCTATCTAGAATATGGAAACGATAGCATGGTTTGGGCGGGTACAGATCATGGAGGAGAAACTGCCTGTAGTGCCCGTCACTACATTCGACACTGTTTTATATTTTTATACTTGTTAAATAACTTGTTTCCCAAAATATTTAGAAAATTATTTTGTATTTCCTTTTTCCGTAAAATTTGATTTTTCAATAATTTTCATTCCAATTTTGTTTCTTGAAGTTGAATAAACAATCTTTTGTATAAAATATTAAAATCAATTAATTTTAATTTACCAGAAGAATAATTTATAATAAAGACACCAAATTGGCGATCCTATAAAACCGAATCTGTAAAAAAGAATTCAATTATTTAAACATAAAAAATTTACAACAATTGATGCAAATCGCAAATGATTAAACAACTATTGCTCAAAAATATATCATCTTTATGAAACCAACGATCCAAGATCAAAATATCTTTATCAAATTATGGTGTTGAATTGCCTAACTCCATTCAGTTGCATAATATCTGATTAAAATACACGAATTTATAAAATCATATGATTTGACAATCTCAATTCGTTTGAATATCTGGTGCCTAAATATTTTATTAATCAACAGACGTACTTTTTTGATGTCCAATATTGCATCCTGGTAATCAAATATATGCTGTTTAACGTAATCAAAAATCCATTGGCGGCCATTAAGTACAAGAATCTAACAATATAAATCTAACTATAATCGATAAGTATTCTAAATTACACCATTTTATCTTGCGCATACACGGTTTTTTAAAAAAAAATCGTTTGTTTTCTATATAATTTAATCTTATGACACATTTATTGTAACTCCTCTCAGAAAAATTTTATGCACATAAACCCAATTTTTCTGAACATGGTTTTAACACGTTCTCAAACTTCTAACGGGCAAGATACGCTCCATGATGCTGCTACATCTCAGAACCAAGTTGAAAATATGTCAATTCCTATTGATAATTCCCAACCAAATACAGTTTTGGTCAATCCAACCACTCCTACAGACAATTTTCAACCAAATATTAATAATTCAACCCATGTTAATTTAAAACTCCCACAATTTTGGACTTCATGTCCACAAGCATGGTTTCTTCAAGTTGATTTGCAATTCCAGATCCATAACATAATAGATAGTAATTTAAAATATCAACATGTTGTTATTTCTTTATCTCAAGAAGTAATATTAAAAGTATTGGATATTGTTCAGGAACCACCTTTAACTAATAGATATGAAACTATTAAGAAAATACTTTGCGAAAGATTTTCTCTTAATGAAGATAGTAGATTTGAGGAAATAATTTCAGATTCTCATCTAGGCGATAGAACACCTTCACAGTTGTTCCGCGAATTAACTACACTAGCAGCACCACTCTCTTTTGTTACTCGTGAATTGATTTTTAAATGTTGGCATAGAAAACTACCTCAAAATGTACAGGTCCATTTAACATCTTCTGGATTACAATCCATTGAGGAAAAAGTTATCCTAGCTGATAAAATTTATAAAATGTGTGATCAAGGAATATCAGTTGTTAACTCAACTGAGGCTCTTCAAAATGATGTAATTCAAAATTTGTCAAGTATGACATTAACACTAAACGAGAATATTAATAAATTAGCTTTGAATATTGCTGAGTTGAGCAGTGCTAATAAAAGTTCCTCTTCGGGTAACAAATATTCAAGGAATTTTACACGTGCTCCTCGAAATAATAGAAGCAATTTTGACAATGTATGTTGGTATCATTCTCGTTTTGGTGACAAAGCTCTTAAATGTGAGCAATCATGCAAACATTTTAGAGATTTTCAATCCAGACGTTTAAACTAAACAATTCCATTATGTCGACGGCGCATAATGGAAATTCATTTTTAAACTCTCGTCGTCTTTTCGTTACTGATAAAAATAGTAAATTAAAATTTCTTATAGACACTGGTGCAGAAGTTTCCGTTTTCCCAGTTGGAAAATTCAACGGTGAAAAGAAAAATTGTAACATTTTTCTTTCTGCCGCAAACGGAACATCCATTAGAACTTTTGGTTACCAAAATTTTAATATTGATTTTGGCTTTGATGTTACATTTACCTTTCCATTTATTTTAGCGAATATTGATACTCCGATCATTGGAGCAAATTTTTTAGACAAATTTGGTATTTTAGTAGACATTAAGAACAGGCAGTTAATAGATTCATCTAACAAGATAATATCTACGGCACATTTAGGATTTTCTTCTGTATTTTCCTTAAAAATTTCTAACATTGACTGTAAATGGTCCACACTTTTATCGGAATACCCCACCATTACTTGTGAACCCGATTATCGGAAAATTGTAAATCACAATACCGTTCATAAGCTGGAAACTGAAGGATGTTTACCATTTAGCAAACCCCGTAGATTAGACCCAATAAAGTATAAAATTGCTAAAAACGAATTTGACAATTTAGTCAAAATGGGCATATGTCGACCATCAAAATCTTCCGTCTGTTCTCCACTTCATATGGTACCCAAAAAGGATCCAAATGATTGGCGACCATGTGGAGACTATAGACGCTTGAATTGTTGTACAGTGCCAGATCGTTATCCCCTTCCCCATATTCACGACATTAACATTGATTTAGTTGGTAGAAAAATATTTTCTAAAATAGACCTAGTGCGAGCCTATCACCAAATACCTATGGCGGAAGAAGACATTCACAAAACTGCCATAACAACTCCTTTTGGCATGTACGAGTTCGTTCGCATGCCATTTGGCCTTCGTAACAGTTCCCAAACTTTTCAAAGGTTCATCAATGAGGTATTTCAGGATTTGGATTTCGTCTTTGCTTATGTTGATGACATATTAATCGCTAGTAAGGATGATGATGAACATTTAATTCACTTACGTCAAGTTTTTGAAAGACTTGATAAATATGGCCTTAACATTAAACCATCGAAATGTACTTTTGGAGTAACCGAACTGGATTTTTTAGGCTATAATATTTCTGGATCTGGCATGAGCCCATCTAAATCTAGAGTAGAAGTCATTCAAAATTATGAGGTACCTAAAACCATTAAACAACTACAACAATTTTTAGGTATAATTAATTATTACCATAGATACGTCCCACAATTGGCAAAATTTCTGAACCCTCTACATAACATTGTAACCGAGGCAAATAAAGCCAAAATTAAGGAAATTTGTTGGACCGAGTCTGCATTAAATGCATTTAAGGAAACAAAAACAAAATTTTCTCAACAAACATTACTTAATCATTTTAATAAAGATGCTATTTTATCTATTGCCGTTGATGCCTCTATTGTAGCTGTTGGAGCCGTTCTTCAACAATATTGCGAAGATCACTGGGAACCACTAGCTTATTTTTCCAAAATATTAAGTGCTACTGAGGTAAAATACTCAACATTTGATCGTGAATTATTAGGTATTTTCCTGACAATTAAACACTTCCGACACTTTCTTGAGGGTCGAGAATTTATTATTTTCACTGATCATAAGCCATTAGTAAATGCGCTTAATTCAAAAACTGAAAGGTCTCCCCGTCAAACTAGACACCTAGAATTCATTGCTCAATTTAGCTCGAACATTCAACATATTTCTGGAAGGAATAACATTGTGGCGGATTGTTTATCCCGCTTGCCAGAAATTTGTTCCATTAATTCTAACGATATCAATATTGAAAAGTTACACATAGAGCAACAAAAGGATGATGTCATGAAATGTATCATATCAAATCCAAATAAAAAGTATAATCTTAAGGAAATTGAAATTCCTGATCTAAAATTAAAATTGTGGTGTGATGTTTCTGGTAAAATTTATCGTCCTTATGTCCCAGTGGCACTTAGAAAGACTGTTTTTGAAAAGATTCATTCGTTATCTCATCCTGGCATTAGAGCAACTAGGAAATTATTAGTAAATAAATATTTTTGGCCTTTTATGAAAAAGGATATAAATAATTGGACTAGAGAATGTCTCGACTGTCAAAGAGCCAAAATCAATGTTTATACCAAATCACAAGTTCAACCAATTGAGATACCTAGAAGTAGGTTCGAACATATTCATATGGATATAGTTGGACCACTCCCAGTATCTAATAATTTTAAATACATGTTAACCATAATTGATAGATTTTCCAGATGGCCAGAGGCCTATCCATTAAAGGATATTTCCGCTGCAACCATTGCAAAAACTTTCGTTTATAATTATGTTTCAAGATTTGGAGTTCCTTTGAAAATCACTGTCGATAGAGGTTCACAGTTTACCTCTAATCTTTTTAGTGAGTTAACATCATTACTTGGATCACATAAGATTCACACATCAGCTTACCATCCTCAATCTAATGGAATGGTTGAGAGATTTCATCGTCAACTTAAAACATCTATTTTAACGAGTAACAACGTAGAAATTTGGTCAGAAATGCTACCATTAATTTTGTTAGGTATTCGCACATCTGTTAAAGATGATTTAAAATGTTCAGCTGCGGAATTAGTTTTTGGTCAATGCCTGAGAATTCCAGGTGAACTTGTTGTAGAATCAAACGAAAATATTTCTTCAGAATTCTTACTATCAAAGTTAAGAGAACATTTTTCAGAAGTCAGAAGCAAAGTAGTTTATCATAACCGGCAGAAACAATATATGCCTAAATCGTTGAAGGACTGTGAGTATGTATTTGTAAAAATATTACAACCCTCTAAACTATCCTCTCCTTTTGAGGGTCCTTTCAAAGTTTTGGAAAAAAATGACAAAACTTTTTTAATTCAGTATGGTAATTCGGCTCGGTCGGTTACTATTGACTTGATTAAACCTGCTTTTGTAAATCAAGACACTGCCCATCAAAGTGATCGAAATGAAACAACTTATGATATAACATAACGTTTTTTTCTGAGAGGGGAAGTTATGTAGTGCCCGTCACTACATTCGACACTGTTTTATATTTTTATACTTGTTAAATAACTTGTTTCCCAAAATATTTAGAAAATTATTTTGTATTTCCTTTTTCCGTAAAATTTGATTTTTCAATAATTTTCATTCCAATTTTGTTTCTTGAAGTTGAATAAACAATCTTTTGTATAAAATATTAAAATCAATTAATTTTAATTTACCAGAAGAATAATTTATAATAAAGACACCAAACTGCCATCTTTATCTCCTTCTAGGTTGCTCAATTTTCTACCTATCTCCTTTATGCTTTCCTCGTCTCTTCTTCTTTTACTTCTTGTAATTTGTTTTAACTTTTGTCGTGTCTAGGAAATTTGCTACCAAAACTTTAATGTTATAGTAGCAGGCTCACGCCTACCTTGAAGAAGACAAGATCCTTCCCCAGTTTCCCTGAGCACGGCCGGATCCTTTGGTAGCTAGTCTTCTGCGAGATAGAGTAGGTTGTGGTATGAGCCATTACATGTCTTCAGATTTTTTTCATATTGAGTATAAAGATACTCTATTGAGCCATTTAGAAATTTCCATTTATATTTTAATTAAATTCCCAAACCTCGCGATTTTATTCGCGATTTCCATTTTTAAAAGTCACAAAAAAAAATTAAAAAGTGGTGCAGTTTGAAGAGCTGTTACTTCTTACGTAAATATCGGATTTTTTTAATCAAAATTGAAATTAAAAGCTAAAGTCCTCTACTTTAAACGTAAAAAACCAAAAAAATATTGTGCTATTATAAATGCATTCTAAATGCAAATGCATTTTTTGAGTGCATTTTCGTCAACTTTTACCACTTTCGACTTTTTTTTAGTTAACATATTATTCAAGTATGATATTTTTACAAAAAAATTCAGTCATCGTTTTTACGGGACACAAAGGTCATCTATTTTAAATATATTTTATTTTTAAATTTTGCTAAGTTTTTTCCACACAAAAATTAAAAAAAAAAAAAATTTTTTTCAAAATTGTTTAAATAAATTTTTTCTAAATTGCATTGCAAAGTATTTTTGAAGAGCCATAACTCCGTAAGTAAACATCGGATTTCTATAATCAAAATAGAAATGGAAAGCTAGAATCCTCTTCTTTCAACAAAATATTTAAAAAAAAACTGTGTCATTAAAAAAATGCATTTTAATGCAGTAAAAAATTGCATTTGCATTTAAAATGCATTTTTACATTGATACCTTTTTGGTGAACTCTTAGGTTCAAAGTAGCGGATTCTAGCTTTCTGTTTTAATTTTGATTATAGAAATCCGATATTTACTTTAGGAGTTATGGCTCTTGAAAAATACTTTGCAAAGCAATTAAGAAAAAAGTATTTACAAAATTTTTAAAAACAAAAAAAAAACTATTTTTTTCTAATTTTTGTATGGAAAAAATTAGCAAAATTTTTTAAAAAAAAAATATTAAAAATAGTAGACCTTTGTGTCCCATGAAAATGATGACTGATTTTAGTTGTAAAAATGACGTATTTAATAATATGTTAACTAAAAAAAATCAAAAGGGGTAAAAGTTGACGAAAATGCACTCAAAAATTGCATTTGCATTTAAAATGCATTTTTTAATGACACATTTTTTTTTAATTTAAGGTTTAAAGAAGAGTAGTTTATCTTTTAATTTCGATTTTGATTACAAAAATCCGATATTTACTTAGGAAGTTATAGCTCTTTAAACATTGCCACTTTTTAATTTTTTGTGTGATTAAAAAAATGAAAATCGCGGATAAAATCGCGAGTTTCTGGAATTTAATTAAACTGTAAATGGGAATGTCTAAATGGCTGCATAGAACATCTGTGATCATAATATAAAGAAGATCTGAAGACCATCGTCCAGAATTGTGGTTTTTTTAAGAGGTTCATTTAGTTCTTCAATTTCAGTTATTTGACTTCTAGTATCTGGCAACCCTATATATGACATATTCGTGCCAAGCTTCAGGAGTCTAGCTCTTTTAGTTTGGGCTGTATCGTGCATTCCACAGACAGACGGACGGTTACACGGATCGTGCAAATATCACTAAACTGTCTTATAATCAATCATGGATCAGTAATATATGCACGTTATGGCGTCCCCGACCGATAGTTCGATGCGCTACACACTGAATGACAAAGTGAGCTTACCACAATACTGAGGTTTGGGGGTAAAACAATTTTAATAAAGAAGTTGAATTTTAAAAATTATCATTCAATATTTTGTAGAAATCGAACCAGTTGTGCTTGTATCCCCCATACAAACAACCCACCCGATATATAAAAATCGTTAAAAATTAATAAAAAAAAATCATTTGATTAATATTTGGTTTTTTTAAAGGTGTGTACTTGGGTAATATTATAAAATCTGAATATTATTGGCCCATTTTTGGACTCAGTTTCCATTTAAGACTTTTGACAGATATCACCGTCCGACAGCTAATATTAAACATAAACCGTATGAAATACGTCTGAAAATGGAGATCTAATGGAGTAAAACTGATTTTACAGTACGCTATTTCGTGATCCTCTTTCCTTTTAACAGGACTTCAAAATTTTGAAGGATACATTTTGTAAAATATTTTTTTGGTGACGGCAAATGAAAGAGGAGGATCTCCCCTAATTTTTGCATTTTTCTATTTTGCCACATCAGGATAAAAGGAAGTAAATAAAGTCATTTGAAAACTTCTGATTAATATTTATTAAAAAATAAAAATTGTTTTATTCGACCTTTAAAATATTATATTTTGAGAATGTTTATTCTGGCTCGAGGTCATTATTTTCTTTACTAATTAAAACCATGATATTCTCATAGCATAATTTTCAAGAATATTCTCATAGCATAATTTTCAAGAATATTTTTTTTTGTTACAACAACAAAAAAAAAACACAAGACAAAAACACACAAACAGTTTTTTCTACTCCAGAATACATAGATATTCAGCCTTAACTCATTACCTATCGCGACACCTCCATACAAATGTAAGTAGATATTCAGTAGATAAGAACTACTCCAGGGAAGTAGTTGGAAGTTGTTTGAAAGCTCGGAGTATTTCTTATCTACTGAATATCTACTTACTTTTGTATGGGAGTGTCGCGGAAGGTAATGAGTTAAGTGCTGAATAGCAACTTTTTATGGAGTAGAAAAAACTGTTTGTGTGTTTTTTTCTTGTGTTTTTTGTTATTTTTGTTGTATTTCATTACATTTGTTATAGTTTTAAAGCACTCCACTGAGAAGTACTCCGCACTTTTTTTTGCTGGGTAGAGATTAAATGGAGTAAAGCTGATTTTACATTACGTCCTTTCGTGATACTGTTTCCTTTTAACAGGACTTCAAAGTTTTAAAGTTTAATTTTATTGAAAATTTTGAATAATATTAAAGATACATTTTTAAAAGGACGTAACTTACTTCCTTTTTCCTGATGTGTAAAAATACATGGCAAATTCATTTAAAAATATATCTTTAATATCATTTAAAATTTTCAACAAAATATTTTGATAAAGTTTTCAAATGACTCGAGGTCATTATTTTCTTTACTAATTAAAACCATGATATTCTCATAGCATAATTTTCAAGAAAATTATTTTTTTGTTTAAATTTATTTATGTTGGTCATTTTTGCAAGACTTAATCGACACGTGTTTCGGAATTTGTCAAGATTCCATTGTCAAGATTATTTAGCAAAAAATAGAAACGATTTACTACAAAGTAGCAAACGAGTCATGGTTTTAATTAGTAAAGAAAATAATGACCTCGAGCCAGAATAAACATCCTCAAAATATAATATTTTAAAGGTCGAATAAAACAATTTTTTTTTTTTAATAAAAATTTATCAGAATTTGAACATAATGGTTGGCACGCCATGTGATGAATAACCCTAATATGGAGTATTTCTCACAACAACAACACAAAAAACATATTGTTGTAGTCCAATGGACTATCGTATGTAAAATTGTTTTAAATAATTTTGTTGGTTATTGACAATCGTTGCCTTATTAGTATGGTACAATTTCTTCGTCTTTCTAATTCTCATTATTAATAGTGGCGAATATGTATTAATATTCTAGTTTGTGCACGAACGATTTGTCATTAGACTCGTTCTTTGTAGTAAATCGTTTCTATTTTTTGCTAAATAATCTTGACAATGGAATCTTGACAAATTCCGAAACACGTGTCGATTAAGTCTTGCAAAAATGACCAACATAAATAAATTTAAACAAAAAAATAATTTTCTTGAAAATTATGCTATGAGAATATCATGGTTTTAATTAGTAAAGAAAATAATGACCTCGAGTCATTTGAAAACTTTATCAAAATATTTTGTTGAAAATTTTAAATGATATTAAAGATATATTTTGAAATGAATTTGCCATGTATTTTTACACAACAGGAAAAAGGAAGAAAGTTACGTCCTTTTAAAAATGTATCTTTAATATTATTCAAAATTTTCAATAAAATAAAACTTTAAAACTTTGAAGTCCTGTTAAAAGGAAACAGTATCACGAAAGGAAGTAATGTAAAATCAGCTTTACTCCATTTAATCTCTACCCAGCAAAAAAAAGTGCGGAGTACTTCTCAGTGGAGTGCTTTAAAACTATAACAAATGTAATGAAATACAACAAAAATAACAAAAAATACAAGAAAAAAACACACAAACAGTTTTTTCTACTCCATAAAAAGTTGCTATTCAGCACTTAACTCATTACCTTCCGCGACACTCCCATACAAAAGTAAGTAGATATTCAGTAGATAAGAAATACTCCGAGCTTTCAAACAACTTCCAACTACTTCCCTGGAGTAGTTCTTATCTACTGAATATCTACTTACATTTGTATGAAGGTGTCGCGATAGGTAATGAGTTAAGAGCTGAATATCTATGTATTCTGGAGTAGAAAAAACTGTTTGTGTGTTTTTGTCTTGTGTTTTTTGTTATTTTTGTTGTAATTCATTACATTTGTTTTAGTTTTAAAGCACTCCACCGAGAAGTGGTAATGACTTTTTTTGCAGGGCTACTTTCTGTTTCTCTTTAAAAGGACTTCAAAGTTTTAGAGTACTAATTTTAAATTTTGTTTAATATTTGTACTTGTCCTAGGATGCCACTAGTGATAGCAAATGAAGGAGGTGGATCTCCCCTATATTTCCCATTTTATTATTTTTACATATCGGTAAAAAGGAGGTAAGCTACATACTTTCAAAAATATATCCTTCAATTTCATTAAAACTTTTCAACAAAACATTTTGATAAAGTTTTCAAATGACTTTATTCACATCCTTTTTTCCTGATATGGCAAAATAAAAAATGAATAAGTTAGGGGCGATCATCCTCTTTAATTTGCCATCATTAGTGTCATCCTAGGATAAGTAAAACAATTTCGAAAATATCTTACAAAATGTATACTTTAAAACTTGGAAGTCCTTTTAAAAGGAAACAGAATCACGAATTGAAAATCTTTAAATGTAATTTTACTTCATTTGATCTCTACTTTCAATCCGTTTCATGTTTAATAGTGGCTGTCGGACGGTATAGATTTTTCTCTCCTGAATCCAAATCTGCCATCGGATTTTTTCTAACACGTACCGTTTTTGACATATTCGCTGTAAAAATGTTTTAAAAAAACCAATAATTTCGCACTTTTGGTGGTTCATTGTTACAGATTCTTCCAAAAAACGTGACTTGATTTTATATAAAATGATTCCAAATCTGCAATTCGAAGTTTTCTTACATGTTTTGTTTTCTAGATATTAGCGTTTAAAAATTTTTCCACGCGAAAATTTTGAACGCGAATATCTAAAAAACTGAACATGCAGAAAAGTTTTTTGGGATCAGGAGGTCCAATTTATATAAAACCAAGCCATGTTTATTGCAAACAACATTACAGTGGACCCCCAAATGTGCGAAATTTTTGGTTGTTTGTTTTTTTGTCACCAAATATCTCAAAAACGGTATGTGCTCGAAAAAATTGGATGGCAGATTTGGATTCAGGAGAGCAAAATCTATAAGAATCGGTTGGATATTTCGCTGGAAGGTTTTCGTTATTGAACAGTGTAATTATATACCAATAACTCGAAAACAGGATCAGCTAGGATATTCATGTTAACGATTTTTAAAGTTCAAAATGAAGAGGAGTGAAATACCATTAGCCGATTTTGTCACCATTTTAACACAACTTTAACTTGCTTGAATAGAGGTGTGTACTATGGAAATTTAAGCAATAAAAGTGTTGTTTTTCCTGGGACATTTGAAATGAAAAGCTTGATATGTGAGTTTTTCTATATGTTTTTTTTTTCTTGTTGCTGCTTCTTGTTATTGCTACTTCAGCTTCTTCTCTTAATGAGATACAAAACACATAAATTCTCAAATGTGTCATGTATCGCACATTATGTTTCTGTTGTTGTTCTTTTTTTTGTTTTTGATAAGCCAAAGAACTCTTTTTGGTAAAAAAGTCTGGTAATGTGAATGTATGCATGCAAGTTACTTGTGTAGATGTATGGGTGTATGTTTGTCGTAAATTGCTTAAGGCGATGACGGCGTAATCAAATTTATTAACAAAAATGTCAAAACAAAAAAAACAGTGGAACAACCAAAATTAGCACAAGATGTATGTTGTTAAAAATTTTAAAAGTTTATATTTAGGAAAAATTAAAAAAAAGGCGTGGGGAAGAGTCGACGGAAGACGTTTGGGACTCCTTATTCTCGTTATAAATGGTAACAAACACATACATTATGGTTTTCGCATTAAATTAAACTATCACAATTTTATCATTATTTAAATTAATTACACTGTATTCGAATTTGACACTTTTTTTTAACAACCATAATCACAAGATTATGGTTTTTGTGTTAATTTATCAGAGTTGAATAGTTTTAAATACAAAATTATCGCAAAAGTTTAAAAATATCATTTTTATTTTGTACTTGAGTATCAAAATTTTAAATCGCGAATACGTTCGCTAACTTCGAAAAACTGCTAGCGCCATTGAATTCAGCGTACCCGAATTAGCATTACCACCATTGTGCCCTGCGTGTTAATTTTTGCGACTAGCATAGTGTTACTAATACCTACGCCCACAAAAGTGGGCGGGCCCAAAAAAATTGATTTTCTAATCCGCAATCATATGACTGCCAAATTTTCGCTATAAATTTATTGATGTTTAGAAACATTTTTTCACCGCTCAAAAACTGAGGAGCCTTTAGCGGAAAAAATTGGTTGAAAATTTTCTTTTTGAAAATTTAATCAAAAATATTCTATCTAGAGCGAAAACTCTTATTAAATCTAAAAGTTTAACTTTATTTCCATGCACCACTGTACTTTTATTCAACCATTTTCAGAAATTTTCACTTAAATGAAATGGGTTAAATTTGAACATTACCAAAAATATTTTTGCCACCAAACAAAAACAAAATGCTCGTAATTCATTTGCTTAGAATAAAATGACAAACAGATAAGGTAACAAAACGACATTGAATGTTTTATGTTTTAGAAGTATGGGTACTCGTTTTTTGTGTTTTGTTTTTCATATGTATGACTACAAATTAAAATACATACAATCATGTATTATATGATATGATGGTGTATTGTTTAATGTAATAAATATGTTCATTCCTACTTATAAGTAGTTGAAAAAAAAAAACAAAAATGGCGAAATAAATTAATCTCATCTAATACAAAAAATAAAACTTCTTACATTGTTTTAAAAACAACCGGAGGTAGTATTAAATATGTTTAGTTATTATTAGAGTCCGACAGAAACCATTTTTTAAAGCCGAACCAAATATTCGGCAGAAAAAGCAATATTCGGCCGAAACCGAACCAAAACTTAAACAAAAAATATCGCCTGGCATGAAAAAATTATTACCATTGCTTTAAACCCAAGATATGGTAGTAATTATTAAAAATAATATTTTTTTAGTAAACTAAAAAAAAAAAAATATTTTTATAAAAAAATAAAAAAAATTTAAACCTTGAAAAGTTACCAAAAAATCTCGTGATTTTACGAGGCTATTCTCGTAAAATATGAGGTAGGTAAAATTATCGAAAAATTTCGAGGATTTCCTCGTAATTTTGAATGCGCCAAAAATTGGTAAAATAACCAATTTTATTGGTAAAAATATTGTTTTAAAGCCGGAAAAAAAAAATGGTAAACTTACAAGAAAAAATGGTAAATATGTTTTAAAAAATGGTAAATTTACAAACAAAAATGGTAAATTTTCAAAAAAAAAAAAATAGTAAATTAAAAGAAAATTTTAAATTAAAAAAAATTTTAATTTACCTAAAAAATTGTTTAAATTTTACCAATTTTTGGTAGTGATAATTTTTAAGCCACAAAAATTATAAAAAAATTGGCAAATTTACAAGAAAAGTGGTAAATATATTAAAAAAAATGGTAAATTTACAAAGAAAATTTGTTAACTTACAAAAAAAAAAATTGTTTAAAATTTACCAATTTTCGGTACACTGAAAGAATTTTGTTCATTACGGCTATGAAAACGTACATTGATTCTATGAAAATAATCATTAGAAGTGAGCCAATGATGCCCTTCATAGAATCTATGAAACAAATTCATACAAAGCAGATATCTATGAAAAAGTTCATTGGAAAAAAAATTTTATTGTTCAATTCTATTTTTTTTTTATTTTATTATTTAATTTTTATTTACTTTATTATTTTATTTTTATTTATTTACAATATTCTATTTTTAAAATTTATTTATTTTTAACTGATCCCCACCGAGATTCGAACACAATACCAGTTGTTCGTGAAGCTTAGTCTCTAACCACAGAGCTAAAGTAAATAAACAAGTTATAACACTTAAAATCAATTTTGTTTAATATGCTGCTTTAAAATATTATGCTCTGCCACAATGCTCTGCCAAAATCTGTGTGTATGTTTGTAGAAAACAAAATGCTTGTGTATTTGCAAAAAAAAATAACGAACATTACAAAACTAAGTGTTAGTCGGCGAGGTTTTGCTCCTTTGGTGGCGCTGATAGCTAAGGCGTCGATTATAAATTTCCCAGCCGGTAGGTCTTGGGTTCGAACCCCGCCTGGGCAGCAATATTTTTTTTTTACTTTCTTTATGTTTTTTTATATTTTTTATATTTTTTTAATATATTTATTCAAATTATTTAATTATTGTAACATCATTTTAAATTTTAAAAAATTATTAATGACATTTTTTTTCTATGAATTTTTTCTATGAATCTTACAAAATCTATGAATAAAATTCTATGAAATATTTCAAAATACTAATGAATATTCATTCAGCCAATGAATTGTTTCATAGATTCTATGAATTTGGTTTTATGAAATATGTTCATAGATATTATGAACAATAATTCTTTCAGTGTAGTGATAGTTTTTAATGCACAAAAACTACACCTAGAAAAGTTTTACAGTAACTATTTACGGTTATTCAAAAAGTTTTTAGTTAAAGTTGTTTTAAACGGTTTATCGTTTGTTTTTCAAAAAAACTAAATTATTGAAAGATTTATACAGTTGTTAAATCAATAAACTACACTCTAAACAAATGAATCCAGTTTCCTACTATAAATTGGGTAAATTTCAACAAATTCAAATAATATACTACTGTAAATGTGTAAATTTCCAATAATTTTTTGGTAAAACTACACATTTTGGTTAAATTTACCCAATTTACCCAATAGGAAACTGAAATCATTTTAATTAGAGTGTACAAAATTTACGGAAAAAAATTTTTATCAGTTAAATTAAATTTGACTGATTATACCGTATAATTTTACAGAAGTACGGTTTTTTTAGTTTGTTATTCAAATAAAATATTTTTACTCCACAAAATAAAAAATTGTGAACAGTTAAAATAACTGAAATATCATTAATTTTTACGGAATGTCTAGTCATTTATTTACGTTTAAAAATAACTGAAAAAGTATGTTGTTTCAAGTGAAATATAAGTAGTCCGTTTTTTAAAAGAAAAACGATTGTTTTAAATGTTTTTTCAGTTGAATTTACTTACAAAATATTTTTAGTGTACTGAAAAAAATGGTAAACTTACAAAAATAAGTGCTAAACCTCGCAAAAAAGTTGTCAAATAAAACAAGTAAGAAAGTTATAGTCGGTCAAGACCGACCATATGATACCCTACACCAGTGTTGCAGAAAATGGGTCTCAAGTCCAAACATGAACCGATTGGATCTATCTTTTGTAAGATCTTTATTTAGTGTAGAAAACACACACAGATAAAATTTTAGTGGAACTGGTTTATTTTTTTGCTATTAGACCGATTTAACTGAATATCGGCCGAAATTTTGATGTTGTGGACTAAGTCCAAAAATGTTCCAATTATATTCCAATTTGATTTGGTTAATAAAGTATACGTTTAACACCTAAAAATAAAATCTGTATCAAATATTTCCATTTTTAGGAATTTTGAGGGAATTATGTGAATATTGGGAGGGTGGTTTGTATGGGGACTACCAGGAGGACTGACCCGATTCCTTTGAAATTTGGAATGATGATTCGTGCATACAAAATTTGAATACCTGTAAAATTTCAAAGCGATATCTATTAAAATATAGTTATTAGAGTCATTTAAGCCGAATCCAAAGGGGGCGTTTGTTGTTGTTGCTTAGGTTTCAAATTTCAAGTCAATTGGTTGAAAATTGCGACCTGTATCGTGCTTAAAACCATAGATGGACAGACGGACGGATGGACGGACGGACATTGCTAAATCAACTCAAAAAGTGATTCTGAGTCGATCGGTATACTTGAAGGTCTAGGACCATTATTTCGGGTAGTTACAAACATCAGCACAAACTGATTATACCCTGTACCACAGAGTGGTGTAGGGTAAACAAATGATATTGTTAATTTGCATTTATTTTGCAAAATGTCGAAAAAAGTTTTTGTTTTAATTTTTGTGTAAAATTACTGAATTACTGAAAGTCCGTAAACAGGACTTTCAGCCAAATAACGAAGATATAACCAAAATACATCAAAATTAACAAAAAATCTTTGGAGAAAACAGGAGCTTTTTCCTGTCCACAAAGCAAAAATTTAAGCAAATTTTACTATTTTTATTCAAAAATTAAAACACATTTAATTTCAATATTATTTCATATAAAAATTCACAAGTTTTATTCACTTATTCAATATAATGGACTGTATTGTTCTTTCTCTTTCAACTGATGCTAACCAAGTAAAAATTAAATAAAAAAGTAGATTTACAATACTTGTTAAAGAGGCAGAATTAACTGTTTGTCAAAACTACATATTATTTGACAAAAACAAATTAAGAATTTGTGGCGACCAACGGTAGAAAAAAAACGAGAATAGAGAATTTTTAAAGTACATACACTCATAGAAATCCTACAGTATTCCTTACTAAAAAGTTGCCAGTTTTTACTAATTGTTAGTATTAAAGGGCCCTACAACGCGTTAGTCAATTTTTACTAACGCAGTTATAAAAAAACGGTAAAAAAAATTTTAAAGCGAAAACCTATCCAAAACCGATTTTGACAAATTTTTTAATAAAAAAATTGGATCAAAAAATATAATTATTGAGCTTGATGGCTGGCTGATTTTAGAAATTAAGAAAAAAATATATACATTTATTTTTATACCCTCCAACTACAGTATGGAGGTATACTCACTTTGTCATTCCGTGTGTAACGCATCGAAATATCGTTCGGGGACCCTACAAAGTGTATATATTATTGATCAGTGATCGATTCTAAGACTTTCTAGTGATGTTCGTCCGTCCGTCCGTCCGTCTGTTCGTCCGTCTGTCCGTCCGTCCGTCTGTAGTTAACACGATACAGTCCAAAATAAATGAGCTAGACTCCTCAAGTTTGGCACGAATATGTCTTGTGGTCCTACGCAGGTTAAGTTCGGAAATGGGGAAAATCGGACCTGGGGGAAAAAAGTTCCCCCTTGAAGAACTAAACCAACCTCAGAAAAAAATCACTTTTTACATGATTTTTTGTCTTTTTGTTTAACAAATTCAATATTTTTATGCTACAAGAAGTTCAAAGTCCTGCATTTGGACCCTGAGAATAAGAAAATGTCGTTTTTTGGTCCGCCCCCTTTTATGGGCGTAGAATAAAAAAAATTAAATTATGATAAACTTGCATTTCTTTAGTGCAAAAAACATAGGAATGAATTTTTTAACACATATTTGAGAGGAAATTTGTCCCCCCAATCACCACGACCACCCCCCCCCCAAAAAAAAAAAACGCCCCTGCATTTATTTTTATTTTTTTGCATGTTGGAGGGTATAAAAGATTTGGCACAGCCGAATTTAACACTCTTACTTGTTTTTTTTTTTTTTTTTCAATGGAAATTTGCTATGTGCGTTTAAAAAAAAATATTTAAAAATGTAAATTTTACCTTTTTAGGTGTCAAAAATAAGTTTCCAAATTTTTAAAAATTACTAACAGAAATTATTAAAAAATCGGTAAAAAAATCAGTATTCAGTAAATTCCAAGTTCAAAAAATAACTAAATTTATACTGTAAAACTAAATTTATACTGTAAATTACTAAAAAAGTAGTAAAGTTAAAGTTATAACACTTTTACTGTATTTTTTACTGTAGGATTATTTTGGGTGTACAATGCAAGATAAATTAAGAATTTGTATAGTTGTTGGTAGACAAAAATATGCGTTTTAACAAACAATAAATTCCCAATAGAAAATTTTAAGATGATTGACAAAAGCCTTAACATTCTCCCCCCTTGAAAGTTATGCTTTCAACAAAAAATATTACTGCTCCAGAGGGAGTTTACACAATTTTGTAATGGCTCGTTTAAATACACCATCGTTTGATTTAATTGTTGCAACACGAACAGCACCGTCGTCTCCAGGGTTGACTTCAATGACTCTACCCAGTGGCCATTTTAGCGGTGGAATGTTGTCATCCTTGAGTAGTACTAAGTCATTGACTTCAATATTGGGTCGTTTTGTTGACCATTTAGTTTTTTGCTGCAAACAGTGTAAATATTCTTTTCGCCAACGCTCCCAAAAATGTTGTTGTATCCACTGCGTCAATTTGTAACTTTTCAATGAAGCTGGATTTACAGCGTCTAATTTTGGTTCAGCCAGCGCAGTCAATGGGCGACCTATTAAAAAATGAGCCGGTGTTAAAGGTCGTAGATCATTTGGGTCACTTGAAAGTGGCGTAAGAGGGCGGCTATTCACTATGGCCTCTGCCTGACAAATGACTGTGTTCAACTCATCATATGTTAAGATACAACTACCAATGGCACGACGTAAATAATGCTTAGCTTTTTTGACCGCACTTTCCCATAAACCACCGAAGTGGGGTGAGCGGGGTGGGATAAACTTCCACGAAATACCATCTTGCCGACAAACTTTGTTAACAGCTGCGTTATGTTGCTCAGAGAGAAAATCATGAAGTAATGCTTTAAGCTCCCTGTTTGCCCCTACAAAATTTGTAGCATTATCTGAATATATTGTAGAACACCGTCCTCTTCTTGAAATGAACCTTTTCAATGCTGCAATAAATGAGTTTGTTGTTAAGTCTGGGACAAGTTCCATGTGAACAGCTTTCGTTGAAAAGCATATAAAAAGTGAGATGTATCCCTTCATTGGCGATCGACCACGAATTTTTTGGGTAATGTGGAATGGTCCACAATAATCGACTCCACAAATTTCAAACGGGAAAGATGGTTCGACCCGATGGCATGGTAAATCTCCCATCACTTGATGTTCTGTTATTGGCCGATATCTATAACAGAGGACACATGCGTGTACAATTTTTTTTATAACATTTATGCCATTTACTATCCAAAATTGTTCCCTTAATATATTGTGAAGCGATAAAGGGCTGGCATGAAAATGCTTGATATGGTGGAATCGAATTAATGTTTTTACGAATGGATGGTTACTGGGTAATAAAATGGGATGTTTTGCAGAAAAAGTGAGGGAGGAGTTTTTTAATCTACCTCCAACACGAATTACGCCGTCCTTTAGAAAAGGAGAAAGTTGGGTAAATTTTGAGTTTGTTAGTGGCTTACCGTCTCTAAGCTGTTTAAATTCATGAGCGAAATATGATTTTTGTACAATTCTGCAACATGTTAGCAAGGCCGTATTCATTTCTTCTACTGTAATTTGTTCAGAATGAGCTTTAGACGTGCAGTAATAAATAATAAAACGATTTATATATACTACCATACGTAAAAGTTTCTCGTAGTTATTTCGAAATTTATGCATCTCTATTATGTCGTTGGATTTTTCTTGTGTTGAAGTGCTGTCTTCACGGTGAGCTGCTAGCAATGTTGTTTGATATGGCATAAATTGATTGGATTGTTCAGTGGATGTAGTTTGAAAGCAGGGCCATTTCGATTCATCTTCAAGTAAAAAACTAGGGCCTTCAAACCACAAGCGGTTGTTTGTAATACTGTTCACAGTAGCTCCTCTGGACAACAAATCTGCTGGATTTTGCTCAGAAGCAACGTGCCGCCATTTTACACCATTAGAAAGTTGTTGAATTTTAGTTATTCTGTTAGCTACAAATGTTGGCCTTTGGTTAGCTTCTCCTGCGATCCAAGCCAAAGTGATGGTTGAGTCCGACCAACAAAATGTTTTGTGTGGTAATTGCGGAAGACAACTTCGAACTGATTGTAATAGTTGTGCACACAATAGAGCACCACAAAGCTCTAATCTGGGCAGCGAAACTTCGTTTGCTGGCGCCACTCTTGATTTGGCACAAATAAGGGATGACGTCATACCACCATGAGAGTTGGAAACGACATAAATGCAAGCTCCATAAGCTTTTTTACTCGCATCTGCAAATGCATGAATATTAGTAAATAAATTAAAAGACACAAACCTGGGAATTTTAATATTTTTTAAGCTTTCCAGTTGAGTACGAATTTGCTGCCATTCAACAAAAACATCTTGAGGTACGCTTTCATCCCAATGTAGTTTAAGTCTCCATAGATTTTGTAGTAAAATTTTAGCCTTTACAATAATTGGATTTATTAATCCTAATGGATCAAAAAACGCTGCTGTATGAGCCAAAATTGTTCTTTTTGTGATTTTGCAGGTTTGCTGAGGGTCGTATGAATAACTAAAATAATCTTCGCTCGGACACCATCTGAGCCCAAGCGTTTTAATGTAGTTCATGTTGTCTAGTTGTACGATTTCTTCTTTTTCTTCTTCGGGAACACCTTCTAGTATACCGGCATGATTCGAGGCAAATTTGCGTAATAGAAAACCGCCACTTTGCAATATTTCTACTACTTGTCGTTTGATTTCGATAACTTCCTCTACACTGCTGCCACCAGTCATTAGGTTATCTACGTAGAAATCCTTCAGGGTTGCTTTAGCTCCAATTGGATGTGAGTCCATTTTTTCAATAGCAAGCTGCTGCATGCATTTAACGGCCAAGTAGGGTGCACTGCTTGTACCATACGTAAGAGTTTGCAATTTGTACGAAACGAGTGGTGATTGTTGATTTTTTCGCCATAAAATGCACTGCCAGCGAGTATCTTCATCGTCTACTAAGACCTGCCTATACATTTTGGCTATATCTGCTACAAGTACAATTTTATGGAACCTGAACCGATTAAGCATACAAAAAATATCGTCTTGTAGGGTTGGGCCTACGCACAGCATATCATTTAACGACTTTCCAGTCGTTGTGGGGCATGATGCATCAAAAACGACTCTCAAACGTGTTGTAGAACTGTCAGGTTTTACAACGCAGTGGTGTGGTATGTAGTAACGATGTTCTTCACTCTGGGTTGTTGGAGCCATATGGTTTAAATCCATATACTCTTCCATAAATTTACTATATTCTTTGTAAATATTATTATCGCGTATAAACTTTGACTCTAAATACGAAAATCGACGACGAGCCACCTCAAATGACTGCCCCAATTCCGATGGTTTGCCTTTGAATGGCAAGCGCACTATAAATTTATTTGTCTGCGAACATCTTTTTGTAGTTTCACCAAAGTATTTTTCACAATATTTTTCTTCAGCAGAAAATTTTTCTACATCACTCACTGTACAATTTTCTAATAACCAAAATTTTTCCAGCAAATTTTCAAGTAATGGTTCGTTCGAAATTGTAAGGAAACTTTTATATTTTAATTTTTTTGTGTTACTGAATATATTATTATTAACAGCTGTTGTATTTTTAACACTCTTTATTTCTTTATTTTGTGACGTCATCATTTCATTTCGTTTACCAATTGCACTTTCAAAACAAACTAGAGCTTTATGTTGTGACGTCACATCAGTGAGAAAATCTGTTGTTTTGTTTGAAGTTGCCGAATGAATGTTAACAGTTGAGCTTTGCGGCAAATTACTTGTTGATGTTAAGCATGGTGGTGGTTCATGTTTACTCAATGCTGTTAACACAGGTGCTTTTACTAATGTTGATTGCAGAGCAGTGAGTGATGTTAATGAACGATCGTTAACAGAAGGCGATTGCAAATTTTTGCATGTTAAACTGGGAGAGCTTACTGTTAACTGCTGCGACAATTCTGTTGACATTGAAGAATGACCTTTTGCAGAAATTGATGATGGTGAAGTTGTAGATGTTAACAAATTAGTTTTTGATGATAATGACGATTGCGGCGAATTAGAAGTAACAGCTGTTCCTGACACCACCCAGCCTAGTTTCGTTTTTATAAAGTTTGGTTGATTTTCTTTTTTAATTCTACCAACCATTAATAAATCCCAAAAGAAATCAGTGCCAATAAGAAGATCGACTGGAGCTGGTTGATGAAAATTGTTGTCTGCTAATTGTATATTTGCTGGAATTTGCCAGTTGGATGTATCAATGTATTGCTGAGGATGACATGAAGATATGCACGGTATTACGACAACATCAATTGGTGCAGAAAAAGATGTTTTGAGCGATTTTACCACGATGGAGCATGAATAATTTGCTGACACGGAGTTGTTTCCCAGTCCAGAAATTTCCATATTTACCTTTTTGCCCGGGGGTTTAAGGAATTGGGCTACACGTTTGGTTACAAAATTTAATTGTGAACATGAATCTAATAAAGCACGTCCCACTATAGAAACGCCTTTTTCATTCCATAATTCCACCATAGCTGTGGCCAAAATTACCAGGCTTTTTTCTTTGACTACTTGTAGTGTTACAGATGTTGTTGCTTCGTTGGTTGTAGGTTTAGTTTGATGATTACTTACGATTGTTGATTTTGTTTCGCAGTTTTTTGATGACGAGGGTGTTACTTGACTGGGACATGACGATGGTGAAATTTCTTTATGTAAAAGGGAATGATGTGTGGCATTGCATTGTCGACATCGATTCTGTGATGGGCACGATGTAGCGATGTGGTTTTGTCCAAGGCAATTTAGACAAAGTTTGTTACGTTTAACTTCGGTAAAGCGATCTGCCACATTCATTTCTACAAATTTTTTGCAACGATATGCACTGTGATTTGGTGGAGACTTACAGATGACACAAAGCGAAGGCTGATTGGATACAAGAAGAGAAGATGAAGTACGATTTTTTTGAACAAATGGGCGATTTAAAGATGCTTGATGATGAGATTGTGTTGGCTGGTTGTTGTTTATGATATTCAATGCCTTACAACGCCTTTCCAAAAAGGACGCTAAATTCTCCCATGTTGGGAGTTGGAGCACTGACGATGAGGTGCTCGCTGCAAGATTTTTTGATGTTTCCTCCTCCCATTTTGTTTGTGTCTCAACATCTAATTTTGATACAATCATATGCAGAATTATGCCATCTGAAATTTGAGATTTGGTTGCAATAGAGTCTAACGCACGTAGATCAGCGTTTATACTATCAATAAAATCACGTAGCGACGATACACTAGGGTGCTTTATCTTTTGTATTTCAAATATATGCTGCATATGCGATTGAAATATTTCACACTTGTTTTCGTACCGGGACACGAGAATTTCTAAAGCCTTTTCATAATTTTCTGCCGTGACTTCTAGTGATTGAATAAGTTTTGCAGCAGAATCGACTACACATGAACGCAAATACTGGAACTTTGAGATGGCTTGTAATTCAGTGTTATTGTGTACGAGAACACAGAACATATTGTAGAAATCTAGCCAGTCCCTTTGATTTCCATTAAACTTCGTTAGTTGCAATGTAGGAAGACGAATTTTAGGTGTGTGAATTGTTGTTTGCTGGTGCGGTGTGCTCGATAGAAAAGTGTCTGAGTTGTAGGTATTTGGGCGTAGATTAGCGATGCGTTCTAGTAAGCGAGATTTTACTTCGAAGTATGCTTCTTCACACTCAGTACGATGATTTAAATCAAACTGCGACTCGTCCAAAGATTCCAACTGCATTTGGATTTTTTCAAAGGAATCCCATTGTCGCTCTAGAAGATTTAATTTAACCTCCAATTGGTGGAGAGACAATGTGTCTAACTGATCGATGTTTTCTTTGGCGGATACAAATCGCGAAATTAACTGGTTTCGTTGTAAACCTTTTAAACGTATACTACTCGCGTGTTGATTTTGCGTTGGAGTTTGTAACCCTGTTTCGTCTTCGATCATGATTTACTGACTTGGCTAGCAATTTCCCGAAATTAACTAATTTAAAATAATCCGGTTCGAAGGACCGTGGAGAAAACAGGAGCTTTTTCCTGTCCACAAAGCAAAAATTTAAGCAAATTTTACTATTTTTATTCAAAAATTAAAACACATTTAATTTCAATATTATTTCATATAAAAATTCACAAGTTTTATTCACTTATTCAATATAATGGACTGTATTGTTCTTTCTCTTTCAACTGATGCTAACCAAGTAAAAATTAAATAAAAAAGTAGATTTACAATACTTGTTAAAGAGGCAGAATTAACTGTTTGTCAAAACTACATATTATTTGACAAAAACAAATTAAGAATTTGTGGCGACCAACGGTAGAAAAAAAACGAGAATAGAGAATTTTTAAAGTACATACAATGCAAGATAAATTAAGAATTTGTATAGATGTTGGTAGACAAAAATATGCGTTTTAACAAACAATAAATTCCCAATAGAAAATTTTAAGATGATTGACAAAAGCCTTAACAATCTTATTAAATCCAAATTGGACAAAGGATTTTTTAATGCATGTTAATGAATTTTTGTATTCCAAAATCGTTTTTTCCTCTAAAAGCATTTTTAATGAAATTTTTTTTTCTGAGACTAAGAAAATTTTCCAAAAAAAATTTTAGGACTTCGAAAATTTTATGATTTTTTTTAAATCTTTTTTAATAATTCTTTACTCCAAAACGCAAAAAAATGTGTTAGGGCCTCACAAAATTTTCAAAAAAAATTTTTTGTTAAACAAAATAAATTCTCGTAATAAAATCATTTTTGTAAAATAACAGTTCTTTTTGTAAATTAACTAGAATCCTCGTAATAAATTTTTCAAAATTTTGTCAACTTTTTTTTTAAAATATTTTTCAATAAAAAAAAAAAATTTCCGGGACTTGAAAAATTTTTTAAAAATGTAATACGAGGATTTATGTTGTTAAACAACATAAATCCTCGTATTACATAATTTTTGTAAAATATTTTTTTTTTTGTAAATCAACTAGAATCCTCGTAATAAAAACGTTGTTGTAAAATTACAGATTTTTTTTGTAAAATAACCTTTGAAAATGGTAGAATACAATTACGAAAATAAATTTGTAAAATTATCAATAAAACTGTAGTTCTCGTTTGAGTTAAGTACAAGATTTTTTGTTAAAAAACAATGAAAATTGTTAAATATTGGTAGAATGGGATTACAAGGCATTTTACCAGTAATTTTTTTTTTTTTGAGTGTAGTAATTTTTCCAAAGTCCCAAAAAATTTGTAAAACTTTTGATTAGAACTAAATATTTAATTTGGACAAAAAACTTTTTTAATTACATAAAAAAATCACTGGCGGGTTTATAAAAAATAAATTGCAAAAATTTTATTGCATTTTTGAAAATTGTGTGAAATTTCTTTCCTCTTTTTTTAGTAGCAATTAATGCATCATGTTCATTTTAATACACCAAAAGACGTGCCTTAATAAGTAGAACTGATTTGCTTTTTGACTTTTTACTTTAAGCCATTCTGAGCGGAAAGCGCGATGATTTTATCTAAACCTGTTTTGATCTGGCACATCCGAGGCTTTACACGAAATCGGATGAAACTTTTTTTAAATGAAAGCCCACTTAATGTGTCATTATAAAATCAGAGGCGGGTTAAAAAATTTTGATGATTATAGATTTTTTGGACCATATTAAATTTTCTTGTTATAAAAAAGCATCACCGATTTTTTTAACTACTGGTACAATGATACGATTTTCCGTGATTTTTTTCAGTAATACCAACGCGCAATACCAATCTCGATTTGTCAATAGGGGCACACCACAAGGAGGTGTTCTTTCGCCGCTTCTTTGGAACCTGGCACTGAATTCAATGCTACTATCTCTAGAAGCACGTGGTTGTCATGTTGTCGCATATGCTGACGATGTCGCGATAGCGGTAAAGGGGAAGCATCTGCCAACATTGCGGGACATTCTTCAGGGTTCTCTGAAAGATCTGTCTAAATGGGCAAGAGACTGTGGTCTAGGAGTTAATCCTAGTAAAACAGAGCTTGTTTTATTTACAAGGAAAATTAAGATTCCTGCTTTCGATCCTATTTCTCTGGACGGTACTGAAATCACCTTCTCAGATGGAGCCAAGTATCTTGGAGTATTTCTAGATAGGAAGCTGAATTTCAGGCGTAATATTGAGGAACGGGTGAGAAAAGCAACGATTGCTTTGTATTCCTGTAAAAGGGCCATTGGAAAACGATGGGGTTTTAGCCCTCAAGTCGTTCATTGGATCTATACAGCAGTGGTGCGTCCAATTTTGCTGTATGGAATCATTGTCTGGTGGCCTGCTTTAGAAACAAAAGCGAACTGTGTCTTTATCACGAAGGTACAGAGAATGGCGTCAATGTGCATCACTGGTGCTCTTCGTACTACACCTACGGCTGCATTAGAAATCCTCCTTCACCTGATACCCTTGGACATATTGGGTAGGCAGTATGCAGCTGCGTCGGCAATTCGACTTAATAGCACGCTGCAATGGAGGAGCAGCGATTGTGGCCATAGCGCGATCTTGAAAAAGATAACAATACCACAAAATGTGGATTGTGCTCCCTCTTTGAGCCTTTTTGAGCGCCACTTTACCACTTTGATACCATCCAGGGAGTCTTGGATTGGGGATACTCCGGGAAGAGGAGCTACCATAAATTTTTACACAGATGGATCGAGGCTGCACGAACAAGTGGGCTTTGGGGTCTATTCGGAAGAGCTTGGATTGAGCCTGGCTCGTAGATTGCCAGATCATTGCAGTGTTTACCAGGCAGAGATGCTTGCAATAAAGGAAGTGGCTGACTGGTTGAGCTGCAATGTCTTGTCTACAACCGCAGTCAACATCTATACTGACAGTCAAGCCGCGGTCAAGTCCCTGGATTCAATGTTTCTGAAAACAAGATCTGCCCTTAACTGCCGCACGTCTTTAAATGAGATGGCCAAGCAGTTTAACATACGACTCATATGGGTCCCAGGGCACAGAGACATTCCAGGGAATTGCAAAGCCGATGAGCTTGCAAGACTAGGAACTACCTTAAAGGTTCCAACAGAATTGGAATGTGTTGGTATGCCTCTAGAAACTTGCAAGCAAAACCTACGGCTTTGTTCAGCGACGGAGACTAATCAAAGATGGGCAAATGGATGGACGTGTGAGACAACACGACTGATTTGGCCTTCTCTTAATCAGGGGCGCACAAGTGAGCTGATATCGCTTCCAAGAGGAGAGATTTCGACGGTGGTTTCTATAATTACCGGACACTGTCTTATAGGGAAGCACGCAGAGCGGTCAAATGTGCCGTCGAATGACTTTTGCCGAAGTTGCATGGATGAAGAGGAGTTGGAAACTATCGAACACTATATTTGCCATTGCCCGGCACTTTCTGGTCAGCGACTTGCTTCACTGGGATCTAGGGAGCTGTACGATCTTTCTGATTTGTCGGATGTCAAAATTCAACATCTAAGGAGTTTCATAAGAAGGTCAAACTGGTTTAACGACAGGGACTAGTAGGGAAACCTATTATGATCCCGTGGTATCACAATGGACCTCAGAGTCTACGTGTGTTGACGTAAAACGTCAGCAGCCACTTACAACCTAACCTAACCTAACCTAACGCGCAATGCCTAAATATGTTATAAAAAATTGTGAAACTTTACTTTTACCGCGAATTAATCGCGATTTTAGGTATTTAGATATTTTTGTTTTTAAATCGTTTGGTCATTAAAGGGGTAAATTTATATCATATATTTTAGAAGAAATGATATATCCTGGCATGTTTTAATAACGCATGCAAAAAATGTGTTGCAAAAAAATATATTTAAAATATTTTTAAGATTTTTAAAACCGCTAAATCTTAAAACCGCCATAACTTTTGACCCCCTGCTCGATTTAATTGACGCGAACGAATTTCTTATTCTTAAATAGCTTCTTGTATTTATGCCAACTTTCATCGATGTGCCATCAAAACAAAAATCACATCTTTTGTACCTCAAAATTTAAGTCTTAGACGGAACTCCTCATATATTCGAAGTGGGTAAAAAAAATTACTGTGGCATCTTTTATATTTTCTAAAATAATGATCATAGAAATTTGAAGTTTTTAATGCACTTTGGAAATTCAGATTCTAAAGGGACAAAAAAGGAAAAAAAATTGTTCTTCCCGAGTAAAAAAAATGATATGACGCAATATATAATTTTATATGGGTTCGTGTCTATTTTGATATAATCGTATACGAAAAATGGTTTCATTAGATTTGATCGAATATTATCTAATAATATCAGTTTATATAACTTTATATCGACTTTGATACGAGTTTTGGTCTAATCCAATGATATACAATTATATCCAATTATATTAAAATTTATACAATTTTATAAATCGGATGTTTTTTTTTATTTTTTAATAAAAAGTAGAAAAATTAAAATAATAAAAATAAGTTGTTCTTGAAAAAAACTTAGAAAAATTTCAAAAAATGGAGTCATGTTAAATTTTATATAAAACACTTAAAAAATATTTTCAAAAAAATTTGTGCTTGGAAAAACTTGGAAAAATTTAAAAAATTGAGTCATATAAAATTTTATAAATAACACTTAGAAAATATTTGCGATAAAAAAATGTTCCTTGAAAAAAACTTAGAAAAAATTTAAAAGATGGAGAAAAAATTTAAAAGATGGAGTCATATAAAATTTTATATAAAACACTTAGAAAATATTTGTGATAAAAAAGTGGTGCTTGGAAAAAACTTAGAAAAATAAAAAAAATATATACTTTGAAAATATTTGCGAAAAAAAATTTGTTCTTGGAAAAAACTTAAAAAAATTAAAAAATAATGGAGGCATATAAAATTATATATAAAACACTTAGAAATTTGCAATGATGCATGGAACCAGATGTTACAACATATAGTTATGTATGGCGATATCTTAAACAAATCGCACATCAAAATTTATTATATAAATTTATCTCGCAAGACATAGTGTCACACATGATCATATATGAAATAATATGACTATATAAAAGTATATAAGATCATATTAAATTATTTTTACTCGGGTTTGGTACTTTTTTCTTTTTCATAAAATATTGGTTTCAGAAACTTGAAATTGGAAAGGCCCTCGTGAAACAAAGCATTCTGAAAGAAGTAATTTTTGGAAAATCCGTTTGTAAGGGTTGTAATATAATGTTCTTTTGGTCCTTTTTCTATATCCTGAAATAATGATCATAGACTCTTGAAAACTGGAGTGTAGGTTCCTTCGATTAAAAAAAATTATAGAAAAAGTACTTTTTCGTATTTTCGTTTCGACGGGACCAAAAAGGGGTAAAATAATGCTTTCGACCATTCTTCAAAAAAAATATCTTAAAAAGTACTTTTTGGAAATTTGGATTCTAAAGGAAAAGAAATGTTAAGAAAAGGTATTTTGGTACTTTTTATAATTATTGAAATAATGCTCGAAAAACTTGAATAAATATAAAACATTCTGACAAAGTACTTTTTAATGCTAAGAGGGTAAAGAAGTACTTTGGTACTTTTTCAATCTCATGAGAAAATGGCCATCCATTCTGCAAAAGTCTGATTCTAATTCTAAAAATGAAAAAAAAATTAATTTGTTACTTTTTGGATTTCTTGAAAATGGTTTAATAAACTAAAAGTTTTCAACAAATCACCAAAAAAACTACATTTTCAAAAAAAAAAATAAAAAAATCATAAAATCATAAAATTATTTGTGAATTTTGAGCGGTAGCAGTTCTTATTTTTGTTTTTAAATTAACTGAAGCTTTATTTATTTCGGTTTGAGACCATATTAATTATTTCTAAGAAATAATTATTTTTGTTGTACAATGAGAAAATCTGAAAAAATTAATTCACAACACAGGCTAAGTGGAGATGTCGACAGCTTTCGGAAGAAGCCACCCTTCCTTTTTCAGCACTCTTCGATTGCCGCTGTAGGTGTGTAAGATTAAAATCAGATATTTAAACGTACATTAAGGTGAAAAAGAGGACGAGAATTATATCACATTTCACTACTCATATGTTACGTTTATCACGAATTTAATCAATCTATTTTTATCTTTTTCTAACACAGTTGGAATTTCTTACACTGTAGTAGATTTTCTCAGAGTTGCAACCCTTAGTAGGACTTTTGAAGTCTTGAAAAATGTCCGTTAGGTTTGAATTCATATTTCATTTTCAAACACAATTTGAAATTTTTATTATTGTTTACAACAACCACGCGAAAAAAAAATAACTTATGATTGAGTTATGACAATTTTCTATAAACAGGCCCCTTCATTTTTTGGGTTAAACAATTTAAGAAGGGGAAAGTGGTACTTTTTATATCATTTGAGATAAAGACTCTAGAATAGTTTTCTTTCTATAATAATGTGTATTATACGGAAACGATTAAAAACAACAACATAAAATAGGACACGAAAGGGAATGAACGGAAAACGAAAATAAATAAAATAGGGAACAACATGGAATGCTTTTATTTTTAACTTAAAATTTATGTTCACAATCTTTTTCTATCGAAATTTGTTCTTGTGCCTGAAATTTTTTGACTCAACCCGGTGAAAAATGTCCATATATGAATCATATGTGGTCCAAATATGGGCATGTATGTTCATATATGTAAATATATGTTACACATGCGAAAATTGGCGGCATGTGTACATATATGGCATGGGTTCAAATATGTACATATGAGGCATTCCATACCAAATGTCCCGCTACAGAAAAACATGTGTCCCGTAAATTTCTGAATAGGTTGTTTGGATAGCCCTATATGTAACTAAGAAAATTGCGTTTTTGGTTTTTCAAATTTTCGAAAACTGGGCTTAGGAGGCGTGGTCAAATATTGGAAAAATGGTAAAATTTGTGGCGAGTTGCCTTGATTAAATATTTATCACATTAAAACGGGATGCACCACAATGTCAAAAATTTACGTTCTTATATAGTTTTGTATGGGCTATCGATTAAAATTTTTTTTTTGGAAAATTTTCAGAACCCGTTCTGAAATTTTCCATTTTTTAAAAAAGTCAATCTATCAAAAATCCGGCCACTTTTTTTTTCTTTTTTATTTATTTTTTTAAAAGTTTAGATGTTTGTCCATCCACACAAAAAAAATCAGAAACACGTTCATCTTTTTTTTCGAGAAAATCGCATTTGAACTTTAAATTTCATAACAATTTTGTTATTTGCTTGTATTTCTTTGTTTTAAAGTTGCGAATGAGTAATATTAATTGCATAAATATTCGTCATACGCTCTGTTGACACAAGAAAATACAAGCAAATTACTAAATTGTTATGAAATTTAAAGTTCAAATGCGATTTTCTCGAAAAAAAAGATGAACGTGTTTCTGATTTTTTTTTGTGTGGATGGACAAACATCTAAACTTTTAAAAAAATAAATAAAAAAGAAAAAAAAAAGTGGCCGGATTTTTGATAAATTGACTTTTTTAAAAAATGGAAAATTTCAGAACGGGTTCTGAAAATTTTCCAAAAAAAAAAGTTTTAATCGATAGCCCATACAAAACTATATAAGAACGTAAATTTTTGACATTGTGGTGCATTCCGTTTTAATGTGATAAATATTTAATCAAGGCAACTCGCCACAAATTTGACCATTTTTCCAATATTTGACCACGCCTCCTAAGCCCAGTTTTTGAAAAATTGAAAAACCAAAAACGCAATTTTCTAAGTTCCATATAGAGCTATCCATATCACCTATTCAGAAGTTTACGGTACACATGTTTTTTTCGCTGGACATTTGGTGTGGAATGCCTCATATGTGTTCATACATGTTTCATATATGTCTGTCCACATGCCGCCAATTTTCGTATATGCTCATATATTAAATATATCTATATATATAAAAGAGTTGGGTGAGTGAGTGACTGACTGACTGACTGACTGATTCATCATCGCCCAGCCCAAACCGCTGAAGCTAGAGACCTGAAATTTGGACTGTAGATTCACCTCGCGGAATATAGATCCACTAAGGCTGGATTTTTGCCAGTGTTGATTCTAAGGGGGTAAAAAGGGTAAAAAACTGTACTTTTGGTACTTTTTATATCTCCCGAAATAATGGTCATAGAGACTTGAAATTTGGACTGTATGTTTACCTACCGGAACATAGATCCACTAAGGCTGGACTTTTGCCAATGTTGATTCTAAGGGGGTAAAAAGGGTAAAAAACTGTACTTTTGGTACTTTTTATATCACATGAAATTATGGTCACAGAGACTTGAAATTTGGACTGTATGTTCACATCCTAGAATATAGATCCAGTAAGGCCGGATTTTTGCCAGTGTTGATTCTAAGGGGGTATAAAGGGTAAAAAACTGTACTTTTGGTACTTTTTTATATCTCCTGAAATAATGGTCATAGAGACTTGAAATTTGGACTGTATGTTCACCTCACGGAAAAAAGATCCCCTAAAACTGGATTTTTGTCAATGTTGATTCAAAGGGGGTAAAAAGGGTAAAAAACTGTACTTTTGGTACCTTTTATATTTCCTTAAATAATGGTCTTAGAAACTTAAAATTTGGAATGTAGGTTCACCTCCCGGAATATAGATCCACTAAGGCTGAAGTTTTGCCAATGTTGATTCTAAGGGGGTAAAAAGGGTAAAAAACTGTACTTTTGGTACTTTTTATATTTCCTTAAATAATAGTCCTAGAAACTGGAAAATTAGGAATGTAGATTCACCTCCCGGAAAATATGTTCACTGGGGCTGGGTTTTTGCCAATGTTGATTCTAAAGGGGTAAAATGGGTAAAAAAGTGTAATTTAGGTACCTTTTATATTTCCTTAAATAATGGCCTTAGAGACTTTAAATTTGGACTGTAAGTTCACCTCACGGATTAAAGGTCCCCTAAGGCTGGATTTTTGCCAATGTTGATTCTAAGGGGGTAAAAAGGGTAAAAAACTGTACTTTTGGTACCTTCTATATTTCCTTAAATAATAGTCCTAGAAACTTGAAATTTGCAATGTAGGTTCACCTCCCGAGAAAAAGATCTACTAAGGCTGGGTTTTTGGCCAACGCTGACTACGGGTGTAAAATGGGTAAAAAAGTGTACTTTTGGTACTTTTTTTTATTTACTGAAATAATGGTCACACAAACTTGAAATTTGGAATATAGGATCCTTTGCTAAAAAAACAAATGGAAATGGTACTTTTTGAAAATTTTGATTCTTTTTGGTTTTTTTTTATTTCTTAAAATTATCGTCATAGAAACTTGAAATTTGGAATGTAGGATCCTTCGGTGAAAAAAACATTTTGGAAAAAGTACTTTTTGGAAAATGCGTTTCTTAGGGGGAACCTTTTATAAAAAGTACCTTTTATAAAAAGTACCTTTTGTAAAAAGTACCTTTTATAAAAAGTACCTTTTGTAAAAAGTACCTTTTATAAAAAGTACCTTTTGTAAAAAGTACCTTTTATAAAAAGTACCTTTTGTAAAAAGTACCTTTTATAGAAAAAGTACCTTTTGTAAAAAGTACCTTTAATAAAAAGTACCTTTTATAGAAAAAGTACCTTTTGTAAAAAGTACCTTTTATAAAAAGTACCTTTTATAAAAAGTACCTTTTATAAAAAGTACCTTTTATAAAAATTACCTTTTATAAAAAGTACCTTTTATAAAAAGTACCTTTTATAAAAAGTACTTTATAAAAAGTACTTTTTATAAAAAGTACCTTTTATAAAAAGTACCTTTTATAAAAAGTACCTTTTATAAAAAGTACCTTTTATAAAAAGTACCTTTTATAAAAAGTACCTTTTATAAATAGTACCTTTTATAAAAAGTACCTTTTATAAAAAGTACCTTTTATAAAAAGTACCTTTTATAAAAAGTACCTTTTATAAAAAGTACCTTTTATAAAAAGTACCTTTTATAAAAAGTACCTTTTATAAAAAGTACCTTTTAGTAAAAGTACCTAAAAAAGTACCTTTTATAAAAAGTACTTTTTGAAAATTCCTTTTCTCAAGGGGTAAAAATAGTACTAATGGCACTTTTTATATATCCTGAAATAATGATCATAGAAACTTGATATTTGGAATGTAGGATCCTTAAGTGAAAGCAAATTCTGGAAAAAGTAATTTTTGAAATTTTCTTTCTTAGGGGGTGGAACGGGTAAATATTTAAACTTTATGTACGTTCTTATTTCCTGAAGTAATGGCCGTAGAATCTTGAAATTTGTAATGTAGGATCATTCGGGGGAAAAAAAAACATTCTGGAAAAAATAATTTTGGGAAATTCCGCTTCTTAGTAGGGTAAAATGGCTAAATAAGTGTACTTCCGGTTATTTTGATATTTTCTGACGTAATGGTTCCATAAACTTAAAATTTTGGATGTAAAATCCTTCGGTGAAAACCAAAATTTTGGGAAAAGTTCTTTTTGGAAATTTCGTTTCTTAACGGGATTAAAAAGTATACTTTTTGTACTTATAATATTTGCTGAAATAATATTCCTAGATAATTGCTATTTGTAATGTAGGATCCTGGAAAAAGTACTTTTTGGAAATTCCGTTTCTAACGGGGGGCGTAATTTTGGTACTAATTTTTTTTGTTCATATAATAATGGTCTTAGAAGCTTGAATTTTGGAATGTGGGGTCCTTCGGTAAAAAAAAAAAAAATCTGCTATGCTAAAGTATTTTTAAAAGATTCCGTTTCTAGAGGTATAGAAAAATGTTTTTTATACTTTTTATACTTCTTGAAATAATGATCCTAGGCAGTGAAAACTTGAATGCTGTATTCTTTATTGAAAAAATATTTTGGAAAAAGTACTTTCTGGAAATTCTGTTTCTAAGAGTCGTAAAGGGCATAAAAAAGTGTAAGGTTGGTACTTCTTATATATCTTGAAATAACGGTTCAGGAAAAAAGGTTTTTAGAAAATTTAATTTTAAGTGGAAAAGGTGGCAAATGGTAATTTGTACCTATCTAGCTATTAAAGCCTTGAAACTCAAAACTTGACGTGCAGTATCCTTCATCCGAAACATCACCCAAGAGATGGACAGGGTAAAAAGGGGTACCTAAATTGGTACAAGTGGTGTAAAATTGTATTTTTATATATCTATAAGATAAACACAATAGCACTTTTTATTTCTGTAACGCATATATTCATATATGGAGAGGAATGAAACTTGCTGGAGATTGAATTGGAAATGAAATGGAGTAGACCGGGGAACGAAATGGAATAGAGCGGGGAGCAATATTGAATGATACTTTTTACTAAAATTTTTCGTATTAAACTTTTTTCTCCATATTTTTTCTGTCTATATGTTTTTTACCCAACATTTTTTTTATTCCAATTTCTTTTTTCACTGAAATATTTATTCACTCAAGATCCAAAATCCCGATATAAGGGCTCGAAAATTGTTAAAATCTTTTTCACCGGAACGTCCATGACAACGTACATCCGAAATTATTCGAATTTTATTGTTAAAGTTATTCAATGAAATATTATTTTATGAAAGACTTAAACGTCCACAATTGAATAAAACAAAGACTACATATGAGTAATTTTTTGAAATCGGTAGAGTAATCCTGATCCTTCTATTGTCCGGTATTTAACATAACCGGTAACGAAGTTCCGGCGGGCGAGCTAGTATGTTCATATATGTAATCATATGTGAAATATAAATGATTCACATTTGAACATTTTTCACAGGGAAAATATTTTTTTAGTCATAATTAATAACAACGAAATTTTCAACTTCCCGAGTAAAAACGATTATATATGCTTATATTTAATTATATAAAGACATCATATACGAGGCATTCTCCACCAAATGTCCATCGAAAAAACATGTGTACCATTAATTTCAGAATAGGTTGTATGGAAAGCCCTTTATGTAACTAAGAAAATTGCGTTTTTGTTCTTAAATTTTTTAAAAACTGGGCTTAGGAGGGTGGTCAATTATTGGAAAAATGGTAAAATTTGTGTCGAGTTGCCTTGTTTAAATATTTATCAAATTAAAACGGAATGCACCACAATCTCAAAAATTTACATTCTTGTATAGTTTTGTATGGGCTATCGACTAAATTTTTTTTTTTTTTTGAAAACTTTCAGAACCCGTTCTGAAATTTTTGGTTTTTTAAAAAAGTCAATTTATCAAAAATCCGGCCACTTTTGTTTTTTTTTATTCTTTTTTTAAAGTTTAATTTGCTTGTATTTTCATGTTTCAACGTAGCGAATGAGTATTAAATATTTGCATAAATATTATGGACATACGAATGTACGGATGGACGGACGGACACGACTTAAAAATGACGCTAGAATGACTTAAAAAGTCTATCTGAGTCGATCTGTTTACTTAAAAGAGGGTCTGGGACCAACATTTCGAGTAGTTACAAACATCAGAACAAAGTCATTATAACCTGAACCACAGAGTAAAAAAAATCAGCATTATAATTTCATGTCCTCTCTTCGTGTTTTAGTTCATCCTTATATTGTAGCGTCCTTGGTTTGAGTAATCTTTACGTTTTGATCGTTTAAAGAAAAAGTTTGTGTTGGTTGATCAGCTAAATGATTTCTGGCTTGCTATCCTTCACCTCCCCACTTTTATTTCCATTCTATATTTGCACAAATGAAATGAAACCTTGACTAGAATTTACATTAAAGTATAAAATATTCCTCTTGTTGGTTTTTACATCCATCCATATGTCCACCCATACTGGGTTTACTAAATCATAAGAAATTTATTTAAAATAAGTTTTTTGTTTATATTTTTTAGTTTTTTTTCCTTCCACCATTCATACATGGAAGCAGCGTACTAATTACACATCCCTCTACTCATATACATAAAGATACATACATTACAGCCAAACAAAAAGAAAACAGAGAAAAAACAACAACACCATCATATATACCATCATATAAACATACCAACACATACTCATAAATACACATCGTATCCAATGGCATGAATAAAGAAAAGTGTAATAAAATTTGATTTATTGTAGACAAGATTCGAGCAGGATGTACGAGTGGAAGTTCGTCTTTTTTCACAACAACGAATAAATATTATTTTTTTATTTCGTTGTTGTTGTTTTTGTTATTTTTTTTTTTTGTGTTGGTGTTTGTACATCTAGTTAAAAGTGTGAGTGAGTGAGTGTAATGTATAGTTTTTGTTTACACTTGCATATAAAAAAGAGCATATTTCATGTGGCAATGACGACCAACTGGGCGTATGAGTAATGGATGATGATGATGTTACTAGTACGTACACTGTACGTCGTACAGTGTACGATCAAGGTATTAAATAAATAACCCAGAAAAATGTTTGCATTAAAAAAAAAAAAAAATTTTTAAATAAAATAATTTTCTTTTTAAATTTTTGAATTAATAAATTTTTTTTTTTAATATTCTTACCTTGAGCTAATATTTCTTAAGAAAGTGTAAACGCAATTTGATTTCTACATGATAAAATCTCACAAAACTGTTAATAGCGATAATAGTGATAATAGTTTTTGTGTTTTCTTAAATTTTGACAATGAAGTTTTTACATATCTTCAAAAACTGAGCAAACAGTTTTAATTGTATTTATTTGCTGGTTACAAAGCAGTTTACATTGAAATAATTGCTGTGTTTTTCAATAAGTGGATTTATTTTCCGATTAATCTTATTTTGTTTAAAAAAAATATTTTACCATAACAAAACAAATTTGGAATATTTTTTTCCGTAATCTACGATAAATTTGCAATTATAACCCGAAAAAATAATAAAAATATTTGGAAAATTAAAAAAGTTATAAATAAATCAAAATTAATCCAAAATGGACTTATTAAATCCTAAAAATTAGTTGGATTAATTTTGATTGATTTATAACTTTTTTCATTTTCCGGATTTTTTTATTATTTTTTCGGATTATAAATGCTAATTTATCGTAGATTACGGAAAAAAATATTACAAATTTGTTTTGGCATGTTAAAATATTTATTTTGAACAAAATAAGATTAATCCGAAAATAAATCCACTTATTGTAAAACACAGAAAATATCTTCTCAATTTTGCAAAAAATCGCAAAATTCAAAAAAAAAAAAATTGAAAAAATTTTATTTTTCGTGATATTTTGAAAAATTATTGGTACTGCTAAAAAACTCCCAAATCAAATAAGTCCCAGTGAAATAATTCCCAATGAAGTAAGTACCAAGAAATATTAATTAACTCCCAACCTTTCAAAATGAAATAAGTCGCAAAGAAAATATAAAATATGGCCCAAAGAAAATATAAAATATGGCCCAATATTTTGGAGTTATTAAAAATCAAAATAATAACTCCAAAAATGGTGAAAGAACTCCCAATGAAATAAGTGCCAAAAAAATTAAATAAGTCCCCATTACAGGAATTAGGTCTACATGTTCATTCATAGTCCAAAAATTATGGAAAAAATATGTACTACCTGTGTGCAATTTGTTTTTTTTAACGGTTTCATCACTTGCTGTCATCAATTTTGATGACAAATTTCATCATATTGATGAAGATTTTCTTTAATATGATGAAACATGTCATCGAAATTGAAAAAACAAGTGATGACACATTTCATCATGTCATCAAAAAGTGTCATCAATATGCCTTTCAAATGTTTTTTTTTTTTTGTAAATAATTAAATTAATATTAAAATAAATACTTAGTAACATAACGTTTTCTAATATGTATATGTGAAGACTCAAAATTTTTTGTTATATACAATGGTCCTTACCACAAGAAAACATGAAGTCTATTTTAACAAAAGTTTTATTTTAAATTTCAAATTTTCAATACATTTTTTGAAAGTCGATTTTAAAAACAAAAACAATTTGTATGGAAATAAAATTAAAAGCTCATTTTAAATTTATTTTATTTTCTTGTGGTAAGGCTGAATGTATAATATACATGTTTTAAAAACTTTTGTTTATGGGAATTTGTAAAGACTCAAACATTTTATCAATTACCAATATCCCTCTCTTTCCCTCTCACAGCTTTTAGCATAGTTACACTCAAACTTTTTGCGTTATTATTAGCACACAACAAAACAAAACGGCCTTTTAGTACTATTATGTATTGTTATGCTGTATGTCAGTGTCTAAATTCTAAGCCTACCGAACAAGAGGTCCGGCGTTCAAACCTTGGTGAATACGAAATAAATGTAAGTTTCTAAAAATAGAAAACAGCAAACAATTGTAAGTAAACAAAAATCTATATATATAATTTCCCTATTTGTGTGTTCCTCTTTTTTTTGTGTCTATCCAGAGCTTTTTTAAGCCCACTGATGAGCTACAAAGCTGAAAATTGCCATGCATATAGTAAAACACCTGGGGCAGATCCTAACGTAGCCGGATTTTTGTTTTTTTTGCTTGTGGGCGGAACAATAAGCTGAAAAGTGGGCGTGGCAAAATTCAATTTTTTGACATTTTTGCTTAATTTAAAGCCCCCTAATGACTTAGGAAGCTGAAAATGTCCTTAAATATAGTCCAAGCGATGGCGCATATCCCCAAGTTGTCGGATTTAAAATTTTCGCAATGTGGGCGGAGAATTGAAGGGGAAAGTGGCGTGGCAAAATTGGGATTTTTTTAACATTTTTACTCCTTTTGAAGCCCCCAAATGACTTAGGAAGCGGAAAATTGCATAACATTTAGTTCAAACAATGAAGGATATCCTAAAGAAATCGGATTTAAATTTTTTAGACTGTGGAAGGAGAATTAAGAGAAAATGGGGCGTGGCAAAATTGTGTTTTTTAATATTTTAACTAATTTGAAGACCCCCAATGACATATGAAGATGAAAATTGTAATTTTTGCTTATGTTAAAGTCCTCTAATGACTTAGGAAGATGAAAATGTCCTTATCGGTCGAATTTCAAGAGGATATCTTGAATACTATTGTTAGGGGTATTTAAGTAAAACTTGAAGGGGACATTTACATGGGGGCTATGGGTTAACATGAATTGATTTTGTCAAAATTTAATAAGTTCTTGCGATAAAAGAAACTTAAATTTCAAATTTCAGCCAAATCGATTGAAAATTGTGGTCTGTATCGCGTTTATACTATTTATTTGGACAGGCAGATGGACCCTAAAAACCGAACAACTTGAGCGAAATAGCACGCCATACTGAAACGTCACAACAAAAATAACCCAAAATAATAAACAAAACAGGAATTGGACCGAATACGATCGAATTTCAAAAGTTGCAGTCCATGAAACTATAGTTTATATCACAAATGTAAACTTCTATAATGAACTAATAATAAACTAGATACACACAGGCAACAAACATTTATTTTTTAGTTAAAACATACCTTTTACTTTCAATTAAAACTTTTTGGCTCAAAATGTATAAGCAATTGGCTTAAAAGTGTCAAGAAAAACTCACTGAGTAATTAGTCCCACAATTCCTTTAATACACTTGCTGCAGAAAATGTATATTTGATAGCTTACAGCTGTGCGAATATTAAGAGAAAAACAAAAGTGAAAACGTTAATTTTCTCTGTAAAGTATAGGTAATCGATAGAGTGCAAAACATTTATCAGTTTTAATTTTTTAATTTTGACTACAACGCCACTAGATCAGTGATTTCGGCCACAGTGCGACCCAATGAATTAGAAATCTGTAAATTTCCTGGCATATAGTCCTAACTATGAAGCATGTCCCTAAGTAGTCCGATTTAACATTTAACGGAAAATTGAGAGGAAAAAGGGGCAAGGCAATATTGTGTTTTTTTTTAATTTAACTAACTTTAAAGCCCTAATGGCTTACGCAGCCGAAAGTTGGAAAGCATATTGTCCTGACACTGGAGCATATTCTTAAGTAGTCAGACTTAAAATTTTTGGACTGTGGGCAAAGAATTTAGAGGGAAAATGGACGTGGATACGACACGGTGCCCTGGAGTGGATTTAAATAAAATTTTGGTGTTACTCCAATTTTTAGGCGGACTATATTTTTAGACTATAAAAGAAGGAAAATGAGCCAAAAAAGAAAAAAGTACTAAGCGCTTTTTTTTGGCGGGCAAAAAAAAAAAAGAATTACAAAAAGAGAAAAAATAATTTATTCTTTCAAATGCATTAACATTTTTTTATACAGATTTAAATTCATCACATATTCACTTAGTAGTGAGATTTAAATATATATGTGACATATTTTTTCAGATATGAGACTTAAAAGAATAATTTCACTATTTAGTGATACTAAATAAAATTTCTTCTTTAATTTAATGAAAATTTTAACTCTTGGAGTTATTTCACATTTAAGAGTGATCCTGTTCCTAGATTTTGAAGGAGGGAAGTTACACCAACAATACAAACAAAATTTTCAAAGCATTTTTGGCGAAATAAAAAAAAATAAAAAAGGATATTTAGCGCATCCATAAGATTGACAATAAACAAATAGTCCCAACCACTTTCTTCATCTCTTTTCAAATTATTTATATTCCTTAGGCACTGCAAACACATTTTTTAATGGTTTTTACTATCGTTTTCTGTTTTTTTTTAGTTTTGAAAAAACATTTTTAACAAAAAAGAATAAATTCTTTTAAAATGATATGAATCACTAATGTCTTTATTGAGGGAACTTTGAGTTTTGTATTCGGAGTAACACCAAAACATTATTTAAATCCTATCTAGGGCACCGTGCTCAGCTTGTGTCTCTGAGATATTTTTTCCATACACAAAATCTTAGATTTTGAGATAATTTTCCTTAAAAATAATTCGTTGATTCTGAGATATTTTTCGAAAAAAAAGTATAAGATTCTGAGGCATTTTCCTAGATTGTAAGAAAAATTCAGAGAAATTATTCCTATAGAAAGTTTTTAAATTCTAAAACATTTTTTATATAGAAAAGCCTCAGATTTCTAGAAGTTTTTTTATAAAAAAAAATCTCAGATTTTGAGACATTTTCAGATTAAGAGACATTATTCCTTTAGAAAGTTCTCAGATTCTTAAACATTTTTCTTTGTGTTCATGAAACTTCAGTTTCTAAGATATTTTTTCATTAGAATCTTAAGTTGAAAAGTTTCAAATCCTTTGAAAAAAATTTCAGATTTTGAGATATTTGAAATTTTAGATTCTTTATGTTTTTAGATTTTTTTAAGAAGTTTTTTAATATTTTACTTTTATTTGATACCAAATCCTGAAATTTATACAATCCTTTCGGGCCCCCGGGCACCCTCTGTATACGCCACTGATTTACAGGGTTTCTAGTAAAATAGTGGTGAAATTAAGCACCATTTAACAAGGAAAACACTGTAAATTTACATATATGTATTTGTAAAATGCATTTGATGCAACCAAAATTTTACAGAAAAAACTCTGTAAATGTACAGAGTTTAGTTAAATGCATGTATTTTGTAAAATTTGTATAAGATTTCTGAAAATATTTATTTTTTTTTTGTTTTTTTTATAACTTTTTTTTTTTTGGTACTTTATAATTTTTTCTCAAAAATATAGATAACATTTTGGAGTGACAGTATTAACAGTACTTTTACAGAAAAATCAGTTTTTGAGATGAAATTAGAATAACATAGTAAAAAGCAAAAATATAGAAAACTTAGTTTTTTGGTTACAAAATACACAAAGTATTTTGATTAAATCTGTATTATAACAGAAAACTCTGTTAATTATCTGCAAAATAAAGATAACAAAGTTAAAAGTAATATAACAGATAAAACTTTTGTTTTTTTCACAAAAAATACAAAGTATTTTTTTAAATCTGGATTTTGGCAAAAAAAACTCTGTCAAATGTCTTTTAAATTGATATTACAGTCATTTCACAGAGTATTTTACAAAGTTATTGTTTTGAGTGTATATATTTTAGAAACCGTTTTGTGGACTAAGAAACATTGGCATAAATTGAAAAATTATTGACACTTTATTATTAACCCTTTTTATGCATTTTGCTTATACGGGTTGAACTTTCTGCCTTCAGTAACCCATTAGTAGACTTTTGAGTACACTCAAAATAATAACTCTGTAAAATACTCTGTAAAATGACTGTAATCTCAATTCAACAGATATTTGACAGAGTATTCTGTCAAATTACAAATTTAAAGAAAATACTTTGTATTTTGTTGTGACAAAAAAACAAAGTTTCATCTGTTATATTACTTTTAACTTTGTAATCTTAATTTTACAGATAATTAACAGAGTTTACAGATAATTAACAGAGTTTACTGATAAAATCCAGATTTAAGCAAAATTCTTCGTATTTTTTATAACCAGGGCCATTCCAGAAAATTTAGCTCAAATTTTAGTCATTTTTGGAAATGGTGTCTCAGATTAATTTAAGCCTTGACACATAGATAGCCCTCATAAATATGATATATGTACCATATATCGTTTTTTTACATTTGGTGTATTTAACGAATTATGGCGGGTCAAAGATTGACTTTTTAAGCAAAAGTAAGAAAAATACATCACGTTTAAAGAGCTGTAACTTCTTAACCAATGACCCGATTTTCACAAATTCCCAGTTGGCAGCGTCCTCGAGCCATCCTCAGTGATGGAGCGATGACATGTCAGAGTCACACCTGACATCCACAAGACATCTCTATGTACTGGGTTGAGGACAGTTTCATACAAATTTTCAAAATGTCCTCACTCAAAGTCAGCAGTGGTCAGGGCTGACCTTCTGGGGACATGTCACCTAAGACTTCTTTGGGGAAATGTCTGACATAGGTCATGCGAAAATATAAAAAATTTTCGTATTTCCTTTAGTTTTTACTTTTATCCATTTTCCTTTATAAATTATCTTTCTCATATTTAGAAAAAACTTTTCGCCTTTTTTTGTCCCAACTGGATTTGAACCTGGAACCTCCAGTTTATTAGTCCCACACCTAACCACTTGTTCCAAACTTTATTTTTAAAATTGTTTGTCTATTTATTACTTTTATTCTACTTGTTAGATTTTGATTTTATTTTAATTAAGTCGATAATATTGCCATCTCTTTCTTGGAAATTAAAGGGTTGCCCAGATTTAAAATTCTAATTTAATATACTGCTATTCTGAATACATTTCCTTTTAGACGTCTTAGAGGAATTGTCCACACTCTTAAAGCAAACATCCAGTGCTGACAATGTTTGGACATGTCATCAAGGATTGGCTATGATTTGTCAGAACCTGAAGACATTTCCTCAAGGAATCACTGTGGAAATTTCCTCAGTGACACATTTTCCAACTGGGTTTAGGCTCATGTGAAAGCTGGGGTTCTTCTTTTAGAAAATATTTTTAAAATAACACAGTTTTTTTACAGAAATAATGCAAAAATGCAAAAACATTTTTTCTTTTCGAATATTTAAAAAAACACATCTTCGATTTTTTTTTTTAAATTCTGGTGAAAAATAACAATGTTTTGTATAACATATTCAAAATTCAGAGTGGGATCTCCATGGGATCAAAAACTATTCTGTTTTAAGTACGAGGTTCTCATATTTTTCCCTTAGAAAATTTAAATTTCTAATGTTTTGAATGTTTTTCAAAATTTTAATAGTATAATTTTCTTTGAAAATTTAAATTTTTATATTGAAGAATCATAAAATTTTAATTTTCTAAGGTAAAATTTAAGAACTTCGTACTAAAACCAGAATATTTTTTGATCCCATTGGGATCCCACTCTGAATTTTGGATATGTTGTACAAAACAGTATTGTTTATCACCAAACTTTTTTTTTAAAAAATCGAAGATGTGTTTTTTTAAATATTCGCAAAAAAAGAAATGTTTTTGAATTTTTGCAACACTTCTGAAAAAAAACCGTATGCTTTTGAAAATATTTCCTAAAAGAAGAAGAATTAAGCTTTCATATGAGCCATTACTTGTGATAATCGGATTACTAGTTAAAAAGTTAGAGCACGTTAAACGTCATGTATTTTTCTGACTTTTGCTAAAAAAGTCGAACTTTGACCCGCGATAATTTGAAAACTACAGCAAATTTTGAAAATCCAAAAACCCGGGTGAAAATGACCATGTATGTTCATACATGTTCATGCATGCTCATACATGCTTCCATGTATGATAGTATATGAACAATATGTGGAAATGTATGTCATATATGGGAGCATATATGAACATACACAAGTAATGTAATATTCCATATATGTAAATGTATGCAACCATGTGTGGATAGGTATATGTCATACTCCATATATGGTATGAATCTGCATAGCATACATGTCTTAAAAACAATTTTTTAAAGGTTGGGTTCGGCAGAACTTTGCAAAATTGGACGAAGTTCATGTATGGGTTCAGTCTGAAAAAGTCGTTCGGTTGGACAATAATGATCGTACATCAAGATTGGTTATATTTTTTGTATTCTATAGGCGATATGAACGGCACTAACGTAAACAACCAAATTTAGAAGAAAATTCGAACACTCTGACGGTATTACTGTCAGAGCTGCGAAGGATTTCATCCCTTAATAAGATTTGGTGTTTTGAATTAAACTTTAATCATTGCATTCCCCAATCGCAATTTATCGAATAAATTTACATTTGATTTTAAAATATAGAATGAATTCGGTTTCTTTTTCATTCGACTTTGAAATTGAATGCGTAAGTTTTTATAAATTCGATTTTTAAAAGTCTCATGAATAATAAATAAATGAAATAAAGAATGCATTCAGTTTTTAAAATTCTCATAAACAAGAATTCGATTTAATGGTAAAAATCGAATCCATTCCAAGAAATATTGATATTTTAAGATAATTGTATTCAGTGACTATAAAAATCGAATGTATTTTATTTGTGAATTCATTCGAAAAGTGGTTACTTCTTCGAAGCTTTGATTATCCTAAAGTATCATAAAGTCTAAAGTAAATTTTTAAAATATTCGTTAGTTTTTATTAAAAAACCAGTGTCATAAATTAGTACAAATTATTTATATTTGAAAAAATTTCAATTAATAGACATTTTATGGAAAAAAAAAAATTACATACAAATTCATGTATGACAATGTATGATCATTAATGTACATGTACCCTCAAATTACGGATATGCACTTGTATGGACATCCATATATGCATCATATATGAACATACATGGTCATTTTCAGCCGGGAATGCAATATATTTCATATAAACGTGGATATCTATGAGCCAAATTCTCAGTGGCGTCCAAAGGCATGTTTCCGAACAGTGGGGCGAAAATTTTTGAAATTACCAAGAAAGTTTTCTGTTTTAAGTAGTTTTTGTTTTTGTTACCAAACATCAAAATTTTATCTGTATATATTTTTTTTTGAGAAAAAATTGAAAAAAAAAGCAAAAAAAAAATTATAAAAAAACAAACCTTTCAGAAATCTTATAAAAATTTTACAAAGTTACATGCATTTAACTAAACTCTGTTTATTTACAGAGTTTTTTCTGTAATTTATTTTTGCATCAATTGCATTTTACAAATATATGTAAATTTAAATGGTTTTCTTTGCTAAATGGTGGCTTATTTAACCAATATTTTACTAGAAACTCTGTAAATTAATAGTTTTTTTTTGTCCAAATCATTTTACAGAGTTTTAAAGTAAAATTACAGAGTATTCTTTGTCAAAAAGCTTTCATATTTAACCAATATTTTACTATAAACTCTGTAAATTAACAGTTTTTTTTTTGTCAAAATCATTTTACAGAGTTTTTTAGTAAAATTACCAAGAAATGTTGTTAGCTGGAAAAGTATGGTGTACTCTGTTAAATTAGCGGAGTTTTTCTGTAATTTAACAGAGTTTGCAAATAACCGCAGTATTCCTTAACCGCGGTTACGTGTAAAATTCAGGCGATTAACCGCGGTTAACGGTTAACCGCGCTATTTTAAAATAATTTTAATTTAGTTATTTTTTAATTATTAAAAATGTATAACAAAAGTTCATTAATGACTTCACGTAAAATGGAGACAGTGGAGCTTTTGGGTTTTGGTCGGAGAAAGTTATTAAAAAGTTGTTCTTCCCTGTTAAAAAAACTCAAAAATTTTAATTTAAAACAAATAAAAATTGAATTCGGTATTTTTTTAAGAAATTAAAAAAGCATCAACTTTAAAAAAAAAAATCAGTTGAAAAAGCCATAGATTTTTTCTAATGAACAATTTTTGGATTCTATTTTTATACATTCAGATTTATAGCCTTTTTTCTTAAAAAAGAATACTGGATCCTTGGGGTTGTTTTTAAATAGTTTAATTTATCCGTATTTTTCTTTAGAAAAAGGTTCTGTTGCTTAGAATTTTTTTCTTTAGCAAAGGGGTCATATTCTTAGATTTTTTCAACAGAAAAACACAAAATTTATTCTGTGGAAAAAGTCTCAGATTCCAAAATATTCTTTCCATAGAAAAAGTCTTAGCTTCTGGGACATAGTTTTTATAAAAACTGTTTCAGGTTCTGAGTATTTTTTCCTATAGAAAAAGTTTCAGACTCTGAGACATTTTTTAATTGAAAATTATTAACATTCTGCGGCATATTTTTTAAAGAAAAAGTCTCAGAATCTGAGGCATTAGTGTTTATAAAAAACCGACATTTTGGAAAACCGGTTTCTCGGTTAACCGAAATTCAGCTTTTTCGGTTAACCGGTTTTCTCGGTTAAACCGGAATAAAAAAACCGGTTAACCGGTTTTTTTTTTCTTTAACTGACTAACACAAAAAATACTTTAAAATTGCTCATTTTAATTATATAAAAAATCGAATGTAACTAAAGTTAACATATTTGTTTCTTTCAGAAAAGTTAGCAACTGTTATCCTTTAAAAATATCGGTATTTTTTATTACGGTGCTTTATTTTCCTATATTCACTGGAGCTTTATTTTAATTTTTATTGGTTTTATTCAAAAAACAAATGCATCAATTCGTTATAAATTGTAATCCGTATATTATATTAATGTTCTTTTATTGACATTTTCTCCATTAATAAGAATTTTAGTACCTGGTTAACAGTCACTTATCAATGAACTGTCCAAAAAACGCTTATAACGGGGATAATTCAAATATTTACCAGATTAAAATTCCTATTTGGAAAATTGTTTCTTGAAGAAAAAAAGTATTTTAAACTTCCTTTCACACGGATTTTCAATGTCTTTTTAATGAAATTTTAAAAATCATAAAAAAAAGTGCAAACCCTTAATATTTGCCAAATGTTCCGTTTGAATGTATTTAAAAAAAACCGGTTAACCGACAGAAAAAAACCGGTTTTCGGTGCACCGGAATTTTCAATTTCGGTTAACCGGTTTGCAAAAAAACCGAAATTTTGGGAAAAAACCGGTTTTTCGGTTAACCGGTTAACCGGTTTATAAACACTATGAGGCATATTTTCATTAGAAACTGTCTAAGAATCAAAGACGTTTATTCTACAGAAACATTTTCAAATATTTTTGCAATAGAAAAAGTTGCATATTCAGAGCCATTTTATGTGTCTATAGTTTTTAAATTTTTTTATTTTTCTTTGGTCATTTTTTTTTTATTGTTTTTCTAAAAAACCTCTTTTGCCCTACAAATCTTATGTTAATTAAATTAACCGTAGTCGCAGGATTTTTTATGCGGTTACGAATAAATAGTGCGGTTAACCGCGGTTACGTTTACGGTTATAATCGCATTGCAAACCCTACTTTTGAGTCATATCTTCAACAAGGTAGAATAAATAAAAATAATAAATTCAGGAGATAGAAGGTTAATATATTCTAGAAAACAAGTACCCATTATATTCTATTGAAGGCTCCCAAGCACTATTTTAAGCTCAAAATAACATTTACATTATTTTTCCGATTATTTTTTTCAAACGCCTTTGACAAAAAAATTAAAAACTCAATGGGCTATAAAAAATGAGAATTTGCTGAGCAAAATCCATCGGACTAGTAGACACAAGTACTTTTAAACTTTCCTAGTTTGGCTAAGGCCTTTAAACGGCATTTCCACTGTGTTATCAGTTTCAAAAACATTTTCCTTAAAAGAAATTTTAATACAATTTTCAAAAATAAAATTTTATAAGGCGCCCCAGTAGGCTAGTTGGTAGCGTGCTAGCCTATGAGTCTGGGGGTCGTGGGTTCGATTCCCACCAGAGGCCTTGGTCTGTTTCGCTACAACGAGACGAAGTTCTCGGTTAGGTAAAATTAGTATATGATTTGTAATTATATGTTAATTCTTAATAAAATAAAAAAAAATAAATAACAAAATTTTATAGCATTTTTCGTTAAAAAAATACTTTTGAGAATAGAAAAATTTTTCGGCTTTAATGGCTGTAACAGGCCTATTCAGGCCTACACAGTAATGACTGGTTATGACTTATTTTATTATTTTTAAACTTAATATTCCCTGTGTTTGTTGTAAACACAATCATAAAAAGTCTCAAAAATTAAAATTATTTGTCAATTTTGAGACGATGTGGCACGGTGAGCCTCAGCGATGTTCAGGTTGAACTTTAGTGTCGACGAAAAGTGTAAATGAAGTTCGATTTCTACATGATTAGTTGTCACAAAACTGTTTTCAGCGAAATCGTAGCTGATCGCATTCGCGAGATATCGCGAAATTAGTGATTTTATATTTTAAAAAATTTTGATATTGAAGTTTTTTAAATATTTTCAAAAACTGAGTATACAGTTTTCATTGTACTTATTTTAAGGACACAAAACAGTAAACATCGAAATCCTATCTTCTTTAGTTCGCGAGAAATCGCGAAATAACTTTTTTGTCAATTTTTCTTTTTCAACTTTTTCTAGGTTTTTTTCAAATGTTGTGGAAAGCTGATATGCACTTTAATGTGTACGTGATCGAAGGTCATAAGGGTGTTGACATCAAAGTTGTAGGTGTACACTGTCGCAAGATATCGCGGAATTATTTATATATTTTTTATTTTTTTTTTATTTTTCAATTTAGCATGTTCTTTTGAAATGGTGTAAAAACGTGGTATGCATTTTTATTTGTACATGATAAAAAGACATTAAACTAGTAACTCGTTTTCACATTTAATACCAAAAAATTATTTCTTATAATTCAAAATAATATGACAGTTAATATGGTTATGAATTATTTAAAGAAAAAGAGAGTGCATAATAATATTACAATACAAAATAAATGAAAAAAAAAATTGAAAAATTTTTCGCGATTTTTCGCGAAAATTAGCGTCAATATAAAGATTTCAGCAGTTTTACCACCTTCAGTTACTGGCAACTTAAACTGCATACCATATACTTTTCGTTACTTAAATTGTTTATTTTTTTTTTGATACCAAAGAAAAAAAAGTAATTTATTATAAAAGCAGTAATTTTGCGATTTCTCGGGAAATTGATCGTCTATAATTTTTATGCTTGCAGTTTTGTCACCTCTAATAACCTTGAATTCAAACTGCATACCACATTTTTGTCGTTAATTGAAGTATATGTTTTTACAGACCACAAAAAACACAAATTAATGAATAAATAGTAGATAAGCGAGTTTTTTTGCGATATCTCGAAGAATTTAGCAGCTAGAATTTAAATGTTAACAGCCTTATGACCTTTGATCAATAGCAAGTCAAACTGCATTTCGCGTTTTTCAACAATGTTAAAGAAAGTTCTTTTATTAATCAAAACAAGAAATACCCCCAAAAAGCTGTTTTTCGCTATTTCTCGCGAAAGTGAGCAGCTATAATTTTTTTGGGGGCAGTTTTAATTTCTTCCAGCATGTTCAAATCAAACTGCTTACCACTTTTTTTATCATTTCTAAAGAACCGGGTTTAAAATATAATAAAAAAAAAAAAAAATATGTATATAATTACGCGATATCTCGCGAAATTTAGCACCTACAATTTTGATGTCAACAGCTGTGTGACCTTTGATCAACCACAAGTAAAACTGCATACCATGTTTTTATGAAATTTTAAAAAATCATATATGAAGATAAAAACAAAAATAAAAACAGCAAAAAAGTAATTTCGCGATTTCTCGCGAAATTGAGAAGATATGATTTCGCTGTTAACTGTGTTGTGACATATAAATAAATACAATTAAAACTGCATACCCAGTTTTTGAAGATATTTAAAAAACTTCATTGTCAAAATTTTAGAAAATACAAAAACACTAATTTCGCGATATCTCGCGAATGCGATCAGCTACGATTTCGCTGTTAACAGTTTTGTGACATTTATTCATGTAGAAATCGAACTGCGCTTACACTTTTCGTCGACACTAAAGTTCAACCTGAACATCGCTGAGGCTCACCGTGGTGGGTAGCAGGTCTTTATTTTTTTGAAATTTTTAAACAAAATTTGATTTTTTTTTTTATGATTGTTTACAACAACCACTTGGAAAAAATTGAGTTATGACTTTTTTTTTGTGAATAGGCCCCTTAATATTTTCTTAGGCAATTTCTTAGATTCTTGGTGCACTTACCTGTGTTTTGAATTTTGTTTTAAAGAACTTAACTTACCTTTGCTCGAAAGAAATTTAGATATATTAATAAACATATGAGGCATTATACACCAAATGTCCCGCTTCAGAAAAACATATTTATTTTGGAATATTTGGTTTTAAGAAATTTGCGTTTTTAGGTTTTTCAATTTTTGAAAAACTGGAAAAGGAGGCGTGTAATTTTTTGTAATTCTATTGTGTTAACATTGCGTATGAGTAACACTTGCGAAACCAAATGTTTTTTTTTGCGAAAAATGTACCACAATTTCAAAAAATTTCGTTTATGTATATTTTTTTATGGGCTATCGATAAAAAATTTTTATTTTGGAAAATTTTTATCAAAAATTCGGCCACAGTTTTATTTTTTTTAAATTTTTTTCTTTAAAAAGATTATTGTCTATCCACACAAAAAAATCTTTAGGGTGTTTTTCGTATTTTTCGACAAATTCGCATTTGAATATTGGATTTCATAAAAATTCTGTAATTTTATTGTATTTTGTTATGTTAACACCGCGTATGAGTAACATTTGCAAAACCAACGAATTTTCGTTGTTCATACGCTGTGTTGACCCAATTAAATACAAGAGAATTGCAGAATTTTTATGAAATCCAAAATTTAAATGCCATTTTCTAGAAAACTACCAAAAAAACCCTCCTGATTTTTTTTTGTGAATTGGCAAACTAAAAAAAAAAATTAAAAAAGTGACCGGATTTTTGATAAATTGACCTTTTTACAAAATGGGAAATTTCAGAACGGGTTCTGGAAATTTTTCAAAATAAAAATTTTTAATCGATAGCCTATAACACTGTGCAACAAGAAAAATGAGCCTCAATGGCTTCAACGCCATATGAAAGTAGGCCATCAAATGGTATATTTCAAAAGTATATTTGCACTGTTTTTTGTCGATATTTTTTAACACTGCTTTGGTTAAAATAAATAACAAACATTGATTATTTATACTTGACCCTTTGTAAGCACTTTGCGCATGTAGTACAAACTTTGAACATTCGACAACCCCTAGTAAAATTTTATGAGGAAAATATTTGTGGAACATTTTAACCCTCTAAATGGACGTTTTATTAGACTTCTGTGTTTAGTTTTTGAAAAAGGACTAAAATGACCCCTTAAAAGGCAGTTAGAGGGTTAAAATGTTCAAAGAAAAGAACCGCCATAAAATTTCACTGAAGACATCAAATCATATTTTGAAGCTCAGATGTGTTGCTATTATAGTATTTTTGACGTTTTCCAAACGCCTTTGATAAAAAATTATATTATATTATAGTATTTTTGACGTTTTCCAAACGCCTTTGATAAAAAAATAAAAAAATAAAAATACACAAGAATGCAAATTTTTGAGATTATGGTGCATTCCTTTTTATTAGATAAATATTTAATCAATGCACCTCGACACAAATTTGGCCATGTGTTCAATATTTTGCCACGCCTCCTAAGCCCAGTTATTGAAAAAGGGCAGTAATTTTTTTTTTTGAAGGTACTTTATTAGTTGTATTTCAAAAAAATTAGTTTAGTTTCTGAGGTTTTTCTAATCTCTTTGAATATTAAAAGGTATGTCGAAAAGTGGTTTTTCCCAGTTCACAACCGGGGTCAACCCCTTAGAGGTAGGTATTATCAATAAATGCTTTTTTAACAATCTTGCAGAAAATTTGCAGCTTTAAAAGTACATTTGCACATTTTTTTATTGCCAATGTACTTTTAAAGCTCTGTATCTTTCTTAATAGTGCACTAATCCATGAACTATTTATGCATTTTTATGCAGCCACTACACTGTTTGTAAAATGACATAAAATCCCCGTGATTTTACGGGGCAGGTTTTGTAAAATAAGGGGTGGTCCAATAACTGGTATCTTTTTAAAACATGCAATGAAATGAACAATACTCAATAGTTTTGAAACCTTATGGCTTTATTTGAATGAGCAAACATTCCCGTTTTTTATGGCAAACGACTTCATTGATGCGTCTTCGGCTTGCTCCGCTGTATCGCGTTGTAGCGCAGTACTGCGCTGCCAAACTGCACGTTTTTCGAAAAAAAGTTTTTAACCGAAATAAGGCACTCAAATGAGGTTATGTTAACAATCAAATTGGTACATCTTGGGATCGTAAAACTCGTAAGGTATTGTAAAGAATCCAATTCATCTATAGAAAGCAATAGATTTGAGTATCAGCATCATTACACAATATTTTCAAAAATACAGCTGAAACTCCCATTTTCGTCAAAGATGAGCGCTACATAGCCATGATTACCGACTTTTTGTTGGCCGTAATAGAATATACCAACTTGGATGACATTTATTTTCAGAAGGATGTCGCAATATGTCCCACAGTCCATCAAACAATCGATATTTTGCGCACTTAGTTCGGAAATCGTGTTTTTCGCCATATTCGCGGTGACAATTGATCACTTCAGAGCTGCCGATTAAAAACTTTAAAATTTTTTTTGAGGGGTCTCGTTAAAGATTCGTGCAACATGGGAAATCCAGAAATGTTCTAGGCCCATTCGACGAATATCGTTCAAGTCATTCGTGAGATAGAACCAGAAACATTAGAAAAATGGGTGCCGAGAATGAGCTACTGCGGAGCTAACCCAGGCAACCGCATGAATGAAGTCGTTTGCCATAAATAATGGGAATATTTTCTCTTTCAAATAAAGCCATAAGGTTTCAAAACTATTGAGTATTGTTCATTTCATTGCATGTTTTAAAAAGATACCAGTTATTGGACCACCCTGTATGTACTAGCAAGAATCCCCGTAATGTTACGGGGATAATTTGTAAATAAATTTAACAAAAGAATATGTAAATTTACATTTTTTTTTTTGTAAAATATTAAATTTGAGGTGAATTTTTTTTTTGTTTTAACTTACAAAAAATTTGGTAAATTTACAAAACAAAATTGTAAACTTACTGAAAAAGGCTGTTATTTTACAAAGAAAAAAAAAATAGAATATTAAAAAAATTAAATGTAGATTAACAAATTATTTTGTTAAACTACTGATTTTACCACAAAAAAATATTGAAAAACACGTATATTTACAATAAAAATTGTTAATTTTCACAAAAAAAAAAAAATAAAATTTACAAAACAAATTGTAAACTTACAAAAAAAGTTGTAAATTTACAAAATAAAGTAGAAAATCAAAAAACAAAATTATAAATTTACATTGTTTGGTTAAACTACTGTTTTTATGACAAAAAAACTTGTATATTTACAATTAAAAGTGGTAAATTTATAACTTTTATTGTAAATATACCAGTTTTTCTTATTTTTTTACCGTAAAAACAGTAGTTTTACAAAATAATTTGTAAATTTACAATATTGTTTTTGTATTTTCTACTTCATTTTTGTAAAATTCCAACTTTTTTCTGTAAGTATACAATTTTGTTTGTTAAATTTTTATATTTGTTTTGTAAATTTACAAAAAATTTGGTTTATTTACATATGATGCATTCCACACCAAATGTTCAGCACAAAAAAAGTTGTGTCGTGTCAATATGAAATCATTTGTAAAGTATTCGCTCTTAGGGTACTATTAAATAACAAAAATAAAATTTAAGTTTTTTCAAAAAGTGGGCCTTGTAGGCGTGGTCAAAAATTGAAAATATCTAATACTAGTCGAATAGCCTGTCCCTGCCAGGCGGAACACCAAATCACTTTTCTCAATAGTTCTAAAATTTCACCAAACTTTAAAAAAAATTATGTTTGTGCTTCAAAAATTTAATATTGCTAGATTGAGTTACATCAATATATTTCCCAAACTGGAAAAAAATTTAATGAGTATAAAAGGTTTTATTGATAAAATTTTAGAACTAAATTTAGCATGCCCATTTCGTCTCTCCGTCGATAAACCGGATATCAAAAATCCATCATGTGGATCTGTCCCATGGTCACTCCTATATACATGGCAATTTTTATCTTTCTTTTTATCATGAAGTGTTTTAAAATTAGTTAAAATGTTAAAAAACACAAACATTTTTTCACTTAAATTTTTCCTTATAATTCTCCGTACACAGTTTAAATATTAAATCTGACTTCATAAGGATATGATCCATTGTCAATACTTTATGCTTTACAATTTTCAGCTTCCTTAGTCATTAGGGGTTTCAGAAATAGTTTAAAAATTTAAAAACTAAATTTCGCCGTCTTCCGCCACTCCCTCTGACTTAAAGGCCGAAAATCCGGCTACGTTACAGATTATATATACAAACTGAACAAAATTCACAACGGATTTTTTGTATTTCCGCCCTTTCACTGGATATCCAGGTCAGAGTTGATCTTTGCCATTGTCCGTACCATATGTATTCTAATTTTCATCTTTCAAGGTCATAAGGTGTCTTCAAAATTAGGTAAGATGTAAAAACATAATTTTTCCATGCCCATTTCTTCTCTTAATTCTCTGTCCCTACACAGAGAGAACAGTTTAGTTGTGCCAGCCGAATTTAGAGCCAACTGCATAGTTTAATAACAACAACCGAAATTTTCGCTTGCCATAACCAAAATTTGTTTTGAAAATTTAACTTCTGTTGGTCCAAATAAATTTCGGTAATCGCAATCGAAAATTTCAGTTGTTGTAATTAAACCATGCAGTTGGCTCTTAATTCGGCTGGCACAATTAAATTGTTTTTTCTGTGTATTCCAAAATTTTTAAATCTGACTACTTTATGATAAGCTCCATCGTTAGTACTAAGTATACTCGTATCCACGCCCCTTTTCCCTCTCAATTCTCCGTCCACAGTCCAAAAATTTTAAGTCTGACTACTTAAGGATATGCTCCAGTGTTAGGACAATATGCTATCCAATTACTTCAGGATATGCTTCATTGTTAGAACTAAATGCTATGCAATTTTCCGCTTCCTAAGTCATTTGGGGCTTCAAAAGAAGTAAAAATTTAAAAAAATTCCAATTTTGCCACGCCACTTTTCCCTCAATTCTCCGCCTACATTACGAAAATTTTGAGTCCGACTACTTGAGGATATGCGCCATCGTTAGGACTATATTCTAGGAAATTTTCAGCTTCCTAAGTCATTTATGGGCTTCAAAAGAAGTAAAAATGTTAAAAAATCTAAATTTTGCCACTCCACTTTTCCCCTCAATTCTCCGCCAAACATTGCGAAAATTTTAAATCCGACTACTTGGGGATATGCGGCATCGTTAGGACTATATTATAGGAAATTTTCAGATTCCTAAGTCATTTGGGGGCTTTAAATTAAGCAAAAACGTCAAAAAATTGCATTTTGCCACGCCCACTTTCCCGCTTATTTCTCCGCCCACTGGCAAAAAATCGAAAATCCGGCTACGTTAGGATCTGCCCCAGGTGTTTTACTATAAGCATGCCAATTTTCAGCTTTGTAGCTCATCAGTGGGCTTCAAAAAGCTCTGGATAGACAAAAAAAGAGGAACACACAAATAGGGAAATTATATATATAGATTTTGTATTTTTTTTTTTTTTTTCATTAAAAAGATTATTGTCTATCCACACAAAAAAATCATTAGGATGTTTTTCGTATTTTTCAAGAAAATTGCGTTTGAATATTGGATTTCATATAAATTCTGTAATTTTATTGTATTTTATTGGGTAACACCGCGTATGAGTAACATTTGCGAAACCAACGAATTTTCGTTGCTCATACACAGAAAAAAATATTCAATAGAAAAAAACAATTAAATATTTGCTCAGCTTAAAATTTGACATTCAATTAAATTTTACTTGAATGAATTAACCATTTGCTCAAATCTGAAAAATTCGCAAAAAAATTCATAAAAACAAAAAAACTCATCATAGTAGGCTTTGAGTAACAATGCGATGAACGCTGTTGCGTTTTTTGTTTTAGTTTTCGTTAGTCGTCAAATAGAAAAGTACTTTCACGCACACAAGACGAAAAAAAATCAGAATAATATAAAGCACAAAAAAAAACAATTTAAACAAAAGACTTGAAAAGACTGACAAAAAACACTACAACTGTAAGATAATGATTAACCATTCACTCAGATCAAGCATTGGATTAATCAAAAATAACACAAAATTATTGAATAACCGCTCACTCAACTCAAGCATTGGTTTAATCAAAAATAACAGAAAAATAACAATTAACAAATTACTCAAATCAAGCATTGGTTTAATCAAGGAACAGCCAATGACTGACCTACAATTTTCGTGCTTGATCCAACAATTTTCCTCATTAGATGACTTTTAATTAAAATAATGCTCAACCTGGTGTATTTCGTGCTTGATCTAACAACTCATTTTTATCTGTGTACGCGGTGTTGTAACAATTAAATGAAAGAGAGTTGCAGAATTTTTATGAAATCCAATATTCAAATGCGATTTTCTCGAAAAATAAACAAAATACCCTTCTGTTCTTTTTTTTTTGTGGGTAGATAAACATTTAAACTAAAAAAAAAATAAAAAAAGTGGCCGGATTTCTGACAAATTGACTTTAAAAAAAAAAATGGAAAATTTCAGAACGGATTCTGAAAATTTTGCAAAAAAAAAAAATTTTTTTGTCAATAGCCCATACAATACTATACAAGAATGTAAGTTTTTGAGATTGTGGTACATTCCGTTTTAATTTGATAAATATTTAAACAAGGCAACTCGACACAAATTTGAACATTTGCCCAATATTTGACCACACCACCTAAGCCCAGTTTTTGTAAAATTAAAAAACCAAAAACGCAATTTTCTTAGTTACATACAGGGCTATTCATACAACCTATTTTGAAATTCACGTGACAGATGTTTTTCTGTAGCGGAACATTTGGTGTGGAATGTATCATATATAAAAAAAAAAAATTATTCGCAGAAATTTTTTTTCGCGAATTATTTTTTTCAATTTTTTTTTTTTTGTTTTGCTATTAATTACGAAAATGTGTAGAATACAATACATTACAGACAAAAATTTTTTTGAAAAAAAAAATTTTTTCATGATTTTTTTTTTCCAAAAATTTTTTTTTGCGAAAAATGTACCACAATTTAAAAAATGTTCGTTCTTGTATATTTTTGTATGGGCTATCGGTTAAAAATTTTTATTTTGGAAAATTTTCAGAAGCTGTTCTGAAATATTTTTTTTTTACAGTCAGTTTATCAAAAATTCGGCCAAATTTTTTTTTTTTTTTTTTAATTGTTTTTCTTTAAAAAGATTATTGTCTATCCACTAGAGTTGTCAGTCGATTAAGAATAATTCGATTAATAGATCAAATAAAACCCAACTCTTGTTCGAATAATTCAAAAATGACGATTTTCGAATAACGAATAAATCGATTAATTAATGTCGATTAATCGAACAATTTTTTTTTAATTAAAAAATTAAATAAATGCTAAGAATTTAATTTATTCTCATTAATTTTGAAAGATTTTATACAAAATGTAGGAAAGTTAAAATATATTGTAGCCATAGCCCTGGACAGCACATCCATTATAGAATTAGGAAAAATTAATAATTCTTTTGCATCAGACTTACTAAAACGTATTAAAATAAAAATTAATGAGAGACGTATGTAAATGTTAAATACGGTAATAATTTTTCTAAATTCTGGAAATTTTCCGAGCAATGAAAGTTTCTTAAAATATTCTCCAAAAAGCGAAACAAAATAATATGCAAATGAATTATACTCCAGATTATTTTATGTTGAAAGTAATCACAACAATTCAGATAAAAGTATTGAAATAGAGGAAGTTATTAGTAATGAAAATATTAATCTTTTATGCGAGTTAAATAATTCAACTCAAAGTACATATTAAAAATTCAGAAAATAAAAAGGACTTCAGCGATATATCAGACGATATGGTATATTTGGGAAAATCTGAAAAAAGAACAGAAAAATTAGATAAACTTTTGTATGCTCTTCTTACTATATCACCTACTTCAACAATTAGCAAAAGAATCGTTTGAAAGCAAAAAAAATGAGTCAACTTTTATTTTTAAAAGATTATTTCTTAAGAACAACTTAAATTGTCTTATTTGACAAAAATTAAAATCTTTTATGATATATTTTGTCTGAATTCTTCAAATAATAATTTGTATTTGAATTATTGCTCAACAAGTATTAAAATCTACATCCGTTAATTAAAAGTGATCTCAGTTATTCAATTTTTAAGTTTTTTTAACTTTTAAATATTTTATTTTTAAGTTTTTTATGCATTTTTTCGTTAATAAAAATGTTAACTTTTTTATTTTAAGTTATTTTATATGAATTGTTTTTTTTTTTTGTTAATAAAAAATATTTTTTAAAATAATTTTTTTATTCGTTATTCTCTTCGATTAATCGAATAAATTTTGATCTTTAATCGTTTGCTCGAACGAGGAAAAACAATTATTTGAATTATTCGAACAAAGTTGAAAGCAATGATGGGTACCAATACCTTTTCGATACCAATACCCGTTAATACCAATTCAAATTGAAAACCAATACCAATTAAAAACCAATACCTTTATTTGTGCGATACCAATACCGATAAAAAACCAATACCGATTCCCACTACCAATACCAATTAAAAACCAATACTTTTATTCTTCAAAACCAATACCAATAAAAAACCAATACCAATTCATTTTTTTCTACTTTCGTATCGGTTTTGTTTCGGTTTTTTGTATTCTTATTTTCGTTTCTTTTAATTGTGACGTCAAACATTTTCTTTCCATCACATTATTAGGTTTTACCTGCCTAACGAATTGCAAAAGATGTTACATCGATCAGTAATCGTTTGCATGCAATGTCACATAACAAAAAGGAGTTAGCTACTTGAATTTTAAAAGCCATAAAAACATAAAACAAATATTTTTTGTCACGGTTTTTATGACCCCTAATAAAAGTAGATCTTAAAAAATTTAGACCTTTTCTGTAATGAAATTTTTTCTTTTGCAAACATTGTTAATATTTGATATATGAACATTGAATGTCACTGCACTCTTCTTTGCGTTGTAAAAAAAAATACTAATGCCCTTTTTTGGAAATTCCAAAATTTTAATCAAGCAGACGTTACAAAATTTTATGTCACAATCCAGAAAAAAAAATTTATTGTTATATTAGAGGCACAGTCATATTATATAAGAATTTAAGAACGCATAATGTGCAGTTCACACTTGCTAAGTATTTTTGAAACTTTAAGGGCTACGTGTTTAAAAAATTATTTTTTCTGTATCCATTACGTTTTTATTCTGTTACTGGTGTTTTGTTAAACAACTTGTTTAAGGTCGTAAGTGTGAACCCCATATAAGAAAAAAATTGACCCGTGTAATCGCAATTGGCAAAAGATCTAAAATCGAAAAAAAAAATATTTATGTATGAAAAGGATGAAGTTCAGGTATATTTTGTTACAAATGTTAAGTCTCATCTTTCTGCAATTAAAAAATATCTCCCCTTGACCACCGGAATTTATATGTATGTGCATTAAATGCAATGTGCATCAGCACAGAAATTGTTTCAAGCAAAAACGAAAAATTTGCATTTTTTAGTTTAGGCTTTTATTTTTTTTATTAATTAATGTTAATTTTTTTTAGATTTAATTTATTATCAAATTCCACTAATTGAAACATTTTGAAACTATTTATTTTGAAAATAACGAAATAAATTAATAAAATAGCAAATAAATTCAAATATTAAAATTGCATAAAAAGTTGAAATCCAGGCTTTTCTGGAATAACGGAACATTAAAATTTTTTTACAAGAGTTTTGAGATCAGCCGGTGCTAATTTTACTAAAAAGGTACCTTTTTCCAAAAAAAAAAAAAAAATAATCTTTGTCCAAAATGGGTGAAGCATGTACTATTTAGTTTAAAGTTTGTCTTAATTTTAAATGCAAATACTGCTAAAAAATATTTTTTTTTTTAAAAGGGGTTTTTCAAAAAAAAAAAACACATCCCTCACGCAAAAATTCGACTCACTCTCTACACGCAAAAAAATATTTTACCAAACGCTTGGGAGGAATCACATTAAACAAGATTTGTGCGTATATTATGCGAGAACTAATAATATTTTACCAAGCACTTGCATAATTATACCTAACTGTGCAAACGTTTCAAGAAATTTCCCATGAGCTTGCATAATTTTACTAACTTTAAGATAAAACAAGTGAGAGTGTTACATTCGGCTGTGCCGAATCTATTATACCCTCCAAAATGTAAAAAAAAAAATATAAAAAAAAATCCAGGGGCGTCTTTTTTTTTGGGGGGGGGGAGGTTGGTTGGAGACGTTAGGGGGCACCTTCCCCTTGTGATTTTTAACTTCTTCTGATAGAAGAATGTTGCATTTGCTTACCAAAAGTACAAAAAACTCTGCAAAAAATGCAGTTTTTTCTTGGGTTGGTTTAGTTCTCCAAAGGGGAACTTTTTTCCCCTTGGTCCGATTTTGCCCATTTCCGAACTTAACCTGCCTAGGAATATAAGACATATTCGTACCAAACTTCGGAAGTCTAGCTCTTTTATTTTGGACTGTATCGTGTCCTCTACAGACGGACAGACGGACGGACGGACATAGCTAGAATGTCTTAGAATCGATCACTGATCAATAAAATATATACTTTATGGGGTCCTAGACCGATATTTCGATGCGTTACATACGGAATGACAAAGTGAGTATACCCCCATACTGCACACAGAAAACGGATTCGTTGTGCCAACCAAATTTAGAACCAACCAAATTATTGTAGTCCAGCCAACTATCACTTTTATCAGTTGTAATTACTAATATTTTCGACTTAGTCAATTGGTATATGTATCGAATTTCAGTAAGAGCAACTGAATATATCTGTTGAAGCAACGAAAAATTATAAGATCAAAATGGTTGTTGTGACCAATATAATAGCACCACGACTAAAATATTTTTTTAATGGGGTCCTTCAACCGTAAAATAAAAAGACTAAAAAGTGTTTTTTGTAATATATTTATTAAATAAGTTAATTTTACAAGAAAATATACAAAAGTTGATATATAATACAATTTTAAAGCATAACTTTTTTATAAAAATTCTCAGAATCTGCGAAAAACGTCTCAGCACTTGAGACTTTTTCTATAGAAAATATGTCTTGAATCTAAGACCTTTTCTTTAGAAAATATGTACCAGAATCTGAGACTTTTTGTATAGAATCTGAGAATTCTTCTATAGCAAAAATATCTTACAATCTAAATCTTTCTATTTAAAAAATGTCTTAGAATCAGAGACTCAGAATCTGAGACTTTTTCCATAGAGCAAAAGTATCAGAACCTGAGACTTTTTCTATGGGAAAAACGTGTCAGAATCTGAGAATTATTCTATATCAAAATCGTCTTAGAAACTCAGACATCGAAATCTGAGACTTTTTCTTATAGTAAACCCGTTTCAGAATCGGAGACTTTCTACAGAGAAAACCGTATCATAATCTGAGACTTTTTCTAAATAAAAAACATCATGGAATATAGAAAAAACTTTCAAAATCTTAGCCTTTTTCTATAAAAAAATGTCTCAGAATCTGTAGAAAAAACATTCTCTGAAAAAAACAAACTACTCAGAATCCGTTTTATATAAAAAATGTCTCAAAATCTGAGACCCTTCTATAGAAAAAATGTCTCAGATTTTGAAAGTTTTTTCTACTTATATTCTAAGAATTTTTTTATTTAGAAAAAGTCTCAGATTATGATACAGTTTTCTCTGTAGAAAAAGTCTCCGATTCTGAAACGGGTTTCCTATAAGAAAAAAAAACTGTCTCAGATTCTGAGACAGTTTTTCTAGAAAAAGTCTAAGATTCTGATACAGTTTTTCTATAGAAAAAGTCTCAGATTCTGAGACAGTTTTTCTATAGAAAAAGTCTCAGATTTTGAGACAGTTTTTCTATTGAAAAAGTCTCAGATTCTGAGACAGTTTTTCTATAGAAAAAGTCTCAGATTCTGAGACAGTTTTTCTATAGAAAAAGTCTCAGATTCTGAGACAGTTTTTCTATAGAAAAAGTCTCAGATTCTGAGACAGTTTTTCTATAGAAAAAGTCTCAGATTCTGAGACAGTTTTTCTATAGAAAAAGTCTCAGATTCTGAGACAGTTTTTCTATAGAAAAAGTCTCAGATTCTGAGACAGTTTTTCTATAGAAAAAGTCTCAGATTCTGAGACAGTTTTCTATAGAAAAAGTCTCAGATTCTGAGACAGTTTTTCTATAGAAAAAGTCTCAGATTCTGAGACAGTTTTTCTATAGAAAAAGTCTCAGATTCTGAGACAGTTTTTCTATAGAAAAAGTCTCAGATTCTGAGACAGTTTTTCTATAGAAAAAGTCTCAGATTCTGAGACAGTTTTTCTATAGAAAAAGTCTCAGATTCAGAGACAGTTTTTCTATAGAAAAAGTCTCAGATTCTGAGACAGTTTTTCTATAGAAAAAGTCTCAGATTCTGAGACAGTTTTTCTATAGAAAAAGTCTCAGATTCTGAGACAGTTTTTCTATAGAAAAAGTCTCAGATTCTGAGACAGTTTTTCTATAGAAAATGTCTCAGATTCTGAGACAGTTTTTCTATAGAAAAAGTCTCAGATTCTGAGACAGTTTTTCTATAGAAAAACTGTCTCAGAATCTGAAACTTTTTCTATAGAAAAACTGTCTCAGAATCTGAGACTTTTTCTATAGAAAAACTGTCTCAGAATCTGAGACTTTTTCTATAGAAAAACTGTCTCAGATTCTGAGACAGTTTTTCTATAGAAAAAGTCTCAGATTCTGAGACAATTTTTCTATAGAAAAAGTCTCAGATTCTGAGACAGTTTTTCTATAGAAAAAGTCTCAGATTCTGAGACAGTTTTTCTATAGAAAAAGTCTCAGATTCTGAGACAGTTTTTCTATAGAAAAAGTCTCAGATTCTGAGACAGTTTTTCTATAGAAAAAGTCTCAGATTCTGAGACAGTTTTTCTATAGAAAAAGTCTCAGATTCTGAGACAGTTTTTCTATAGAAAAAGTCTCAGATTCTGAGACAGTTTTTCTATAGAAAAAGTCTCAGATTCTGAGACAGTTTTTCTATAGAAAAAGTCTCAGATTCTGAGACAGTTTTTCTATAGAAAAAGTCTCAGATTCTGAGACAGTTTTTCTATAGAAAAAGTCTCAGATTCTGAGACAGTTTTTCTATAGAAAAAGTCTCAGATTCTGAGACAGTTTTTCTATAGAAAAAGTCTCAGATTCTGAGACAGTTTTTCTATAGAAAAAGTCTCAGATTCTGAGACAGTTTTTCTATAGAAAAAGTCTCAGATTCTGAGACAGTTTTTCTATAGAAAAAGTCTCAGATTCTGAGACAGTTTTTCTATAGAAAAAGTCTCAGATTCTGAGACAGTTTTTCTATAGAAAAAGTCTCAGATTCTGAGACAGTTTTTCTATAGAAAAAGTCTCAGATTCTGAGACAGTTTTTCTATAGAAAAAGTCTCAGATTCTGAGACAGTTTTTCTATAGAAAAAGTCTCAGATTCTGAGACAGTTTTTCTATAGAAAAAGTCTCAGATTCTGAGACAGTTTTTCTATAGAAAAAGTCTCAGATTCTGAGACAGTTTTTCTATAGAAAAAGTCTCAGATTCTGAGACAGTTTTTCTATAGAAAAAGTCTCAGATTCTGAGACAGTTTTTCTATAGAAAAAGTCTCAGATTCTGAGACAGTTTTTCTATAGAAAAAGTCTCAGATTCTGAGACAGTTTTTCTATAGAAAAAGTCTCAGATTCTGAGACAGTTTTTCTATATAAAAAGTCTCAGATTCTGAGACAGTTTTTCTATAGAAAAAGTCTCAGATTCTGAGACAGTTTTTCTATAGAAAAAGTCTCAGATTCTGAGACAGTTTTTCTATAGAAAAAGTCTCAGATTCTGAGACAGTTTTTCTATAGAAAAAGTCTCAGATTCTGAGACAGTTTTTCTATAGAAAAAGTCTCAGATTCTGAGACAGTTTTTCTATAGAAAAAGTCTCAGATTCTGAGACAGTTTTTCTATAGAAAAAGTCTCAGATTCTGAGACAGTTTTTCTATAAGAAAAGTTTCAGATTCTGAGACAGTTTTTCTATAGAAAAAGTCTCAGATTCTGAGACTTTTTCTATAGAAAAACTGTCTCAGAATCTGAGACTTTTTCTATAGAAAAACTGTCTCAGAATCTGAGACTTTTTCTATAGAAAAACTGTCTCAGAATCTATAGAAAAAGTCTCAGATTCTGAGACAGTTTTTCTATAGAAAAAGTCTCAGATTCTGAGACAGTTTTTCTATAGAAAAAGTCTCAGATTCTGAGACAGTTTTTCTATAGAAAAAGTCTCAGATTCTGAGACAGTTTTTCTATAGAAAAAGTCTCAGATTCTGAGACAGTTTTTCTATAGAAAAAGTCTCAGATTCTGAGACAGTTTTTCTATAGAAAAAGTCTCAGATTCTGAGACAGTTTTTCTATAGAAAAAGTCTCAGATTCTGAGACAATTTTTCTATAGAAAAAGTCTCAGATTCTGAGACAGTTTTTCTATAGAAAAAGTCTCAGATTCTGAGACAGTTTTTCTATAGAAAAAGTCTCAGATTCTGAGACAGTTTTTCTATAGAAAAAGTCTCAGATTCTGAGACAGTTTTTCTATAGAAAAAGTCTCAGATTCTGAGACAGTTTTTCTATAGAAAAAGTCTCAGATTCTGAGACAGTTTTTCTATAGAAAAAGTCTCAGATTCTGAGACAGTTTTTCTATAGAAAAAGTCTCAGATTCTGAGACAGTTTTTCTATAGAAAAAGTCTCAGATTCTGAGACAGTTTTTCTATAGAAAAAGTCTCAGATTCTGAGACAGTTTTTCTATAGAAAAAGTCTCAGATTCTGAGACAGTTTTTCTATAGAAAAAGTCTCAGATTCTGAGACAGTTTTTCTATAGAAAAAGTCTCAGATTCTGAGACAGTTTTTCTATAGAAAAAGTCTCAGATTCTGAGACAGTTTTTCTATAGAAAAAGTCTCAGATTCTGAGACAGTTTTTCTATAGAAAAAGTCTCAGATTCTGAGACAGTTTTTCTATAGAAAAAGTCTCAGATTCTGAGACAGTTTTTCTATAGAAAAAGTCTCAGATTCTGAGACAGTTTTTCTATAGAAAAAGTCTCAGATTCTGAGACAGTTTTTCTATAGAAAAAGTCTCAGATTCTGAGACAGTTTTTCTATAGAAAAAGTCTCAGATTCTGAGACAGTTTTTCTATAGAAAAAGTCTCAGATTCTGAGACAGTTTTTCTATAGAAAAAGTCTCAGATTCTGAGACAGTTTTTCTATAGAAAAAGTCTCAGATTCTGAGACAGTTTTTCTATAGAAAAAGTCTCAGATTCTGAGACAGTTTTTCTATAGAAAAAGTCTCAATTTCTGAGACAGTTTTTCTATAGAAAAAGTCTCAGATTCTGAGACAGTGTTTTTATAAAAAAAAGTCTCAGATTCTGAGTCATCTTTTCTATTGAAAAACATTTATTTTTCTTTTAAAAATGGCTCAGATTCTAAGACATTTTGTCGAATCCGAGATTTTAGTTCGAAAACTTGCCAGAATACATGGACTTATCATTTCCTTAATCCTTATAATTACCATAAATTTTTGTAAACAAATTCAAACTCACTAACGTTTTGCATCTTCATCCCTCCTTTTCTCTTTTTCTCACTTTTTAATTTCTTCCTTTACTCATAGAAAATTCAATTCATTCTTCCACATTATATACAGGATGATATTTTGGCTTAACCCCATGTTATTCACTTTTGAATCTCTGAAAAACAAATTGTTCATTTAACTTAAATCGATCTTTCTAATATTAAAAAAAACTTACTGCTTTATTTGTTGATTTCTCCGTGTTTGTGCTGTCCTGCTATGACCAGTAAATGCGCGAATAACACTTTCCTATTTTTTGAACATATCTTTTTTATTTAAACTAATTTAGCAATGTGAAATTTTTAGTTTTTTACATAATTTTTTAATAATTTTAATGAAAGAAATTTTAATATTTTTCTTGACGTTAATCGTAAAACCCAATTTTATTTACATACGACTAATTAACGATCGTGATATCCAATTTCTGTTTTTTAAATGGTTACTTGTACTAGTAGTTGCAGGAACAGTTTTATTATTTTAATATGATGTTCATATAACCAATACATGGTTACTAAGACAGTTTTACGATTATATTGATATTTTTTCACTCATTAGTACAGTTTTTCTTCCTTTACTGTAGAAAATGAGTAAGAAGAAATAAATTACGTATTTAATAATATAAATTTGATAATTACAACTCAATCCCAACTACTCCGTTTTCTGTGTGTGTGGTTGGAGGGTATAACAAGCAAACGCATGGTAAAATGTTATAAGTTTTTGCATAATATACGAAAAAATATTGTTTAACGTTATTCCTCCCAAGCGCTTGGCAAAATATTTTTTTGCGTGTGGACACTCACTCAGAATTTTTCAACTCACAATCACGTGATTTAAATGAAAATCACTTTTTTGAGTCACGCAAATCACGGGACCAGCGACCATCTCCAATTCAAATACATAAACAAGAGACAAATGTATTTTCATTTGTTTAATCTATAACATCTGTAAATTTTATTTAAAATGAAGTGTCCACCCTTGAAAAAGTTTCCTTGTAGGTCTGAATCCAAAAAGTTTCAAGGCACTTATTTATTACCTTAATATAGTCACTTGACTTAAATGAAAATCACTCTATAACCAAATGATTTAAATGAAAATTATTTACGCTCACGCGTGAATCACGGGACCAGAGACCATCTCCAACTCAAATACTTAAACAAAAGGCAAGTGTCTCTTCATTTGATTCATCTATAACATCTGTAAATTTTGTTAAAAATGAAGTGTCCACCCTGAAATAGTTTCCTTGTAGGTCCGATTTCAAAAAGTTTCAAGTCACTTATTTATTACCCTAATATAGTACTTATTTTAAATGAAAATCTCTCTATAATCACGTGATTTAAATAAAAATCGCTCACGCATGAATCACGTGGTTTTTTGAGTCACGCAATTTACGGGATCACAGACCATCTCTAATTCAAATACATATACAAAAGACAAGTTTCTCTTCATTTGTTTCATCTATAACATCTGTAAATTTTATTAAAAATGAAGTGTCCACCCTGAAATAGTTTCCTTGTAGGTCCGATTTTAAAAACTTTCAAGGCACTTATTTATTACCTTAAAATAGGCTTATATTCTGAATTTCAAAAAAAAAATCGGTTAACATTTACGACCTGTAGAGCCTTTTGGCCAAAAAACCTACCATCTTGCCCCAGTGTGCACTGTGGGGCGGACAAAAAAAAATTAATTAATATTAACGACAAAACCTTTTGCATGCAAATACCAAAACCGATATAAGATAAATACCAATACTTATTAAAAACCGATACCGATTCGAGGCTAAAACCAATACCAATACCCAATACCTAAATAATTCAAAACCAATACCGAAACCTATACCAATTCAACAAAAAATGAAAACCAATACCTATACCAATACTAATATAATTTTAAAAACCAATACCAATACCAATACTTTTATCGAATTGGTACCCATCCTTGGTTGAAAGTCGAATAATTGACAACTCTACTATCCACACAAATTCTGTAATTTTATTGTATTTTGTTGGTTTATCACCGCGTATGAGTAACATTTTCGAAACTAACGAATTTTCGTTGCTCATACGCGGTGTTGACCCAATTAAATAGTAGAAAATTGCTGAATTTTTTTGAAATCCAATATTCAAAAGCGATTTTCTCAAAAAATACCAAAAATACCCTCCTACTTTTTTTTTCTGCATAAACAAACATTTCAACTAAAAAAAAAAAATAAAAAAAAGTGGCCGGATTTTTGAAAAATTTACCTTTTTATAACCTCCAACTACAGTATGGGGGTATACTCACTTTGTCATTCCGTGTGTAAAGCATCATAATATCGGTCTAGGACCCCATAAAAAATATATATATATACTAGAGTTAATTTTTAAAATTTGATCTGCGGATATCATCATTTTTTTGAAGGATTTAGGGGAACTAAAACGAATGGCGGTATTTTTTTGGAAAAAAAATCGCTCCTTGGGGTGGTTCAACGCATCTGAAAATGCGAATTTTGAGCTGATTTTTCAGCAGAGCTAAAACGGCTGAATATATCGGAAATCTGATTTCATCAGTCGATTCTACAGCAAAAAATAATACAATGGTCATTTTTCATACTCTTAAAAAAAGTTCCAAAAACCCACCACAGAGTGCGGAAATATAAGGTTTTTCCATTTTCTTTTTAAATTAATTTTTTAAATATGCACAATTAAAGGGCATTTGCAGCTTGACAAAATGGTACTAAATTTTCCGTTCTATCACTACCCGTTAAAAAGTTATCAATTCTCAAAAATGGACAAAAACACGTTTTTTGAGAACATTGACCTCAATTTTCTCGAAAACATGACGTGATAGAAAATTTGAAATCTAGATTCAGAATAAGCATCGAAATGTTAATCGAAAACAAGTTTTATGATCCCAGAATATCATCCAAAAACATCACAAAAAAATGCTCTCAATAATGCACAAAAAATTAGTTTTTTGTGAACTTTGACCTCAATTATCTCAAAAACCTGACGTTACGGAACATTTTGGAAACCAGATTTGGAATCAGCATTGAGATGAAAATCGAAAACGAGTGTCCAGACCGCGGAACCATCCAAAAAATTTTCAAATTTCGGTTAGTGTTTTATAATTTTGCCATTAGAAAAAAAACTTTGAAGTCTTATAACTTTTTAATGGGTTGTGATAGAAAGGTGCTTTTTGTACCAAATTTCTTAGCAAAATCTGCCTCTTCATCGTGCATGATTAAAAAAATAATTTAAATTTTAAAAAAAAAAAATCGATTTTTCCGCCCCCTGCTGTGGGTTATTGGAACTTTTTTTAAGAGTTCAAAAAACTGCTATTGAATTAATTTTTGCTGTAGAATCGACTGGTGAAATCCGATTTGCAATATATTCAGCCGGTTTTTCTCTGCAGAAAAATCAGCTCAAAATCCGCGATTTCAAATGCTTTGAACCACCCCAAGGAGTGAACATTTTTCCAAAAAGATACCGGCATTCTTTTTAGCTCCCCTAAATCCTTTAAAAAAATTATGATATCCGATAAACAGATAAAGTGACATAGTCACCAAACGAACTCTAATATATACATATGATCAGTGATCGATTCTAAAGGCATAATTACTTGAGCGAATACGGTTCGGAGACGTGTCAGCTGATACGTTAGCTTGTACTAAAATATATAGAAATAGGTACTTAAACGAATACGTGACGGTGGTTAGCGGCCGAACTTTAAAACGATACAACAGCCCGTCACGCTACAGCACCGCTACAGTAGCGCTCAAGTGCCTGGGCCTTAAGACATTTTAGCGATATACGTTCGTCTGTCCGTCTGTCTGTCCGCCTGTAGTTAACACGATACAGTCCAAAATAAAAGAGCTAGACTCCCGACATTTGGCACGAATATGTCTTACGTTCCTATGCAGGTTAAGTTCATAAATAAGCAAAATCAGACCAGGGGGAAAAAAGTTCCCCCTTGAAGAACTAAACCAACCTTTGAAAAATAGCACTTTTTACATGGTTTTTTTGTGTTTATGTTTACCAAATGTAACATTTTTATGCTACAAGAAGGTCAAAGTCCAGCATTTAGACCCAAAGAATTAGAAAATGTTGTTTTTTTCGGTCCGCCCCCCTTTTATGTTCGTGGAATATTTTTTTTTTTAAATAAAGACAAACTTGTATTTCTTTAGAGCAAAAGCATAAGAATGAATTTATAAACACATATTCGAGAGGAAATTTGCCCCCCCCCCAATTACCACTACCGACTCCCCCCTCCAAAAAAAAAAAAAAAAGCAAAACCCTCCTGCAACTTTTATTTTTATTTTTTTGCATGTTGGAGGGAATAAAAGATTCGGCACAGCCGAATTTAACACTCTTACTTGTTTAAAAATAAATTATTAAATTTTTTTTGGTTCTTTGTATAGAATTCAAAAAAAGTTTAAAAATACCAAAAAAGCTCTTTTATTTTGGACTGCATCGTGTTAACTACAGACGGACAGGAGGACGGACAGACAGACAGACAGACGGACGGACATCGCTAGAATGTCTTAGAATCGATCACTGATTTTAAGACATTCTACAATTTCATTACAAAGTGCAAAACACTTAAAAAGCAGGTACAATTATAAAAACTTGACATCGGCATATTTTATAAAAAAAAAATGTGTGCACGGACTAGGGCAGCCAATTTATTTTTTTCGAAGGTTCTTTATTTAGTTGTAGTTTAAAATAAAATTAGTTTTCTAAGGTTTCTCTTTCTTCTAATCTCTTTGAATATTTAAAGTTATGTGGTAAAATAAAGCATTTCCCACTTCACGACCGGGGTGTGAGTGTTTTTTTTTTTACAAACTTGGGTATCCCACGGCTAGTCTGAACCAGCTGTAACCTAAAAGTGCGAATACCACAAATTTTGTTTGTGAATACGTTTTTTGGACAACTAAAATCCAAATCTTCGATGGAGAACTTTTTGTAAAAATCGCGTTTTAATTGCTAAAAATAAAAGCCCTTTACTTTGAAAAATTTAAATGTATGGACTTAATAGATTTTGACCTCTTGATTTCAAATCTGCTTTCAAAATTGTTCTAAGTTACACCGTTTTTAAGATATTCGCGTTTGAAAGTTCCAAAACCTCCTAATTTAGTACTTTCTGTTGTTCCACTGTAACGTATTCTAAAGTTGACACCAACAAATTTAATAGTAAATGGACCTCCTTAAACCAAATCATCCATCTAACTTTTCTGGCAAATTCCATTTTCGAGATATTCGCGTGTTAGAAAAAATCGCGTATTTATTGGTTTTTATACCCTCAAACCACAGTATGGGGGTATACTCACTTTGTCATTCCATGTGTAACGCATCAAAATATCGGTCTAGGACCCCATAAAGTATATATATTTATAATCAGTGATTGATTCTAAGACATTCTAGCGTTCTGTCCGTCTGTCCGTTTGTTCGTTTGTCCGTCTGTCCGTATGTCCGTATGTCCGTCTGTCCGTCTGTAGTTAACACGATGCAGTCCAAAATAAAAGAGCTAGACTCACGACATTTGGCACGAATATATCTTATGTTAATAGGCAGGTTGAGTTCGTAAATGAGCAAAATCGGACAAGGAGGAAAAAAGTTCCCCCTTGAAGAACTAAACCAACCTCTAAGAATACCATTTTTATATGATTTTTTTGTGTTTTTGTTTAACAAATACAACATTTTTATGATACAAGAAGTTTAAAGTCCTGCATTTGGATCCAAAGAATTAGAAAATGTCGTTTTTTCAGTCCGCCCCCCTTTTATGGGCGTGGAATATTTTTTTTTTAAATATTGATAAACTTGTATTTCAAAAAGCATAAGAATGCATTTCTAAAAACATATTCGAGAGGAAATTTGCCCCCCCAATTACCACTACCGAAACCCCCCAAAAAAAAAAAAAAAACGCCCCTGCAATTTTTTTTTTGCATGTTGGGGGGTATAAAAGATTCGGCACAGCCGAATTTAATATTCTTACTTCTTTAAAGTGAAACGTTTTCATGAGAAATAGCCACAAAATGGAGCATGATTTTACATAAAATGGATCTCGTGATTCCAAATCCAATCTTCAAATTTTTCTAGATAGATTCGTTTTCGAGATATTCGCCTTTAAAATTAAAAAAAAATCGATTTATTTGCGTTTTTTGTGGCTCCACAGTAATATATTATTGCGGCAGTGACAAAAACTCGTAATGGGTTTTTTATAAAATGGACCTGTAGAATCCAAAACAGTCATCTAAAATGCTGTACCTTTATTTGTTTATGTGTTATTCGTGTTTAAAAATGTATGCAATTTCGTATCACACAAAATTTATTTTTTTATTTTTTAAACCGTTCAAATACGTTTAAATACTTCAAATCAGAGACCATAAAATGTTTTGAGATTTATTGAAAAAAGTCAAATTTAACTGTTCAAAAATATTTTTTCAAATAAAAATTAAAAATAACAGTTTCAATTGATTTATATAAATATCTGTTCAAAATAACAGAAATAAAAAACTTTTATAACTGTTATCAAAAACTCTTTGAGCCTTAAAAAGCTCGAGTTAAATCTAAAATAAACACATGCAAAAGAATCGTATTGACAGCTAATACTGCAATCAATGATTTAAAGATATAAACGTTGATTGATTTTTTTTTTAATAACTGTTATAACTGTTATTTACTCCAATAAATATTAAATAACAGTTATTTTAAATTGTTTGAACAAAAAGTTTTTAATAACTATTATTTTATACTTTTATGATAAAAATCAAAAAATAAAAGTTATTGCAAATTTTAACACCAGACATCTCTAGAAGTCCTTTCATGTATAAACTACTAAGTTTGGACAACATTTGTTTAATGATTTGTTTTAGTCAAAAAGACACATCCCAGCAAAACTTTGGTAATGGGTAGTGATTATATAACACATTACCAGGTAATGTACATACCTTATTTGTAGCATTATTTTAGGATGTCTTACCAAACATTTGTTCCACAACGTATTATTTTTAAGTGAAAAATAATGCATTACTAATAATTTGCTACGTAATGCATGATTATTGGAAAAAATGTATTTCATATTTGTTATTTGTAAACATTAAATCATGGATGACTTATATTTGGTTACATTATGTATTATTTGAAAGTTTGAAACAATGTATTATTTATAATTGGATGCATAATGCATTACAATAACATAAAAAATAATTATTTTATAAAAAAATGCATAAGTTTAAACTAGAGATGGGCTCACGACAGGAAATTTTAACGACACACACTCACGAGCATATTTTAGCTTCTTACACTCACTTACAATCACGTGAGTAAATTTAATACAAAATTACTTTTTCACTACTCGTAACACCTTATATATTATCTTCTGGTATGCTATATTCTTACATTTCTCGTAACCTATAAAATATCATATTTTTTACACCTTACTCGAATTCTTCGTTATAAATTTATGACTTATTTTATACCTTACTGGTATTCTTTGTGATAATGTGGATGCATTACTTTGAGTCTCATCGCCTGTTAAAATCATCAATGCTGCAATGTATAAAATAAGAGATCCTATACCTTATTTTATACCTTATTTGGTAATGTAAGTTTTGCTGGGAAGCTTTGCGTCTACTATATTAAAGTTTAAAATATTCAGCATGGCCGAATTTCCTTGCCTACAAAAAAATAAAACAAATGTTTTTTTAATATTTTCATTAAAATTTTAAAACATACAACTTTATTTTCATGTTTTAAATGTAGTTTTGAGCCTTGTTTGAATTTCATTTCATTTAATTTTATTATTTGGAATTATTAGATTTTTTATTTTTATTTTTAATTTAAGTATGTAATACATAATAGTTTAAACAAAATATTGTTGAATTATTGCAACTACATGACTAAATTTTATTTTTTTTATATATAATTTAAAGTTTAAATTTAAAACATAATAAATACTTAGAATTAGTTTAAATGTATAATAAAAAATTATGCTTTTAATTAAGTAAAAATTTAAAAATAAATTTTAAAAAATAATATCACAAATAAATGAAGGAAAATAATTATTATTTATGTTTTAGTTTATTTAATATAATTATTGTAATTTTTGTTTTATTTTTGTTTTTTATTAATATGTTAAACATTTCATTGCTACAATTAACTCTTTCTTTGAAAAAAAGAAAATACTTAAAGAGTAGATACTACTAAAAAAAAGTTATTATAGTAATTTTAAACATTTTTATTAACTTTAATTTATTTTATTTCTAAAATGTATAATTTTATTTTATAAACTATATTTAGTTACTTTTTTTAGTTTTGCGTATACATGGGTTTCATTATTGTTTGTAATATTTTTCTATTTTGTATCAATATACAACTGTAATCGACATGATAATTTTGATTTTAATTTTTATAAGTTTAAATAAAACCAATTGGAAATGAGTTATTAGAATATGGGGTCAGTCTTAGTGAAATCAATCAAAAATAGCTAAAAATTTTCGTGACCCCCTCCGATTTTTATGAAATTTGGTTTAGTTGTAACACTAACAAGGGAAGTATCTCAACCCTTATGAACCGATTTGCATGAAACGTAAAATATATATAAAAGAGACAATTATAAGGTTGGGGTGTCTCGGCTTATCGGCCATATCGGGGATTTAGGGGTTCAAATCATGGGTCAAAAAATGGCGAAAAAATCGTTTTTTGGATTTTTCAGCCATTTCTTTCTAAGAAACTATATGATGTTTACATATGAGAAGAAAGGTTTTTTTAATGCCTATCCAACGGTGGCATAACTTTGTAAAAGTTTGGCTTCGTTAAATACTTTTTTCATGAAAATGTGAAAATTTTGGGGGGTATTTATATGAAGACATAGAGCTACGATGTCCATATGAATACGAAATAATCTTTATTAAATTTAAGTCGACACGTATTTTTGCTCTAGAGGATATTCCTGTTAGTTCGTGAGTTATCGAAATTTTCCCGGAGGTCCATATGGTTTCATAAGGGGACAACGAAATTTTGAAACACTGATATGGCCAAAAAGCCGAGACACCCCAACCTTAAAATCGTCTCATTTATATATATTTTAAGTTTCAGGCAAATCGGTTCATAAGGGTTGAGATACTTCCCTTGTAAGTGATAAACTAACGCACACTTACTTTCAGCCCTCTACTTAAGTAAACAGTGGGCGAAAACACGGAGGGTCAAAATTTCCCCCAAAATCTCCCAGTCGCGACACTTTGCACCGTAAAAACTTAATATCGTTGGTTCTATTATAGCTAGAAAGCCCATTTTTGGTTTGTTTTGAAGTTCATAATATGCTCTACAAGACCTACCATAACCAAAAAATTTTCGAAAAAAAATAAGGGTTACCTCCCTTATTTTAAGGTCGTGATATACGGAGGAGAAAATGGGGAGGATGGTATCCCCCGATTTTTTTTTACTTGATAATCTTATAGAAAAAGCCCTAAAGAATATATTCTAAAATTTTTAAGTTGGGACAACAATGGGATCGCTCAAAATCAAAATTTTTCACAATTTTCCCCAAAATCTCCAAATCGCAACACTCTTTAACCTTAAAAATTTAATATCATAAGTGCTTTTGTAGCTACAGAGCCCATTTTTTGTTTGTTTTAAAGCTTATAATACGCTCTACAAGACATACCAAAACCAAAAAATTAAAAAAAAAGGAATTGGTGCCCCCCTTATTTGAAGGTCGTGGCAAAGGGTGGAGGAATTGGGGAGAAAGTATTCCCCGATTTTTTTTTACTTGGTATTCTCGAAGTGCAAGTCCTAATGAACATAGTCTACAATTTTTATGTTGGGACAACAATGGGATCGACCAAAATCAAAATTTTTCAAAATTTTCCCCCAAAGTCAACAAATCGCGACATTCTTGCACCTCCCATTGGAGTCCCAAGATAAAAATTTCAGAATATGCTATCTAGAACTTACTATTTAAAAAAAAAAAAAAAACAAGGTGAAAAAAAAAATTGGGGGATACTATCCCCCGATTTCCCCCACCCCTTGCCACGATCTTTTAATACAAGAGGCACCCCTAATTTTTTTTTGTGATAGTAATATTGTAGGGCATATTAAGAGCTTTAAAATAAACCAAAAATGGACACTCTAGCTACAATACAGTCCACGATATTAAGTTTGAAATGTGCAAGAGTGTCGCGATTTGGAGATTTTGGGGGAAATTGTGAAAAATTTTGATTTTGGTCGATCCCATTGTTGTCCCAACATAAAATTTGTAGAGTATGTTCATTAGGACTTGCACTTTGAGAATACCAAGTAAAAAAAAAATCGGGGGATACTTTCCCCCCATTTCCTCCACCTTTTGCCACGACCTTCAAATAAGGGGGGCACCAATTCCTTTTTTTTGAATTTTTTTTGGTTTTGGTATGTCTTGTAGAGCGTATTATAAGCTTTAAAACAAAAAAAAATGGGCTCTGCAGCTACAAAAGCACTTATGATATTAAATTTTTAAGGTTCAAGAGTGTTGCGATTTGGAGATTTTAGCGGAAATTGTGAAAAATTTTGATTTTGAGTGATCCCATTGTTGTCCCAACTTGAAAATTCTAGAGTATTTTCTTTAGGACTTTCGCTATAAGATTATCAAGTAAAAAAAAAATCGGGGGATACCATCTTCCCCATTTTCTCCTCCATTTATCACGACCTTAAAATAAGGGAGGTAACCCTTATTTTTTTTCGAAAATTTTTTGGTTATGGTAGGTCTTGTAGAGCATATTATGAGCTTTAAAACAAACCAAAAATGGGCTTTCTAGCTATAATAGAACCAACTATATTAAGTTTTTACGGTGTAAAGTGTCGCGACTGGGAGATTTTGGGGGAAATTTTGACCCTCCGTAATTTCGGCCCCTGTTGACTTAGAGGGCTGAAAATTTGCATTTGTTAGTTTTTTACGTAGCGTAAGAACTTAACCAAATTCTATCAATATCGGAGGGGGTCAAAAATATTCATGATTGATTTCACTAATAATGACCCTATGATTTAAATGTCTGATAAATTTTTAAGGCAAAAAGTTTTTCTTAAGAAAATATATCAGAAACGCGAATTATTACAAGAAAAATATCTCAGAATTTTAAAATGTTTCAACAGAAAAATGCCTCTGAAACTCAAAATTTTTCTGTTAGAAAAATATCTTAGAATTTTTCTACTGTAAATTTTTTTTAGAAACATGCACCGCAGCAAAATAGTTGGTCTGTTTCGCTACAACAAGCCAATGGTCATAGTTACTCGTTTCGGTTAGGTTATATTTGTATATGATTTGAAATTGTATGTTAAATTCAATAAATATTTTAGAAACAGAGAAAATTGCTGAGAAATTGGGAATTTTTTGTAGGAGATACATATATTTTAGAAACGGAAAATGTATCTTCCCACGGAAAAGTGTTCGTAGATGGGTACAAAGACTGACATTTTTTTAACGTTAAAAAAATTTTCTTTCGATTTTCAATGTGCGGAAATTTTTTTATTTTACTAGGTTTAAAATTTGGTGACATGACATAATCCCCACGAACATTGTCCCCATTTTCACTATAGGGATTCTGATCATTCTGATCAATTTTGACTCATTCCGGTCATAATAAAAATAATATGTAATAATAATTTAGATCAAATGATCAAGTGCTTTTATTTATTTTTCAAATTAATTACAAATCATTTTTAATAATTTTAACCTAACCGACAACTGGTAACAATGACCGTTGCATCATTCGAACCAACGACCCCTGCTTTATAGGATAACACGCTACCAACTAACCTACACAAGAGCCCCTCATTTCGGTTATAATCCCCATAATGGTAGTGGGGACCGAAAAAAATTTAGACATAATTCCAATTAAAAATGGTCATAATTCCCAGATTTATGGGGATAATAATCGCGTAACAAATGACCATAATCCCCATTACAAGGATTATGTCTACTATACTAGTTGGTCATAATCCCAAAAATTTTAATTTTTATTTTTGTATGAAAAGTTTTTTTGCCTTCGGCTGGGCTTGGGAATTACAAACTCCTCTCCGCAAAAAAAAAAAAAAACTGGGACCATGACCAAACTTAGTCCCCATAATATGAATGGGAACTATGACCGAAATAAATTCAGTCGTAATCTTAACAGTTTTATGAACGTTTTGAATATATTCATAGTGCATAAACACAATATAAGGATCATGATCATGATAGGGCTAAGAACCGGTCACCCTTAAACTTTTGTGGTATAAATTTGTGAACAATCGGATTAAATTACCGGGTGCCACACCCGGCGATCAAAATTTTAGATTTTTGAAAATTAAAAAAAAAATATATGTATTTTGTGTCCCTAGATCACAGTGAAGCCAATCTCTGACCAGAAAGGGAATGGCAATGGCAGTCATTTGACCACACAGCGTGCTTTCCTATAACGCAGTTTCCGGTAATTATAACAACCACCGTCGAAATCATTCTACTTGGAAGTGAAGTCAGCTCACTAAGCATCTGATTAAGAGAATTCTGATTCGCGGTTTTCGAGATTTCGGTGTTTGAAATTTGCACAAAACGCTAAAAAATTTGTTAAAAAAATTTTTTGACCCTTTAATGAGGTTGACTTAACTTGAGCCGAATCAGGACATTTGAGACCATGGCGCCCTTCGATCAAAGTTTTGGATTTTAAAAAATGTTCACCAAAAACTTTAATCGAAGGGTGCCATAGGTTATGATGGTTTGATTTCTTGCTAGATCTAGGAAATAGTCAATGGAAAAAATTTTTGAGGTTTCTTAAACGAAGAAAAAACCACAATTTTTTAGTAAAATTTTTATATTCGTATTCAGCAAGCCAAAATTAATAAAAAAAATAAGTAAGAAAATTATAGTCGGTCAATACCTACCATATAATACCCTACACAAGAGATTCCCGGAAAATGGGTCCCAAGTTCAAACATGGACCGATTAGATCAAATTTGAGTGAAATAGGCTTCTAGTTGTTGACAATAAACCGCTTTAACTGAATATTGGCCGAAATTTTTACATGGGGAATAAGTCCAAAAATAGTCCGATGATAATCAGATTTGATAAGGTTTTTAAGGTACAAAATTTTAATTAATATTTTCTGTTTTCATGAAATTTGAGAGATTTATGTGAAAATCGGGAAGGTGGTTTGTATGGGGGCTATAAGAAGAATTGGTCCAATTCCTTTAAATTCGAAATGGAGATTTGTGAAGACAAAACACATTTGCCAGCCAAATTTTGAAAAGATACCTACTATAATACGGTTATTAGGGTCATTTGAGCCAAAACTAAAAAGGACCTTTCTATGGCGGCTAGGTCTAAACATGGACCGATTTTTTCCAATTTCTATAGACTTCATCCTTGGATCGAACCAATATTTCGGGTAGTTACAAACATCAGCACAAACTCATTGCACCCTGTGTGTTGTAAGGTATAATAACACCGTACTACAGTGAAAAAATACTTCTGATGTGACATAGTAAAGGTTGTTGGTCTTGTCGAGTAGATCACAAAAATGCCCATTAAACTTGCCAGACACCCTCAAATTTTGGAGTGTAATTCAGAAAATTTTCAACCGATTTTAAATTTTTAAACTGTTTTGGATAGAAAAGGGATAGGGCTTTCCATGTGTGTGAATTGGTCAATACGTAAAAGAAAGATATCTATTAATTTTTTTCAATAAAATTTATAAAAAATTTTTGAAAATTTTTCGAGTTTATCGATTTTTTTCTGCTATAGTTCGTTTAACAACCTTTATATATTATACGCGTTTTTTTTATAGAAAATTTAATTCTAATTACGATAAGCTTTATCCTGAAAATAGGATAATAATTGACAGAATTGTGATAATTTTTCTAAAAAAGAAAATTAAGATTTTGCAGGAAATCGCCGTTCAGATAACACAGGCAAAAAAAAAAAAATTTATCAAAAATGGTCATGTACAATATTTTTAAAGGTTTTTGGCGCGCTGAATCCGAATCTGGCTTTTAAATTGCTCTATCTCGTCAGGTTTTTGAGATATTTAACATAAATTGATATATCAAAACCTTAATATGATAGCGCAATTTCAAGGTCAAATTCGAATGCAGGAGGTCAAAAACCTTTAAAATAATGATACGCGACCTCTCAGTATGTTTGTTTATTTTTTTTTTTTGCCTGGGTTATCCGCACGGCAATTTCATACAAAATCTTAATTTTCTGTTTTAGAAAGTTATCACAACTCTGTCAATTGTTATCCGATTTTTTTTTTTGGCATAAAGCTCATCGTATTCACAATTAAATTTTCTTTAGGAAAGCGTTTATTAATATAAATGTTGTTGAACAAACTATAGCAGAAAAAAAAACGATAAACTCAAAAAATTTTCAAAAAATAACAAAAAATTAGATATTGTTGAAAAAATCAATACATATCTTTCTTATATGTATAGACCAATTCACACACATGAAAAGCCCTATCCTTCTTCTATCCAAAACAGTTGAAAAATTTAACATCGGTTGAAAAATGTTTAAGTTACACGTGGTTTAGTGAGAAAAGTCCACAAAATTTTTTTTTTGACAATAACTTTAAAATTTGAGGGTGTCTGGCAAGTTTGATGGGAATTTTTGTGATCTTTTCGACGAGACCTACAACCTTAACTACCTCATCAAAACAGTTGAAAAATTTTAAATCGGTTCAAAAATGTTTAAGTTACACGTGGTTTAGTGAGAAAAGTCCAAAAAAACTTTTTCTGACAATAACCTTAAAATTGGAGGGTGTCTGGCAAGTTTGATGGGCATTTTCGTGATCTTTTTGACGAGATCTACAACCTGAACTACCTCATTTTAAAAGTATATTCGATTTTGTGTTTTTTGTAGCGTAGTGTAATTTAAAAAATCCAAAATATTGGGGAAATTTTCCAAAAATCAAAAATTTTGATCAAAGGGCTTCCGAGTTTTTTTTCATATTAAGATTCAATGATAGATAGCCTCATGCTTTTTAGTGATTGGTTTAACAATTTTCTTTCGTCGGAGTTTCAATCAAAAAATTGATTGAAACTGCGTAAATAAAATTCGTTTTTAATTCTTTCTGTGAAGTTCTAAATCGGATGAAAAGCTTTTTTGCCACACAAAAAAATGCTCGTTTAATGTTCCATTTAAGAACATTTTGCACCGGGTCAAGAAAAAAATTATCAGAATTTATTCTCTAAGAATGGTGCAGAATTTGTAGAATTTTTTTAAAGTAAAAATATTTAAAAATAGAATTTTTATAGATATGTAGTGTCTCTAAATCAAAAAATTTTCCGATAGAAAAAATATCTGAAAATTTATTAATGTTTCTTTCGGAAAAATGTCTCAGAATCTGAGAGTTTGTCTGCATGAAAGATGTTTTAGAATCTGAAAATCTTAAAATTTAAGAATGCTCTACAGGAAAAATTTTTCAGAATCTAAGAGTTTGCTTGCTTGAAAATTATTTTGGAGTCTAAAAATGTATCAATATTAAAAATGTTTAAAAATCTGTCTTACACTTGTTACAAATTTTTGTTTTATTTTCTGAAAATACTCTCTTCTCTTTCCAATTGGTTATTAATAAATTTTTATTTTATTTCTTAATTTTAAAATATTTAAAATATTTTAATTTTTTTAAAGTCATATCATATTATTTACATAGTTTCTTTTTGTTAAGGTATTTTAGTTACTTGGAATTTATTTTTCTCTAGTATACTTACTGATTTTGCAATAGCAGTTTTATGTTTAAATTTTTAATACTTAGAAGACTTTATGTTGTATTTCAAATTTATTTCTGTTTAGTTTTTACTACATAAAAATATTTTATTTTTTATAATTTTTTTGCTTAAAATGAGGTTAGATTTATTTTTTTACGTATACTTCAATTTCGTACTTTTGTAATTTTGTTTTAATATTTTGGTATAGATAATTTTATATAATTTAAAATTTTGGCACAATTTTTATTTTGTGTTAATGATAAAACAATGTTCTGATTTAAACATATTTTGTAAGAAATAAAATTTTTGCATAAAATAATGATATAGTGTATTTTGTCGAAGCTGCTTAGAAAAAAATAACAGGATGACCGTGTGTTGTTTTGTCAGCATAACATATTTGAAAGAAGGTGAAATTCAGTTCTATTAAAAATTTTTTACGTTAAAAAAAAAAAAAAAACTTCCCAGTTCTACCCTCGTATCTCATTTGTTTTTTATCTAATCTAATAAATTTTATAAATTTCCTTTTTTCGTTTTGAAGATATGCCTTCTATAACTTAAACAGATTAACCTTCTAACCGGCCATTTTTGTTTTCCAATAAAAAAAATATTTTTACGGTAATTTAGGCACGGAAAGTTCATTTCTGTACTCAGAAATATCAAAAACTTAGCGGCTTTCCGTCCATATTGTTGGTACCCCCGCCTAGAGGCGGTCTTGTCAAGTAACGGATAAAAAAATATATAAAAATTACTTAAAAATTTTAATTTTTTTCTAACAATTTTTGTTAAAAAATATTTTTTTGAGTGAATTTTTTGTTTTCATATAAAAAATAAAGAGATAAATATAAAAAATAGGATTATTAAAGAAATTGTGTAGAATTAGAAAAAATCAAAATAAAAATGTTTCAGAAATAACCAGAAAAAACCATCTAATGGACAAGACCGCCTCTAGACGGGCTATCCTTCTAGGCATCTCCTGGAGTATCCTTGTTAGTAATCTATTGACCAAACTTGAAAAATCACTCTAGAGGCTTTGATCTACGCACCTGAATTTTTACCCTTGATTGACATAAATGATAATTTGATGCATTTTGGGTCAATTTTGTATACCCCGTCTAGAGGCGGGGTAATTGTGCCAGCAGAATTTGGAGCCAACTGAAAGGTTCGATTGCAGTAACCGAAATTTTCGGTTTCGATTACCAAAATTGATTTGAACCAACAGAAATTAACCTATTGAAAGCCTATTTCGGTGGTCACAACAAAAAATTGCGGTTGTTGCAGTTGAATAAACCAGTTGGGTGTAAATTCGGCTGTCAAAATAATCAGTTTTTTCTGTGTATAACTTTTACTCCTCTTATTTTTACATGCCCCTACACACAAACAAAAAGCTTCATTAATATAATGAAACTCATCATAAAAGTTTGTCATTATATTTATGAAATGTTCATAATTAAACATATTATCTATGAAACATTTCATTATATTTTATGAAAACTTCATTAAAAAGTTTCATTGGACGAACTTATATGACAAATTGCTTTACAGTTCTTTGAGTGTACATTAGGGTTATAACTTTTTGCATTTTTTGTAAATATCTTACCTCCCAAGGTAAAATCATGTAGGGCATGGGGAATTAATAAGAATTGCGTTTTTAGTTTTTCGCGATCGTTAAAAAAGTTCACGCTCCAAATGCATTGAAGTTTTTAATATCACTACGTTACAAAAAAAAAAAAAATTTGTTGTGTCTCAAGATCTGACCATCATTTCTATATATTTAAGGCATGCTGATTTCAGTGGTGAAGTCCGTTTTTGAATCAGTGGAATTGCAATAATATTTTATTAAAAAAATCGTGAAAAAAATCATTAAAGGCATTTTAGAAATGGCTTTCGGTTCGTGAGGTTTTTTTTTACCGAATTGAACTGATATTGTTTTTTTATCATTAATACAATATTGCCCATAAGAAAGATCCTTGGGAGAATGATGTCCAAAAAAAGTTATAACCCTAGTGTACATACAGTGCATTGTGTTTGTGTTAGGAAAATAGGTTATGAGGAGGAGGAACGAGTGAATAATAGTTATGAACATCTATATATATAATTTCCCAATTTGTGTGTTCCTCTTTTTTTGTCTATCCAGAGCTTTTTGAAGCCCACTGATGAGCTACAAAGCTGAAAATTGGCAGACATATAGCTAAACACTTGGGGCAGATCCTAACGTAGCCGGATTTTCGATTTTTTGCCTGTGGGCGGAGAAATAAGCGGGATAGTGGGCGTGGAAAAATTCAATTTTTTGACGTTTTTGCTTAATTTAAAGCCCCCAAATGACTTAGGAAGCTAAAAATTTCCTAGAATATAGTTCTAACGATGCCGCATATCCCCAAGTAGTCGAATTTAAAATTTTCTCAATGTGGGCGGAGAATTGAGGGAAAAGTGTAGTGGCAAAATTTAGATTTTTTTAACATTTTTACTTCTTTTGAAGCCCCCAAATGACTTAGGAAGCTGAAAATTTTCTAGAATATAGTCCTAACGATGGCGCATATCCCCAAGTAGTCGGATTTAAAATTTTCGCAATGTGGGCGGAGAATTGAGGGAAAAGTGGCGTGGCAAAATTGGGATTTTTTAAAATTTTTAAAAAATCCCAAATTTTTAAAAGCCTCCAAATGACTTAGGAAGCAGAAAATTGCATAGCATATAGTTCTAACAACGAAACATATCCTGAAGTAATCGGATTTAGAGAAAAAGGAGAAAAAGAGTAAAAGGGGGCGTGGCAAAATTGTGTTTTTTAATATTTTAACTAATTGGAAGACCCCCAAAGACCTATGAAGAGGAAAATTCACATTTTCGCTTATTTTAAAGCCCTGTAATGACTTAGGAAGCTGAAATTTCCTAGCATATAGTCCTATCGATGAAGCATATCCTAAAGTAGAATTTTAAATTTTTGGACTGTGGGCCGAGAATTGAAAGGAAAATGAGGAGTGAAAAAATTGGGATTTTTAACATTTTAACTTCTTTTGAAGCCCCCAAAGGAAGCGGAAAATGCATAGCGTATAGTCCTAACGATATAGTTATCCTGAAGTAATCAGATTTAAAATTTCCTTATTGCGGACGGAGAATTAAAAGATAAAAGAGCGTGGAAAAATTGGGTTTTTTTAATATTTTAACTAATTTGAAGACCCCCAATGACTTAGGAAGAAGCAAATTGGCATGTATATAGTAGGTTTCATACGGAAGACCAACACGAACCTGGATTTTTGATATCCAGTGTATGTGTGGAGAATAAGAAAGGCAAATGGGCGTGGTAAATTTATTTTCATCTATTTTCTGTATGTATATATTTTTTTTTTTTTTTGTATGTTTCTCTTATTTTTTGTGCGCCTTTTGAATCTCATTGATGGACTTAAAAGCTTAAATTTGGCATGTATAAAGTAAAACACCAGAGACAGATTCTTACGAAGCCGGAATTTTTGCCTGTGGGCGGTGAATTACGGCAAAAAAGGGGACTTGGCAAAATTATTTTTTTTAACATTTTAAAGTATTTTTAAGCTCCGCCCCAATAAATTAAGCTGAAAATCCCTAACATGTAGTCCTAACTATGAAGCATATTCTAAAGTAGTCCGATTGACCTTGAAAGATGAAAATTGGGATGCATATGGTTCGGACTATGGCATGAATTTTGTTCAGTTTATATAATCTGTAACGTAGCCAGATTTTCGGCCTTTAAGACAGGGGGAGTGGTGGAAGACGGCGAAATTTAGTTTTTAAACATTTAAACTATTTCTGAAACCCCTAATGACTAAGGAAGCTGAAAATTGTAAAGCATAAAGTATTGACAATGGATCATATCCTTATGAAGTCAGATTTAATATTTAAACTGTGTACGGAGAATTATAAGGAAACATTTAAGTGAGAAAATTGTGTTTTTAAACATTTTATCTAATTTTAAAACCCTTCATGACTACGAAAGATAAAAATTGCCATGTATATAGGAGTGATAATGGGACAGATCTAACGATTAAGGGCGGAGAGACGAAATGGGCGTGCTAATTTTGTTCTAAATTTTATCAATAAAACCCTTTATACTCATTAAATTTTTGTCCAGTTTGGGAAATATATTGATGTAACTCAATCTAGCAATATTAAAATTTTGAAGCACAAACATAATTTTTTATAAAGTTTGGTAAAAAAATAGAATTATTGAGAAAAGTGAATTGGTGTTCCGCCTGGCAGGGACAGGCTATTCGACTAGTTTAGTATAAACTTTATTGATCGTAGTTGACACGGAAAATTTCTGCGGGGAGTGAATTTCACATACGATTAGAACGACTGAGAAACGAATTTTCTTTGTAATGTGTTATTGGACAGTCGACAATAAACGGATACGATCTACTTAATTGTCGAGTATTGCGAACAAACGTCCTAGTCACAAGGATAAGTTCACTCATCTCAGCAGAGCACTAACCATGGTAATATCGGTAGACCAATGATGCACAACCCACGTTTGGCGATGCTTAAATAAATCAATAGAGTTGGATACTTTCGTTGATAAGCTTCAACTCGCTTCGTTGCGTCCGGTCCGAAAACTTTAAAGTTGTAGTGAAACTTCTGTCGGATATTGACAGTATAAATAGTAAGGAGATCAGATGGAATGAAATAATTTTTGTACCGTTTTAAGAAACCGAGGCACTTGAATGCTTTTTTCGGCACTTGAAAAATATGTTGGTTTTAGCGAACATCACATTGTATTTTCATCAAATGTGATTCCTCAATTGTTATACTGCCCGTGAATATATGACGTTGATTTCACAGATCGTCTGTGGGTCAACATACAACATTGGGTCTTGCGAACATTAAAAACAACCCTATTCGCCAGATCCTACTCGAGGATTGAAGAATGGTTATGATCAGGGAAACCTAAAATATGCAGTATCATGTTTTTTTCTGCGCATTGTTTTGATATATGGGTAAGGTATTTATCCGTTTCAGAAGATTATAAGAAATCTGGCGTCGATTTGTTAGAGCATATATTGGCATATTTTAGCCTTAAGAGCATATTTTTGCATATTTTAGGTTTAACAACATATTTTAGCATAAGAGCATATTTTTAGAGCATTTTTTAAATTTTTAGAGCATTTTTTCACTTTTTAGAGCATTTTTTCAAATTTTTAGAGCATTTTTTTTTAATTTTTATAGCATTCTTTTCCGTTTTTTAATAACAACATTTATTTTTAAATTTTTTTTAATTTTTGTGGGATGTTTTTTTTTTTAATTTTTCAAGTGTTTTGAAATGTTTCATTTGGTTTTGTTTTCTTGTCATTTTGAAATGTCTGGTAACTCTGCTAGAAAAAAAAAAAAATTGAACAACAATTTCAAACTTTTTCCCCTTTGGCCTGTTCTTGCCTCTTATCGGTACATGAAACTATGTTTTCTTTAGTTTAAGATCTGACTCTAACTACCCCACATAACGGTATTTTTTGGTCTATTCTCTAACAAATTGTAAAAAAAAACCGTAAAAAAGGGGACACAATTTATTTTAAGAGCATATTTTTATTGTTCTTAGAGCATATTTTCCGTTTTTAAGGGCATTTTTTAAGCGCATAAAACGTGTTTTTTAGAGCATATTTTTGGTTTCCCTGGTTATGATTAAGTGTGTCACTCATCTTCTGTTTCATGGTCTGTACAAGGCTTGGATTGTGAGCGAAAGAAAATAAATGACTAATGTTGATGTCATCCTCATACGAGGTTGAATAAGAAGGTCGTTAAGAAAATAGTATGAGATAGAACGAAACCTTGTGGTAGCTCTGAATTACGCGGAGACTCGGTCAATGAAACTGCATCTATAGCAACACTATGAGTGTTTTCGAGGAAGCATGATATAAATTGAAAAAAGTTATTACCGACAGCAATCGTAATAATATTTCCAAAAATGCCTTGGAAATATTCAGACCCATTATCATACTCCATTCAAATTGCTGTATGGATCGACTCCAACGATCCGTAAGGAACGCTAATAGGTTTCCCGTAAAACGACTCCTACACTCAAAATAATAACTCTGTTAAATTACAGAAAAACTCTGCAAATTTAACAGAGTACACCATACTTTTCCAGCTAACAACATTTCTTCGTAATTTTACTAAAAAACTCTGTAAAATGATTTTGACAAAAAAAAACTGTTAATTTACAGGGTTTACAGTAAAATATTGGTTAAATATGTAAGCTTTTTGACAGACTCTGTAATTTTACTTAAAAACTCTGTAAAATGATTTGGACAAAAAAAACTGTTAATTTACAGAGTTCCTAGTAAAATATTGGTTAAAAAAACCACCATGTAGCAAAGAAAACTATGTAAATTTACATATATTTGTAAAATGCATTTGATACAAAAAAAAAAAAAAAAATACAGAAAAAACTCTGTAAATTTACAGAGTTTAGTTAAATGCATGTTATTTAGTAAAATTTTTATAAGATTTCTGAAACGATTTTTTTGATAACTTTTTTGCTACTTTTTCAAATTTTTCTCAAAAAAAAAATATACAGATAAAATTTTGATGTTTGGCAACAAAAACAAAATCTACTCAAAACAGAAAACTTTGTTATAAAAAACTACGAAGTATTTTTCTTAAATCTGTATTTTAACAGAAAACTCTGTTAATTATCTGTAAAATTAAGATTACAAAGTAAAATGTAATATAACAGAGGAAACTTTGCTTTTTTTGTCACAACAAAATACAAAGTATTTTCTTTAAATCTGTATTTTGACAGAAAACTCTGTCAAATATCTATTGAATTGAGATTACAGTCATTTTACAGAGTATTTTACAGAGTTATTATTTTGAGTGTACGAAAGCCATACTGTCTATCGCATAGAATTGAATTAGACTCTATTTATTTTACAAGATAAAAATTATCTCCATAACTCTTGAGAGCGCAGAGAAAATTGCAATTTTTTTGTTCAGTAATTACAATTGAAAGGTCCAGAGCCACCACTTGACTCTCAGCAAATATGTGTATGGTTCGACTTCAATGTTCCGCAAGGAACGCTAAATTCTCATCTAGGAGAGTTTGGGTGTGTTTTGCTAAGTTTTCATACCATAATAATTTAGTCAGTGTATATCTGTCTTAATTCGTACATCTGTTAAACCAATTATCTCTGAGTCAATCTATACACTCAAAATAATTACTCTGTTAAATTACAGAAAAACTCTGCTAATTTAACAGAGTACACCATACTTTTCCAGCTAACAACATTTCTTGATAATTTTACTAAAAAACTCTGTAAAATGATTTTGACAGAAAAAAACTGTTAATTTACAGAGTTTATAGTAAAATATTGGTTAAATATGAAAGTTTTTTACAGAGAAAACTCTGTTATTTTACTATAAAACTCTGTAAAATGATTTGGACAAACAAAAACTGTTAATTTACAGAGTTTCTAGTAAAATATTGGTTAAATAAACCACCATTTAGCAAGGAAAACTATGAAATTTACATATATTTGATGCAAAAAAAAATTTACAGAAAAAACTCTGTAAATTTACAGAGTTTAGTTAAATGCATGTTATTTTGTAAAATTTTTATAAGATTTCTGAAAAAAAAATTTTGATAACTTTTTTTGCTACTTTTTAACTTTTTCTCAAAAAAAAAAAAAAAATACAGATAAAATTTTGAGGTTTGGTAACAAAAACTACTCAAAACAGAAAACTTTTTTGGTTATAAAAAAATCCGAAGTATTTTGCTTAGATCTGTTTTTTAGCCTAAAAACTCTGTTAATTATTTGTAAAATTAAGATTACAAAGTAAAAAGTAATATAACAGAGGAAACTTTGTTTTTTTATCACAACAAAATACAAAGTTTTTTCTTTAAATCTGTATTTTTACAGAAAACTCTGTCAAATATCTGTTGAATTGAGATTACAGTCATTTTACAGAGTGATTATTATGATTGTAAGAGCATCAATTACATCGCTCAACAAATCCGATGTTTTTGGCTCCGGTTTGAAGTTTCATATAAATTTTTTAAAGATTTTGACTCGCTGATTTAGGGTTGCCAGACGTCCCGCATTTGGCGGGATTGTCCCGCTTTTCATAACCGATTCCCGCGTCCCGCGCGGGATTCCATATTCCCGTTTTTTTTGCAATTTTCTTAATAACAACTATTTGTTACTTTAAAAGCCTAAGTTTTTATAAGGCTTATTTGTAAGCTTTTGTTAAATTGGTTTACCTTGACGCCCAAATGATGGGGATTAAGAACCTTTTTATGGAAAAAATAAAGGCCTATTCACACCTAGGGTTGCCAGTTACTAGAAGTCTAATAACTGGAAAATGGAAAATTTTCAGCTGGATTTTGAAAAAGTAACTGGACCCATACATACTTTTTTTATAATTAAAAAAAATCAATTGATTTACATATGTGAGACACATATTTTTATTTTGGACTACTTTTAAAATATAACATGAATTAAATGGCCGTCTCTTATTGGCCACGGCAAATGTGCCGTTTTTAAGTATTTCCATTACTATTTCAATGGTCTGAGAATCCCACAAAAATAAGACCAGAGTGGTCAGTTCTGTAAATCAGGCTGGCTAATTAAAATTTTCTGGACGTAAGAGGTTAAAAAAGGGCGACAATAACAGACCCTCATTTGCAGATTTGGCCCCACCAGAGTTATTTTTTGGGGTTATTTGAAAAGTTGAATGTACGAAAAATATCCTCAGATCATCGACGAGCTCAAGGAAAACATTCGTGCCGAAATCAACGTTACACTACCCGAGATGTTCAAAAAAGTAATGAAAAAGAGAGTGAAAATGTAGCAAAAAAAAACACATTTTGACGTAACCAAAAGATACATTTATGTTTTATTCATGATTTATGTTTTATTCAAAAAGTAGTCAAAAAAAATGTAAAATATACTACTGTTTAACAAAAAAATAATTGTTAAAATTAAAGAAATTCTTTTTTAACTAGACAAATTATATTTTAACTGGAAACTGGACCATACCCAAAATAACTGAGAAATCCAGGCCATTCCAGGCCGTCTGGCAACCATATTCACACCTGAGGTGAAATCTCGTTCGAACGAGATTTCGATCATATGTTCTGCATCAATTTATACACAACCATATGATCGAAATCTTGTTCGAACGAGATTTCACCTCTGGTGTGAATTGGGTATGACAAAAAAGTTTACAATCTTACAGCCTAACCATAGAAAAATAAAATATATTTAAAATCAGCTTTTAATTTTATTTCCATACAAATTGTTTTTGTTTTTAAAATCGACTTTCAAAAAATGTATTGAAAATTTGAAATTTAAAATAAAACTTTAGTTAAAATACACCAATACCCCGGTTTGCGTCGTTAATTGGGACCGGAGAAACGCGACGCAAACCGAAACGACGCAAACCGAAGCACGATTTTCCATACATTTGTATTGATTTTCATTTAATTGGTTCCGAGATTCATAATTTTAGCAAAAAATTAGATTTTTCAATAAAAAATGCAATTTTTTTGTATGTTTTTTTTGAAAACCGTTTTAATTAAAATAAAAATATAACAATTCATGAGAAAAACGTAAAAAAACATAACATAAACATACAAATATTAAGATAAAAATATAAAATTCATAGTATAAAAGCAAGTATGAAAGCAAGCTTTGTATAAACATTTTCATATTAACGACGCAAATCGAAGCACTAACGACGCAACTTCGAAGTCATGCTACGCAAACTGAAATATAAACGGGAAATCCCCTTTTTTTGTTTTAGCTTTGTACACACATTTTTATATCAACGACGCAAATCGAAGCACTATCGACGCAACTTCGGAGCCATGCGACGCAAACTGAAACCAAAACGACGCAACTTCGAAATCACAGAAATTTGAAAACGACGCAACTTCGAAACGACGCAAACCGAAGCGACGCAAGCCGGGGTATTGGTGTAGACTTTTTGTTTTCTTGTGGTAAAGGCCTTAGTGTTAGTTTGAAAAAAAAATTATTTTTCAAAAAATGTACGCCAAAAGGTGCACAATATAGAACACATTCCGGGAAAAATATTTATAAAATTTCCATGGAGTAATTCTGGTCCAGCGTTGTATCTTCAAAATGGAAATGTGTGTACTAAAATTTACTTTAGCTAAATTAGTCTCTAAAGCAGCGCGAAAAAAATGCTTTTGAGCAACAAAAACACTTTTCCTATTTCAAAATGCACTAGAGGTTGGTAGTCTCTATTTAAAACAATAAAACTCGACAACATGTTGCTAAATTTTTCAGTTTTGTTCATAAAAATATTTTTGTCCCGCGAAATTTTTTAAAATCCCGCCATTTTTGTAATTTTCGGGAGTTTGTCCAGCATTTTTGAAATAAAATTCTGGCAACCCTACGCTGATTCCAAATCTGTGCTCAAAATTTTTCTATTGTGCCATTACTAATTTTAACAAACTAAATTAGTAATAGTACAGATAACATTTAGAAGTTTGCTGAATTTTAATTACTTAAAATTTTGTTAAAATCATGTTTTTAGCAGAAAAATTTGCTTAAAATCTTTAGTTTTTATTAAATTTATTTAATTTAAAAATAGTTTAACAAATTTTCTTTTGAGTGTAGTAATTATTTTCCGTTTATTATATTTTTCACCTTGGATAATTAATATATCACTCAACGATGTTACACATGCCGCTCATAAATTATCACAAACAACAAAGAAATAGAAAAAAAAACATACAACTCATAGTAACAACTTTCTTCCTTAACAGACAACAAAAAAAAAAGCACACTTGCCCACCAACACATGCACAAAAAAAAAATAGCAAAAAAATACTGGTTTAACTAAAGAATTTTCTTTTTTTGTTTTAACCCACACCCCTTTTTTGTTATTGCTTCAACGTTTGATTGTTTTCGTTTTTTTTTTGCACATTTTTCTTTATGAGTCTTCGTTGCTTTGTTGTTGTTTATTATAACGGGTTGAAAATACAAAAACAAAACAAAAAAGAAAAACCCGTCAGTGTATTGGTAGCATCGAACAACATGATTTGGCATTTCATCACTCTAACAAAAATTGTTGCTCGAACTATATAGCTTTCTCTTTCATTTACATGTTTTGTGATTTTGCAAAATGATGGACAGCAGTTCATCAAAAAATACTATACAAACAAACAAACCAAATCATGCATTGTTGTGTAGGTACCATACACCGAAACATGTGATAAAAAGAGTATGGGAGAAGTCTCATACTCTCAGAGTGATGAATGGAATCGCGCATATCAACAAAACATCCAAAAGAAAATTTAAATTGTTGACGCACATTTCAATCATGCACTCTTTATCTTTTCAATTATGCATAAGTAAGAAAGAGATGACTATAATTATAAGAAAAAGAGTAATAAGTTTATATAAACTTTTTTTTTAAAGGAGAACCAGTTTGGATAAGAAACATAAAGCTCTTATGAAAATGATATGAAAATGATATGGCATTGAAATATAGTGTTTCAGAAGGTAAGTTTTTAAGAGATTCCATAAGGAATTGAAACTTTTCGAATGGAATGAAACATGCTCCTTAAGGAGAACTTTAAGAGCTTTTGTTAGAAAAGGGGAAATTGTTCCCCTTTTAAGAGTGTTGCCAGAGAGAAAAGTTTCTAAGAGTTTTAAAGAGTTGTTTTTTGTTTTCACAACTCTTTAAAATGATCTTTAATTTTTCCTTAATTCTCTTAAAACCTGTGTGAGTTTTTTTTTAACCACTAAAATTTATAGAATCATATTTTGTTGTTATTTGGTATGAGTGTGTGTTTGAAAGTCATTATAATTGATTAATTGTCTATGAGTGGGTGTTTAAACTAAAGGCTTCTTGTTAAAATGCTTCTTTATTGTCTCTAGTCTCAGGAAAAAATGTACTGACATACGTCTTTAAATCAGAGGTTTCCAAACATTTCAATTTTATATACGATATTTTTATATTTTTAGCGACGGGAAAACAGTTTTTTTTCTACACTTTATACAACAGTTTTGATTTGATAATAAAAACCACAAAAACGTTCGATATTTGGAATAGCAATAGTAACTGATTTATAACTCCAAAAAAAACAACAAACCTTACAATAAAAAAACAATTTTATAAGGAAAAATACTGTAAAAAATATTGGAAAATTCCTGCGATGCTAAGTTTAAAAAAACAAAATTGCCATGTCCCCTTCAAGTTTTATTTAGGTTACAATAGGTTAGGGGTGGCGGAGCTCAAAATTTTGAACTCCTCGCATAGACCGGCTGGTCCATAGCAATACCACATGTTCCTTCAGCGACGAAGATAAAACGCGTTAGTCCACATTGCAAACAATTTAACGAACATAAGGTCCATAACTGCGATTTCTACCAGATTCTCAAATTCTGCTTTGACTAAAATTTGTTTGCGATGCCTGGCAATGCGGGGCATTTGCACAGGGTATGTTCAACTGTTTCATCCGCATTCGGTTCTTCACATCTTCTACAATTGGAATCAGAGATGTGTCCAATTGTTCTTGCGTGGAAAGCAATTAGGCAGTGTCCCGTGACCACTCCCGTGAGTAAACGACATTCCCTTCTGTTAAGAGGAAGTAGGTAGCGAGTTCTTTTGGAGGATTATTCAGGTAATTCTACTTGTACTTAACTCTCTACATTTCCTGTTCGCTATGGAAATACCCTGACAATCACTTCTCGATCTGTAGTACTGCATTGGGGGTTCAATATGAACGAAATCCCCTACCCCATCTGCACCCAGTTTTGCAAGCTCATCAGCCTGCTCGTTCCCGTCTACTCCCTTATGTCCTGGAACCCATATTAGAAAGACGAGGTTATTGCTGGATAGTTTTTGAAGATTCTCGTAGCATTTAAAGATAACTTTTGATTTAATACAAAAGCCTCTTAGAGCTTTTAGTGCAGCTTGGCTGTCGACGTAAAAGTTTTGTTTAAATTACCTTTATTTTCATCGAAAATCGACTGTAAAATGAGTAGTTTCAAAATAACCCGCAATCTAACCATTTTGACTTTAAGTCCCCACACAAACCTCCCTCCTGATATTCACATATCGCTCATTTACGAACCTTTTTTAAGTTTCGTGAAAAAAGAACAAACATTTATTATTGATTTTTCATGTACTTTTTCAATATGATCCTTTTTAATATTTGCAAAAAAAAATGCAAGTAGTTATATCCCTAATATAATAACGAAATTTTACAGATGTAATCTTTTAAAACACGTCTCAACATCTATTCCGCCGAAAGACAAGTCGCGGTCAAGTCCCTGGAGTCAATGTTTCTACACACAAGATATCTGTTCGTTTACCTTGCTACAATCTACTCATTTTTACTACTTTTACTACAGCTGGAAAATTTCAATACAAAAAGTAAACAAAAATTTTCAGTTGTAGTAAAAATAGTAAGATATTTGGGTAAACAAACAATCGTAAGATCTGCCCTTAACTGCTGCACGTCTTTAAATGAGATGGCCAAGCAGTTTGACATACGACTCATATGAGTCTAAGGCCACAGAGATATTTCAGAGAATAGCAAAGCCAATAAGATTGCAAGACTGAGCAGCCACTTACATCCTAGCCTAACACGCCCCAAAACTCAACCAAAGAAACTTGCTTTAAACTATACTTTAACAAGTAAGAGTGTTAAATTCGGCTGTGCCGAATCTTTTTTACCCTCCAACATGTAAAAAAAAAATCGGGGGCGTATTTTTTGGGAGGAGGCTTCGGCGGGGCAGTGGGGGACACCTCCCTCTCTCGAAAAATGTTTACTAATTTATTTGTTATGCTTTTTGCACTAAAGTAATACAATTTTATTATTGTTTAAACTATTTTTTTATATCCACGCCCTAAAAAGGGGGGCGGACAAAAAATAAATAAATTTTTTAGTCCCCTCGGTCCTAAAGCAGTACTCTGAACTTCTTTTTGCATACATTAGTTAAATAAAAATATACAAAAACCCGTAAAAAAAATCGTGTTCTTCAGAGGTTGGTTTAGTTCCTCAAGGGCGAACTTTTTTCCCCCTGGTCCGACATATACGTGCCAAATTTCAGGAGGCTAGCTGTTTTATTTTGGACTGCATCGTGCCATCTACAGACAGATGGACGGACAGACGGACATTCACAGAATGTCTTAGAATCGATCATGGATCAATAATATATATACTTTATGGGGTCCCTGACCGATATTTCGATGCGTTACAAACGGAATGACAAAGTGAGTATACCCCCATACTGTGGTTGGAGCGTATAATAACTTGACTCTTGTACATGAAATTTCAATTCTTTGATATGTCTTATTTGATATATCTTTTTAAAACTACACTTATTTACGATTAGAAAATTTCCTTTGCACGAGTTCTGTAAAAAGTCCGTACTTCACCAGTCATGAGAACATTTCCAATGAAACAACGTGAGCAACAAATGTAAATTTTTTTTTTTCCATTTGTTCTGTCTTCTCTCATAACATATTTCTCTCAGGTGTAGATCCCGGTGTAAAGTTTTTACGATTTTTGCACTTGAATTTTGGAACAACCGCTAATTTAACACTTTTTTGGTCTCCCAGTAACGTATTCTAAAGTTGCTTTCACACAATAGGGATATATTCAAAAGTATACCTTGTCATTCCAATGCAGTCATCCGAACACAGAATATTTTAGAGAACCACTGGAACATGTTATTACACAGACAAAACAGTTTAGTTGTGCAAGCCGAATTTAGAGTCAACTGCATGGTTTTATATCAACAACCGAAATTTTCGTTTGCAATAACCGAAATTTGTTTATAACAACTAAAATTCTGTTGGTTCAAATATCAAAATTTCGGCTGTTGTAATTAAACAGTTTTTTCTGTGTGAGTAGATGTCACCAAATACGAGGGCAGATCAATAATTCCGTGACTTTTTGAACTTTTATGAAATGCAACACTGCTCCCATCATATTAATAGATCTATTAATAGACTACTGTCAAATTTTGAGCAAGTTCCGTCATTTACTTTGCATTTAACAGCTGTGAACCTCGTGACTTTTTCAATATGTGAATTTCCAGTGCTCATTATACATTATTTTTTGCAAAAAAAAAAAACGTCAATCAAACCTAGGAAAAGCTTTATAAATACTATGCAGACTCTGCACCATTGATGTCAGTGGTAGAAAAAGTGGTTTGTTGACTTTCGTTGTGTTCAAACAAGTACAAATGACGCTCAACGTTCTGGACCGCCAATTGAGGTCAATACACCCAAAAATGTCGAAAAAATCCACGATATGGTGTTGGCAGATCAAAGAGTAAAAGTGCGTGAGATTGTTGTTTCCATAGGCATGTCTGAAAGATGGGTGCCGCGTTTGCTCTCAATTGACTTTATAAACGTAATCGTGTTAAACCTTCAAAAAATTGTTTGGAGGTGTTAAACCGCAATTCGAATGAGTTTTTGAGGCGTTTTGTAACTGTGAATAAAACATGGATTCCTTACATTACTCCGGAGACCAAGCAGCAGTCTAAGCAATTTGCTTCTCCGGGTGAACCGGCTCCGAAGAAGGACAAGGTAAGTTTGTCGGCCAATAAGGTGATGGTTTTTTGGAATGCACGCGAGATAATGCACGCGAGATAATCAACATCGATAACCTTCAAAAGGGAAAAACAATAAACGGCGAATATTATACAAATAAAACGACCCGATATGGCCAAGAAAAAAGTTATTTTTCATCAATAATGCACGAGTGCACATGGGTGCAGTTTCAATGGCAAAATTTAGCCCCGTGTTAATATTTCCTATTTCCAAACATAATGAAATGGCTCGGTGGAAAAAGATTTAGCTCCAACGATGAAATTATTGATCAAACAAATGCCTGGTAGGGATACAAAAATTTGCGAAACTTTGGACTAAGTGTATTGAGCTAAAAGGAGATTATGTGGAAAAGTAAATTTTTGTTTTGCAATAAAAATTGTGTTTCATTCGAAAAGTCTAGGAATTATTGATCTGCTCTCGTATAATTTGAGATGGGGTAAAATATGCCAACAAAATTTTTATAAGTATTTTTTGCGGAAAACACCTAAGAATTGCTAAACTATAGGTTTTTTACAGCAAATATCTCAAAAACGGTACTTGCTACAAAAATTTGGGTATTATATTTGGAATTGGGAGAACATGTGTTACGTTTCACTGGGATGTTTTTAGTGTCAAACTGTATCTTTGAAGGTATTTAACCTTAAACCGAACTTCAAGGGATAAACATTAAAATCCACGTGCCACCAGTTGGGAACCCCTGAATTACAGAACATTTTCCATAGACTTTTTTTTTCAGGCAATACTTTTGGTATTTTTTTTATCAAATATTGACCGCTTAAAGCTCTTTGGAGGGAATTTACACGCTGACTTTTTACTTGGATTAAATTAGTGCCTTTTATTGTGGACAAATGGGGGAGAGAAGTAATTGGGTTAGGAATTCTGTTCTTTCCTCGTTCTGTTCTTGCCTCGTGTTGCAGGCATGACTTTAACCCAAGCAAAAAAAAAAAAGTCTACATGTAAATTCCCTCTTGGAAAATCAATTTTGTCTTTTCTTAAATTTTAAAGTATTAAACAATGGCGCTCTGTGCTGAGCACATGTTTTTTATTTGTTTTTGTTTTGGTCAACTTCTACTAATACGCCTGTTACGTCTTGTCTATGCATGCTGCCTTTTTTTTTAAATTGCAAGTTTTAACTTGCCTCGGCTGATTGCTGCTTGCATGCATGCTCACTCCACAACATTGTGTTGAAAATTGAAAATGAATTTCAATTAATTTGTGTTCGTCTCTGATACGTTTGTAAATCGGATGGTTTAACTCTAAATGTTGTTCTGGCTGGTTTGCCAGCTGAATGGATGGCTGGCAGACAGACAAACAGACCAGGCAGGCAGGCCGTCAATTGTATAGTGGCCATATAAATAAGATTTGCCATTAAAAATAAATGAAAAAAAAAGTTTACGAATGTGTAAGTTAGTGAGGAGGAGCTTGCATGCTTGGGGTACCTGTTTAGTTTTTTTTATATGTTTATGTTTAAATATTTGTATATTCAGACAATATTTTGTTTTTGTTCTTTCTTTTTTTTTTAAAGGTGAGCAAGTAGTTTAAGTGTGGCAATTAATTGTGTATGTGGTGTGTTTATAATCATATTTTTTTGCGGTTTTTTTGTATACATTAATTTTACGCGTTTTTTTTTGCATAGAATTTTATTTATGCATGTGGGAGTGTTAAGAGTTTTTTGTTCGTAAAATTTATTTATTTTCAGATTAGATGAGATGACTTATTGCTGAGATTAATAGTAGAAACCCCAATCAGTATTCTGTGTGTTTATAAGAATATTGATCTTTAAAATTAAACATTTGGAAAAAGAGCAAAGTGATTTATCATGATTTATATAAATCACTTGAATTTAATGATCTTTGACATTTGTTTCCAGGTCATTCTATGAAATGTAAACATGTTGGTTATAGGTTTGGATTTCTAACATCCCAGCAAAGTTTTCGTTTCCAAAAAAACTGTTGTTTTAACAACATAAGAATACTTGCACAGAACGTGTTTAACTTTCGTTTGATTAATATTTTTTCAAAACAGACAAATTAAATTAGAGAAGTGGGGATATTCTTGTGAAGACCCTAATAGAATCATCTTGTTCATGGATTTTTCCATCATATTATGTAGTGCGATGTCAAAGTCGTCTATGTTCCAAAACTAGAGAAAGGAGACAACTACACTTTGTTTTAGAGTTTTATTATCCTTGAAGGAGTGATTGAAGATTGGTTCATAAGATTGGTAATACTAACCCTAAGCTCCTTTATTAACCAACGGTAGATCTTGTGGTTCGACACACCGCAATCTTGTATACCATATCAAGAAGTGTGGGCGCTTTTTGTAATTCTTCCTTTGATTCAATGAGGGATTGACTGAAAAGCATGTAAGTATAGAATATTTTTGATTTCCTCTACAAAATTTATATCTAGCGTGAACACACCATAAAAGTGGAACGTTGCATGGGAAGTACCATGCAGGATGTGGTTAACTGGTTAGGCATAATGTCTGCACACATTGACTCTGTGGTCCATGGAAGGATTAAGTGCCTTCTTATTCTAACCATTACACCAGTTTGAGTTTTTAAAGAATCTCTTTAGATGTATTTCGACATCCGACCACTCAGATGGATCAAGCAGTTGCTTGGATCCCAACGAAACGAGTATAAGCCCAGAAAGAACTTTTCAAGAGGCTGAAATAACTTTTCCCGATGTTTAATATGCCTTTGCACAATATAACACCTTGCATTGAGTTTGGTAGAATGTTCAGCTTGATCTTTCTGATTAGGAACTGGTGCAACCCACAAGAACTGCTAGTGGATTACCCCGTTATTTGAACAAAGACGGCTAAAGTACTTCCAATGGCTTGGGATCTACACCTTTCAGATATTATCAATTGTATTTTAGAAGTTATCAATTGTACTTCAGAATTTATCAATTGTATTTCAAATTTATCAATTGTATTTCAGAAATTATAAATTGTATTTCAGAAGTTATCAATTGTATTTCAGAAATTATCAATTGTATTTTAGAATGTATCAATTGTATTTCAGAAATTATCAATTGTATTTCAGAAACTAAATTTCGTAAATCAATTGGAAATTTCTGAAATACAATTGATAATTTCTGAAATACAATTGATAAATTCTGAAATGCAATTGTTAACTTCTGAAATACAATTGATAATTTCTGAAATACAATTGATATTTTCTGAAATACAATTGATAATTTTTGAAATACAATTGATTATTTTTGAAATACAATTGGAAATGTTGTAGTTGGTATTTTACAATGACATACGAAATCGGTCTTTCAGTCGGAAGTATGTACTTTTTTAGACGCGCCGTCTTGGATACTTGGGAATGTCAGGAATTGGAATCGCCAGCTACTTCATTTTTCGAAAATGTACAAGCTGATTTTCAAATCACTGGAGCCAATGTTTCTGAAAACAAGATCTGACCTTAACTGCCGCAGGTCTTAAAATTAGATGGCCAAACAGTTTGACATACGACTGATACGGGTCCTAGGGCACAGAGGCATTCCAGGGAATTGCAAAACCAATGTGCTTGCAAAACTGAGAACTACCTTGCAGGTTCCAACGGAATTGGAATGTTTTGGTATGCCTCTAAAAACTTGCAAGCAAATATAACGGATTTGTTCCGCGATAGAGACATATCAGAGATGGGCACACGAATGGACATGTGAGACTACACGACAGATATGGCCATCTCATAATTAGAAGAGCGCAAGTGGGCTGTGTCTCTTCCAAGAGAAGATATTATTTGCTGTGGTTTTTGTAATTACCGGACACTGGCTTTTAGGAAATCAAGCTGAGAATGGATGGTTGGGAGTTGAAAACTAAAGAAGACTCTATCAGCCATTGCCCAAATTCTGGCCAGAGATATTCTTTACTGGGATATAGGGAGTTGTTCGATCTTTCTGGTAAGCCGGATGTGAAAATCCAATATCTTAGTGGTTTCATAAGAATCTCAAATTGTTTTAACGGCAGAGACTAGTAGGGGAACTCCATAACCGACCCATGGCATCACAACGGATTTTAGAGTCTACGTGTGCTGAGGTAAAGTGTCAGCAGCCACTTACAACCTAACCTAAGAACAGACTCAATAGAACATCATAGGGGAGGTTAGGTTAGGTTAGGTTGTAAGTGGCTGCTGACGTTTTACGTCAACACACGTAGACTCTGAGGTCCATTGTGATACCACGGGATCGTAATAGGTTTCCCTACTAGTCCCTGTCGTTAAACCAGTTTGAGCTTCTTATGAAACTCCTTAGATGTTGAATTTTGACATCCGACAAATCTGAAAGATCGTACAGCTCCCTAGATCCCAGTGAAGCAAGTCGCTGACCAGAAAGTGCCGGGCAATGGCAAATAAAGTGTTCGATAGTTTCCAACTCCTCTTCATCCATGCAACTTCGGCAAAAGTCATTCGACGGCACATTTAACCGCTCTGCGTGCTTCCCTATAAGACAGTGTCCGGTAATTATAGAAACGACCGTTGAAATCTCTCCTCTTGGAAGCGATATCAGCTCACTTGTGCGCCCCTGATTAAGAGAAGGCCAAATCAGTCGTGTTGTCTCACACGTCCATCCATTTGCCCATCTTTGATTAGTCTCCGTCGCAGAACAAAGCCGTAGGTTTTGCTTGCAAGTTTCTAGAGGCGTACCAACACATTCCAATTCTGTTGGAACCTGTAAGGTAGTTCCTAGTCTTGCAAGCTCATCGGCTTTGCAATTCCCTGGAATGTCTCTGTGCCCTGGGACCCATATGAGTCGTATGTTAAACTGCTTGGCCATCTCATTTAAAGACGTGCGGCAGTTAAGGGCAGATCTTGTTTTCAGAAACATTGAATCCAGGGACTTGACCGCGGCTTGACTGTCAGTATAGATGTTGACTGCGGTTGTAGACAAGACATTGCAGCTCAACCAGTCAGCCACTTCTTTTATTGCCAGCATCTCTGCCTGGTAAACACTGCAATGATCTGGCAATCTACGAGCCAGGCTCAACCCAAGCTCTTCCGAATAGACTCCAAAGCCCACTTGTTCGTGCAGCCTCGATCCATCTGTGTAAAAATTTATGGTAGCTCCACTACCCGGAGTATCCCCCATCCAAGACTCCCTGGATGGTATCATAGTGGTAAAGTGGCGCTCAAAGAGGCTCAAAGAGGGAGCACAGTCCACATTTTGTGGTATTGTTATCTTTTTCAAGATTGCGCTATGGCCACAATCACTGCTCCTCCATTGCAGCGTGCTATTAAGTCGAATTGCCGACGCAGCCGCATACTGCCTACCCAATATGTCCAAGGGTATCAGGTGAAGGAGGATTTCTAATGCAGCCGTAGGTGTAGTACGAAGAGCACCAGTGATGCACATTGACGCCATTCTCTGTACCTTCGTGATAAAGACAAAGTTCGCTTTTGTTTCCAAAGCAGGCCACCAGACAATGATTCCATACAGCAAAATTGGGCGCACCACTGCTGTATAGATCCAATGAACGACTTGAGGGCTAAAACCCCATCGTTTTCCAATGGCCCTTTTACAGGAATACAAAGCAATCGTTGCTTTTCTCACCCGTTCCTCAATATTACGCCTGAAATTCAGCTTCCTATCTAGAAATACTCCAAGATACTTGGCTCCATCTGAGAAGGTGATTTCAGTACCGTCCAGAGAAATAGGATCAAAAGCAGGAATCTTATTTTTCCTTGTAAACAAAACAAGCTCTGTTTTACCAGGATTAACTCCTAGGCCACAGTCTCTTGCCCATTTAGACAGATCTTTCAGAGAACCCTGAAGAATGTCCCGCAATGTTGGCAGATGCTTCCCCTTTACCGCTATCGCGACATCGTCAGCATATGCGATAACATGACAACCACGTGCTTCTAGAGATAGTAGCATTGAATTCAGTGCCAGGTTCCAAAGAAGCGGCGAAAGAACACCTCCTTGTGGTGTGCCCCTATTGACAAATCGAGATATGACGGACGCTCCCAATTCAGACGTTATACGTCTATTGGCAAGTAGGTTTTCCACCATTAAAACGATTTCACGCTTTACTCCCAGACCAGACAATGCCAATATTATCGATTCTGGAATGACATTATTAAAAGCCCCCTCAATATCAAGAAAGGCCACCATAGTGTACTCCTTTACCGAAAGCGATCTCTCGATGGTACCAACGAGCTCATGAAGAGCTGTTTCCGTTGATCGTCCCTTGCTGTATGCATGTTGCTTTGTCGAAAGCAACCTCGGGTCAATCACTCTACGCAAATATGAGTCTATCATTCGTTCCATTGTCTTTAACAAAAAAGAAGACAGACTAATTGGTCTGAAATCCTTCGGAGCTGTGTGGGAACTTTTCCCAGCCTTCGGGATAAATACGACTCTGGTATCCCTCCATTTTAAAGGAATATACGACCAGTTGATGCATGCTGTGTATAGATTATACAGCAACGGGGCTATATAGTCCAACACTTGCTGCAACTCAGCCGGGATTATACCATCAGGTCCCGGAGATTTATAGGGCCTGAAGCTTTTTATCGCCCAGATTAATGTTGGCATATTTATTATTTCCGAAGCAATTTCAGATGCTTGGGCGTCAGAACGTTCCAAAGCTTGAAACGGCGTCATGGAATTGCCCGGAAAATGCGTGTTTAAAAGGAGATCCAGCGACTCTCCACTGGAGGAAGACCACACCCCATTAGGATCTTTCAGGTATCCTAGGGTGCAAGGAGAAGAAGCCAGAACCTTGCGCAGCCTGGATGCCTCAGAAACGTCTTCTATGTTTCCACAGAAGTTTTTCCAAGAATCACATTTGGCATTTCTGATCATCTTTTTATAACTCTTAAGTTGCAGCCTGTATGCAGACCAGTCCTCGTCCGCTCTTGAAAATTTAGCCTTATTAAAGAGCTTTCTGCAGGAATCTCTGCTCGTCTGCAACTCATTTGACCACCATAGTGGCTTTTTTTTCCCTCTAGGCTTTGCAGAAGGGCAAGACGCATCCAGGCACCTATTACAAACATTTGTTATATGGTCAACCAGACAGTCAATTTCCGCTAAACTATGCGGTTCAGATAGGGGTACTTCATCCAAAAGCAAAGAAAAAGTCTCCCTATATTTCACCCAGTTTGTTCTTCTCAGATTTCTAGAGACTGTCTCAACCGGGGCACGCTCCCTGAGTAAAAACTCAATGTACCGATGATCTGAGAAAGAATGCTCTTCCAAAACTCTCCAGTCATCAATTCTATCAGACAATGTATCTGATACAAGTGTTACGTCAAGAACCTCTTGCCGCGTACTTGTAACGAAAGTTGGTTCACTACCCTTGTTACAAATATACAGGTTAGTGCTTAACAAAAACTCCAAAAGTGATTCGCCTCTATCATTTGTGTCTGTACTACCCCATATCGAATGATGTGCATTAGCATCACAGCACACTAGTAACTGGTGTCCCCTAGATTCAGACTCCCGAATCAGACCGCCAACCTTCTCCGGGGGTATTGGCCCCGGATTAGGAAAATACGCAGAGGCGAGCCAAATAGATTTCCCATGAAGCTCTAAGCTAGCCGCTGTAACATCCATATCACTAAAAGTTGATAAAAAGAATATATTTAAGCCATTTTTCGCCAAGATGCAGGCTCTTGGTGAGCCCTCACCTTTGGCAACCATCAACTTAAACCCAGGGGTCTTCAATCCGCAAACCCTGCCACCCCGCACCCAGGGCTCTTGGATAAAAACCAAGTCAACTGCTCCTGTCGTCAGGCGCAGCAATAGTGCAGCTGAGGCTGCCTTACAGTGATGGAGGTTTATTTGTAGGAACCGCAACATCTTGCTTTTTTTCCACCATCCTTTCCACCACCGTGTTATTGGCTTCATCCTCCGTGTTATCATAGAGGTCGCATTCGTCCCCAGATTCGGTTTCGAATAAGCCAGATATGTGTCCCATCTGTTCTGAATCGGAGGCAACAGAACTCTCCGAATTCCTCACTGCATGGGCCTCGTCCTGAATGTCACCCATAGTGGCATCAGCTTTATCCTCCGTGCCATCACAGAGGTCGCATTCGTTGCCAGATTCGGTTTCGAAAATGCCAGATGCATCTCCCATCAGCCTAGAATCGGTCAGCTGAATATCAACCTTTTCCAGATTCTCCTCCCCAGCCGACTCTGCCACTGGCTTGTCTGCTTCCAAAATAGGCTTCTGGTCGCCCTTGTAGACATTGACTCTTATATGAAAAAAGCCAAATCTAATAATGCCGTCAGTCCTGGCTAAAAGCGGAAGCGATTCCTCATTAACCAAGACCACTGCTTGACGACGAGCGCCCTCCATCTCACCCAATCTGGCAATTTGCCAATTCTGAGTTGGAAGGTCAGGATTGCAGACTTTTATCATCTTTAGAATCACCGCAGTGTCACTTGTAGCCATTGGGATCCATGCATGAGCTCTGGGTTGCGAGGGGATATCATGTTTTTCCACAACGTCCAGTCTGGCTCCAGGCCATAACTCTCCCACTTGGCTAATGGCAACCTTAAACACGGCTGCGGATCTTTCGTTTCCAAAAGCAACGAGTTTTACTCGCCCCTGATACCAACCTGCGTTGACAGTAGTAGGGAGAAAATCAGGCATACTCTCAAGAAGCCTATAGTAGATTTCATTTAGTTTAGTTTCAACTAAACTCCACTTGTCCCTTGGAATACTACAATCCCCATTTTGCCTGTTTATCACAGCCCTAACGAAGTTACCTTTCACCACTTCACTAAAAGACTGAGTCCAGACGTTGCCGGTCACCTTAGATCTTTTAGGTAAAGGTTTCTCGTCGGGCGAGCGCAACCTTTTACCAGAACAAGGTCTAAAGTTTGTGAACCTTGAAATTAACTTAGGCCAGAGCCCTAGGTTATTAAAAGCTTGACGCAGACCATCGTCTAGAAGAGATTTTGACGGCAGTTTTTGTAATTACCGGACACTGCCTTTTAGGAAAGTACGACAAACGATTATATGTGCTGTTAAATGACTATTGCTGGAGTTGCATGAATGGGGCGGAGTTGGAAACGAAAGAACACTTTATTTGCTATTTCCCGTCTATTTCTGGTCAGAGGCATGATTCACTGGGATATAGGGATATTTGTGATTTTTCGTATGTCAAAATTTTATATCTTAGGAGTTTCACAATTAGCTCAAATTGGTTGAACTGTAGGGACTAGCAAAAGAACCCGATTACCTTCCCAATGGATCTCAGAGTCTATGTCTGCTGAAATAAAGCTTCAGAAGCAGGACATCATGGGGAACGCACCTGACATAAATCATCGTCGTAGCAACTCACATATTATAACAAATTTTTGTATAGAGGGTTTAAAACGAGTTATTGTTCACGAATAGCAAACGTTTTGTGATAAGACCAGATGGAGAAGCCGCTATCTGAATCTGAATAAAGATGGGTGACTTGCCACATCGGTTGTGCGAATACAACGCTTATGCTCGTCACAACATTAACCTCAGGAACATTGTGTATTAATGGGAAACTATATCAACCACTTTAAAAAAAAAAACATGTCAGATCCTTTGTGTAAATAATGTCTTGGGGATAAGAAAGCACTAGTGCACTTTGTCTGTTGTTGTCCAATATTCTCAACAGCATGGTTTTTGAGATCTGATGTTCTGTCATCAATGGACATAGCACATGGACTTTGTTACCCTAACTTTCTTACATACATATGTTAAAGTAATTGGAAAAATCTGACCAAGTACTTTTCAAAAACTTTTACTTTTCTTACCCCTTCCGGTTTTCCAAAGTGTTCTCTGTTTGCGTTACAATAGATTTAAAAGAGTCGAAACACCATGAACCAACATGACATCAATCTAGAACCCGGTTAGCAAAAACCTTTTGTACTGGGTCAGATGCAAGATGAAGCACTTAAGTTTTGAAGAATCAGTTCTTAATATTCTATTCAAAGAACCAGTACTAGTGTCGCGAACCTGATAAAGTGTTAAATTACGGGTTTTTTATAATAATGGCCTAGAGTTGAAAAATCCTGCCAATAAATAACAACGGAACAGGTATAATGATGTTTAAAAATATTTTTAGTTTGAGAAAAACCCCTAACTATTTCTACTTCCGTGCATACCAAATCCTCTGCTATCTGGTGGACTTTACTCAGTTTTTTTTATATTTTGACGGCTACCTATTCCCATTCATTGTAATAATAATTCATAATTTTTAGACGAAAACGTATTCATGACTTTGTAGGTCTTGTATCAAACCTCTGTTAAAAGAATTTTAGAACCCTAAAATTTTTAAAAAAAAAATTAATATCCACTCCTGTTTTAACTTTTCTAAGCAGCTTTCGACAAAATTACTTGATATTTTCTTAATTTCTATACTAAAATATTTTTTTTGCATCATAAAGTTATATCTATACATACATATTTCTTTTATACAATTTCGCCTGAACTTCACCGAAACATCTTTAAGCATTTTTACTTGATAGTTGTTTAGCCAATTCGGTATACTTTAAGAATTTTGATTGTGGACTTTCATCATAAGGATTGATGTTGGGTGTTGTTGCAATACTGGACGGTGGTGTCGATTCTAAACGATGTGTTGCTGGACTTTTAGCGGAAGTCACACTTTTGGGAGAGGTCATTGATTTCGGTGAGTTAGCTGTCAAGCCGCCTGGTGATTTTAGGTTGCTAAAATCCGATGGTTCTTCCTTGACAAAATGAACTTTAGATAGATGATGACGATAGGCACCCTTTGAGCTGAATGGTGTATCACAGAAGGAACATTTAATAATGGAATCGGCTGTAACAACAGCGTCATTGCAAGCCCAGCTAAAGGCCAACATGCTAGCACTACTACCACTGCCAGCACTATTACCACCACAGTTATTAGACGAAGTGGAACTAGAAGATGCCGAATGTGTTTGCATATTGTTGGATGAATTACGTGTCTTGGTTGCTGGCGTATCAGTAGTATCGCACAACTTTTGTAACGCAGCCAAAGGATTTGCATTAGTCTTCTTAGCCACTACAGTTGTATTATTATTGGATTCTATGTTAGTTGAAGAATTTATCGTAGTATTATTCATATTATTAAGATTGTTAAACATGGAAGATAAAGCATTTAAACTACTTGGTTCTGGTAATGTCAGAGATGGTTTTCTTTCACTTACGGAACATGTAGATTTTGGGGTAATTGATCTTTCACTTAGCGTAGGACTTATGGCTCTTGAGCTTGGTGTTAGGGAACTATGCCTCATATCAGTTTCTTTTAATTTTTGAATGTCTAAATCCTCATGATCCTCTGGTATGTTAAATTCTTTCTTAACGGAAATTTTCTTATGTATTTCATTTATCGGTATGTTGTCTGCATCATTTAAGTGATCAAGATTATCAATTGGCTCGGATTTAATTCTGACTCCATACATTGATTCTCTAGATTCTTTGGTATTCTGTAAATGTCTGTCGGGAGTCAAACGTGGTGTGGGCTGTCTGGAGAGATCATGATTACGTTCTGGTGTAAATGATTCTAAACGACTGCTACCGCGTTCAGACACAGAACTGGATTCACTGGCACTACGATCACGATTTGAGGGATAATTAGAATAGGAACGTAAAAATTGCATGGTTTGGGGATCCATTAAAGGTTTGGTATAATCTATATTATCTTCTATTCCCAAACGTTTGAGAATACTAGAACCCAAAGGGGTACCTCCCGAAGAATCACCATATGCTGAGGAATGTCTAGGTCTAGAATCGAAACTTTTTTCAATCAATTGTTCTAAAGCATTTAATACTGAAGTACCACTGGATGACTTTTCGCCATCAGGTGGTAAAGGGCACAAAATATCAGCTCTGTTTGCAGTTGAGGATAGTGGGGACATATTACCATCAGAAGTTTTACGACCATCACTACGGCTGTGGGGAGTCTGCGGGCTATTCAAACGTTCGTGATGCATTTGATTGGTATATGGCGACTTAAGGGTATTGTTATTATTATTGTGAGATCTTGGGGACATAGATAAACTGGCATCAATACACTGCCTGATATGATCAACAAATAAAGCTGTTTCAACTTTGTCACCACATTTTTCACACGTTATTTTTGTAGAAGCTGCAAAATCTCTTAAGGGTTTTAATGCTTGATCTAGGCCAGCCGCTTTGAAATCATGTTGAGCTCTTTCCATTTCCAGTAGTTTACGCACTGGTAATGATTTTTTACGTTTTTCTCGCGCCTGTCTACCTCTTCCTCTTATCATGGTTGGCACATTTTCCACTGGAGCTGCAGTTCTCATCATATGTTCTTTGTAGTGGTTGTTCTTTACCATATGATTACTTAACTCTTTTAATGTAGAAAAGGCCTGATCACACACTTTGCATGTCATTACTGCACTAACAGTAGAATTTGCGTTAGATGTATTTGCATTTGGTGATGTAGCACTATTATTAACAGTAACTGTGGTATTGGTGTTGGTGGCAGAATTTGAAGAGCCTCTGTTACTGCTGCTGCTGTTATCACGTGAACCTTTCTCATCGGTAGACTTCCAAGAAATGATTTGTTCTTGTGATATTATATTTGTATAATGTTGAGTCTCTTGCATGTGACTTGTCATTTCGGCCAGGGAACGGAAACTTTGTCCACACCACATACATTTCAAAATCTGACGCGTCTGTTCGGCACCTTTGCCAAGCCACACATCTTGACCACGCACTAGTTTGCGTGGCAATGGCATCGTTTCTTTGATTAGCATGTTTAGATCAGATTTGCTGCCACCAGATGTTGCCGTATTGTTGGCTGTTAATGCTGCTGCTGCACTACTTTGCGTGGTTGAATGACGAGAATGATGGGAAGATTGTGTCGTTTGATTGCCGCCACTATTTGTATTGCTATTTGAAGCAACACTGGGAGGAACATTAACACCACAATGTTGGGTTTCTTTCATGTGCGTGGTTAAAGAAGCCAAAGTAGCAAAACTCTGCTTACACCAAACACATTTAAAAACATCTTTTACAGCATCTGCGCCTTTATTTAGCCAATGTGACTGCCAGGCACTATGTCGACCATTTGATGTGGTAGTTGTCGTTGAAGATGAATTTGTTGAACTTGATGTATGTCTTTGTGGAGTTTCATGGTGATCAGTTTTTGCTGATCCCCCAAGTCTTGTCATTTCAGTCATTTTCTCTAATGCTTTGGTTGCTTCATTTGGTTGCATTTTTGTTTTTGTATTCCAATCTAAAGAAAGCGGAGTCTTTGGTGACATGCTGGCTGCAGCTACTGCTGCCAAATATGGATTTATTGGTGGCACCCAAGTGCTAGAAGCCGGCAATGATTTATAATCATTTGATCTTGCCAATTTCCGATTTGCTACAATAACAGGTTCCTCCTCGTCTGATTGACGCTTGCGTCCATTATTTACTGATAAATCTAATGGACTATTCAGGTCTTCCGTTTCATTATCATTAGCATTATCAACCTCATTATCGTTTCTTTCACCATCTGCACCACCATTATCATCTTCTTCGCTGCCATTAGCATCATCTTCAGAACTTCGTGGGCTACGTTTTGTGCTAAAATCCAAAGCAGACGTATCAACCATTTCATTTGTGTTTGGTGGTGTTGGTGTCAAGGTCTGCTGAGAATTTGGAGAATGTGCGACTTGTTGTGTTGCTTGTTGGACAAGTGATGCAGCTGCTGCTAAAGGATTTGTTAACAGTAAATGATTTTGTTGTGCTGCTGCTGCGGCAGCTGCATTAAAATATGCAGCCATAGCTGCCGATTGTGGTGGTAATAGGGCGGCTGCTGCCGCTGGTGCCAATGTGGCGGGTAATGGTAGACCAACTGGTGGTGTTGTAGGTGTAGGAGTTTGACCAGGTGTATGACCTTCATTACCAGAGTAATGAGATTCATTTGAAGGGCAACGTGCATCATTGTTAACGGATGCTGAAGCTGTAGATTCTCGTGATTGACAACGTGGACTTGCAAGTTCACTAAAAATAAAAAGATATAATCGTTCATAAGAAAGATATGCAAATATATTTTTTTATCATATCGCTCATTTACTTGTATAGTGTCATAACTCAAAATATGTCGTTTTTGGGTAAACCATACAGAATTATTTATTATATCCTGCTTTATATTGTGTCAAAAATTCGTATTAATATCTTCTAAACTCATCGTTTGAGAAGAGAACACACCATTATAACATTTTCTATGTACGGGCCTTTTGCAATGTAAAACAAGTTTCAATTGTAAACTTTAAACAGGTTTTCTGTAAAATCAAACATTTTGCGTTATGACACTATACAAGTAAATGAGCGATATGTATCTAAGCGAAAACTAAAGTTAAGGTTAATATTTTAATATTTGCTAATATTTAGAAGAAAACTAACACACTTGCAAACGGAAATAATTGATGTATATTAGAGTGTCTCTTATTTTGAAAATGTTGGAATTTTTTTTTAATTTGACTTTAATCTAACTTATGAGTCATTTTACGATCTACGACCACGTCTTCCCTAAGCGACGTGGCCTTAAAAGAGCGGGGCTTTAAAAATATTTTTTCCATACTAAGCAAACATTTTTTTTTGATAAAGGGATAAACCCTTCCGCTTTAAAATTTACTTTCAAAAAAAAAGTTAGTGCCGTTGGGACCTACTCTAAAAACTTATTTTTTATTTTATTTTGGACAAGCAAGGATTTAAGCTGATATGTTGCTTTTAATGATAAATATTCATTAAAAAATATCTTTCCTATCTGTGACATCTTTATCATTTTCTAAAATGTATCCAAAAATAACAAAAAAGTAGTTTTTACCCCTTTTTTCAAATTTTGTTGATTGCCGGGTAAATTATGGTTCCTTTTGGTCTAGAGATTCCATATACATATAAGTTTTTAGCCAAATCGGACAATTTCAACCCGAGCCGCAAAGGGGTTAAATATTGGTCCTGAAAAAGTCATGCAAACTAAAAAATCAGGGCCAGACTTTAACCCCCCAGCACACGGGTTAAAATTGTCCGATTTAGCTGAACATTTAAATGTAGGGTTTCTAGACAAAAAGAAACAATGGGCTTACTTCGGGAGTACTCTTTCACCCTTTGATATCCTTTCTAAATGTAAGATTTTTTTAATTTAAATTGCAATTATGGACGATATTAACTAGATCTTTAATTGTTACTAGAAAAAAAGTTAAAATCTTAAAATTCGAAATAATATCAAATTTTTAAAAATAAGGTAAATGGTGAAAGTGATTCTTGCAATTAATTTATCCAATTAATCAATATCCACGCTTACAAAAGGGGCGGGTAACATTTTTTTATCCGCTGGTTCCATATGCAGGGTTTTGAACTTCCTCTGAAAAAAAAGCCCTACAAAAACACTGTTCTTCTGAAGTTGGTTTAGTTCTCTAAGGGAGAACTCTTTAAAATTACAGAAGGACTCTACTAGTTTAACAGAGTACACCATACAAAATCCAGCTAGCAAAATTTCTTGGTAATTTTACTATAAAACTATGTAAAATGAGTTTGACAAAAAAAAATGGTAATTTACAGAGTATAGAATAGGACAATACCTTTCTTTTGGTACCAAACATGTCTATACTTACTGTTCATTACTGTACACAATTAAAGTCATTAAAGAAAAAAAGTGCAGAAAGTGCGACATTTTTTTTCAAGAGAAGAAAACGCCATTTGACAAAAAAAAAATTTAATTTACAGAGTTTCTAGTAAAATATTGGTAAATAAAACACCATTTAGCAAAGAAAAACTCTGTAAATTTACCTATAATTGTAAAATGAATTTGATGCAACCAAAATTTTACAGAAAAATTCGTAAATTTACAGAGTTTAGTTAAATGCATGTTATTTGGTAAAATTTTTTTAAGATTTCTAAAAATATTTATTTTGTAACTTTTTTTTGATACTTTTTCAAGTTTAAAAAAAAAAATACAAATAACAAAAAAATAATCAGAACTGTAATTTTACAAAAAACTCTATTTTTAACTAAAAAATTAAGACTCCATAGAAATAAGTAAAAATACAGATAAAACCTAGTTTTTTGGTTACAAAAAAATACAAAGCATTTTGCTTAAATCTGTATTTTAGCAGAAAACTCTGTTAATAATCAGTGAAAAAGATAAGAATGTTAAACGTAACATAACAGATAAAACTTCGTTTTTTGTCACAACAAAATACAAAGTATCCCAGTCAGAAAAATACAATCGCAAAAGCATTGTGGCACGTTGTACGAGCGTTCTGTATACCAACTTCAAAGCGCCTTCACAAGATCCGAATGATAACATCGATCTACGCTAGGTTTAAATAAAGCGATTTAAAAGCGAAGTAAAAAAGTTCTTTGAGAAAGTTTTTTTAAAGTCATCAAAGCGCTTTAAAAACCCAAAGTAAAGTATTTCTGTTTTAGTTCGGATATAATTACATATATGTTTGATACAAAGTGAATTCTGAAAAAATTGTTTGTACTCCAAAAAAACTTAAAAAATTTTTTATGATTTTTTTTTACTTAAAAACAAAAAAAAAAAATTGACAAAAAATGTTATTCAGAAATAGTTTCGGAACTAAGCTAATTTTTCGCCAATTTGGCGAATTCCCTCGGAGGCCATAAGGCCCATTGTGATTCCCCTAAAGTTTTTTCCATACTCCCCTCTAATATATAAAATTCTACTATTCGAACCACCCCGATTCCCTGTTCTGGACACTGTTTAGGCAATCCAGGTCATCAAAAAATCGTTGCCCCAACTACTTAAGACAACGTTACATCAGACGCTGACATTCACACTAGGTATTCAAAAAACCGGCCAATTTCAAAAACCGGTTTTCGGTTTATTCGAAAATGCTTATTTTTGAAAAACCGGTTTCCGGTTTCGGTTTTAGCAAAAAAACCGGTTAAACCGGTTTTTTCGGTTTTTATTCATCAGGTTAAAAATTAATTGAACTTAATATTTTTACAAAAAAGTCATAATCCAATAAACTCAAAATCGATAAGTCATAGCAACAATAGTATCATCTGTATGTAATTTCCTTACGAAACGATATATAAAGGAAGAAAAAACGATAGTTCTTTCCATAAAATCTGAAATAAGGCGGGTTTACTATTGTTATGACAGGATTTTCGATAGCGAAAACGATTTCATATTTTCATGGTACATTTTATAATAGGCGTATTTTGTTGGCATAATTATCAATGTTCTACCACACTAAGTTCAAGTCAGTGTTAACGCACAAAATTTTAGAAGTTAAATATTAACTTTCATACATTGTGAATGATTCTCTTATTGTTAATGGCTCTCTTTGGTATTAATAAAAAAAAAAAAAATGTTTTTGTGTTTCTTTCGCGCTAAATTGCATTTAATAAACCAATTTTATTAATATTTCATCGAAATGCTAAATTAAATTGAGAAATTTATGGAAGTTAACGTGTCGTTTTTTTCGTTCTGACGCATGCTAACAATCAAAGTTTGCCAACAAAAAAGGCCTAATAAAAACTATGTTTTTGTATAATATGTGACTTTTCAATTGAATTATTAAAAGAGGAGACGGGCATCCAGAATTCGTTGATATATTTATATTGACATAAAAGCATATCCACAAACTGATTATGGTAGTACCGCTAAGTTATGTGAGTGTTTCTAAAAAACTGTGCAATGTCAATACATATTTAAACTCATTATATTATAACTTTTTATAAAAACCGGTTAACCGACACAAAAAAACCGGTTTCTCGAATATTCGAAATTCAAAACTATTCGAAACCGGTCGAGTTTCTGAAATTGAAAAAACCGGTTAACCGGTTTTCGGTTTCTCCTCCTCCACTTCCCCACAACTTCTGCAAACATCACTATACGAACGGCCATTTGGACGATTATACAGTGCCCTGTCAGTACTCCTACTAATAGGCCGTTTGCCAAAGGTACAATTAAAAAAAACGTGTGTATTCAATACTAAAAATTTAACTATTAAACAAATTTTTTAGTCCAAAATGAGTTGATGAACGAAATTTATAGGATATCAGAGAATACAATGAAGGAGGTGGATATCACTAACCACGTGCAGGATATCGCGAACCATGTGGCCACTGCCAAATCCTAAGAGAACAGAAATTTTTCTTACATTCACAATAATTCTACAGTAAAAGTATTTGTAAATGATTTGGTACCAAACTCTACTAATAAGTTACTAATTAACCGTAGTACAGTAGTTTTTTAGTATCTTCAAAGTACTAAAATTAGTAATTTTTACTGGTTTTGAATAATATTAGTAAAAATTTTTAGTATTGGTTACCAATTCCTGCACTAGGTCCTTTTGGACTAAAATTTATGATGATTTTATTTTTTTTTTCTGTTTTTTATCCAAGATTTTTTGATTTTTATATGTCAATTAGAATACAAGCAGGAAGTTTTTAACAACACCATATTTTTTTTTTAATGGCTTAACTCGAAGAAATCGCTAACAAAGTTACAATTTCAGAACAACACAAGTTACGATAAAATTAGAAAATTTTTAATTTTTTTTTTTATTTTTATTTTTTTCATTACCTATAACTATATATGTAATTAGATACTCCACCAAAATAATAAATCTGTTAAATTACAGAAAAACTGTAATTATTTGACAGAGTACACCATATATTTCCAGCTAGCAACATATTTTGGTAATTTTACTATAAATGCAGTAAAATGATTTGGACAAAAAATAACTGTTAATTTAAGCAGTTTTTAGTAAAATATTTCTTAAATATGAGCACCTATTAACAGATAAAACTCCGTTATATTACTATTTAACTCTGTAAAATGATTTGCACAAAAAACGGTTAATTTACAGAGTTTTTAGTAAAATATTGGTTAATTAAACCAACATTTAGCAAAAAAAATTATGTAAATTTACATATATTTGTAAAATGAATTTGATGCAAAAAAAATTACAGAAAAAACTCTGTAAATTATCAGAGTTTAGTTAAATGCATGTAAAATTTTTATAAGATTTCTGAAAAGATTTTTGTTGATAACTTTTTTTTGATACTTTTCAGCTTTTGCTCAGAAAAAAAAATATACAGATAAAATTTTGATGTTTGGTAAAAAAAACAAAAACTACTCAAAACAGAAAACTTTTTCTGTATTTTAGCAAAAAACTCAGTTAATTATCTGTAAAATTAAGATTACAAAGTAAAAAGTAATATAACAAAGGAAATTTAGTTTTTTGTCACAACAAAATTTTCTTTAAATCTGTATTTTTACAGAAAACTCTATCAAATATCTATTGAATTGAGATTACAGTTATTTTACAGAGTATTTTACAGAGTTATTATTTTGAATGGAGTAATAAGTAAATATACAGAAAAACTTAGTTTTTTGGTTACAAAAAATACAAAATATTTTCTTAAATCTGTATTTTAGCAGAAAACTCTGTTAATTATCTGTAAAATAAAGATTACAATGTTAAAAAAGATACTAAATAAAACTTAGTTTTTTTGTCACAATTACGTCACTTAAATATTTCCTTTATAAATTTTCCTTGGTTTTCTGTATAAATGATGTTTCAAGTAAAATTTTATTTGTATTTTTTTTAAAGAAAAAAGTTATCCTAACAAAAAATCTTTGCAAAAATCTTAAAAAATTTTGTGAAATAACATGCATTTAACTAAACTCTGTAAATTTACGGAGTTTTTTTTCGTTAAGTTTTGGTTGCATCAAATGCATTTTACAAATATATTACTTACATTTACAATTTATAGATTTGTTTCTTTTTTAAATGGTGCTTTATTTAACCAATATTTTACTAGAAAGTCTGTAAATTAACAGTTTATTTTGGTTCCAAGCGATTTTACAGAGTTTAATTGTAAAATACTACTAACATACTTTTCTCTGTTAAAAGGTGCTCAGAGGTGTCCTTAAAAACGAAAATCATCTTTTTACACCTGGTAGGGTCCTAAATTGTTCTTTAGTATCTAAAAATTAGTGAGCCAAAATTTGGGGACAATCGGCTAAAAATAACTCGTGCCGAAAATGGATTGTAGTTTTGTGGCATTCTTATATGAAAGAAAATAAAATTAAATAATAAAATTAAATAAAAAAAAAATAATTTTACTTTATAATCATATTGAAAACATGTTTACGATTAAAAATAGCAGATATGGTTGTCAAGATTTTTTTTTTATTTTTCGTCCGTAGTGATAAAATTTCCGCGGATTCCAAATAAAATGCGTTTTTTCACAACAATTTAGCAAATATGTGGAAATTTTTTCTTTATTATACGGAACGAAGCGTAAAATGTAAATTCTGTAACTTTTGAGAAACCGGATACATGCAGATATCTTTTTTTATATAAATATGTAATGTCCCAAATTTGTCATCCCTACACTCAAAAAAAAACGTGCACTCAAAATATTTTGTAGGCAAAAACAAAAGAAAAACACACTTAAAACCAGTGAATAAATAATTGAAAACCATCCCAGTAATTATTCATTTGTTTTAAAAACATCAACATTTATTTTTTACTGTTGGCAAAATTTTCTAAAATAAATAACACTAAACATTAAAAAATTACGGTTTTTTTCATTCTTTTTTACCAACAAATTCGAAAAATATAACCTACGAAAACATTAAAAATTAATGATAGTTCTGTTATTTTTACAAACAAATTCCAAAAAAATAACCTACCAAAACATTCAAAATTAATGATTTCGTAGGTTATTTTATACAATTTTCTATTGAAATATTTTTTTAAAATTTTTTAATAAAATTTTGGGGAATCGATCCCGCAATCAACTACATTCTGGCCAGACACTCTACCCATCGTGCCAAAGCCACTTGATACAAATATGTTTTTATATTTCTATAAATAATTTTTTGAATTTTTTTTCTACAAACAAATAACTGACTTGTGTAGGTAAAAACTAATGATATATCATTAAAAAATACCAACAATTAAAAAAAAATTACTTACACAAACCATTAAAAATTTAAAGAATAATCAGTAGTTTTTACTTACAGAACAAAAATAAATGACTTTATAAATTAAATGTTAGTGAAAGTCTTTATTTTTTAGTGTGTTATTTTTGAAACAAAGGACTGATGTAGTCATTAATAAAAACTGAACATCAAACAAATGTTTTTTCTTTTAAAAACGACTAAACGGAAAACTTTTTAAATAAACTACAAACAGTTAATGACATAATTTTTTGAGTGTGGGTATTCAATACTAAAAATTTTACTAATTTTAGTCCAAAAGGACCTAGTGCAGAAATTGCCCAGCAAAAATTGGCATTACTAGTAATGGGTTTTGTAATCCGAAACAGATGTTAATAAGTAGTTACTTATTGAATGAAACACTAATTATTTTAACAAGGGCGTGAGACAAAAATAACTAGTGAAGAGTATGGAGATAAATCAGTAGTTACTGCCTCGGATTACAAATAAGGAGTAAAAACCCATTACCAATAAGAAGTAAAATAATTAGTTAATTAAAACTTTTAAAATTTAACTTGTTTTTACTAAAACTTAAAAATTGCGTAATTTTTATTACGTTTTTAAGTACTTTTTAAGTTAATTAAATTGTAATTGTTAAAAACTGCAAGTGCAAGGAGATATTATTACTTAGAAGTGCTTTTATAACATATTACTGAAAAGTAGTTACTTTTGGGCTGAAAATAATGTTAATGGTAATGGGTACTCATTATAAATAATGTACTTGGTAATGATTACTTTTCACAACTCATTACCATGTTTTTGCTGGGTACTAACATACTTTTCTCTGTTAAAAGGTGCTCATTAGAGGTGTCCTTAAAAACGAAAATCATCTTTTTACACCTGGTAGGGTCCTAAATTGTTCTTTAGTATCTAAAAATTAGTGAGCCAAAATTTGGGGACAATCGGCTAAAAATAACTCGTGCCGAAAATGGATTGTAGTTTTGGGGCATTCTTATATGAAAGAAAACCCCCTTTTTGTAGTTTTTGGTAAAATGTTAGTATTTGTTATTTTTTGTTAATTTTTTTGTGAATGAATACGAAAATGGTACTAAATTACCTTTCCAAAAAGACTAATAAAATTAAATTCGGATAAAAAACAAGCATTTTACGCATACATGCCCCAGACCACTGTATGGGTTTTAAAGCCAGAATTTCAAAATTTTCAAAATTTGTAGGCAAAAAAATAAAAAAAAAATAATTTTACTTTATAATCATATTGAAAACATGTTTACGATTAAAAATAGCAGATATGGTGTCAAGATTTTTTTTTTATTTTTCGCCCGTAGTGATAAAATTTCCGCGGATTCCAAATAAAATGCGTTTTTTCACAACAATTTAGCAAATATGTGGAAATTTTTTCTTTATTATACGGAACGAAGCGTAAAATGTAAATTCTGTAACTTTTGAGAAACCGGATACATGCAGATATCTTTTTTTATATAAATATGTAATGTCCCAAATTTGTCATCCCTACACTCAAAAAAAAACGTGGGTATTCAATACTAAAAATTTTACTAATTTTAGTCCAAAAGGACCTAGTGCAGAAATTGCCCAGCAAAAATTGGCATTACTAGTAATGGGTTTTGTAATCCGAAACAGATGTTAATAAGTAGTTACTTATTGAATGAAACACTAATTATTTTAACAAGGGCGTGAGACAAAAATAACTAGTGAAGAGTATGGGGATAAATAAGTAGTTACTGCCTCGGATTACAAATAAGGAGTAAAAACCCATTACCAATAAGAAGTAAAATAATTAGTTAATTGAAACATTTAAAATTTAACTTGTTTTTACTAAAACTTAAAAATTGTGTAGTTTTTATTAAGTTTTTAACTACTTTTTAAGTTAATTGAATTGTAAAGGTTAAAAACTGCAAGTGCAAGAAGATATTATTACTTAGAGGTGCTTTTATAACATATTACTGAGAAGTAGTTACTTTTGGGCTTAAAATAATGTTAATGGTAATGGGTACTCATTATAAAAAAAGTACTTGGTAATGATTACTTTTCACAACTCATTACCATGTTTTTGCTGGGTGGTAACCAATACTAAAACTTTTAACTAATATTAGTCAAAACCAGTAAAAATTACTAATAATAGTACTTTGAAGATACTAAAATTAGTAACCAATTAGTAGATTTTGTTACAATATCACTTACTAAACCTTTTACTGTAGAATTATTTTGAGTGTAGTAAAAAAGTTTTGATATAATGATATATAATTTGATATAATGATATTAAATTATATAGGACTTTTTATATGTCCAGATTTAATTTTATCTAAGATTTATTGAGGCTCAATTTTCTTATCTGAGGCAATACATAAATATATCTGACTTTATGTAACTATATAAATCTATGTTAATTTATATAAAATAAGATCAAGTGGATTTAATTGGATGTGACCAAAATTCGGATCTAATTGTATCATTTTTTATATTTGTGTATCTAAAATAATACAATTAGATCAATATTTGATCCAACTTGATACAGCCAATTTTGAGATCAAATTAGATCTAAAAAGTTTTTTTTTTACTCGGGATTTCACCTCGATGAAAAGGGGTTAAAGATGCCCTATTTCTCTAAAAATTTACAGAATTTATATTTTACACTTGGTATAGTATAATACAAAACATTTTTTTCCATATTTGCTAAATTACCATAGAAAAACAAATTTCCTTTAAAATCCGCGGAAGTTATATCACCACCACGTTTAGTGGATGATCGGGTGCTAACTACGATAAGTAAAAATACTAAGTAACTCACGAGAATGGGGTGCAGGTGAGTCGGGTTAATACGAACGATAGGTGGCGTTCGGGTTTAGTGGGTGATCGGGTGCTAACTACGATAAGTAAAAATACTAAGTAACTCACGAGAATGGGGTGCAGGTGAGTCGTGTTAATACGAACGATAGGTGGCGTTCGGGTTTAGTGGGCGATCGGGTACTAACTACGATAAGTAAAAATACTAAGTAACTCACGAGAATGGGGTGCAGGTGATTCGTGTTAATACGAACGATAGGTGGCGTTCGGGTTTAGTGGGCGATCGGGTGCTAACTACGATAAGTAAAAATACTAAGTAACTCACGAGAATGGGGTGCAGGTGAGTCGTGTTAATACGAACGATAGGTGGCGTTCGGGTTTAGTGGGCGATCGGGTACTAACTACGATAAGTAAAAATACTAAGTAACTCACGAGAATGGGGTGCAGGTGAGTCGTGTTAATACGAACGATAGGTGGCGTTCGGGTTTAGTGGGCGATCGGGTGCTAACTACGATAAGTAAAAATACTAAGTAACTCACGAGAATGGGGTGCAGGTGAGTCGTGTTAATGCGAACGATAGGTGGCGTGCGGGTTTAGTGGGCGATCGGGTGCTAACTACGATAAGTAAAAATACTAAGTAACTCACGAGAATGGGGTGCAGGTGAGTCGTGTTAATACGAACGATAGGTGGCGTTCGGGTTTAGTGGGCGATCGGGTGCTAACTACGATAAGTAAAGATACTAAGTAACTCACGAGAATGGGGTGCAGGTGAGTCGTGTTAATACGAACGATAGGTGGCGTTCGGGTTTAGTGGGCGATCGGGTACTAACTACGATAAGTAAAAATACTAAGTAACTCACGAGAATGGGGTGCAGGTGAGTCGTGTTAATACGAACGATAGGTGGCGTTCGGGTTTAGTGGGCGATCGGGTACTAACTACGATAAGTAAAAATACTAAGTTACTCACGAGAATGGGGTGCAGGTGAGTCGTGTTAATACGAACGATAGGTGGCGTTCGGGTTTAGTGGGCGATCGGGTGCTAACTACGATAAGTAAAAATACTAAGTAACTCACGAGAATGGGGTGCAGGTGAGTCGTGTTAATACGAACGATAGGTGGCGTTCGGGTTTAGTGGACGATCGGGTGCTAACTACGATAAGTAAAAATACTAAGTAACTCACGAGAATGGGGTGCAGGTGAGTCGTGTTAATACGAACGATAGGTGGCGTGCGGGTTTAGTGGGCGATCGGGTATTCTAACTACGGTAAGTAAAAATACTAAGTAACTCACGAGAATGGGGTGCAGGTGAGTCGTGTTAATACGAACGATAGGTGGCGTTCGGGTTTAGTGGATGATCGGGTGCTAACTACGATAAGTAAAAATACTAAGTAACTCACGAGAATGGGGTGCAGGTGAGTCGGGTTAATACGAACGATAGGTGGCGTTCGGGTTTAGTGGGTGATCGGGTGCTAACTACGATAAGTAAAAATACTAAGTAACTCACGAGAATGGGGTGCAGGTGAGTCGTGTTAATACGAACGATAGGTGGCGTTCGGGTTTAGTGGGTGATCGGGTGCTAACTACGATAAGTAAAAATACTAAGTAACTCACAAGAATGGGGTGCAGGTGAGTCGGGTTAATACGAACGATAGGTGGCGCTCAGATTTAGTCGGATTTCTAACTACAGGATTTTAACTACGGACCAACTACGGCTAGCGACGGAATTGGGAACAAGAATCTGGTCGGCTTACGGTATACAGCGTATATTCTACGAGGTATATCACGAACTCCAACTGGTTTCTCGTTGTTCTGGTCAGCCAAACTTGGTCATTATAAATAACAATTTGACCAACTCAACGAGAATTGCGAGATAGTATTAACTGTTTGCTAGTAATACCTATCAAACAAACAACTCTATATTGGGTATGGGTACAAGTAGAGTGATGAGGTATATGGAAAAGTATTTTCCTTGTAACGGCACGTTACACCCTCGCCAAATTAAAAAAAAGCTAGACTACTATATTTGTTAGTTTTTATCTATAACATGTATGTAATAACATTATGAAGTAAAATTTATTTTTTTTTATTTTTTTTGCCTAGAAATTTTGAACATTTTCAAATTTTGGCTTTAAAAACCATGCAATGGTCTGGGGCATGTATGCATAAAATGCTTAATTTTTATCCGATTTTAATTTTTTTAACCTTTTTGGAAAGGTAATTTAGTACCATTTTCATATTATTTAACAAAAAAAAATAACAAAAAATAACATATACCAATAATTTTCAAAAAACTAGAAAAAACGTGTTTTTTTATCACATAAGAGTGTCCCAAAACTTCAATCCATTTTCGGCACGAGTTATTTTTATCCGATTGTCCCCAAATTTTGGCTCACTCATTTTTAGATACTAAACTATAATTTAGGACCCTACCACGTATTCAAAAGTGATTTTGAAAAATTACATTAGTCGTAAGGACACCTTTAGTGCTCATATATAACCAATATTTCACTACAAACTCGATAAATTAAGTTCTTTTTTGTCCAAGTCATTTTATAGTAAAATTACCATCTGTTAACTAAGCAGAGTTTTTCTGTAATTTTTTGGGGATTCTGCTTACTGAGAAAGTTATATCGTTAAAAAAAAGTTATACGTTACACAGAAAAAAAACGAATTTTTATATTGACCCCCATATTTGTGAATACAATCAATTTTTTCACTGAAAGTGTTCCTCAACAAACTTTTGTAAATTTTAATTGTTGAAAAAATAATTTTGTTTTTTTCAACAAAGAAATTCAACACACACACTTTGTGGATCTAACAAAAGTAAAAAATCTTATTTTTTTTTTCAACAAAGAAATTCAACAAACACAAACACAATTTGTTGATATGACAAACAATTTTTTTTTTTCAACAAACAAATTTAACAAACACAAACACTATTTATTGACATGATAAAAAAATATTGATATAAAATTACTTAACTAAGTTTTTTAAAAACAAAAAAGAAGTCTTACTAACTAACAGGCGGCCGTTTTTACAAAATGTTTGGTTGATATTATGTTTTGTTGATTTTCAATTGATGTTTGTTGATTAAAATTTGACGATTTCATTTTCTGTTTACCATAAGGCTGGTAACTTATCAAAATCTAATCAATGATTAATACTAATCATTGATTATATTATATTAAATCACATAAATCATTAATACCAATCATTGATTATATTGTGATTAGTTACCAGCTCTTAGAGTTTTAACTTCAATGATAACCCATGGATTTTCATCAAACCGACTTTATTATGATTGTTAAGGTTCAGGCTTATAAGTGGAACCAAAAAAAAAAAATTTTTACGATTTCTATTTTTTTCGAATAACCAAATTTTGATTTTCTTACCCAAATAACGAATTATATCATATGTAATTCCATGTCATCCATTGAGCTGACTAGAAAATAATGTTTGCACGATTTATTGTAAGTATGACTTTTTTAACATGGTTTTTATTAGGAGTAGTTCGGATGTATACAACGCAAGACATACGGAATATAATTTTTTTTTGTTTTGTAAACTAGTGTATTTTAACCAGACTTTTTAATAATTTGCATTGAATTCACATCCTTACACTTAAAAAAAAAACGTTGTAAAATGACAAGAAAATTTTGTAACTTTTTTTTTTTTTTGCTAACTCCTATTTGACAAGAATTCCTAGTAATTTTATTTTACAACTTTTTTACCAATAAAATTGTACACTCAAATAATTGTGTAGGTTAATTCCAGTGAATATTCACTTAAAACAAATGAAATTTTATTTAAAAACCATTCCACTGTTTTTTTATTTAAAATAAAATCATATAACAGACTATTTTTAATGTTAATTTAATGACTTACCAAAACATTAAAAAAATTATAAATATACACTTATTTTGTATTGAAAAACATTAAAACTGTAGAAGATTTTTTTTAAAATACAAAAATAGTAAAAAACATGAAATGCTTTATAAAATAAATCATTTTTCTTTTAAAATAACATTACTGATTATCAGGGCAAGAAAGTTCATGCACTTAAAATCGCGTTTTAATCGCTAAAAATATGTATCAAAAATTTAAAAATATGCAGTAAAAACTAAAAAAATATGCATTTTAAAATAGATTTGTTTTTAAATTTATTCATAAAAAGTCGTAAAACATAAATTTCAGTCCCATTGTGAAAAATATTTCTATGTACGTGTAAATGAAAGTGGAGCAAATTTAGCATTTTTTTATTTCGAAAACGTCAGGGTCGGGAAATTTCCTTTTATTGCACCTGTAGGACAATGGCTTTGGATCCTTTTTTGACTTAAAAATCGGAAAGTTCCGAACAAAATAAAAAAAAAATTTAGTTTATATTCGGACATCACTAAGAAAAAAATTTTATGGTAAAAAAAAGTTTTGACTGCAAAATTTTTTTTCTTCAAAAACATTGTTTTTAAATTAATTTCATAATGCATTCAATAAAGGCCAAATTAAATTATACGATATTTAAAAGTATACATCTTCTCAACACTGAGTTAATATTACACTCAAAATAATTACTCTGTTAAACACTCTGTAAAACGACTATAATCTCACTTCGACAGATATTTGACAAAGTTATCTGTCGAAATATAGATTTTAAGAAAATACTTTATATTTTCTTGTGAAAACAAAAAATTTCTATTTTACAGATAATAAACAGTTTTTTTTTTGTTAAAATACGGATTTTAGAAAAATACTTTGTTTTTTTCTCGTAACCAAAATACCAAATTTGAAATTTCATTTTTAATTTTACTTATTGCTCTGTAAAAATAAAAATCACTTCAAAAAACTTTCAAATATGACAGATAAACCCCTCTTTAAAAATTGTCTTAAATTACAATAAAAACTAGTAAATTATACGAGGACGACGTGAAAAATTGGAGTTACTTGTTAAAAACTCGTAATATTCACAAAAATAAAAAAGTAAATTTACAATTTGGAAGCATTTAAGCGGGCAAATTTAACAAAATTTTAATTAATTTAGTTTTTTTAATTAATTTTTTTGATGCAGAGATGTTTTACTCATTAAATGGATTAAACTAAAACTTTGTAAATTTACAGAGTTTTTCTTTTGTAAAATTTTGAACTCATAAAATGCATTTAACTAAAACTTTGTAAATTTACAGAGTTTTTTGGTAAAATTCTTTTCGGTTTTATCAATATTTTACAGATAATTCTATAAATTTCTTGTTTTTTTATCGAAATAATTTTACAGAGTTTTCTTCGTAAAATAACAAAAAATCTTGCTGGTTGGAAATCTATGGTATTTTCTGCTGGCTCAGCAGAGTATCTCTGTAATTAAACAGAGTGATTATTTTGAGTGTATGTTATGTTTTCAGCAAAAAACTGATTAAATATATTTTTTGGAAGGCAAGAAACAAAAAATTGTTTTTACCATAAAAGAGCTTTTTTTCAGAATATAAACTAATATTTTAAACAAAAAAAGTTAACTTTTTTCACTTTGTTCCGAACTTTCCGACTTTCAAGACAAAAAGAAGCACAAATTCATTGCAATACAAGCCCAATATGTTTGTATTAATATCGACACTCAAAGGCAACTTTACCGACCCCAACGTTTTCAAAATTCAAAAAAGCTAAATTTGCTCAAACCTAGTGTAAATATTTAGAAATATGTACGTTAGCGCGTCCAGAATTCGGGAAAATTTTTGCTTAAATTTCTTGACAAAACAATTTTTTTTTTATTTCTTTTTTATGAAGCGATTTGCACATTTTCATGAGAAAAATTTCACAATATTCTCAATAATAGCAAAATATAACAAAAAAATCAAAAATTTTTAAAAAATATTAAAAAATATGCACGAAAATATGTAATTTACGCAAAATATGCAAAAACATGCATTTTCATCCAATTATGCAAAAATCAATGCCATTTTTAAGCAAATTCGATGATTCGCGAAGATAAATACTTTAAGTTGTTCTCATGTTAACGACAACAAACACGTATTTACATGAACCCCCTTGCCCTGCTGATTATATTTAAAAAAAACCTACAAACAGTTAATGACATAATTTGCTTAGTGTAAATTTACTTAGTGTAAATTTACAACTTTTTTGACGCGATAAAATTTACAAGGAATTTTCGTGACTTAACTAGAATTTTTGCTACCTCCTATTTACGAGAATTCCTAGTAAAAATTACGAGCTTTTTTACAAGTTTTTTACCAATGAATTGTAAATTTAAAACTTTTTTGGCAAAATAAATCTTACAAGGAATTCTTGTGAATTTACTAGTTTTTTTTTATTATATTAGAAATTTGTAAAATTACAAAAAATATTGTAAAATTACAAAAATAATGTAAATTTCGATCGTAATTCGATTGTTAAAAAAGGGAAAAACGGTCAAATAGTGGTAAAATGGGATTACGAAACTTTTTCTGGTAATTCGACAAAGTTTTTTTTTTTGTGTACTGGGTGGTTCATAAAAACAAAAGTACGGGCCACCCGGAATATATATTAAGCACCGTAAGAAAATAACACGTGATTTTTTTCAGAGTTTTCCATTAAGATTTAGGGGTCGCTACCGGGTCCTAAACACTGGGTCTAAAAAAAAGGTTCACACAATGAAAAAAAAAATCGATTTTTATTTTTTTTATTTTTATTATAATTAAGCTTGATTAGCTTATTAACGACAAAAAGTTTCATTTTGGTCCTACAAGTATTTCAGTTCCAAAAGTGACCAAGAAAAAAAATTTAGGCTGGTTGGGGTCTAAAATAAATTTTTTTTTATTAGTTTTGATAAGCTAACGCAATAGTGTTTTAGTTGCTCTTGATAACATATTCTGCATAAAATTTTTTATTTGTTGCTAAACAACGTTCACTTGCGGGGAAAACCAAAAATTTATATTTAAAAAAAAAAAAAAAAAAAAAATCAATTCACACTGTGTTCTTAACCCTACACTCAGAAAACAAACTAACTAAAAAATGGGAAAATTAACTAAATCCAAGTAAAATTGATAAGGATTTAGCTCCATTGCCATGTACTTTTTAGTCCATATTTTTCTTTGAAAGAAGAACCAATTTGAACTAGAAAATAGGAAAAAATTGCCTATTTTTTAGGTAAAAAAACGTTTCTGATAAGGAAATTTTTCCTAAAAATTATTTAATTTTATATTTTTTAATGGTTTATTTATAGAATATCATGTGAATACACACATAATTCTCATTGGGTACATATTTTATTATAAATATAAAGAAACGTTTGTTTCTTATAGTCAAGTAATAAGTTTCATTAGTTTTTAAATTAAATTACAACAAAGACTTTGTATTTGACGTTTGTCACCAGACTATGGGAAAACACGCCAAAGCCAAGGTCTTTGTTGTGATTTAAATATATTTTTTTTTCTAACACATACATGTGTAGACAAAAATATGTAAATATTAAATTTATTACTTGTAATACAAGATCAAACTTTTTGTATTCATGTACTACAAATAATAAACAAAATGTGAACTACAAGCAAGCATGAAAAAAATACATAAATCAAAAAAACAATTTCAAGTTACGAAAAATGTACTAAACTTGTAGAAAAAACTTCCTCAAATTAAAGAAGATAAATATGATGAACTAATTGGTACTAAATTACGTCCTAAATCTGAATTTTTTTAACTAAATTTTGTTTTTAGAGATAGTTATGTCTTAAAAATAAAGATTTTTTTCAATTATTTAGGGACAATTTCTTTGGCGGTAGGAATTTCTTCCATGTATTAGGGAATTCCATTTAAGGAAAATTATGGCCTATTTAACAGTACATAAACTAAAATAGTTTCCTAAAAGGTAGGAAAATTTCCCAAATTTTAGTTAATTTTAACTTAATTGTGGGAAAATTTATAAACTAATTTGAAGAAAAATTTTCCAAAGTTTAAGTTTCTTCTTATTTTTGAGTGTAATTTAAAAATAATAATTTTTATTAAATTAAAAAAAATATATCTTTTTAATATTCACCTTGCATTTAATGCCTGTCGATAGATTTCCAACATAACAGCCTCGTGTAGCATCATAATGTGAATTTGTAAATACTAAGCGCACTGTGCCACAATATTAAATAAAAACCACAAAAACAAGGGTCTCCACGTATTTACAAACACATAAACCCCAACGATTTACAAAATACACAAAAAAAAAACGCACACGCGGAAATCCTCTATGAACACAACGAACACAGACGTACTACAACACACAGTGACACGCACCAAATAAACAACAACAACAACGAAAAATCAACAAGCATTTAGCAACGCGTAAAAGACACTTGTTAATTCAACAGGAGGGTGTAAAGTGAGCCAGAGTAGGGGGAAACATAATATAGCCAGGCAACAAAACAAACAATGATGGAAAACATTTAAATTTGTTGTTTTACAAATTTTACTAATAGTTTTTTTTTTTTATAAAATTTTCTTGTTAAACTTTTTTGAGGGTAAATTTGTTTTTTTTGGATAATTTTTTTGTATAAATTTTTAGATTTTAAGTATTTAATAAAAAATATGTCACTTGTTTGGTTGTTGTTGTTGTTATTGAAGACTGTTTGTGACAATCTTTATGACAATGTTTGTGTCAATGTCATTTGCTGTGTTTTTATGTTTTTTTGTTTTTGTTCTTGTTTCTTTTTATATTCCATCACATATTAAGCTTTCAATCAAAAACACTCATCATGCCAAAAACATTTGAATTACAAATACACACACACACTTCAAATAAATCATATGTCACAATGGTCAAATATTTTTAAAACTAACATAGGGTTGACATTTCTTTTTCTTTCTTTAGTTTTTTTTTCTTTTTTGTTGTTGTTTATCGTTTATTAAACATTGTTGCCACTGTATTTTGTTTTTGTAAATGCGGGTTTTTAAAGAATTTTTTTTTTTTTTGGGTGGGTGTTTTGTATTTTTTTTTTAATTTTGTTTAATTTTTATGATTTCATTTAATGATTTATTAAAACTTTTTATACACAATACAAAAAAAAAACACACCAAATAATATTAATACGTTATGTTTATAAAGAAAATAAACAAAATATTTTTAAAAAATTTAAAGTTTATGATGTTTATGTTGTTAAGTGAAATGATTTTTTTTGTTTTTAAAGTAAATTTAAAATAACAAATAAATCACAGAATGTTATTTTTTAAGATTTTTAAAAATTTTTTTAAATAGTGTTTCTTAAGTTTTGTTTATTATTATTTTTTTAAATAAATGTTTTTTTAACAATGACTAGTTTTTTGTTTAAATTTTATTAAAATTTCAATTATTCGTTTTTTTACTTTTTTAAGTTCAAATTTGTTATATTTTTTCTCTTAAATTACGTATTTTTTAAAAATTTTTATTTAATTTATTAATGTTTAGTTGTTTTTTTAATATTTTAAGTGTCGCCTTTACCAAGTCTTATTAGCGACTAAACGAGTATATTATTTTCCTTTTATGAATTGCCTGTTATCACAATCCTCCAAAAAAAGCCATAAAGAACAAGCTTTAAGTTTTTTTTAAATCCAATACTGCGCAGTAAATCATATGCAATTCGCAATAAACAAAGAGAGTTTTTAACAACACCAATAATTGCAGTTTTTCTTTTATTCAATCATATTATTGACACTTGACACAACTCTTTAAATGATGGATTTGTATTAAATATTTAATTTATTTTAAATACAAAATTTTATAAATTTTTAGTTTTTTTGGTAAAATCAAACTTTTTTTTAACTTTTTTGTATTCTCACTTTATTTATTAATTTTTAATAAATTTTTCTTTATTTTTAATAATTTTCTTTAAAATTCTTATTTATTGTTTTTAATTTTTTATTAAAAAAAAAATTAATTTTCTCGACATGATTTCGTTGAAGCGTTATGTTGTCGACTAAAACATCTTTTTGACACTGACAACGTTGAGAGCCTGACAGCAGCCCACAAAACACAACAATAAAAAAAAACACAACACAAAATAAAACACACATTCGGTTTGCTTGTGTCGTTCAATGTTGACTGTTCTTGTATAGAAAATCATTCATCCAACAACAACACTATTATAACATACCAAAAACTATAACAGTAGAAAAATATAATAAAATAACTATAGCAGCACTTACAACAACAACATTGATATTATTATGGAGACGAGAAGAACAGCAAATAAAAATATTCCCCGAATTATAAAAATCCCATACAAACATTCAACCATCATCATAATAATGAGGGATTTTTGTATCAAAATAAATAAAAATAAAACCAAGTAGAAGAAATATTGCACCCAAACACGAAAAATAACACAACAGTAATACACTACTCAAAATGAAATAATAACTCTCTTTTCAAGAGAAGAGAACGGTATTGATGTAGATGCTCAGCCACAATTGCAACCACATTTGTTTGCCACAAAATATTTTCATACATTTTGTGTAAAAGCTATAAAATTTTGATTTGTGGTCGACCGCAAATTATCAGCCCGATAAGAATGGATCACAGCTGCTCGGTTTAGGAGGTTTCCTCGATAAAAATAAATCAAATTTCTTATTTTAGGAGTTTCAATTTTGGTTTATGGGCAGGGCTGCCATATTTGCCGATTTATCGGCATTTTGCCGATTTTTTGCCTCAAAAATATCAAAGTGCCGATTTGCCGATTTTTGCTCCAAAAATGCCGATTTTTTGATCACCTCTAAAAACACTGTCACTTTTTATACCCACCCTTAGTTGATAAGAGGATTTATGTATATAGGTTTGTCATTCCGTTTGTAACGCCAGGAAATATCGTTCTAGGACCCCACAAGTGAACATACTCATGGTCCTCCATCGATTTTAAGTCAATCTAACAATGTCCGTTCGTCTATCTGTAGAAAACAAAGCATGTTCATTAGAGTGGAGCAGTTTTTTTTTTTTTTACTTATCACAGGGGTCAGAACAGTTGTTTTTCTGGGTCAATATCAACACAAACAGATATTGAACCTGTTAGGAAATGTATTTGGGGTTTTTTACCTAACTTCGGGAAACTCTGAAAAAAGTGAAAAAAAATATTTTTAAAATTTTTTTTGCTGGAATTATTTGTTAGTTCTTGACAATGAAATCTGACAAACTCCGAAACACATGTCGATTAAGGGCGGATTACTCAATGAAAACTTAACTGCTAACTGCCGATTTAACGGAGCCTTTTGTCAAAATTTGTATGAAAAAGTTAAATTTAAGGGAGAGCTATTTTATAATGGAGCATTGAGTAATCCAGCCTAAGTGTTGCAAATATCACCAACATAAATAAATTTAAACAGAAAAATAATTTTCTTGAAAAATATTTTAGAGAATATCATGGATTTAATTAGTAAAGGAAATAATGAACTCGAGCTACTCAAAATATAATACCTACTCAAAATATAATATTTTAAAGGTCGAATAAAACAATTTTTACTTTTTAATAAAAATTATTCAGAATTTTTAGTTTTTGCTGAAAATATAACATTATATTAGTGCAGAATTGATGAGTTTTAATAAGCGTATTAATTATCGTTTGTCTTTAATGCAAAATTGTTCTATTTTGCAATTTTTTGTCAATAAAAATATGTTTTATTGTATTTAAAATGGTTATTTTTCATTTGCCGATTTTTTAAATTTAAGTGCCGATAATGCCGATTTTTTTTTTGAACATATGACGATTTTTCATCAAAATCATCTGGCACCCCTGTTTATGGGCAGTTCTGTGGAAAAGAATCATCTAAATTTGTCTCCACCATTTTGGTTAGAGCAAAGTAGTTCCTTTTAATGTCAATAGCCGTATAACGTCTGAATTAAGAGCTTCTGTTATATCTCGTTTTGACAATAGGGGCACACCAAAGGGAGGTGTTCTTACGCCCCTACTTTGGGAGCTGGCACTGATGCTGCTATCTCGAGAAGCACGTGGTTGTCATGTTGTCGCATATGCTGACGATGTCACGATAGCGGTAAAGGAAAAGCATTTGTCAATATTGAGGGGCATTTTTCAGGGTTGTCTTAAAGATCTGTCTAAATGGGCAAGAGACTGTAGTCTGGAAGTTAATCCAAGTAAATCAGAGCTTCTTTTGTTCAGAGTTATAGAGAAATCAATCGGCCGTTTTGTAGAACTGGCATCGCCACGAATAATTGCCAAAATCTGGTAATACCACAGAAAATTCAAACGTAAGACAAAGAGAGACAAAAAACAATCTGCATTCTCACTGTATTACTGGTATTTTCTTTCTCGCTCAGATTTCGATTTGTGATACAAATTAGTAAACAATACCATATGATTTCTGTTTACTACTTTTTCAAACGCCATTTGTTTTATTATTTTATAACTCTCGTTTTGTTTACAAGGAAAATCAGGATTCCCTTTGATTCTATTTCTTTGGAGGGCACTGGAATCACCTTCTCCGATGGAGCAAGTATCTTGGAGTATTTCTAGATAGGAAGTTTAATTTCCAGCGTAATATTAATGCACAGGTGAGAAAAGCAACGATTGATATATATTCCTGTAAAAGGGCAATTGGAAAACGACAGAGTTTTAGCCCTAAAGTCGTTTTTTGAATTTATACAGCGGTGGTGTGTCCAATTCTGGACACACCACCGTCTGGTGGCCTGCTTTAGAGAAAAAAATAAACTGTGTCTACATCACTAAGGTACAGACAATGGCGTTGATGTGCATCACTGGTGGTCTTCGGACAACACCTAAAGCTGCTTTAAAAATCCTCCTTCCCCTGATACCATTGGATATATTGGGTAGGCAGTATGCGGCTACGTCGGCAATTCGACTTAATAGCGCACTGCAATAGAGGAACAGCGATTGTGGCCATAGAGCGATCTTGCTGAATATAATACTTCCAAAAAATGTGGACTGTGCTCCCTCTATGAGCCTTTTTGAGCGTCACTTTACCAGAGCCTTGTATGAGAAGAATTCCGGTTAGTGGAGCTTCCATACATTTTTAGACGGATGGATCGAGGCTGCACGACCAAGTGGGCTTTGGAGTCTATTCGGTGTAGCTGCAAATTATTGTCTACAACTGCAGTCAGCATCTATTCTGACATTCAAGCCGCGGTCAAGTCACTAAAGTCAATATTTTTGAAAAAAAGTTCTCTTAACTGCCGCACGTCTTTAAACGAGATGGCCAAACGTGTGAGACAACAAGACAGATTTGATCTTATCTTAATCAGAAACACACGAGTAAGCTGATATCGCTTCCACGAGGAGATATTTTGACGGTGGTGGCTATAATTACCGGGCACTGTCTAATAGGGAAGCACACAGAGTGGTTAAATGTGCTGTCGAATTACTGTTGCATGGATGAAGAGGATTTGGAAACGATCGAACACTTCATCTGCAATTTCCCGGCACTTTCTGGTCAGAGAATTGCTTCACTGGGATCTAGGGAGGAACATTCAATATCTAAGGAGTTTCATCACATTCTAAGCTCTTTGGCGATAGGGGTAGAACGTGAATGTCACACTAAGCCAGGACCCTTCTACAATTTCTGAATGGGGTCGAGCGAATAAGGTCCCAAACAAGATCCAATGTTGTATATTTACCCACAGACGCACTGTGGAAGCATTGTCATCTATATATTCGGATGGTATAGGTATTAAGGAGTCGGATACTCTTGATGTTCTGGGCATGAAAATACAGTGTGATGTCCGTTGGAATAAACAGGTTTTTCAAGTGTCAAATGGGGCATTCAAGTGTCTTGGTTTTCCGAAACGGTGCAACACTTAATTCACTCCATTTGATCTCATTACATTCTATAGCAGCTAGATCCGGCCGAAAATGGAATACCATTTTCACATAAGTAAATGAGTTTCAAAGTCTATTCTGAAACTTCTGGACCGGGCTTAGGGGAGGACGGTAAAGCTTATCAACGACAGTAGTGTATCCTACTCTAGTAGCTCATTACAGAAAATTACAGCCGAACAATTCGTTTGTGGAATAAACTCCCTACAGAGGTCTTGTCCGTCACTTTCCTCCTTTCCATACATATGTTTCCTAATCAATGCACAGCATTAGTAGGGGCATCCCCTGAGTACTGGTTTAAGTAAAAAAAACATATTGGAAAGTTCGTGCAGCTCTCTGAATCCTAGTAAAGTAAGTCTGACTAGGAAGTGCACGGCAATGGCTGATAAGTGTTTTACAGTTTTTAAATCCTCCTTATCCATGCAACTCCGTCAAAAGTTATTTGGCGGCACATTTAATCGCTCAGCGTTCTTTCATTTAAGGCAGTGCCCAGTAATTATAGCAACCACCGTCGAATGCTCCCCTCTTGGAAGCAATATCAGCTCACTTGTGCGCTTTAGATTAAGAAAAGCCAAATCGGTCGTACAGTCCCACATGTGCTTATCTCCGATTAGTTTTCGTCGCGTAACAAAGACTAATATTTTGCTTTCAAGTTTCTAGAGGCATTCCTGTACATACCAATTTCGTTGGAAACTGGTCCAGTTCCCAGCTTGACAATCCTGGGCCTTGCAATTCCCAGGATTGTCAAAATGCCTGGTCATCTCATTTAATGACGAGCGGCAGTCAAGGGCAGATCTTGTTTTTTAGAAACATTGATTCCAGATACTGGACGCGGCTTGACTGTCGGAATAGATATAAAATGCGGTTGTAGACAAGACGTTGCAATGCACTGCAGTGATCTGGCAATCTTCAAGCTATGCTGAACCCAAGGTCTTCCTTGTAGACTCTATAGCCCATGTGCTCGTGCAGCTTTGAGCCAGTTGTGTAAAAATTTATAGAGGCTCCACTACCCGCAGTGCCACTTATCCAACTTACTGAATGATATAATAGTAAAGTGGTGCTCGAAAAAGCTCATAGAGTGCGCACAGTCCACATTTTGTGGTATTGTGATATTTTTCAAGATCGCTCTGTTGTCACATTCGCTGCTCTCCATTGCAATGTGCTTTTAAGTCAAATTGTAACCGTTGCAAAACACTGCCTAACCAATACGACCAACGGTATTAGGTGAAGAAGGATTTCTAATTCAGACAAAGGTGTAAAACAAAGACCTCTAGTGATACACATCGAGAATTCAGGATTTTTTTCCAGCTAGTTTTTCCCCATTTGCCCACAAAAAAGGGCAAAGCTTTAACGAAAGCAACAAAAGCCCGTAATTTTCCCACTCAGCAAGTGTCTCATATAAATTACATTCCATAAAATTTTAACAGATTTTTCTGCAGATTCAACAGACATTTTATATACAGTGTACAAAATTAAAATTTGACGCCCTTTGTATTATTGTTGTCTGTCGCCTTTGGTGTTAATTGCGATTGGGCTCTAAACTGTCAAATTGTTAAGCAATAAATGAGTTTTATTCTCTAACATTAAATTGATAAATGACTGTTTCTTGTTGCAGAATTAACAAACACACGCACACAATTGCAATAGTATTTCTCACAGAAACAAGCGCAGTCTCCAAAAAAAAAAAAATAATGTACCAGCTCCCAACATGCTCAGGCAAATAAAATCAACAAAGAACACTCTTTACATCATTTAACTCTTAAAATCTTTAAAAACTAAGAAAATGAGATAACTTAAAAGTTATTAAAAAAGTATGAGTTTTGTATTTTATTTCTTCATTTTTTTAGTTTTTTTATATAAATAAATATTGAATCTCTTTAATTGCACTCTTTTGTTCTCTTTTTATCACATGCGCTTTGTTTGATTATAAATGTGCAAAAAAACCCATCTATAAACCTCTCTGTTTTGATTTATTGTTTTGGTTATTATTCAATACAAAAAATAACAAAAAGCAAACTAAATGAAGAGCCAACAAATCACTCATAGTCTTTTAAACTCTTTACAATAAGAGTTTTCTTAAAGCCCTCCATAACTGAACAATTTCTCATATTTTTACTTCTCTTTTTAAGTAGATTTTCCTTAAATCCCTTATTAACATATCCTAGCCAGCAAAAGCTTTATTAAACCTCATTTCCTAAGTAAGTTTGGTCTCTTTTAACTTAATTAACTCTTTCGTTTTTATTCCCCCTGTTTAAACTCTTTTTTAATCTAAACTTCCTTTAAATAAAATCCCTTTAATTTTTTTTTCATATTCGTTGAAAGCTTTTCGGTAAAAGAGTTAAAAAAAATCATTTGTTCTCTTGTTTTAATTGCTGCTCTTTGACAGGTGTATTTTTATCTTTATATAAAATCCCTCCTTCCTTTTTTAGAAGTTTGTTGCAGCTTTGCTTTTATATGTGTTTTCGTGCAGATATTAAATATGCAGCTATATGTGCTGTTAAGTCTCTGCTAAGTTAACATTATATCTCTTGCTTTAACATAACAGTATGTTAGAGTGCGGGTGTTAAAAGGTTATATTCTGTTAAGACAAGTGTTATTTAAAGTCAGCCCATGAAATGTGTGCGTGTATGTTGTTTGTCTTATTTAAAGTCTGTTAAATTTTTGTTGTTGTTATTCTGTTTTTTTCTTCTGTTGGCATATTTTAAATCAAGGTTATTTATGTTGTACGTTAAAGAGTACAAAAATAGGTATTCGAATTTAAGGAAACGAAATCTTAAAGCATTAAAGCGAAATTGTACTACATACAAATGTTACAGTAAACTTAAAGCTAAAATTTAAAGTCATTATTATGATTTTTTTAAAAATTGAAATCTTTGCCGTAAATTTTGTGTTAAAAGATTAATTTTTAGAAATTGTGCTTGTAATTTGGAGGTTGGCGCTAGCTGAAATTTTTATGTCAAGTCCACACCGACACTATGAAGACAACACTCTGAAGAATACACAAAACATTATTTTTTTAAAAAGGCTAAAACACTTTTGTTAGAAGATCTAATCATGAAAGCTTATTGCCCTGTGCTTACTCCTAACGGGAGGTTTTGAACAGCAATGTTGATGGTTCTGCTGATCCACCTTCAACACTATAAGATGGCTTTATAATTCTAGAGGTGACACACTGTAACGGACCTATTTATCAATGAACCTCGAAAATCAACAGGTAATCTGCTGATCATACTTCAAAATTTCAAGATGGATTCAGTAAAGATTTTTCACGCTAGATGGGGCAGGTCATAACGGACATATAAATCCAGGAACTATGAATTTCTACAGGTAATTATTGGGTAGTAAAGACAGCAACGAATGGAATCAATCAAGTTAGGTTGTAAGTTAGACGCTGAGGTCCAATGTGATATCACGGGAGTGTAATAAGTGCTCTGAATTTTGACATCCGACAAATGAGAAAGATCGTGCAGCCCCCTAGATCCCAGTGAAACAAGTCTCTGACCTAAAAGTGCCGGGCAATGGCAGATAAAGTGTTCGATAGTTTTCAACTCCTCTTCGTTCATTCAACTTTGGCAAAAGTCATTCGACGGCACATTTAACCGCTCTCCGTGCTTCCCTATAAGACAGTGTCCGGTAATTATAGAAACCACCGTCGAAATCTCTCCTCTTGGAAGCGATATCAGCTCACTTGTGCGCCCCTGATTAAGATAAGGCCAAATCAGTCGTGTTGTCTCACACGTCCATCCATTTGCCCATCTTTGATTAGTCTCCGTCGCAGAACAAAGCCGTAGGTTTTGCTTGCAAGTTTCTAGAGGCATACCAACACATTCCAATTCTGTTGAAACCTGTAAGTTAGTTCCTAGTCTTGCAAGCTTATCGGCTTTGCAATTCCCAGGAATGTCTCTGTGCCCTGGGACCCATAAGAGTCGTATGTTAAACTGCTTGGCCATCTCATTTAAAGACGTGCGGCAGTTAAGGGCAGATCTTGTTTTCAGAAACATTGAATCCAGGGACTTGACCGCGGCTTGACTGTCAGTATAGATGTTGACTACGGTTGTAGACAAGACATTGCAGCTCAACCAGTCAGCCACTTCCTTTATTGCCGGCATCTCTGCCTGGTAAACACTGCAATGATCTGGCAATCTACGAGCCAGGCTCAACCCAAGCTCTTCCGAATAGACTACAAAGCCAACTTGTTCGTGCAGCCTCGATCCATCTGTGTAAAAATTTATGGTAGCTCCACTACCCGGAGTATCCCCCATCCAAGATTCCCTGGATGGTATCATAGTGGTAAAGTGACGCTCAAAGAGACTCAAAGAGGGAGCACAGTCCACATTTTGTGGTATTGTTATCTTTTTCAAGATCGCGCTATGTCCACAATCGCTGCTCCTCCATTGCAGCGTGCTATTAAGTCGAATTGCCGACGCAGCCGCATACTGCCTACCCAATATGTCCAAGGGTATCAGGTGAAGGAGGATTTCCAATGCAGCCGTAGGTGTAGTACGAAGAGCACAAGTGATGCACATTGACGCCATTCTCTGTACCTTCGAGATAAAGACACAGTTCGCTTTTGTTTCTAAAGCAGGCCACCAGACAATATAGTAGGAAACTGAATTCATTTTAATAAGAGTGTAGAAAACACACACAGATCAAATTTTAGTGGAATTGGTTTATTTTTTTGCCAATAGAACGATTTAACTGAATATCGTCCAAATTTTTATATGGGGGACTAATTCCAAAAATGGTCCATTATATTCCGATTTGATTAGGTTCCTAAGTTACACGTTTAACACCTAAAAATAAAATATTTTTCAAATATTTTTTCTAATTTTATTAGATGATGCTTAAGTTTCAAATTTCAAGACAATTGATTGAAAATTACGATCTGTATCGTGCTTAAACCGACAGATCGACAGACGGATGGACATCGCTAAATGAAGTCGAAAATGTTATTTTGAGCCGATCGGTAAGGTAGGTCTAGGAACAATATTTCGGGTAGTTACAAACATCAGCACAAAATCATTAGACCCTGTACCACAGAGTTGTGTAGGGTATAAATACGAAGGGTGACTTACGACTGGTTGCTACTACAAATCATGCTAAAATTAAACCATTCCAAACACTTCTTTCTTATCTTTTTTTTCTTGTGCCGCAAATTTTACTGTGCACTTTTGTTAAGAATATTTCAGTCGGAACCACTTTTGATTTTTAATAATAAAAAGATTAACATTCCGAAAATGCTGACAAACTAAACAGACCGATCCCAATTGTTGACAAACATAAAATCATAGATGGGAATTTTTCATTACCATTGAAATTTAATTACCATTGGTTGATATCAATGATACTGAAAAAAATTTCATTACCATTTAATGGTAATTAAATTTTTTTAATTGAAAAAATAATTACTAATGGTAATGAAATACACCAATTGTTGAAAAACACCAATTATAATGGGTTTCAAAACCATTGGTTTGCACATTTTTGTTTTTTTTTTTGAAAAGTTCAAAATTTAAACATCAAAGTATGTTTTTACAAAAAAAATATGAAAATGTTAAAGACAAAAAACAAAACGCAAATAAAAATTTAAAATATTATGTTATACAAAGGCAATCAACGTGTGTTTGGTTTATAAAATGTGAAAAGCTAAAACACCATATAACAAAAAACAACAGATTTTCCAAATATTAACGATTTTGACAATATTGTGAAGACTTACTAATGGTAATTATTTTTTTTAAGTGATGCCATACCAATGGTAATTATTTTTTTTTTAATTTTCATTAGTAATTAAATTGATAAGTAATTTAATTGGTACAATTGATACAACCAATGGTAATGAAAAAAAATTTCATTACCATTGACATCAATTAATAAACCATCAATTAATTGGTCCCTTTAATTAATTAGTCCCATCTATGCATAAAATAATATTTAAGTAATATTCTTTATTTGAGATTCATTTGGAATAAAAAATATCATAAACTTTTGTGTTTTTATAACCCACCTTTAACAAACATACAAAATCGAATTAAAAACAAGTAAGAAAAGTAGGGTCGGTCAAGACCGACTATACTATACCATACACCAGTGTTTTTCGAAAAAAGGATTCTTAGCCCTATCATGAACCGACTGTTTCCATATTTGTTCAGATCTTTAATTGAGGGTGTTGTGGCTTAGTGGTTAGCGCGTTGGACTACTAGCCAGCAAGCCTGGGATCGATTCCCGGCTCAGGCAGATCAACATTTTTTTCAGATATTTATTAGTTTCTATTTATAACTAATATCTATCGCAGCACCCACCTTCGTTGATAAATAGCACTAAAAAACATCAACGAAGTAAAATAATAAAATAATGGCTATTAAAACACAGCTTCAAAAATAATTCGCCAGATCAATACCAGATGGCGATGCAACAACTGTACTCAAAATTATCAACACGCGCAATTACAGTGTTGCCATCCTGAAGCCCTTCTATCTTTCAAATCTTTCATCTCTCTTCTATCCCCTTTCGAAAGAAACATCACGGTTACATTAGTAATTGATAGGCAGCATTGCCTTAGTGTTGATTCTTTATTAAAAAGAAAAAAAAAAAAAAAATCGGATGTGCTCTACTAGATAAGCGAGTGTTAAACGAAAATTTGGGTTACAGGAATGAGTTCGCTTATTTCGAAAAAACATAGAGCAGAGTCACAAAACCCACACTTCGACAATGCTCCAATGAATCAAAAGAGTTAGATACCCTACTTTCGTTTACGTGTTTGAACAGACTTTGAAATATACTTTGAAGCTCCTGCCCATACATGGGAGTTGTATTCCATTTTCGGACGAAGGTATAAATAGTGAGGAAATCGGATGAAGTGAAGCTCCTTCTAAAACTACTAAGATATTGAATTTTTATATCCGACAAATCAGAAAGATAGTGCAGCTCCCAAGATCGCAGTGAAGGAAGTGTCTAGCCAGATACTAACGGATAATAGCAGCTTAAGTTTTCGATAGTTTTCAACTTCTCCTCATCCTTGCAACTCCGGCAGAAGTCATTTGACGGGACATTTAACTGCTCACCATGCTTTCCTATAAGGCAGTGTCCGGAAAATATTATTACAGCAGGGTAATTCCAAAAATTTTCGCCCCACTGTTTGGAAACATGCCTTTGGACGCCTCTGAGAATTTGGCTCATAGATATCCACGTTTATATGAGATATGTTGCATTTCTGGATTTTCAAAATTTGCTGTAGTTTTCAAATTATCGCGGGTCAAAGTTCGACTTTTTTAGCAAAAGTCAGAAAAATACATGACGTTTAAAGTGCTCTAACTTTTTAACTAGTAATCCGATTATCACAAGTAATGGCTCATATGAAAGCTTAATTCTTCTTCTTTTAGGAAATATTTTCAAAAGCATACGGTCGTTTTTCAGAAGTGTTGCAAAAATTCAAAAACATTTTATTTTTGCGAATATTTAAAAAAACACATCTTCGATTATTTTAAAAAAAAAGTTTGGTGATAAGTAAACAATACTGTTTTGTACAACATATCCAAAATTCAGAGTGGGATCCCAATGGGATCAAAAAATATTCTGGTTTTAGTACGAAGTTCTTAAATTTTACCTTAGAAAATTAAAATTTTATGTTTCTTCAATATAAAAATTTAAATTTTCAAAGAAAATTATACTATTAAAATTTTGAAAAACATTCAAAACATTAGAAATTTTAATTTTCTAAGGAAAAAATATGAGAACCTCGTACTTAAAACAGAATAGTTTTTGATCCCATGGAGATCCCACTCTGAATTTTGAATATGTTATACAAAACATTGTTATTTTTCACCAGAATTTTTTTAAAAAAAATCGAAGATGTGTTTTTTTAAATATTCGAAAAAAAAAAAAAAATGTTTTTGCATTTTTGCATCATTTCTGTAAAAAAAAAAACCTTGTTATTTTAAAAATATTTTCTAAAAGAAGAACCCCAGCTTTCACATGAGCCTAAATTTGTGAAAATCGGGTCATTGGTTAAGAAGTTACAGCTCTTTAAACGTGATGTATTTTTATTACTTTTGCTTAAAAAGTCAATATTTGACCCGCCATAATTCGTTAAATACACCAAATGTAAAAAAACGATATATGGTACATATATCATTTTGAGGGCTATCAATGTGTCAAGGTTCAAATTAATCTGAGACACCATTTCCAAAAAAGACTAAAATTTGAGCTAAATTTTCTGGAATGGCCCAGCAACCACCATCGAAATCTCTTCTCTTGGAAGTGATAGAAGTCACTGGATCTTTTCTCGTTAAAAGAAGGCCGAATCTGTTGTGTAGTCTGACACGTCTATCCATGATTACTTTCCGTCGCGAAAAAAAAACCGTAGATTTAGATAACGAAAAGTGTTTGCTAAAAATTTTCTAATCCCGGGCCGATTTTGTAATTATTCGACCTCGAAATTTCTTTACCTATTTTCTGAGAATAAACCGATATGTCAATGTGTTACACAAGCCTTGACCAAATAATTATATCCCCTTATTTATTGATGTAGGGTATTAAAATTGTTCTCATTCCCAAAAAAAAAACATTAAAATTTATTTTATTAAAAAACATAACAACAAATTGTTATAATCAACCATTAAGATGTCAGACTTCGCTACAAATATACACAAATTGCAAACCCATACACACAAACAGACGACTACCACTACAAATATATGCATGGACTGCAATTACCATTAAAAATTATAAGCAGCAACAAGAAGTTTGAAAAATTTATGAGAAACACAAAAATAACAACAACGTTTATAACCCACTACAATAACAACAAATATAGCAAAAATATAAATATGTAAAAATGGATGTTTGTAGCACAGTACAGACTAGTATGCAAACAATGGTGCTAATTGCGTACTTTCTAATATTTTGGTATGATTTTAAGTACAGAATTATAATCGCTGTCTAGCGTGTCTGTACGCAGGCTTTTTTTTTTGAAAAATCGTCAAAATTTGGAAAAAAAAATGATCACACTAAATAATGTTTAAAAGAACTGTAAAAAAGTCATTTTTTAAAATCGTCATTTTGCTAAATTTCACAAAAAATCGTCACTTCTGGCAGCACTGCCTGTACGTGTGATCTGTTGTGAATGTGTTTATGTTGTTTGTTTACATTTTGCGTGGAACGTCAAAAGTTACACCGTGTGATTTCACTTATACTTACACAAATTAAATGCACCTCTGTGAGCCTACTACTCATGTACTGTGGTTTGTAGTGTGTGTATATTTGAATTTGCGTAAACCATTAAAGAAAAAAAAACAACATTTCACACTGCATTACCAGCACTATATCAACACTGTGTAGGTATTGTACAGGGTGGTTTGCTTAGCGGATAAAAATAAGTCTTTAAATTTTCATAACTGAGTATTTAGACTTAAGTTTTATAAAATTATCTACGACATCGAAAATCAGTTAAACGATTAGTCACTTGAAATTACTGCAGCAAAATTATTCATTAAAGTAAACCCAATAGGAAATAAGGTAAACATGTTGATGTGTTAAAGGCTGTTTACCAGGATGATGAATATAATACGACGGTATATTTTAAAGCAATGGTTCTCAAATGGTGGGTCGCGACCACCCAGACCTTAGAAGATTTAATTCCCTAATTCAATTTCTTAAATCTGATTTAAAATAATTGAATTAATTCCCTGTTTCTATAAATCGAAAAGAATTAATTCATTATTAAATTCACTTAATTTCATTGCAAAGAATTAATTCTTTGATTTGATTAAATTGAATTAATACATTTTGATTTGAATCAACTGATTCAAATCACTTTTGATTTAAATCAACTGATTCAAATCACTTTTGGTTTGAATCAACTTGATTTAAACTTTTTTCACTTAAATCAAACACTAAAAATGCACATTATAAAAATCTTATCATGTCTGATTGCGTTTAAGTCATTGGAATATCGTCAATTTTAAACGCCATCAATAAACAACACTCCAAATTGTACAGTTTTATTAAATGTGTACCTTTAGTCTAGAGTTGGGCGCTGGTCACGTGATTTGCTTGATTCACGTGAATCACGCGTGAGTGATTTTCATTTCAATCATGTGATTGAGAGCGAGATTTGAAAAAAAAAACTGAGTGAGTGATTAGTGAGTGAGTCATTTATTTTTTGCGTGAGTTTGCGTGATTAGATTTTTTGATTTGCCCAATTTTTTTTAAATTTTCGTGGAAATTTTTTTTTTTAATTTTTTTTTTTTTTGGTAAGAAAATTTTATTGCGTGAGTGGATTACGCGTGAGTAAGTTTTTTATTACTCACGTGAATAGTGAGTGAGCGTGAGTAAAAAAATATTGCGTGAGTGATTAGTGAGTGATCCGATTATTTTTTGCGTGAGTGAGTGTGAGTCAAAATCCAATCACGCGCCTATCTCTACTTTAGTCAATAACGAATTTGGCTCTTCAGCATAAAAATAACTTTAAATTTAACACAAAAACAATTAATGATTAACATTTTTGTTATACACATACATTTCCATTATATAGAAAAGTCGTGCATTATCCCACCCTTAATATACATATATGTGCAAATTAATAAATGTTATATTAAAGCAATGTCTTGTATTTTTGTGATTCCTATGCATGCGGGCATAGGCTAAAAAATGCAGCTTGTGCGCTGCCAATAAAATGTACACTATTAAATTCTGTTGCTTTGACTTTTTGCTTGCTACTACCGCACAAGCATAAATGTTATAGTATGTGTGTGCGTGTGTAAAGTAAATACTTTGATTTAAGAAAAAATGTTTAAATCAACTGATTCAAAACATTTTTGATTTGAATCAATTGATTTGAATCAAATTGATTTGAATCAATTGATTTGAATCAAATTGATGTAAATCAATTGATTTGAATCAAATTGATTTGAATCAAGTGAATTAATTCTTGTTTGATTTGAATCAAGTGAATCAATTCATTATTTAAACAAGGAATTAAACAAAAAATTAGTTAATTCTTTCAACAAATAGTTGAAATTAATTCTTTTGAATCAAATCATCAAGAATTAATTCCTTGATTTATTAATATGAATTAATCTTTTTGCGAATCAAATCAAAAAGTGAATTAATTCTTCAAAGGTCTGCGACCACCTAGGGGGTCGGTTTTGGTAAATTTAAAACACATTTTTTTGTTGTGTTATAAAAATATTCAAATACTTTTGTTAAAAAAATAAATTGTTTCCATCACTTAAGGTCCCCCGTAATCACTGCGCAGTTGTTTTTTGGCTGAGTCTGGGATCTGACAGTTCGTTTTCTATTATTTTTTCGAGGCTATTCTGTATATAGGTTTCAAATTTTTCTAGTACGTTAGGTTTTTGAGAAAATTAAGGGCAAAGTTCACAAAAACGTATTCTTGAGCATTTTTAAAAGCTTTGGTTGTGATATTTTTGGATGCGTCTGGGATCTGACCACTTTTTTCGATTTTCTTTTAATGCTGATTCCAAATCTGGATCCGAATAACGGGTCTATATTAGTGATCGAATAAAATTTCGATCAATACCAAACATTGGTACATAATTTTGAAAAAAAGAACAATCATTACTCAAAATTGGACTTTAAATGCTTTCTAGGTAAACATTTCTCCATTTATGATCAGGTTAAACTGGAATTTTTCTCTTATTTCGGATATAAAAAATGGATGACGATAGTAAGTTTCGATATAAAATGCCATAGTTCGGGACATGGTTTCCAAATTTTGAGGAAATTGAAGTCATAGTTTACAAAAATTGTGTTTTTTTATTTTTTACAAGTTTGTTACGTGAAATTTTTGGTATGCGTCTGGGAACTGTTTCACACGGTTTCGATAAATCTTTCAATGCTGCTTCTGAATTTGGTTCCCAAATTTTTTCCTTACTTCAGGTTTTTAAAAAAACTGAGGGCAAAGTTCACGTTAAATGTTTTTTTTTTGTGGGGGGTCGCGAAAAATTTGAAATATTGAAAAGGGGTCGCAAAGCAAAAGTTAGTGAGAAGCTCTGCTTTAAAGAGTTCAATGTTTCTTTGTGTTACGAGCATAGAAAAGATTAGAAGGTACGCAGTGTTGTGTTTGATGTAATTTCCAATATGGTGGCAAAATGCTTGTTCTTCCTCATCTCACACGTATTTAATATCAAATTAGATTCTTTGATTATAAAAAATGGAATTTGTCTTTCATTTAATTAAATTTATTATTTATTTTGCTTTATTCAACGTTTTTTTAAAGACAATACGCACTATTGATAGTTTAAAACCTTTTGTTTTTTCTTTTGTTGTTTTCTTTGTTGTTCTCCTTTATGTTGCATTGTTTTTATTAAACGTCAAAAGTTACATAATGTGCTGTCACTAATACTTATTCAAGCGAAATACGACTCTGTTACACTTCTATTTTTTTCTATGGTTACGAGCAAAAAACGAATCAAGTCAAACCCGACAGCCTTTGCTTGGACACCTTATTAACCACCCTGTATATTAAAATGAATAAGGGCTAAAGGAATAAAATAGCTTATGACGTTGTTGTTAGGGTGGTGGTCATACTTTACTATAGTCAACACAAAACATTCTCTTACAAATATTCGCTATTAAATAAAGTACTGTGATTGGGATGGATTATTTGGAGCTGAACATTTATTACCATTCACTGTTCGAGTGGAAAACGCTCTGAAATTTCGGTTTTATAAAATATGAAGTGCAGTTGGTATTCTCGCTGAGCTGCTGCTGAAAGAGATTAGGTTATAAGTGGCTGCTAACGTTTTACGTCAGCACACATAGACTCTGAGGTCCATGTGATACCACGGGACAGTAATTGGTTCCTAATGGCAGATAAAGGGTTTGATAGTTTCCAACCCCTCATAATCTATTTAACTCCGTCAAAATTCATTTGACCGCTCTGCGTGCTTTCCTATAAGACAGTGTCCGGTAATTACAGCAACCACCGTCGAAATATCTCCTCTTGGAAGCGATATCCATAAAATAAGGCCATATCTTACGTGTAGTCTCACACGTCCATCCATGTGCTCATTTCAGACTAGTCTACGTCGCGGAACAAGGCCTTAGATTTTGCTTGCAAGTTTCTAGAGGCATACCAACACAGTCCAATTCTGTTGGTGCCTGTAAGGTACTTCCCAAACGTACAAGCTCATCGGCTTTGCAATTCCTGAATCTGTGCCATAGGACCCATATGAGTCGTAAGCGGTGTTGCCACCTCATGTGTTATTACACATATCATGTGTAATTTTTTTTTTCATGTGTAGCCCATGTGTAATTGGCTGCATGTGTAATTCATGTGTAATTTGAAATTTTTACTTTTTAAAGCATTTTTTTTCATAATTTGTTTTAACAAAACTTTTAGCAGATTTTTCTGCAGAAATGGATATTTAACGAAATTCTCTGTCATTCAGTTTTAAAAAATAACAGAAGTTTTTTCATTATTTTGCTGATGCTGTTTGCTGAGTTTACAAAAATATTTTTGTGAACATTTCAGCTAATTATTTTAAAATTTTACTGATTTTTTTTTTATTTCGTTAAATTTTAACGATTAAAAATTGTCAAAATTAAAAAATAGCAGACTATTTTGCTAATTTTACAAAATACTTAGTTATCATTAGTATTTTTCTAAATTTTATAAAAAAAAATAGACGATTTGAAAAAAAAAGGAAAATTACAACAAACTGTTTCTGTGAAAAAAGCAACATTTTCTGCCGTTTTTTGTCTTTAAAATTTAGCAATATTTTCGTTTATGTTTATGCTTAAAATTTTTTTGAGCAGATTTTCAGCTGAAATCAATATATTTTTTTTGCTGTTTTTCAGATTTTCTTCTGATTTGGCTTAGATTAACCAGACAGAAATTTCGCAAAAAAATATAAATCGTAGGTTTTTTGAGCAGTAAAAACCAGACTTTGGTTAGCCGTTATATTTTGAAAATTTACAAAATAAAAAAAACACGTTTTTAAAAAAAAGCATGTGTAATTTCATGTGTAATTTTGGCATGATCCATGTGTAATTCGTGATTTCATGTGTAATTTTGGCATGACCCATGTGTAATTTACGATTTTGTTGGTGGCAACACTGGTCGTAAGTCAAACTGCTTGGCCATCTGATTTAAATACATGCTGCAGTTAAGTACAGATCTTGTTTTTAGTAACATTTACTCTAGGAACTTGACCTCGGCTTGACTGTCAGAATAGATGTTGACTGCGGCTGTAGACAAGACATTGGAGCTCTACCAGTCAGTCACTTCCTTATTAACAGCATCTCTGTCTGCTAAAAGACCTGCCGCATCGGCCCTAAAGTTTTAAAATCGAATTACAAGGGGAAAAATATTATCCATTTTCTCAATTTTTTTTCGATATTTTGAGTTAAGTTTGAATTCAAGTGGTCACAGAATTGTGATTTGGAGTAAAATGTTTATCGAATAAGGTATTAAAATCTAAAATCGGTTAAAAATCAGCCAAGTTATTACAACTTCCCCAGGCAACTAACGTGTGTCAGACCATTTAATCAAGGGATTCGAGCTCTATTTTTGAAATTTATTGAAATTATCTACTGTAACAACATTTTTTTTATTTTTCAAGTCCAAATGTACTAAGGAGATAAAATTTTTCATATTGCGTTTTGCTAATTTGTTTTAAATAAATGCTAAAGTGGTTTGAATTTTTAAACACTATTTTCAAATTTCCAATTTTAAATTTTTATTTTTTTGTTAAAGAAATTTTAAAAAATCGACTATTGGAGTAAAATGATTTGTTAAGCACATATAAAGGAATAAAAACACCAAAAATTGTAGGATTTGCTGTTTTCATTTGGCTATTACAGTGATATAATTTCAGGGGCGTATCCAGGATTTTATTTCGCTGGGGGCCCAACATTTTTTATTTTTTTTTTTTTTACAAAAAATTTACATAACAGCACATGTTTTAGAATTTTTCTCGATCTTTTCCTTGAACTGAATGTAACACAATCAGATTCTTAATTTTTGCGTAAGTTTAAAACTGCTGGGGGGAACAAATAAAATTTGTTTTATATATTAAAATTTTTTGAGAGACTTAAGCCTTTTTTTAAAGAGTGAATTGTATCAGATGATGATTAATTTTTACAAAGAAGATTATCTTAATTTTTTTCAAAGAAAAGTCTAAGATTCTATGCCAATTTCCAGTTAACACAGTTTTTGTTATAGAAAAAGTCAAAGACTCTAAATCATATTTTCAATGGAAAACGTTTCTCGGGAAAAAGTCACTTTAGAAAATGATTCTATAAACATATTTATAAAATACTTTTCCAAAAGAAAAGACTCTGATTGTAAGACATTTTCCCAGAATCTGAGATATTTCTAGTCTAGCACATTTTTTCAGATTCTCAAACAATCTACAAAAAGTTTTAGATTCTGAGAAAATCTTCGCTTTTCTATAAGAAAAATAATTTAGATCCTGAGACCTTTTTAAAAAGAAAACAGTATAAAAAAGTCTTAGATTCTAAAACCTTTTTCGTAAAGTAAAAATTCTCGGATTCTAAGAAAATTTGCCTACAGAAAAAGTCTAAAATTCTTAGACATTTTTCATATAGAAAAAGTCTCAGATTCTTAGATATTTTTCCTATAGAAAAAATTTCAAATTCTGAGACATTTTTCCTATAGAAAATGCCTCAGATTCGCAGACATTTTTTCTGCAGAAAATTTCTTAGATTCTGAGACATTTTCCTATTGAAAAAGTCCAGATGCTTAAATACTTTTCCTATAGAAAAAGTCTCAAATTCTTAGACATTTTCCTATAGAACAAGTCTCAGATTCTGAGACATTTTGCCTATAGGAAATTGTCAGATTCTGAAAAATTTTTTATATAGAAAAAGCCTCAGATTCTGAGACATTTTTCCTGAAGATAAAGTCTCAGATTCTGAAATATTTTTGCCATAGAAAATTACTCAGATTCTGAGAGATTATTCTTATAGACAAAGATATTTTTACAATAGAAAAAGTCTCAGATTTTGAGCATTTTATATACAAAAAATCTCAGCATGTGTCTCTGAGACGTTTTTCCTATACACAAAATCTTAGATTTTGAGATAATTTTCCTTAAGAAAAATTCGTTGATTTTGAGACATTTTTCGTAAAAAAAAGTATAAGATTCTGAGACATTTTCCTAGATTGTAAGAAAAAAAGTGTAAGACTCTGAGACATTATTTTTAAGAAATAGTCTCGTTCTGAGACATTTTTCTAAAAGACAAAGTCGCATTTTAAGATTTAACTACATTTTATATACAATTAGGTTCATTTTTTGTGTACATAAAACTTCAGGTTCTAAGATATTTTTTCATTAGTATCTTAAGTTGAAAAGTTTAAAATTCTAATGGGGCTATTCTAAAATTTTATTATTATAATAAGTGCTATTATTAGCAACCCAGAATTTTATTATAGATACCAAAAATTTCAACTCTAAAAAAAGCTTTATCAACTTTTTGTTGTTCTAAAACAATTTAATTTGAAATTTGAATTTAGACAACAAAATTTTATAAGCACAATAGCTGTATGGGTAGGTGGGTGGTTTTGATATTTTGTTATTTTTGGAGGCATGGGTTCAAATCCCACCCATTTCTAACAAATATTTTTTTTTTTTGCCAATTTTTATTTTTTTTTATTACAAATATTAGCGGTTTTCACCCTTGATAGAAAACATTTGAGGAAATTTCCTACAAGAAAATTTTCTACCGATTTTTTCGACTAAAGAGTGAACAACTATTTAAACAAGTTTTCTCACACTAACATTTTCTATAACCTCAAATTATTTTACATAATTAAAACCACGAAATAAAAATAAACAACGCGATTTTTAGTAAAAATATAATTAATCATTTAAGTTTCATTTTAAATTTCATATAAAAAGTCTGAAAATATCACAAAATAATTAAATGCCTCTCTAATCAGCTGTTTTGTTGGTCTAGAAACTTTTATTTTTTTCTATACTTCAACTTACTCAAGCATCAAGTCGAAGAAATTTTCTATGTAGAAAAGAAGAAACCAAGAAAATGAGAAAAACGAGCCGCCATGTATTTTGTTGTTGTATCTGTCAAACATTTTCTTGTTTTCTTCGATTCTCCGATTCTTTTCTTGTTTTCTATCAAGGGTGAGAACCACTATTATAATGCAGTTTTTCTTAATTTTTAAATTTCGCAATTTTTAAAAGATGCAAAAAAAAATTGATTTTTGCATCTTTTTTTTTCTGAAATTATTATTATTGTATGGTTTTAATTGGCTACTTCTCTCGCAAAAAAAAACATTATAATTGTCTTTAGAGGAAAAAAATAATATTTTTTTTTTAACTACACTTTTTTGCATGCAAAAAAATTGCAATAATTTTTGTAATAATATGTTTCTTATTTTTGACTACAATAATGCGTATTTTGACAAATTGCGAAAAAAATACGGAATTTTGACGAAAACAAAATGTTGGTTTCTTGTTATAAATGAAAAAAATATTGTTATAGATGACAAAACTTGTTATAGACTGAAAAGTACATAACAATATTTTGTCAAATTTCAAATTAAATTGTTTTAGAACAACAAAAAGTTGATAAAGCTTTTTTTAGAGTTGAAATTTTTGGTATCTATAATAAAATTCTGGGTTGCTAATAATAGCACTTATTATAATAATAAAATTTTAGAATAGCCCCATAAGAAAAAATTTTCAAATTTTGAGATTTTTTTAACAGAAAAATTTTCAGTTTCAAAACATTTTTCTTCAACAAATTTTAGATTCTTAATGTTTTTCGATTTTTTTTTAAGAAGTTTTTTAATATGGTACTTGTTATTTGATACCAAATCCTGAAATTTGTGAAATCATTTCGGGGGGGGCCGGGTCCCCGGGCCCCCCCCCCTGTATACGCCACTGTATAATTTCGGCGGATTTCGGGAAAATAGTGATTTTTTGCACTTTTTTAGCTTTTATTTATTTTTTTGGTTTTTTTTTTACAAACTTTATATGTTTTGGACCGAATTATATCAACAAGAGATAGAATACTTCAATTCGCAAAATTAGGGCGAAATTGAGATATAAAAAATTGCCCCTGTTAAGGGTCAAAGGTCAAATTTTAGAAAATTTTGAATTTTTAAACTCAAAATATCGAAAAAATTGAGAAAATGGATAAAAAGTCATGTTTTTTCCCCTTGTAATTCGATTTTTAAACTTCAGGGCCGATGCGGCAGGTCTTACCCATATTGGATTTTCCTAAAATTTTGTGAGACATGTTTTTACCCCCAAATGCAGGAGGATTTCTAATGCAGCCAAACGTGTAGTACGAAGTGCACTACACCATTTACAGATGTAATTCGTAAAAGATCAATTGTAATTCTTGAAGACGTTCATTGGATTTGTAAAGCAGTGGTGCATCCAAATCTGCATTGTCTGGTGGCGTGCTTAACAGACAAAGGGGACCTGTGTCTTTATCAGGAGAGTACAGTGAATGGTGTCGATGTGTATCACAACACCATTTACAGATGTAATTCGTAAAAGATCAATTGTAATTCGAAGATTCTACTTGTAATTCGAAGATTCCATTTGTAATTCGAAGATTCCAATTGTAATTTGAAGATTCCATTTGTAATTCGAAGATTATACTCGTAATTCGAAGATTCTATTTGTAATTCGAAAATTCCATTTGTGATTCGAAGATTCCAATTGTAATTCGAAAAATATCAACTGAATTTCCATTGATATTTTACGAATTACAATTGGAATCTTCGAATTACAAATGGAATCTTCGAATTACAAATAGAATCTTCGAATTACAAGTAGAATCTTCGAATTACAATTGATATTTTACGAATTACATCTGTAAATGGTGTTGTGATACACATCGACACCATTCACTGTACTCTCCTGATAAAGACACAGGTCCCCTTTGTCTGTTAAGCACGCCACCAGACAATGCAGATTTGGATGCACCACTGCTTTACAAATCCAATGAACGTCTTCAAGAATCAATCCCCATCGTTTTCCAATGACCCTCATACAGCAATTGTTACTTTTCTCACCCGTTCCTCAATATTACGCCTGAAATCCAGCTTCCTATCTACACCATTTACAGATGTAATTCGTAAAAGATCAATTGTAATTCGAAGATTATACTTGTAATTCGAAGATTCCATTTGTAATTCGAAGATTACATTTGTAATTCGAAGATTCCGTTTGTAATTCGAAGATTCCATTTGTAATTCGTAGATTATACTTGTAATTCGAAGATTCTATTTGTAATTCGAAGATTTCATTTGTAATTCGAAGATTTCAATTGTAATTCGAAAAATATCAACTGAATATCCATTGATATTTTACGAATTACAATTGGAATCTTCAAATTACAAATGGAATCTTCGAATTACAAATAAAATCTTCGAATTATAAATAGAATCTTCGAATTACAAGAAGAATTTTCGAAAATATAAATGGAATCTTCGAATTACAAGTAGAATTTTTGAATTACAATTAATCTTTTGCGAATTACATCTGTAAATGGTGTAGAAATACTTCAATGCGCTTGGCTTAAACTGAGAAGACGATTTCAGCACCAGTACCTTCGAAAGAAATCTTATTTTACCTTGTAAACTTTGTTTTCCTTGGCTTAGAATCCTGCCGATCTAGACAGATCCTTCAAAGACTCGTGTCCTTAATTTTGGCAGATGCTTTCCCTAGTCACTACTATTCCAAAGAAGTGACAAAGGAACAACTCCCTGTGGTGTCTAAGGATGCTACACTTTTGTAAGGATGAATTAAAACTGAATTAGTGACATCGTTATTCATTATTCCCTTTTTTATGCATTTTAACGGGGTCTCTTAAAATTACTTTTAAAAAAGTTTCATGGATGATGAGAAATTGCAGACTATCAGACACTAAGTTAGATTGGATGAGTAGTCCGTTAAAAGCGAATCTCTCAAATGTTATTTGATCAATTGTGATGATCTTTCGTTTTATTATTCAGAAAAAGAATGGGGAAAAGAAGGGTAAAAATCTTCCCACTATGACTTTGTCCTCACTGAAGTCCATTACATTACGTCAATGTAGCCTCATCACCAAGGAATCAGCAGTGACTGCTCCTCATTAGAAAATGAGATAATCTACAGAAACGCAGTTGTGTCAACCTTGTAAAAAAATTAAGTTCCTATATTCGTCAATTCCAATGGAAATCCTGTTCATTGTGGTTAATCGCCCCCTCAACCTGCTCAGAGCTCTCTCCAGCTTACTCTGTTTCCATGGCCCTACTGTGGATATAAGAAGATCAATCGAACAGCTATTAGTCTGCGCTGATATACTGCTAACCTCACCCAGAATATTTAAGCCAATTTTTAAAACTTTTCCCAAAATTACTGAACATCCTAACCACAGTGTAACGTAAACAATCATCAAGACTGTTTTGCAGTAGTAGTTTAGCATTTCATTCATATTTATTTTTATGCGTTTTTCTTTCATTCTGTTTGTTATGTTTGAATGTATGGCCCGTACAGCAGAAAAAAAAGTATAATAAAGCTAAAATTTACGTATTCATGCTTATACCCATACACTTTCATTCACAAACAAATATTAGTGAATCGTAATCTCCCAGTTGGCCAAAACGTCGTAGATGACGCTGTCTTCAACGATTTCGTAAGTGATAGTTAAGAATTTGTCGTTCAAGACATGTGTCGATTTAATTTTCTCTAACGACAATGCAACGGAAATATTCGCTAACGACTAGCTGCATGACAAAATACTCAACTGGTCTTGTGTAACATCCAGTTGGAGACAAGTTAAGCGACAAAATCTAGTACTTGTCGTGTATAGAAAATATATTGAAGACAAGATGACCGAAAATGTCTTTAAGTTGTCTTCGGCCAAACTTGGTTCACGACAAAACAAGCGACAATCTCTCATATGTGTCGTGTATTTAAATTCCGTTAACGACAAGATGAGCGATAATGTCTTAAATATGTCGTCAGTTGATGCCGATTGAAGACAATATGAGCGACAATATCTTTATGTTGTCGTCAGCCAAACTTTGTTGACGATAATATAAACGACAACTTCATTTAATTGTCATATATTGCTCATGGTTTACGACAGGCTGACCGACAATATTTAATATTTGTCGTGTACTATACTCCATTGACGACAAATGAGCGGCAATGGTCGTAAATCGCACTCTCCGTTGACGACAATATAAGCTACAATTTCTTAAATTTGTCATATATTGCTCTTTGTTTACGACATACTGACCGACAATATTTAATACTTGTCGTGTTGTCGTGTCCGTTGACGACAACGTAAGGTTGTTGAGAGAAAAAAAAAAACAAAATAACGGAACCATATTAACGGCGATAATAAAAAGCAAATGTAAGTATAATATATTTAGTTATGTACAAAAAGCTATCGAAGAAGGTGCAAATTTAGAATCGTGTTCTTTTAATAATTTAAAGTTAAAGTTTTTAAAAGTTTTAAATGGAACGACAAAAAATCAAACACTCAGAAAATTATGTAAGTTACTACATGTTAGTTGTTTGTATATTTTACAGTATTTAGTTGTTTTCAACTACAAAGTCAGTTGTTTTTGCATGAAAAATATCAAACAACTATTTCTGTTAGTTATTTTAAGTCGTTTTTTTGAACAACTAACAAAAAAGTACTGTAATGTAGTAACAGTTATTTAAAGTAGTTAATTTTATTTTTTTATCTCTGAAAAATTTTCAAAGTTTTTTCCAAAAAATAAAAATAAATTTTTGTTTTTTTTTATTGTTCAAAACTTAACAAAAAAAAAAACTTGGAAAAAATTTGGTCTTCAATTTTTTTGAAAAACAAAAATTATATATTGATTATTTTATTTTTACTACATTTTAGTTGTTTTGATTACAAATGTAAGTAGTTTTTACTACATAAGTCAGTTGTTGTTTTGTTAGTTAAAATAACTAACATTGTTAGTTGATTTAACTGAAAAAGTAGTTGACCCCAAAACAACTTACAAAGTAGTTATTTTAACTGACATTTTCAGTTGATTTTACTAACATAATTTTTTGAGTGAATGGATCTTTAAATATCAAATGGAATCTTCAACTTTTTAATAAATACATACATATATTATTATTTGTTTATTTTTTACTATTTTATTTTTTACTTTATTATTTTTTGTTTCTTTTTTATAACAATTAACAAATATAAAATTAAATAAATTTTATTAAAAAAAAAAATTGCTTTTATTTCACTGAAGAAATTGCCCCTCATAGGGTCGAGGACGACTTAATGGGGGAAATTGTCCTTCACATTGTCGTCGATGACCGTATGAGGGAATGTGTCGCCAGTACGGTCGTCAACGATTATATAGCAGACAAGGTCGCCTATATGGTCGTCAACGATAAGGTAGAGCATACAGTCGATGAGTTGGTCATACACGACAATTTGGAGGAAGTATTCGCTCATATCGTCATCGCAAAAATTCACGACACTCTGAGCGACAGTGTCGCTCATCATGTCTTGTATGATTTTTGGATCTTTTGTGTGAGAGTGTCGTTCACGACTTGTGTGGACTGTCATCCATCTGTCGTCAACGATTTACAAGGGTCGTGCACCCGTCGTCTAAGATGTCTTGAAGACAGAGCCAACTGGGCTCACAAGTGCTAAATTTGAAATACACCCAGTGCGACAAACATAACTTTTAATATATTTGCTTGTTGTATACATTTGTTGTGAATGTTTTTTTTTGCTGTTGATTTAAATAAAAATGCATGTATAAACATATTAAACTCTCATGCGAGAAAAATTAACAAACATAAAGAAAATCTAAATCAACCCTTATCGTTCCCCTGACAGCACGTATCACTCACATTTTCCACGTTGTTTATGCTTATTTTTGCATATTTATTTTTATTTTTGCACTGCCACTATTACACAACATATGGAAATACTACAACAAAATGTAAAGTGTAATAAAAATTCTTGATATTTTATGAAGCATAATATATGCCGGTCTGACGGTTGTTGTTGGTAATGGGAAGGTGAGGAAAATTATAACATTGAGATGTATGAAATCATAAGAAAAATGTTGGCCCAACGACATTTGAGTTTTTTGAAATTGTTGAATATCTATACACTTGCACAGAAAAAAATAAAAAAAAATATTTGAATATATTGATAAACGAGTTTGTAATAGTTCTCTAAAATTATTATTTGTATTGACAAACTTACAAAATCTTAAATTTTTTTTCAACAACGAAATTCAACAAACACAAACACAATTTGTTGATCTGACAAACGTAAAAAATTTAATATTTTTTTCAACAAAGAAATTCAACATGTACAAAAACAATTTGTTGACATGATAAAATAATTTTGAAATAAAATTACTTGACTGAGTTTGTTGAAAACAAAATCGAAGTTTTGTATTATAGACTAACAGGCGGCGGGTTATATTAAATGTTTGGTTGATATCATGTTTGGTTGATTTACAATTGCTGTTTGTTGATTTAAATTTGACGATTTTATTTTCTGTGTAGTAAACTTTTAGTAAAAATTTATTAAATGTTTGCTAAAAAATTTTAGTAAATTTTTAATTGACACAAAAATAGTAACTATTTAATTGTGTCAACTAAAAATTTGTTCAAAGTTTATCAATTTATTTTTTTTAAAAAGTTAAAAAAAAAATTTCAATTTTAAATAATAAATATATTTTTCAATTTTTTTACAAAAATAACAAAAAACTTGTTTTTTCAAACTTTTCAAAACATATTTATGTCTCAAAGACAGAAAAATTTTATAAAGACGATTACAAACTTTTGTATACATATAAAAAAACTGTAAACTAAATGGGAATTCAAAAAACTATTAGAGTTTAAAAAAAAAAAAAAAAAAATAAATTTTTATTAAATTATTTACTTAAATTTTTTTTTTACATTTTTGAGAAAATTTTTAATTGCGTCAATTAAAAAAACACTCAATTTTTATACCCTCCACTCTAGTGATAGAGGGTATATATAAGTTTGTCATTCCGTTTGTAACACCTCGAAATATTGGTCTAGGACCCCATAAAGTATATATATTTATGATCCTCGATCGATTTTAAGACGATCTAGCGATCCGTCTGTCTGTCTGTTGAAAACACGCTAACTTTTAAAAGACTTTACGGAGGCTTCTGAAGTTTGGCATATATGTTGAGCATTTACCTGATCAGGTTGGTATCCAGCGAAATCGGTCAAGTGGTTCAAAAGTTATAAGCAAATGAGTGAATTTCGGCAATGGTTTTTCTGGAATTTACGAGATAAAACACACGGTAACTTTCGAACGGCAATTCTGAGGGTGCTAAAGTGTTGCATATATATTTGCCATTCCTCTGGTCCAGTTCGTTTTAAATTTCAGCCAAATCGGGCCAGTGCACAGTGGCCGAAATGGCCAATCTAGCGGCGCTTAATTCGGAAATGTAAAATAATAAAGACTAATGCTTATTTGCGATTATAAAATTTATAAAGAATTAATTTTTAAACAATATTTATTTATTTTTATGTATTTTGGGAAATTTATGTGAATATTGGGAGGGTGGTTTGTATGAGGCCTAGAAATTCAAATGGTCCGATTCCGTTAAAATGTAGAGCGATTGTTTATGAATATAAAAAACATTTATCGGTCGAATTTCAAGAGGATATCTTGAATATTATTGTTAGGGGTATTTAAGTAAAACTTGAAGGGAACATTTACATGGGGGCAATGGATTAACATGGATGGAACAAGGTTTTGTTCTTGCGATAAAAGAATCTTAAATTTCAAATTTCAGCCAAATCGATTGAAAATTGTGGTCTGTATCGCGTTTATACTGTTTATTTGGACAGGCAGATGGACCCTAAAAACCAAACAACTTGCGCGAACTAGCACGCCATACTGAAACGTCACAACAAAAATAACCCAAAATAATAAACAAAACAGGAATTGGACCGAATACGATCGAATTTCAAAAGTTGCAGTCCATGAAACTATAGTTTATATCACAAATGTAAACTTCTATAATGAACTAATAATAAACTAGATATACACAGGCCACAAACATTTAGTTTTTAGTTAAAACATACCTTTTACTTTCAATTAAAACTTTTTGGCTCAAAATGTATAAACAATTGACTTAAAAGTGTCAAAAAAAACTCACTGAGTAATTAGGCCCCAAATTCCTTTAATACACTTGCTGCGGAAAATGTATATTTGATAGATTACAGTTGTGCGAATATTAAGAGAAAAACAAAAGTGAAAACGTTAATTTTCTCTGTAAAGTATAGGTAATCGATACAGTGCAAAACATTTATCAGTTTTAATTTTTTAATTTTGACTTAAACGCCGCTAGATCAGTGATTTCGGCCACAGTGCAGTGGTTCAAAAGTTATTAGCAAAACCGTAAATTTCAGATTAGTTTCACCTTAAATTCACGTGTTGAAAACCCGTTAAACATGTTTTAAAAACATTTGTAAGTCAAAAAAATGTTTTACAAGGTATTTTTGTCACACAAAAATATTTTTACACTAAAACAAAAAAAAAAAAAAAAAAAATTTTGCACTCAAAAAAAATTTTACACTCAAAAAAAATTTTACACTCAAAAAAAATTAGTAAATTTTTTTTTTTTCAAAAATTAATAAAAAAAAAAATTTACACAAAATAAAGTATTTCTAACCAAAAATTTTATTTTTTTCGCGTTAGAAAATTTACTATCACTTACAAAGGGCATTGTGGAGGGCATTTATAGATTCGGCAAAGTCGAATTTAACTTTTCTACTTGTTTTTTTTTTTTTAATTAAATTTAAGTGATTACTAAAATTTTTTTCCTCCAAATTTTTTTCTGTGAGGAGATATGTATGTCTTCTTTGTTTAAAGGTAGGCAAAATTATTCCAGACATAATAATTTAAATATCATGTGTATGAATCAGAAAATTGATCCGTGATTCTTGCATAGTTTATAAAACAACGGACTAATGTTAACAAAGTGGTTAGTGGCCCCTGTCAGACCACCAGATTTTTATACCCTCCACTCTAGTAATAGAGGGTATATATAAGTTCAGGGGCGTATCCAGGATTTTATTTCGGTGATCGCCCAACATTTTTTTCAAATTTTTTTTTTACAAAAAATTTGAACATGTTTAAGAATTTTTCTCGATCTTTTCCTTGAACTGAATGTATCACAATCAGATTCTTGATTTTTGTGTAAGTTTAAACTGAAAAATAAATTAAAATTTTTTTAATATTTTAAAATTTTTTGAGAAACTTAAACCTTTTTTTAAAATGTGAATTGTATCAGATGCTGATACATTTTAACAAAATAGATTATCAGCATCTGATTTTTTTTTTAAAGAATAGTCTAAGATTTTATGACAATTTCCAGTTAAGACAGTTTTTGTTATAGAAAAAGTCAAAGACTCTTAATCATATTTCCAATGGAAAACGCTTTTCTTGAAAAAGTTATTTTAAAAAATGATTCTGTAAACATATTCCTAAAATAATTTTCCAAAAGTAAAGACTCCGATTGTAAGACATTTTCCCAGAATCTGAATTATATCTAGTCTAGCACATTTACTCAGATTCTGAAACATTATACACAAAAAGTTTTAGATTCTGAGAATATCTTCGCTTTTTCTATAAGAAAAATAATTCAGAATCTGAGACCTAGATTCTAAAACATTTTTCCTAAAGAAAAATTCTCGGATTTTGAGAAAATTTTCTTATAGAAAAAGTCTTAAATTCTAAGACATTTTTCCTATAGAAAAAGTGTCAGATTCTTCGACACTTTTTCTGGTTTCGGCGTAAACCAGCATAAGGCTGAGATAACAAATTTTTTGTTAAGTAGAAACATCGATGTGTTACTGTTGTCGGAAACACATCTTACAAATAGATATAATTTTACAATTCCCGGATACACATTCCACAAAACAAATCACCCTGATGGTAAAGCTCACGGAGGTACTGGAATTCTGATAAGGAGTAGAATAAAGCATTATGCTTTAGAAGACTATTCCAAACAACATCTTCAGGCAACTTCAATTTATGTAGATTGCTCAAATGGTGGCTTCACAGTAACTTCAGTTTACTGCCCTCCACGATTTTCGATTAAAAAAAATGACTTCGAAGAGTTTTTCAAAACACTTGGTAACCGCTTCCTGGCTTGTGGTGATTATAACGCGAAACATACCCACTGCGGTTCACGTCTTGTAACCCCAAGGGGGAGACAGCTTTACTACTCAATAGTTGATCGGAGTAACGGATTGGATTTTATTTCACCTGGTCAACCAACCTACTGGCCATCGGATCCAGGAAAAATTCCAGATCTTATTGACCTTGGAATAATAAAGAACATAGACAGAAGTAGAATTTCTGTTGAAACCTCTCTTGACCTCTCTTCAGATCACTCCCCTGTAATTTTATCTTATTACTATAAGCCCAATGTTCAGAATGGGAATTACAAATTGGAGACAAATTGGCTTAAATATAAGAAATTTGTTAGTAGCCACATCCAAGTAAATCCTATCTTGGAATGTGAGGGGGACATAGACAACTGCGTCCAGGACCTAACGTCAATTATGACGTCGGCAGTTGATCACTCAGTGACTAAACGTAAAATTTCATTCGATCGTTCGACTAATGTTTCAAACTCTGAAATAGAGAAGCTTCTTGTCCTGAAGCGAAGATTTAGAAGAGAATGGCAAATCAGTAGATCTCCTGCTGCAAAGCAGAGGCTGTCTGAAGCAACAAAAAATCTAAGAAAATCCCTCCGTTTGGAGGAGGATCGTATTACAGAGAATTATGTGGAAAGTCTTTCGAACTCTAACTCCACAAACTTTTCGTTGTGGAAGGCCGCAAAAGGTTTTAAACCACCGGTAGAGGGCGAGCAACCACTAAGGAAACAAAGTGGAGAATGGGCTCGAAGTGATAGGGAAAAGGCATACGCATTCGCAGAACATTTATGTTCTGTATTTAAGCCTAACCAGGCAACAAACAATTTTACACTCCCAGAACCGCCTATACATGTTGATCATGACTAGGGATGAGATTTCAATGCAAATGCATGTTTTTTGTCGCTAGTCTAAAATCGATATCGACCAATTATGTTTTCGAATCAAGAAATTTTCGTTAAAATGGCATCGATTTGTTATTGCATATTTTTGCATATTTTGGTGAAAATGCATATTTTTGCATATTTTGGTTCTAAATGCATATTTTGTGCATATTTTTAACTTTAAAGTGCATATTTTTGCATATTTTGGCATAAATTAGCAAAACACAAATTGAAATTTATTTGTTTCAAAAACTATTTTAAATTTTAAAAATTTATTTTGGAAATAAGAAAAATTATTTTTTTTCTTTAAATTTTTTTTATAGATTGTCTTAAGTTCTAAAAAATCTTGCTTATATAAAGTTTTGAATGTTACTATTTAAACCAGGCGTTACTTTTTGCTTTTTAAGTAGATTTTCTTATGAAAACAAGATTTTTTTTGCGCGCATTTTATTTTTTAGTGCATATTTTTAGGTTTTTTAGTGCATATATTGAGTTTTTTAGCGCATATTTTAAGCGCATATTTTCGATTTTTTAGTGCATGAAAATCTCATCCCTAATCATGACTTAATTACATTTACATTCAATGTTCAAGAAGTTCAGTCCATTATTCAGGATAAACTAAATCCTAAAAAATCACCGGGATTCGATTTAGTATCTCCCAAGATGATCAGAAACCTACCATTTGTGGCAATAATAATACTTACGAGACTCTTCAATGCGATCTTACAAAAGGGTTATTACCCAAACAATTGGAAAATTTCACAAACTAAAATGATATCCAAGCCAGGAAAAGATCTAACTTTGACATCATCATACAGACCTATCAGTCTATTACCGTGCCTTTCTAAGCTATTTGAGAAAGTACTTCTGCCAAAGATTTTGCCATTTTTAGAGGATAGGGCTACAATACCCACCCACCAATTCGGGTTCCGGGAAAAGCACGGAACAATTGAGCAGGTTAACCGGATAACTAGCGAAATAAGAAAATCTTTTGAACAAAGGAAATACTGTAGCGCGATTTTTCTCGACGTTGCGCAGGCTTTTGACAAAGTGTGGCACGAGGGTCTAATGTGCAAAATTAAAAGTCATCTACCACCCAGTACTCATAAGCTTTTCGATTCTTATCTCAGTAACTGCTATTTCGGAGTAAAATATAAGGAATCTACTACTACTGATTATATAATGAAAGCAGGCGTCCCACAGGGAAGCGTCCTGGGTCCAATTCTATATCTGATATTTACTTCAGACTTACCTACAGATGAACACTTGCTAACATCAACATTTGCGGATGATACGGCAATTATTTGTTCACATTCAAACGCAATCCTTGCTTCATTAAAACTTAATAACCATCTCAAATTAGTGGAGGCTTGGCTTAACAATTGGAGAATTAAAGTCAATGAGCTCAAAAGTAAACACGTCACATTTACGCTCAATAGGGGTACTTGTCCTCCCATTATCCTAAACGGTTTACAAATCCCACAATCTGAAAATGTTACATACCTTGGTATCCACTTGGACAGGCGCCTCACATGGCGGAGGCATATAGAAGCCAAGAGGCTTCAAATGAAGCTGAAATCACTCAATTTGCATTGGTTATTAAACCATTACTCCAAACTTAGCCTCGACTGTAAAGTCATCCTGTATAATTGTATAATTAAACCAATATGGACCTATGGCCTTCAACTATGGGGCACGGCCAGCATGTCAAATATTGAGCTTATACAGAGGGCACAATCAAAAATCCTTAGAACGATAACGGGAGCACCATGGTACATTCGAAATGAGAGTATTCACAGGGATTTAAATATACCGTACATAAAGGATGAGTTTATTAAACTGAAAACACAATACAACGTAAAACTGCAGAATCACCCTAACCCTTTGGCAAGGGCTCTTACCCGAAGCCAGTCGCATTCCAGACTGCGAAGAGCAGATCTGCCGCCCTTGTAGTCAAGAGGCCCATCTTACCAAATGACTCCCATGGGAGTAACTAGTGTTTTAAGATAGTTATTTAAGATTTTTATACTTATTGTTAGGCCAAACTTAGGCAGATTCAATAATTAAAAAATAAAGCCTTGAAAAAAAAAAAGATTCTTCGACATTTTTCCTATAGAAAATATCTCAGATTCTCAGACATTTTTTCTACTGAAAATTTCTTAGATTTTGAGACATTTTTTTCGAAAAAGTCTCAGATGCTTAAACACTAGTCCTATAGAAAAATTTTCAAATTCTTAGACATTTTCCTTTTGAACAAGTCTCAGATTCTGAGAAATTTTGCCTATAGGAAATTGTCAGATTATAAAACATTTTTCATATAGAAAAAGCTTCGGATTCTAAGATATTTTTCCTAAAGAAAAAGTCTCAGATTCTGAAATATTTTTCCCATAGAAAAATAATTGTGTCTCTGACAATGAGACATTTTTCCTATATACAAAATCTTAGATTTAGAGATAATTTTCCTTAAGAAAAATTCGTTGATTCTGAGACATTTTTCTTAAAAAAAGTATAAAATTCAGAGACATTTTGCAAGATTGTAAGAAAAATTCTGAGAAATTTTCCTACAGAAAGTTTTCAGATTCTAAAACATTTTTCATATAGAAAGCCTCAGATTCTAAGAATTTTTTTATAGAAAAAATCTCAGATTTTTAGACATTTTTCAGATTCAGAGACATTATTCCTATAGAAATTTCTCAGATTCTGAAACATTTTTCATATAGAAAAGGCTCAGATTCTGAGAATTCTTTAAAGAAAAAGTCTCAGATTATAAGACATTTTTCCTATAGAAAGTTTTAGATTCTGAGACATTTTTTTTTTTTAGAAAAGAGTATGATTCTGAGACATTGTTTTTTAAGATTTGACTACATTTTACTTACAATTAGGTCCATTTTTTGTGTACATAAAACTTCAGGTTCTAAGATATTTTTCATTAGAATCTTAAGTTGAAAAGTTTCAAATTCTAAGAAAAAATTTTCAGATTTTGAGATTCTTTTAACAGAAAAATTTTCAGTTTCAAAACATTTTTCTTCAAAAAATTTTAGATGCTTAATGTTTTTCGATTTTTTAATATTGTACTTGTTATTTGATACCAAATCCCCCGGGGCCGGCCCCCACCCTTTATACGCCACTGTATAAGTTTGTCATTCCGTTTGTAACACATCGAAATATTAGTCTAGGACCCCATAAAGTATATATATTCATGATCCTCGATCGATTTTAAGACGATCTAGCGATGTCCGTCCGTCCATCCCTCCGTCCGCCTGTCTGTGTGTTGAACACACGCCCAGCAAATTTTTGCATTACTAGTAATGAGTATAGTAATTAGTAATAATTATTGGTATGTACTTATTCATTGCATGAAACACTACTTATCAGAGACCATAACAGTTATGTGATTTATTGAAAAAAATCAAATTTAAGTGTTCAAAAATATTTTTTCAAATAAAAATTAAAAATAACAGTTTGAAATGATTTATATAAGTATCTGTTCATAATAACAGAAATTAAAAACTTTTATTTTTTATAACTGTTATTAAAAACTCTTTGAGCCTTAAAAAACTCGAGTTATTAAAATAAATCAACAATAAGCACATGCAGAAGAATCCTATTGATATCTAATACTTCAATCATTGATTTAAAGATATAAACTTTGATTGATTTTTTTTTTTTTAATAACTGTTATAACAGTTATTTAATCAAATAAATATAAAATAAAAGTTATTTTAGATTGTTTGAACAAAAAGTTTTTAATAACTGTTATTTTTTACTGTTATTGAAAAAATCAAAAAAATAAATGTTATTGCAAATTTTAACACGGGACATCTCTAGAAGTCGTTTCATATATAAAATACTAATTGTAAGTTTGGACAACATTCGTTTCATGATTTTTTAAAACAAAAAGGCACATATAACCAGGGGCGTATCCAGGATTTTTTTTCGGTGGGGGCCCAACATTTTTTCTCAATTTTTTTTTTTGCAAAAAATTTACATAACAGCACATGTTTTAGAATTTTTCTCGATCTTTTCCTTGAACTGATATAACACAATCAGATTCTTCATTTTTGTGTAAGTTTAAAACTTTTGGGGGGAAAAAATTAAAAAGTTTTTATATATTAAAATTTTTTGAAAGACTTAAGCCTTTTTTTAAAGTGTGAATTGTATCAGATGCTGACACAAGATTCAGAATCTGAATTTTTTTTTAAAGAAAAGTCTATGATTCTATGACAATTTCCAGTTAAGACAGTTTTTGTTATAGAAAAAGTCAAAGACTCTAAATTATATTTTCAGTGGAAAACGTTTCTCCGAAAAAGTCACTTTAGAAAATGATTCTATAACATATTCATAAAATACTTATCCAAAAGAAAATACTCCGGTTGTAAGACATTTTCCCATAATCTGAGTTATTTCTAGTTTTTCTCAGATTCTGAAAAATTCTACACAAAATGTTTTTGATTCTGAGAAAATCTTCACTTTTTCTATAAGAAAAATGATTTACATTCAGAGACCTTTTTAAAAAGAAAACAGTATAAAGAGTCTTAGATTCTAAAACATTTTTGCTAAAGAAAAACCCTCGGATTCTGAGAAAATTTTCCTATAGAAAAAGTCTAGGACTCTTAGACATTTTTCCTATAGAAAAAGTTCCTAATTCTGAAACATTTTTCCTATAGAAAGTTTAAGATTCTTATGGAAAAAGTGTCAAATTCTTTGACATGTTTCTTACAGAAAAAGTCTCAGATTCTTCGACATTTTTCCTATAGAAAATGTCTCAGATTCTCAGAAATTTTTTCTATCGAAAAAGTCTCAGATTCTTAAACACTTTTCTATAGAACAAGTCTCAGATTCTGAGACATTTTGCCTATAGGAAATTGTCAGATTCTGAAACATTTTTCATATAGAAAAAGCCTCAGATTCTGAGACATTTTTTCTAAAGAAAAAGTTTCTGATTCTAAAATATATTTCCCATAGAAAAATACTCAGATTCAGAGACATTATTCTTATAGAAAAAGAGATTTTTACAATACAAAAACTCTCAGATTTTTAGCATTTTTTCTATACAAAAATTCTCAGCTTATGTCTCTGAGACATTTTTCCTATATACAAAATCTACGATTTTGAGATAATTTTCCTTAAGAAAAATTCGTTGATTCTGATATATTTTTCGTGAGATTTGAGACATTTTCCTAGATTGTAAGAAAAATTCTCAGATTCAGAGACATTAATCCTATAGAAAGTTCTCAGATTCTAAAACATTTTTCATATAGAAAAGCTTCAGATTCTAAGAATTTTTTATAGAAAAAAAAATCTTAGATTTTGAGACATTTTTCAGATTCAGAGACATTATTTCTATAGAAAGTTCTCAGATTCCAAAACATTTTTCATATAGAAAAGCCTCAGATTCTGAAACATTTTTCATATAGAAAAAGTCTTAAGATTCTGCGAAAAAGTCTAATATTTTAAGGCATTATTCCTATAAAAAAGTCTTAGATTCTGAGAAATTTTTTTTTAAGAAATAGTCTCGTTCTGAGAAATTTTTCTAAAAGACGAAGTTGCATTTTAAGATTTGACTACATTTTATTTACAGTTAGGTTCATTTTTTTGTACATAAAACTTTAGATTCTAAGATATGTTTTTATTAGAATCTTAAGCTGAAAAATTTAAAATTCTAAGAAAAAATTTTCAGATTTTGAGATTTTTTAACAGAAAAATTTCAGTTGCAAAACATTTTTCTTCAAAAAATTTTAGATTCTTAAATTTTTTCTGGTTTTTTAAAGAAGATTTTTAATATTGTACTTGTTATTTGATACCAAATCCTGAAATTTGTGAAATCATTTCGGGGGGGCCCGGGCCCCCCCCCCTGTATACGCCACTGCATATAACTGTTATATTTGGTCTCTGCTACTTATTCTATAAAGGCCGTGAGACAAAAATAATTAGTGCCTACAAGCTTACGAGTAGGGAGATAAATAACTACTTACCTATAACGAGTAAAATAAGTAGGTACTTATAAAGAATAAAATAAATAGTTGCAAACAGAGTTTGAAATAACTATTTATCATTAGATTATTCGTTTTCGCGAAACTTTAAGCTAAAAAGGTAAAACAAATATTGTTTTTTTCTGATTGGACTTAATTTCCGAAGTGAACCTGCAAATAAGTATTTATTTTTAACATTCTCAATAACTTATTATTTATATTATTGCAAATAAGTACTTACATATTACAATATAAGCCACTAGTTGCTTTTTGGACTAAAGTAATGCAGTGGGTAATGAGTAGTTGTTATAAGTAATGTAATTGGCAGTCATTACTTTTCACAACACATTACCTAGTTTTTGCTGGGCGCTAACTTTTGAAAGACTTTACGAAGGCTCCTGAAGTTTGACATATATGTTGGGCATTTACCTGGTCAGGTTGGTATTGCAATTCAGCGAAATCGGTCCAGTGGTTCAAATGTTTTGAGCAAAAGACTGAATTTCGGCAAGGGTTTTTCGTGAATTTACGAGATAAAAAACACGCTAACTTTCGAAAGGCTAATCTGAGGATGCTGAAACTTGGCACATATATTTCTCGTTACTCCGGCCTATTTGTGTTGAATTTCATTCATATCGGGCCAGTGGTTCAAAAGTTATTGGCAAAACCATGAATTTCAGATTGGTTTCACCTTAAATTCACGTGTTGAAAAGCCGTTAAACATGTTTTAAAAACATTGATGAGTCGCAAAAATATTTTACAACGTATTTTTGTCACTTAAAAATATTTTTACACTAAAAAAAAATACACTCGAAAAAAATTTTACACAAAAAAAAAAAATTTAGTAAATTACTTTTTTTTCAAAAATTACTAAAAAAAAAAACGTTTTTACACAAAATTACGTTAGAAAATATACTATCACTTATAAAGGGCATTGTGGAGGGTATTCATAGATTCGGCCAAGTCGAATTTGACTTTTCTACTTGTTTTTATACCCTCCAACCACAGTATGGGGGTATACTCACTTTGTCATTCCGTGTGTAACGCATCGAAATATCGGTCTAGGACCCCATTAAGTATATATATTATTGATCAGTGGTCGATTCTAAGACATTCAAGCGATGTCCGTCCGTCCGTCTGTGCGTCTAACCGACTGTAGAGGACAAGATACAGTCCAAAATAAAAGAGCAAGAGTTTCGAAGTTTGGCACGAATATGCCTTATATTCCTAGGCAGGTTAAGTTCGGAAATGGGCAAAATTGGACCAAGGGGAAAAAAGTTCCCTCTTGGAGAACTAAACCAACCTCTGAAAAACGGTATTTTTTGCAGGGTTTTTTGTATTTTTTTAATTAAATGCAACATTTTTATGTCAAAGGAAGCTCAAAACCCTGCATGTGGACCCACCTATTAAAAAATAAGTATAAAAAAGTTTGTCCCGCCCCTTGTGTGGGCGTGGATATAAAAAATGTATTTTTATAATGACTAATTAGATTTAATAATCGCATGAATCATAATAAATTCATTTGATAACATCTATCGCAAGGGGAAGGTGACCCCCTGAATTTTTTTTTTTTTTTTACATTTTGGAGGGTAAAAATATTCGGCACAGTCAAATTTAACACTCTTACTTGTTTTTTTATTTGTTTTCTATTGTAATAGAAACTATAGTATGGTACAACATTTTTAATGGTGATCAAAACAAGATTCTTGAAGATCTCAAAAGATGAAGTCTCTTAAATATTTAGCTTTGAAGCGCAAGAGTGCTGAACACGTATCAAATATTATCCGGCCTTCTTGATCTTTTGGAATGTGTTGATGTCCAACAATCATTCGCTCTGATTCTTATTTTTAGTCCGCAATCATTCCTAAGAGGTGACAGAAAAGTTTGGTCTCCTTAGGTTTTATACGCAGTGTTCATATTTGGCATGTTCCCACAAAGAATTTAATTTTCTCACCATGGTGTAACCTAAATTTTTTTTGATATTCTTTATAGAATATCAACTTTTTCGTTATCCGTTTGTCATTCGGACGTGACACCTCGCAATGCACCTTAACAATGTGGTTCGGGTCCAATCATAGGAGTAGCGGAGGCATTCCTTGCAAGCTCATCCGTTATCTCATTACTCTAAAAATGGCTGTGACCAGGGATCCGAAATAGGGTATTTTGTTTCGCCTTGCCAACTGTTAGAGGTATCAAAACACTGCCCTTAAAGTGCTGCCAGGCATTAAGAAAAGATTGAAATATGAGCACCCTTCATGTCCTGTGCAATATTTACTTAAGCGCATATATGATAGCCTGAATTTCAGGCTGAAAAACTGTACACGGTGCCCTGGATGGGATTTAAATAAAATTTTGGTGTTACTCCAATTTTTAAGCGGATTATGTTTTTGGACGATAAAAGAAAGAGAATGAGCCAAAAAAGAAAAAAAAGTACTAGGCGCTTTTTTTTTGGCGGGCAAAAAAGGGATTTAAAAAAAAACAAAAAAGAATCTATTCTTTTAAATGCATTAAAATTTGTTTATAAGGATGTAAATTCATCACATATTTACTTATCAGTGAGATTGTAATATATGTGTAACATGTTTTTCCCGATATGAGAATTAAAAGAATAATTTCACTATTAATTGAAACTAAATGAAATTTGTTCTTAAAAATTATTTAAAAATGTAGGTTCATAAAAGTTTTTAGTGTACAACTCAAAAGGACAGAAAAACTCAAAGTTGCCACACTTTAGACATCAGTGAGTCATATTATTTTAAAAGAATTTATAATTTTTTGTTAATTTTCTTTTTTTTTAACTAAGAAAAATGAAAAACGGTAACAAAAATCATTTCAAAATGAGCTTGCAATGCCTAAGGAAGAGTTAAATAATGTAAATAGTTTGAAAAGAGATGCAGAAAGTGGTTGGGATAATTTGTTTATGGTCAATCTTATGGATGGACTAAATATCCTTTTAGAATATTGTTTATTCCCCCAAAAATCCTTTGGAAAATTTTGTTTGTATTGTTGGGATAACTTCCCCCCTTCAAAATCTAGAAATAGGATCAGTCTTAAATGTGAAGAAACTCCTTGAGTTAAAATTTTCATTAAATTAAAGATGATATTTTATTTAGTCTCAATAAATAGTGAAATTATTCTTTTAAGTCTCATATCTGAAAAAATATGTCACATATATATTTAAATCTCACTGATAAGTGAATATATGATGAATTTACATCTGAATAAACAATTTGTAATACATTTGAAAGAATAAATTCTTTTTTCTTTTTTTGTAATTCTTTTTTTTGCCCGCCAAAAAAAAAAGCGCCTAGTACTTTTTTTTCTTTTTTGGCTCATTCTCTTTCTTTTATCGTCTAAAAACATAATCCGCTTAAAAATTGGAGTAACACCAAAATTTTATTTAAATCCTCACCAGGGCACCGTGTGTAGCCATGGTCTCGGATATTTGCGTGTTTGGATCATAAACCCCAGCTCCCAATCCAGAGGTTATTTTTATTCCATCAGTATAACAGTTTAGGTTTCTGGTGTCCACAGACGTTCCACCTTCATCCTTATCTGGTCTACTCAGTATTACGAACAGGCTTGCCAGATAAGGGGATTTGGCCCCAAATTGGGGATTTCAACATCGACTTGTGAACAGATTTTAGTGGGGAGGGATTTGGGGATTTCGCAAAATTTTGGGGATTTTATATTCATTCTACAACATATTTGGGGATTTCAAAATTTTCGAAATTTTTTTTTTTAATTTTTTCAGAAAATATTATTTTAAAGTTCAGATTTGTGAAATGGCCTTTTAACTTTAAAATTTTACGTAAATGTTTGCTGGATAACGTTAGCAAGTGTATTTTAGAAGTTAACAGTTGCATTGCAAAGAGCAGATTGTTGTTTTTAAGAAACATTGATAAAAAAGTGTATTAAAATTAAATTAATGATTTTAAAATACAAATAAAATACTTCTATGATTTTTGAAACACAATGCTTTTTTTCGAAATTAACTAGTTAATTTCTTAAAAACAATCGAAACTTTGGAATCCTAATTTATAATCTATAATACAATTTAATCTATAATACAATTTCTGCAATTTAATTGACAATTTTTTAATACGATTAATACATTTTTGTAATGAATTAAATTTGATAGCTTCTAAATTTTACTCCGAAATTAAATACCTAATTCTAATACTTATAATGTATACAGACTAGCGTGATTTTAAAATCACCATGTGATTTTCCTTTGAACAAAATCACATAGTGATTACAAAATCATCTCAAATTGTACTAGCATAAAGAAAAATTGCAAAATCATCTCAACTTACCATGGTAAGTTCTTGTAGTGTGAACATGGCCTTACATTCGGTATTTTCCAAAAAATAATCAAAACTAAAATTTTTATTTAATTTTATAGAAAATTACACTTGTTCCGATGGTTATTCTTATCGAATTTCACAAAGCCGTTTTAATAATATATGTACAATACAATTGATAACTTAAAAAAAAAAATATTTTTTAAAGTATGATCTCAACGAATGTGTCCTTCATATTTTTTTGTTATAATAAGTATAAGAATGTTATTAGTTTTAAGTTTTTATTGTTCTTACGAAATAAGTTTTTGTTTTTTTTTTTAATGAGTACAGATATTATATATAATATAATAATAAAAATATTTTTTTTTAAATATTCATACAAAAATCTCATACAAAATCTAGTATAAGATGTGATTTTGTACAATATTCCTATCGAATTTCATAAGGCCGGTATAAAACCCCTCTTAAACTTAAGTAATACAATTAATAACTTTAAAAAGTATTTTTGAAAGTACGATCTCAACGAATGTGTTCTTTATTTTTTTGTTTCCATAATATTTTAAATATTTACTGGGCTATTCATAATAGCTTTGTTTGTTTACCTACTACAATTTACTATTTTCTACTCAATTTACTACTTTTGCTCAAAAACCGTTCGAGTACACATAAAAATAGTAAATGTAGTAATCAATTTAAGAGAAAATATAATTCTCTTTTGCTTAAACTTTACTACAATTTACCGGACAAATTTCAATGCGTAAGTATGAAAATTATGTCAAAAAAATTATTGACAAATTTTTATATTTACAAAAAACCAAAAACTTTTAATACATAAATTACAAAAATTTAAAATGTGCCTGGAAATTCGATAATAAAAACTATTTAAATACAATGGAAGCATGTGTCCTAAGGGAATAACTATAGAAAATTAAAGTATTAGTAAGGGGTATGGATTATTTTAAAAATATGGTCTTTTCCCCAAGACTTTCAGTTATAAAAAAATCATTTTCCTCTTTTCTTCAACAAATCCTCCAGATTTTTAAGATACTGAGGAGTGTTCCCTATAAAAAATTTGATACATTTTAAAAGTTTTTCTATTGTGAAGACATAGTTAAGTCCACTTTCTTCAGAAAAAAGCCTTTCATGTTTTGTCTATATGTATGTCTCAATGATTTTTTGAAGGACAGTCCCAAGATAATGAGGAAAACTCCTCAGATTCTGAGAGCATTTGGCTTTTAAAATACCTCTTAAAGAAAAAATCAGATGTGTCTTAATATACTAAAACGTAAAATTCTTTCAAAGATTTTTTGGGTTTCCTGTATAAAAAGGTCCATAATTAAATTCTTTGGAAAGTTCTGTAGAATATTATCCTCAAATTGTCAAAACTCCTTGTTCTTGTCTATTTCCAAAAAGTTTTTGTGATTGTCCAAATGATTTTTTTTATGTTCATAAATTAAACAAAAATAAATGTCTAAATAAATTTTTCAAATAAATTAAAAATAAAATTGAATGATAAATATATTTTTACTACTTTTACTACTTTTCGTTTTTTTACTTTTTTGGATTTTTCGCTCAATGAGTAAAGTTTGACAATATTTCTCATTTACTACATTTACTACAAAAAAAGTAATCAAACAGACCTAATGAGTAAATTAAATCTAATGTAGGTTTATTTGACTGATATTGCATGAATATTTGTCAAATAAACCTACTTTAAGTACACTTTAAGTAGGGTTGCCATCCGTCCTCTTTTCCCCGGACACCGTCCTCTTTTTTAGGGCGTCCGGGGCAGTCCTACTTCTTTTTTAGAAAGTGTCCGGGGTTGTCCTACTTTTTGCACTTTACCCGATAACATTTTTTTTATTACTTTTAAACTTTTGAATTATCTTCATCGCCATATTTTCGCTTATCAGCAGTAATGTCAACTTTTTGAGAACAAAACGCACAAAAATTAAAAAAAAAAACGCTTCAAATTAATTATATTTCGAGCAAAAATTCACTCTAGGTAGTGCGAAAATAACTACGTTAGCATCAATTCTTATCAGCTGTTGTGTGTCTTAATGTTTGCTCTCCGATAAAAGATTTGTATATCAAAAATTTCCATTACAAATTAAAAAAAAAATAATAATTTTAAGAAAACTCCTTTGAATTTCCAAAAATTCCATTTGTATTTCAGAAATTTCCAATTGTATTTCAAAAGTTTCCAGTTGTATTTTAAAATTTTCCAAATACTTTTCAGAAAAATCCGTTTCAGAAATTTCCAATTAAATTTAAAAAATGTCCATTTATGTTTCAAAAATGTCTAAATGCTTTTCAGAAAATTCCAATTAAATATATTTCAAATATTTATATTTCTATTAAAAATTTTTCAAATGCTTTGCAGAAAATTTTGATATACATATAAATTTTTTTTAAAAGCATTTAGTTAATTATATTTTGAGTAGGTTTTTTTCTAGCTCGAGGTCATTAAAACTATGATAATCTCATATAATAATTTTCAAGAAAAATTTTTTCTGTTTTAAATTTATTTATGTTGGTCATTTTTTGCAAGACTTAATCGACACGTGTTTCGGGATTTGTCTAATCCCATTGTCAAGATTATTTAGCAAAAAATAAAAACCCTGTACTACAAGTAGCAAAGGGTCTTTAATGACAATCGTTAATGATCAAACTAAAATAAAAATACATATTCGACTCTATTTCCATTGGGAATTAGAAGACGAAAATTGTACCATCGTAGTAAGGTCACGATCATCATCCCGAAACACGTGTCGACAAAGTCTTGCAAAAAATTACCAACATAATAAATTTAAAACAGAAAAATAATTTTCTTGAAAATTATTATATGAGAATATCATAGTTTTAATTAGTAAAGGAAATAATGACCTCGAGCTAGAAAAAAACCTACTCAAAATATAATATTTTAAAGGTCGAGTACAACAGTTTTTATTTTTTAATAAAAATTAATCAGAATTTGAACATTTAGATAATTTTTAAATTTAAATGAACATTTCTGAAATACAATTGAATTATCTAAAATTCCAATTGAATTTATTTAAATTCAATAGTAATTTTCTTAAAATCATTGAGAAAATTTTGAAATGGAAATGTTTAAAATACAAATGGAATTTTCTGAAATCCATTTAGGAAATTTTGAATTACAAATAGAAAATTCTGATATACAATTAAAATTTTTGAATTATAATTGGGCATTTTTTTAAATTAACCAAACATTTTTGAATTAAAAATGAATATTTCTCATATATAATTGGAAATATAGTTAAACATTTTTTAAAATTGAAAATTTTTGAAATATAATTGGTACTTTCTGAAATAAATTTGGAAGATTTTCTTTTATGTATTTTTGTGATTTTTTTAGTGGAAATGAAAATTGTTTCCTTAAAAAAATGCATTTTTTTTGCATATTGTGTCGCGCAGTTTACTTTTTTTAAATTAATTTATTAAAAAAAATTGTCCTCTTTTTTGGGTCAAATGTCCTCCTTTTTTGAGGTTGGCGTCCTCTTTTTCTCAAAATGGAAATGGCAACCCTAACTTTAAGTATTATGAATAAAGGCCTTAATATTTTATTTTTTGTTTAATGTTTAGTTCTTCTTACTGAATAAGTGTCTTTTTTGTTTGTTTGAAAAGTTAGTATTGAAATACACTAATAAATTTTTTTTTTCAAAAAAAAATTTTTTGTTTACATATTTTGTTGAAAATAAGCTTTGGGGACAAATTTGGGGATTTGAATTTTTTTTTGGGGATTTTTTGGGATTTTCGTTTTCAAATTGGGGATAAGAGCCAAAAAGTATCTGGCAACAGTGATTACGAACTCAAATTTACGTGCTAAGCGAAGGTTAAAGTTTATACTATTTGACGGCATATTCAAGTTTTCCCTAAATCCCATTGAAGAAACTTATCCGATAAAAACTTACATATCTTCAAAATTACGCACGGAGCAGTCTCTAAGAAAGATCGATATACATGTAGAGAAATCCTTACTGACACCAAAAAATGAGCTTCGAAACGAGTGTACTATGCACTATCTAGAGCAGTGGTCGGCAGAAAGAGGCAACATTTTTACATTTTTCTAAAACATAGTTTCATCTACCCGCTTTTTTAAATGCTACCATGACACTAAATAAAATATTTGTATTTTTAATGCTCTCAGTTGCGAGTTTCGTTGACATTCGCGTTGTCTACGTGCAAATAACCAATTTCATTATGCACCTGTGTGCAATGGGTGCAACCACTTTGCTTTCACCAAACTGGTAAATACTTAGAACGACTCCAATGCTCCTTAAGAAATGCTAACAGGTCTTCTGTAGAACGATCTCTACGAAAGCTACACTGTAGATCGCACAAAAGTGAATAAAACTCCAAATAATTTACCAGGTGGTGATTGATCATGCTCTCCAAATTGCTATCGTGCGATAGTGGTCAGGGTGTATAGCCTTACGATTTTTTGGCATTAGCTACCTTCCAGCAGGATGGAAAAACTTCTACCCAGAATACCAATAAAAATATTTATTAATCTGTGAATTTTTAAAATTTTGATGAATCAATTCTTTTTCCTGCCATCATTTGATTATCTTACATTGTGACACATCATATTGCAAATAAGATTTGAATATGTTCCACACTCTCCAACCATACGCATCTCCAATACAATTGTAGAATATAAAATACATATGTAAAAAAATCTACACTGCCTGTCTGTCATTCAATGTACCGCAAAAAGGTGTCAAAAATTGTTTGAAGTCTTTGCGATAATAACGTCATTTCTAAACGTACATATATTCCATACAAAATGCATATTTTTTAACAGCAGCAGAAAAGAAGAAATAAAAAAATATTTGCAGCAAATTGCAGCATGTTAAGGCATTTGTATGTATGTTTGTTTGTGTGTTGCAATAGTGAATGGACATGACAGTTATGGCGCGTTAGGAAACGCAATGCATATAAAAAAATATCATAACAAATAGAAATAACAAGAAGGTATAACAACAAAAACGAACGAATGAACCAACAAACGAAAAAAAAGACATTTTCCGCGTGTAACTTTTGGTCAGACGGTCCACAAATGTCACTTGCATACATGCAGTTTGACAAGTAAGCGTGACAGTTATGCATACATACATGCACAAACACATACACTAAAACACCAAAAGCTCCCAATTTTTTATTTGGCTGTGTGTGATTTTTTTGGTTGTTATGTTGTTGTTTTTTGTATAAGCCGCTAAATCCATTTACAGCCCATTGCTTATAATTTGTGGTTCTACAAATAACAGAGTTTTAAATGAATTCATTCCTTAATAAGGTTCAAGTTTAACAAATGACAATGCTGAATATGAAAACTCCTGAGTGTTCGTACATTAGCTTAAAGTTAAAAAAAAAATATTCTAGATCACACAAAATTTGATCTAAAAGGTATCGAATATGCCATGCAGATTTTGATTATCTGTATAGTTTTATACATATTCCAGACTTAATTTAACAGTTTAATGAAACCAATGTCGTAAGAATATTCAACAGTGAAATTTGAATTTTCAAACTCAAATATCTCAAAAACGGTACGCATAAGAAAAATTTGGTGTCTAGAGGTTTTTAAATAAAATTAAGTCCTAGTTTGGTTCACCAACATTTGACAGTTGACAACAAAGTATCTCGAAAACGGAATGTGAAAGAAAAAAATATGACTAATTTGGAATAACACCGTCCGTTTTACTATTTTGTGGGAGAACTGTAAAACTGGAGACCCAAAAAGTGTTAAAGTTAGAATTTTTTAAATTAAAAACACGAATATCTTAAAAACAGTACGTGGTTGTAAGTTTTGGAAGGTGGACTTGGAATCAGGAGATCAAAATTTATTCGAATTTTTCTTAATTAACGCCAGTGGTGTGTTATGTGATAGTAGACTGGTATTGTTTTGTATGGCAAAAAATGTTGTCTTCCGATTTTAGAAGTCCGGGAAAATTTTTATTTTCCTAGTCCTTAAACTTAGGTGGTACAAATTTAAGGTCAATCGGATTAAATTAACCCTTGGCGTCCGGCGATAAAAGTTTTATATTGTTTAAAATTTATAAAAAAAAAAAAAAAAAAAATGGAACCTATGTCTTGCTACAAATCAAATTTATTGATACTGATACGCTGAAGTAGATAATTAAAAAAAGTTAAAATCGGTCGAACGGTTTTCCAGATATCGCTGTTCAAAATTTGAGAAAAATTTTGGTTTTTTCCTACGTTAAAGAAAATAAAAAAAATATATACCCGAGTAAAAAAGATTATATATAATTTTACTTATTTTTATATAAAAATATATTATTTTATAAATTTATACGTAAATTGTTTTGCTATCATATAAGATTATATATATTTGCACTTCGTATTTTTTTCTTATATAAAATTATATAAAAGAAAATGTTAAGTTATACATAATAACATATGATTAAAGTTAGTTTATATAATTACATATGAAATATAAATTTCTGTCTGTTTTTTTATATAATTTAATATAACAAAATATTTGAAGACATTTTATATAAAACTTTATGCAACTTTTTTCTGAATCATATGTAATCTTATATAAGAAAAATTAAAAAAAAAAATCTAAGTCCTTTATATATAATTTGATATAACTTTTGAAAATTTTTCTAAGTCCAGAATTTTTTTTAAGTTCCAAACCTAAACCTTAAACATTTGTTTTAAAAATTTTATATGTTATTATATATAATGCAAAATTTATGAAAAAAAATCTAAGTTCTTTATATATAATTTAATATAATTTTTTTTTGGATTTTTTTTTTATTTAATTATATATAATTGCATAAATTTTTCTAAAAAAGGGGCCAATTTTCGCATCAAATCATATAAAATTATATTAAAATCACATCAAATTATATCAAAGTTAATGCAACTTTATATGGTTTTATCGACTCATTTTTCGCATCAAATTCTATATGAATATATATGATGTCTTTATATAATTAAATATAAACATATATAATCTTTTTTACTCGGGTATCTGGAAGTTTCTAGATTTCACTGCAATTTTTACCACACTTACAATTAGTGCTAAGGAAGGAACTATGTAACGTGTCGTTACAAGGAAAATACTTTTTCCCATACCGTACCACTCTACTTGTGCCCATTACTAATATGCAATTGTTTGTTTGGTAGTTATTACTACCAAACGTGGAGGAGTAGCTTGCAATTCTCATTAAGTTAGTCAAATAGTTATTTATAATGACAAAGTTTGGCTGACCATAGCAACGAGAAACCAGTTGGAGTTCGTGATATACCTCGTAGAATATACGATGTATACCGTAAGCCGACCAGATTCCCGTTCCCAACTCCGTCTTTAGCCGTAGTTGGTCCGTAGTTAAAACCCTGTAGTTAGAAATCCGACTAAACCCGAACGCTACCTATCGTTTGTATTAACACGACTCACCTGCACCCCATTCTCGTGAGTTGCTTAGTATTTTTACTTATCGTAGTTAGCACCCGAACGCCACCTATCGTTCGTATTAACCCGACTCACCTGCATCCCATTCTCGTGAGTTACTTAGTATTCTTACTTATCGTAGTTAGCACCCGATCGCCCACTAAACCCGAACGCCACCTATCGTTCGTATTAACCCGACTCACCTGCACCCCATTCTCGTGAGTTACTTAGTATTTTTTCTTATCGTAGTTAGCACCCGATCGCCCACTAAACCCGAACGCCACCTATCGTTCGTATTAACCCGACTCACCTGCACCCCATTCTCGTGAGTTACTTAGTATTTTTACTTATCGTAGTTAGCACCCGATCGCCCGCTATACCCGAACGCCACCTATCGTTCGTATTAACCCGACTCACCTGCACCCCATTCTCGTGAGTTACTTACAAGGGAAGTATCTCAACCCTTATGAACCGATTTGCCTGAAACTTAAAATATATATAAATGAGACGATTTTAAGGTTGGGATGTCTCGGCTTATCGGCCATATCAGTGTTTAAAAATTTCGTTGTCCCCTTATGAAACAATGAGGACCTTCGGGAAAATTTCGATAACTCCCGAACTAACAGGAATATCGTCTAGAGCAATAATACGTGTCGACTTAAATTTAATAAAGATTATTTCGTATTAATATGGATATCGTATGTCTATGTCTTCATATGAATACCCCCCAAAATTTGCACATTTTCATGAAAAAAATATTTAACAAAGCAGAATTTTTACGGGGTTATGCCACCGTTGAATAGGCATTAAAAAATACTTTCTTCTCATATGGAAACATCATATAGTTTCTTTGAAAGAAATCGCTAAAAAATCCAAAAAACGATTTTTTCTCCAAATTTTGACCCATTTTTTGAACCCCTAAATCCCCGATATGGCCGATAAGCCGAGACACCCCAACCTTAAAATGGTCTCATTTAAATATATTTTAAGTTTCAGGCAAATCGGTTCATAAGGGTTGAGATACTTCCCTTGTTAGTATTTTTACTTATCGTAGTTAGCACCCGATCGCCCACTAAACCCGAACGCCACCTATCGTTCGTATTAACCCGACTCACCTGCACCCCATTCTCGTGAGTTACTTAGTATTTCTACTTATCGTAGTTAGCACCCGATCGCCCACTAAACCCGAGCGCCACCAATCGTTCGTATTAACACGACTCACCTGCACCCCATTCTCGTGAGTTACTTAGTATTTTTACTTATCGTAGTTAGCACCCGATCGCCCACTAAACCCGAACGCCACCTATCGTTCGTATTAACACGACTCACCTGCACCCCATTCTCGTGAGTTACTTAGTATTTTTTCTTATCGTAGTTAGCACCCGATCGCCCACTAAACCCGAACGCCACCTATCGTTCGTATTAACCCGACTCACCTGCACCCCATTCTCGTGAGTTACTTAGTATCTTTACTTATCGTAGTTAGCACCCGATCGCCCACTATACCCGAACGCCACCTATCGTTCGTATTAACCCGACTCACCTCACGTGAGTTACTTAGTATTTTTACTTATCGTAGTTAGCACCCGATCGCCCACTAAACCCGAACGCCACCTATCGTTCGTATTAACCCGACTCACCTGCACCCCATTCTCGTGAGTTACTTAGTATTTCTACTTATCGTAGTTAGCACCCGATCGCCCACTAAACCCGAGCGCCACCAATCGTTCGTATTAACACGACTCACCTGCACCCCATTCTCGTGAGTTACTTAGTATTTTTACTTATCGTAGTTAGCACCCGATCGCCCACTAAACCCGAACGCCACCTATCGTTCGTATTAACACGACTCACCTGCACCCCATTCTCGTGAGTTACTTAGTATTTTTACTTATCGTCGTTAGCACCCGATCGCCCACTAAACCCGAACGCCACCTATCGTTCGTATTAACCCGACTCACCTGCACCCCATTCTCGTGAGTTACTTAGTATCACTACTTATCGTAGTTAGCACCCGATCGCCCACTAAACCCGAACGCCACCTATCGTTCGTATTAACACGACTCACCTGCACCCCATTCTCGTGAGTTACTTCGTACATATTCTAATTTACTTTCGTCATCCGATTCCCTGACACCCCCGAACACCAACTAACGTTCGGTCTCACCGACTCACCTGTGCCCTATACTCGTGAGTCACTTACATCGGTACTACCGACATTGGGTCAACAACTTCGTGTGTACAACTATACAATCACAAAGGAAGCAGACCTTTGTTGAACACTGGACATATCTAGTGCTACCTCAGCTGGAAACAAAACTGCATCACAACTATAGGCAGGGTAGATAGACAAACATCTAAACTAAAAAAAAAAATAAAAACAATTGGCCGGATTTTTGATAAATTGACTTCCCGAGTAAAAAAATTGATATGACACAATATATAATTTAATATGGGTTCGTGTCTATTTTGATATAATCTTATACGAAAAATGGTTTCATAAGATTTGATCGAATAATATCTAATAATATCAGTTTATATAACTTTATATCGTCGAACTATATTCAATAAATGCCAACTCGAAAAAACTTACTGTTCAGGAGAGCTAAAAAACTAGTTATTTCGCATATTATTGTAAAAATTAACAATGTACCTTCCATAAGATGGTTTAAATATTCTAAATAATTTTTACCTATGCCAAAAATTTTATATTTTGCACTTGTTTGCGTATTTTTGAGAGATGGCATTTATTACTATATCAAAAAACAAATATTTTTTTAGAGTTGGCATATTTTGTCGGAAAACAAAAAAACATTTTTTTTTTGGAAAAATTTTTATAATTTTTTTTTTTTGGTTTTTGTTATCCTTAGTGCAATAATTGCAAAAACTGAAAAAAAAATTAAAAATCTTTGCATATTTTTAAAAGTTACTAGCTCTGAAATCCTTTAAATATCAGGGTGGTCAAATTTTGCTCTCTGTAACTCACGCTGTATTGTAAAAGGGTCACTTTAAACTAGCTACTTTGAAAGCTTATATCATTGACTTTGTTTGTCCCACTCATAATGTTTCAATCTGATAAATAGTTTGAAAGTTACATCTATATAAGCAATTTGTTTTTTTTGCAAACACTATTTACCGATATTTTCAAAATAGCAATATCTCGAAAACTAGCCATTAGGTATCAAAATCTTTACCAGATTCGTGGTCAGCATGGCAAATGCAATAAGATATGTGGTCTAATTTTTAAAAAAAAAAATTTTTGAAAAGTTTTTGGAAATTTACAATGGGAGTTGGCATTTATTTTCACCAAAAAAATATGTACTTTGAGTTAGCAGAATAACAAAAATGGATGTAAAACGACAACAAATTATTTTTTTGCTCTGAAATTTTTATCACAGATGGGTATTGCATAGGGCAACGACCATAAAGCCTTTTAATAGGATACCAGAAAACAGCTTTGAGAAACACAGAAAATGGAATGACAAAAAAATCACAATATTGACTTAGCAAATTTGCACGTTGCGGCGGTTGTGTTGTTGGCGTTGATGTTGTTAGGGACCACCAATGTTGGGCTGATGAGTACAAAAAGTACAAAATTTTAAAAATTAAGAAAAATCATCAGGAAAATTCAGAAATAATTCAAATAAAGTAACCATCACTTTTTACTTTTTTCTCATAACAGTATCATTATTTTCTGTTTTTGCCAAAAAAACCTATTTAAAAAATTATTAACAAAAAAATATTAATTTTATAATGTTAACTAATTTTTTTTCTAATTTCGGTTTTTTTTTTACATTAAAAAAATAAAATGTCCAAAAATGTACAAAAAAGTACTAAATATGGTGCCAACATTTTTGGTGCCTAACAACCTCAACAACACAACGCCAACAACACAACCGCCGCAACGTGCAAATTTGCTAAGTCAATATTGTGATTTTTTGTCATTCCATTTTCTGTGTTTCTCAAAGCTGTTTTCTGGTATCCTATTAAAAGGTTTTATGGTCGTTGCATAGGGGAGCTATTTGCCATCGGAAACTCATTTCGGTCAAATTTGAGTTGGCATATTTTGAATATAGGTTCACGATATCGACTTTGATACGAGTTTTGGTCTAATCCAATGATATAAAATTATATCCAATTATAGTAAAATTTATACAATTTTATAAATCGGATGTTTTTTTAATTTTTTAATAAAAAGTTGAAAAACTAAAATAATAAAAATAAGTTGTTCTTGAAAAAAACTTAGAAAAATTTCAAAAAATGAAGTCATGTTAAATTTTATATAAAACACTTAGAAAATATTCGTGATAAAAAAGTGGTGCTATAAAACACTTAGAAAATATTCGTGATTAAAAGTGGTGCTTGGAGGAAAAATCTTAGAAAAATAAAAAAATATGAAGTCATATGAAATTTTATATAAAACACTTTGAAAATATTTGCGATAAAAATATATTCTTGGAAAAAACTTTAAAAAATTTAAAAATAATGGAGGCATATAAAATTTTATATAAAACACTTAGATATTTAAAATGATGCATGGGGCCAGATGTTACAACATATAGTTATGTATGGCGATATCTTAAAAAAATCCCACATCAAAATTTATTATATAAACTTATCTTGCAATACATAGTGTCACACATGATCATATATGAAATAATATCTATCTATCTATATATATAAAAATGGATGTGTGTATGTATGTGGGTATGTATGTATGTATGTTCCGTATGGAATCGAAAACGGCTGGACCGATTTTAATGAAATTTTCAGGAAACATTCAGAATAGCCTGGGGAGTAACACTGTGCGGTCAGATTTTTGATTTTCTGTCTTTGGGCGGAGGGGAGTGGCAAAAACGAATTTTCACATTGCACCACTAATGACATCTATATATAAAAAGCGGATGGACCGATTTTGATGAAATTTATACCAAAGATAGTACTAACCGAGTACTAACTATATGCCAACTTAGAGCGTGATCGGATCGGGCGTAAAATTCCATGCTTTTTTGCCAGTGGGCTGAGGGGTGGGGAAATTCGAATTTATACATTGCATCACTAACTATATATAAAAAACGGCTGGACCGATTTTGATGAAATTTAAACCAACAATAGTACTAACAAACAAGTACTAACTCTGTACCAAATAAGAGCGTGATCATACAAATGGGCGTAAAATGCCATGCCCCTTTGTATTGAATTGAATGTTATTTCTGCATGCTCCGCAATAACGCAAAAACTGTTGATTGGATTTTAATTAAATTTTCAGCACTGATAGTGTTAACCGAATGCGGAACACTAGGCCATGTTATACTACGATTGGAAAAAGGGGCGCAAGATGCCTCGCCCCTTTGTACTATACTGGACGTTGTCTGCCTGTTTCGCAATTACGCAAAAACAGCTGAACCGATTCTCTTGACATTTTCACTACATACAGTGCTAACCAAGTGCATATGTAGGTTATATAAGATCGTTATTGGAAAAAGAGATCAAAATTGCAAAGCCCTTTGTACTATACTGACCACGATTGAACAAAGAGACGTAAATTGCCACGCCACTTTGTTTTATACTGAACGTTATATCTGCCTGTTTTGAAATTACCCAAAAACGGATAAGCCGAGTCTGTCATTACTTATAGAACTAACCGAGCGGGAACTGTAGGTCATATGTAGAGCGCGATTTGGCAAAAGTGTATAAAATGTCACTCCCGTTTTTCATAAATAAAAAGCTATTTCCTCCTCTTTCGCAATCACACAAAACCGCAAAACTGATGTCAATGAAATTTGCAGCACGGATAGTACTAATCGAGGATGCAGAATGGAACTTTAGACTATTACGATTTGATAAAAATGCGTTAAATGGCACGCCCTTTGTACTATACTTAACGTTATGTCTCTCTGTTTCGAAATCACGCAAAAACGGCTGAACCGATTTTGTTGAGATTTCTCTATAGATACTGCTAACCGAGGGTGGAACCAAAGGTTACTAGCTGGACCCGGACCAGTGCTTTAATTTTGTCCGACACTATATTTAAATTAAGATGCAATATAAAACAGTTTTTTTCTAAGGGCCAGCAACGCGGACCGGGTATAGCTAGTGACTATATAAAAGTATATAAGATCATATTAAATTATTTTTACTCGGGTTTTTTAAAAATGGGAAATTTCAGAACGGGTTCTGAAAATTGTTCAACATAAAAATTTTTGATCGATAGCCCATAAAAAAGAATATAAGAATGCTTTTATTTCAGAATATGGTGAATTCCGTTTTATTTTGATAAATATTTAATCAAGGCTACTCGACACAAATTTTACCTTTTTTCCATATTTAGCCACGCCTCCTAAGCCCAGGCTTTGAAAAATTTTAAAACCAAAAACAAAATTTTCTTAGTTCTATATAGGGCTTTCCATAGAACCTATTGAGAAATTCATGGGACACATGATTTTTTTTGCTGGGCATTTGGTGTGGAATACCTCATATGGCGTTATTATACATTTGAAAATTTTTAAAATGTTCGTTATGATTGCTTTTTTTAAATGGTAAATATCTCTGAATGTTGTGTCGCTGAGACGTGCAATGAACGTTGGGTGGACTGTATGGAGTAATCTCTAACAAGGAAGGTCTTTCACAGGGCACCCATCGATTGTCCTGAAACTTGAAGATTGGAATGAGGGGAGAAAAATAAGAGTTACCAGAGTACTGGTCAAGTACCATCGTAGTTGACAAGTATGAACTACTTTTTTAAGTACTTGATATTTGTCAAGTATAAAGTACTTTTATCAATACTTGTACTTATTTTATTACAAGTACTCAAATACCGGAAGTTTTTCTTTACTCACAAGGAAGGTCTTTTAGCGGGCACCCACCGATTGTCCTGAAATCATATGGCGATGAGGGGAGAAAAATAAGAGTTACCTGTTTTTTTTTTAGCTGTCCAAACTCAAATTTAAAAAAGGATTGCGACCTTATGAAAAATTAGGTATTTCGGGAAAATCCGAAGAAAATCGGAACTAGCAGGAATTTCGCAAACGCAAAAATACGGATCAGCTTAATCTTAACAGAAATTATTATTATATATAACTTTGGCTGTCGTATATACCTCTCTATATAAAATACCCCACCGTTTTTACATTTTTAAAGATTAGGACTTTACGAAGTCGAATTCGAACATGACCTATACTTAACCTGACCAACCATCCCGCTTTTGGCGGGATTATTCCGCTTTTTGATGTCTCATCCCGCCTTGAATTCCGATCCCGCTTTTTAAACAAAAGTCCCGCTTCATCCCGCTTTATCCCGCTTTTTGACTTTTGGAGTAGCAAAGTATGTAAAATTTTTAGGTTATTTTAATTAGATTTTGAGAAATATATTTTTGAGCATAATAACTATTTCTTACCGTATAAAGAAAATTTTAAGAAAAATTTTGTTTACTAAAAAAACCACTCACGAGAGAACCCTACTATACTAATTTAAATCAAAAATAAATTAAAATTAAATTTTTACGTAAAATTTTTTCATTGCGATACTTCGAATATTCCGAAAAAGCATTCAATAAAAAAGTATTTAATATAAATACATTTTTCGTAATTCTCAGATTCTTAGAATTTTTTTGTTTACAAAAATCCTTAGATGCTGAAACATTTTTCATCAAAGAAAAATTTCAGATTCTAAAAAATATAGGTTTCTAAAAAATTCTTCCTTGAAAAAAATCTGATACCCTTTTCTAAAAATAAATTCTTAAATTTTATAGCCCCGTGAAAAAATTGATTAGATCTGGTCTGATTTGTAAAAATCTAATGATGGCATTTGTATCTGATAAGATCTACCAGATACGAAATATGTCTCCAATTTCAAACTCTGATCTGTAACTGAATCTGATCAGATCCTGAAATTGTGGAAAAACGTCGGATCAAAAAGACCTGATGAGATAAAATTATATTTTTTAGATCCAAACAGATTAAATCCGATCCAACCGATTTTTTTAAGGGGCATTTTTCGATAGAAAATATTTGAGAAGGGGGGAAAAAATGAAGGGAAATTTTTAAAGTTCCAATGTTTTCTAAGATAATTTCATATAGAAAAATTATTAGGTTCAAAGGCATTTTTCTAAAGAAAAATTTAAGACGCAACTTCAGAAGAAAAATTTACAGACACACTTCCTTTATAAAATTTCTCAACAGAAATATTTTCAGATTCTGGGAGATTTTTCATACAAAAAACTTAGATTCTGATATAATTTTCTATAGAAAAATTCCAAAACATTTTTCTCGTTGGAAAAAATCATAAATTTTGAAAAACTTTTCCTATCGAAAAATTCTCTGATTCTAAAGTATTATTTAAACAGGAAAAATCTTTTTTTCCATATAATAAATTCTAAGATTCTGAAATATATTTCTCATAAAAAAACTATCAGATTCTGAAACGTTTTTCCTGTAGAAAAATTATCCGATTTCAGATTTTTTTTTTCCAGAAAAATTCTTGTCAGACTCTAAAATATTTTATTCTAAGGAAATTAACAGTTGCCAATGGATTTTTTCTATAGAAAATTTATAAGATTCTTAAACATTTTTCCTACAGAAGAATTCTTAAAATTTTAGAAAATTTTTCTTTTAAAATATTCTTAAATTCTGAGTCAAATAAGTATCTAAATATTTTCTAAAGACAGTCTCGAGTTCTGAAACATTTTTCTATAAAAAATATATGAGATTTACTTTCTCTTAGAAAATTATAAGAAAAGTTATCAGATTCAGTCTACGACTCTAATTTAATTTTAGTTTTTCATATGCAATTTGTTTGATTCTTAAATATTTTATCCCAAGGTTGGTAAAAAAATTCCTTAGACTAGAGACTATGTTTGCTGACGTAATTAAAATAAAATTTTTCTAGTCAAAGTTCTTATGCATTTTTTTACATAAAAAAATTACAATCCCATAAAAGTATTTCCAGAATTTTGTGCATTTTGGAGGGTATTCGTGGGTTCGTTCAAGGCCAATTTCACTTATTAAAAAAAATCCCGCTTTTTAGATCAAAATCCCGCTTTTTCAACCTTTCGAACCCGCTTTTCTGTCAAAAGCAGTTGGTCAGGTTACCTATACTCCATTATGAAAAACCTTTTGATCTGTATAAAATGTTCATATAGTTTCTTTGGAAGAAATTTGAAAAATCCTCAATAAACCAAAAAAAATCCCGTTTCCCCCTTAATGAGGAAGCTAAGAAAAAACAAGTCAATTTTATTTTCCTCCTCTCTTTCCCATATACAAGTTTCAGGAGAATCGGTGGGTGCCCTGTGAAAGACCTTTCTTGCCAGTAAGTAAATACTCAGTATTTCTTATCTATTGATACGTGTAGTATTCGAAGTTGGTGAAATTTTATTAAAATTACAATAATAACAAACCCGTAAGGCTTTTTATACCCTCCAACCACAGTATGGGGGGTATACTCACGGACTTCGCTAGAATGTTTTAGAATCGACCAATGATCAATAATATATATATTTTAGAGTGTTCCTTATTTTGGAAATGTTTGAAATGTTGAGACGGTACCCGCTCATTTTTTACCATTTGACTTAAAAATAACTTAGGAAAAATTTTACGCCCCTACGACCACGCCTTCCTTACGCGACGGAACCTTAAGAGCGGGGCCTTAAAAATCATTTTTCCATACAATCCAAAAATTTTTTTTTGATTTTTAATTTTTTTGTTATTAATTATTGTATTACTTGGTTAGCTTTTTCACGACAAAAAAATTGATTTTGGTGGGATAAGGCTTTCAGCTCTAAAACATTTAGTTTTGACAAGCAAGCATACCAACTAAAACCGTTGCTTGTTAAAATAAAAAAAAAATATTTTTTAAATTTTTTTTTACCGTAGTACCCCAACGCACAGTGCCACATTTGGCCAATCTAGCACGACAAAAATCAAAAAAAAAAAGTTCCCCGATTTTCATGATATGTTTGTATGTATTATATAACATTCCTAATAGCACGGAAATAATCATATAAGATCGATAATTCTGTTCGTTACTAACAGGTGGGTGCATAAAGTTGCATCTTGTAAAATCCTGTAACTACATAGTGTACATTATTTCGCATAAATTAAGTAGAGTTTAAACCGTTGTAACTTTTGAACAAAAAGAGATATTTATCTACTCTTTTTTGGTAATTTTAAAGTATATTTAAATGCTTTAAGTCATAACTTTTCTTTTTTTTAAAAACAAATTTTTCTATTTTTTATTAAATTTTTAACAAAATACAAATTTTTGAAAAGAAAATCATGTATTTATTTTTTTTTTGATGGAATAGAACTTTTGTGTTTGGTCCGTATTGGTCGCCGGACTTTTTCAGATATATTGACCAATATCCATAGTACTTATTTTAACGGCTAACTTTTGCGACCGTCTGCGACGCCGAATACAGTGGGGCGATATGTAAACCTTGTTTTTACATATTTTTTAAACATATTTTAAAAAAAGTGGGCGGTGCAGTTGTCTGACCGCCCCCTTTTTTTGTGATATTATTTATACAGTCATTGAGAGTATATGTACCAAATTTAAAGAAATAGTAACCAAAATTAAAAATTTTAAAATAAGTGGGCGTGTCCCTTAACCGGCCTCCCACATTTTTCATAATGTTGATTTCGAAGTAAAAACGAAAATTTATACCGAATTTCAAGTCAATATAATTAAAATTGGATTTTTGTCGTCCTAAATTGGCCAAATGTGGCCCTGTGCAACGGCTCTAATTTTTTTTTTCCGAAAAAGATAAAGATGTCACAAATATGAATAATATTCTTTTTTGAATACATATCATTAAAAGCATCAAAACAACTTAAACCGTTGCTTGTCAAAACTAAAAAAAAATATTTTTTTAAAAAATTTTTTACCGTAGGACCCCAACGGCTCAAAATTTTTTTTTTCGAAGCTGAAAGTCTATCCCACCAAAATCAAATTTTTGGTTGTGAAAAAGCTAACCAAGTAATATAATTTTTAATAACAAAAAAAATAAAAATCAAAAAAGAATTTTTAGTTTGTATGGAAAAATGATTTTTAAGGCCCCGGGCTTTTTAGGTCCCGTCGCGTAGGGAAGGCGTGGTCGTAGGGGCGTAAAATTTTTCCTAAGTTATTTTTAAGTCAAATGGTAAAAAATGAGCGAGTACCGTCTCAACATTTCAAACATTTCCAAAATAAGAGACACTCTTAAATATATGGGGTTTTTCGTGTCAACTGACATAACTTTTGAAACCGATGTCTTCCGATCTGGATGAAATTTGCACCAAGGTTAGTCCTATTGGATAGTAGTTCAGACACAATTTTTCAACGAGATCGGCCAAGAACTCTCTGAGTTAGAGGGGGTCGAAATTTGACATTTTGGCCAAAGAGGTGTTGATTCTCATCCATGTAACTTCTTACCTATTGTTTTTAGCAAAATGTGTCCCAAAGAGTTTAGATAGCTATTTCTTCAGTCTTTCGAAAAAAAAAATATAAAACAAATAAAAAAAAATTTTTTGGTTTTTTTTCTTAAAAATCCAAAACTTTTTTGACTTTTTCCTCAAATTGGGCCCTTTTTTTTTTTTTTTTTTTTGATGCAAAAGAAAGCCTAGGTGATTTCCTTTAAGATCTGTGGGGTCGCTTAGTGGGATGCGAGTGGGATATCTATGAAAAATTTTTTTTTTTAAACTTTGGAACACAAAAAACGGTTCTTCAATTTGCACTATTAGGCGTGGGATAGCTAACCAGTTTTCGATTTCGATCCGCGATACCCTCTAATTTTTTTAGGTTCGAAAAAGAAAGCACGAGCCAAAAAATGGGGGTGGTGGGGAGGGGCCATATGGCCCCTCATTGGGGTCAAAGTTGGGCGTAAAGAGGTAAAAATCCTCAAAAAGCCCCAAAACTCCCCTAGAAACGCCCCTGGAGGGGTGCAATGTGAGACCGACCTCCAATAATTTTCTGCCCCCAACATTTTTCTTGAACATACCTTACCCCTATTTCCACTTCCTAAGGGGGCTCCCATACAAAACATTTTTAAAAAATTTGATCCTACCATTCTAACTTACCCTAAAGTGCCCCTAGTGGGGCCAAATGTATGACCGACCTCCATTATTTTATTAATTCCAACATTTTTTGCAAACATACCTACAATGTATCTTTAACCCTTAAGGTGGTCCCCATACATTTCTTTTAATTTTTATAAATTTGTTTTATTAAACCAGCTCCTACCGCCCCTACCGTGCCTCCTAGAGAGGCAAAAATTACGACCAACCCCCATTATTTTTTAGTTACCAACATTTTGTCCGAACATCATAACACCCTATCTCCACTCCCTAAGGGGCTCCCATACATTATAAAAAGATGTATTTTTAAAAACTAATAAAATAATAAAAAAAAATGTATGGGGACCCCCTTAAGAGTTGAAAATAAAGGGTAGGTATATTCTAAGAAAATGTTGGAGTTGAAAAAATATTGGGGGTCGGTCATACATTTTACATCTCTAGGAGCACCCTATGGACAGTTAGAGCGGTAGGAGCAAATTTTATAAAAATGTCATTTTGTATGGGAGCCCCCTTAGGAAGTGGAAATAGGGGTAAGGTATGTTCAAGAAAAATGTTGGAGGCAGAAAATTATTGGAGGTCGGTCTCACATTGCACCCCTCCAGGGGCGTTTCTAGGGGAGTTGGGGGGCTTTTTGAGGATTTTTACCTCTTTACGCCCAACTTTGACCCCAATGAGGGGCCATATGGCCCCTCCCCACCGCCCCCATTTTTTGGCTCGTGCTTTCTTTTTCGAACCTAAAAAAATTAGAGGGTATCGCGGATCGAAATCGAAAACTGGTTAGCTATCCCACGCCTAATAGTGCAAATTGAAGAACCGTTTTTTGTGTTCCAAAGTTAAAAAAAAAAAATTTTCATAGATATCCCACTCGCATCCCACTAAGCGACCCCACAGATCTTAAAGGAAATCACCTAAGCTTTCTTTTGCATCAAAAAAAAAAAAAAAAAAAAAGGGCCCAATTTGAGGAAAAAGTCAAAAAAGTTTTGGATTTTTAAGAAAAAAAATCAAAAAATGTTTTTTTATTTTTTTTTTCGAAAGACTGAAGAAATAGCTATCTAAACTCTTTGGGACACATTTTGCTAAAAACAATAGGTAAGAAGTTACATGGATGAGAATCAACACCTCTTTGGCCAAAATGTCAAATTTCGACCCCCTCTAACTCAGAGAGTTCTTGACCGATCTCGTTGAAAAATTGTGTCTGAACTACTATCCAATAGGACTAACCTTGGTGCAAATTTCATCCAGATCGGAAGATATCGGTTTCAAAAGTTGTGTCAGTTGACACGAAAACCCCCATATATATTACTGATCATTGGTCGATTCTAAAACATTCTAGCGAAGTCCGTCCGTCCGTCTCTAGAGGACACGATACAGTCCAAAATAATAGAGCTAGACTTCCGAGGCTTAGCAGAAATATGTCACAGGCTGGTTAAGTTCGGAAATGCACAAAATCGGACCAAGGGGAACAAATTTCCCCTTAGAGAACTAAACCAACCTCAGAAAAGCTGCATTTTTTTCCTGGGTTTTTTTGTACGCTTGTTAAACAAATCCAACATTTTTACGTCAGAGGATGTTCAAAACTCTGTATGTCGACCCAACGAATAAAAAAAGTTTGACCACCCCCCCTCCCTATTTTGTGGGCGTGGATATAAAAAATGTATTTTAATAATGATTAATTGAGTTAAGTAATTGCAAGAATCATAATAAATACACTTCATAACATCTATCGCAAGACCCCAACGTATCCCACCAAACCCAACCCTCCAAAAAAACCGACCCTAATTTTTTTTTATTTTATTTTACATATTGGAGGGTATAAAAGATTCGGCACAGCCGAATATACACTCAAACAAGTAAAAAAGTTAAATTCGGCCTTGCCGAATGTAGTGATACCCTCCACAATTTCAAAAAAATTATTGCAAAAAACTTTATTTAAAAGGAAATTACTTTTAAAAAAAAAAATTTGGAAAAAAAATCCGCAAAAAAAATTTTTGGTAAAAAAAATCCGCGATTTTTTTTTGTCAAAAAATAAGTTCGTTCTTGTTTAAATACCATTTGGTGTTCAATTATGTTCACGTATGTCAACCAGAAGCCGAATTAAAGCATTTTGTATTTTTAGGTTATGTTGAATGTACTGAAATTTTTGAGGTGTGCTTACATTTTCGTTCATAACTTTTGAACCGCTGAACCGATATCGCTCAAATGCAACACCAGACTTCTCGGGAGAACTTCCAATAAATATGTTAAGTTTCAGTCATCTCTGTGCAATATTTTGTCAGGGACAGCATTTTCCACAGACAGAAAGACGGACATCGCTAGAATCTTAAAATCGATCGGGCATCATGAATTCCAGGCCAAATCACTCACTTTTAGACCCGACCCCTTTCGATTTATTTTATTTTTGGATATGTTTTAGTCCTTATTAAATGTAACTTGGACACCAATTTTCAGCCTTTTATTCCAAGATGGTGTTGAGTAATCAATTTTTCAAAATGGCGATTTTTTCAAAAAAATGGAAAAATTAAAATTTTCAATTAATTTTGACCAGTTAAAAATATAGATATCTTAAAAAAAGTTGGACAACGTTTTGTTGGTATTTAAATGTAGTTTTAGAAAAAAATATTTAAAAAATTATTTGAAGTAATTACCACTTATTTTTTAACGTTTAAAAATTAAAATCGACTTTTTGAAAAAGTCCGAAACCTTCGATTTTTTTTTACAAACGTCTAAAAGTTCTACTCTTAGTTACGCAACTTTTAAGCCATAATTCGAGATGTGATCGCAATTTGTTCTATTTTTTTTTTCAAATTTTGAAAATTGCACCTATTATTTTTTGACTCTGATTTATTTTATATGGTGCTCCAAAAAACTAAATTGGTAGATACTGACCCTAACTTACCCTAGATATATTCATTTCGAGGCAAAAATACGCCTCACAAAAATTAAGAACGATCGGACACGGATAAGGTGTTCCGCATGGGCCTTGAAGTTTAGAAAACGGATTACAAGGAAAAATATGAATTTTTTTCTGTTTTCTCAATTTTAAGTAAAGTTTTTATTCAAGTGATTACAGAATTATAATACGGAGTAAAATGCCTCTCTAATAAGGTACCAAAGACTGAAATCGGTTGAAATTAAGCCAAGTTATTACAACTTCCCCAGGCATCTAACGTATGGCAGAACACTTGATTAAGCAATATAATACGATTTTAGAAATTCATTGAAATTTTCTACTGTAATACCATTTTTTTATTCTTCAAGTTCAAATGTAATTAGATGACAAGTATTTTTCATATTGTGTTTTGCTAATATTTTTTAAATTAGTGCTAAAAATGCATGCATTTTCAACACCCTTTTGAAATCTCTATTTTAAAAAAAATTTCTTTTTTTTGTTTTAAAATTTGGAAAAGCCAAAAAAATATTACACTGAAACATGAATAATGAAAAGTGTTATTACAGTAGAAAATTTCATTAAATTTAAAAAAAGGGACTCGTATTTTTTAATCAAGTTGTATGGCACACACTAGATGCCTGGGGAAGTTGTAATAACTTGGCTGATTTTCAACCGATTTTAGTTTTTAGTACCTTATTAGAAAGGCATTTTACTCCATATCATAATTCTGTAATCACTTTAATTAAAACTTAACTTAAAATACTAAAAAAATTACGAAAAAAAATCATATTTTTCCTTGTAATCCGTTTTTTAAACTTCAAGGACCATGCTAAAAGCCTTACACATGTCCGATCGTCCTAAATTTTTGTGAGACGTATATTTACCTCCAAATGAATATATTTGTGGTAAGTAAGGGTCAGTATCTACCAATTTTTTTTTTTTTTTGGAGCTCCATATAAAATAAATCAGAGTCAAAACATAAAAGGTGCAATTTTAAAAATAAAAAAAAAAATAGAAAGAATTGTGATCACATCTCGAGTTATGGCTTAAAAGTTGCGTAATTTGGAGTAGAATTTTTATAGTTTTTTACAAAAATATCGAAGGTTTCGGACTTTTTCAAAAAGTGGATTTTAATTTTTAAACGTCAAAAAATAAGTGATATTTACTTCGAATAATTTTTTCATATTTTTTTTCTAAAACTACATTTAAATACCAACAAAACGTTGTCCAACCTTTTTTAAAATATCTATATTTTTTAATGGTCAAAATTAATTAAAAATTTCAATTTTTTAATTTTTTGGAGAAAATCGCCATTTTGAAAAATTGATTACTCAACACCGTCTTGGAATAAAAGGCTGAAAATTGGTGTCCAAGTTGCATTTAATAAGGACTAAAACATGTCCAAAAATAAAATAAATCGAAAGGGGTCGGGCCTAAAAGTGAGTGATTTGGCTTGGAATACCCCATATACTTTATGGGGTCCCAGATCGATATTTCGATGAGTTACAAACAGAATGACAAACTTATATATATATACCCTAGCATGTCCCGAAATCAGGAAATTTTGGAATTTCTTTAGGGCATACCCCCAGAACGATGCTTATTGTAGAGCTGATTACGGGAAAAATAATTAAAAAATTGTTAGAGGTCATCTTCAGGGCGCAACCAGCGCTTAAAGTTTGCACCCGTGGTGCATTTGGTCAAAAAAAAATATTTTTTTTTATTTTTAAAATTGGTGCCAAAAGTTTCGTTAGGTGGAGTACATTCAGGAAAAAATATTTATAACGTTTTCGTGGATCAATTTTGGTCCAGCGCAACGTTTTGAAACTTCGAAGATGCTTAATTTATTACATATTTTTTTAAGTTTTTGTAAAAAACAGCTTTTTATACAAAGGCTTGAACATAAACTCCGTTTTATACAAAATTTTAAAAGAACTCTTACAAACTCCGAATTTTACAAAAACTTAAAAAAATATATAATAAATTACAACTTTTCAAAATTTCAAAACGTTGTGCTGGACCAAAATTGCTCCACGAAAACTTTATAAATATTTTTTCCAGAATGTACTCTACCTAACGAAACTTTTGGCACCAGTTTGAAAAATAAAAAAAAATATTTTTTTTTCACCAAATGCACTACGGATGCAAACTTTAAGCGCTGGTTGCGCCCTGAAGATGACCTCTAAAAATTTTTTAATATTTTTTCCCGTAATCAGCTCTTTACTAAGCATCATTCTAGGGGTATGCCCTAAAATTTGTCATTTTCGGGACACGCTAATATACCCTCTATCACTAAGTGGAGGGTATAAAAAAAAACCTTGTAAAATTACAAGAAAAGATTTTAACTTTTTTTTTGCTACCTCCTATTTGACAAGAACTCCTTGTTATTTTACAAGCTTTTTACCAATAATTTTGTAATTTTACAAACTTTTTACCAAATAAATTTTAAATTTACAATTTTTTTGACGCGATAAAACTTACAAGGAGGTTTCGTGATTTTACTAGATATTTTGCTACCTCCTATTTTACGAGAATTCCTTGTAAAAATTACGAACTTTTTTGTAATTTTACAAAATTTTTAAAACTAACAAGAAATTCTCGGAAATTTGTAAAATTACAAGAAAATCTGTAAATTTCGATCGAAAATTATTTGTTAAAAAAACAAGGGAAACTTCAAATATTGGTAAAATGGGGTTACGAGACTTTTTCTAGTAAATTTACAAGGTTTTATTTTGAGTGTAACACTCTCATTTGTTTAAGTTCAAATTTGCTCTCAAATATGTGTTTAAAATTTCATTCATATGCTTTTTGCACTCAAGAAATGCAATTTTATCATAATTAAATTTTTTATTCTACGCCTACAAAACGGGGGCGGACCAAAAAAAACGACATTTTCTAATTCTTAGGGTCCAAATGCAGGACTTCGAACTTTTTGCAGCACAAAAATTTTGAATTTGTTAAACAGAAAGACAAAAAATCATGTAAAAAAATGTTTTTTTTTAGAGGTTGGTTTAGTTCTTTAAGGGGGAACTTTTTTCCCCCTGGTCCGATTTTGCCCATTTCCGAACTTAACCTGCCTAGGACCATAAGAAATATTCGTGCCAAACTTGAGGAGTCTAGATCTTTTATTTTGGACTGTATCGTGTTAACTACAGACGGACGGACGGACGGACATCGCTAGAATGTCTTAGAATCGATCACTTAGCAATAATATATATACTTTATGGGGTCCCGACCGATATTTCGATGCGTTACACACGGAATGACAAAGTGAGTATACCCCCATACTGTAGTTGGAGGGTATAAAAATATATATATCACTTAACTAAAAAAAGCCTTGAAAGTTTTGTTATGTAAAATATTATCTTTCATTTGCTTGTGATTTCATCCTCTGTTATTACTTAAGCGGTGAAATTTTTTTGTTTGAGGATTACGGATTAAATTAGAACAATGTGCTTCAGAGGTCTCAAAAAGTGCTTTACGATTTCATCAGTATAAAATTTTTCAATATAAAAACTAAAAAAAGTAAAATGTAAAATTTTTAATTTTATTTCAAATTGTATTCTTTCTTTTGAAACTCTGACTAACATTTCCCTGTATATGATTGTGCCTGTGTGATTTTTTTAGCAAGTGGTTCAAATACCAATATTTTTTTTGTTAGTCGAAAATTTATGGCGTTTTTTTATATTATGAATCAATAGCCTGTAGGTTGGCAGGCTTACATATCAAACATGGTGATTTTTGACAATCGTTTTCATAGCAATTGTCATTTAAACATGTTAAGCAACCATGTGTCAAGTGGATTTAGGTGGGCTTTTTTATGTATTCACACTAGTATTTATCTATCTATAACTGTCCATATTGTACGGGAATGTGTTTGTCTGTCTGCCTGTCTGTCGGTGTGTTTGGGTTAAACAAGTGTTTGCAAAATAATTTTAGGTGTGAGAAAAAAAGTCGTCAATAAAAATTTTCCAGAATTTCTTCATTGAATTTTGCTTGGAAAATTTATCTTAAATATTTCAAATTAAGCAAAATGTTTGATTGAGACTTTCAGTCTTTAAATCTTTTTTATTTTACAAATACAGACATTTGCACACTTATTGTTAGTGAAAAAATAAAAAAACCAACTCACAATCAGTTTAAAGTTGGAAGGCAACTGGAAAAATATAAGAAAAACTTTAGATATATTTTTGCAAAACCCATAAACATGCGTAATGGCAAACTGCGCATAAGTATCGGAAAATCATTACGAATATACATAATCATACATACACAGAAAAGAAATTTCATAATTCGTTGTTCTTCTACAAGGGAAGTAATTTATAAGAAAAACTTGTTTAAAGTTTAAAGAAATATTGAATTGACTTTGATGAAAAAGGTTACTATACTCCTTGAAACGAATTGCAAATAATTTTTCATTAAAGGTTTGTTGATGGAAAGTTATTGAATGTTTATGATGGTATTAGGAGTTTAATTTTGCCCCACAGTGCATATAATATTTTGGAAATTAATCAGACATTTCTTATTGGTTGATCGGATTGACATAAACTTTTAAATTGTCTGCAGTCAGAACAAAATGATAATGCCTTAGCTCCATGGCCTGGTATTTCTACTTTATAGTCCATATTTTTCCTAAAAATAATAACCAATTTAAACCAGAAAATGGGAAAAAATTTCCCATTTTTTAGTTTAAAAAAATATTTCTGATGTGGGCATTTTTTCTAAAAATTAGTTAACTTTATATTTTTTAATGGTGTATTTATAGAGTAGCATCTGAAAGTATACAAAATTCTCGTTGGGTACATATTTTTTTTAAATATAAAGAAACTTTTGTACACTCAAAAACAAAGACTTAACTTAAACTTTGGAAAAATTTTCTTCAAAATAGTTTATAAATTTTCCCACAATTTAGTTAAATTTAACTAAAAGTTGGGAAATTTTCTTAAGTGTTAGGAAAAAATTTTAGTTTATGTACTGTTAAATAATCCATTATTTTCCTTAAATGGAATTCCCAAATACATGGAAGAAATTCTTACCGCCAAAGAAATTTTCCCTAAATATATGACAAAAATCTTTATTTTTAAGACATATTCCTCTTCCTTAGTTTTACGACGTAATTTTCTACCAATTAGTTCATTTTCTTAGATTTGAGGAAGTTTTTTCCACTATTTTAGTAATAACTCGGGCATTTTTTTTTTTCAAAAACTTAAAATGGCAATATCTCGAAAACTAAGCCAGATAGAGCAAAACGGAGGCCATTTTTGGTCCTCGAAGGTCCTTTTCACATGTGTGGACCCCAATGGGTTCTAACTTTGAATTTAAAAAAGATGGCATTCCCGAAAATTTTAAAATACTCATATCTCGGTAAATAATGCCAACACACACAGAAAAAAATAAAAAAAATATTTAATTAGTGTTTATAAAAAACCGACATATTGGAAAACCGGTTTCTCGGTTAACCGAAAATCAGCTTTTTCGGTTAACCGGTTTTCTCGGTTAAACCGAAATGAAAAAACCGGTTAACCGGTTTTTTTCTTTAACTGACAAGCCCCAAAAATACTTTAAAATAGCTAAATTTTATTAAATACAAAAGCGAATATGTAACTTATGTTAATATATTTGTTTCTTTCAGCAAAGTTGGCAACTGATACCTTTTCAAAATAGCGGTATTTAAATACGGAGCTTTTATTTTCCCTTATTTTCCGGGGCTTTAATTTAACTTTTATTGGTTTTATTTAAAAAATACATCAATTCGTTGTAAATTGCAGTACCGTATTTTATTTCGATGTTCTTTTATTGGCATTCTCTCCATTAACAGGAATTTTACTATCTGGTTAACAGTTTAAGTCAGTTTTCAATGAAAGTGCCCAAAACTTGCTTACAACAATGTGAATTTTTAATATTTACCAGATTCGGAATAAAATCCCTATTTGGAAAATTGTTTCTTGTAGATAAAAAATATTTTAGACTTTCTTTCTCACGGATTTTCAAGGTTTTTTTTACCAAAATTTTTAAAATGTCATAAAAAATAAGTAAAAACCCTTAATAATTGCAAAAATAAACCGTTTTGCATGTATTTAAAGAAACCGGTTAACCGACAGAAAAAAACGGTTTTCGGTGCACCGGAAATTTTCAATTCCGGTTAACCGGTTTGCAAAAAAACCGAAATTTTGGGAAAAAACCGGTTTTTCGGTTAACCGGTTTATAAACACTATATTTAATTAAAAAATTCGTAGATTTAATTAAAAAATTAATTAAATCCGGACCAATCACTTAAATGCGCAAATAAATTAAAAATATTTGTATGTCGTTAATTAAAAATAAATGGATATTTATTTAATTAAAAACTTAATACTATAAATTAAAAAATTTAATTAAAATTAAAAAAAAAAAATAATTTAAATTTTAATTGTATAAATTAAAAAAATTAATTAAAAATATTATATTAAAAAAAAAAATAATTTGTAAAAACATTCTTTTTGAATAAAATAGTTTAAAAAAAAATATTTCTTCAAACTTTACCAAATTTATTTATGCCGTAAAGACATAGTCGGTGAGATGATTTTATAAAGTTGATTATAAACCTTTCATATACATACACATAAAACTATAAACAAAATGAGAATTCAAAAACCTATGTGAAAAATAAAAAAAAAACTTTCAACAAACTTTTTATACCTATGTATTTTTTTTGTATGTAATACAATGCAAGAGAAAAACACACACTCGCACACACACGGAAAACAAAAAAAAAAAATAAATAAGTAAAGCTAGAAATTTAATTAAACATTTAATTATATAAATTAAATACTTAATTAATATTAAATTTGAAAACAATTAAAATATTAATTAAAATAAAGTTAAAAATTTAATTAAACAATTAATTATATTAATTAAAAGTTTAATTAATATTAAATTAAAAAACAATTAAAATTTTAATTAAAATAAAATATACGATATTACTATCTGTGCAACAAAAAGTTCAACACGGAGAGCAAGGCCCGTAACACGAAGAACAAGGCCGCCAAATACCGAAAAGCTCTTCGTGTAATAGTTTTAAAGTTATCAAGTTTTTAAAATTCTCAAGACCCCAGTGGTCCCCTAAATTCACGTATCTCAAAAACTAAGCAAGGTAGAGCGAAACGGACAAAAATTTTGGATAAAAAAATAAGAAGAACCAACTGGGTCTGGGCCCATCGGGGTCTGAACATAACGGTCCGAACCCAATTAGGCCTTCACCCAATCGGGTCCTCAAATGTGTATGAACTAAAGCGAAAGAAAATGTTTCCCATTTTTTAGTTCAAATTGGCATAATATTATTTTTTTTTTTGCTTTCCTTATTTTTAAGAAAAATATGGAAAACATGGCAATTGAGCTAAATCATTTTCAATATTCCTTGAATTTAGTTAGTTTTCCCATTTTTTAGTTAATTTTTTTTCTGAGTGTAATAAATTTCATTAGAGATTAATCACAATTGGAGCGGGAAGCGGTTTTCCGCAACCATTCTCCAAACCTAAAAATTTTTCGTATACAAAAATAATTCTAAAAAACAAAATTTTAAAAGTTCTTTAAATAAGTTTTAGATTTGATGCATATCTCTTGTTAAAATTTTTTTTTAGATTCCAAGGCATTCTCCAAACCTAAAAATTTTTCGTAATATAGTTTTCAAATTCACCGATTTTTACTTAAAAACAATTTTTCTTTTATAAAAATTTTTGTTTTAGAAAAAATTTTCAGATTTCCAATGAAAAATCATTGAAAGAATTCATATTTGGTTACATTATTTCTGAAAATAATCTCCGATTTAAAAAAAAATTCTTTAAAAAAATCATTAATATTTTTGGTATAGATAATGTCTTAAAGTCAAAACATTTTTCCCAAAGAAAATTTTTGAGGTTCTCAGACCAGAAATTTTTTTAGATTCTGAAAATTTTTTTAAAATGTGAAGATTTTTTTTTTCTTTTCCCTTTTTCCTTTTCTTTTTTTTCTCTTCCTTTTGTTTTTCCTTTTTTTTTCAAAATCGGTTTGGGAGTGAAAAAATTTCCCCCAGTTTTTCGCTCTGCATTAACCGCGATAATTGACGTTTAGTATAAGAAATAGAGTATAAGTATAGAATTCTCAAAACGTTGTGTATAAATTTCCAAATAAATCAAAGAAATTTTCAAATAAAATTAAATATTTTTTGGGGATTTTTTCCATTGCATTTCAAATTGTTTTGCGAAAACGTTTTTCAAATTGTTTGAATTACATTTTCAAATCAAGTTTAGAAAATTGGGAAAAATTAGAAGTGGAAATTTCTTTAATACATTTGAAGATTTCTAAATATTTAGAAATATAGTTTATAGATACATCAACACTATTGCCAACAATTTTTCAGGAAATACAATATTTAAAAAATTTACAAATATATTCAGAAATCTGCAATTATATTTTAAAAATTTCGGAACTTATTTTACAAAATACTAAATTTGGTTTAGAAATTTCTTTAAATGTTCCATAACTTTATTGTCTCAAATTTATATTAAAGAAATTTCCAAATACATTTTAAAAAATTTTTATTTAAGTTTTAAAAATTTTCAATTACTTATAAGAATTCTGAAAAAAAAAATTAAATTAAAAAGAAACCTCCCAAACCACAATTATTCAAACTTTAAAATATAAATAATTGTTCCACGCCCATAAAAGGGGGGCGCACTGAAAAACGATATTTTCTAATTCTGTGGGTCCAAATGCAGGACTTTTAACTTCTTGTAGCATAAAAATGTTGGATTTTCTAAACAAAAACACAAAAAATCATGTAAAAATATGGTATTTTTCAGAGGTTGGTTTAGTTCTTCAGGCGGGAACTTTTTCCCCCTGGTCCGACTTTGCTTATTTACGAACTTAACCTGCCTAGGAACATAAGACATATTCGTGCCAAATGTCGGGAGTCTAGCTCTTTTATTTTGGACTGCATCGTGTTAACTACAGACGGACAGACGGACGGACATCACTAGAATGTCTTAGAATCGATCACTGATGATAAATATATGGGGCATTCCATGTGAAATCGGACACTTTGAAAAACTTTTTTTTTAGATTTTCCCAATTTGTTTACAGTTTTTAGTAACCTTCGAAAACTCCTTCGTGGTAAATTCTCAGATTTTTTTGATGACCAGTTCAAAAGATATCGAATTTTTAAAATTCGGTAGTTTGTTCCTTTACTCAAACTTCTTTTAATCATAACTTCTTCAATAATGGTCCAAATTTCAAATTTTTTTTTTCAAAATTTTTTGATTTTTTACGTACTTTCTAAAAAAAAATCCCAAAAAATTCTTAAAAGCGCTCTAGTATGCGATTTTTAAGTTTTAAAATTTAAATCTCATTTTTGAAAATGTTTGTACTCTTCGATTTTTTTGAAATTTTTTTGTGTAAAACTTCTATCAATTCTACAAATTTTTTGCCCACGAAGATCGTGGGATAACGATTATTACTATTTTTTAAAATTTTTTGAAAAAATTTTATTGTAATTTTTCAATCTTAAAATCATTTCTACTGCTCTAATAGTGCGTCATATAGGGGTCCTTTATAAGACCGACTCCCATTAATTTTTACGTCTTAACATTTCTTTGGAACAAACTAATACCTTATCCCCAATTTCTAAGGGGGCTCCCACACAAAACGACATTTTTTAAAATTTGTTCCAACCGCTCTAACTGCCCTAATAGTGCCCTTAGAGGAACAAAATGTATGACCGACCCACAATATTTTTTTAGTCCAAACATTTTCTCTGAACACGGCTACCCTCTATCTTTAACTGCTAAGGCGGTCCCCATACATTTTTTTTTTATTTTTTGTAAGTTTGTTTTATTTAATCAGCTTCTACCGGTCCAATGGTGCGTCCGAGAGGGGTCATTAGTGAGGCCGACCCCCATTCATTTTTACCCTACAACATTTTTTCAAAACATACCTACGCCCTATCTCCACTCCCTAAGTAGGCTCCCATACAAAATTAAATTTTTATAAAATTTGCTCCAACTTTTATTTGTATGGGAGGGTAAAAATAAATGGGGGTCGGTCTCACTAATGACCCCTCTCGGACGCACCATTGGACCGGTAGAAGCTGATTAAATAAAACAAATTTACAAAAACTAAAAAAAATTGTATGGGGACCGCCTTAACAGTTAAAGATAGAGGATAGGTGTGTTCAGAGAAAATGTTTGGACTAAAAAAATATTGTCGGTCGGTCATACATTTTGTTGCTCTAAGGGCACTATTAGGGCAGTTAGAGCGGTTGGAACAAATTTTAAAAAATGTCGTTTTGTTCGGGAGCCCCCTTAGAAATTGGAGATAGGGTATTAGTTTGTTCCAAAGAAAGGTTAAGACGTAAAAATTAATGGGGGTCGGTCTTATAAAGGACCCCTCTATGACTCACCATTGGAGCAGTAGAAATGATTTTAAGATTGAAAAATTACAATAAAATTTTTTCAAAAAATTTAAAAAAATAGTAATAATCGTTATCCCACGATCTTCCTGGGCAAAAAATTTGTAGAATTGATAGAAGTTTTACACAAAAAAATTTCAAAAAAATCGAAGAGTATAAACATTTTCAAAAATGAGATTTAAATTTTAAAACTTAAAAATCGCATACTAGAGCGCTTTTAAGAATTTTTTGGGCTTTTTTTTTAGAAAGTACGTAAAAAAACAAAAATTTTGAAAAAAAAATTTGAAATTTGGACCATTATTGAAGAAGTTATGATTAAAAGAAGTTTGAGTAAAGGAACAAACTACCAATTTTTAAAAATTCGTTATCTTTTGAACGGGTCATCAAAAAAATCTTAAAATTTACCACGAAGGAGTTTTCGAAGGGTACTAAAAACTGTAAACAAATTGGGAAAATTAAAAAAAAAAGTTTTTCAAAGTGTCCGATTTCACATGGAATGCCCCATATATACTTTATGGGGTCCTAGACTGATGTTTTGATGCGTTACACACGGAATGACAAAGTGAGTACACCCCCATGCTGTAGTTGGAGGGTATAAAAATAAAAATTGTCAGGGGCGTTTTGGAGGGGGTGTTGATAAGGTCAGTGGGGGGCGTGGGGGACGTTGATAGAACCTTCCCATCGCGACAAATATACCAAATGTTTCATTTATTTAACAAAAAAAAAACATATAAAAAACGTGTATTTTTTTAGAAGTGGTTCAGTTCTTCAAGGGGGACCTTGTTTTCCCCTGGCCCGATTTTGCCCATTCTCGAACTTATGAACATGAGACATATTTGTGCCAAACTTCAGGAGTCCAGCTGTTTTATTTTGGACTGCATTGTGTTATCTACAGACAGACGGACGGACAGAAAGACATTCATAGAATGTCTTAGAATAGATCATGGATCAATAATATATATATACACTTTATGGGGTCCCCGACCGATATTTCGATGCGTTACAAACGGAATGACAAAGTGAGTATACCCCCATACTGCGGTTGGAGGGTATAAAAAAGCTTCTAAGTGGTGAAAGGCAAACATTTTAGATATTGTATCAATAAACATTGTTTAAGTCACAGAAGGAAGTTTCAACAAAATTTGTTTAATATAGTTTTTTTGGTCCTTGCGCAACCATTAGGATATTAAGGTTTAAATGAGTGTTAAAAAACACTAGTGCTGAATTAATTAAAAATTTTGTTATGTAAAATGTCAACTATCATTTGCTTTCGGTTTCATCCCATTCCGATGCGGAAAGTTCGATTTTGTATCCCGTGGTATCACAATGGACCTCAGAGTCTACGTGTGTTGACGTAAAACGTCAGCAGCCACTTACAACCTAACCTATAACTGTGTTATTATTTCTCAGCAATAACTTAATTAAAATTAATTTATCAAATATAAAGTCCAACAATTAAAATTATTGTTGTGTAAACTTTTGATTTGTTGCCGCTTTTACGTTGATTTGCTGCCGCTGTTACGTTACCTTACCCGTTGATTAACTAGACTCTGAAGAGTATATTACTTTAGTGGGATATTAAAACTCATTTCAAATTTAAAATATTTTTTATTAGTTTTTGACAGCATTTAAAACATTCCTCATAAATTCCCTACCAATTGCTTTCGACTTCAATTTATGTAGACAACTTTGTTTTTATAGTAAGTGCAAACAAAACGAAAATAATAGATATTAACCCGGTTTATTATAATCAGCGTTAAAAAAAAAATTATATGCAATTATAAATATTAAGCTGTCAGTTTCAATTCATATGCCTGTAGCGGTTTTTTCTTTCATTTCATTTTATTTTAATATTTTTTCTATTTATTTAACATAACGGACCCAAAACAAACAAATAGTTTTGACTTTTGACATTTTGAAATGTTCACAGTTTTAAGGGGCGAAATTTTTAGTTTTTTTGCAGTTTTTTTTTTAGAAAACAACTTTTGTTGTTGATTAAAAATATTTATTAAACTGTGTGAAATTGTAATTAGTATGTTGGTGGGTATTACTGCAGGTACATAACAATGTGAAACAAAATCAGGTTAGCAAAAGTTAGGTCGATTCTGAGAGTGAGGGGTGAAAATAGAGGCTAAATTAGAAGAACCTTATCGCGGCGTTTGTTTATGTTAGTTCGAATTTTTTTTTTTCAATCGACCTTCGAACTTTGCAGTCAAATGCTGATTTTCAGCGTAATGTTTATATGTTTTTTTTTGGCTATAACTCGTCGACTAATTTATATTTTTCAATCTGTAAAAGCCAAATTATTGCTAGAGACCTGTCCAACAATTCAAATTTTTTAAAAAATTGATTTAGAACCTAAGTTTGTTCCACAGTGTAATTATAACACTGTGATTTTTAATGTAAAAAAGATTATTGAAAAACACATCATTAAAAAAAAAAAAATTTAAAAAAAATTGAAAAAAATTTCCACGGAAAACAAATTTTTTGTGAAAAAATTCCGCGTACTAAATACAGTATGGGGGTATACTCACTTTGTCATTCCGTGTGTAACGCATCGAAATATCGGTCTAGGACCCCAAAAAGTATATATTTTAGTGATCAATGATCGATTCTAAGACATTCTAGCGATGTCCGTCCGTCCTTCCGCCCGTCTGTCCGTCTGTAGAGGACACGATACAGTCCAAAAAAAAAGAGCTAGACTTCCGAAATTTGGCACGAAAATGTCTTATATTCCTAGGCAGCTTAAGTTCGGAAATGGGCAAAATCGGACCAAAGGAGAAAAAAGTTCCCCCTTAGAGAACTAAACCAACCTTTGAAAAACCGCATTTTTGCACTGTTTTTTTGTACTTTTGCTAAGCAAATGTAACATTCTTATCTCAGAAGAAGTTCAAAATCGCAAGTGGAAGGTACCAAACAAAATGTTTTTCGTTTTACTTTTTTTTTTTTTAGAAAATCGCATTAGAATATTAAATTTTATAATAATTTTGTAATTTTCTTGTATTTTCTTGTTCCAACATGGCATGTGAGTTACAAATCAACGAATTTCGCAAATATTTGTAATTCATACGCAATGTTAAAACAATCAAATACAAGAAAATAACAAAATTACACTGTGCTACAAAAAACACAAAATCAAACATACTTTTAAAATGAGGTACACTGAAAAAAAAAGACATAACTAAAATTAAGGAAAAAATGTCTTTGAAAATTTATCATGAATTTTCCTTAAATTTAGTAAAATTTAACTAAAAAATGAGAAATTTTCCTAACTATGAGGAAAAAAATTTAGTTCATTTACTTATAAGTAGTTCAAACTTTTCTTTAAATGGAATTTTTAAATATTAGGAAAAAAATTCTTACTGCCAAAGAAATTTTCCACAAATCTAAGAAACGTATCTTTATTTTTAAGACATATTTCTTAATAAACAATTTAGTTCAAGTTTAGTTAAAATTTACTAAAAAAAAACATCATCGTATTTCTCTTCTTTGAATTGAGGAAGTGTATTTCTTAGAATTTAGTTAATAACTTCTGAAAATTTAGTAAATAACTTCTTAAAATTTAGTTAAAAATTCAAAACGGCGATATCTTGAAAACTAAGCGAGATAGAGCGAAACGGACGAAATTTTCAAAAGAAAGACAACAAAGAAAAATATGGAATAGCCTAGCTCTGCATATCTGTCGGGGTCTCAAGACCCTAAATTTAGATCTAAAATTTGAAATTCCCGAGATTTTATATATGCACATATCTCGGTAAATACTGCCAACACGAGAAAAGGTCCAACGGCGTTTTTGTAGCTCTTGACTCATAGAACACTTCCGCAAAATACCCAAAAGCCCTCCGATTAATAGTTTTTGAGATATCCAGTTTTTAAGATTCTCAAGACCCTTTCAGACCCCTTATTACCGTATCTCAAAAACTAAGCAAGTTAGAGAGAAACGGACAAAAGTTTTGGTTCAGAATCTATAGGGACCCTTAAAGGACCCAACGGGGTCTCGAGGTAAATGGGGTCCGAACCCATGGGTCCAGGGTCTAGATCCAATCTATTTCTAAAATGTGAAGTATAATTTTTCTCATTTTCTAGTTAAAATTGGCTTAAAATTAAGTAACTTTGTTTTCCTTATTTTTGGGAAAATTATGAACTTAAACCAAGAAAAAAAATCTTTGGAGCCAAATCATTCCCTCTTTTTCTCAAAATTTAGTTAATTTTCCCAGATTTTAGTTCACTTTTTTTTTTTAGTGTAGTTAAGGTTGTAGGTCTCGTCGAAAAGATCGCAAAAGTGCCCATCAAACTTGCCAGACACCCTCAAATTTTAAAGTTATTGTCAAAAAACGATTTTTTTGGGACTTTTCTCACTAAACCACGTGTTACCTAAACATTTTTCAACCGATTTTCAATTTTTCAACTGTTTTGGGTAAAAGAAGGATAGGGATTTTCATGTATGTGAATTGGTCTATACATATAAAAAAGATATGTATTGATTTTATCAACCATATCTAATTTTTTGTTATTTCTTGAACATTTTTTGAGTTTATCGATTTTTTTCTGTTATAGTTCGTTCAACAACATTTATAAACGTTTTCTTAAAGAAAATTTAATTGTGAATACGATGAGCTTTATCTCGAAAAAATCGGATAACAATTCACAGAGTTGTGATAATTTTTCTAAAAAAGAAAATTAAGATTTTGCTTAAAATTGCCGTTCGGATTAGAGTTTGACAAACGATTAAAATCGTAATCGTAATCGCGATTAATCGCACAAATTAATCGTAATCGTAATCGATAAAAAAATCATGCGATTACGATTAATCATTTTCTATGAAATACACTGTTTTTATAACGATTTTAAAATATATTATATTGGCCTACGATTCATTTAACTTATTTGCATTTTCTCTTTCCTTTTTTCTTATAAAAGTAATTTAAATTTAAAGTAACATTTAAATTTCTTAGTATCGCAATCGAATATTGGATTTCAGAAAAATTCTCTTCCCAGCAAAACTTTGGTAATGGGTATTGATTATATAACACATTACCAGGTAATGTATATAACTTATTTGTAGCATTATTTTATGATGCCTTACCAAACATTTGTTCCACAACGTATTATTTTCAAGTGAAAAATAATGCATTACTAATAATTTGCTACGTAATGCATGATTATTGGAAAAAATGTATTTCATATTTATTATTTCTAAACATTAAATCATGGATGACTTATATTTGGTTACATTATGTATTATTTGAAAGTTTGAAATAATGCATTATTTATAATTATAAAAAATAATTATTTTATAAAAAAATGCATAAGTTTAAACTAGAGATGGGCTCACGACAGGAAATTTCTAACGACACACACTCACGAGCACATTTTATCTACTTACACTCACTTACAATCACGTGAGTAAATTTAATACAAAATTACTTTTTCACTACTCGTAACACCTTATATATTATCTTCTGGTATGCTATATTATTTCGTTTCTGGTAACCTATAAAATATCATATATTTTACACCTTACTCGTATTCTTCGTTATAAATTTATGACTTATTTTATACCTTACTGGTATTCTTTGTGATAATGTGGATGCATTACTTTGAGTCTCATCGCCTGTTAAAATCATCAATGCTGCAATGTATAAAATAAGAGATCCTATACCTTATTTAATACCTTATTTGGTAATCTAAGTTTTGCTGGGTTGTATTTTATTGTGTCAACACCGTGTATGAGTAACAACTATTTGCGAAACCAATGAATTTTTGTTACTCATACGCGGTGTTGACACAATAAAATCATCATCATCATCATAAGCCCTACAACCCAGGGTGGGTCTTGGCTTCCTCAAGCAGCCTCTTAAAATCGTCTCTTTCAATCGCCTTTAGTCTCCATCTTCTCATGTTAATAGACCTAAAGTCTTCTTCCACATTATCAATCCACCTTAACTTCGGTCTGCCTTTTTGTCTTCTTCCTACAGGGTTACGGTTCATTATCATGTTGATAGGATTATCGTTGTCTGCGCGGACGATGTGACACAATAAAATACATACAAGAAAATTACAGAATTTTTGTGAAATCTAATATTCAAATGCTATCATCTCGAAAAATACGAAAAATGCCCTTCTGAATTTTTTTGTGTGAATAGACAAACATCTGATTTTTGATAAATTGACTTTTTTAAAAAACTAAAACTTTCAGAACGGTTTCTGAAAATTTTCCAAAATAAAATTAGTAGATAGCCCATAAAAAATATACATGAATGTTAATTTTTGCGATTGTGGTGCATTTTGTAAATTTTATAATCTCGTCTCTATTTTGACAATTTTTCCAATATTTAATTAACCACGCCTCATTAGCCCAGTTTTTTAAAAATTGAAAAACCAAAAACGTAATTTTCTTAGAGACATATTTTTTTCGCAGCACATTTGGTGTGGAAAGATAATTTTATTGCATAAAATATTTATTTTTGTATTATCGTACATTCTGAAATGTAATTTTTAAAAGAGTTTTTTAAATAAACTATTGCAATTATATTTATTTAAGAAACTCGATTAATCGATAATCGCGATTAAAGGCTATTTTTTTAATCGTAATCGCGATTATGAAATATCTCGATTATTTGCAAACTCTAGTTCGGATAACCCAGGCAAAAAAAAAAATAAAAAAAAACGAACATACTAAGAGGTCGAGTCTCATTATTTTAAAGGTTTTGTGCCTCCTGAATTCGAATTTGACCTTGAAATTGCGCTATTTTATTAAGTTTTTGATATATCAGTTTATGTTAAATATCTCAAAAACCTGACGAGATAGAACAATTTAAAGGCCAGATTCAGATTCAGAGCGCCAAAAACCTTTAAAAATATTGTACATAACCTCTTATGATAAAATTATTTTTTTTGTCTGGGATATCTGAACGGCGATTTCCTGCAAAATCTTAATTTTCTTTTTTGAAAAATTATCACAACTCTGTCAATTGTTATCCGATTTCATAAGGATAGAGCTTATCGTATTCAGAATCAAATTTTCTTTAAAAATACGTTTATAATAATAAAGGTTGTTAAACGAACTATAGCAACAAAAAAATCGATAAACTCGAAAAATTTTCAAAAAATAACAAAAAATTAGATTTTATAGAAAAAATCAATAAATATCTTTCTTATATGAATAGACCAATTCACACACATGGAAAGCCCCATCCTTCTTCTATAAAAAACAGTAAAAAAAAATTTAAAATCGGTTGAAAATTTTCTGAATTACAAAAGGTTTAGTGAGAAAAGTCCAAAAAAATCGTTTTTTGACAATAACTCTAAAATTTGAGGGTGTCTGGCAAGTTTAATGGGCATTTTTGTGATCTACTTGAGAAGACCAACAACATATACTATGTCACATCACAAGTATTTTTTAACAGTAGCACAGTGTTATTATGAAATTTAATTTTCAAATGCGATTTTCTCGCAAAAAAAACGAAAATCTAAACTTGAAAAAAATAAAAAAGGAAAAACAAGGTGGCCGGATTTTAAATAAATTGACTTTTAATTATTGTTGAGTATCTTTGACCTGTTTTTGTTACTTATTGTTAGTGTTGTTTCAGTTCAGCTTAAGGTCATAAACTTTATTCTTTTTTTTTTTCAAAATTTTTAATTTCAGAACGGGTTCTACAAATTTTCAAAAAAAAAAAAATTAATCAATAGCCCGTAAAAAAATATACAACGATGTACATTTTTGGGATTGTGGTGAATTCAATTTTAATTTGATAAATGTTTAACTAAGGCAATCTACACCAGTTTGACAATTTTTTTATACTTAGCCACGCCTCCTTCTACGTTTCAGCCACTTTTTAGGTCAAAATAAATAACAGCCAAAGTAGAGGACCGATATGGCTGGAATTTGGAAAATACGGGTCTTACATGAGCCCTCACAGCTGGGTTTTTTGATTTTTGAAATAGTGGAAATTTTTAATATCTGTCCAAAACTTTAGCTGTAAATAATGTTACCCAGTGTGCATTTCAAGCTGAGGCTGTCTGAGAAAACATATTCGGATTAATTCAAATCGCTAAAATGTGTTGGAACAAATTAAATCATACATTTTTCATTCGGAACGCTAATTCCCCAGCATTACCATGTAATGCATAGTCGAAAATATGCATTATTTTTCACCTACCGCCTACCATATGCATTACTTTTGTGTATTTTTCATGCATTATGTAAAACTCATGCATTACTTTGAGTCTTATCCAAGCAAAAATCATAAATCCAGTAAGGTAATATTACCTTTAGGTTAGGTAAGGTTAGGGGTGGCGGAGCTCAAAATTTTGAACTCCTCGCATAGACCGGCTGGTCCATAGCAATACCACATGTTCCTTCAGCGACGAGGATAAAACGCGTTAGTCCATGTTGCAAACAATTTAATGCGCATGAGGTCCATGACTGCGATTTCTTCCAGATTCTCGAGTTCTGCTTTGCCTAAAATTTGTTTGCGATGCCTGGCCAATGCGGGGCATTTGCACAGGATATGTTCAACAGTTTCATCCGTATTCGGTTCATCACATCTTCTACAATTGGAATCAGAGATGAGTCCAATTGTTCTTGCGTGGAAAGCAATTAGGCAGTGTCCCGTGACCACTCCCGTGAGTAAACGACATTCTCTTCTGTTAAGAGAAAGTAGGTAACGAGTTATTTTAAGGTCGTAACGCGGCCAGATTATTCTGGTAATTCTGCTTGTACTTAACTCTCGCCATTTCCTGTTCGCCAAGGAAATACACTGACAATCACTTCTCGATCTGAAATATTACCTTACTTTACCATATACTGGAGGGATGATTTTTTTTTGGGATGCAACTCAAAGTAATGCAAGAGTTTAACATAATGCATGAAAAATACAAAAAAGTAATGCCTATGATCATCGGTAGGGGGAAAATAATGCATATTTTTGATTTTTCATTTCATTATTTCACGCACTCAATTTTTATTTCCAAACTTGATTTACGAAACTCTAAAAATTAGAGAAAAATTGCCTTAAACTAATGAATTCTTAGCAAGTTTTTACAAAATTTTAGAATCTCATTTATCATCCCAGACAGTCAACAATCCTTAGACAACTAATAAAGAAGAACATATGATAAATACAATTCAAAAGGGTTTTATACAAAACCCCCCAAAAAAAAGAAGTTGAGATAATTTGTACACAAAAAAAAGATGACAACCAACCACAAAAACAAAAGCATATTAGTACAAGTACAAACACAGACTATTCAAAGATATTAAAATATTAGCTAAAACTGGTATGAATTTTTGAGTAAATGGGTGGGTGGGTGTATTTTAGGTTTCTGAAAGTTAAACTAAATGAGTGAATGAATGATAGGTTTTAGTTTGGGTGTATGTGTATGATGGTAAAATGTTAGTGATGGTTTTGTAGTACGTTTGAGTTGATGTGTGTTAACAAAAAAAAAAACACAGTAAATTAATGTCAACACAAAGTGTAAAATAGTTAACATACCAACAACACAGACAACAACACTGTTTTGTGATTGTTGTTTGTTAAGAGTGATAAATGCACCACAAAATAAACAAAGAAAAAAATACACAAAAACAGGCTAAAACATGATAGTGATGATTGTTAGATGTGATGTTGATGTGATGTATTTGGTTAGCAAAAAAATTTGTGAAAAGACCAATACAGACTTGTGCAAACCTATATGAAATGGAAAATTTTGAGGCAACAGAATATTAAGAACTTCAAGCACTTCCAATTCCACGGGTCTTGTGCCGTTTAGTCGCCTAAGTTGCAGTAAGTTTTATTATTGTGCTAATATCAGGTTTGACTAGAAATGGCGGAGTTAGAGATCAACACAGAGAAAAATGGCGAAAAATATGTTTTTCCTTCTCCTCGGTATTAGGTTCATCGCAACTCTCACATCCGTCGTCGGCAATAGGTCAATTTGCTTTCTGTAATAGCCTATATGGCATTCCCATCAGGAAAATATAAAACACTCGATAAAATATATAGTTAGAGCAACCGATTTTTTTAATAAACCCAGCAAAAACTTGGTAATGGGTACTCCTTCCTGTCTCGCTTACTAAGTAATGACTGTTAATAATACTAATTACTATTAGCTTTACTGTACGTCCAAAAAGGCAAAACGTGGTTACCGCCAATGACATCACCGTGTTAAAGTAATTGACGTTGAAATTGGGAGGTAACTAGTTACTCATATTAATTACTTGGTAAGCGAAGTTTTTGCTGGGAATATCACTTTCAGTTGGAAGTTAATTTTTTTGTGTTCAAAACATTCTTTTACAAACGGACGTGATTTGTAGGATAATTGAATATTACGAACAAATACGATGGTTTGAGGAATACGTTCGCTTATGTTACATGAACGAACACCTTCCACCGTTATATCGTTAAAGAAGTATCACAAAATCATCATATCTAAAATGGATAAATAAAGTAGCACAGAGGAAACAAATTTATTGTGATAACCGATTTTTTCCGAACTAAATGATTCGCTTACAGAAACCGAATTATTTCGATTTCGCAATAAAATTTTTACTGAGCCAATAGAAATTTATTGTTCCAACCAAAGTTCTATTTCATTAAACCAAGTTCTGACGTAACAAAAAAAAATCGTTGGCCGATACTTTCAGTTGAAAAAAAAACGCAATTATCACAATGAATTTGTTTTCTCTATGTGGATATCCTACAGTCGCAGATAGTCATAACCGACTTCCCATGAACTCGATCTAAATGTTTTCAAAAGAACTTGAAGCCCCTGCCCATATATCTCATATGCAAACAATTTTCATTCGGATATAACTAGTAAGATATGATGAAATAAAGTTTCTCTTAAAGATTTATAACACACCCAAATATTTAAACGACTCTTTTGACAGTCGAAAACATGGTAATTACATCGGACGATTCTCTTGACCAGCACATCAAGAATAATCGATTCCTCAATACCTATTCCATCCATTGACAAATGATACATTGTTTCTTTCACAACCTGTCGATGGGTCATCATAGATTACGTCGTAAGACTCTGAGGTCCGTTGTGATAACACGGGACCGTAATAGGTTCCTCTTCAGTAATAGGTTCCTCTTCACTCCTAAGATATGGAATTTTGTCGTCCGACAGATCAAAAAAATCAAGCAGATCAGTAGATCCCAGTGAAGCAAGATTCTGACTAAAAAATGCCGGGCAATGGCAGATAAAGTGTTCGATAATTTCTAGCCCCTCCTCATCCATGCAACTTCGGCAAAAGTCATTTGACGGCTCATTTAACCGCTCTGCTTGCTTTCCAATAAGACAGTGTCCGGTGACTACAATGTCGAAATTTCTCCTCTTGGTTGAGTCGTATGTCAAACTGCTTGTCCATCTCATTTAAAGACGTGTGACAGTCAAGGGCAGATCTTGTTTTCAGAAACATTGACTTCAGGGACTTGACCACGGCTTGACTGGTAGAATAGATGTTAACTGCGGTTGTAGACAAGACATTGCAACTCAACCAGTCAGTATTAAGTTCTGGATAATATTTTTAATATATGGGGGTTTTCGTGTCAACTGACACAACTTTTGAAACCGATGTCTTCCGATCGGGATGAAATTTGCACCAAGGTTAGTCCTATTGGATAGTAGCTCAGACACAATTTTTCAGCGAGATCGGTCAAGGACTCTCTGAGTTAGAGGGGGTCGAAATTTGACATTTTGGCAAAAGAGGTGTTTATTCTCATCCATGTAACTTCTTACCTATTGTTTTTAGCAAAATGTGTCCCAAAGAGTTTAGATAGCTATTTCTTCAGTCTTTCGAAAAAAAATTATAAAAAAAATAAAAAAAAATTTTTGATTTTTTTTCTTAAAAATCTAAAACTTTTTTGACCTTTTCCCCAAATTGGGCCCTTTTTTTTTTTTTTTTCTTTGATTCAAAATAAAGCTTAGGTCTTTGCCTTTAAGAGCTATGGGGTCGCTTAGTGGGATGCGAGTGGGATATCTATGAAAAAATTATTTTTTTAACTTTGGAACACAAAAAACGGTTCTTCAATTTGCACTATTAGGCGTGGGATAGCTAACCAGTTTTCGATTTCGATCCGCGATACCCTCTAATTTTTATAGGTTCGAAAAAGAAAGCACGAGCCAAAAAATAAGGGCGGTGGGGTGGGGCCATATGGCCCCTCATCGGGGTCAAAGTTGGGCGTAAAGAGGTAAAATCCTCAAAAAGCCCCAAAACTGCCCTAGAAACGCCCCTGGAGGGGTGCAATGTGAGACGAACCTCCAATAATTTTCTGCCCCCAACATTTTTCTTGAACATACCTTACCCCTATTTCCACTTCCTATGGGGGCTCCCATACAAAACATTTTTAAAAAATTTGATCCTACCATTCTAACTTACCCTAAAGTGCCCCAAGTGGAGCCAAATGTATGACCGACCCCCATTATTTTATTAATTCCAACATTTTTTGCGAACACACCTACAATGTATCTTTAACCCATAAGGTGGTCCCCATACATTTCTTTTATTTTTTATAAATTTGTTTTATCAAACCAGCTCCTACCGCCCCTACCGTGCCTCCTAGAGAGGCAAAAATTATGACCAACCCCCATTATTTTTTAGTTACCAACATTTTGTCCGAACATAATAACACCCTATCTCCACTCCTTAAGGGGCTCCCATACGTTATAAAAACATGTATTTTTAAAAACTAATAAAAAAATAAAAAAAAATGTATGGGGACCCCCTTAAGAGTTGAAAATAAAGGGTAGGTATATTCTGAGAAAATGTTGGAGATGAAAAAATATTGGGGGTCGGTCATATATTTTACTTCTCTAGGGGCACCCTATGGACAGTTAGAGCGGTAGGAGCAAATTTTATGAAAATGTCATTTTGTATGGGAGCCCCCTTAGGGAGTGGAAATAGAGGTTAGGTATATTCAAGAAATGTTGGGCAGAAAATTAATAGAGGTCGGTCTCACATTGCACCCCTCCGTGGGCAGTTCTAGGGCAGTTGGGGGGCTTTTTGAGGATTGTAACCTCTTTACGCCCAATTTTGACCCCGATGGGGAGCCATATGGCCCAACCCCACCGCCCTCATTTTTTGGCTCCTGCTTTCTTTTTTGAACCTATAAAAATTAGAGGGTGTCGCGGATCGAAATCGAAAACTGGTTAGCTATCCCACGCCTAATAGTGCAAATTGAAGAACCGTTTTTTGTGTTCCAAAGTTAAAAAAATAATTTTTTCATAGATATCCCACTCGCATCCCACTAAGCGACCCCATAGCTCTTAAAGGCAAAGACCTAAGCTTTATTTTGAATCAAAGAAAAAAAAAAAAAAAGGGCCCAATTTGGGGAAAAGGTCAAAAAAGTTTTAGATTTTTAAGAAAAAAAATCAAAAATTTTTTTTTTATTTTTTTTATAATTTTTTTTCGAAAGACTGAAGAAATAGCTATCTAAACTCTTCGGGACACATTTTGCTAAAAACAATAGGTAAGAAGTTACATGGATGAGAATAAACACCTCTTTGGCCAAAATTTCAAATTTCGACCCCCTCTAACTCAGAGAGTCCTTGACCGATCTCGCTGAAAAATTGTGTCTGAACTACTATCCAATAGGACTAACCTTGGTGCAAATTTCATCCCAATCGGAAGACATCGGTTTCAAAAGTTGTGTCAGTTGACACGAAAACCCCCATATATTTAAACTCTATGTGGAGAAACTTGGGTTGAGCCTGACTCGAAGTTTGCCAGGGCATTACAGTGCTTACCAATCAGAGAGGCTGGCAATAAAGGAAATAGCTATTGCAATAGTCAAGCCGCTGTAAAGTCCCTGGTTTCAATGTTTCTGAAAAAAGAGATCTGCCCTTAACAATCGCACGTTTTAAAATGAGACAAACAAGTCACATGAGTCCACAGAGACATTCTAGGGAATTGCAAAGCCGATGAGAACTACCTTACAGGTTCCAAAGGAACTGGAATGTGTGGGTTTCCCTCTAAAAACTTGCAAGTTTTATCTACGGCTTTGTTCCGCAAGGAGACTAATCAGTGATGGTCACATGGATGGAAGTGTGAGACTGATTTGGCCTTCTCTTAATCAGAAGCGCACAAGTAGAGATTTTGACGCTACCTCTGAGTGATTGAATGTGCTATCAAATGACTTTTTCCGGAGTTGCATGGACAAGGTGGATTTTGAAACTATAGAACACTTTAACTGCCCTTGCACTTTCTGGTCAGAGACTTGCTTAACTGGGATCTAACATCCAACAATCTTTCTGATTTGTTGGATGCAAAATTCAATATCTTAGGAGTTTCATAAGGAGCTCAAATTGGTTTAACGGCACAACTAATATGTAGATAATGACCTTGGAGCGTTCACTCATTGTCCCCGTTTTCGTTATAGGGATAATATTCGTGGGAATGATGACCGGTCACCTTAAAAACCGTTCGGAAGGGGAATTGAATGCTTCCTCTAAAAACAGTCAACGGAATACATAGTTTTGGAATAAAACCACTTCCGTTTAGGCATGTAAATTTCGCTTTAGTTAAAGTGGTTTATTTCCGAAATATTTAACTAAATTCTACTTCCGAACGGAATTGACTTTGTAACATGCTTGAGAGAATCAACTGATTTTAAATAAAATTGTATCTTAAAGGGCCATAGTTAGTTCACTTCTCCCATTAGCCACTAACCCCAAACAAACATTATGACAAGCATTTAAAGTATTCTGAAAAAAAAAATTTAACAACACTTGCTAAATAAAGAAGAAAAATACAACAGTACAGCAAAACAATGCAATTAATTTCACTTACCATATGGTCAATGAAGTTGTTGATTCTCTACTTTTACAACGAGTACTACCAGTTGAACTACTTCCATAATTTACAACAGCTTTCTGTTTAGAAACGGAAGTAACATGTTGTTGCTGTTGAATAGAACTTTGAATATGACCAAATGATGGTGGCTGCTGATGAATTTCACAGTTTCTGATTTTATGATTTTCACAATTTTCAAATTCTGATGAAGACGAGGAAGAAGCGAATACAGTAGACTCTGCATGTTCTTGTTTTAGTGTGAGTGGCAACATGTATGGTATTGTAGCCTTTAGTAATGTTGTTGCTGATGTTTTAGATGTAGAAGTTTTTTGATGTTTATTGTATTTAACATTGTCAACGTTACAGTTGTCAACAACATCATTGTCGTCATCATCATCAACAGCATCACCAACATTGGTATCATCAACTTGGTCTTCGTCATTGTCAATGGTTTTATTGGAAAGTTTATGACGATTCTTGTTGTCGTTATGTTGTATTTCTACTGTTGATGTGTTGTTTGCTGCTGCTGCTGCTGCATCATTGTTAAGAATTTGTTTGTTGATCTGATTGTTTAGTTCATTTGAGGCCACATTGGTATTGTTGTCATCCATAACTTTTCTACTTTTATTATTGCTGTTGTTGTTAGAGTGATTATTGGTATCATCACAACAATCGTCCTCAACAGCCCCATCCAAAGCATCACTGCTAGTTGAGAAAAAACAAGTGTTTATTACACTTTGTTTTTCATCATTGTCACCATCATCATCGTCGTCATCACATATAGTCTCACATGAAGATGACATTTTGTCATCTTTAGTATTCATCACTTTAAAATCATCACAACCATCATTATACATTTGAAGTTTTTCTTTGTTATCATACTCATCATTTGTCACAAGTGTTTGCAGTGATATATTGTTGTTCATGGAAGAGCTTATAATTTTATCAGTGATTTGTGTTGTGGCATTAATAATTTTCTTGAGTTTTTTATGTTGAAATTTTTCTAGAAATTTTTTGAAATTTTTAGATTTTTTATATATAACTGGTGATAATTTTCTTTTGGGCATCATTTTATACAAAAAACTATTCTCACTTTAAGAGATTTGTTATCATCATTGCATTTTCAATTATTCACAATTTTATTTTGATCTGAAATTTAAAAAAAAAAAAAAAGCAACATTTTAATTTTTCGTGTTTTTCGCCTTCTGCTGATGTTCTATTGACAGATTTTTGGCAGAAGTCTTGCTTTAACCCTTCGTACAAGTTTATTGAGAATAAAAGTTTTGAAAAAAGTTATATTTTCCACATTGTTTTTAAAGTTTTAAGACAAAAGCCACCATAAAGTGAAATGTTGCTTATCGAGTTTTTACAATAAGCCAAATTCAATTTTAAATGATAAAGATTTAAGAGAATGATTTCTAGTTCTTAAAAGGATGGTCACCTAAAGTGTCCTCTTAAGTTTGATTACAATTTTAACTAGTTTTACTGGCCAAAAACTAGAGAACAGCGCATTCTGTTTTAATAGACACGGCACCTAATTGGCTTCGGGGTTATGAAGGAAAACTTGGTCTTAAAAAAGTTTTTGCCGAATTGTTCATATGCAAAATCTTACACGCACAATCTATAAAGTAGTAAACAAATATTATTTTCAAATAAAAAAATATTCTGAAATCCGTCAAATGAAAAATCCGGACCTGAGTTCGATTCCACTATCAAAATTGAATTCTATCGTTGGGTTTTTTTGTTCTCTTACAAGAAAATTCTTTAAAGTTAACATATGTACATGATTTCTTTGAAATTTATGCAAAAGATAGAGAAATAGAGCTAATTAGCCCTTTTTCAATTTTAAATGGTTAAACGGGGGTCAAGAATTACGTTTTTTTGTCGTGCCAGGTATTTTAACTTTAAAGACTTTCCTTGTATGAAAACGAGAAGTCGCAATGATAAATTAAATTTTAGTCGCGGAATCGAAAATACCCGATAGCTTTTCGTGTAATAGTATATAAGTTATCTGGTTTGTCAGATTAATACACTATTGGCTCCCTAAATTCACTAAATTCGTGTCTCAAAAACTTAGCAAGGCAGAGTGAAACAGCGAATTTTTTGGGTCAAAATTTGTGAAGATCCTTAAGGATTCCAAATGCGTCTAGGCCAACGGGATCTGGACGCATGGTGTCTGAGCTCAATGAAAAACTCTCAATTTTGTCCAGCGAAAAAAACATGTGTCAAATGAATTTCTGAATATATTGTATTGATAGCCCTATATGGAACCAAGAAATTGTGCTTTTGGTTTTTCCACTTATCAAAATCTAGGCTTAGGAGGCTAAATATTTAAAAATAATAAATTTGTTTCGAGTTGCATTAATTCAGTTTTTATAAAACTAAAACGGTATGCACTACAATCCAAAAAATTTACATTTTTGTCTGTGGCCTATCGACATTTTTTTTTATTTTTCCAACATTTTAAACCCTCTCTGAAATTTTCAGTGTTTTTAAAAAGTCAACACCGCTCTACAAATCTGAGGTTTGTCGCTGCGTTTTGGATGAAACAAAAAAAAGTTGATAGGGTTTGGTGCCCCGATTCCAAAACGTCACTCAAATTTTTCTATCACGTCACATTTTTGAGAAAATCGCGATTAAAGTGTCAAAAAAGGCCCATTTTGGCCATTTTTAAACGCCTATAAAATAAGATCATGACATGCAAATGATTTGGTGTCAAGCTCATTTGAAAGTGTGTAATTTTCTCTTTCAGACAAGATCAAATCTTCTTGGAATTTAATTTTCTAAAATGGTAAAAAAATTATTAGCCACAAGTGCTTTAAATCTAAAATTTACGTATGAATTTGTATGGAAATTTGTTAAAAAACACTGTGTAAATAAACTAAATATTGAAAAAAATGGAAGGTTTTTTGCTAATGATTTTTTTACCTTTCCGAAAATTAAATTTTTAGAACATTTTATCTTATCTTTAAGAGAAAATTACAGGCTTTCGAACAAGCTTAATATCAAGTTATTTGCGTGTCAGGATCTTATTTTATAAGCTTTTAAAAAGGGTCCAAAATGCCCTTTTTCGGCACTTTAACCGCGAATTACTCGAAATCCTGACGTGATACACAAATTTGGGCTCCGGATTTGGAATCAGCGCAACAGACACTATCCAAATCACAAACCAAAATCCAATACGCATTTTCTTGTTGAGCTGTGCAATTTATCAAAAATCCGGCCATTTTTATTTTTTTATTTTTTATTAAGTTTTCCTTGTTTTTTAACAAATCGAAATTTAATTTTTTTTTTGTAATTTTACAATTTATTTTTTAGTTTTACAAATTGCCAAGATAATTTTACAAAACAAATCTAGTAAATTCAGGAGAATTCCATGTAATTTTAATTGCGCCAAAAAACTGTAAATTTACAATTTTATTGGTAAAAAGCTTGTAAAATTACAAAATTATTGGTAAAAAGCTTGTAAAATTACAAAGAATTCTAGTAAAATAGGAGGCAGCAAAAAATCTAGTTAAATTACGAAACCACTTCGTTAATTTTATCGTGTCAAGAAATTTGTAAATTTACAATTTTATTGGTAAAAACCTTGTAAAATTACAAAATTATTCGTAAAAATTTTGTAAAATTACTAGGAATTTTTGTCAAATAGGAGGTAGCAAACGAAAAAAGTAAGAAGTTTTTCTTGTAATTTTAAAAGTTTTTTTTTTGAGTGCACAACAAATTTCGTATGGAAATACAATTAATAAACCTGTTATTTTATTAAACGGTTTAATTTTTTATGAATTTGTACGTTAAAAAATAATATAGAAAAACCGTGGAAAAAATGGAAAATTTTATAACCCTTTCTGAAAATTTTCCAAAATAAAAAACTTTAATCGAAAGCACATACAAAAATATACAAGAATTAAATTTTTTGAGTTTGTGGTGCATTCCTTTCTAATTTGATAAAATTTTAATCGAGGGAACTTGACACAAATTTTACCATTTTGCCAACATTTAGCCACGCATCCTTACTTATTTTTAGTTCAGATTTTGAAAAATTAAAAATAAACAAACAGCATTTTTCATAGTTTTATATACACTCAAAAAAAAACCTTGTAAAGTTACAAGAAAAACCTGTTATTTTTATTTTATGTTACCTCTTATTTGACAAGAATTCATTATAAATTTACAAGCTTTTTACCAAATATTTTGTAATTTTACAAGCTTTTTACCATAAAATTGTAAGTTTACATTTTTTTTTGACGCGATAAATCTTACAATGTTTCGTGACTTAACTGGATTTTTTGCTATCTCCTATTTTACGAGAATTCCAAGTAAAAATTACGAGCTTTTTTTGTAATTGTACAAGCTTTTACCAAAAACATTCTAAAATTTACAAATTTTTTGGCACAATAAAACTTACAAGGAATTCTCGTGAACTTAATAGATTTTTATTTTGTAAAAAAACTTTCCATATTTGTAAAATTACAAAAAAATATAAATTTCGATAGAAATTTTTTTGTTAAGAAACAAGAAAATCTGTCAAATATTGGTAAAGTGGGATAACGAGACCTTTTCTAGTAATTTTAAAAGGTTTTATTTTTGAGTGTAGGACTATCCATATAACCTATTCAAAAATTCATAGGACACATGTTTTTCTGTAGCGGGACATTTGGTGTGGAATGCCTAAATCTAATTTAAATTAAAATTAACTGAAGTTTCATTTATTTCGGATTGAGGCCATCTGAAAAAAAATTAATTGACAACACAGGCTAACTGGAGATGTCGACAGTTTTCGGAAGAAGTCACCCTTCCTTCATCAGCACTCTTCGATTGTCACTGTAAGTGTGTCTGATTAAAATCAGCTATTTATTATTTCTCAGATAGGGGGGCCCTCGTAGGCTAGTTGGTAGCGTGCTAGCCTTTCAACGTGGTCGTGGGTTCGATTCCCCCCAGAACCCTTGGTTTTTTTCGCTACAACGAGACGACGGTCATTGTTACCAGTTCTCGGTTAGGTTGAATTTATTAAAAATGAGTTGTAAATAAATAATTAGAAAGAATAAATAAAAATAATTGATCATGTGATTAAAAACTATTATATTATTATTATATTTTTTCTCAGATATAATTAATATGGACTCAATAAATAAAACTTCAGTTACAAAATAAAAAGTCCAACAATATATAAAAACAGAGTTAAAAACTTAACTCATAAGGTACATTGCAATTTATTAATATTTCCAAGAATTATAAATCTATATATATAATTTCCCAATTTGTGTGTTCCTCTTTTTTTGTCTATCCAGAGCTTTTTGAAGCCCACTGATGAGCTACGTAGCCGGATTTACGGTTTTTTGACTGTGGGCGGAGAAATAAGCGGAAAAGTGGACGTGGTAGAGTTGTGTCGTTCACGAACGTTCACAATTGAACTAAGTGAATAGTTCAATTGAACTATTCACTTAACTGAGCGGTTTATCTAGTTCGTTCATTTCCGCTCTTTTAGGTCTTTTCGTTCATTCAGCTCAATTGGTCATTACTTCATTTTGATCTTTCAGTTCGGTCGTTTTTTTGTTAATTTTTTCAATAGGCGTTAGTTTTCTCTTCTATTTTGGCACGTTTTCTCAGCATTTATGTTTTTTTTTTTACAAAAATTTTATGTTTTTTTTTATTAATTCATATTTTTATTCAAAATTTTTGTATTTTTTGAACTAAAGCCAAACCACAGACATGATCAAAATGATTCGTTCACGAACTGTTGAACGAAAGCAAAAACTGGCCGATTTGAACTAGATCAGTGGTCGGCATCCATTGCACATGGATCCCGAACTCATTCGGCTATTCACATGTATTCAACACGAATGTCAACAAAACTCACAACTAAGAGCATAAAAATACAACAACAAGCTGGTTGATGTCGCTTTGTTTAAGAATTATACTAACACATGCATATTTATATTCAAACAACAATGCATTCATATACTCTCTTTCTGCCGACCACTGAACTAGATGAACGACCAACAGACATGATCAAAATGATTCGTTCACGAAATTTTGAACGAAGACCACAAAAGAGCAATTGAACTAGATGAACGAACTAGGTCTTTTATATGAAATGAACGAAAATAAGCGCTCACTCAATTGAACGATTAAGCACAAGTCTAGGACGTGGCAAAACTCAATTTTTTGACATTTTGCTTAATTTAAAGCCCCCTAATGACTTAGGAAGCTGAAAATTTCCTAGAATATAGTCCTTACGATGGCGCATATCCCCAAGTAGGCAAATTTAAAATTTTCGCAATGTGGGCGGATAATTGAGGGGAAAAGTGGCGTGGCAAAATTGGGTTTTTTTTTAATTTTTACTTCTTTTGAAGCCCCCAAATGACTTAGGAAGCGGTAACTTGCATAGCATTTTTTTCTAACAAGGAAGCATATCCTAAGTAATCGGATCTAAATTTTTTAGACTGGAAGGAGAATTAAGAGAAAAATGGGGCGTGTCAAAAAATGTTTTTTTTTTTTAATATTTTAACTAATTTGAAGACCGCCAAAAAATTTCCTAGCATATAGTTCTATCGATTAAGCATATCCTGAAGCAGTCGAACTTAAAATTTTTCTACTGTGTATAATGGTAGGTGCGGGGATGTTGATTGTGATGTGGCACATAAACTACCAAGTCATAAGCTTATAAAAAGTAGATGTTCATAGAGATCAAATCAATTTCAAATAGATATACAAGAAAAATGTACCACTATAATAAAGAAAAAAATGGTTGGGCGCCATTTTATTCAATAGTTATAAATGTGGAAATCGAAACAAATTCGTGAAAACAGCAAAGTAAAACAAAAACAGAAAGTATACACGTAACCCGTATCAGGATCAAAGAGAACATAAAACTTATACTGCCAACACCATTTTGTAGGAATTCAAACACATACATTACTTACAGCAGAAAACCTACTTTTTAAGATATTCGGAAGATGAAGGTTCGGCGGGACCCGTCTTAGCCGCTAGACTTCAGTGGTATGGGGAGGTTCTTGAACCCTACCAACCGAATCACCATTACCATATTATTATTAAGTACAGAGTCCCTAAAGTTAGAAGTTTGAAAAAAATGAAATGGACCAAATTTAAAACTATTATTGTATCCCCAGATGACAAAAAAAATAATACATACGGAAATTTGAAATTTAACTAGCTAGTATTTTACACAGAGTTTGGGGACTATGATGTTAAAGCCCCGTGCTCATAACCCTCCCTAACCTTTGTTTTTCAAAGCACAAAAACATAATTTTGAAAAACCCAAATACGGCTTCAAATTTTCAACAACCCCAAAGGATAAGTCTATATGATATTTATTCCAACATTATAATAACTTTATTTCTCATAAAATTTCAACTATAATTCATTCTTAAAATATTTAACGCTTAAAAAATTTTAGCAACTCAAATATATAAATTTAATGCAATTAAATTTATCACTAATCATAATAAAATTCTTAATAATTTGATTTGACTACAATTTCACAATGGAACTAATTTTTAGAATACTTGAGTATCAAAAATTTTCATAAATTGATTATAAGATTAACAAAGTTCGAAATTTGATATAATAAATTCTAAATTTGTAATTCATAATTTTGCACTCATAAATGTTACTGGCATAACGAAAACACGATTTTTAATTTACCTAAAAAAAATATGCATAATTAGCAAACGCGTTGATGAACTAAACGTATCATAAACCGAACTGTAGTTTTTGATTTTATAAAATTTTTAGGGTTGTTTACATTTAACACGATCTCTATTTGTCTCTTTCGCACGTAGTAACTTTCAATAGTGGAGAGATAATTCTATTACAATTTATAAATTTTGTCTCATTTATGGGGTTTTTGTTTTGTTATGCTTCTTCTAATATTATTTATTTATAAATGTTATTTATTTAGCAATGTTGTTAAATAATAAGAAAAATATAATAGTAAGGAAAAAATGGTTTAACCAAAATTGTTCTTCTTTAATTTTCTCATTAAACAAAAAAAATTAATTGGTTTTAAATTTTCAGTTACAAATGTGTGGATAAATTTTATATGGGAAAGGTGTAAACGAAAAATGTTATGTATTTTTATTTTAACATTTACGAATTATCATTATTTGTTTTTTGTATTCAATTTTCCAAAAATATTCGAAAGAAAAAAGAATTGTTTAGATTTAAATATTCTGCATATTAATTTAACTTACAAAAATTTTAAGAAAACAACTTTGGTCAGTGATCATTTTACAAAATAATTTACATAACCTTTGCTAGCTCAATTTTGAATTTAAATAGATAAATTTTTTTCTTTAGAAAATCAAATAAAACAAATTAATATCACTAAAACAAATTTAAGGTGCACTTATTTATTTTCCATGACTATATAGAATTTGTAATAGATTACGTTAACAGAATTTGAGCTAACAGAGGTTATTGACGAAAGTAACAAAAAATGAAAAACACACTTACTTGCAGAGATGTTGAAGGCCTCCAAATCGCCGCTGTTATGTACAGTGTTGAATTTTTGTATATTAAGATGTTCAACAGTTGAATGTAGTGCAGTTGTTGTTTTTTTCGTTCTTATACTTTGTTGAACATGATCACAGTTATTTTTTTCTTTCCTTAACTTTGTTTTTTTCCTACTGATTTTTTCTCTCCTCTTTACCAACACCTTTTTTTTACTTATTTAAATTTTGTAATATCACAGTGGCTCGTATTAGTACAAAAATATTTTTATTTAACAATTATTTTTTTTCTTTACTTTTACTTAATGCTTTTAGCTTAAACTAAAAAAAAATTGCTATATGTAATTTTCTACTTATTAAACAATTTTTTTTCCACCATATTGGGCAATATTTTAATAAACTTGACTGTGATAACACTTTTGAAAAAAAAAATTATTTTATTTTTGTACCAATACTTTAATTTTTGCCCTGTGTGATATTTACACTACACCACTTTTGAAAAATCACTTTTTTACGTTTTTTAGAGACAAATTTATGCACACGATTTTATATGAATTTTTACCGAATGTTAATAGCCGAATTTTTACTTAACCTTTTAACAAACTACGATACACAATTGTACGCGAATTTTTCCCGATTCGTTACACTATGCCATAACCAAACGTTTTATAAGTGCAAATGGGTTTTTGTCTATTAGGTATTTTAATTTTGAGAATTCGTTTTTTTATACCCTCCACTTAGTGATAGAGGGTATATATAAGTTTGTCATTCCGTTTGTAACTCATCGAAATATCGATCTGAGACCCCATAAAGTATATATATTCATGATGCCCGATCGATTTTAAGACATTCTAGCGATGTCCGTCTGTCCGTCTGTCTGTCTGTGGAAAATGCTGTCGCGGACAAAATATTGCACAGAGATGACTGAAGCTTAACATACTTATTGGAAGTTCTCCCAAGAAGTTTGGTATTGCATTTGAGCGATATCGGTTCAGCGGTTTAAAAGTTATGAACGAAAATGTAAGCACACCTCAAAAATTTCAGTACATTCAACATAACCTAAAAATACAAAATGCTTTAATTCGGCTTCTGGTTGACATATGTGAACATAATTGAACACCAAATGGTATTTAAACAAGTACGAACATATTTTTTGACAAAAAAAGAAAAAAATCGCGGATTTTTTTTACCAAAATTTTTTCGCGGAAATTTTTTTTTCAAAAAAATGTTTTTTTTTCAAAAGTAATTTCCTTTTAAATAAAGTTTTTTGCAATAATCTTTTTGAAATAGTGGAGGGTATTACTACATTCGGCAAGGCCGAACTTAACTTTTTTACTTGTTTTTTTTTTTTTAGACTTTACTTAGAGAATATTTTCTGCGGAAAAAATTACACTTTTCCTTATAGATTTTTTTTTTCTTTTGTAAATTCTGTTTTTTCATAAATTAAATATTATTTAAAAACCACATACCACTTATTGAAACGCATATGCTTCAAAACTTTCAATTGAACAATATTAAATTAATTTTAATGGCAACAATTAGTTTTTTAGAAATTTTTTAATTTTTAACAAAAATTGTAAGACCGACTTTATCCGCGTTTTTAAGGAATTCTTGTTTATTTGATTTCACTTTACACACAAAACTAGTGTTTGTTAGAAGAGTATTGAAATAATCAGAATAGACCTTAACGGTTGATTTTGTGGACAGACAACTCTTGCAGTTTTCGCTGTGGCTTATTTTCGTCTTGTTGGAGATTACAGTAGAGTTCCTCTCAACGAACAAAGTACTCAAATCTAATAAAAGAGTATGATTTTTTTATAATCATATTATATGTGAAAATTAATATCATGAGATTATTTTACCTTTTCTCTAAACTTTCTTATGGATGATTTTCGTAATATTTCGACAGAAGGTTGGCGTTTTAACCAAAAAACAAATATCTCACAATCGGCCTAGGAATTTTGAAATAAATTTCACTTGCAATTCTTGGATTACCAAAATATAAACTCTTCCATTGCAGTAATAATTACCTTGAGAATATAAAATTCTGGCAGGAAAAACACTTTGAATTTAAAACTTTACTTTTAAAAATTAATTTAAATTTTACTACTTTACGATGTTGTGGATCCTCTGGTTGAAATAGAAAAGAATAATGGAGATGCTTTTTTGGTCCCAATTTACTTCTGTGAAATTCATAATGGTAACAATTTGCCGCTTGTATTTACCATTTTATTGGAAGTACATAAAAGATACTATTCTGATTGGTTGACTTGTTTGCGCTTAAACAGACAACATATGTTTCTAACAACCTTACTCAAATCATGAATAACCAACCAAACGTTTCAAACGTATAAGAGTTAAGGATACAACTCTGTTTTAAAAAATATAATAAATCTATTGATAGTTACAGATGAATATCTGTTTTATTTAAAAGAAATTATACGATTTATAATAAATTATTAACCCTTTAAGTACATAATAAAATAATTTTTATTATTGACCCCATATGTTTCACAAAATATAATTAACTTTTCCTTTTATCGAAAATCCAAATTAATTTGTTTTAATATAAAAGATCAGCACAAATATGATCTACTAGAAGATTAAATTTTTAATTTCAAAGAAAACTGTTTCAACTTGTACCCCCTAGAATTACTCAAGATCGTCCATTACATGTGGGCGGAGAATTGAAAGGAAAATGGGGAGTCACAAAATTGGGATTTTTAACATTTTAACTTCTTTTGAAGGCCTCAAAGGAAGCGGAAAATGCATTGCGTAGAGCCCTTACGATGTAGAATATCCTGAAGTAATCAGATTTAAAATATCTCGACTGTGGACGGAGAATTAAAAGATAAAAGAGCGAGGAAAAATTGGGTATTTTAATATTTGAAGACCCCCAATGACTTAGGAAGATGAAAATTAGTAGGTTTCATGGGGAAGATCAACACGAATGTGGATTTTTGATATCGAGGGTGGAGGATAAGAAAGGCAAAGGGGCGTGGTGAATTTATTTCCATCTATTTTCTGTATATATATTTTTTTTTTTTGTGTTTTTATTATTTTTTGTGCATCCAGCACTTTTGAATCTCATTGATGGACTTAGGCTGGACTTCTCAATGCTCCGTTATAAAATAACTCTACGTTAAATTTAATTTTTTCATAAAAATTTTAACATATGGCTCCATTAAATCAGCAATTAGCAGCTAACTTTTCGTTGAGTAATCCGCCCTTAAAAGCTTAAAATTGGCATGTACACAGAAAAAAACGAATTGTTATATTGACCCCCATATTTGTGAATACAATTAAATTTTTCACTGAAAGTGCTCCTATACGGAAATTTGTAATATCAACTAACGTTTGCAAATATTAATTGTTGAAAAAACAATTGATAAATGAGTTTGTAATAGTTCTCCTAAATTATTATTTGTATTGACAAACGTACAAAATCTTAAATTTTTTTTCAACAAAGAAATTCAACAATCACAAAACGTAATTTGCTGATCTAACAAAAGAAAAAAAAAAAAATTTTGTTTTCAACAAAGAAATTCAACAAACACAAAACGTAATTTGTTGATCTAACAAAAGAAAAAAAAAATAAATTTTGTTTTCAACAAAGAAATTCAACAAACACAAACGTCATTTGTTGATATGGTAAAGGAATTCAACAAACGAATTTGTGATATCAACCAACAGTATTAGTTGTATTGACAAATTAAATATTTTTTTATAGGAAAAAAAATTAAAAATAAATTGACTAAAAATCGATATAAATGTAAGAGAATATTAATATTGAAATAAAACAAAAGTATTTTGTTAGTCAATATTCTTTTTTATAACACTTAAGAATGTATTTTACTTTTATCATTTTACCGTTTTTGTCTTATGTTGAAAATTCTTTTTTTTCGTTTGTTCTTTATTTCTTTCTTTTTTATATACAAATGTTTTAGTTTCGTTTTAGACAAACATAGCAATCGGTAAAACTTGGAAAGCAAATTCTGTAAAAAAATTATTCCAAAAATATAAAGGCAAAAACAAATCAATAGTTAACAAAACAAAATATTTATATAAAAAGATTAATTTGTTTTCGAAATACATTTTTTAAGCCCCTATGACACTACATTTTTTTTGTATTGATGAAATTTATGTAAACAGGTCAAATATATCACTATAGGAAATCTGAACAAGTGTGAAGAGTAAAAGAATACTAATAAAAAAGAGTAAACGTCAAATTTTATTCTTGTGTTATCGATAAATTTGGTTATCAAATGACTGAATGTCAAAAAAAATGTAAAAATTTTACATATTTTTTTGACATTTATGTATTAATGATATTAAGTGTTGCCAAGTTTTCTGTTTTTCATTAAATGAAGCGATTTTTTGTTTGTTTTTGGCGGTTTTTTGAATTTATTCAGCGGGTTTTTATTAAAAAGAAAGTAATCACCACTATTTGTTTGTTTATTTAATGTTTCTTTTTCATTTCTTGTTCTGCTGTTTCATTCTTTCAATTAATAAAAAATAATATACAAAAAAAATCTAGTGTCATAGGAGCTTTAATAATATTTTCTATGAAATAATTTCAATTGCTGCCGTACCACTTGCTAGCTCAGACCAAACTAAATTCATAATCGTTTTTTTTAATAGTCTTCTTTTTTCATTGTCTGCTTTTTTAAAAAGAAAAAAAAGTACAGGCACAATAAAAAACAAACTACACGACGAGAGAGAGCATGTTGTCATTATAGTATGTTTGTGTTTTTGTTTTATACTTTACAAAAGCTACCAAATTCTTTATAGACAGCAATTGTTAAAAAAAAATTTACGATTTTGTTAGATTGACAAAGTTCTTTATGTTTATTGATTTAAATTGTTGAAAATATGACTTTTATTTGACAAAGTCGTTTATTAACATAAATAGTTGAAAAAAATCTGTTTTATTTACAAATTATTGAACATTAATAACAAACTGGTTATTTGAAAGTTAAAAAAATATTTTTCTTTGTCTTATTGACAAACTGCCACTAATGATTTGTTGAAATTTTCCTTTCATTTTGAAATAAAATTATTTGACGTAGTTTGTTGAAAACAAAATCGAATTTTTGTATTATTGACTAAGGGGATGCCGTTTTTACTAAATGTTTGGTTGATATCAGTATAAGACATTCACAATTGCTGTTTGTTGACTTGAATTTTATGATTTTATTTTCTGTGTATATAGTAAAACACCAGGGACAGATTCTTACGAAGCCGGATTTTTTACCTATGGGCGGCGAATTACAAGAAAAAGGGGCCTTGGGGCAGAATTATTTTTTTTTAACATATTAGAGTATTTCTAAGCTCCGCCCCAATGAATTTGGAAGCTGAAAATTTCTAACATGTAGTCCTAACTATGAAGCATATTCTAAAGTAGTCCGATTTAACATTTTTGGAATATAGACGGAGAGAGGAAAAAGGGACAAGGCAATATTGTGTTTTATTATTTTTTAATTTAACTAACTTTAAAGCCCTAATGACCTACGAAGCCGAAAATTGGCAAGCATATTGTCCTGACACTGGAGCATAAAGTACTGACAATGGATCATATCCTTATGAAGTCAGATTTAATATTTAAACTGTGTTACGTACACGTACGAATTATGAAAAATTTAAGTGAAAAAATTGTGTTTTTTTAACATTTTATCTAATTTTAAAACCCTTCATGACTAAGAAAGATAAAAATTGCCATGTATATAGGAGTGACCATGGGACAGATCCACACGATAGATTTTTGATATCCGGTTTAGGAATGGAGAGACAAAATGGGCGTGCTAAATTTAGTTCTAAAATTTAACCAATAAAACCTTTTACCCTCATTATTTTTTTTCCAGTTTGGGAATCATATTGATGTAACTCAATCTAGCAACATTAAATTTTTGAAGCACAAACATAATTTTGTATAAAGTTTGGTAAAAAATTAGAGTTATTGGAAAAGTGATTTAGTGTTCCGCCTGGCAGGGACAGGCTATTCGACTAGTAAAATATAAAGTCCAACAATATATAAAAACAGAATTAAAAACTCAACTCATAAGGTACATTGCAATTTAGTAATATTTCTAAGAATTATAAATATGAAATAAAAATTCAAACCTAACGGACATTTTGCAAGACTTGACAAGTCCTACTAAGGGTTGCACCTCTGAGAAAATCTACTACCGTGTAAGAAATTACAACTGTGTTAGAAAAAGTTAAAAATAGATTGATTAAGTTTGTGCTAAACGATAACATATGGGTAATGAAATGAAATATGATTCACGTCTGTTTTTCTCCTGGCATCTGGCACACTTACAGTGATAATCGAAAAGTGCTGACGAAGGAAGGGTGGCATCTTCCGAAATCTGTCGACATCTCCACTTAGCCTGTGTTGTCAATTAATTTTTTCAGATTTTCTCATTGTACAACAAAAATAATTATTTCTCAGAATAAAACTTCAGTTATAGAATATAAAGTCCGACAATATATAAAAACAGAATTAAAAATTGAAATAAAATTTTTTCGTTAAAATTTTCATCGCCAATTATTATTTTTGCTTGTCCTTATTTTTAAGAAAAAACACAAAATGGAGGCATGTCAATAGATTTATTTTTTTTAGTGCATATTTTTTTTTTAGTGCAAATTCTTTGCACAACATTTTACGCTTTAATTACACAAGATTTGAAATTATTGTTTAATTATGGTTTAAAAGAAACTTTTCTCAATTTCTTTTAGTTTTTCCAACTTCAAAGAAAACGTTTTAACGTCGCAATACTAATAAGTTGCTGTTAAGCAATTCCTAAAATCTTTACATTCTCTTCAACAATTTCTAAGTAAAATTTTGTTGTTAAACATGTCACATGCAATAAAATCAATTTTCGCTTCAATTGTTTTGCTAAAAATCAAATACTAGCAATTAATGGTTTTACTAATGTATCAAACAATCAGTGTATTTTACCAATAGTTACAGTAAAATTACTGTTATCTTTTTTTTCTTTTTTTCTTTTTTGTATTTTTCTCCAGTATAAAATGCTTTGTTAAAAATTCTTTCCAAGATAAAGTAGAAACGTACTGAGTGCAATAAGCAGAAATTACATTTTTTTTTGTTCAGTAAAGCATTTTTGTTGCTGATGTTGCATTAGCAGACAAAATAATGTCGTCTTATGATTGGTTTTGTCTTCAATTTGTGTAGTTGTGATTGTCGGTGCTGGTCAGTAATTAAAAAAATATTTGGCACAGTGGGTAAAGCAATATAATTCATGGTCAAAAAAATTTAAAAAGCGTTACAAAGAAAAAATTTTCAGCTATAAAAATTCAATAACCGTTAGTTATCAAAAATAGAAATGGTTTCAATTATGAAAGTAATTTATTTTATTTTTATTTTTCAAAGAAAAACAAAAACAAAATTTAAAAAAAAAATTTTTTTTCTATATGTGTGACACTAACAACTTATTTTTGTATATTTTATTCATTTGTACTATAATATCAGAAAAGTTCGCTAATAATTTAAGACGGCTGTGGCCAGGTAGTTGTGCCTTCTGCTTCAGACTCCTGCGTCCTTGGTAAAAATCTCACAAAATTTTTGTGTAAATTTTTTTTATATAAAAAAATATAAAACTAAAAATTTATCAAATACGGAAAAACGAGTATTTGAAAACAATTCAAATACTCAGATATTAACTTAGGAATTGGTTCAAGCATTTTCGTTCGCGGAGGAATTTCAAATACTAAAGTAATTGAATCAGCAGTTTTAGTAATTGAAATCAGTTTTCAATTCTTTCTGTGTAATACCCAAAGCCGGGGTGTGATTAAGTTAGACAGCCTAATGTAAAAACATGTTGTAAGTGTCTAATTTATAATTAAACAAGTTTCATTTCATCTTTACCAACGTCGGATTTAAATGCTCATTAGTCAACTGGTAAAGTAATCAAGTAACAAGTACTCGCTAGTTTTTTCTTTCTTGAAAAGCAAAATGCATTAGGTTTTCACGTAACATGTTACTTCTATCAGTAATCGTTTACTTGTATTGCCATATGATAAAAACAAACAGCTGATTTGTTACTGCTACTTTTGTTGCGTTACCAGTTGAGTAACGAGCCCTTTACAAGTCTTACAATGACCTCCCAACGTCGACATGAGTACGTCAGGGCACCGTTTGTATTCAGTTATAATTTTCCTTAGCCATCACTCCTGCCGCAGCACTTCAGGGTGTGTTAGAAACACAACTTGTGCCGGTTCAAAAATAACATACCATAGAAATTTTTCGGATTTGGAATACTCTTCAAAATTAGTAAATTTTTTTTTCTAAGACTTTTTACTCTTAAACGCCAAAAAATAGTGCCCGAGTTTAGAAAATTAACAAAAAAAAAATTGTGTCCGAGTTTAGAAAATTTTCCGACAAAATTTTCGGAAAAAATCTATATTGGAAACCTACTCCGAAATAAAAAAAATTGTGTCCGAGTTTAGAAAATTTTCTGACAAAATTTTCGTAAAAAATCTGAAAACTTTAAGGGATTTCATTTTTTTTCACTTTTTTATTGTACTCCATTTATTGTAAATCCATGCGTAAAATATACGAATCCTTTTATACAATGTACGAAAACATTCGTGATTACGCACAACGAAAGCCATTCGTAAAATACACGAAATGTTTCGTACATTGTACGAAAAATATTTTTAATTTAACGAAAATATTTTTAATTTCTTAAAAAGCTAAAATTAATTTGAATACTTACGAAAATATTTCGTGACCTTAATGAACATTTTTTGTATTTTTACTTAAAAATTTCGTAGAATGCACGAAAATAGGAAAGTTTCGTACAAAATGATACAAGTTATGAAGTGAATTTTTTTTTTTTAAGAAATACTTTTTTTAATAATTCAACGTTTTCCAGTGAACAAACACACTCTATTTTACTCCAAAATATTTAAATTACGACTCCAAATATTTTAATTTTATGTATGGCTTCATCTAAACGAGCCCTCTTTTTAGACTCTAAAATAAGTTTAAAAAACAAAAAGTCTTTATCGGCAAATTTGTGGAGTATTTAGCTTTGTGAAGTGTTTTTGGAAGGCTCTTTTTTAGCTTCAAAAAAAATTTGAGTTTTGGCAAATATTTTTGATAATAAAAATATGGTTTTATATTTGAATCATTTTGGACTCTGAAAAAAGTGCACCTAAAAAACAATTTTTTCTATGAGTTTTAACGAAGTCTTATTTTGGAACGCTCTAAAATTTGTTTTTATTTCAAGTATTCCATCCAACAAACGTTAAAACGCGCCAAAATAAGAAAATTTGTGTTTTTTGAGGCACTTTTTCAGAGTCCAAAATGATTCAAATATAAAAAAAAAAATAATTTGGTATCAAAAATTTTCAAAAACACACGTTTTTTCGGAGATAAAAAAAGAGTCTTCCAAAAACACTCCAAAAAGATGTCTCAGAAGAGCTTAAAATTACTGTAGCAAGTATTTTGCTTGAAAATTTATCGATAAAAACTCGTATTGCACAGAAAAAAATATGCAGGAAACAAATTTGAGTAATTACATGTTTAAATTTAAAATCAAAAATTTATAGTAATTAGTAGTATTTTTTAATTGACGCAATAAAAAATTTACTTAAAAATTTTAAAATATATAAATATGTTTGGTAAAGTTTGAAAAAAAAAACTAGTTCAGAATTTTCGAAAAACTTACCAATAAAATTAGGAAAAAAAAGTTTAAAACTTTTTTAAACTCATAAAAAAAAATAAATAGATAAATAAATTTTGGGCCTCGAACTAGAATAAAACTCTAATCGAATATATATACATATATAAAGGCCGAATAAATACATTTTATTTTTATGTACCTTTTGGTACTAAAAATAAAAAAACAACATTTGATAAATTTTAAGTTAAATTTTATTTGTGTCAATTAAAAATTTACTCAATTTTTTTTCAAAAATATAATAAATTTTTATTAAAAATTTACTCAATACTATTAAATCGTTTACTGGTGCAAAATTGAGTAATTTTTAAGTAAGTTTAAAAATACAAAATTTTGACTCTAAAAAGAGGGATTTTTTGGATGAGCCACTTTTACACAAAAATTTAAATATTTGTTATATTTTTGAAGCCCATTTTGGAGTCTAAAGAGAGTGTGTTTATTTACTGGGATATATATTTGGTCTCGGTTAAGGCAGAGCAAAAAACATCACTAAAGGGTGTCGGTCAATCCGAAATTAACTTTCCCGATACTGCTTAAAATGGGCCATATGACAGGTTGTCATAGTTCATACATTTTTAAAATTTTAAAACTTTAAAATGCCCCCAAAAAAAAATTCACAATTTTCTACGTCACAGACTTAGTATCAGCAATTTTTTTTTAATAACAGAAAAATGTTTTAAAGTTTTTCTAAAAAATTTAATTTAAATATTTTTTTTAAAAACTTTAAATCCCGGACACAAAAACTTTAGTGTTAACATTTTTTGCGTTTTGAAAAAAAAAAAAATAATTGAAATGCTTTTAGAAAAAAATTGTTTTGAAAATTTTTGACATTTTTTTTAAGTCCCGAAAAAAACAGTGATGTGCTCTGTGACATGTGATGAATCAAGGCTTGAGACATTTCCTCACAAAAGCGACAGGTGTTTTTATATGTTAGGTGTTATGTTTGTGATAGACCATATCCAGCGTTGCCAATTTAGCTTTTTTCCCGCTAGATTTAGCTTTTTTTGAAATTTTTCGCGGGAAAATTTTGCATTTAGCTTTAAGCGGATTTTTTAGCTTTTTTTGAAAATTTTTTGGCTTTTTTTCAGCCTTTTTAGACTTTTTTAAACTTTTTTCATTAAATATCAATGTAAAAATAGAAGAAATATAATTTTTTACTTAAAAAGTTGTGTTCAAAACACAATTATATTTCAGAAACATCTAACTATTTATATTTTAAGTTTGTCTAAATGTGTTTTAGGAAGTTTTTTTAAATTTATTTTTTTTTTCAGAATTCCAATAAATAATTAAAAATTTTTAAAACTTAAATAAAAATGTTTAAAATGTATTTGGAAATTTCTTAAATATAAAATTTTTATAAATTTTTTGGAACAAGTTTCTTAAACATATTTAGTATTTTGCGAAATAAAATTGAAAATTTTTAAAATATAAATGAAGGCCCTTACCTCAAGAAAACAAAAAGTATATTTTAACAAAAGTTTTATTTTAAATTTCAAATTTTCAATACATTTTTTGAAAGTCGATTTTAAAAACAAAAACATGGAAATAAAATTAAAAGCTCATTTTAAATTTATTATATTTTCTTGTGGTAAAGCTGGAAGATTTCTGAAATGCATTTCTAATTTTTTTTAATATTGTTTGTATTTCCTGAAAAATTGTTGGGAATAGTGTTGATTTATTTACAAACTGTTTTTTTAAATATTCACAAATCTTAGAATGTAGAAATTTCCACTACTAATTTTTCTCAAATTTCTAAACTTTATTTGAAAATGCAATTTAAACAATTTGAAATACATTTTGGGAGAAAATCCTAAAATGCAATTGAAAAAATCAAAAAAAAAAAAATCTAAATTGTATTTGAAAATTTCTTTGATTTATTTGGAAATTTAAACACAACGTTTTGAAATTTCTGAAATGCACTTTGAATTTGTTAATGTTAAAGATTTTCGTGAATTTATTATTTTTAATCTTTATTAATATGTACCTGCATTCGAAATTTTCGGAAACATAGAAAAATAAAATAAATTTGTAATCGACTTTTTGTTTTGTTTCCATACAAATTGTTTTTGTTTTTAAAATCGACTTTCAAAAAATGTATTGAAAATTTGACATTTAAAAAAAAAACTTTTGTTAAAATATACTTTTTATGTTTCTTTGGTACGGGCCATTTTTTTTTAAATTTATGAAGATTTGTTATATTTTAATATTTTGTTTATTAATAAGCATAATTTTAGTCCCAAATACGCTATAGAAGGAATAACAGATCCCTATTTTGGAATTCAATTGAAAAATCGAAGAAAAAGCTAATTTAAATTAGTTAAAAAAAATTTAGCTTTATTTTTTAGCTTTTTTTCAAATTTTTTAGCTTTTTTTAGCGGGTTTTTAGAAAAAATCTAGCTTTTTTTGTTTTCAAATTCTGGCAACGCTGACCATATCATATATTTTCGTAAAAAAAATATACTTTAGAATTTCTTTTTGATGATCATTAAACACCGTTTAAGTTTGACCTTAAACATTTATTTACTGTTTAAAACCCCATTCCTTTATATTTAAATTCCAAATTTTTATTATTTTTTTTAAATCTACATAAAGAAAAAAAATTGTAATTTCGTTTAATTTTAAAATTTAATTCGTAAATTAAAAAAAATATATTCGTGAAATAAACGCAATATTCGTAGATTCTAAGAAATAAAATGTTACGAAGGATATTCTTAATTTCGTAAATATTCACACCACGTAGTTAAATACACTGCGCAACAGTGAAAAAACACAATAACTTGACTATATATGTAGGTTCGATTCTATTACCAAGGTTCGATTCTATTAAAACGCTGTTCTCAGATTGTCCAGTTTGGTGAGTTTTTTGAAGTCATGAAACTTACAAGTAGGTTTCGTGACTGTACTAGATTTTTTGCTACCTCCTATATTACGAGAATTCCTAGTAAAAATTACAATCTTTTTTGTAATTTGACAAGATTTTTTTAATAAAAGGGTAATTCCAAAAATTTTCGCCCCACTGTTCGGAAACATGCCTTTGGACGCCACTGAGAATTTGGCTCATAGATATCCACGTTTATATGAGATATGTTGCATTTTTGGATTTTCTAAATTTGCTGTAGTTTTCAAATTATCGCGGGTCAAAGATCGACTTTTTTAGCAAAAGTCAGAAAAATACATGACGTTTAACGTGCTCTAACTTTTTAACTAGTAATCCGATTGTCACAAGTAATGGCTCATATGAAAGCTTAATTCTTCTTCTTTTAGGAAATATTTTCAAAAGCATACGGTTTGTTTTCAGAAGTGTTGCAAAAATTCAAAAACATTTTTTTTGCGAATATTTAAAAAAACACATCTTCGATTTTTTTAAAAAAACAATACTGTTTTCTACAACATATCCAAAATTCAGAGAGGGATCCCAATGATCATAAAATATTCTGGTTTTAGTACGAAGTTCTTAAATTTTACCTTAGAAAATTAAAATTTTATGTTTCTTCAATATAAAAATTTAAATTTTCAAAGAAAATTATACTATTTAAATTTTGAAAAACATTCAAAACATTAGAAATTTAAGTTTTCTAAGGGAAAAATATGAGAACATCGTAGTCAAAACAGAATATTTTTTGATCCCATGGAGATCCCACTCTGAATTTTGAATATGTATACAAAACATTGTTATTTTTCACCAGAATTTTTTTAAAAAAAAATCGAAGATGTGTTTTTTTAAATATTCGAAAAGAAAAAATGTTTTTGCATTTTTGCATCATTTCTGTAAAAAAAAAAACTGTGTTATTTTAAAAATATTTTCTAAAAGAAGAACCCCAGCTTTCACATGAGCCTAAATTTGTGAAAATCGTGTCATTGGTTAAGAAGTTACAGCTCTTTAAACGTGATGTATTTTTCTTACTTTTGCTTAAAAAGTCAATCTTTGATCCGCCATAATTCGTTAAATACACCAAATGTAAAAAAACGATATATGGTACATATATCATATTTATGAGGACTATCTATGTGTCAATGTTCAAATTAATCTGAGACACCATTTCCAAAAATGACTAAAATTTGAGCTAAATTTTCTGGAATGGCCCAAAATTGAAAATTTACAACTTTTTTGGCAAAATAAAACTTACAAAAAATTCTCGTAAAATTTACTAGATTTTTTTTTGTAAAAAAATCTTGGAAATTTGTAAAATTACAAGAAAAACTGTAAAATTACAACAAAAAATGTAAATTTTGATCGAAAATTATTTGCTAAGAAACAAGGAAAACTGTTAAATATTGGTAAAATGGGATTACGAGACTTTTTCTAGTAATTTAACAAAGTTTTTTTTTGTGCATTTGTCAATGTTCAATCTGAAGACACCATTTCCAAAAATGACTAAAATGTGAGCTTAATTTTTTGAAATGGCCCTACCAATAAAAATTTCTTATTACTAAACTCATTAGTATTAATGCAAAAATTTGTTGCCAAGCACTTGCAACACACTGAAATTGAAAAAGAATTAGATTCCGAAATAATTTTTAAAATAGCTGTTGACCTGAGTTGTTTACTTACAACATATATCTGACTTATGCGTTCCAAGAAGGATTTTTTTCTAGAAGATTCCGTTTTTTGTGTTGTATTAACATTTAACTTCACTAAAAAACACTGTGCTCTCGAATACGTCAATGCCAACATACCAAATACTTTACTATTTAGTATTGTACAAATACATGATATTTACAAAATACGAGTTGTTAGCTATATTTTATTTTGTTTTATTTGCAAAATAATTATTTCTTAAAAGTAAATAACATATTAAACGTATAATTTTGCTGCATTTGTCAATTTTGCACTCAAAAACATTGTAACTTTTCTAAATGACAGGTTTCAATTTAGTAGGCAGAGACTGAACTGAAAAGTATAGAGATGTTCATTTGAACAAATGTTGACAGAAAATAATTTTGAAATTTTTTTATAATGTTTAGGAAATTTGTAACGCTTTAAGTTTAAATGAGATTTTAAATTTGTTAACGCGGTAGTTATATTTCCGAAACTGACTGAAAGACTGTGTTAAAGTTGGATTATAAGCCAGCAACTGAAATCTTAGTTTAATAACCATCTTACCAACATTTATGGGATTTATTTTGCTGAGAATTTATTTCCACATTAAAAAAATTGAGGTTATAAATATTTGCTATGCCACTAAATTTTCTGCCATATTATATTGCTTTATTTCTACAAACAATAATATTGTCATATATCAATGTCTGAGAAAATCTTTGGATACCTACTTTTCTGTTATATTATTTTTTATGGCAGCTCGAGTACTAAGTAAACCTGTAATTCATATACCGGATAAATATCATTTATTATTATTGTAACACTAAGGTGCTTATCTTCTACCGCCATCATGAAATGCGTGATAGCCTCATCATATTTTTTCAACCATTTTTCAACAACTACAATGGAATACAACACCATTTATATATAGGATGTATTTCGAAGCAGAGATAGGTAAGTGACAAGACAATTTTATTGATCACGTGTGATCACTATTAAACCTTGCCGTCGAAAGTTCAAAATTTTCCTTATTTCTGAAAATTTATTACTTTTGAGATGATGCGACCGAATATCACTTGATCGACTGTCCACGATCGCCTTATTATGGATGCAGATGGGCGGACGAATGGGCTAGAGTAACCTCTGCATTTGATCGGACGACAAATGATCATGCTTATGAAATCAATTCTTAATAGAAGTCAAAGAAGCTCATGTAGGTTAGTTGGTAGCGTGGGGGTCGTGGGTTCGGTTCCCAGCAGAACCTTTGATCTGTTTCTCTACAACGAGATAGCAGTCATTGTTACCAGTTCTCAATTAAGTTGAAATTATAAAAAAAGTCAAAGAGATATTCGGTGCTGGTTGCTAAGCGATCACTGGAAGATCGGTGAGTACGCGAAAAGGTTTGGACTTTCAATCAAAAGACATTGTCGAAGTTGCCATGCATCGTTCGCGAATTCCATGCATGTTTAGCATGTTAACCCATTTTTAGTGAACGCAAAGTGGCTCTTATATTAAAAATTACTTGACCGCTTATAATAATTCCGCTGTCAATAGACGATATTGAACTCAACATCTGCGGTTAGAATTTGTCCCAATAACTTGAATCCTGACAAAGAATAGTCTTTCCACATTTTTGCTAAATAGTTTTAGTGATTTAGATATAACTACCTTACGGAAATGTTTTAAGAACCGATTCTTGGCCGTCTACATGGCGATCTATAGGGCATGTCCTAGGATTGTGACATGTCCTAGGATTAGTATTAAGTATGCCATCGACTTATAAAAGTGTCAGGCCCTGGAACCTGTGGCTAGGTTTGACCTATATGGCTGTGAGGTTGAATTCTTAAAATAGCAAATGATAACGTGCAGTGACGTTAAGACGAAAAATAAAGTCCCGGAAAGTAATAATACAATCAAAAGAGTGAAAGTTCTTATTAAGTTTCCTTCCCAAGATTATAAAAAGGTTCTAGATGTAACTAACACATTGTTTTGGAGCATTAATGGAGGGTTGAAAGGTGCTTGAGAAGTATTTCTTTTCAGATAATAGATACATTGCGTTCCCTAATAGGAAAAGGGCTTCTTAAGAGAGGTTAATGACGCCTGTTCTTGCATCTGTATATTTTTTAGTGTTAAGATTGTCATTTTAACCAAATTTGAAATGATTCTAATAGCTAAGTGAACGTACCGAATTCAATGGCAAGGTACGGTTAGAGGTGGCGGAGTCAAAGACTCTTCACAAAGACAGGATTGTTATTAGCGAAACCACAATAATTCCTAAGCAACGCTGATAGATCTCATTAGTCCTTATCGCGAATTGTACTATGTGTCTTAGGCCAACATTCGAAACCGTTTCGAAGTTCCCGAAGACATGTCTGTCCAAAATGTGCAGGCGGATTCTGGCCAAAGCTGGATAGTGGCAAAGAAAGTGTTCGAGCTTTTCATCAATACTATTAGGCAGTGCCCGGTGATCCCACCATTGAGTGTATGGCAGTTCCATCTGGTAAGTGATAGTTAAGAAGTAGTTGGTTTTTTTTAGATTGTAGCAATCAGGGATTGAAAATCGGAATTTTGAAATGGTACTGGAGCTCTACCAATAAAGTACTTTTTCGCCCTCGACGGTACTACACCCAAAAAAAAACGTGGGTATTCAATACTAAAAATTTAACTTAATTTTAGTCCAAAAGGACCTAGTGCAGAAATTGGTAACCAATACTAAAATTTTTTACTAATATTATTCAAACCCAGTAAAAATTACTAATTGTAGTACTTTGAAGATACTAAAATTAGTAACTAATTAGTAGATTTTGGTACAATATCACTTACTAAACCCTTTACTGTAGAATTATTTTAAGTGTAAATAAAAATTAAAGTCCAGTTTCGGTACGACAAACGCCGTTCGTCCGACATCCTTATTCATTTATTTATTTTTTTAGAGAAAACTTCAATAAAGGTTGGCTAAAATCAAAAATTTCATTTATTTGAAGCTTTTGAAACATTTTTCCAATGAAAATCTGTCGATTTTTTTAGATTTGGTTGAAAAATGTATGAAATCGTCTGGTATAGAAAAGGTACTAAATCAGTCGCGGGTGTACTACGTTATTTTTGAGAGCGAATTCAATGGCAAAGTCACGGGAAAAAATAAACGTTATTAATGGTATACGTTAGAGGTGTCAAATGTATTGGAAATAATTATGTCTTAATTAAGACGAATATGCAGGCGATATCATTGCTGCAAATGGTTTTGTCTACTGCACCTTGTAGGCTTGTCTACTGGATGGTCGATTTTTTGGTATGGACTACCACCAGTGGGCATCGCTTAAACTCCTTCTGCATACAAATTTTTCCTCAACGTTGTTTTATGCGTTGCAATCGAAAATATGTTATTATTGATATGGTCGATTTTATAACCTAAAAATCTGTTAGACCATATCGCTTATTTACTTATTATTTTATTAATATTTTTTTTTTATATTCCCAGCAAAATTTTTTGGAATCGTTTCTTTGCCAATGTATTCTAGAATAGATTCCCCAGTAATGTTACTCCATTCCCCTACTGTTTCCACGGAATCGATAAAAAAACTTATAATTTTTGAAAAAAATGTCAAACAGAAAAATAAAATTTATAAAAAAAAAACATTTATTTGATAACTTTTTGTTGACAAATTTTTGGATTTTCGCAGCACTTATTGTGCTTCTGGATATATTTGGCGGATATTTGGTGAAAATAACGTAAGTACATGTCTTAATTATTATGAACATATGTATATTGGTTAACGTAGTACTTATAATTTTGTTTTATTGTTGCTTTCAGATTCTAAAAAAAGTGTGGATGTAAAAATATACATATTTTAAGATTTTAAGCTGCAATTTGGAAGCACTGATGCTGTTCTAATGAAACCAGGAACGTGGGATAACCAATCATCTTTCAAGTTTGATCAGCATTGTAGCATGTATCCACAGTTTTACAACATTTTTTAAAGGTCCAAATTTTTTTAAGCCCGAAAATTTTTCTTAAGGAAAATATCGCGAATTATAGAACTTTTCTAAACTAAAAAATGTCGTAGATATTTTTCCTTTAGAAAAAGTCTCCGATTCGAATCATTTTTCCTACATAAAACGTCTCAAATTTTGAGACATACATATTTCCTATAGCAAAAGTCTCAGATTCTGAGACATTTTCTTTATAGAAAAAGTCTCAGATTCTGAAACATTTTTCCTGTAGAAACATTCTCAGATTCTGAGACATTGTTCCTATAGAATAAGTCTCAGATTCTGGGACATTTATGCTATAGAAAAAGTCTCAGATTCTGAGGCATTTTTCCTATAGAAAAAGTATCATATTCTGAGACATTTTTCTCATAGAAAAAGTCTCAGATTCTGGACATTTTTCATTTAGAAAAAGTCTCAGATTCTGGACATTTTTCATTTAGAAAAAGTCTCAGATTCTGAGACATTTTTCCTACAGAAAAAGCCTCAGATTCTGAGGCATTTTTCCTATCGAAAAAGTCTAAGATTCTAAGACATTGTTCCCACAGAAAAAGTCTCAGTTTCTGAGACATTTTTCCTATAGAAAACGTCTCAGATTCTTAGACATTTTTCCTATAGAAAAAGTCTCAAATTCTGAGTCTCAGATTTTGAGACATTGTTCCTATAGAAAAAGTCTCAGATTCTGGGACATTTTTTCTATAGAAAAAGTCTCATATTCTTAGACGTTTTTCCTAAAGAAAGGGGGTGAGATTCTGAGACATTTTTCCTATAGAAAAGTTTCAGATTCTATGACATTTTTCCTATAGAAAAAATCTTAGACCTTAAGAATTTTTTCTATAGAAGATTATTGTGATAAAATAATTTTAAATAAATACATACATACATATGTACTTATAATTTTAAAATTGTTGTAAAGAAAAAAAAAAGAAAAAATTTAAAAAATAATTTCATTTATTCAGAACTAGTTCCATAATTCATTACATGGAACAGATATGTAACCGTTAAAAAATCGCGAAATCCCTTCTTGTACCACTATATGCAACATATTCTAGAATAGATTCCGTAGAACAGATAAGTGTTCTAGTTTGGAGGAAAAGGATGTATTGCTTTCGTGACAATCTCAAACAAAAATCATCGATGATGCAATGCATAGTAGAATCGATTGCAGGGTAGTATAGTTGATTCCACAATTGATTCTTTGGAATCAAACATTTTGCTGGGTTATTATATTATTTTTTACAGAAAACCTGTTTAAAGTTTACAATTGAAACTTGGTTTACGTTGCAAAAGCCCCGTGAGTAAAAAATGTTATAATTGCGTTTCTCTTTTCAAACGGTGAGTTTAAAAGATATTTATAGGAATTTGTAACACAATATAAAGCAGGATATAACAAATAATTCTGTATTGTTTACCCAAAAACGACATATTTTGAGGTATGGCACTATACAAGTAAATGAGCGATATAGCCTCGTGATTTTGCACGATACTCATTTGCAGTTGTCCATAAGACAATACGACTACAGCAATCGAAGGTAAGCGGATATCTGCTAGAATTCCTTACATTCAGAAATCTTTTCCTGTATAGGGATACACTAGGACCATCCTCGTTAAAGAGGATGATTTTAATAACGTCATCAAGAGCTTGACTTTAATAATGTTGGAGTCAAGCTCAGGTTTTCAGTAACATTATCCCTAGCACACCCTTGGATCTTGGAGTGGATCCTAATTTCACATTGCTGATAAAAAAAATTATTCTTAAGAGGCAAAAAATATCTGTAGATGTTCTAATATAACTTCTTTGAAGCTAAATTAAGTCGGATGTAACTGCCTGCGAGAAGAGACATCCTCAAGAGGGCTCTTTACGAAAATCGTTTTACCGACAAGGAGGTATATCAATCCTCACTTAAATCTAATTTCTCTTAAGGATTCCGAAATTGTCCTTTTTGAAGTTGGAAATTATATTGGGGTTATTTTAGACATCATGTTGTATTTAAGCAAAAGTTGTCTTATACCTTGCAGTGAGGTGAGATTTTAATCTATGGACGGTTCACTTTAGTGGATGTACTGAGCTGTGGTTCATATAATTATTCTGTATGGAATGTTTCTCTAGAAAAAGCTTACTACCTCAGACATTTTTAAGGGTGAAGAGAATGGCCTCTTTGTGTATCACTGGATATATTTGCGCTGCACTGGAATTATTATGCTTGCAGTCCACCACTCCATCAGCCAACCGACTTGGAAGCACATTACGCTAGAGGGGATCTCCCTAATGATGTAGTGAAAGGAAGAAGGCCAGAGGGGGGACCATACACCGAACCATAGCCCAGAGGCCTATTGCCTATTTCCGTCGTCAGCATATATCGACAGTCAGAATAATGAAATCAATGGTCGTGAAAACGTCAACAATATTTATCTGACAGAGGCTTTCAAACAAGATGCCAAAGCAGTTTGACATTCGTTTTACATGGAACTAATATGCCGATGAGCTACCGAGACTAGGGTTTATATAAAACTGTAGCAAAGATGGGTTTAGAATGGAGATATATTTAGAATTTCGAGTAAAACATCGTATAGAGCAAAAATAAACAGATGCACATTCCAAATCCCGATAAGAGAGATTTTAACGTTGGTGGCACCAGTTAAAATGCAGAATGTCTTAGGATCTTATGAAATGAGTTCTGCGAAGAGTACATTACCGTGAATGATGTAAAAATCATTATCTATATCGTACGCAAAAGTTGAATGATGTCTGAAAGTCTTAGTATCACTTCTAAATAGAATCACAAGTTACTCCTGTTTTTCAACAGAAGGAACTAATGGGAGTACCTATTGGTCTTGTGGAATCATAACAAATATCAGAGAGTGTCAACGCATGGCTAGGGCACGCACTCTTAATTTACGACCCAATTTCTTTTATGTGTCTCTTTTATAAACCTCTTTCACGTAGAAATTTCACAAGTGTAATCTGTATAAGCTTGGTTAAAAAATTACTCACGGAACCATCTCTAATCCCATGCAAAAGCCTTTTCACACTAATATTTCTGAAACCATGGCAAGATCACCTCAGAGTTATGAATGTCTTTCTGTTGTTTCCTTCAAATTGTAAAGAAAATAAATAAAAAAAAATGAAGATGAAGGAAAAAAAGTGCAAATAAATTACGCACATCTGTCAACCTTTTGAATTAAACATTTAAGCTGCAAAATGTGCAACATTAATAACTGACATACCTCAATTTGATTCGTACATTCATTCGTTCATCATTTGCAATGTACGAGCGTGTTGCATATACTGACTGGCAACCATACATGCAGCATCAGAATCATAAACCATGTACAGGCATAAAAATATACATCACTTGATGACCATAGTGGTCATTGGTAGCTAGAGGATCGTTAAAAGACAAGTTTTTTTTTTTTAGTTAAACCTCTAAAATAATATTGGCTGGTATGTTTTGTTGGTTCCTTGGTTGATGTTTAAGTGTAGTGCGAAAGCTCGCTATGTCAATGTCAACGCCAACAAAAAAAAGTTGGATTTTTTTTGTGGCAATAGCAAACGACGCCTGCGCAATAACTTTGGCGGAAACCTTAATTGAAAGTAATTACTTATAAGTGAGAAGGCCATTTGTCATATGGAATTTTTGTATTGAAATGAAAAATTTATACACTCATGAACAATTTATTGTTATGTTAAGGATTATGAGTTAGATGCTAAATTTCTTTATTGGCTGATTGTTGAGAATACGAATATGAAGAGGCAAATTTGTGGTGTGACAATATTTGAAAGTGTATAGATACATATGTATGTAAGTATATTTGTGGAATCTTAAATAAGATCTATACACACAGAAAAATTAATGTTCAATGGCTATATTAATCCAAAATTCAGTAGGTTGTAGCTACTCCTATTTTTTATTTTATTTTTTGCTATCTCGTATTTTACAAGAATTACTTGTAATTTTACAAGCTTTTTACCAACAATTTTGTAATTTTACAAGCTTTTTACCAATAAAATTGTAAATTTACAATTTTTTGACGCAATAAAACTTTCGTGTCTAGATTTTTTGCTATCTCCTATTTTACTAGAATTTTACAAGTTCTTTACCAAAGTTTTTTTTTTTGTGAGTGTAAGAGTCGCCAATCCGCAAAATCCTACACAGAAAAATAATAAAAAAAAATATTGGAGTAAATTTTTAATAATATTGAGTAAAAACCCAGCAGAAATTTTGCAACACTGGCAGCAGCTTTTGGAAAGGAAACTCGAGTCAAGGAGCGCATCCAAACCTGCTGAATTCATGCATGATTCCCTAAGGCGATGTCACACTTTAGAGCGCTAGTTGGATACACCGAAAAAGCGCTCTTAAGATGCTCTGAATTCACATCTCTTTAAAGCGCTGAAAAAATCGCTATAAAGATGCAGTGAATTCATGTATCTTTTTAGAGCTGATTTATGCAGAATAAAGATGAAGCAAATTTGACTATTTCTGAAATACAAATTACAAAATCTGAAATACAATTGACTATTTATAAATACAATTGGAAAAGCTTAAATACAATTGACTAATTCTGAAAATCAGTTGTCTCCCTGCAAGCATTCGGAAGAAATATCGCCTAAGAGATCCAATTACTTAAAAAAAATTTCCAATTATATTTCGAAAATTTCAAATTATATTTTAGAAACTTCCGTTTATATTTCAGATGTTACCATTTATAATTAAAAAAATTGTAATTACATTTCAAAAAATTTCAATTATATTTGAAATTTTAGAAATATAATTGGAGATTCTAAAATATGATTGGACATTTTTTGTAATATAATTTGTATTTTCTGAAACTAAAGTGAAAATAGTGTACTCAATTTTTTTTTTCATTCAAAATGTGAGCTGTTATGATTGAAGAACTCTTTGCAGCGCTGATTAATGCGCAATAATGATGTGTTAAAATCATGTATCTTTGTCCAAAACTCATGGTTTTTTATTCAAAAAGTGTTAAATATATTAAAAAGGAAAGCATGTATGAAATTTTATCCAAATATAATTTTATATTTTGAGTTTGATATAAAAAATCTTAACAAAAAATTTTAATTTTTTCCCTTACTTTTACTGCATCCTCAAGAGCGCTCCTTGGATGCGCTTCGGTATGCTATAAAAAGATGCTGTGCCGCCAAAATCTCGATTTATTTTTGCTGGGAAATTACTCAATTTTGCACCAGTAAACGATTTAATAGTATTAAGTAAATTATTAATAAAATTTTATTAAATATATAAAAAAAAAATTGAGTCAATTTTTAATTGACACAATTAAAAAATTTACTCAAAATTTATATATTTATTTTTTTAAAAAGTTTAAAAAAAGTTTTAAATTTTTTTACAAAAAAAAAAAAACAAAAAACTTGTCTGCAAACTTTACCAAACATATTTAAGCCTCAAAAACATAGGAAGATTTTATAACGACGATTACAAACTTTCATATACATATAAAAAACCGGTAAACTAAACGAGAATTCAAAAAACTATGGGAGTTTAAAAAATTAAAAAAACTATTAGTATTACATTTTTATTAAATTATTTACTTAAATTGCTTTTAAAATTTTTAAGTAAATTTTTAGGCACCATGAAAAATGGCCCCAATGCAAGATCTCCCCAACACCAAAAATGAAAAATGGCCCCAGTTTTGGGGTCTTTTTGAAAATGAAATTTCACCCCACTTTGAAATATGAAATAAGGTCCCAATTCTGTGTGAAAAAATGCCCCAAAAAATTAGAACCATTTTTCTAAAAATGAAAAAAGGCCCCAAATTGCAATATGAAAAATGACCCCACAAAAAAATATGTATTTTTCCCAAACCATTATAAATAAAATTTTCTTTCAGTCAATTTCATTTCAGTCAATAATTATAAATTGTAATTAATAATTATAAATTTTAAATAACTCCCAATAAAATTATTTTTTTTTTATTTAAAACTTTTGAGTTGTATTAACGACCTGAAAGATATTATTAACGCTTTCGGGCTGCTGCTTATGCTGGGTATACATCATTGGATTTTCGGTATGATTTTATTTTGGCACCCATTATAGTTCTCATGAATATTAATATCTTAAAAGCACCCGTGCAAGAACTTCCATATAATTAAGTGAACTTAAACAAAGGTAAAAAATATATTCTATTTTATCAACCCACTCGAAGAAGTAGGAATCAATTATATTATTTCATGACTTATCGTTTCTAGGATTCTGTATAATGGCAGTAGCAATAATACATATTTCTTTTGTTAAACTTTAAAAGCATAAAGGTGTGATGAAAGCGCCGCAGGCGAAAAATTTTTACAAGAGATTTTAACAAAAAATTAAAAAAAAATCGCGCGATTTTTTTTTAATTTTTTGTTAAAATCTCTTGTAAAAATTTTTCGCCTGCGGCGCTTTCATCACACCTTTATGCTTTTAAAGTTTAACAAAAATAAAATAATTAACTTAAATAACGCGCAAATGAAATTTAAGTACGTTTTTATAATACCGAAATACCAACGGACCTCAGAGTCCATGTGTGCTGACGTAAATCGTAAGCAACTACTTAAAACCTATAACAAAATGAAATTTACATTTCAAATAATCTATCCAAGTTCCTTCCTACTTTTTGTTTTGTCACTTCAGATTTTTGTTTTTTTGTTTGAGAAATCACATAAAAAAATATAAGTCCGACCTAAGGCCGGCTACGCAGAAAAACTTTAAAGCAAAAAAAAAAATTTCACAGAGTTTTTGTACACATATTAATAAATACATTCCAATTGTTAAAAGTCTTAATTTAAATACGACGGGGATTATGTGGAAATAATTTTACTATTTTTATTAAATTTGGGCCATTATTCATTCTGCAAAATAACCCCAAATCAAGAAATGAAAAATGGCCCTAGAAATTTTGGGGTCTTATTAAAATGAAAAATGGCCCAAAAATTAATATGAAAAATTACCCCAAATAACTAGGAAAAATGACCCCAAATTTTCGTGTTATTGTACTCCATATAAAAATTTGGGGCCATTTTTCATTTTCGTTTTGGGGCCATTTTGCATTGGGGTCATTTTTCATGGTGCCAAATTTTTAGTTGCGTCAATTAAAAAATTACTCAATTTTTGTTTTTAAATTTAAACAAGTGATTACTCAAATTTAATTCCTCCATATTTTTTTGTGCATTAGGGCGTATAAATTCGCTTATACGTAAATTTTGCAATTTTTATACCCTCCACTCTAGTGACAGAGGGTATATGAGGCATTCCACACCAAATGTCCCGCTACAGAAAAACATGTGTCCCGTAAATTTCTGAATAGGTTGTTTGGATAGCCCTATATGTAACTAAGAAAATTGCGTTTTTGGTTTTTCAAATTTTCGAAAACTGGGCTTAGGAGGCGTGGTCAAATATTGGAAAAATTGTAAAATTTGTGGCGAGTTGCCTTGATTAAATATTTATCACATTAAAACGGAATGCACCACAATGTCAAAAATTTACGTTCTTATATAGTTTTGTATGGGCTATCGATTAAATTTTTTTTTTTTTGGAAAATTTTCAGAACCCGATCTGAAATTTTCCATTTTTTAAAAAAGTCAATTTATCAAAAATCCGGCCACTTTTTTTTTTTCTTTTTTATTTATTTTTTTAAAAGTTTAGATGTTTGTCCATCCACACAAAAAAAATCAGAAACACGTTCATCTTTTTTTTCGAGAAAATCGCATTTGAACTTTAAATTTCTTAACAATTTTGTTATTTGCTTGTATTTCTTTGTTTTAAAGTTGCGAATGAGTAATATTAATTACATAAATATTCGTCATACGCACTGTTGACACAAGAAAATACAAGCAAATTACTAAATTGTTATGAAATTTAAAGTTCAAATGCGATTTTCTCGAAAAAAAAGATGAACGTGTTTCTGATTTTTTTTTGTGTGGATGGACAAACATCTAAACTTTTAAAAAAATAAATAAAAAAGAAAAAAAAAAGTGGCCGGATTTTTAATAAATTGACTTTTTTAAAAAATGGAAAATTTCAGAACGGGTTCAGAAAATTTTCCCAAAAAAAATTTTTGATCGATAGCCCATACAAAACTATATAAGACTGTAAATTTTTGAGATTGTGGTGCATTCCGTTTTAATGTGATAAATATTTAATCAAGGCAACTCGCCACAAATATGACCATTTTTCCAATATTTGACCACGCCTCCTAAGCCCAGTTTTTGAAAAATTGAAAAACCAAAAACGCAATTTTCTAAGTTCCATATAGGGCTATCCATACCACCTATTCAGAAGTTTAGGGTACACATGTTTTTTTTCGCTGGACATTTGGTGTGGAATGACTCATATATAAGTTTGTCATTCCGTTTGTAACACATCGAAATATTGGTCTAGGACCCCATAAAGTATATATATTTATGATCCTCGATCGATTTTAAGTCGATCTAGCGATGTCCGTCCGTCTGTCTGTCCGTCCGTAGAAAACACGCTAACTTCACTGTGCAACAAATTTTGGGTCATCGCATTGAGCCTCAATGCCTTTAACGCCATATGAAAGTAGACCATCAAGTGGACAAAATCACCAAAGGGTTTGGCAAAGTCAGTTCGGATTTCTTTTTTATAGCCCACTGAAGTTTTCATTTTTTTTATCAAAGGCGCTAAGAAAATGTCAAAAATACTATAATAAAGACACATCTGTGCTTCAAAATATGATTTGATGTCTTTAGTGAAATTTTATGGCGGTTCTTTTCACAGAACATTTTAACCCTCTAACTGCCATTTTTAGGGGTCATTTTAGTCCTTTTTCCAAATCTAAACACAGAAGTCTAATAAAACGTCCATTTAGAGGGTTAAAATATTCTACAAATATTTTCCTCATAAAATTTCACTATTGGTTGTCAAATGTTCAAAGTTTGTGCGACATGCGCAAAATGCTTAAAAAGGGTCAAGTATAAATAACCTTGAAAGCCTGATTTAGATAATTCTAAAGAAATAACACAAAATAAATAATCAATGTTTGTTATTTTTTTTACCAAAGCAGTGTTAAAAAATATCGACAAAAAACAGTGCAAATATACTTTTCAGCTAAAAATGATGTTCTGATGTGTTTTATAAAATTTTATGATGATTCTTTTCTTTGACCAAATTAACCCTCTAGCTCCCGTTTTAAAGGGTCATTTTTGTCCTTTTTTAAAAGAAATACAAAAAAAGTCTATAAAAAAGGCAGTTAGAGGGTTAAAATATTTTACAAATATTTTCTGCATCAAATTTTACTAGGGCACGTCTAAGACAGAAAGTTCGTCTAGCATATAGAAAATAATTAAAAATTTTAAAGTATTTAATTTTTTTTTTATATTTTTTTGGGCCGAAATAAAGAAAAAAAAAAACAAGTAAAAAAGTTAAATTCGACTTTGTCGAATGTGAAAATGGGCGCGTGAGTGAGTTTTGACTCACACTCACTCAAGCTCACGACAGAAATTTTTGAACCACGCACACTCACTCACGAGCATATTTTTTCTACTCACACTCACAATAACATGAGTAAATTTAAAACAACTCACACTCACGTGCACTCACGCAAGCTTCACTCACACTCACGAAAATCTTATTTATACAAAAAAAAAAATCAAAAACTGTAATTCAAAATCGTTAAAAATTTTCCGCAAAATTTAAAGTTCAGCAAAAATGTTATTTCGGCCCAAAAAAATATAAAAAAAAAAATTTTGAATACTTTAAAATTTTTAAGCATTTTCTATATGCTGGACAAACTTTCTGTCTTAGACGTGCTTTAGTAAAATTTGATGCGGAAAATATTTGTAAAACATTTTAACCCTCTAACTGCCTTTTTAATAGACTTTTTTGCATTTCTTTTAAAAAAGTACAAAAATGACCCTTTAAACGGGAGCTAGAGGGTTAATTTGGTCAAAACAAAGAATCACCACAAAATTTTATAAAACACATCAGAACTTCATTTTTAGCTCAAAAGTATATTTGCACGTTTTTTTCGATATTTTTTAACACTGCTTTGGTAAAAAAAAAATAACAAACAATGATTATTTATACTTGCCCCTTTTTAAGCATTTTGCGCATGTCGCACAAACTTTGAACATTTGACAACCCCTAATGAAATTTTATGAGAAAAATATTTGTAGAACATTTTAACCCTCTAAATGGACGTTTTATTAGACTTCTGTGTTTAGCTTTTGAAAATGGACTAAAATGACCCCTTAAAATGGCAGTTAGAGGGTTAAAATGTTCTATGAAAAGAACCGCCATAAAATTTTACTGAAGACATAAAATCATATTATGAAGCTCAGATGTGTTCTTATTATAGTATTTTTGACGTTTTCTTAGCGCCTTTGATAAAAAAATTAAAACTTCAGTGGGCTATAAAAAATAAATCCGAACTGACTTTGGCAAACCCTTTGGTGATTTTGTCCACTTGATGGTCTACTTTCATATGGCGTTGAAGCCATTGAGGCTCATTTTTCTTGTTGCACAGTGCTTTTGAAAGACTTTACAGAGGCTACTGAAGTTTGGCACATATGTTGGTCATTTACCTGGTCAGGTTGGTATTGCAATCCAGCCAAATCGGTTTGGATCGATATGGCTGAAAGTTTTGGACCGATATGGCTGAAATTTTAAATTTAAGAGTTTTTTGTGAACAAGCACAGCTGGATTTTATGAATTTGGAAATCTTGGAAATTTTTAGGGTTGCCACCATACGAAAAAAAGTGAAAAGACTGAGGCCCTTATTCATATTGAAATGAACAAACTTATTTATAACAGGTTTATAAAACGAATTTCGTATGGAAATCTGTTTTATAAACCTGTTATAAAGTGTTCAAATTTAAATATGAATAAGGGGCTGAATATCTCGAAAACGAATAGGCTAATTTTTTTGAAACTCGGCACGAAGAAAATATGCAAGGAGGCTACCAAAATGGCACAAAAACATTTTGTTTGATTTTGCTCGAAAAAACTGTTATTTTTTGAGCGGGCCTTGTACCACCTTAACGAAAAATTTGCACAAAAAGTTCGTACTATTTCCTTCAACGAAGCCAAATTTTGGTTTAAAACATTATTTTAATCAATTTTACTGATAATAAAATTATAAACTGCAACAGGGTTTTTTCTCTTAGTTCTTTTCCCAATCCAAACGTTAGAAAGTTCAACATATTGCAAGCTGAGGCTGTCTGAAAGAAAATTATATATCTCAAAAACTGCAAAAAAACGCAACATAAAATAAAAAAAAATTAATTCAGAATTATTTTCTTAACACTTTTCATCAATCAAAAACACGGAACACCACGGCTAACATTATTAAAAGCTTATGCGAAGTTTATATTTATTGAAAAAGTCATTTATTTGAGGTTAGGTTACAATGACACGTTTTGTTAACAATAGCAATAACGTTCACCAAAATATTTTTTAATTTTTTTGTTACTTAATATCCCCACTCTTCTCCATATTATACACGATATCCTTCTTTATGTTTAATAGCTGAAAAAATCGATTGAATTTATATCAAAATTAGGCGTTTTATGTTGCATTGAGCACGATGCTTGTAAATGCCAAATTCGACTGCCCGTCAATCAGCTTATATTTGTTTTTTTGAAAAACCAAATATGCAGTTATTTGCTTTAATATTTTCTTAATCGAAAGTAATTAACACAAACATTATTATTGTTAGTTCGAAAAATGATTTTTGGCCAAGATTTCGGTCCAAATTACCTACTGTGCAGTGGTTCAAAAGTTATGAGCAAAAGAGTAAATTTTGGCATGGGTGTTTCCCGAATTTACGAGATAAAAAAATCGATAACTTTTGAAAGACAATAATGAGTTTTGACTAAGCCAACCGTAAGAAAATTATATCTTGAAGATATAATACCCATACCAAAATCTAAGGAGGAATATCGACCAATTGCAATACTGTGCTATCTGTCTAAAGTTTTAGAAAAATTGTTGAACTCTCAGATCAAGGATTACTTGACTCAACACAGGTTATTGTGCGATATGCAATCAGGGTTTCGCCCTAATCACAGTTGTGTGTCTGCTCTAATCGATGTAAGTGAGAATATAAGGCGGGAACTTGATGTTGGTAAACTAAATCTCTTAGTGCTACTTGACCACTCTAAGGCGTTTGACACTGTTCATCATCATACTTTGTGCATGAAACTTCGTCACTTCTTCCGTTTCTCATCAAGTTCGACACAACTCCTTACCTCATACCTTGCTAATCGAACACAATCCGTATTTGTGGGCAATGTCTCTTCTCTACCTCTAGAACTCAACAGAGGGGTACCGCAGGGTTCCATTTTGGGACCTCTTCTTTTTTCTATGTATGCTAATGATCTCCCCCGTCAACTGTCACATTGTAAAGTACATATGTATGCGGACGATGTCCAAATTTATCTAAGTAGCCCTCGGGAATCGATTAGGGACAATATTGACAGACTTAACGCCGATCTGAATAGAATACATCAGTGGGCTACGGCCAATGGTCTCTTCTTAAATCCTTTAAAATCTAAATGTCTCCTTATACATAAAAGGACAATTAGCCCAGTGATTGAACATGATATTCTGATAAATAACCAGAAAATTGTGATTGTTCCAACGGTAAAAAACCTTGGCCTTGTTTTCAATAGCACTCTGACTTGGACTAGTCATGTTAATTCTCTAGTTGCTCAGTCTTATTTAAAGTTAAGATCACTGTGGGCTACTCAATCTTTCACTCCACTTAATGTTAGATTGCTTCTTGCAAAAACATACATTGTCCCTGGTTTACTATATGGCTGCGAACTATTTGCGAATTGTGATTCCACTAGTAAACACCGCCTAGATGTTATCTACAACAATATTGTTCGATATGTATATGGGCTAAGAAGATATACTCCCACTTCATCATTCTCTAGGAATATCTACGGAGTGACGTTTGAAAACCTAATTAAAATACGTGTTCTTTTATTCATGCATAAGATTATTTATACACAAAGGCCTAAATACCTCTTTGACAAAATCCGCTTTGCAAGATCCAGTAGGGGTAAATAGTTGATTATTCCGAGACATCGTACCCTTGTCTCTGAATGGCAATTTTATGTGAATGCTGCTCGTCTTTGGAATTTACTACCAGAAAACTATCAACTAACCAGTAACGTAACGCATTTTAAAAAACTACTATATACTTTTTTTGATTAATTTTGTTTTTATTTTGTTTTTATTTTGTTTTTATTTTATTTTCAAATTAAAATTTTATTTTCAAATTAAAATTTTGCTTTTTCTTTAACTCTAAAAAAAATTACTTTAATTTTTAAATTTGATATGCTCCTTTTGTTATAATTTTTGTTATAATTTTTGCTATAATTTTTGTTCTTGATCCAATATTTTTTATAAACTTATTTTTATAATATTTATAATTATAGTTTTAATATATTAACAATGTGTACCTTTTACTATAAATAACATTCTGTACTTTAACTATAAGATTTAATCTTGTTGTGCAGAAATCCAAATTAAATTAAATAAATAAATAAAATAAATAAATATATTTAACTAAACTTTCGAATTATTAAAATTAATTGGTTTTAGGCATTCCTGCCAAAATGAGAACACCAATGTACTATATAGCCAATGTAACGACGTGTTTTTACTGGTTGCTGGGATAGAACTCGCGGCGGCAAGGTTCGTTACAAAATATTTCCTTTTCACGACCGATAAGGCTTTTACTTCATATTTGAAATTATAAGCTGAAAACCAGGTTTGTTATATATCCTTTGAAATATTGATATTTGTTTGTATAAAGATTGTTGTTCTGAATATGAAATACTGAATTTCGAAAAGAAGAAATCATTGGAATTTTAGATTAAGAAAACTTTTGCCAATTTGCAACCAACATTTGAAGTGAAATTTAGTTTGATTCCGTATTTGGTCACGCAGTCGATTAAAGAAAAATAATTATAAGGCCTAAATAATATGCAAGCTGAAGCATATCCTTACTAGTTTTTTTTTTAAATGTTAATTCTTTCAAAGTTTTAATGTCATTTTTAATAAATCATTTGAGATTGTGCTAAAAATGTGTAAATTAAAAATATTTTTTTAAAAAAAATTAGCAAACGAATTCCCGAAAATTCCCGAAGAAAAAATCCCGGGATTTTAAAAAAAATATTTCCCGGGAATTCCCGGGAAATTTTTCCCGAATAGAAACCCTAATGCCTTCATATAAATACCCCCTAAAATTTACACATTTTCGTGAAAAAAGTATTTAAGAAAGCCGAACTTTTACAAGGTTATACAACCGTTGGATAGCCATTAAAAAAACCTTTCTTTTCATATGTAAACATCATATAGTTTCTTAGAAAAAAATGGCTGAAAAATCCAAAAAAAATTTTTTTCGCCATTTTTGGACCCATGTTTTGAACCCTTAAATCCCCGATATGGCCGATAAGCTGAGACACCCCAACCTTAGAATTGTCCCTTTTATATATATATTTTACGTTTCATGCAAATCGGTTCATATGGGTTGAGATACTTCCCTTGTCAGATTCTGAGATATTTTCGTACAGCAAAAGTCTCAGATGCTGACGCATTTTTTGCATAGAAAATTCTGAGACATTTTCCATATAGAAAAAGTTCCAGACTCTAAGACATATTTCGTATGGAAAAAGTATTAGATTCTGAATCTTTTGTGTATAGAAAAAGTCTTAGATTCTAAAACATGTTTCGTATAGAAAAAGTCTCAGATTCTGAGAAATGTTTCGAATAGAAAAAGTCTCATATGCTGAGAGATTTTTCGTTTAAAATAGTCTCAGACTCTGAGAAATTTTTTCGTATAGAAAAAGTCATAAATTTATGAGACATTATTCGTGTATATAAAGACTCAGATTCTGAGACATTTTTCGTATTGAATAAGTCTCAGATGTGAGACGTTTTTTGTATAAAAAGAAATCGTAAATACTGAAACATATTTCGTACAAAAATATTCTCAGATTCTAAAACATTTTTCGTAAAGAAATTTTCGCAGATTCTGAGACATTTTTCGTAAAAATGTTAGATTCTGAGAAAATTTTTCGTATAGAAAGGGTCTCATCAAAACCAAATTGTTCTACACAATTATCATGGTTTTAAAAAGTAAAGAAAGATTGCCTTGAGCTAGAATATCCCTACTCAAAATTTTGGTTTCTTTGTCTTAAAACATGAGTTTAATTTGAACCAAAACATTTTTTTTTGGCCAGGCGACTTTTTACTTTCCAGCGGTCGTCCAAAATGACTTCAGGTCATCCTTGACTCCTATATGAAAAAAGCCAAATCTAATAATATCGTCAGTCCTTGTTAAGTCGGAACCCAATCTAACAATCTTCCAATTCTGAATAAGAAAGTAAGGTAATTGTGAGTTGTAGCTATTATAAACGTGCTATTATAAACGTGACGGAATATCATGATCTTTCGCGATCTCAAATTTTGCTTCAAGCCATATCTCTCCCACTTGGCTAATGACAATGGCTGCAGATCTTTCATTCCCAAAAGCAACGAGATGTACTTGCACATAATACTAGCCTGCGTTGACAGTAAGTAGTAGGTAGGAAATAAGGCATATTCTCAAGGAGCCTTGAAATAATTACCATTTAACTTGTCCCTTGGGATACTACAATCCTTAATCCCCTTGTTAATGACATCCATAATGAGTCAACTTTTCACCACATCACTTCAAAATTGAGTTCAGGCGTTGCCGGTCACCGTAGACCGCTTAGGTAAAGGTTTCTCGTGTGACGAACGTAACCTAAAATAGCGCCCTATTTTGAATGCACGTATTGCTGAAAGTTTGTTCTGTTCTTACATGACTCCTTTAACCCATTGGAGCGATGCTTTCTCGTGTTCGCAGAGCGTCGCCTGATCGCGTTGGCTTACTTTAGTTTTTTAATTAATTTCAAACAACACTTTTTCTGGCAGTGCCTGGCCTTTGATGTTTCTAGTTTCCTTTTGCCACTGATATTTGCTGAGCACTCTTACCAGATTTAAGGCCGGACTTCAAGATTGCCACCTTAAGACCAATTCTAGGACCAGCACAAGAAGGTGAGTTAGAGCCTTGAATTAAAACCTACTCATTTCTGTCCATAGGCAAGTAGACACCACCATTTGGCAGTCATAACATTTTAGTGTTAAGGGTTAATTGTGATTTTTTATTATTCATCATTATAACTGAATCTTCAAAAAATAAAAAAAAATAAAAATTAAATAAAAAAAGTTAATTTCATATTTAAGCGAAAAAATAACACTTAATATGCACAAATATTTAATTCATTTCACTGTGAATGACATTGATGTTGATTCGTAGCAAATGCTACACGTTCACGTTGATGATGTCCTCATGTTAATTTGAAACACTTCAACGACATAGAGAGATAGATAGACAGAGTGAGATGTCGTTCATAATAAAAATGTGGCACATTTTATTTTAATTTCAGAATATTTTTCATATAAAAGTTTTTCCTTTTTTTTTCTCTGTATAAACAATTGTAAGCTAAAAATGCAATTTTCCAAAAAAAAAAAAAACACAATCCTTTCTCTTCATATCCCCTTTAGTGTCTAAGGATATGGAAGGAAATGTTGCTGACTGACTGACGATGATGATGTGAATGGACTTGATGACTGTTGAAATGATAGAAACAAAACTAACAACAGCAACATCATCAACATCCAAAAAAAAGAAGGTTGTCTTGCTCTCTATCTACTCGTAGCATTCTACTTAAGCATCATATTTTGTACTTGAAAAACGTAATTACTTTAGAAAATAACCGTTAAAAGTAATGGTCTGTATCAAATATATTAAAATTATATACGAACGTACGGAATAGAGCAAATAGAGATGATGAGTAAAGAAAATGCAAAAAAAAAAAACATAAAATATTGTATATTATAATGAAAATAACAAAAAAACGTCTACTAACAAATACATGCATACATATTATGGACTGTTTAAAAATATAGGATGAGTATTGGCCAAGTTACGACAAGAGTCAAAATACAAAATTCTAAAAAGACTGTAAATATATAAAAATGATATGGTAAACCTTATGTTCCGGAATAGCCATATACGTTATATTCAGTAGTTGGGATATTTACTTGGTATGCGGAGAGCACAGTTGACTTCACCATGCTAGTGGATTAGAATCTGATTGCAAAAAAGATTTCCATTTCCCAAACTGACTTATATAATTATAATATAATTTTTACATTCATAGCAGAGGTTCAATTATGTTTAAGTTCGGAAGATGGACCTCATAGGGCAATGGTTCCCAACCTTTTTTACGCCACGCCCCACTTTTAAGTTAAAAAAAATTGCATTGTCCCCCCTACACTCAAGAAAAATTTGTTAATTTTTCTAATTTTTGTTTTAATGAAAAATTACTACTGGTTCTGCAAAGCTTTTGTAAAATAAGCATTTAAATTAAGTTTTTAGTAAAAAATTTAAACAATTAACAAAATTTTTATAGTTAATTTTGCTAAAAAATAATTTTTTGTTGTTAGTTTAACTAAAAAAAAACCTTGAAAATTTGATCGTTGCCCCCCTGGAACCTTCAAATGTCCCCCTAGTGGGGCGAGAATCAAAGGTTGGGAACCATAGTCATAGGGTCAACAGGAGATGCGTTTGTTCTGTGACCAGTTCTTAACTGGTAAGTATAAGTGATAAGGGGTTGCTCCTATACTTGATTTTGTTTTTTATACAAAAAAAAAACCTTGTAAAATTACAGGAAAAGTTTGTAACTTTTTTTTGTTATTTTACAAGATTTTTACAAATTATTTTGTAACTCTACAAACTTTTAAAAAAAACTTGGAAATTTTAAAATTTCAAGAAAAACTGTAAAATTACAAAAAAAAAATTAAATTTCGATCAAAAATTAGAGACTTTTTCTAGTAATTTGACATGGTTTTTTTTTAGTGTAGGAACCTATCACTTTGACACATGTACGGCTACAAGGGTGGGGAAGGGGAAATCCTTCCCCAGACTAAACTTAAAACAGAAAAAAAGAAAGAAAAAAAAGAAAAGTAAAAAGATTGAAACTTTCTAAGAAATTTTCTAAAAGAAAAAAATTTTAAATCCGAAATATTTTTGTAGGAAATATCTAAAAAAAAATTATAGGGAAGGCGACCCAGTAGGCTAGTTGGTAGCGTGCTAGTCTATGAGTCTGGGGGTCGTGGGTTCGATTCCCACCAGGTTTCGCTACAACGAGACGATGGTCATTGTTACCAGTTCTCGGTTAGGTAAAATCAGCATATGATTTATTACTATATGGTAATTATTAATAAAAAAAAGAAAAAAAATTTATAGGGAAATCTGAAATAAAATTTAATAGGAAAATGTGACTAATGGTGTTTTTTTTTTTAAACAAAAAATGCGCCTTGTTAAAATGTGTACTTTTAAAATGTTGACATGGCCCTACAGAAAAGAACACAAAAATGCTGTTTTGTCGCAAATTGTCCTGATTTGCTGGTATGATGGATGTGTTTTTCGCTTATAGTGCCGGCAGCTCAGGTTCGAAACGCGGCGACGGCCATCACAATTTTTTTTTTAATTATTTAAGCTTTAAAAAAAATACCAAAAAATAAACAAATTTTGTCGACTTTACAATAAAAAAACATAATCAAATAAAAAATTATACGGCTTTCCGAGATTTGAACCCCGGACCTCCAGCGTCACTTGCCACGACACATCCTCTGCACCACAACATCACCAGTTAACTCGTGCGCTTAATTTGAGCTTTGCTACATAAGAGAACAACAGGGCAGTTTTTCACCACGTCATTTGATTAAGGGTTGGAAAATATGACTTTTTTTACCTCAGGAAAGCCAATATTTTGGGAAAATTCTCTTTTTACATTTTATGTTTTCAAGAGTGCAAAAAATGCGAAAACTACAAAAAATGTTACAAAATGCCACATTTTTTGCCAGAAAAAAAAACGTCATACATATGAAAGAAGAAATTCGGATGTGAAATCTAGAACACCAAAAAAAATTGTGAAATTTTCATTTTCACATTTTTTATGTGAATTACTTTTTTTGGAACAGCGGCTTTAGACTTTTCCTATATGAAAAATGTATAAGAATCTAAGGCCTCTGTTCTGTCTTTTACAACTATTCAAGTTTTTTGTTTTGTTGATCACGTTTTGATTCAAAACTGAAAGCGAATAATTAAAATTTAAAAAATTATAAGGAAAAAAGTGCATTCGTTTTACTTTCACCAAAATTTATTTATATGAAACAAAACAAAAAAGAAATTCGGATGTGAAATCAATAATACCAAAAAAAATTCGGAAATTTTATTTTCACATTTTTTATGTGAATTACTTTTTTGGAACAGCGGCCTAAGACTTTTTCTATTAAAGAAATGCCCCCGAATTTGAGACTTTTTCTATAGGAAACATGTGTCTCAGTCTGATACTTTTAATATAGGAAAACTGTCTCAGAATGTCAAATTTTTTGTTATAGGAAAAATATCTCAGAATCTGAGACATTTTCTAAAGAAAAAATGTTTTAGAATCTGAGACTTTCCCTACACTGAAAAAAATTTTTACCATTTTTAAAGCATGTTGAACTTAATTTAAAAAAAGGAGGGTATGCGAGGGCTCCAAAGATATTAATTCTTCTTCCAAGTATATTTTTTCCTAAAACATAGTAAAGCATTTACTTAAATATATCTTAAAAGTAAGTAAAATTGTACTTATTATAAGTTTAATTGTTTTTATCCAGAGGAAAAATATTTTTTTAAAATAAGTAAAAATTTCCTTAAACTTACGGATTCTGTGGACCCTATGGAGTCCCAATGTGAGGACCCTACGGGCCCCCAATATATGGGGTCCGCCCATGAGTACACTATTATAAGGTCACTATTGATTTTGATCCAAAATTTTGGTCAGAATCGCTCTATCTGGCTTAGTTTTCGAGATCTGGGAATGGGGTCTTGAGAAATTTGATCATGAAATAACTCGAAAACTATAACTCGGAGAGCTTTCGGGTCTTCGGCAGTCATATTCTACAAGTTAAGGACTACAAAAATGCCTTTAGAATTTTTTTCGTATCTGCAGTATTTGCAGAGTTATAGGCATTTGAAAATTCCGCGAAAATCGAAATTTGGATTTAAAGTTAGGGTCTCATGGGGTCTTTAGATGGGTCCCCCAGATGGGGTCCCCAAAATATCTCAAGTATTTTTTTTTCTTAAGTTAAGTCAATTCTTTCTTAAACTGATGAAGATATGGATTTAAATAAAGTCAATGAAATCAAAAAAATAAAGGTTACTTTTTTCTTAACTTAAAACAAAAATTGATTAAATTAAAGAAAATGCGTTTTGGAATTTAAGATTAGTACTTATTTGATTCAATGTCTTGAAAATGTCTATACTATTTTTAAGTAAGTTACGTACTTATTTATTTTTTTTTGCACACAATTTAAATTTTTTTCTTTTAAGTAAAACAAAATTTTTTAATAAACCCTTTTTTTCTAAAATGCAATCAATTCGCCATTAATGTAAAGAATATTTAACTTAATTTAAAAAAACAAATTAAGGAAAACTTTTGTGCTTTTTTAAGTATTTGCATGTACTATCTTCAAGTTTATTTTCTTTGTTTTAAGTAAAACCACCTTATATTAAGTTAAGTTGAAGTAAATTGTAAAAAAAATTGTGTGCTTAAATTAATAACAGTGTTTATTTAATTTCAGTATAGTTATTTTTTTCAGTGTATAGGAAAAATGTCTCAGAAATGCAGACCTTTTCAATAGGAACAAGTTATACCCTCCAAAATGTAAAAAACAATATAAAAAAAAATCAGGGGCGTCTTTTTTTTTGGGGGGGGGGATTTGGGGGGAGACTTTAGGGGCATCTTCCCCTTGCGATTTTGAACTTCTTCAGAGATAAGAAAGTTGCATTTGCTTAGCAAAAGTACAAAAACCCCTGCAAAAAATGGGGTTTTTATTAGGTTGGTTTAGTTCTCCAAGGGGAAACTTTTTCCCCCTTGGTCCGATTTTGCCCATTTCCGAACTTAACTTGCCTAGGAATATAAGACATATTCGTGCCAAACTTCGGAAGTCTAGCTCTTTTATTTTGGAACGAATCGTGTCTTCTACAGACGGACAGATGGACGGATGGACATCGCCAGAATGTCTTAGAATCGATCACTGATCAATAAAATATATACTTTATGGGGTCCTAGACCGATATTTCGATGCGTTACACATGGAATGACGATGTGAGTATACCCCCATACTGTGGTTGGAGGGTATAAAAATGAAAACTGAAACTGAAAACAGAAACTGAGTCTCAGATTCTTAGACATTTTTCGCTAAGAAAAATTTCAGATTCTGGAACATTTTTCCTATATAAAAAGCATTTCTTTACGAAAAAGGTCTCAGAATTTGATATTTTCTATGTAGTAAGAATTTCTGCTATTAAAAAATAATCAGATTTAGACTTTTTCATACGACAAATGCATCTGAGACTTTTGTCTACCTGTAAAATGTAAAATTTTCTTTAAAAACAAATTTAAACAAAAATTGATCTAAACGGAAATCATGAAAAAAAAGTTCGTTTTAAGGAGGGCTCTAATTTTTTGATTGAAAAATCGGCTGCAGTGGTTTGTCAAAGTATTTCAAACTTTTGTTTGTGAATTGATGATTTTTTTTTATTCGAAGTAAAAAAAAAATTTCTTTTATTGATATTTTTTCCATTAATAGGAATTTTAGTATTTGGTTAAGCCTAGTTCAGACTATAATCGTAAGATTATAGTCTGAATACATGGCTTCCAATCGGGATATCCCGATCCCGGAAATCCCGGGATTTTCGGGATTAGGCAAATCCCGAATCTCGGGAGTTCTGATTTTCCATCCCGGGATTTTCGGGATCCCGATTTTTTTATTTTTTTTTTAATATTTTTAGATTTTTTTAAATAATTTGTATAAAATATGAATTTTGTGGAACAAAATTAAAAAAATCGACAAAAGTTCCGTCAGGTACCATGTTTTTGTTATTGAAAAAGGTGAAACGTTTGCGAAATGTAAAGAAATTCTAAAAACTAGTGGTGGTTCGACATAAGGGCTTTTATATATATATTACTTTTACTCTTACAAGGAGCATAGGACCGTAAATGGCTTTTGACACATCTTTACTCCTTAAGTTGTAAACTTTTTTTAATATTATGTTTTATTAAAACATTTTTTAAAGGCGTGAGTGGGTTTTGCCTCACGGTCAGTCACCCTCCAACCACATTCCGCTTTGTCTTTCCGTTTGTAATGTATCGAAATATAGGTCGGGGACCCCATAAAGTATATGTATATATTATTGATCCATGATCGATTCTAAGACATTCTATGAATGACCGTTTGTCCGTCCGTCTGTCTGTAGATAACACAATGCAGTCTAAAATAAAACAGCTAGACTCCTGAAGCTTGGCACAAATATGTCTCATGTTCATAGGCAGGTTAAGTTCGCGAATGGGCAAAATCGGTCCAGGGGGAAAAAAACTTCGCCCTTGAAGAACTGAACCAACCTTTGAAAAAATACACTTTTCTTACATTTTTTTTTTGTATTTTTGTTAAATAAATGAAACATTTGGTATATTTATCGCGATGGGGAGGTGCTCTCAAAGTCCCCCACTGACCCCACTAACCCCATCACCCCAAAAAAAAAAAAAAAAGCCCCTGACAAATTTTTTTTTTAATTTTTTATACATTTTGGAGGGTATAAAAGATTCGCCACAGCCAAATTTAACACTCTTACTTGTTTTTTTTTTTCAACTCAAGCTCACTAAAAGTTGATAGCGATGAGCCACGACGAAAGATAACCGAATACGGATATTCTTCATAGGAGGAATCCCAAACTTTTTTTGAAGTTCACAACATTATTAATAATTTATTAATATTAATAATTTTGATCCAATGATCAGTTTTTGTTTATCTTTCCAATTTAATTACAAATAATTTTTAATAATTTAAACCTAATCGAGAAATAGTCAAAATGGCCGTCGTCTCGTTGTAGCGAATTCGAACCCACGATCTTTGTTTCATAGGCTAGCACGCTACCAACTAACCTACAGGGGATCCCCTTCACAACATCAACTTTGCTAATCTTTACGAACGCGTGGATTTTTCAAAGTGGCAAAAATACTAAAAATTTTTGATAATCCCGAAAAATCCCGAAAATTTCCAAAAAATCCCGTGAATCCCGGGATTCAAAATATCCAGAAAATCACGGGATCCCGAAATCGGGATCCCAAAAATTTTTCTTCAATCCCGAATCCCGGGATTCAGAAAAACCAATCCCGATTGGAAGCCCTACTGAATACGTATCTGAAATAATACGAAATTTTGTCCGCTTGTCAAAAAGTCTTTTAGAAATTCCTTTGTGTATTTACACCATCATATCTTAAATATTATCAAAACAAATACAAACCTGATCTTATGAAAAGCGTATACCATGGACGTATACAGGGGGTGGGCACAGGGGGCACGTGCCCCCCCCTTTTCAATTACTTTTCAAGTACTTCTAGTTAAAACTAGATATAAATAGGCGACCGCAAACAATTTTGGGAGTTGTGCCCCCCCTTTTCAAATTCCTGGATACAGCGCTGGCGTATACGTATTCTCATTTTTAGAGAAATTTCTAAAAATGAGAATACGTATCCGCTTGCCATTTCTCAATCCGTATTTCATTTGGTTTTATACCGATTTGTGTTTACACCAATCTATTTCATAGATTTTACACAAAATTTTGACAGATATTATTACAAATATTATAATCTGAAGACACCTTTAACAGTCACTTATTAACTTTTCAGTGAAAGTGACCAAAACGCTTGCAACGATGAGTAATTCAAATATTTACGAGATTCGGAATAAAATTCCTAGATACATACATACATATTTGAAAAATTCTTTCTGCAAGACAAGAAATATTTTAGGCTTTCTTTTTCACAGATTTTCAAGGTGTTTCCACAAAATTTTTAAAATATAAGAAAAATAAATGTAAACCCTTAATATTTGCAAAAATATTCCGTTTTAAATATATTTAAAAAAACCGGTTAACTGACAGAAAAAAAACGGTTTTTGGTGCAACGGAAATTTTCATTTCGGTTTTTAGGAAAAACCGGTTTTTGTAAAACCGGGTTTTCGGTTAACCGGTTTATAAACACTAACCGTCAGCTTCGAAAAAAATCTTGGTTGGGCTATAACACCATTTCCATTTTTTTCGATATCTTTTTTTTAAGTCTTCTTATGAATTAAGTTTTGCCACTTGGATTTCACTTCTCAGCATTTTCATTCGAGTTGGTGATATTTGAGATGTGTGTTTTTGTTTTTTTTTTTGTATGTTCTGTTTCCAACATAAAAGTTGATGCACGAAGTTGTGCTGCCAATGCGTCAAAAGCAACATATACTTTTAACACAAAAAAACAACAGTGACAAACCAAGAATTCTTTAAATACACCTTCCATACGCCAGCTTCTGTTTGCAATTTGCAAATATACTACAAGGTTTGGGAACACCATCGTTAAGGGTTATTTGCCCTTTTAGTTAACAAATACGAAAACGAATACAATAAAATAATGATGACCGACAGTTAGGAAATTTGTTGTGAAACGTCAGTTAGTAAAACTTTCTGTCATCAAGTTGGACGAAATGTCATTATTTTATGCTTACTGTGTTGGATAGATGGTAGGTTGGATGGTACAAGTACCAAATGAAGGTTTTCAATACTAACTGTGTACAGTTGATGATGATCACATAGTGTGAGGCAGTGATGAGTTTTATAGTAAAAAATAAAAAAAAAAAAAACAGTTGGACGTTTTTTTTTTCTATATCTGTCTGCACTTCCGTCCGGCCATTAGTAGAGAAAATTTTATTGCACCTCTGTTTCATTTATTCTTATTATTTTACTTGTTTTTTTTTTTGTTATGTATATATTTTCGTTCAAATGTGTATTTATTCATTTCAGACTTTTTATTTCCTCTTCATTTGCTTTTCAACTTGTGATGATGATGGCCTTTATTTTATTTTTTGCTGGCCTCATATTCCTGTTTATGAGTAGTACTTCAAAAGGAGGTATCATGTATAGTGTAATGTTATTTTCTGTATGGCATGCAAGTCAACAAAAAAATTAAAAAAATAATAATAATAATATGAAAATGTCATAACTACAGCAATTTCTTTATAATTTATAAAGTAAATTCTGTATTATGGTAAAATGAGAGATACACCGACCGCTACAATATTTTAAAGTTGTTATACAATTTTCTCTAGATAACAACTTAACCTTTCATGGGAAGGATACCTTTTTAGTTTAGGTAAAAAGGGGCAGTAAATAAACATTTATTTTGGACAACTGTAGTGTTTTGAACACATTACATATAAGTAGTATGCAAACAGGGATGTATTTTTCAAATATGTAAAAAAATATTGCTTTAAATAATGTTCTTCTTGTGAAGAAAATAAATTAACACAAAAAAAGCAGATTGTAAAAAAAAAATTAATTAAATAAAAAGAAAATTGAAAATGGAACAAAAAGTGGAAAAATGGTAACCATTTGCAATAATTTTAATTCACAGTAATGAAGTGCTACACTCAAAATAATAACTCTGTAAAATACTCTGTAAAATGATTGTAATCTCAAAACAGACATTTAAGAGAGCTTTCTGTCAAAAATACAGATTTAATGAAATTACTTTGTATTATTTGATTTTTTCTGTAAGTACAGATCGAGCACGGGCTCTAATTATATTTGTTATAAGGGTTCAAGTTGAAAAAATGCAGAAGAAAAATTATAGACATTTCTGGTATTTCCTATACCGGTTTCAAACACCCCAGTTAGTGTCATCATCAGTAGGATTTTAAATGTCGGTTTGTCTTGTTAATGAAAACTGGTTTTTATATATGTGAATATTTATAGTTTCTACAGAATAAATTTTGACAGTTTCCAACACTACAATTCTACTTCTAGCAATCTCAACCTCACTTCATACTTTCTTTCAACTTTTTTGTCTCTTACATTATTTCGCAAGGGTTACCAACATGATCTGGAATTGCAGACACAAATGAAGGAATTTTCATTTTCTGTTTCGGAGACGTGCCTAATGGCGACATATTTTGTCAGTAATTTTATTTGACTTTTTCTGTAAGTACAGATCGAGCACGGGCTCTAATTATATTTGTTATAAGGGTTCAAGTTGAAAAAATGCAGAAGAACAATTGAATGTCTAAAAATTATAGACATTTCTGGTATTTCCTATACCGGTTTCAAACACCCCAGTTAGTGTCATCATTAGTAGAATTTTAAATGTCGGTTTGTCTTGTTAATGAAAACTGTTTTTTATATATGTGAATATTTATAGTTTCTACAGAATAAATTTTGACAGTTTCCAACACTACAATTCTATTTCTAGCAATCTCAACCTCACTTCATACTTTCTTTCAACTTTTTTGTCTCTTACATTATTTCGCAAGGGTTACCAACATGATCTGGAATTGCAGACACAAATGAAGGAATTTGCATTTTCTGTTTCGGAGACGTGCCTAATGGCGACATATGTCAGTAATTTTATTTGATTTTTTCTGTAAGTATATATAAAAGGTACTTTTTATAAAAGGTACTTTTTATAAAATGTACTTTTTATAAAAGGTACTTTTTATACAAGGTACTTTTTATAAAAGGTACTTTTTATAAAAGGTACTTTTTATAAAAGGTACTTTTTATAAAAGGTACTTTTTATAAAAGGTACTTTTTATAAAAGGTACTTTTTATAAAAGGTACTTTTTATAAAAGGTATTTTTTATAAAAGGTACTTTTTATAAAAGATACTTTTTATAAAAGGTACTTTTTATAAAAGAAGAATCAACACTGGCAAAAATCCAGCCTTGATGGATCTATATTCCGGGAGGTGAACATACGGTCCAAATTTCAAGTCTCTATGATCATTATATCAGGAGATTTACTTAGGAGTCTCTATGACCATTATATCGGGAGATATAAAAAGTACCAAAAGTACAGTTTTTACCCTTTTTACCCCCTTAGAATCAACATTGGCAAAAATCCAGCCTTAGTGGATCTTTATTTCGGGAGGTCAAACTACAGTCCAAATTTCAAGTCTCTAACTTCAGCGGTTTGGGCTGGGCGGAAATAGGTAAGGCCGAAAAAGTGTTTTTTTGTAGTCAAAAATTTTGGAATCCTTCTTTATTTAACAAAAAAAGATTTTAAAAATTCGCTCGTTGCCCCCCTGGAGCATTCAAATTGCCCCCCAGTGGGGCGAGAATCAAATGTTGGGAACCATTGGTTTAGAGTAACACCAAAATTTTATCTGTATTTTTTTTGAGAAAAAAAAAAAAAAGAAAAAGTACCAAAAAAGTTACAAAAAATCGGTTCAGAAAATCTTATAAAAATTTTGCAAAATACATGCATTTAACTAAACTCTGTAAATTTACAGTTTTTTTTTAATGTTGGTTGCATCAAATGCATTTTACAAATATATGTAAATTTACAGAGTTTTCTTTGTTAAATTGTGCTTTATTTAACCAATACTTTACTAGAAACTCTGTAAATTAACAGTTTTTTTGTACAAATCATTTTACTGAGTTTTATAGCCAAGAAATGTTGCTATCTGGAAATGTTACCAAGAAATGTTGCTAGCTGGAAAAGTATGGTGTACTCTGTTAAATTAGCAGAGTTTTCTGTAATTTAACAGAGTTACTATTTTGAGTGTATGATTTTAGCAACTATAATTTAATAGCGTCATATTATGACTAAAAATTTATAATAATTTGTTTGTAGCAACCATAACATTTTTGCAGCAATCATGTTATGATCCTAGCTAATTCAGGCGCGGATCCAACTCTTAGGTTTTGAGAGGGGGGAATTTTTTTTTACTTAAACTTTTTTTTCTATGTAACCTTAGGTTGGATTTGAATCATTAGTTAAGGTTTTTTAGTGTTTACCATTGCTTATTTCGATTTTTTCTATAGAAACATTCCCAATTCTTAAAATTTATTCCTTTAGAAAAGGTTCAAGAACTTAAGAAAATTTTATATTTTAAAAACTGGTTTCTCACGAAATTTTCTAGGTGTAAAGCATTTTCAAACTGCTGAAACATTTTTTTAATGGAAAATAAATCAAATTTCAGACACGTTTTTTGCAAGAAAGTTTCTTGATTTTAAAATTTTTCTGAGTCATTTGATTAAAGAGAAAGTTTATGATTCTGACGTATTCTCCCAATAGAAAAATTCCTAGGTTTTTATGTATTTTGCTACAGAAAAGCTTTTTGAATTTATACACTCAAAATAATTACTCTGTTAAAAACTCTGTAAAATGACTGTTATCTCAATTAGACAGATATTTGACAAAGTTATCTGCCGAAATACAGATTTTAAGAAAATACTTTGTATCTTTTTGTAACTGAAAAACAAAATTTTATCTGTAATTTTACTTTGTAATCTCTATTTTACAGATAATAAACAGAGTTTTTTGTTAAAATACAGATTTTAGAAAAATACTTTGTTTTTATCTCGTAACCAAAATACTCAATTTCAACTGTAATTTTACTTATTGCTCTGTAATACAGTTTTCAAATAAAAATATCGTTAAAAAACTTCCAAATATTTCAACCGCTCTTTAAAAACGTCCTAAATTACAATAAAACCTGGTAAATTTTACGAGGATGTCGTGAAAAATTGGAAGTACTCGTAAAAAAAAAGTACTCGTAAAAAAAAAGTAATTTTCACAAAAAATAAAAAAAAGTAAATTTACAATTTGGAAGCATTAAAGAGGGCAAATTTACTCGATGGAATTTCCCAATTGTCAACACTAATTGCACATTAAGGAAAGAGAAATTGATCAGAAATAGTAAATAAAATAGTAAAATTCTGGTCGCTTTTATCAATATTTTACAGATAATTCTTTCAATTTACAGTTTTTTTTTATCGAAATCATTTTACAGAGTTTTCTTTGTTAAATAACAAAAAATCTTGCTGGTTGGAAATCTATGGTATTTTCTGCTGGCTCAGCAGAGTATCTCTATAATTTAACAGAGTGATTATTTTGAGTGTAAAATTGTTGCTATAGAAAAATTTTCAGATTCTTAGATTCATTTACAAAACTCTCAAATGCTTAGGCAATTTTCCCACCAAAAATTCCTATACTTAGGAAAATTCTTCGTGTAGAAAAATACTCACAAGGGAAGTATTCCAACCCTTAAGAACCGATTTGCCTGAAACTTAAAATATATATTAAAGAGACGATTTTAAGGTTGGGGTGTCTCGGCTTATCGGCCATATCGGTGTTTAAAAATTTCGTTGTCCCCTTATGAAACCATGTGGACCTTCGGGAAAATTTTGCTAACTTCCGAACTAACAGGAATATCATCATGGGCAAAAATACGGGTCGACTTAAATTTAATAAAGATTATTTCTTATCCATATGGATATCGTAGGTCTATGTCTTCACATAAGTACCCCCCAAAATTTACACATTTTCCTGAAAAAAATATTTAAAGAAGCCGAATTTTTACAAGATTATGCCACCATTAGATAGGCATTAAAAAAACCTTTTATCTCATATGAAAACATCATATAGTTTCTTAAAAAGAAATGGCTGAAAAATCCAAAAAACGATTTTTTCGCCATTTTTTTACCTATGTTTTGAACCCCTAAATCCCCGATATGGCCGATAAGCCGAGACACCCCAACCTTAGAATTGTCTCTTTGATATATATTTTAAGTTTCAGGCAAATCGGTTCATAAGTGTTGAGATACTTCCCTTGTCAGTTTTAGTTACTTTTCCTAAAGAAAACTTCTTTGGTTCTGTAATGTGTTTGTCTATTCTATTTTTCTACAAAACACGTCTAAAATAGCAAAACGTTCTTTCTAAACCAAAATTTTCAGATTTTTAATAACTATTGTATAGAAACTGCTTAAGATTAGAAAAATGAAACCCTTTATTGCTTTTTAATTTTTTTTTTTTTTCAATTTTCTATAATTTGAGAATTTTTTTTATAGAAAAAGTATAGTTTTCTTAGACATTTTTCTTAGAAAAAGTCTAAGTTTCTCAAACATTTTTTGAGACATATTTCGTATTGAAAAGTTTGAGATTGTAAAAAAAAATTTCTACAAAAAAGTCTACACTCTAAATAATCACTCTGTTAAATTACAGAGATACTCTGCTGAGCCAGCAGAAAATACCATAGATTTCCAACCAGCAAGATTTTTTTTTATTTTACGAAGAAAACTCTGTAAAATGATTTCGATAAAAAAAACTGTAAATTTACAGAATTAACCATAAAATATTGATAAAACCACAAAGAATTTTACCAAAAAAACTCTGTAAATTTACAAAGATTTAGCTAAATGCAAAAAATTTTACAAAAAAAACTCTGTAAATTTACAAAGTTTTAGTTAAATCCATTTTATGAGTAAAACTTCACTGCTTCAAAAACATTAATTAAAATTAAATTAATTAAAATTAATTAATTTTTTAATTTGCCCGCTATAATGCTTCCAAATTGTTAATTTACTTTTTTTATTTTTGTTAAAATTACGAGTTTTTAACGAAATTTTGCTTTTCGGTCACAAGAAAATACAAAGTATTTTTTTAAAATCTGTATTTCGACAGATAACTTTTTCAAATATCTGTCGAATTGAGATTACAGTCATTTTACAGAGTACTTAACAGAGTAATTATTTTGAGTGTAAGATTCTGAGACATTTGTCATATAGAAAAGGTCTCAGCTTCAGATACATTTTCCTATAAAAGTCTGAGATTCTGAGTCTCAGATATTTTCCTACAGAAAAAGTCTTAGATTCTGAGGTATTTTTTAAATAAAGAGAAAGATCTCAGAATCTAAGACATTTTCTAATATTTTGGGATATATTTTCTTAAAGTTTGAGGCCTTTTTTTACAGAAAAAGTCTCAGATTCTAAGTCCTTTTTCATATAGAAAAAGTTTAGATTCTAGAACATTTTCTAAATTAAAACTCACAAATGTCTGATTCGGAAACATTTTTCCTTTGAAAAAGTTACAGATTCTGTGTAGTATTTCTTGTAGTAAAAGTGTTAGATTTTATTTTTTTCTATAGAAAAATTCTTAAATTTTCCATAAAGAAAATTTTCTTATTTTTCCTATAGAAAACTTAAAGATTCCGAGACTTTTTCCTTTACAAAATTCTAAGATTCAAAAACATTTTTCCTATAGAAAAAGTTTGAAATTCTTTAACATTTCTCCTAGAATAGACTTCTCAAATAATTTTCTTTCCTTTTCTCTTTCCTGGATAATCTTCTTCTCCGATTTTTTTAAAGTAAGAATTATCAGATTTTTCCTTAAAAAAGTCTCGGATATTTCCTTTGAAAAAAATCTTTGATTGTCCTATAGAAAAAATGATAGATTTCCTATAAAAATTTGTCAGACTTTTCTATAGAAAAATTTTCTGATTTTTTCTTAAAAAATTCTAATTGTAAAAAAAATTTGCAAAGTATTCCTATAGAAAAATTCCCAAATTTTTCGTATGGAAAAATTCCCAAATTTTTTCGTATAGAAAAATTCTTGTTTTTTTCTAAACAAAAATTTTAGTATCCCGAAACTTTTTTCATAAAGAGAAATTCTAACATTCCGAGACACTTTTTTACCAATTAAATTGTTAATTTACAATCAAAAATTTTATGTTAAAAAACAAGAATAACTGTCAAATATTGGCAAAATTGTATTGCGAGACTTTATCTCGTAATTTGACAAGGTTTGTTTTTTTTGAGTGCACTTGTTTAAAATTTAAAAATAGTAATTTTTTAACTGTCGCACTTAAAAATTTGCTCAAAAATTTTAAAAAATGAGTAAATATTTTATTAAACATAAAATATTAGTTTTTTTGTGTGGATGGACAGACATCTAAACTTAAAAAAAAAATTTAAAAAAAAAGTGGCCGGATTTTTGATAAATTTACTTTTTTTAAAAAATGGAAAATTTCAGAACGGGTTCTGAAAATTTTCCAAAAAAAAAAATTTATCGATAGCCCATAAAAAACTAGATCAGAATGTAAATTTTTGAGATTGTGGTGCATTCAGTTTTAATGTGATAAATATTTAATCAAGGCAACTTGCTACAAATTTTACACTCAAAAAAATAAAACTGTAAAGTTAACAAACTTTTTTTTGTTAACTCGAGTTTACTGGCTTTTTAGCAAATTTTTAGTTAAAATCAGCGTTTTAACTACTTTTTTTAGTTAAGTTCGATTTACGAAAATACTAGTTTTGTACAAATTTGGAATTAATTTTTTTTGTTGACTTTAAAACTGAGTTTACGAATTTTTACTAATTAATTTGCTGATTTTTTGTAACATTTTTGTCAAGTCGAAAATTTTAAACATTTCTTGTGTAGCCTCCTATGCAAATCTCATTAGTCCTACTTAACCTGAACTTAACGCTGTGAAAAATATATTTTTTTTTTATTTAAAAAAAAAGGTTAGCTGAATTCACCTAATAAAAAATGTTACGAAATTTTCAGCTGAATTTTTAGTTAAAATTACTGTTTTTTTGCTACATTCATTCTACGAAAAGTTAACTAAATATTTTTTGTTAAATTAACTAGAAATTTAGTAGGTTCAAAATCAGGTGTTTTTTTAGTTAAATTTAACTAAATTTTTTGCCAACTTTACAGTTTTTTTTTTTTGAGTGTACCATTTCTCCAATATTTGACCACGCCTCCTAAGCCCAGTTTTTGACAAATTGAAAAACCAAAAACCCAATTTTCTAAGTTCCATATAGGGCTACTTATACAACCTATTCAGAAGTTTACGGTACACATGTATTTTTTCGCTGGACATTTGGTGTGGAATGCCTCTTATGTAGTTCTATTGTCATGTTTTCCTTATTTTAAGTTCACATTTTTCTTAAAAATATGGATAAGCAAAAATTATTTAAACTAAAAATCGAAAAAAAAACAAGTAAAAAAGTTTAATTCGGCCTTGCCGAATGTAGTGATACCCTCCACAATTTCAAAAAGATTATTGCAAAAAACTTTATTTAAAAGGAAATTACTTTTGAAAAAAAAAAATTTTTTTGAAAAAAAAATTTCCGCGAAAAAAAAATTTGTTAAAAAAAATCCGCGATTTTTTTCTTTTTTTGTGTTCGTACTTTTTTAAATACCATTTGGTGTTCAATTATGTTCACATATGCCAACCAGAAGCCGAATTAAAACATTTTGTATTTTTAGGTTATGTTGAATGTACTGAAATTTTTGAGGTGTGCTTACATTTTCGTTCATAACTTTTGAACCGCTGAACCGATATCGCTCAAATGCAATACCAAACTTCTCGGGAGAACTTCCAATAAATATGTTAAGTTTCAGTCATCTATGTGCAATATTTTGTCCGCGACAGCATTTTCCACAGACAGACAGACGGACAGACGGACATCGCTAAAATGTCTTAAAATCGATCGGGCATCATGAATATATATACACTCAAAAAAATAAAACTGTAAAGTTAACAAACTTTTTTTTGTTAACTCGAGTTAACTGGCTTTTTAGCAAATTTTTAGTTAAAATCAGCGTTTTAACTACTTTTTTTAGTTAAGTTCGATTTACGAAAATACTAGTTTTGTACAAATTTGGAATTAATTTTTTTTGTTGACTTTAAAACTGAGTTTACGAATTTTTACTAATTAATTTGCTGATTTTTTGTAACATTTTTGTCAAGTCGAAAATTTTAAACATTTCTTATGTAGCCTCCTATGCAAATCTCATTAGTCCTACTTAAGCTGAACTTAACGCTGTGAAAAATATATTTTTTTTTTTATTTAAAAAAAAAAGGTTAGCTGAATTCACCTAATAAAAAATGTTACGAAATTTTCAGCTGAATTTTTAGTTAAAATTACTGTTTTTTTGCTACATTCATTCTACGAAAAGTTAACTAAATATTTTTTGTTAAATTAACTAGAAATTTAGTAGGTTCAAAATCAGGTGTTTTTTTAGTTAAATTTAACTAAATTTTTTGCCAACTTTACAGTTTTTTTTTTGAGTGTACTTTATGGGGTCCCAGATCGATATTTCGATGAGTTACAAACAGAATGACAAACTTATATATACCCTCTATCACTAAGTGGAGGGTATAAAAAATTTAGTGAGGACCCGATTGGGTGAGAACCCTATTGGGTTCGGGCTCGATAAGTGCCGACCCGATGGGCTCAGACCCTGTCGGGTTCCTTCAGGATCGTCATAGACATTGATCCAAAATGTTTGTCTATTTCGGTCTACCTTGCTTAGTTTTTGAGATACGTGAATTTAGAGGCAAAATAGAGCCTTAAGAAGTTGAAAAGCTGGATAAAAACTAAAAACTAATTTTACTCGGAGAGCGTTCGGGCATTTGGCGATCATGTTCTACGTGCTAAAGGCCATTTGGGTCCACCATGTGCAGAGGACCGGCGCGCTGTGGCTGGAAATTTGAAGTCACTGGCCAAAAGTCCAATTTTGTTTGTCACTTGACACAATTGAAAATTTACATAGGAAGAGGAAGAATGTTTAAGAAAGTTTTAATTGTGCGTCCATGATTTCTGATTAAGACAAATTGAAACTGTTGAAATAATGGATTGTAAGTGCTTCATTGCAGCTCTTCGTTTCACAACATGCATTGGATATTCTCATATACCTGTTCGAATAGAATACTTCCCCAATTGAATCCTATAAAGGATATTCATCTGTTTTGGGGATATAAATGTGTTAATAACAGCCACAATAATATATAAAATTATAAAAAAGAAGAAATGAACTTTAACACAAAAAATTAAAAAATCAACATCTTTTGACTACATCTTCTACTTCTTAATTTTGCTACATTTTCCATTTTTTGTGTTGATTCTTTTTTTTTGCATATAAAATTTTCTTTTGTTATGTAACTTGCATGTCATTTGCAAAATGAAATTATTAAATAACGTACTCCTACTTTAACATTCATTTCATACAGCAGCAGCAAAAACAACAAGAACACGAACAACAAATTATAAGATACACTTTCTTTTTCTTTCATTTGTAAACCTCACGGGCATATCAACAAGGCGCGTCTTTGTTTTTTTTCGTAATAATTTGAGAATTAAGGATAAGAGAGTGGGTATTTATTAGGGTGGTATTTCAACATGATAAAAGACAAACATGGCGAAATACTAATTGAACGCGACAAAGTGCTTAGAAGATGGTCTGAATATTTTGAAGAGCTGCTAAATGAAGCCCAACCGACAATGTCATTTGAAAATAACAGTGCTCCTGTAAATGAAGATGAGTGTAATCCCCCCTCCATAGAAGAAGTAAAGGAATCCATTTATAATATGAAGAACAACAAGGCTCCTGGTTCAGACGGCATCACAGTGGAACTGTTAAAGCATGCAGGCGACCGGTTTCTACTAGGTTTTCACGATCTTTTAACAGAAATATGGAACAAAGAACAGATACCAGACCAGTGGAACATTGGATTGATCTGCCCGCTTCACAAAAAAGGAGCCCAACTTGAGTGTAGTAACTACCGAGGTATTACACTGTTAAACATTGGCTACAAAATATTATCAAACATATTGAATAGAAGACTTAATGTGTACGCAGAAAGAATTATTGGTGACTATCAGTGCGGTTTTTTTTGCTTGCACACTGTTTAATCTGGCACTAGAGAAGACCATAAGACAAGCTGATGTATGTACGGAGGGAACCATATTCAATAAATCAACGCAGATACTTGCGTATGCTGATGACATCGACGTGATCACGAGAAATGTAAGTGAATTGGAAAATAATGTTCAACAAATAAAAAATAACGCCATGGAAATTGGTTTAAAGATAAGTGTAGAAAAAACGAACTACATGCTGGTGACCGCGAACAACAGGTGAAGAAAGCGTCTCGGACCTAACATAACATTAGGAGATGAAAGTTACAAGGAAACAGATAATTTTGTTTATTTGGGCTCAAAAGTTATGAGCAAAACCGTGACATTAACATTGGGTTAGAGATGGGCGCTGGTCACGTGATTTGCGTGATTCACGTGAATCACGCGTGAGTGATTTTCATTTCAATCACGTGATTGTGAGTGAGTGTGAGCTGAAAAAAAATCTGAGTGAGTGAGTCATTTATTTTTTGCGTGAGTTTGCGTGATTAGATTTTTGGATTAGTCCAATTTTTTTATTTTTTGTAAAAAAAATTTTTTTGGAGTTTTTTTTGGTAAGAAAATTTTATTGCGTGAGTAGATTTTGCGTGACTCACGCGTGACGTGATTGAATCTGGCGTGAGTAAGATTTTTATTACTCACGTGAATAGTGAGTGAGCGTGAGTGATTCGATTATTTTTGCGTGAGCGTTAGTGAGTGTTAGTCAAAATCCACTCACGCACCCATCTCTACATTGGGTTTTTCGAAAATTCACGTGTTGAAGAATACACAAAACATGGTTTTAATTAGAGATGGGCGCGTGAGTGATTTTTGACTCACACTCTCTCACGCTCACGACAGGAATTTTTGAATCACGCACACTCACTCACGAGCAAATTTTTTCTACTCACAATCACGTGAGTAAATTTAATACAACTCACGTGCACTCACTCAAGCTTCACTCACACTCACGTTGACTCACACTCACGAAACTCTTATTCATAAAAAAAAATTAAAAACTAAAATTTGAAAAATCTTTTAAAATTTTCAACAAAATTTAAAGTTCAGCGAAACTTAAAAAATCGACTCACGCACACTCACGCAAAAATCTTACTCACGCACACTCACTCACGCAATTTTTTTCTCCACTCACACTCACGTGAGTAAAATTGAATTTAGTCACACTCAAGCGTGGTCACGCGTGAATCACGTTCTAATCTGCTCAAGTGCCCATCTCTACTTTTAATGACAAGGGTACACCACAAAGTTTTTTTTTGAGAAGTTGAATTATAATTTTACATTAAAACAACCAACCCTATTCTTTATACACATTAAAATAACATATTTATACATATTAATAAAACTATACACACACACTTTTCTTGTTTAACATAAACAAGATAAGTGTGTGTGTTATAGTTTTATTAAATTTTACCTTTGTAGGCTACAAAAACAATATTTGTAGGCTACCAAAAATAATTTGTAGGCTACAGGTAGGCTACCAAAAATAATTTGTAGGCTACAGGTAGGCTACCAAAAATAATTTGTAGGCTACTTGTAGGCTACACAATTTTAATGTTTTTGTTTTATTTGCTACTTATTCATTTTTAAAAACAATCGTAAGCTCTCGCTACAAAAACAGAAATGTGCAAGTATTAGTGATTTACATATTGTTTGTTTTTAAAACTACACATATTGTCAATTTTGGTTGTTTAAGCTACTTTCTTCGTAGTAATTTAAACGCTGAATCATTCACGCGTGATTCACGTGAATTTCGCAAATCATGTGAACTGCGCATATTTCTGGTTTATAAGGTAAAGCTGGTAAAACTTGATAACGACCCAGTCGGCAAAAAAAATCACACCTGACATACTGCTGACTCTCCCTTTATAAAATTGCTGACATCTTCATACAATTTTTCAAAATGTCATCAATGACATGTCAGCAGTTGGTCAGCGGTTGTTTAAACGAATTGTTAGTGACCACCGATACTGGTGGACACTGCTGACCAACTACACTGCTGTATGAAGATGTCAGCGATTTCATAAAGGGAGAGTCAGCAGTATGTCAGGTGTGATTTTATTTTGCCAGCTGGGGATGAGCCTCAAAATAAAAACGAATTAGTATATCCTTTATAGGAGGACTCTCTACAGGTAATTATTGCCCTGATGATTGGAAAAATTCCGAAAATTTTTTAAAATTTACAAAAAGTCTTGCGAATTTAAGTATTTATAATTTCCCAAAACTCCCGGGATCTTGAAATTTCTCTTTAATTCCGAAATATTAAACATGAACATCGGGTTCATATATGTCTGAAAGAAGAAATCAAATGTGGTAAAACTGCATTTACAGTTTTTATTTCGTGATACTGTTTTCTTTTAAAAAGACTTCAAAGTTTAAAAGGATACATTCTGTAAAATATTTTTAAAGTATTTGTACTTGCCTTTAGATGACACTGGTGACGGCAAATGAAAGAGGAGGATCTCCCTAAATTTTTCCATTTTTTTTTTTATTTTGCCATATCATGATAAACGGATGTGAATAAAGCAGAGACCAAAACTGTTTTGAGATTTAGTGAAAAAAGTCAAATTTAATTGTTCAAACATATTTTTTCAAATAAAAATTAAAAATAACAGTTTGAATTGATTTATACATACATGGGAAATTATAATTTGTTGCAAATTGAATTTGCTTTTTAATTTCAATTTATTCATACAAATGGAAATTAAAATTTTTTAATTTCCATTTAATTAAAATATCTTCGCCACATTTTTAAATTACGTTGCCATAAAAATTCCAAGACAAAAACCTTTATAATTGCCGATAAAAAACAGAATATTTTTTAAAGACAATGGCAACGCAATCTTAAGCAAATTCACAAACCTCAACACAATAAATATTTATTAGGACCAATACCCTACCTCATGCAATATCGATTTAAATTAGATTTTCAATCGATATAATAAAAAGAGATTAAAAAAAAAACAGTTGATAACCAAAATATTTTTAACGACAAGGTTTTAAACATGTTGTGGTGAAAAATTATATCTTTCTTAATTTTAAAATAAATTGTGAAAATCCTTAATAAGACGTTTTACATGTCGGCACTAGTTTTCTAATGTCATATTTCTCAAACCACTTACTATTAATTTTTAAAGTTGAATTTTGTAATGATACCATTCTGCATTTATGACAGCAAACAACATTATTTTCCAAAAGCACATGCATTAAAAATCTATTTACTTATTGCAAACTATTTTGCAACAAAGTAAATACATTCCTAAGCTAGGCTACCTTCGGGCATAATAAGTTGTGACCAAGTCAGATATTTGCAGTTGAATACTCCTGGAGAGTATTATTGGAGGGAACACCTTTAACGTTGCATATAGCGCTAATGGCAAGCCCACTAGGTGTTCACTGTTTCCCAACTGAAATAATCAATGGAAATTGCCGCAAACATGAAAAATGGAAAAAAATAAATATATTTAAGCGGTTCAATGAGAAAAAAGCACTTTAAAAAAGGACATACAAATTGAATTCACATTTTCAACATGAAGATTTTACCATGTACAAATATAAATTTCTACACCACTACTTGCAAGAAACTCTATCGTATTAAATATTTTGGCTTGAGGCGGAATCCGAAAATGGATTCATGATATCTTTATTTTATTTTTTCCAAAATCTTAGATAAATAAATAAAACATAAATAAACTTTTGCATTTAACTGTGCCATATCCATTTCATTAAGACATCGGGCTGGGTTCCAGTTCGGCTTGAGGAATCCTGAAAAAAATAATAGTATTTACTAAATACTGTTATGAGATTTATTTAAAAAATCTGATTTAACTGTCCAAAAATAATTTTTCAAATAAAAATAAAAAATAACAGTTTTAAATGATTTATATAAATATCTGTCCAAAATAACAGAAATAAAAAACTTTTATTTTTTTATAACTGTTATCAAAAACTGCTTGAGCCTTAAAAAACTTGAGTTTTTAAAATAAAACTTAAATAAACAAAAGAATCCTGTTGATAGCTAATACTTCAATAATTGATTTAAAGATATAAACTTTGATTGATTTTTTTTTAATAACTTTTATAACAGTTATTTACTCCAATAAATATAAAAAAAGTTATTTTAAATTGTTTGAACAAAAAGTTTTTAATAACTGTTATTTTATACTTTTATGATAAAAATCAAAAAATAAAAGTTATTGCAAATTTGAACACGAGACATCTCTGGAAGCCTATTCATATATAAAATACTTAGTTTGGACAACATTCGTTTAATGATTTTTTTAAAACAAAAAGACACATATAACTGTTATATTTGGTCTTTGGTATTTAGTGCTAATTTTATTTGATTTCACATTTGACTATAAAATATGTTTGACAATTTCAAATAAAATACTAAAAATGTCAATTTAAAATCAGAACATACCATTTCTAACTTAATGATTACATTTGTTATTTGAGATTATACTTATGATTCGAATTTTTCATTTGTACTTTGAAAAAGATCAATTGAACAGTTCATGCGAATAAGAACCAAGAACCCAAAATAACTATTACCAAAAACTTTTGTCGACGAGCAAAAACGTTTTTTTTTTTTTCAAAAAAAAAAAAGTGATGGGAAAGCTATAAGGAGCTTGTCACAGACTCAATTCCGTTCGGATTTGAAAAAAGTGGTTTACTCGTAAAACGCAAAACGAATATTATTTTTTTCGGAATGAAATCACTTTCAAAAATCAAAGTGGAATTCAATCGCATAAAAGTGGTTTCATTCCGAAAAAAAAATTGCTTTGCGTTTAAACAGTAAACCACTTTTTTCAAATCCGAACGGAATTGAGTCTGTGACATGCCCCTAAAATTATTAAATTTGTTAGTTTTGCCTAGGGAGGTTTGTTTTTCATGATCACATTTCGTTTAGATAAATTTTTTTAATTTGTTTTAAGAGAAAATTGTATTTTTTCGTATACATAGCTCATATTTTAATACATTTGACGTATAGAAGAGTCCAAATCTGAGAATTTTTCAAAATTCGTCCTACATAGAAAATAGTAGATGTTGAGACATTTTTCGTACAGAAATCATTTTTCATAGGGAAATCGCAGGTTCTGAGATCTTTTACTATAGAAAAAGTTTCATATTTTAAAGCATTTTTGAGATATTTTTCCTACAGAAAAGGTCTCAGATTATTAGATTTGTTTCGTACTAAAAAAATCTTAGATTCTGAGACATTTTTTCTATAGAAAAAGTCCTTTTTTCGCAAAAAAAAGTATCAGATTCTGAAACCTTTTTCTAAAGGAAAAAGTTTTTTCCTATAGAAAAAGTATAAGATTCTGAGTCCTTTTTTATATAAAAAAGTCTATAATTATGATACTTTTTTTAGTAAAACATCTCAGATTTTGAGACCATATATAAAAAAAGTCATTGATTCTAAAACTTGCTTACTATAGAAAAACACTCAGATTCTGAGACAATTTTCCTATAAAAAAGGTTTTATATTCTGAGACCTTATTCCTATAATAAAAAGTCTTAGATTCTTTTCCCATAGAAAAAGTATCAGATTCTGCGACCTTCTTCCAATTGAGTAAAATGCAACTTCTGAGACTATTTTTCTTTAAAAAAAAATCAGATTCTGAAACATTTTTTCTTTAAATAAGTCTTAAATTCCGGAATTCTGAGACCTTTTTCCTATGGGAAAAGTCTCAGATACCTTTTTCTTATGGAAAAAGTCTCAGATTATGCGAGCTTTTTTCTAAAAATAAGTTTTGATACCTTTTGCCAGATTTTTCTAAGATTCTGAGAATTTTTTCCTTTAGAAAAAGTCTCAGATTCTGAGACTTTTCGAATTTGGGAATTCTTCTGCAAAAATCCGAAAAAGAAAATGTTTGAGGGCCGAGAACTGGTAACGATGACTGTCGTCTAGGTGTAGCGAATTCGACCAAGGATTTTGGTGGAAATCGAACCCACTACCCCAGTTTCATAGGCTAACACGCTACCAAGTAACATACAGGAGCCCCGATTCTAAGTCATTCTGAAAAAATTCCAAAATAGTTTTGGCCTATCAAAATTTTTAAGATTCTAAGATAGTTTTCCTATTTCTATGTAGTAGACAAATATTTTTTATGTAAACCAAATTAAGATCCTGTGACATTTGTCTATACAAAAAGAACATATTCTAAATAAAAATTAGCCAATTATAACAACTTTAATCTCGTATTTCTTATAATTAAACACAAGTCAATCTTGTACCTTAAACCCCTCAATTGATCTTTTTCGAATTTCATGTATAAATGGTGTATATTTGTTTTATATTGCAGTGCAAAAGGCATTTTTTTGAATACTTCAATACTTCTGCCCGACCATGTAAACATAATGTAGGGTATAGATAAAAAAATAAAATTCACTAGTTCTTTTTATGCCTTTTATGCTAAATCTTATAAATATGTTTAAATCTATAAAAAACTTACCAAATATTTGCATTGTCTTGAATTTGAGATGAATATTGAGGCACGGTATTTTTTCCGCTAAAAAAACAATTTTGTTCAATTAAAATACACGCAAATGTACTTTTAACATAGTTAAGACTTACCTTGTCACGTTTTCAGTATCCAAATCCTCTAATAAATTGTTGTTTAATAATTTTTATTTTCAAACAAAATATTTTTGTTTTTATTTTTTGTATAATTTATTTTTTTTTGGTATTGACACAAAAATAAATACAGGTTCAAAACCAAACTATTGAAATATTGTTGGCAAATCAAACAAATTTAAAAAGTTTCAAATTAATTTAAAAACTCAAAATCATTTTGGAATTTCATTACCATTTCCATCCGATTCAACAACCATACATTTCAATTTGATAAGGAAATGAAAATTCAAAAAATTTATAATTTCCATTTGATAAAGAAATGGTAATTAAAATTTAATGGAAATTAAAAAATCCCATGTATGGATTTATATAAATATCTTTTCAAAATAACAGAAATAAAAAACTTTTATTTCTTATACCCTCCACTCTAGTGATAGAGGGTATATATAAGTTTGTCATTCCGTTTGTAACACCTCGAAATATTGGTCTAGGACCCCATAAAGTATATATATTTATGATCCTCGATCGATTTTAAGTCGATCTAGCGATGTTCGTCCGTCCGTCTGTCTGTCTGTCCGTAGAAAACACGCTAACTTTTGAAAGACTTTACAGAGGCTACTGAAGTTTGGCATATATGTTTGTCATTTACCTGGTCAGGTTGGTATTGCAATCCAGCCAAATCGGTCCAGTGGTTCAAAAGTTATGAACAAAAGAGTAAATTTCGGCAAGGGTGTTTCGCGAATTTACGAGATAAAAAAAACGATAACTTTCGAAAGACAATAATGAGACTAGTGAAGCTTGGCACGTATCTTTGCCGTTCCCCGGGTCTGTTTGGTTTTAAATTTCAGCTCAATCGGTCCAGTGGTTCAAAAGTTATAAGTAAAACCCTGAATTTCAGATTAGTTTCATCTAAAATGCTACGTGTTTTAACAAGTTTTAAAAGCATTGGTGGTAACTAAACAATGCTTTTCAAACTTGTTTAATTTTGAAGCAATGCTTTTTAAACTTGTTTAGTTTCAAAAGCATTGGTAACTTAAAAACAACACTCGAAAAAAATTTTACACTCAAAAAAAATTTTACACTCAAAAAAAAATGTACACAAAAAAAATTTAGTTTTTTTTACAAAAATGACTATATTTTGTGTACATACGTACGTGCATTCACTCAGAAATATTTTTACAGTAAAAACATATTACACTCGAAAAAAATTTTACACTCAAAAAAAAAAAAAATTAGCAATTTTTTTTTTTTTTTTTTTTTAAATGACAAAAAAAGAGTTTTTACTCAAAATAAAATATTTCTAACCAAAATTGTTTATATTTTCACGTTAAAAATGTACTACCCTTTAAAAAAAAATGCATTGTGGAGGGTATTCATAGATTCGGCAAAGTCGAATTTAACTTTTCTACTTGTTATAACTGTTATCATAAACTCTTTGAGCCTTAACAAACTTGAGATATGAATATAAAACTAAAAAAACGCATGCAAAAGAGTCCCATTGATAGCTAATGCTGCAATAATTGATTTAAAGGTATAAACTTTGATTGATTTTATTAAAAATTACTGTTATAACAGTTATTTACTCAAATAAATATAAAAATAAAATTTTTTTGAATTGATTGAACAAAAAGTTTTTAATAACTGTTATTTTATACTTTGATGATAAAAATCAAAAAATAAAAGTTATTGCAAATTTTAACACGGAACATCTCTAGAAGTCCTTTCATATATAAAATACTTACAATTAGTTTGGACAACATTCGGTGAATGATTTTTTTAAAACAAAAAGACACATATAACTGTTATATTTGGTCTCTGGAATAAAGTCATTTGAAAACTTTATCAAAATATTTTGTCGAAAATTTTGAATGATATTAAAGGATATAGGTTTGAAAGGACGTTACTTACCTCCTTCTTCCTGATATGTAAAAATAATAAAATAGGAAAATTAGTAGAGATCGTTTCATTTCATTTGCTATCACTAGTGGCAGCCTAGGACAAGTACAAATATTAAAGAAATATTTTATAAAATTTAATCCTTGAAAACTTTAAGGTCCTTTTAAAAGGAAACAGGATTACTAAAAGAAAAACTATAAATGCAGTCTTACTACATTTAGTTTCTTTTTTTAAACCTATACTATCCAGTTCGTGATTAACGACTTTTTTTCATTTTTGTCAGATGGTGTAATGAGTACCTATTACTGTTAACATTATTTTAAGCCTCAAAATAATTACCATACTCATCACTATGTACTTATTTTTGACTCAAGCCCTTGTTTCATTCAATAAGTAACTACTTATTAACATTTGTTTCAAACCCATCATACAAAACCCATCACTGGTAATGCCAAATTTTGCTGGGTAATATCCTTCATTCAAATAAGTGCCACCATTGTAAGTAGAATAATGGAAATATATTTCTGTGTTTTTTTTACATTTCTTAATAATTTTTGATATTATTCTCTAATTTGTTTTTTTATTTAGTTTGTTTGCTGTCTTATACATTTTTTATATTTGCTAGTGTCTGTAATGTTGTTTTATTCTAAATGTACTCTTTTTTTTACAATCTAAAATTTGTTTGTTTGCTTTTATTTTAACTGGTCCTTGTGGTAACATTTTCCTTTTTTTCAACACAATTCATACTCAATTAAGATCAAAAAATTTTCCAAAGAAAATTCACATACACACAATAAGAAAACAAATTTGTAATTCTATAGAATTCATGCGAAAGAAAAATTCATATTAAGTAGCTTATTTGAGTATTGTTTTAGTCGAAATTAGTCAAATAAAATCTTAATACATATTTAAGATAGACGTGTTCCTAGAAATGTTTGGGAAAATTTTTAAAAATTGTTTCTTGGGATTTTTCGTCAATTTACACACCATTTATATAAACATTTAAAATCTACGTCGAATCAAAATGCGTCGGACTCGTGAGAACGGTTTACTGTTACGACATCTTACGCAATAAATGATGATTTAAAAAAATAAAATAAATTTTACACTAAAACAAGTATAAAAGTTAAATTCGACTTGGCCGAATCTATCAATACCCTCCACAATGCCCTTTTTAAAGAATAGTAGATTTTTTAATGTGAAAAAAACTAACAATTTTGATTAGAAATATTTTATTTTGAGTAAAAAACTTTTTTTTTGTCATTTTTGTAAAAAAAAAAAAAAAAAATTTACTAATTTTTTTTTGAGTGTAAAATTTTTTTCGAGTGTAAATTATTTTTTTTTAGTGTAAAAATATTTCTGACAAGGGAAGTCTCCCTAGTGCCACCCGCGAAATCTTTATGGAATTGGTTTTATTTTGTAGAGCGGAAAAAATAACGGGACAAGTATTTTTATTAGCGGCCAAAATTCTTATTTAGGGGGTAAAAAGGAGGGGGGAAGACAAGGTAATTTTTCAGTTTTTTTCGTTTATCTCCTATATTATGTAAAGAAAGCTAGTCATGTTATATATCAAATGAAAAGTCTTTGGAAAACCTATCTACGTGTGCTAAGAACGTATCCAAACATGCACAAATTTTCGTCATATTGAGTAAAATACCAAAATTTTAGGACATTTTTGTTAATAAGTCGAAAAATATTAACTTCTTTGGCCCGTTGTTAACAATACGAGATAGGCCTTTTTAATACCTTAAATCTGATACCACACATGCCTATATTAATTTTGTTTAAATAGGCGTAAATCGTAAAAAACTGTAAAAGGTCAATTTCCTCCCATACAAATCGACCCCCCCTAAAAATAAGTTTGGGCCGTTAAAAAAAAATACGTGTCGAATTAATTTTCGTTCTTAACAGCATATCCAAATTTCATGAATATCGGAGGGTGACACCAGGGAGACTTCCCTTGTGAGTGACAAAAATAGTCTGTAAAGTAATTTTGTGGCTTATCATTGTTTTTAAAGCTTGTTTTTTTTTAAACTCGGGTTTTTCTACACGTGAATTTTAGGTGAAGCTAATCTGAAATTCAGGGTTTTGCTTATAACTTTTGAACCACTGGACCGATTTCGATGAATTGCAATACCAACCTGACCGGGTAAATGCCCAACATATGTATATGCCAAACTTCAGGAGCCTGCGTAAAGTCTTTCAAAAGTTACCGTGCTTTCAACAGACGGACAGACATCGCTAGATCGTCTTAAAATCGATCGAGGATCATGAATATATATACTTTTTGGGGTCCTTGACCAATATTTCGAGGTCTTACAAACGGAATGACAAACCTATATATACCCTCTATCACTAGAGTGGAGGGTATAAAAAGGGAAAACTACACTCAAAAAAAAAGTGAACTAAAATCTGGGAAAATTAACTCAATTTTGAGAAAAAGAGGGAATGATTTGGCTCCAAAGATTTTTTTTCTTGTTTTTAGTTCATAATTTTCCCAAAAATAAGGAAAACAAAGTTATTTAATTTTAAGCCAATTTTAACTAGAAAATGGGAAAAATTATACTTCAAATTTTAGAAATAGATTGGGTCTAGACCCTGGACCCATGGGTTCGGACCCCATTTAACTCGAGACCCCGTTGGGTCCATTAAGGGTCCCCATAGATTTTGAACCAAAACTTGTGTCCGTTTCGCTCTAACTTGCTTAGTTTTTGAGATACGGTAATAAGGGGCCTGATAGGGTCTTGAGAATCTTAAAAACCGGATAACTCAAAAACTATTAATCGGAGGGCTTTCGGGTATTTTGCGGAAGTGTTCTACGAGTCAAGAGCTACAAAAATGCCGTTGGACGTTTTCTCGTTTTGGCAGTATTTACCGAGATATGTGTATATATAAAATCTCGGGAATTTCAAATTTTAGATCTAAAATTAGGGTCTTGAGACCCCGACAGATATGCAGAGCTAGGCTATTCCATATTTTTCTTTGTAGTCTTTCTTTTGAAAATTTCATCCGTTTCGCTCTATCTCGCTTAGTTTTCGAGATATCGCCATTTTGAATTTTTAACTAAATTCTAAGAAGTTATTTACTAAATTCTCAGAAGTCATTAACTAAATTTTAAGAAGCACACTTCCTCAATTCAAAGAAGAGAAATACGATGATGTTTTTTTTAGTAAATTTTAACTAAACTTGAACTAAATTGTTTTTTAAGAAATATGTCTTAAAAATAAAGATACGATTCTTAGATTTGTGGAAAATTTCTTTGGCAGTAAGAATTTTTTTCCTAATATTTAAAAAATCCGTTTAAAGAAAACTTTGAACTAATTATAAGTAAATGAACTAAAATTTTTTCCTCATAGTTAAGAAAATTTCTCATTTTTAAGTTAAATTTAACTAAATTTTAGGAAAATTCATGATAAATTTTCAAAGACATTTTTTCCTTAAATTTAGTTATGTCTTTTTTTTCAGTGTAATTGTAAGCACCCGAGTAAAAATAATCATATATAACAATATATAACTTGATGCAAACATAATAAATCATATATGATTATACATCGTGTGAGATATTTTCTAAATTTTTTAAATGCAGTCATATGTAGTTATATATAATTTAATCATGATTCGGATTAAAAGGTGTACGGTTGATATAATTATATAAAATTATATGAGGGTCAATACAAAATTTGTTTTTCTGTAAAATTTAATATAAAATTATATATATCCTATTCTGTTCCATATATAACACTATATGTTTCCATTTAACCAACATTTTTCTAAGTTTTTAAGGCAAAGTATAAGAAACTTTTTCAAATGTTCCTAAACATTTCCTTGTTAGGGTTATGTATATTACCTATCTGGTTCGAAGCGTACTCGAACATTTTTTGTTTAAGAAAATTATATGTTTGGTGAATGTATCGTTGACCTGAGGTGTAACTCAACCCAAACCAAAAAACACCAGGATTTTACATGTTTTTATGCAATTAGATCTAATTAGGTCCACTAATATATGGCAATGTCTGGTCAAAACTCGGATGAAATCAAATCATATTTTATACAAGTTGAGCTTTTTTAATGCAAAAACATCCACCATTATTCGGATCAAATTGCGTATAAATATATATTGTGTTACATATCATCATATATTGCATCACATAAAATTTTTTACTCGGGCAAGATGAACTTAATTTAAGGACATTCGGGCTTGCCCAGGCTCCAAAAAAAATATTTCTGCTTCCAAGTAAATTATTGACTAAAACCATACTTGGGACCTAAGCATTGAGGCATTAGTTTTTTTCATGAAAAATGCCAATGAAATAGCAGACATTGGCATTGTTTTTTCATACAAAAGTAATGCCATGTCCCAAGTATGACTAAAACCTAGCTGAACACTTTCTTAATTATAACAAGCGATGAATGTGAAATGAGTTATTTCCGTTTTTCTCTTTATTTAAAGTTCGTTTAAATAGCTGATTTTAATCTTACACACTATAAGTGTGACAAATACGAAGAGTGCTGACGAGGAAAGAGTGGCATCTTTCGAAAACTTTCGATATTTTCACTTAGGCTGTGTTGTTAATTATAATTCTTTTCAAATTTCTCATTGTACAACAAAATTATATATAATAATAAATAAAAAATAACACCATCCGACAAAAATTAATTAACTATAGACTAAATGTAGTACAACTGTATTTACAGGTTTTCGTTTTGTTGTCCTGTTTCCTTTTAAAAGGACTTTTTAGAGAATTCAATTTAATAAAAAATTTTTTAATATTTGTGTTTGTCCTATAATGCCACTAGTGATGCCAAAAGAAAGAGGAGGATTTCTCTTATTCTCCTTTTTTTATTATATTTACATATCAGGAAAAAAGAGGTAAGTCATTTCAAAACTTTATCCTTCAATATCATTCAAAATTTTCAACGAAATATTTTGATTAAGTTTTCAAATGACATTATTCACATACTTTTATCCTGATATGGCAAAATAAAAATATGGAAAAAGTAGGGGATATCCTCCTCTCTCATTTGCCATCCAGTGGCATCCCAGAACAAGTAAAAATATTTAAAAAATATTTTACAAAATGGAATCCTTTAAAACTTTGAAGTCCTTCTAAAAGGAAACAGGAAATTTACATTGTGATTCCTTGGGGAAATGTCTTTAGGTTCCGACAAATCAAAGGTGATCCTTGATGACATGTCCTAACATTGTCAACACTGAATGTTTGCTTTAAGAGTGTGGACAATTCCTCTAAGACGTCTAAAAGGAAATGCCTTCAGAATAGCAGTATTTTAAATTACACTCAAAAAATTATGTCATTAACTGTTTGTAGTTTATTTAAAAAGTATTCCGTTTAGTTGTTTTTAAAAGAAAAAACATTTGTTTGATGTTCAGTTTTTATTAATGACTTCTTCAGTCCTTTGTTTCAAAAATAACTCACTTAAAAATAAAGACTTTCATTGACATTCAATTTTTAAAGTCATTTATTTTTGTTCTGTAAGTAAAAACTACTGATTATTCTTTTGATTTTTAATGATTTGTGTAAGTATTTTTTTTTTTAAATTGTTGGTATTTTTTAATGAAATATCATTAGTTTTTACCTACACAAGTCAGTTATTTTTTTGTAGAAAAATAAAATCAAAAAATTATTTATAGAAATATAAAAACATGTTTGTATCAAGTGACTTTGGCACGATGGGTAGAGTGTCTGGCCAGAATGTAGTTGATTGCGGGATCGATTCCCCAAAAATTTTATTAAAAATTTAAAAAAAAATACTTCAATAAAAAATTGTAAAAAATTACCTACGAAATCATTAATTTTTATTGTTTTCGTAGGTTATTTTTTTGAAATTTGTTGGTAAAAATAACAGAACTATCATTAATTTTTAATGTATTCGTTGGTTATTTTTTTCGAATTTGTTGGTAAAAAAGAGTGAAAAAAACGTAATTTTTTAATGTTTAATGTTATTTATTTTAGAAAATTTTGTCAACAGTAAAAAATAAATGTTGATGTTTGTTAATACAAATCAATAATTACTGGAATGGTTTTCAATTGTTTATTCACTGGTTTTAAGTGTGTCTTTCATTTGTTTTTGCCTACAAAATATTTTGAGTGTAGAATTTTAAATCCGGCAACCTTCAATTTCCAAAAGAAAGATGGCAATATTACCGATTTGTTTAAATTAAGTCAAAATCTAACAAGTAGTATAAAAGTAAAAAATAGACAAACAATTTTTAAAATAAGGTTTGGAACAAGTAGTTTGGTGTGGAACTAATAAACTGGCGGTTTCAGGTTCAAATCCAGTTGAGACTAAAAAAGGCGAAAAGTTTTTTCTAAATATGAGAATGATAATTTATAAAGGAAAAATGGATAAAAGTAAAAACTAAAGCAAATACGAACATTTTTTGTGTTTTCATATGACCTACGTCCCTAAAAGGTCAGCATGCCCTGACAACTGCTGACTTTAAGTGATGACATTTTCACAATTTATAGAAACTGTCCTCAACTCATTGTCAGTACATAGAGATGTCCTGTGAATGTCAGTATTGACTCTTACATATCACCGCGCCGTCACTGAGGATGGATCGAAGATGTTGCCAACTGGGTAAACGTGGACCGATTTTTATCCAATTTCAATAGGATTATTCCTTGGGGCAAAAGAAGTGTTAGTTTTAAATTTAAAGTGCTTAAACCGTTGACATGAACAGACGGAAATCGCTAAATCGACTTGGAAAGTAATTCTTATTCGATCGGTATACTTAAAGGTATGTCTATTACCATTATTTTGGGTAGTTACAAATATCGGCACAAACTCATTATAATCGATCTCAATTGTCTGAGGTACGGTCCTTGAAGTAAAAAAAACAGAACTTTTTTCAAAAAATTTTCACTTTCTTTTCACTCTAAGTTGATCGTGAGTTGTTAAAATATATTTGTATTGTGTAAGAAGTATGGTAAAGTAGCTTTACAAAACATCTAAAAATATAAAAATCGATTAAAAACTTAATGAGTTAAGGGAGTTGGAACCAAAAAACAACCTTACTATTAAAAATTTTTAACAGCTTAAAAAAAAATACGCAACATTTTTCAATCCTGTGCTAGAGAATTTAATAATCTACAAATCAAAAAAAGTTAACATTAAATTATTAAAATCGGTTCAGTAGTTTTTGCTTTGTAACTGCAGCCGGTTTTGTGCTTGGCAACCCTGAAAAATCAAGTTGAAAATTTTAGTATAAAATTTTAAAAATTAAACGATTGTTTATTTTTCAACTAAAAAAAACAGCTGTTTAAAAATTGCTCACATTAAGGCTGTTTTTTTGTTTAGACCCCCCTTAAGAAACTTGCTGCATATTCATGAATTATGAATACTGAAGCCATCAGTTTATAAATATTAAATTTCTTAAGCAATTTACCAAATTTTTAATAGTGTCCTTTTTCTTGGCTCTCTTACACTTTGCTCAAAATATATTTTTCTTTCAGAATGCTTAAGGGCTAATTACTGTGGTCACTTTTTTTAATTAAAGACAAGATAGGACAAGATGCGACAAGACAGTAACAGACAAACAAACAAAAGAAAATAAGAAATACCACATTTCTTTTATTTCATCTTAAGAATTTCAGAAAAAAAAAATCAAACGTACACTCAAAAAAAAAATACCTTACTAAGTTTTGGACAAAACATCCTTAAAAACAGTTCATAGTTATCCCTATAATTTAGTAAAATTTAACTAAAAATTTGGTAATTTTCTAAACTTTAAGAAAAAAACTTTTTTATGTGTACTGCTGAATAGTTTATAGATTTATTTAAATTGAATTCCCTAATACATGGATGAATTTCTTTCCGCCAAAGGATGTAAAAGTCGTTAAGTGCTTTTTACACCTGCAGGAGAATCTTAGGAAGAGTATGGGGTCTACAATGGATCCTTCGTGTCGTGGAGAGCAGTGAATAAAAATGCATAACTCTTCAACGTACGGAACGTACAACAACTGACTTGTGTGGTGCTATTTGAAAGGTACATCGGGTTGACCTGGAAGTGATACTAAACATTTTGCTAGTGGACATATATGTCAAGAGCACAGCAGCAAAATCTGCTCTCAGGTAAAGAAAAGCGCAAATGCTCGTACAACGCTTTTGGAGATACTCGATCATATTAAGTGCATATGCGGTGCCGGGATGTAACTAAAACAGGAAACCTACTATATCTCAAACCAGGCGAACATTAATAGAACCTTCGAGGTGCAAGTACAAACTAGGTAAGACTGGGCGGTAAACTCTGTTATGACAGAGAATGCGATCTCTATTTTACGGACGGATGGAGTTGTGTAACGGTTCTTGCGTTTATTCTAAAAGTCTTGGAATCAGAGGCCCTAAGACTTTCGGACAAGTAAAGTGTTTTTCAGGCAGAGGTACTTGCAATTGCTAAATCCGCGCAGATAATTATTACAAAGGACTTACGTCCTTGCGCCATAAACATTTTCGTGTATAGTCTCCCAGCTCTAAAGGCATTAGAATTTAACACTCCCAGTTGGCAACGTCCTCGAGCCATCCTCAGGGACGGTACGGTGACATGTCAGAGTCACTGCTGAAATCCACAAGACATCTCTTGTACTGGGTTGAGGTCAGTTTCATATAAATTTTCAAAATGTCCTCACTCAAAGTCAGCAGTAGTCAGAGCATGCTGACCTTCTGGGGACATGTCACCTAAGACATCTTCTGTGGACATGTCACCTAAGACATCTTTGGGGAGATGTCTGACGTGGGTCATACGAAAATACAAAAACTTTTCATTTTCCTTTATAAATCATCTTTCGCATACTTAGAAAAAACTTTTCGCCTTTTTAGTCCCAACTGGATTTGAACGTGGAACCTCCAGTTTAATAGTCCTACACCTAACTACTTCTTCCAAACTATATTTTAAAAATTGTTTATCTATTTATTACTTTTATACTACTTGTTAGATTTTGATTTTATTTTAAATAAATCGAAAATATTGCCATCCATTTCTTGGCAATTTATGAGTTGCCCAGATTTAAAATTCTAATTTCATATACAGCTATTCTGAAGACATTTCCTTTTCGACGTCTTAGAGGAATTGTCCACACTCTTAAAGCCAACATTCAGTTCTGACAATGTTAGGACATGTAATCAAGGATTAGCTATGATTTGTCAGAACCTGAAGACATTTCCCCAAGGAATCACTGTGCAAATTTCCTCAGTGACACATTTTCCAACTGGGCTGTAAAATCGGAAATCGATAGGAAATGGACACTTTAGATTGCCGGACCGAGTTAGCTGATGAGTGTACGAGGAAGGGCTCTGATTCGGTAAGGAAACAGGTTTAACCTGAAATCTCGGATCCTATAGTGGAGCTGATGAAAGGAATTGACAATATAACAGAAAATAGAATGAAGGATAGATAGATATCACTGACAACGTGTAGAATATCGCGAACACTGTAGAGATGTGACGTTCACGAACGAACTAGTTCAATTGAACTATTCACTTAACTGAGCGGTTTATATAGTTCGCTCATGTCAGCTCTTTTCGTTCATTCAACTCCATTGGTTATTACTTCATTTGGATCGGTCGTTAGTATTCTCTCCTCTTTAGGCTGGCTTTCTCAGCATTTACGTTTTTTACAAAAAATATATTTTCTAAAAATATGATACATAAATTATTCAGGTAGTAAACATGTTTTTATTCAACATCTTTGTATATTTGAACGAAAGCGAAAACAACAGATATGATAAAAATGATTTGTTCGCAAACTGTTGAACGAAATCAAAAATATACCGATTTGAACTAGATGGACGAACAACAGACATTATCAAAATAATTCGTTCTCGAACTGTTGAACAAAAGCAATAAATTACCGATTGAACTAGAAGAACGAACTAGGTCTTCTATCTGAAATGAACGAAAATGAGCGCTCACTCAATTGAATGATTTAGCACAAATTAAGAACCCTGTTGCCACTGACAAATCCTAAGGGAACAGAATATCTTCTTGCTTTTGGCAAACGGACGGTTATCCTTTTAATGGATGTACTGACAGGACATAGCAGAGGGGAGTAGGGAAAATACAATAAAGGGAATCACAAATTAGGGGAATCACAAACCTACACACATAAAAAAGTTAACTTAAAAATGGAAAAATTAACTAAACTCAAGGAAAATTGATAACGCTTCAGCTTCATTTCCATGATTTCCATCTTTTTAAGTTCATATTTTTCTTAAAAAAAAAAAGTTCATATTTTTCTTACAAAAAGAAAAAAAATATGTAATATTATGCCTATTTGAACTAAAAAATTAAAAAAATATTATTCCAATTTAGTTCATACCCATTTAAGGACATGATTGCGTAAAGACTCCAATGGGTTGGGACTAGGGTGTTTAATTAATCGGGGTTTTTTATTGTTCGATAAAACGATTAATCGACATTTGGCATTTTCGACTTGTTCGATTAATCTAAAAAAAATTTTAAAATTAATCGATTAATCGAATAATTCTAAATTCCGAAATTTTCTACATTACAAGATTTTTTTTCGACAATTTTGGAAAAAATTGGTACTTAAGTAAATATACAATATTAATTACAAGTATTTTAACATTTTATTAACAAAAAAAATTATCAAAATTTAAGTTTTCTGCAATTTTGTTTGAGAAAATTAAAAAAAATTAATTTTGGAGATTTGAAAAATTTTTAGAATTAAAAAAATATTTTTGTTGCCAAATTTATATGGATTACCGATATCACAAAAATTTTATATTTATTATCTAAATACATTTTGGAAAATGTTAAACAAAAAATATTTAGTTTTGAGCATATTCACAAAATTTGTAATTTAATTTGTTTTATAATTTAGTGGGTTTTGCTCGAAACTTTGAGTGATTGGTCCAAAATTTTATCAGGTAACTAACTTTAGGTCGTTTCACAAATCCAAAGTCAGGATCAGCGAAAATCCGAAAAAAATAAAATAAGAACCACTCTAGTAAACATGACTGGCATGACTTATCCAACTTATTATTAATCGATTAATCGGCATAAATTCTTCGATTAACCCTTTAATCGAAATTATAAATTTTAAATTAATCGAACAATTATTCGTCTAAAATTGTTCGATTAATCGAACAAAAATTAATCGGCTGAACACCCTAGTTGGGACCCAATGGACACTTACCCAGTTGGGCCCCTTAAAGATTGTCATAGTTTTTAACCTAAAATATTTATGAATTAAGGGGCCCATTAGGGCCTTCAGAAGCAAACAAAAAAATTACTCGGCGAGCTTTTGGGAATTTGGCGGTCGTGTTTAACGATTTAAGAGCTACAAAAATGCATTTGAACTTTTTGGTGTGTCGGCAGTATCTTCAAAGATATTAGCATTTTTATATTTCAGAGAATGGCAACTTGTTTAGGTCCAATGTTAGGACCAATGGGTGTCCATTAGGGATATAACCATTTGCATTTTTTTGCAAATATCAAAAAGGACCTATCACAGTGAGAAAGTACATGAAAAATCAATAAGAAATGTGTGCTCTTTTTTCCGCGAATGTTAAAAAAGGTTCGGCACCGATCGCGATGAAGTTTTCGTTAATATTTTTTTCAATTATTCAGGCAACCCTTATTTCTAATGTGGAAAACCATACTTTTATTTTATTTTTGTTTCGTTTATGTTGTAAAACGACAAAAACCCAAAAAACCGTTGAAGGAAAGGATTCCCACCTCTAAACATAAAAAAAATAAAATTTGTGGGGTTTTAGAAAATGCAATCGGTGCCGAAGGTTTTTTGACCAAAATGACACCGTATAACGTTTTTTGCTGTCAGTAAAACATTGCCCATACCGGCATGATAGGTTCTTATTTTGGTTATACCCCTAGTGTCCATACATGTAAAGTGCAGAACCAAAAATGGCCTCAATTTCGCTCTATCTGGCTGAGTTTTCGAAATACCACCACTTTAATTTTTTTTTTAATATTTTTCCTCAAGTTTTTTACTTAAGCAGTGGAAAAAAGTTCTTCAAATTTAAGAAAATAAATATAATGAACTAATTGGTAGTACCTAAGTAATGCTCCAAACCTCAAGAAGAGGAATATGTCATAAAATTATAAATTTTTTTACCCTCCAACCACAGTAAAGGGGGTATACTCACTTTGTCATTCCGTTTGTAACGCATCGAAATATCGGTCGGGGACCCCATGATCCATGATCGATTCTAAGACATTCTGTGCATGTTCGTCCGTCCGTCTGTCTGTAGATAGCACGATGCAGTCCAAAATAAAACAGCTAGCCTCCTGAAATTTGGCACGAATATGTCTAATGGTCCTAGGCAGGTTAAGTTCGTAAATGGGCAAAATCGGACCAGGGGGAAAAAAGTTCCCCCTTGTGGAACTAAACCAACCTCTAAAAAACACGATTTTTTTAAATGTTTTTTTATATTTTTGTTAAACAAATGAAACAAAATTATGCAAGAAGAAGTTCAGATTACTGCACTAGGACCGGGGGGACTAAAAAATAAACTTCTTTTTGCCCCCCCCCCGCTTTTTAGGGCGTGGACATAAAAAATAGTGCAAAAAATTATACAATTTTATTACTTTTGTGCAAAAAGCATAACAAAAAAATGAGTAAGAAATTTTCAAAAGGGGGAGGTGTCCCCCACTGCCCCCACCGAAGCCCCCTGCCATAAAAGTACGCACCTGACTTTTTTTTACATGTTGGAGGGTATAAAAGATTCGGCACAGCCGAATTTAACACTCTTACTTGTTTTTTATATATATGTGGAAAATTTCTTTGCGGCAAGAATTTCTTCCATGTTTTAAGAATTCCTTTTAAGATAAACTATGAACAATTAAGCGCATATAACCTTAATTTTTTTTCTTAACAGCTTAGAAAATTTTCAAACTTTTAGTTAAATTTTACTAAATTGTAGGAAAATGTTAGAAATATTTTTAAGGATATTGTGTCCCAAAATTTGGTTATGTTTTTTTTTTCAGAGCATCCAACTAGAGTTTCTGTTTCGGTTAAAACCGTAACCGAAACCGCGGTTATTGAAGCCGAAACCCGAAACCGTCCAATATATGTTCGGTTATCCGAATTTTATTAATTTTATAAATTTTTTACATTTTTTGGCATTAAAAAAAAGTAATTTAAATTAACAACTATTTACATACATATTTAATGTTTTTCGTGTCCACTAGCATCGGTGGCCACTAACAATGATTTTAGACAGCGGCTGACTTGTCATTGGGGACATTTCAAAAAATTGTATTAAGATGTCAGCAATTTTATAAACGAATGGTCAGCAGTATGTTAGGAATTATTTTTTTTTTGCCGACTGGCTATGAATGAATGGACAAGCACAAGAGGAACGCGGCATATATCTGTCAAATTCCATGAACGATCCAACGACAAATTTTACAATTTTGGGTCTAAACTAATTTTATGTTTACGCAATTCGGAAAAAACACAACAAAATAGTTGAGACAAGTTTTAGAAGTTTGCAGTTTCAGATAAATTAGATTGTTCGTCTCAATTAAAATACAGTTTATAATGACATTATTAATTTTTTTTTTAATTTAAAATTCTTACTTTACTAATGAGATAACTTAAACTTTTATATCCAGTTAATGAAGAATTATCAAGTTCTGAAGATGAGGAACCACTCAATCTTTGGAAGATAAATTGAATTCTGCTTTTTAAAAGACATAAGCGGATGCTAAACCAAAATGGTAATTTAAACTGAATTCGATTCTAATAAAAAACTGATAACCGAAAATAACCGAAACCGATCGGTTATTCACTTTTTGATAACCGAAACCGCGGTTACTAAAACTATCGGTTATTCAGAAACTCTACATCCAACCTAATCTACCACCAAAGAAAATTTCCCAAAATATGTGAAAACAAATCTTTGTTTTTAAGTTATATTTCTTAAAAGAAAATTAAGTTCAAAAAATTCAGTTTCACCAATTAGTTCATTATGTTCATATTCTTACATTTAAGGAATTTTTTCCACTGTTTAGTAAATTCTTCATAAATTAAGGAAAAATATTTTTTCAAAAAACTTTAAATATCGATATCTTGAAATTTAAGCCAGATAGAGCCATTTTTGGTTCTTTCGATCACCATAGTATCTCTAGCATTGACTCACTCTAAAAAAGTTTTCAAATTAAAAAGATCGAGGCAGTGTTGCCAGTGGATTTTTTTGAACATTCTAAAAAATACATTTTAAAAAAATTTCCCCTAAAATTGATCCCTACATTAAATTTGGACAAATTTCATTAAAAGTTTTTTTTTTAAGTTCCAATAATTTCAGATTTTTTTTAATGAATAATATTAACAGATATTGCGGAATCCTGTTCTAGAGCAGATTTTGTCAGAACAGTTTCAAAAAATGTTGCTAGGTGTTTTCGATTATTTTTCTCACAAATCTAATTTATTTTAAATCAACAGCGTCAAAATTTATGCCAAAATATTCCATTCCAAGAATTTGTTTTGAATCCCTGTATGTAAAGTACTGCTTTTAACTAAAATTCAAGGTTTTGATAAAATTTTAAAAATCTGTCCGTTTTTCCCTACGCTACCATTTTTAGAACAAAAATACCTACATGTGGGGATTTTTCCCTACTTCTGGCAACACTGGCTCTAGGTTTTTATTATTTCCTTTACTAATTAAAACTATGATATTCTCATAGAATAATTTTCAAGAAAATTATTTTTCTGTTTTAAATTTATTTATGTTGGTTATTTTTTGAAAGACTTAATCGACACGTGTTTCGGGATTTGTCACATCCCATTGTCAGGATTATTTAGCAAAAATAAAAATTAAATAAAAAAAAAAATTTTTTTCTTATCCTTATTTTTAAGAAAAATATAAATATGAAAAAAGAGATATGAAACAAAAAAATTCACACCTAACGGACATTTTCAAGACTTGAAAAGTCCTACTAAGGGTTAACAATGGGAAAAATACAACTCTGTTATAAGTTGAGATTGATTAAGTTTCTGCCAACCCAAGTAAAAATGTGAAGGATCAGTACTGATCCGAAAAATGGATCGCTAAGATTAGATCAGTTTTAATCGGAGGGATACAATTTCATCCGAAAAATGGGTTTATCTAATTATATAAACCCATTTTTCGGATGAAATTGTATCCGTCCGATTAAAACTGATCTAATCTTAGCGATCCATTTTTCGGATCAGTACTGATCTTTCAAATTTCGGATCAGTACTGATCCGAGTAAGATCTTTCAAATCTCGGAAAAGACGTGATATATAAAAATATATCTAAACATTTTTACTCGGGAAATGAATACAACACAAACGATGGTGAATACGGGTTATTAAACACAAAGAGGAGTAATTCCGATATTTAATTTGTTCAAAAGTTTAATTTAAATGGCTAATTTTAATCTGACACACATTAAGTGTGTGGCAATCGAAAGAGTGCTGATGATGGAAGGGTGGCATCTTCCGAAAGCTTTCGACATCTCCACTTAGCCTGTGCTGTCACTTGATTTTTTTTTCAGATTTTCTCATTTTACAACAATTATTATTTCTCAGAAATAATTAATATGGACTCAAACCGAACTAAATAAAAAATTCAGCTATGAAAAATATAAACTTAAAAGAAGGAAACATGGCGAAGGAGTTAAATCATTATCAATTTTCTTTGAATTTAGTTAATGCTCCCATTTTTTAGTTAATTTTTTTTTAGTGTACCCTTGTACGTTTGTACATTGTACAATGGATGATAACACCCTTTATACAAAAAAAGAATTTAAACCGGGGCAAAAAATAAAAAAAAAAATAATGTGAAGAAAAACTCAAAGTAACACTACGAATTAGCGTTTTAGCAATGAATTACATAAAATGTCTTAAGTATGAAATCTTAGAAGAAGGAATGTGGAAAAGAAAAACTTGAGTGGACAAAAAGATGTCGCTGATAACAACAAAATGTGTCGCCAACAATTGCAAAAGTGAAAGAAAAAAAAAAACCGAATCATTTTAAAAATGAACATTGGAAAGGGTTTATTTTTTTTTTGTCAAAATATATGCAATGTCAAAAGACAATGAATAAAAGAATACGAAAAGCTCCCTTAAAAAAAGTCGTTGGGTTTTCTACGGCTGTTGTTGTCAAAATAAGCCCCTCGAGACTAATCTAGTGGTAATTTGAAGTGATTACATTGCCGACTGGTCAAAATAACACTACACTATGCTAAGCTTCTACCATCAAACAAAAAAAAACTTAAATGAAAATAGCCTGAACATAACCTCAAACTAAAAAAAAATAATTTATGAAAAAAGTGAATAATGTTTGTTCTCCAACAGGACATATTTTTTATGTTTAGTTTTAAACTTGAACACTCATTATTCAAAAATTTGTGATGAAAACAAAATAACCGAAACCATGAGATGGATGTTTGTATTTTTATTTATTTATGGTTTTGAATTTTTCTCTAATAAATGAATTACTTCCTTAGAGAATTGTCACCACATAGTTTTTTGTTTGGTCATTCTTGTTTTCTTTTTTTTTCTTTTGGAGTATGATATACAAGGATGAATGACGAAAATAAATGTTTATATTTTATGGTTACATATTATCATCAACCCATTAACGAAACGAAGGCGTTTAGAAAATGTTATTATATTTAGAAGAGGCATATTTGCTATTTTGCTTATGTAACTAATGTTGGGAATCGGCGGAAGACGAAAAAAGTTGGAAGGGGAGACCACTTCCCCCTTGCGATAAATGTTGACAAATTGATTTATTATGATTTTTGCATTTAAATAATACAATTTTATCATTATCAAAATTAGTTTTTTATCCACGCCCACAAGAGGGGGCGAGCAGTTTGAGTCACATATACAGGGTGATTCAGTCACGACACGCCGAATTTTACGGCTGTAGGCAAAATCGCCCAAAGAAAAATGGCACAAAAACGAAAACGAAAATTCGCCCAAAAATTTTTCATACAAATTTGGGTCATATTTCATATGAAAAATTACCCAACATTTTTGGGCAAATTTTCATAGTTTTTGGGCAAAATTTCGGAATTAAAAATTGGGTGATTTTTCATTACGAAAAATTACCCAAAAATTATATATGAAAAATTGCCCAATTTTATTTTGGTTTTATTTTTTTTTTTTTAAATCTTTAAATGTCAAAACTGAAATATGTATATCATGTCACAATAAATTAGTATATTATTATTTTTAGAAACAGTAAATGCATACACAGAAAATAATATCGAATATTTTATTTTAATTAAAATTTTAATTGTTTTAAATTTAATATTAATTAAACTTTTAATTAATATAATTAATTGTTTAATTAAATTTTTAACTTTATTTTAATTAATATTTTAATTGTTTTCAAATTTAATATTAATTAAGTATTTAATTTATATAATTAAATGTTTAATTAAATTTCTAGCTTTACTTATTTTTTTTTTTTGTTTTGTTTTCCGTGTGAGTGCGAGTGTGTGTTTTTCTCTTGCATTGTATTACATACAAAAAAAATACATAAGCATAAAAAGTTTGTTGAAAGATTTTTTTATTTTTCACATAGGTTTTTGAATTCTCATTTTGTTTATAGTTTTATGTGTATGTATATGAAAGGTTTATAATCAACTTCATAAAATAATCTCACTGACTATCTGGGCTATTCATAATGAGTAAATTAAATCTAATGTAGGTTTATTTGACTGATATTGCATGAATATTTGTCAAATAAACCTATTTTAAGAACACTTTAAGTATTATGAATAAAGGCCTATGTCTTTACGGCATAAATAAAATTGGTAAAGTTTGAAGAAATATTTTTTTTTAAACTATTTTATTCAAAAAGAATGTTTTTACAAATTATTTTTTTTTTAATATAATATTTTTAATTAATTTTTTTAATTTATACAATTAAAATTTTAACTATTTTTTTTTTTAAATTTTAATTAAATTTTTTAATTTATAGTATTAAGTTTTTAATTAAATAAATATCCATTTATTTTTAATTAACGACATACAAATATTTTTAATTTATTTGCGCATTTTAGTGATTGGTCCGGATTTAATTAATTTTTTAATTAAATCTACGAATTTTTTAATTAAATATTTTTTTTATTTTTTTCTGTGTATCGTGTTTTTTTTAAATTATATATTTAACTATCCAAGAATAAGCTGAAGCAAACCGTTCCGTTGTTGCTGACATACAAAGGTTCTTGTGGCAATCGAACCCAAATCCCCTGCTCTTACATGCAGATTACCGCGCTATATATTAATCAATCGCATAGCAGTAGAAGATCAAAAGTAATGAATTTAAAAACAGCATGCAACTCTTATTTTAACGAATTAAAAAAAAATTGGAATTAGGCCTGATGAAAGCTCTGCAGGCCTAATTCCAATTTTTTTTAATTCGTTAAAATTTAAGTTTCACACTTACAAGTTTTACATCAATTACTTATGCATTTTACGGGCTGCACCTAGAAAAGTTTTACAGTAACTATTTACGGTTATTCAAAAAGTTTTTAGGTAAAGTTATTTTAAACGTTTAATCGTTTGTTTTTCAAAAAAACTAAATTATTGAAAGATTTATACAGTTGTTAAAACAATAAACTACAAAAATTTACGGAAAAATGTTTTTATCAGTTAAATTATTTTTGACTGATTATTCCGTACAATTTTACAGAAGTACGGTTTTTGTAGTTTGTTATTAAAAAAAAAATATTTTTACTCCACAAAACCAAAAATTATAAACAGTTAAAATAACTGAAATATCATTTGTTTTTACGGAATGTCTAGTCATTTATTAACGTTTAAAAATAACTGAAAAAGTATGTTGTTTCAAGTGAAATATAAGTAGTCCGTTTTTTAAAAGGAAAAACGATTGTTTTAAATGTTTTTTCAGTTGAATTTACTTACAAAATATTTTAAGTGTGTATTCTCAAAACAACTGTCTATAAAAATAAATAATAACCACGTAACCTATGGTCTTATCTTAAGAGTTTTTGTCTTTGTCTTAAAGTTCTTCTGCGTGGCCGGCCTTCGGCCGGGATTAAGGATTACAAACTCCATGCCTTAGACCCACCCTCTCCGCAAAAGAAAGCTTTTCTGTGTAGTATGTGTTTTGGAAAAATGTGTTAGAAAAAATCTTTTTTTATTTTATTTTGGGCCATTTTTCATTTCTTTTTTGGGCTTTTTTTCGTTTATTTTGGGCGAAGTTTCGTATTTTTCTTTTTGGGTAATTTTTCATATTTTTTGGGCGATTTTTCATAAAATTTTTTGGGCGATTTTGCCTACAGCCGAATTTTACCAGCGTATTCCTTGGCTCATTTCATGAAAATATGTCCATTACGACCATCCCCGAAAATGAAAGATTGGTGGTTGGAGGGTAGTAGGGTAAAATTGTAACTACGGAACCACGGGTCCGATGGCAGGTAACTTATGTTTTTTTTTTTCTCTTCGAAGATAGCCCTACCTCTTACCTTTCCAAAATGCCCTAAATGAAGCCAAGAGGTCTTTCTGTTCTAAAGTTATGACCAGGGAAACCAAAAATATGCAGTATCATGTTTTTTCCTGTGCATTTTATTGATAAATGGGTAAGGTATTTATCCGTTTCAGAAGTTTATAAGAAATCTGGCATCGATTTGTTAGAGCATATTTTTGCATATTTTAGCCTTAAGAGCATATTTTTGCATTTTTTAGTTTTAAGAGCATATTTTAGCATAAGAGCATATTTTTAGAGCATATTTTCAATTTTTAGAGCATTTTTCCACTTTTTAGAGCATTTTTTTACATTTTTAGAGCATTTTTTAAAATTTTTAGAGCATTTTTTTCAATTTTTAGAGCATTCTTTTTAGAATTTTTTTATGACACCATTTATTTTAAAATTTTTTATCCAACAAGAATGATTTTTTTCAACAATTTCGGAATTGTGACGATTGATTCCCTTAGGCCTCTTCTTGCTTCATATCGGTATATGAAACCATGTTTTCTTTATATTCAGCAACTTGGTAGAAAATATTAAATATTAACGGTATTTGGAGGGTCTATTCTCTAACAAATTGTAAAAAACATCGCAAAAAAAGGTATATAATTTTTTTTAAGAGCATATTTTTATTGTTTTTAGAGCATATTTTCCGTTTTTAAGGGCATTTTTTAAGCGCATAAAACGTGTTTTTTAGAGCATATTTTTGGTTTCCCTGGTTATGACCATTTCACTGAAATGCAAACAATTTTTTTTGGCTTGGAAGCGAAATAACAGCACACATTCATTTGTTTTTGTAAACTACACAGAAAAAACGAATTGTTATATTGACCCCAGGGTTGTCAGATTATTTTGAGCTCTGTCGCCAAATGCAATGTCAAAAATCGCCAAAAGTCGCCAAAACCATTATTTTCTTAGTTTTTGTACTTTTTTTTTTAGATCATCAAAAAAATTTTTTTTTTTTTAGAAAATGAAATAAAAATAAAAATTACAAATAGCCAAAAGTAGCCAAAAATCGTCAAAAATTTAAAAAAAGTCGCCAAAATATATTTTTTGTTAATTTTTATTAAAAACAAAAAAAAATATAATTTATGAATACATAAAGAGGTCTTTGTTTACTATATACTATTATATATACACTTAAAAAATCTTAAAAAAAAATTTTTGACTAATATTAAAAGGTTGAGACATAAGTAAGAGTAAATGTGGTTATAATATAACATTCACATAGTTACAAACATCAGCACAAACTCATTATACCCTGTACCCAGTGTTGCCATATATTTTTTTGAAAAAACTTTTTATTTCTGAAAAAAAATCTTTTTTTTTGTGAAAAAATCTTTTTTTTACAAAAGTATTGAAAAAATTAAAAATTAATACATTATGTATTTTCATTATGTATTTTCAATTCATTTTTTATATCAAGTGTAAAAAAAATAATAAAAAAACAACCAAGCGTTCATTTGGAGCTCGAAAAGACTCATAAAAGAGTTCTTAGACGTTCAAAAAACATAATCCCTTTTTCTTAGCGCTCTTATAATATCACAATAATAATTTTAATCCAACGATCAGTTTTTATTTAGTTTTTGCAATTTAATTACAAATTATTTTTAATAATTAATTAAACCTAACCGAGAATTGGTTACAATGACCGTCGTCTCGTTGCATCGAAATCGACCAAGGGTTTAGTGGGAATCGAACCCACGACCCCCTGTTTCATAGGCTAGCATGCTACCAACTAACCTACAAGGGCCTTATATGACTCATAAAAGATTCTGAAAAATATATGTTCGTATTCTTTCCTGACTCTTTTATGAATGTTCAAAAAAACATATTTTAAATTTTTTACATATCCAGAATTAAGAGTCAAACATGAATCTTTCAGGAATCCAAACGTCGAGCGTTCTATTAATTTTTTGGAGCCTTCAAAGAGTCATAACTTATTAAGGCTCAGAAAATTGTACACAGTAAGCAAATATCAAACACCGGTGCATGCTCGACAATATATGACGGATTGGATCTGTATGTGGTAAAATCTTTTATTAGTGCAACAATTTAAGAGAAAAATTATTCTATGTTGGCAACTTACAGATTTAAGTGAATATCGTTTGGAATTTTCATATGGCGACCAAGTCAAAGAATGGTCTGATTTTAAATGGATTTAATAAGGTTACCACACAGAAAATAATATCGTAATTTTTTTTTTAATTAAAAATGGATTTGATATTAAATTTAACTTCAATTAAATATTTTAATTGATTCAATTAATGTTTTAATTGAATTCTTAACTTTACTGAAAACAAAAATAAAATAAACAAACGAAACCGGTTTTGTATGCATTAGTGTTAGTAGCCAATGAAAAAATAAAAATGCAAAAAACAAAAAAAAAACATTTGAACTATTGTTTTGTATATTTTGGTGGTAGCAGCCACCAAAAAAAATTTAGTTTCATTGTTTTCTTTAAGGCGAGTGGTCGTTGCGGATAAAGTGTTTTGCTAATGAAATTTGTACAGTTGAAACAAAAAAAATAATATGAGGCATTTGCCTTGTGTTTTGCACATTGAAATATAATACATTTTTTTTTTTGTTTCAACTTTACTAAAGCGACAAAAATGCATGCAATAACAAGATTTAAAAATAAAAATGTAGTTTTAAATAGTTATTGATATTTTAAAATATGTACTACTATAATGTTTCTATGCAAAACTGTTTATATTTAATTAAGAAAAAAAATTCTTAATATAAAACAATAAAATTCTATGTTTATTTATTTTAGTGCATTTTTTGAAGTTTAACTTTTAAAATTAAATTGAGTTTTGGTCTTTTTTCAATTAAACATTTCATGTGAATCAATAAATCTATATTATTGATTTTCAATTTTATATTAATTTTTTTTTAGTTTATTTAATTACAATTTTAATTGGTTTTCCATTTTATTTTCAATTAAAACTTTAATTGATTCAATTAACAATTTAATTAAGTTTTAAAACTATTTTCAAACAAAATGAGTAATTAATATGCGCATTTTCGTGATACGTCCGAAATCAATTAATTTTTTAATTGAATCAACGAATTTCGTAATTGAAATTCATTTTTATTTTTTTCTGTGCAAGCTAAAAACAAAATTGTAATCGAATATGTCACATTTTCATAGAATAAAGACGTATTTAATTGTAACCGTTTACATAGACTGAAGGACGGACACGCTAAGTCAAACCAGATAGTGATTCTGAATCGGTCGGTATACTAAAAGCTTGGTCTACGACCTATATTTCGGGTATTTACAAAAAAAAAAATTATGCTTTTTGTATTTTTTAACTAATTAAGAAAAACTTGAAAAAACTTTATTATTTTCCAAAAAACTTATTTTTTTAGAAAAAATCTTGAAATCTTTTTAGCACCTCAAAAAACTTGCAAAAAAAGGGAAATCTTGATATATGGCAACACTGCCTGTACCACAGTGTGGTGTAGGGTATAACTAACAAACTTCATAAGAAAATATTTTCTGTTTACCGTTAGTTTTTTCAAGCTTTGCAACAGAGTAAAAAAATAGTTTTGACGTTTGTGTGGCATTCATTTTAAAATGATATCAAAAGATTAAAAAGGTTTGCCAGATTTATAAATCTACACTCAAAAATAAAAAAAAAAAACGTTAAACTAAAAAAAAAAATCTCAAAATTTATAAAAAAAAAATCGGATTTTGTTCAAAAATAGCCAACAAAATCGCCAACCATTTCATAAATCGAAAAAAAATCGCCATGTCGCCAAATGAAAAATTAAGACGCCAAACAAGTTAGAAAATCGCCACGTTTGGCGAGAAATCGCCATATCTGACAACCCTGATTGACCCCCATATTTGTGAATACAATTAACTTTTTCACTGAAAGTGCTCCTATACGGAAATTTGTGATATCAACTAACGTTTGTAAATATTGATTGTTGAAAAAAAAATTAAAAAAATTTATAAACGAGTTTGTAATAGTTCTCTAAAATTATTATTTGTACTAACAAACGTACAAAATCTTAAATTTTTTTCAACAAAGAAATTCAACAAACACAATTTGTTGATCTGACAAACATAAAAAATCGTATTTTCTTTTTCAACAAAGAAATTCAGCAAACACAAAAACTATTTGTTGACATGATAAAATAATTTTGAAATTAAATTACTTGACTGAGTTTGTTAAAAACAAAATCGAAGTTTTGTATAATAGACTAACAGGCGGCCGTTCTTATTAAATGTTTGGTTGATATCATATTTGGTTCATTTACAATTGCTGTTTGTGGATTTAAATTTGACGATTTTATTTTCTGTGTAACAAGCTTAAGATTTTATTTTATTAAATTTTTTGGAAATCAAATGGTCATAACTTTGGAACGGTAAGACCTCTGGGCTTCTTTTGCGGCATTTTGGAAAGGTAAGAGGTACGTCTATCTTTTAAGAGAAAAAACATAAGTTACCTGCCATCTGGCTGAGCAAATTGACGTTATGTGCAAATTCTTATGTCTTTTTTTAAATTTTATTTTTAAAAGCTCTGTATCTCGACGATTTCAACTAATTTTTGTTATTGATTCTGAAAGGTCTCCCAATGAACTTTCCAACAAGGCTAAAAACAAAAAAATCGGACACCTGGTTCAGAAGTTATCAATTTTACCCTACTACCCTTCGACCACCAATCTGAAAATTTTCAAACCGCTGCCATTTCGCACACTTGCATTTTTGGGGATGGTCGTAATGGACATATTTTCATGAAAAGAGCCAAGGAATTCGCTGGTAAAATTCTGCGGGTCGTTACTGAACCACCCTGTATAGTTTTAAGAGTATTGCTTTGAACGTCTTCGGACATAAAAATTTTTCATATACTACACACCAGTGTGTGCCGGTTAATAGCTTTCCAGTTCATAAATGGACTAATTGGAACTATATTTCTTAACCCAGCAGAAATTTTGGGCTGTAGGCAAAATCACCCAAAGAAAAATCGCCCAAAAAAGAAAATGAAGTTTCGAATTTTGAATTTTTGTAAAATTCGCCAAAGTCGCAATGAAACAGTCAATAGCAAAATTAAATATAGTTAATATTGGAACAACCTAAAGCAATAGTGTATTAATTTTTTAGAAACAATACAGTTAATCGTTTTTTTTATAAATTATATAACTTAGTAACCAAGAAAAACCTTATGAACAACCTTCCCGTTGTAGAGTAACAGAAAAAGGTTGTGGTGGGAATCGAACCAACAACCCCTGCACTTACTTCCGGATTATCACACTACATACTAATCTACCACAGCCAGTAGAAAACCAAAAGTAAAGAATTGAAAAACAGCTTGGCTTAGGGATGACAAACTCCATGCCTTAAGCCCTGCCCCTCCGCAAAATTGGGGAAAACGTGTTGTGAGAAACATCTTTTATATTTATTTTATTTTTGGATCATTTTTCATTTCTTTTTTATCATTATTTTTCTTTTTGGTAATATTCAATATTTTTTGGTCTATTTTGCATTTGGGCGAATTTGCTGAACATACAGGTTTAAGAAGTGCACACAAATCACGTGAATTCACGCATGATTCCTTTAAGCGATGTCACAGCTTAGATCACTAGTTGGTAGCACTGAAAAAACACTTTTAATGGGCAGGGAAATCATGTTTCTTTTCGGCCCTAACTGAAGCATTCTTTCGCACCACTCTTTTTATCAACAAAGAATTTTATATTTCCAGCAGAAATTTTGCAGGACTGCAAATGGCACTCCTTGAAGCATTTATTCAACTATAACAAATTAAATCAAATCAAATCAAATAAAATAAACCTTAAACATGGTAACGACAAAGTAATGCATTGCCATGTAATGCATAGCCTAAAAAATTCAAAAATATTCATTATTTTTCCCATACCGCTTACCATATGCTTTAATTTTTTGTACACTCAAAAAAAAAAGACTTAACTTAAACTTTGGAAAAATTTTCTTCAAAATAGTTTACAAATTTTCCCACAATTTAGTTAAATTTAACTAAAAGTTCGGAAATTTTCTTAAGTGTTAGGAAAAAATTTAAGTTCATGTACTGTTAAATAGTTTATTTTCCTTAAATGGAATTCCCAAATACATGGAAGAAATTCTTACCGCCAAAGAAATTTTCCCTAAATATATGACAAAAATCTTTATTTTTAAGACATATTCCTCTTCTTTAGTTTTAGGATGTAATTTTCTACCAGTTAGTTCATTTTCTTAGATTTGAGAAAGTTTTTTTTCAACTATTTTAGTAAAATTTTAATAACTCGGGCAAATTTTTTTTTTTTCAAAAACTTAAAATGGCGATAACTAAGCCAGATAGAGCAAAATGGGGGCCATTTTTTGTCGCCCTAGTATCGCCGGTCCTCTTCACATATGTGGACCCCAATGGGTCCTAACTTTGGATTTAAAAAAGTTGGCATTCCTGAAAATTTTAAAATACTCATATCTCGGTAAATAATGCCAACACAACAAAAAGTTCAAAAGCATTTTTGTAGCCCTTAACACGGAGAACAATGCCGCCAAAAAAAGCTCTTCGAGTAATAGTTTTAAAGTTATCTAGTTTTTAAAATTCTCAAGACCCTAGTGGTCCCCTAATTTCACGTATCTCAAAAACTAAGCAAGGTAGAGCGAAACCGACAAACATTTTGGATCAAAAAATATTAAGGAACCCAACTGGATCTGGGCCCATCGGGGTCTGAACCTATCGGTCCAAACCCAATGGGTCCTTCACCCAATCGGGTCCTCAAATGTGTATGAACTAAATTGAAATAAAATTTTTCCCATTTTTTAGTTCAAATTGGCATAATGTTATTTTTTTTTTTCTTTCCCTATTTTAAAGAAAAATATGAACTTAAAAGAAGGAAAACATGGCAATGGAGCTAAATCATTTCAATATTCCTTTAATTTAGTTAGTTTTCCCATTTTTTAGTTAATTTTTTTTCTGAGTGTATGTTTCCTGCATTACGTAAAGCCCATTCATTACTTTGAGTCTCATCTCAAACAAAAATCATCAATCCAGTATGGGGTTAAGTAATGGCAAGACATTTTTCAGGGTCTCTCAAAGAAATGCAACTTAATTTTATGCCAGCTGACGTTTCCAACTGGGTGTTTACACAGACTCTTAAAACAAAACTACTCGCTGATTTCCTTTTTTCTTATCAATGTCCAGTTAAAAATACAAATCATTGATGGATTTATTGTCTCTTAAGGGAATTGTACTGAAGGATATTTTTTTTTACAAAATACCAAAAACTGAATAGAAACTGCAAGAACACAAAAAACACATTATACATATATCATGAACAATGAGTTTGAGGTTATGTTTTTCTTTGCAAAAACAGGAGGGCAATGGGGGTATCTAATGGGTCAATGTAACATATATAACACATTCGTTTTTCAAAGTATCTCAATGTTGAATAATGTCTATAGAATATATCACAATAAAATCAAAAGGATGCAGAACTAGTTGTTATTACAATGAGGTAAGGGAGAGTAAAAGGACTACATTATATGTGTAAATTTTTGGAAGTTTTTTATACAAAAAAAGTTTATATTATTTGTTTTGTGTAAAAAAAAAATACTTTAATTATTCTCAAAGGTATAATTTTGGTAAAAATACAAAAAAAAATGAAAGGATTAGATTTTATATCTTTCAGAGAAATACTCGAATTATTTTTTACAGATGTTGATTTTTAGCATTTATTTTGAAAATATAAGAACGAGAAGAGAACATAAAATTTAGTAATTCATCACTGGAATAAAACATCACCTTAACTTTAAGAAAAACATTAAAATCGATTTGAAAAATGCCTGCGAATTTTGTTCTCTTGTCCAAAACATTAAAACATGATAACGTTTTGCGGAAGATTTGGGTGTACTTGCCAAAGCAAAGTTTTTTTTAGAAAAAATAACCCAAGCAGAAATTGACGACGGTTCTAAAAAAAAAACGTTCTGAAAGCACTGTAACAAAAAAAAACTATTCTCAAAACGCTATTTTCAAACGCTTTGCGAGCGTTTTTGAAAAGTGTTCTGAAAGCTCTATAACAAAAAAAAAGCAATCTCAAAACGTTTTTTTCGAACGCTTTGCGAGCGCATTCGAAAAGCGTTTTTAGAGTTCTTTAGATTTTTTTTTTTTTTTGAAAAAAAATTTCTAAGTTCGGAAATTATTTTTAAATAACAATTTTTTGTCACTTTTTTTTTTGTTTTTTAAGTAAAAAAACTCATCAAAAATGTTTTTAGATTTTTTTTTTTAATTTTTTAAGTTTCGAAAATTTATTTAAAAAATTTTCTAAGTTTCTTGGAGTACAAAAAAAATTTTTTTTTTCGTATTTCACTTTGTATCAAACAAATTATTATAACCGAACTAAAACAGAAATTCTTCACTTTGGGGTTTTAAAGCGCCTTCATGACTTTAAAAAAACGTTCTCAAAGCACTTTTTTACATCGCTTTTAAAACGCTTCAAACCTAGCGTATTTCGATGTTATCATTCGGATCATCTGAAGGCGCTTTGAAGTTGGTATACAGAACGCTCGTACAACCGTCGACAACGCTTTCACAACGCTTTTGCGATTGTATTTTTCTGACTGGGAATGTTTGCTATTCCATGCACAACAAATTAAAATATCAGTCGAGGACCTCATTAAATAACCAAAAGAGCTGTACATTTCGTAAGTGAGTGCAAAAATAAGTGCAAAAAAGTGTTTTTACATTTTGGAGAGTATAAAAGATTCGGCACCAAAAAATATACCACTTTTCACTTGTGTTATGTACATTTGATAAACAAATGGAAAATTTTTATGCGAAAAGCTTATGTTTGGTGAAAAGGTAGTTTTGGTAAAAAAAATATTTTTTTTCACGAAAAACTAAATTATATTTAAAAAAATTTAATGAACCCAAAATTTTTTTTTAGAAAAAAATTTTGATGAAAAAAAGTTTTTGATGAATTTTTTTGATGAAAAGAAAAATTTTTTGATGTAAAAAAAAATTGATGAAAAAAAAATATGACAAAAAAAAAAAAAAATTTTTTTGGTGAAAAAAAAAATGATAATAAAAAATTTGATAAAAAAATTTGATGAAAAAAAATTAATGAAAAAATATCATAAAAAAAAATTTGATGAAAAAAAATTAATGAAAAAAAAAATTGATGAAAAAAAAATTTTTGATAAACAAAAAAAAAAAAAACCAGTAAGAAAATTACAGTCGGTCAAGACCGACCATATAATACCCTACACTAGTGTTTCCTGGAAAATGGGTCCCAAGTTCAAACATGGACCTATTGGATCTATCTTTTGTCAAATCTTTAATAAGTGTAAAAAACACTCGAAAACCTAATTTGAGGGAAATAAGCTTCTATTTGTTTCCAATAAACAGCTTTAACTGAATATCGGTCGAAAATTTTTTATGGGGCCTAAGTCCACAAATGGTCCGATTATAATCATTAGGTTATTAAAGTACAAGTTAAAAACATTTAAATAAAATTTTAATAAAATATTTTCTATTTTCATGAAATTTGAGAGATTTATATGAAAATCGGGAAGGTGGTTTGTATGGGGGCTACAAGAAGAACTGGTCCGATTCCTTTAAAATTCGGAATGGTAATTATTATTAATACAAGACACGTTTACCTGCCAAATTTCGAAAGGATACCTATTATAATACGGTCATTAGAGCCAAATTAAAGCGGACCTTTGTATGGGGGCTAGGTCTAAACATGGACCGTTTTATTGCAATTTCAATAGGCTTCGTCCTTGGGCCAATAGAAGCTCAAGTTTTAAGTTTTAACCAAATCGATTGATAATTGCGACCTGTATCGTGTTTACAACGTTTACATGGACGGACAGACAGACGGACGGACGGATGGACATCGCTAGAATGACTTAAAATGTTATTCTGAGTCGATCGGTATACTTAACAGTGGGTCTAGGACCAATATTTTGCGAAGTTACAAACATCAGCACAAAGTCATTATACCCTGTACCACAGAGTGGTGTAGGGTATAACATAAAAAAAATTTGGTGAAAAAAAAATTTATGAAAAAAAAAGTTTAATGAAAAAAAATTGATGAAAAAAAAAATTGATGGAAAAAAAATTTATGAAAAAAAAAAAAATTTGATGAAACAAAAAAAATTGATAAAAAAAAAAATTATGAAAAAAAAATTATTTTTTTTGTTGAAAAATGTTACTTTATTTTCACCCGCTGGTGAAAAACGGGGTTATTCACCACTAGGTGAATTATTATCCAAGTTACAAACCCAAGTTATTAAAAGTTTTGGTTTTAACAAATGAAAATAGTAATTCTTGTTTTCATTTTCGTTAATTGTTAGCTTATAAAGTCAAACTCAGGTGGCGTCCTGCAACTTTTTTAAAATTAGACACCAGCCTAAAAACATTATCATGTTAAAACTAAAGAAATTGTTGTGATTTAATTGTGTACAGTCTGTCAAACGATTTTAGTCAATAACATGGGGATTCAGGTTTACAGCTAGATTTTTTTGTTTAAAATAAATACAAAATCCCGAGTTGTGCGGATAGTCCGAAATTTTTATTTTCGAAATAATGAATAAAAGAACCATATGAAAAATTTCAATACACCTTGAACGTTTCCATAAATACTATCGTGGTTTTAAAAAAATGGAATTCTGAATGGGTCGCACAGTGGGAAAAATTGCCAGTCTAGCGGGAAATAATTCAAAATATAACTAACAGATTTTAACAAAGTTATAATGCAATTTTAAAGTGGGATAGTGACTGCGTTTTAATCTGTTGAGAACTTAAAGTTTAGTTAACCCATTAGGGAATTACACACTATCAAACGTTGACAATTTATTGGGCTCTCACAGTTAGTTGTTTATAATAGTAAACTTATCATCGCCGTGTATCGGAAGGGGTAAGCCGTTACCTACAAAGTGTTTAATTTCTTTTAAAGGGTGCTATTAGGTATATTATGTATAAATTTCCATACGTTATCTGTTTTGCGAAGACTCCCCCGTAACGAATTACATAAACAACATTTTTTTTTAAATTGTTTAAATTCTTATGGAGCTACAGAAAAAACGCTGTCAGATGCTGCCTAATCTTTAATTATAGATTATTCTACATATAATGAAGTATTACTATTCAAAAAATTCGCTGCGTAGGCTTGCGTAGCGATTTTTTAAAATTATTTTTGTAATTTTGGTCTTTCAATAATTATAATTCTAAACCTAGGCAGCGATGAACGCCACTCACGTATATGTTGAGAATCGCGAAGGATTGTTAGTAATTTGTTTTTAACATAGTAGAGCGTCGAAATCTTGAAAAAAGTTCATGCTGAATTAAAATTATTTTTGATTTTATGATTTTTAAATAACCGATTTAAGTCGCATTCAGTTGGTGAAAAAATTCTTAATAAAAATATTGTTATAAATAATAATAAATTTAATACTATCATTTGAATTAATTAATAAACTCTTTGGTTTTTTAAATTTGTTTGATATGTCATTTCAACGGAGAGAGATATTTGAAGTTTGGCTTAAATGCGACAGTGCTTCTGATCGGAACTCAACAGTTATCAATTATATCTTGTCCAAACATGGAAATAACATCTGCAACGAGAATGATAGCTATAAAAAACTAACTGTTAGTGTGCGAGATTTATGTAGTAAATTCAAATGTAGATGGGCCAGTATTTCTCGCAATTTATATAGTTTTAAAAATCATTACAATATATGGTTGAATGAAAATATAGATTTTCTAGTAGAAGACGAAGAACCAGGACCTTCACAACCTCGAGGGCGTCCTTTAAAGACTTTTTTAGAAACGACAAAAAAATCTAAGAGGAGTCGTGTTTCGGATCTTGTACAAAATAACATCAAGGAATAATTTTTGGTCGCTACGAAAGTACACAGAAAGAAATAAAAAAAAAAAATTGAGTAAATTTTTAATACTATTGAGTAAAAAATTACTCAATTTTCCACCAGTAAACGATTTAATAGTATTGAGTAAATTTTTAATAAAAATTTATTAAATGTTTGCCAAAAAAATTTGAGTAAATTTTTAATTGACACTATTAAGTGCAGGAACAGAACAAGAAGCACCACCTTTTAAAAACAGAACAAGTTTTATTTCACATCGGCGCCGGCCACCGGTTTAATCTGCCAAACCGTATGGAAAAAGTCGTGCCGGGCTTATTCTGTTTCTACTCTAAAAAAAACAAAGTTTAAAAAAATTTCATATTTTTTTACAAAGAAAAAAACATGTTTTTTCAAACTTTACCAAATATATTTTTGTCTTAAAGACATAAATAAATTTTATAAATATGATTACAAACTTTCATGTATATATACAAAAAACTATAAACTAAACGAGAATTAAAAAAACTAAGAAAATTCCAAAAAAAAATTAAAAAAGCTATTAAATTCTTATTAAATTATTTACTCAATTTGTTTTTAAATTTTTGAGTAAATTTTTAATTGCGTCAATTAAAAAATTACTCAAAACTTTTTTAAATTTAAACAAGTGATTACTCAAATTGTTTTTCCCCATATTTTTTTCTGTGTAAGTCTGTACAAATCTGGAAAGAGAGATGCAGCCCAATTATTAGATGAAATTAAAAAAAAACACCAAAAAGGGCTACAAAAATGAAAAAAGACGTATTTTGCCCCTCTGAAGCACCGACATAATACACATCAGAAGAGGCAATGGCACTTTACATTGACAAAAGGTTAACTAAAAATTCGTATATGCTTATGCAATCAGGTGCTAAGACTCCTATTTTAGTTATATGCTGGATGTAGGGTATATGTCCAAATGTTATCAGATTTCACTTACAATATTTTATTACCCCATTTACTTTTCAAAAAGTGTAAAATTCTTATTTTAAACATAATTTTCCACAGCTAACAGGTACAAAAAAAATACTCCTGAGGTAGTCGTATATAACACCTTTTGGGGCACCCTGTATTGAAAAACAGTTTCTTATTATTCATTATACAAAAATCTCATATCCTTAGCTATAAAATCTCCAAGTATTGTTATCGGATCGGACCAATAGTTCAGCAGATATGATTTTTTTCCTGCCAGATTGGTGTTTTTTCCCACTGTGGGTCGTCCCCTCCCAATTTAATTTTAATGAAAAGAAAATACCATAGTTTGTTAAAAAAAAAAACTAAAAACAATGTAAGAGTACGACCCCAACGGCCCTCAATTTTTTTCGAAGTCAATTATAAACCTTAAGGCCTTATCCCTTTTTGAAAATTATTAAGCCACATAACTTTATTTTATTTAAGTTTTACTATAAATTTTGCAACGCATTTCGTGTATAGGGCATTTTTAAGTCTGATTATACCAACTATGCGTTTTCTTATTATTTGCCTATTGGTTCAATTGGACGGTAAACAAAACTAAAAGTTTACATTTCCTTGTATACTGAAAACAATATGATCATGTATCAATGTCAAGTAAAACCTTAAAGATCCCACCTCTTGCAACAGAAAATTGAATACAATTGGTTGGAATAAAAAAAACTACGCTAAAAAGATTGACAGCTGAATACAAAAATCAAGACTTTTAAGGAATGTTTAAGAAAAATTGATGGACAAAACAATAAGTATGCATACAAAAAAAAAAAAATCCAGAAGTATGGTGGAGACTTTGAGTAACTTTTGCTGTTTCTGTAAAAACCAGGCACCATTAACTAGCTAGAATGAAAAAATACGCCTCTTTGTGTGAATAATAAAAAATGAAAATAAAAAAAAAACTTTAAAGACCATAAAAGTTTAAAAAGGAGGAGATAGTTTTACAAACATAAATAGTTATACTTCACTATATTTTTTTATTCGTATTTCAGATACTATTTGTGAAATGCAATTTGATATTTTTGATTTTGATAGGCTTAACTTTGCATTTGTTTACTCAAAATAAAAAAAATATGCAACAAAAAATTTGAGACATGACTTTTGACTAAATCAAACAATTTTTCATAGAAGTTTTACTGAAAGGGGTATTTTAATTAAATTCTTAGTCATTTAGTTCTAGAAAATAACAAAAATCAGCATTTTTTTAGCTAATTTTACAGACATTTTTAGTTATCCTGTTTCCAAGAAATATTCATTTTTTAAGTTTTTTTTTTTGGACAAATAATTTTTGGACAAATAAATAATACATCTGAATTCAGAAGATTTTTCTGCTAAAATCAATAGATTTTTCTGCAAAAATTCAGCAGATTTTTCTGATGTCTTGACAAATTTTCACATATGGATCAAAATGGGTGTATTTTACAAGGTTTTTCTGTTATTTGGAAAGAGGTTTTATTTTAAGTGTAGGTTTCTTTCAATACTTACAGAGGAAAACTTTTACTATCGAAAAATGTGAATCTAAAAAAAAGTTTTAAATCAAAACCCGCATTAATGTTTTTTAATCTATAAAGAAATTTTTCCATCAGAGAAACTGTCCGATTCTTTAACTTCCAGAAAAAATAATTTTTTAAAATATTAAAAAAGTTGCCGATTCTACACTCAAAAAAAAAAAAAATAGTTAAAAAATGGGTAAATTAACTAAATCCAACGAAAATTGATACTGATTTAGCTCCATTGCCATGTATTCCTACTTTTTAGTTCATATTTTTCTTAAAAATAAGGACCAATTTGAACTAGAAAATGGAAAAAAAATTCCCATTTTGTAGTTTAAAAAAACATTTTTGATGAGGACATTTTTCGCAAAAATTAGTTAATTTCATATTTTTCATTGGGTTATTTATAGAATAGCAACCAGGAAAATTTTTCAGAACCGATTCTGACAACACTTGTTCTAGAGCAGGTTCTTCGGTAACCATACACTATTACACTTTAATTATTCAGAACAAGTTAAGTGAAAATTATTGTGAAGCTTCCCGAATAAAAATTTTCTGATATAATCATATATAATTTGATACAATCTTATATGAGTTAATATGCTTCCGTATAAAATTATATAAAATTATATCTATCATTTTGATACGGTTGATCCACTTTATATGGTTAGATATTGCTCCATATATGATTAGATTCGCCCGAGTAAAAAATATTTGATATAACCATATATGCTAATATATAATTATTTATATTTATATATGGTTATGCATGAACTTTGATATAGACATATACGTTTATATATAGCATTGTATTTTTCCTTATTTTTTAATATGATAACATACATATTTATATCTATTTAAGTATATACCGATCTATATGAAATTAGATATGACATTAGGGTTGCCAGACGGCCGGGAATGGCCTGGATTTTCCAGTTGTTTTGGGTCTGGTCCAGTTTCCAGTTAAAATATAATTTATCCAGTTAAAAAAAAATTTCTTTAATTTTAACAATTTTTTTTTATTTAATGTATTGTACATTTTTTTGGACAACTTTTTGAATAAAACTTAAAATCTTTTAAAAGTGTTCTTTCTGCTGCATTTTCCCTACTTTTTTTATTACTTTCTCGAGCATCCCGCAGTCTAGTGTTGGTTTCAGCATGAATGTTTTCCTTGATATCTTCGATTATCTGAGAGTTGTTTGGTGAAAATTTTGCTTTTCAAATAAACCCAAAAAATAAGTCCGGAGCGGTCAAATCTGCAGATGAGGGCCAGTTATTGTCGCCCTTTTTTGACATCGAATGTCTAGGGAATTTTAACTGGCCACCTAGATTTCCTTATTTGACCACTTCGGACTTATTTTTGTGGGGTTACTTGAAAAGAAAAATCTACGCTAACAGTCATTAGAACATTGACGAGCTCAACATCAACATTTCGAGATGATCGAATATGTAGTCATTTTATTGATGTTATATTCGAAAAGTAGTCCAAAATATCTTACTTTTGAAAATCGGTCGATTTGTTTTAAGTTATTAAAAAAAAAAAAATCCAGTTATTTTTTCAAAATCCAGCTAAATTTTTTCCATTTTCCAGTTATTTGACTTCTAGTATCTGGCAACCCTATATGACATATAAGTTCGGAAATTTTTAGATATGGCAGATAAAAAGATATATGATTTTATTTATAATTATATCCCGAAAATTTTTTTCAAAATTTTCTAAGTCCCGGACAATTAAAAAAAATTAAAAAAATTTCAAGTCCTAAAAAATTTTATGAAAATTTTTCAAAGTTCCGGACACAAATTTTTTTTGGCAATTTTTTTGGAGTAAAAAAATCATTGAAAATGTTTTTAGGAAAAAATTTTTTTTTTTGAAAAATTTCGAAAAATTGTTTTTAAATTTTCTAAGCCACAAACATTTTTTAGAATTTTAAATCACTTATAAATGGTTTTAGAAAAAAAATTTACAAATTTTTAATAATTTGCTAAGTCCCGAAAAAATTCCGAAGAATGCAATAAAAACTCTTCTAATTGATAATGTATCCAATCTGATAAAATAATTTCTAATTTCACGTTTAAAGTTCCAAAAAAATTTACCAGATTTCATTTAATTATATAAAAATTTATCTAATTTTAACAGATAAGATATGATTTAATACAATTAGATAGACCCATTTTTGGGATCAAACTGAATCAAATTTGATATTATTTGATCAAAAATAATAGAATTTGATATAATCGTATAATATTCGATCCGCCAATTTTCGGATCAAAATTAATATGGATTTACATAAAAGCATATCTGTTCATATAAAATTAAATATTGCGTCATATAAATTTTTTTTACTCGGGCGTATTTTGGTTTTGCTCATCAAATTGTATAAAAATAGATATTATAAGATCAATTTGACATAATTAGATTTGACCAAATTCAGGATCAAATTGTATCAAATTTTATATTTTTTGATCTAAAGTAATACAATTAGATATTATTTAATACAACCATTTTACGGATCAAATTAGATCTATTTAGTAAAATTAGCATAATATTTTTACTAGGGTTGTTCTCTGCAATCAAAGTTTTATAACATTTTGGTTCTCAGGAATTAAAAAAAAAAAATTATGTGTCAAAAAATTTAAAAAATAAAAATCAATTTATTTTTGTTAACCAAAAAAAAAAAAACACGAATTTCTATTAAAATAGCAGATTATAACCGTGAAAATTGTTGAAACAAAGGTGAGTTAATTAAATTTTCATTGTCTGGGTCGGGTCAAATACTAATAATATTATGTTTTTTTATTTTTCTTTGCAGAAAATCCATGTTTGGTATGTCATTATTGTAAGGCCCAAAATGCAACTTTGGAGGCGAAAAAGGATAAATGTGTGTTAAAAAAATGTAAATATTCCGTGTTATATATAATTGTCTTTATCTTTGTTTAATAAATTAATGCAATTCAAAATATTTCTTTAATTCTCCAAATTTTACTTCTAGAACCGATTCCGAGGAACAAAAATATGTTATAATTTTTCTTGCAAACACCTGTTGCTTTTGGGACAATTCCTTTGTAAAAAGAATCGGTGTAGCACAAGAATTAGAACAGGTTCTAGGGAAGTATAAGTTGTTCCACAATCGGTTCTTTGCAACCGAAAATTTTGCTGGGCATGTGAACACACGTAGAATTCTCATTATGTACATTTTTATTGTAAATATATAAAAAATCTTTGTTTTTTAGAGTCAAGTAATAAATTTCATTAGTCTGTAAAGTTAAATTACAACAAAGACTTTGTCTTTGTCGTTTGTTCCCAGACTATGGGAAAAAAGTTTCAATGATAAATTTTAAATAATATTCTAATCTATAGAAAATTTTCGTGTCAACACAACCAGGTTAATTTATTATGGGTACCAGGACACAACGGAATACGGGGAAATGAAAAGGCAGACGAACTCGCGAAACTTGGAGCTGATGGTGTAGTACCACCGCTCCAACACTTAAAAAAAAGACGGGATTCCATAAATGTTGCAGTAGCGAACAGGAAGTGGGGACAACTAACAACATGCTAAATCAGCAGAACTGTATGGCCAACTTATGACCAAGGGAAAACTGAATACCTTTTATCACTTACGAGAAGGGAATGTCGAGCTCTGACGGGAATAATAACTGGTCACTGTCTCATCGGCATTCATGCTAAGAATATTAGACTCATCCCGGACGCCAGTTGTAACAGATGCGGCTCACCAGGAGTGGATGAAACGATAGAACACATACTTTGTCACTGTCCAGCGGTGGCAAGAAGTCGCCGATCGATTACTGGTCAGATAAGCTTTAATACTTTGGAGGATATAACGCGAATGGATCTTAGAATATTAAATAGATTCGCAATGACTTTGAACGTGTTTAACTTGCGCCGCTAGCGAAAAAAAAAAAAAAAGTTTTGTGGTATCGCTATGGACCAAAAGGTCTATGCGAGGTGTAAATCGTACACCGCCACCCTAACCTAACCTTGTACTCTTGCCCAAACATTAAATCATGATAATGTCTTGCCGAAGATTTGGGTGTACTTGCCAAAGCAAATTTTTTTTTTCCGTCCGATTTGGTAAATCAGTGCAAAATTAAGTGCAAAAGAGTGTTTTTACATTTTGAAGAGAATAAAAGATTCGCCACCGAAGAATTTATCACTGTTACTTGTTTTATGTACATTTGATAAACAAATGGAACATTTTTATATGAAAAGTTTAGACATCTTCAAAAAGTAGTTTTGCTAAAAAAGGGGAAAAAAATTTTTGGTGAAAAAATTTTGAAGAAAAAAAGTTTTTGATGAAGAAAAAAAAAATTTTTTATTAAAAAAAAATGTATGAAAACAAATTTTATTTTGAGAATAAAAAATTTTGATGAAAAAAAAATTGAATGAAAAAAAAAATATGAAAAAAAAAAAATTTTATTGGAAAAAAAAAAAAAAAATTTATTGGAAATAAAAAATTTATAGAAAAAAATGTTTAATGACTAAAAAAATTGAAAAAAAAAAAATTTATAAAAAAAGTTTTTGATGAAAAAAAATTATTAAAAAAAGAATTGATTAAAAAACAAATTTGATAAAAAAAATAAAAAATTTGATGACAAAAAAAAAAATTCTTGATGACAAAAAAAAAATTGCTGACAAAAAAAAAATTGGTAAAAACAAAATTTGATAAAAAAAAATTTATGAAAAAAAAAAATTTGATGAAAAAAAAAAACTAGTTATGCTACTTTTTATTCACCAGCTGGTAAAAAACGGGTTTATTCACCCCGATGTGAATTGTTATCCAAGTTACAAACCCAAGTTACTAAAATTTTTGATTTTAAGAAAATGAAAATAGTTATTCTTCTTTTCTTTTTCGTTAATTGTTAGCTTATATAGTCAAACTGAGGTGGCGTCCTGCAACTTTTTTTAAAATTAGACACCATCCTAAAAACATTATCATGTTAACATGCCAAAGCCAAGGCCTTTATTGTGATTAAAATATTATTTTCTTAAGTCTTGCAAAAATGACCAACATAAATAAATTTACAACAGAAAAATAATTTTCTTTAAAATTATGCTATGAGAAAATCATGGTTTTAATTAGTAAAGAAAGTAATGACCTCGAGCCAGAATAGAACCCCTCAAAATACATATATTATTTTAAAGGTCGAATAAAACAATTTTTATTTTTTAAATGAAAATTAATCAGAATTTGAACATAATGGTTGGCACGCCATAGTGATGAATAACCCTAATATGGTATTATTACACTCACAACAACAAATAATATATATAATATAATAATAATATAATAATAATAATTTGATCCAATGATCAGTTTTTATTTATTTTTCCAATTTAATTACACATCATTTTTAATAATTTAAACCTAAACGAGAACTGGTAACAATGACCGTCGTCTCGTTGTAGCGAAATCGACCAAGGGTTTTTGTGGGAATCGAACCCACGACCCCCTGTTTCATAGGCTAGCACGCTACCAACTAACCTACAGGGGCCCCCACACAACAACAAATAACATATTGTTGTAGTCCAATGGACTATTATATGTGAAACAGTTTTAAATATTTTTGTTGGTTATTGACAATCGTTGCCTTACTAGTACAGTACAATTTCTTCGTCTTTCTAATTCCCATTGTGGATAGAGTCGAATATGTATTAATATTTTAGTTTGTGCGCAAACGATTTATCATTAGACTCGTTTGCTACTTTGTAGTAAATCGTGGTTTTAATTAGTAAAGAAAATAATAAAAATTGCACATGTAATAAATCCTTTTAAGGGCATCGTCAGTAAAGGTCTGCTACTCAAAAAAGCTTCATTTTGCTGAAAGGGTTGGTTTGTAGGCATGGAGTTTGTAATCCCCACGCCGAAGGCTGGCTACACATAAAAACTTGTGACACAAAAAGTTTCAAGAAAAAATTGTTTATATAATTTTTAGGATTATGCCCAACAAGTTTCGGTCATATTCCCGTTTTTTGCGAAGACTATGGATTTAATGCAGGCGTACAGACAAGGTCATACCGTCCAAATTGAAAAATCATTACACCCAACAAAATGTGTATTAGTTGTTGTTGGCAAATATTTTGAAAATTTTTTAACGGTATGACCATTTTTTGGGTATTTCAAAATTTTCTTTACAATAATTTATATTATGAAAAATGTCATATAACTTAATGAACAAAATGTTGAATTTAAAAAATGTCATAACAAAAAAAAAAAATAATAATAATAATACTCACAAATTCTGTTCTAATTTTTAAAATTAATAAAAAATATTTTTTATTCGACCTTTAAAATTAAATTTTGAGAAAGATTATTCTAGCTCAAGGTCATATTTCTTTTACTAACGAGGATATTGTCAAAGTAACAATTTTCAAGAAACTTTTTATAAAGTTAAATTGATAAGTTTGGTAATTTTGCAAGACTTACTCGACACATGTTTCGGAATTCGTCAAATTCCATTGCCAATAGTATTTAGCAAATTGACAATCTTTAGTGGCAAAACATAAAGAATGTCATCGAAATGATTAGTAAAAGAAATATGCCCTTGAGCTAGAATAATCTTTCTCAAAATATTTGTCCATTATTTTATTTCTGTGCAGGTTGGTAAATCTAGTGTTAAAAATACTGTTTTCTACCTATATGTTGAACTTTGTTTCTATTTTGGACAGATTTCATTAGACACTTTGTCTAGCATTTACCAAACAATAGAAGAAAAAAAAATACTTTTTTCAAAATTACCCATAAATTTGTTTTAAATTGTTTAATTGTTATTTTCTGATTTTTTGTTTATTTTGAATACAAAACTTGAATGAAATGTTTATGCCGCACTACCCACTGTGTATGACAACAAATTTACGATTTGTTCATGACTTCAGATTCAGGCCACATGGATCAACTGTGTGTGTGTTTACGGGATTGCAACTCATCTCATCACTAAGAAAACATACTTCATCAAGAAAAATAAACAACCAAACTGATGACTCGTAATGTAACAAGATACTGAAGGATTGATCACATTCTGGTGTGCCACGTACATTATTAGGGAGGAAAATATTTTCATTACTAGAATTTACTCTTAAAATCGATGGTCAGAATGAAAAATTCTATCAGATGCATTAAAGATTTCTGGTGGTTTGGTTTAAGTATAATTTTGATACTTGCGCCAAAAAAAAACAGATGAAAAAACTTTGAAAACAAATGAGTAATTAATTAAAACCCGCTTCAGTTATTCTGGCCATATTCTCTACCCATCGTGTCAAAGTCACCAAAAATCAAAATGTTTTTATATTTCTATAAATAATTTTTTAAGTATTCTCGGCATTAAAAAAACCCACAAAATAGGTAAAAACAAATGCTTTTAAATTTAAATTTACCAACAATGTAAAAAAAATACAAATTAAAAGAATAATAACACTGTGCTACAGTGAAAAAATACTTCTGATGTGACATAGTATAGGTTGTTTTTCTTGTCGAGTAGATCACAAAAATGCCCATTAAACTTGCCAGACACCCTCAAATTTTAGAGTTATTGTCAAAAAACGTTTTTTTGGGACTTTTCTCACTAAACCTTGTGTAATTCAGAAAATTTTCAACCGATTTTAGATTTTTAAACTGTTTTGGATAGAAAAAGGATAGGGCTTTCCATGTGTGTGAATTGGTCAATACGTAAAAGAAAGATATCTATTGATTTTTTATATAAAATCATTTTTTTTTTGTTATTTTTTGAAAATTTTTCGAGTTTATCGATTTTTTTCTGCTATAGTTCGTTTAACAACCATTATATTTATGAGCGTTTTTTTAAAGATAATTTAATTCTAAATACGATAAGCTTTATCCTAAAAAAATCGGATTATAATTGACAAAGTTGTGATAATTTTTCTAAAAAAGAAAATTAAGATTTTGCAGAAAATCGCCGTTCAGATAACCCAGGCAAAAAAAATAAATTTATCATAAATGGTCATGTACAATATTTTTAAAGGTTTTTGGCGCGCTGAATCCGAATCTGGCCTTTAAATTGCTCTATCTCGTCAGGTTTTTGAGATATTTAACATAAATTGATATATCAAAAACTTAATAAGATAGCGCAATTTCAAGGTCAAATTCGAATTCAGGACATCAAAAACCTTTAAAATAATGATATGCGACCTCTCAGTATGTTCGTTAATTTTTTTATTTTTTTTGTCTGGGCAATTTCATACAAAATCTTAATTTTCTTTTTTAGAAAAATTATCATAACTCTGTCAATTGTTATCCGATTTTTTTGGCATAAATCTCATCGTATTCACAATTAAATTTTCTTTAGGAGAACGTTTTTTAATATAAATGTTGTTGAACAAACTATAGCAGAAAAAAATCGATATTGTTGAAAAAATCAATACATATCTTTCTTATATGTATAGACCAATTCACACACATGAAAAGCCCTATCCTTCTTCTATCCAAAACAGTTGAAAAATTTAAAATCGGTTGAAAAACGTTTAAGTTACACGTGGTTTAGTGAGAAAAGTCCAAAAAAAACGTTTTTTGACAATAACTTTAAAATTTGAGGGTGTCTGGCAAGTTTGATGGGCATTTTTGTGATCTTTTCGACGAGACCTACAACCTTAACTACATCATTTTAAAAGTATATTCCATTTTGTGTTTTTTGTAGCACAGTGTAATTTATTTTTACTTACAGAAAAAAAATTAATGACTTTAAATACTTATGAAAGTATTTCTTTTGTACGATGTTATTTCTGAAACAACGTACAGAAGTAGTCATTAATCAAAATTGTTTATTAAAAATATGTTTTTTCTTTAAAAAAAAGAAACAGCTATGTGGACAACTTTTTAAACAAACTACAAACAGTTAACAACACACATTTTAAGTGTAAGTTATAAGAGGTCCCGTTTTTAAATATTCCGTAGCAATGAAAAGGAACTAATTTCGGCAGTATTGCACTATTTCCTAAAACAGCTGTATGGTCTCTCTACAATTACATTAATATTCATATAGTTGAATGATCTCAATGCATCACATCACAAATTGAATTATTCTTTGCAAAAGTTTTCATATTAAGAAAATCTAAGTTACATCATGTAACTATATGCAACTTTGGAAACTTTCTTCCAACCACAAAAAATTAATTTTCACCCTAATTTTCATACATTTCGTTATTATAGCAATTGTTGCCCCTGATTGTTTTTATTATTTTAGCCGATCATAAAAGTCTCCTTTCTAGTTTTATAAACAGGCACAAATTATTTAGAATTCCTGACAAATTACACGTATTTTGAGCAAATCGTTCATCTCTGTCCCGTCATAATGTATTTCAAACAATTTCAAAATTTTGCTTTTCAACACTGCAATATGTCTATTTGATTTGTTTGAATGGTCTGGTCTGATTTAGCATTTTTCATTATTTTATTTTTGCTATTTTCATCCATGTGTCAGTTACTGCGTCAATCTTTCTGCCAAATGTATGTTAAAAAATCGCACATAAATTGATACATTTTAGGTTTGGTATGCGAATTCGAAAGATTTACTCTTAAAATTGAACGTACAGTCGGTTTTTTTGAGACGATATAGGGTAGAGAGGAGCAGATTCGCCAGCATGAACTTCCTTATAATGTCCTTATGATATCCTTAATCATATTGAGTCCAAATGAAATTGCCTATATCTCGAGAAGGCGATTTGGTACAACTTTTCTCATGACAGATGTGTGTTTAGGAGGCCAAAATACTTTAGAAAATTTACTTTAGAAGTCTGTGCAAAAAAAAAAATTGATTTTTATAGACTAGTGTTATTTGACTAACAAGGAAAGTCTCCCTGGTGTCACCTTCTGATCTTCATGAAATTTGGATATATTCTTCAGAACGAAAATTACTAATTTTTAGGGGGGGGTCAATTTGTATGAGTTTTTTACGATTAACGCCTATTTACTCAAAATTAATGTAGGCATATTTGATATCAGATTGAAGGTATTTAAAATACATATTTTGTGATGCTAACAACTTGCCAAAAAAGTTAATATTTTTCGTCTTATTAACTAAAATGTCCTAAAATTTTGGTATATTACTTAATATGATGAAAAGTTGTGCATGTTTGGACACGTTCTTTGCACACGAGGATGGTTTTCCAAAGACCGTTCATTTGGTATGTAACATGACAAGGTTTCTTTGAATAATATAGGAGATAAACCCAAAAAACTGAAAAATTCCGTTTCTTTCCCCTCATTTTAACACCCTAAATATGAATTTGGGCCGCTAAAAAATATATGTCCCTTTATTTTGCCTACTCTACAAAATAAAGCCAATTCCATAAAGATCGGCGTGTGACACTAGGGAGACTCCCTTGTAAGCTATTCCCGAAAAACTGGACAAGGATCGGGGAAAAAATAAGAATTTTCTCCATTCAAATGGATTTAAATCAGAAAGTAAAAGAAAATAATGTTTTTTTAGGAATTTACTAGTGCTTTATAAAAATCCAAATATCATAGATATCGGATAATTAACAATAAATTGGCAAGCAATTAAAGCCTTTGTATGCAAAAGGTATCCTACTTAAGGGACCCCTGGAGGTGACACAATTGGACATGTGGGGTCCAGCGTCCAAAATTAAGCTCGATATTACTTTAGCTATAACCGCTATAAATTTCACTGTAATAATTCTAGTACTTACTGAATGACCGAGTTACTTCCAAAAAATTGATAATAAACCACTGTGATGTTGGAAAGCGACAGATGTTAAAAGATCAGTAAAGCTGAATAGTTTTGGAAAGAGAACCGGCGAAGTATAACACTGTGACACAATTTAAGGATAATTTCTTAGGGCCTCAACCAAACCAAGACAGTTTGAAAGTACTTGTGTGTAGTAGTAAATTTTTCCATTTTTTTTAAAGGTGTTTGAATAAAGTCGAAAAAAATAATGTTAATGTTCTTTTGAGCTTGGAATAGTGTTTGGATGTCTTCAATAGAATTTTATGGGGAGCTTTTTTCTAGAGTACGCTAAACTTCTATCTCCCGTTTTAATGGGTCATTTAAGTACTTTTTTTAAGAAATGGCTCAAAAGTCTACTAAGACTTGCGTTTAAAGGGTTAAAATGTTCTACCAATATGTTCTGCATCAAATTTCACTAGGGGTTACTGAAGGCAGAAAGTTCGACTGGTATAAGGAAAATGCAGAAAAAGAATATATTGTAAAGTGTCATTAATTTTTTTATATTTTTGCCAGCAACCGTATACAATTGTAACAAACAAATATACAAAAAATATATAAAAAATTAATGATACTTTATAATTAACGTTTTTTATGCAGTTTTCTTATACCGGTCGAACTTTCTGCCTTCGGCAACCCCCAGTGAAATTTGATGCTGAAAATAGTCGTAGAACATTTTAACCCTTTAAGCGCACGTCTTAGTAGGCTTTTGAGCCATTTCCTAAAAAGGACTTAAATGACCCATTAAAACGGAAGATAGAAGTTTAGCGTACTCGTGAAAACAGTTCCCCATAAAATTCTATTGAAGACATCCAAACACTATTTCAAGCTCAAAAGAACATTAACATTATTTTTTTGAGCTTTTTCCAACGCCTTTGAAAAAAATCTGAAAAATTCAGTGGCCTATAAAAAAATTTGAGACGTTACAGAGCTAAACCCTTTGTGATTTTTACTACTACACATAAGTACTTTTAAACGATTTTGGTTTGGTTGAGGCCCTAAATGGGCTTATGCACTGTGTAATCATTGCCACAGTCCTGCTATCTTCCTCCTCTGAGAGCAGCGTTTAGAAGACTGCTCTCAAAAAAATACCTTCTCAAATTACTAGATAAAGTCTCGTAATCCCATTTTACCTATATTTGACAGTTTTCCTTGTTTTTAACAAATAATTTTTTATTGAAATTTAATTTTTTTTTTTGTAATTTTACAGTTTTTCTTGTAATTTTACAAATTTCCAAGGTTTTTTACAAAAAAAGAAAATATCTAGTCAATTTAAGAGAATTTCTTGTAAGTTTTATTTCGCCAAAAAAACTGTTAAATTTACAATTTTATTGGTAAAAATCTTTTAAAATTACAAAAAAGCTCGTAATTTTTACTACGAATTCTCGTAAAATAGGAGGTAGCAAAAAATATAGTTAAGTCATGAAAGTTATCGCGTCAAAAAATTGTAAATTTTAATTTTTTTTTTGTAAAAAGCTTGTAAAATTACAAAATTATTGGTAAAAAGCATGCCAAATAACAATGAATTCTTGTCAAATAGGGTAGGTAGCAAAAAAAAAGTTTCAAAATTTTCTTGTAATTTTACAAGTCTTTTTTTGAGTGAACATTTTTTGTGATTTGGAAATAATCTCAGAACTCGGAACAATGAGGCTTCTGACACTCGCCTTGAAACCGTAGCGGATCCTATTTGGCATCATGTCGGAATGAGGCTACACTGAAAAAAAAGACATAACTAAATTTAAGGAAAAAATGTCTTTGAAAATTTATCATGAATTTTCCTAAAATTAAGTTAAATTTAACTTAAAAATGAGAAATTTTCTTAACTGTGAGGAAAAAATTTTAGTTCATTTACTTATAATTAGTTCATAGCAATGTTGGCAATCGATACCTTTTCAATACCGTTATCCGTTTCAAAACCCTTTAAATTGAATACCGGTACCAATACCAATACCGAAACTTAGTTTTGGTATCGGATACCGGTATCCAAAAACCTTTTCCTTCGATACCGGTACGTACCGGTATTGAAACGGTTTTTCCTAAAAGACATGTTTTTTTACAAAAAAAAATACTAGAAAATTTGTAATTTTTTTGGTTTTTGTAAATGAAAAATCGTACTCCAAATGCCTCCCCGAAGTCCCATAAAAATCAAAAAAAATCTTTTGGCACCCACATCGTGGATTAAGTAAAAATTTCCAAAAAAAAATCATACTTCAACCGCTATGCGGGAGCAGAAGAAAACTATTGATTTTCACGAAATTTTTTTTGAAATCATTTAGACTCTCAATAGAAACTTTCCGAAACCCTAAGTATAGTTAAGTTTTTTGGGGATTTTTATTTAATCCGCGATGTGGGTGCCCAAGGATTTTTTTTGATATTTACCGCTATGCGGGAGCAGAAGAAAACTATTGATTTTCACGAAATTTTTTTTGAAATCATTTAGACTCTCAATAGAAACTTTCCGAAACCCTAAGTATAGTTAAGTTTTTTGGGGATTTTTATTTAATCCGCGATGTGGGTGCCCAAGGATTTTTTTTGATATTTATAGGACTTCGTGGTTCAAAAATTATTACAAAACCGTGAATTTCAAATTTCACCTTAAGTCCACATATTGAAAAACCCGTTAAACCAGCTTTAAAAACATGGAAGAGTCATAGAAAAATATTTAACAAAGTATTTTTGTCACTCAAAAATATTTTTACAATTAAGCAAAAAAAAACTTACACTCGAAAAAAATTTTACATTTAAAAAAAAATTTTTGTAATTTTTTTTTTCAAAAATGACTAAAAAAAGTTTTTTACTTAAAATAAAATATTTCTAATCAAAATTGTTAATTTTTTTTTTTAAGTTGGAAAGCTAACTATCACTTTAAAAGGGCACCGTGGATATTCATGGATTCGGCTAACAAGGAGAGTCTCCCTGGTGTCAACCTCCGATCTTCATGACATTTGGATATGTTGTTCAGAACGAAAATTAATTCGACACTTATTTTTTTTAGCGGCCCAAACTCATTTTAGGAGGTTCGATTTTCATGGAGGGAAATTGACCTTTTTCAGTTTTTTACGATTTACGTCTATTTGCTCAAAACTAATATAGGCGTATTTGGTATTAGATTAAACGTAATTAAAATACCTATCTTGTGATGCTAGTAACGTGTAAAAAAAGTAAATATTTTTCGACTTATTAACAAAAATGTCCAGCAGTTTTGTCATTTTACTCAATATGACGAAAAGTTGTGCATGTTTGGACCGTTCTTTGCACATAGAGATAGCTTTTCCAAAGACCTTTCATTTGGTATGTAACATGACTAGGTTTATTTGTATAATATATGAAATAAACGCAAAAAACTGAAAAATTACCGTTTCTTCCCCCTCATTTTCACCCCCTAAATATGAATTTGGGCCACTAAAAAAAATACGTGTCCCTTTATTTTTTATACTCTACAAAATAAAACCAATTCCATAAAGATCGGCGGGTGACACCAGGGAGACCTTCCTTGTAAGTCGAATTTAACTCTTCTACTTTTTACATATTTTTTTTACTTTCTGCAACAAATGAAACCTTTTTATGTCAGAATAACTTCAAAGTCCTGCACTTTGATCAAGGGGATAAGAAAATTACAGTTTTCTCGGTCCGCCCCCTTTTGTAGGTGTGGTCCGGCAACGTCCCTGCAGACCCCCTAAGAAAACGCAATTTTTAGGTGTTTTTTATATTTTTAACATTTTTTTCGATAATACCGGTACGTACCGGTATCGACGTTTCGGTATCGGTAATACCGTAACCGATTCAACTCAAATACCGTAACCGATACCGATACCGAAATAAATAAAAAAACGATACCAATACCGATATCGATACCGTTATTCGTTTCGATTGCCAACCTTGGTTCATAGTTTTCTTTATATGGATTTTTTAAATATTAGGAAAAAAATTATTACTCCCAAAAAAATTTTCCACAAATCTAAGAAACGTATCGTTATTTTTTAGACATATTTCTTAAAAAACAATTTAGTTCAAGTTTAGTTAAAATTTACTAAAAAAAACATCATCTTCTTTGAATTGGGGAAGTGTACTTCTTAGAATTTAGTTAATGACTTCTGAGAATTTAGTAAATAACTTCTTAGAATTTAGTTAAAAACTCAAAATGGCGATATCTCGAAAACTAAGCGAGATAGAGCGAAACGGATGAATGAATAGCCTAGCTCTGCATATCTGTCGGAGTCTCAAGACCCTAATTTTAGATCTAACATTTGAAATTCCCGAGATTTTATGTATACACATACCTCGGTAAATACTGCCAACACGAGAAAACGTCCAACGGCATTTTTGTAGCTCTTGACTCGTAGAACAAGAAATATCCGAAAGCCCTCCGATTAATAGTTTTTGAGTTATCCGGTTTTTAAGATTCTCAAGACCCTATCAGGCCCCGTATTATCGTATCTCAAAAACTAAGCAAGTTAGAGCGAAACGGACACAAGATTTGGTTCAAAATCTATGGGGACCCTTAAAGGACCCAACGGGGTCTCGAGTTAAATGGGGTCCGAACCCATGGGTCCAGGGTCTAGACCCATTCTATTTCTAAAATGTGAAGTATAATTTTTCCCATTTTCTAGTTAAAATTGGCTTAAAATTAAATAACTTTGTTTTCCTTATTTTTGGGAAAATTATGAACTAAAACCAAGAAAAAAAAATCTTTGGAGCCAAATCATTTCCTTTTTTTCTCAAAATTGAGTTAATTTTCCTAGATTTTAGTTCACTTTTTTTTTGAGTGTAACAAATAAGAACCATTACAAACTAATTCAATAACCATAATTATGATAGTAACTGTAAGCAAATAAATATCTCATTTGTTGGCTGATTACTTAAGTGCATATGATTTTTCAATATTTATATTGTTGTTGCTGTGTGCTTATAATGAAAATTCCACCCAACCAATGTCTGACCATTGATTTGTTTTGATCGCAATCATCATCATCACTTTTGTCTACATCATTGTGATTATCACGAACTGAGTGTGAATGGACGCTGTTTGAGTTATGAAAATTTTCTTATAAAAATCTGTGATTAATTATTTGTTTATTTAGATTTTGAAGATTTGAATCAACAATCTCATAGCATTGCAATTAATTGCAGAGAATAAAATTATTTGATGTTTATAATTTCGAAGAATTTTGTGGATACTACTAGGGTTGCCAGATGTTTAATTTTGAGGTTACATGATGCTGCCTTTTAATTTTTTTTTGGCAGCTGATTATTTTTGAGTTTTCGGGGGAATCTTCCCTCTCGCGATTTAAGTATACAATGTACCAAAAGTAGTGGGCAGAAAAAAATGGCGTTCCTAATCCGCATTTGCACCAAGTGAAGGCCGATTCACTTCTTGTGGCATAAAAACTTGTAAAAAACAAGGCATTTTGTGCCAATTTTCAGGGGGCAAGCTCTTCTAGTTAAGACTTCATTGTGTTTTCCATAGACACACGGGCGGTAATCTGAGGGTCTAATACCGTTATTGCGATACGTTTCATACGGAATGCATAAGTTAGTATACCTCCTTACTGTCATAGAATGCTGTAAAAATCAATAATTCATCCATATATTTTATTTAAAGGAAAACAAAGTTCAACAATGATTACCTTTTACTTTTCCAACAAAACCATCCATAACAACTTGTCACTCATATATCACTCAAATATTCAGCGATATTCATGTGTATATAAACAACAATATTAGGTCGTCACAATCTAAATCAACAAACATTGTAAATACCAACAAATACAGACATACTTTCTATTCTATATCTAGTAACGCGTTTAGATGCGCCCTTTATTTTAAAGAGATTCAATGCCACGAATCCCACCAAAGAACACAGAAACAAAATAATTTTCTGACCTAATTTCTTTTAATTTTCTTTTTGTGAAAATTTTTGTGAATTAATTCTCTACAGAATTAATTCGTTCGAAGCTCTGCTTTCAACCTTTGACAACCCCTAATGAAATTTTATAAGAAATATATTTCTAAAATGATATCCCTTTAAATGGACGTTTTATTAGTCTTCTGTGTTTAGTTTTTAAAAAAGGACTAAAGTGCTCCCTTAAAATGACAGTTAGAGGGTTAATATATTCCAACAAAAGAACCACCACACGATTTTAATGAAGATGTCAAACCATATTTTGAAGCTCAGCCTTTGAAAAAAGTTAAAAACTTCAGTGGGCAATAAAAAAGAAATCCGAACTCACTTTGAAAACCCTTTGGTGATTTTACTAGCTAACCATCCCGGTACTTCGTTACTGGTTGTATTAAATACCGGATAATAGAAGGATCAGGATTACTCTACCGATTTCGAAAAAATTCCCCTATGTAGTCTTTGTTTTATTTACACCCTAAGAAAATGAGTTCAGTTTCCTACCATAAGTTGGGTAAATTTCAACAAACTCAAAAAATATGCTACTATTAACTTAGTAAATTTCCAATAATTTTAAGTAAAATTACGCAGTTTGTGTAAATTTACCCAATTTATAGTAGCAAACTGAAATAATTTTAATTAGAGTGTACTACTGGACGTTTAAGTCTTTCATAAAATAATAAACCTGTTTTTTGCAGACCGGATTAAGATTTGGATTAACTTTATTTTGTTAAAAAATGGGTCAAATTAAGTCCAGAATTTTTTTTATAATTTTTTTCTGAAATTATATACAATTAGTAAATATAAACAGAAAAACAAATTAAGCTTTGTCCAAAACGAAAAGAATGAAAAATAAATTTAGTTAAATCCTTGGATTAACTCAAATTTATTTATACCGTTTTATATTTTGGACAACGCAAATTTTTTTTTCCTGTTTATCTTAACTAATTGGATGTAAATTCAGAAAAAAAAATATAAAAAAATCTCTGGACTTGATTTGACCCTTTTTAACTAAATAGAGTTAATCCTAATCTTAATCCGGTTTGCAAAAAACAGGGCTAATATTTCAATGAATAATTTAAACAATCTATCTATATATATAAAAGAGTAATGTGACTGACTGACTGACTGAATGACTGACTGACTGATTGGCAATAATCATCGCCCAGCCCAAACCGCTGAAGCTAGAGACTTGAAATTTGGAATGTAGGTTCAGTTCCCGACAAAACCACCCACTAAGAAGGGATTTTTGGAAATTCCGATTCTAAGGGGGGCAAAAGGGGGAAAATAGGGCTCTTTGGGGGATTTTGTATCTTTTGAACTAATAGTCCTAGAACCTTCAAATTTAAACTCTAGGATCCTCTCGCGGAAATAAAATTTCGAAAAAAATATTTTTGGAAAATTCCGCCTCCAAGGGGGGAAAAAGGGGAAAATAGGGCAAATTGGTACATTTTTTATATTCTAAACAAATGGTCCCAGAAACTTGAAATTTGAAGTCTAGGACCCTCTCGCGGAAATAACATTTTGGAAAAAGTAATATTTTGAAAATTCCGTTTCTAAGGTGGGGGGAGGGGGAAAATAGGGCAAGTTGGTACATTTTGTATCTTCTGAACTAATGGTCCTACAATCTTGAAATTTTGAATATAGGATACTCTCACTGCAATAAGATTTAAAAAAAAAGTACTTTTTTAAAAATTCCGGTTTTAAGGGGGACAAAAAGGGGGAAAATAGGGCAATTTGGTGAATTTTGAACTAATGGTCCTAGAAACTAGATATTTGGACTATAGTATCCTCTCGGGGAAAAAACATTTTTTTACTAAAATTTTTTCACTCAAAATTTTTTTTCACTCAAAATTTTTTTTCACTCAAAATTTTTTTTTTTTAAATTTAGTTTTTTTACAAATTTTTTTTTCACTCAAAATTTTTTTTACTGAAAATTTTTTTTTTACTCAAAATTTTTTTTTTTTTACTCAAATTTTTTTTTTACGAATTTTTTTTTTTACGATTTTTTTTTCACTCAAAATTTTATTTCACTCAAAATTTTTTTTTCACTCAAAAATTTTTTATTATGACTATAGTATCCTCTCGGGGAAAAAACATTTTTTTACTAAAATTTTTTCACTCAAAATTTTTTTTTTTACAATTTTTTTTTTAAATTTTTTTTTTTTAAATTTTTTTTTTTTACAAATTTTTTTTCACTCAAAATTTTGTTACTCAAATTTTTTTCACTCAAAATTTTTTTTACTCAAAATTTTTTTTCACTCAATTTTTTTTTTTTACAAATTTTTTTTCACTCAAAATTTTTTTTTTTACAATTTTTTTTTACTCAAAATTTTTTTTTTAATCAAAATTTTTTTTTCGCTCAATTTTTTTTTACTAAAAATTTTTTCACTCAATTGTATTTTATTCTTCAGTTTTTTTTACTCAATTTTTTTTACTTAAATTTTTTACTTAGAAATTTTTTTTACTCAAAATTTTTTTCGATCAATTTTTTGACTCAAATTTTTTACTCAATTTTTTTTTTCTCATTTATTTTTTTATTTTTGGGAATTTATTGATTTAATCACTTAAATTTAGGGGAAAATTTGAGTATTTTGAACATTTCAATCTTCCGAAATAATAACCCAGTAACCTAAAATTTTGGACTATAAGATCCTCTCGCGGAAGTAATATTCTAAAGAAATTATTTAAAAAAAAATAAGAAGGGGAAATGGGGGAAAAAGGGCAATTTGGTACATGTTCTATCTTTTGACCTAATGGTCCTAGAAACTTAAAGTTTGGACTATAAGATCCTCTAACGGAAAAACATTCTGAAACAATTTTTTTTTTTTTAATTCTGATTCTAGGGGGTTGAAAGGGGGAAAGTAGGATAATTTGGTACATTTTGTATCTTCTGAACTAATGGTCTAGAAACTTAAAAATTTGGACTATATGATCCTCTCGCGGAAATTATGTTCTGAAGAAATTATTTTTTGAAAATTTTTCATTCAAATTTGAGGGGGAAATAGGACGATTTTGAACATTTTCTATATTGTGAACTAATGGTCCCAGAAACCTAATATTTGGACTATAGGATCCTCTCGCAGAAATAATATTCTGAAGAAAGTACTTCTAAGAAGGAGAAAAGGGGGAAAATTGGGCAATTTGGTACATTTTCTTTTTTCTGACCTAATGGTCCTAGAAACTTAAAGTTTGGACTATAAGATCCTCTCGCGGAAAAAACATTCCGAAACAAAGTTTTTTTTTTAATTCCGCTTCTAGGGTGGTAAAAAGGGGGATAATAGGACAATTTGGTACACTTTGTATGTTCTGAACTAATTTTCCCAGAAACTTAAAAATTTTTACTATGGGATCCTTCGCGGAAATAACATTGTGAAGAAAGTTCTATTTTGAAAATTTCGCTTCTAAGGGGGAAAAAGGGGGAAAGTAGGGTAATTTTGTGTCTGCTGAACTAATGGTCGTAGATCCTTGAAATTTGGACTGTACGATCCTCTAGCCGAAATAACTTGCTGAAAGAAGTACTTTTTGAAAATTCCGGTTTGTATCTGCTGAACAAATAGGACTGCACGATCCTCTCGCGTGGACTGCACGATCCTCTCGCGGAAATAACATTCTGAAAAAAGTACTTTTTTGAAAATTCCGCTTTAAAGGGGAAGGTAAAATATGGTCCTAGATACTTGAAATTTGGAGTGAACGATCCTCTCGCGGAAATAACATTCTAAAGGAAGTACTTTTTCAAAATTCTGGGGGAAAATGGGGAAAGTAGGGCAATTTTGAATCTGCTGAACTAATGGTCCTTAATACTTGAAATTTGAACTGTACGATCCTTTCGCGAAAATAACATTTTTAAAGAAGAACTTTTTCAAAAATTCCGCTTCTACGGGGAAAAAGGGAGAAAGTAGGGCAATTTTGTATCTGCTGAACTAATGGTCCTAGATACTTGAAATTTGAACTGTACAATCCTCTCGCGGAAATAATATTCTCAAGCAAGTACCTTTGAAAATTCCGGGGGAAAAAGGGGGTGAGTGGGGTAATTTTGAATCTGCTGAACTCATGGTCCTAGATACTTGAAATTTCAACTGTACGATCCTCTCGCGGAAATAACATTGTTAAGGAAAAACTTTTTTAAAACTTCCGCTTCTACGGCAAAAAATGGGGAAAGTAGGGCAATTTTGTATCTGCTGAACTAATGGTCCTATATACTTAAAATTTGAACTGTACAATCCTATTCCGACAATAACATTCTAAAAGAAGTACTTTTTTGGAAATTCGTTTTTAAAGGGGGAAAAATGGGGAAAGAAGGGCAATTTCGTATCTGCTAAACGAATGGTCCCAGAAACTTGAAATTTTAACTCTATGATCCTCTCGCGGAAAAAAAACATTTTGTAAAAAGTAATATTTTGAAAAATCCTTTTATAAGGGTGGGGTTGGGGGGAAGAAGGGGTTTAATAGGGCAATTTTGTATCTTCTGAATAAACTTTAAATTTTGAATCTGGATGCTCTCGCGGAAATTATTTTTTGAAAAATATACTTTTTTGAGAATTTTGGTTTTAAGGAGGCCCAAAAGGGGAATAGAGCAATTTGCTAAACTTTAAACTAATGGTCTTACAAACATGACATTTGGAATATGGGATCATATCGCGTTAATAACATTCTGAAAGAAATATTTTTTTGAAAATTTCGCTTTTAGGGGGAAGAAAGGGGGAAAGTAGTGCAATTTTGTATATGCTAAAGTAATGGTCCTAGATACTTGAAAATTGGACTGTACGATCCTCCCGCGGAAATAACATTCGGAAAGGAATACTTTTTCAAAAATTCCTTTTTTAAGGGGGAAAAGAGGGGAAAATAGAGCAATTTTGAATCTGCTTAACTAATGGTCCTAGATACTTGAAAATTGGACTGCACGATCCTCTCGCGGAAATAAAATTCGACTGGAGGACTTTTTGGAAAATTCCGCCTCTAAGAGGGAAAAGGGGGAAAGTAGGCAATTTTCTATCTGCTGAACTAATGGTCCAGGAGTCTTGAAATATGGACTGTACGATCTTTTCGCTAAAATAACATTCTGAAAGAAGTACTTTTTTAAATACTCCGATTTTTAGAGGGAAAAAGGGGAAAAGTAGGGCAATTTTGTATCTGCTGAAATAATGGTCCTATATACTTGAAATTTGGACTGTACTATCCTCTCGTGGAAATAACATTCTCAAGGAAGTACTTTTTTGAAAACTCTACTTTTAAGGGGGAAAAAGGGGAAGGTATGCCCATTTTGTGTCTGCTGAACTAATGGTCCTCGATACTTAAAATTTACCTGTACGATCCTCTCGCGGATATAACATTCTAAAAGAAGTACTTTTTTTTTTAAATTCTGCTTCTACGGGGGGAAAAGGGAGAAAGTATGGCAAATTTTAATCCGCTGAACTAATAGTTCTACATACTTGAAGTTTGGACTGTACGATCCTCTCGCGGAAATAACATTCTAGAAGAAGTACTTTTTCGAAAGTTCTCCTTCTAAAGGGGGAAAAGGTGGAAAGTATGACAAGTCTGTATCTGCTGAACTAATGATCCTAGATACTTGAAATTTGAACTGTACGATCCTCTTGCGGAAATAACATTCTAAAATAAGTAATTTTTGTGGAAAGTTCCATTTCTAAGGGGGAAAAGGCGGAAAGTAGGGAAATTTTTGTATCTGCTGAACTAATGGTCCTAGATACTTGAAATTTAGACTGCACGATCCTCTCTCTTGGAATTAACATTCTGAAAGAAGTACTCTTTTTGAAACTTCCGATTTCAAGGGGGAAAACGGGGACGGTAGGGCAATTTTGTATCTGCTGAACTAATGCTTTTAGATACTTGAAATTTGGCTGAACGATCCTCTCGCGGAAATAACATTCTTAAGAAAGTACTTTTCAAAATTATGGGGGAAAAAGGGGGAAAGAAGGGCAGTTTTGAATCTGCTGAACTAATGGTCCTAGATTCTTGAAATTTGAACTGAACGATCCTTACGCGAAAATAACATCCTTTTTTAAAAATTCCATTTCTAAGGGAAAAAAGGGGGAAAGTAGGGCCTTTTGGGGGATTTTGTATCTTTTGAACTAATAGTTTTAGAAACTTGAAATATGGACTCTATAATCCTCTCGCGAAAAAAAAAACTGAAAAAATATTTGTTTGAAAATTCCGCCCCAAGGTGGGGAAAATAGAGCAAATTGGTACATTTTTTATCTTATGGACAAATGGTCCCAGAAACTTGAAATTTGGACTCTAGGATCCTCTCGCGGAATTAACATGCGGAAAACAAAATTTTTTTAAAATTCCGCCTCCAAGGGGGGGAAATAGGGAAAATCGGTAAATTTTTTAACTTCTGAACAAATGGTCCCAGAAACGTGAAGTTTGGTCCTTAGGATCCTCTTGCGGAAACAACATTCCGAAAAAAATATTGTTTGGAAAATTCCTCCTCCACGGTGGGAAAGGGGGGGGGGGGGAATAGGGAAAATCGGTACATTATTTATCTTTTAAACAAATGGTTACAGAAACTTGAAATTTGAACTCTAGGATCATCTCGCAAAAAAACATCTTGAAAAAAGTAGAAGGGGGAAAATAGGGCAATTTTGTATCTTCTGAACTAAAACTTTAAGTTTTGATCCTCTCGCGGAAATAATTTTTTGAAAAATACACTTTTTGAAAATTTTGGTTTTAAGGAGGGCCAAGAGGGGAAAATAGGGCAATTTGGTAAATTTTAAACTACTGGTCTTAAAAACATGACATTTCGCGGAAATAACATATTGAAAGAACTACTTTTTTGGAAATTACTTTCTAAAGGGGGAAAGAAGGGCAATTTTGTATCTGCTGAACTAATGGTCCTAGATATTGAAGTTTGGACTGTACGATCCTCTCGCGGAAATAACATTCTGGTAGAAGTACTTTTTTGGAAAAATCTGCTTCTATGGGGGAAAAAGAGGGAAAGTAGGGCAAATTTGAAATTTGAATCGTCTTGCGGAAACAACATTCTAATGGAAGTATTTTTTTGAAATTTCGCTTCTACAGGGAAAAAGGTGGAAATTAGGGCAATTTTGTATCTGCTGAACTAACGGTCCTAGATACTTGAAATTTGGAGTGTGCGATCCTCTCGCGGAAAAAACATTCTGAAAGTAGTACTTTTTTGAAAATTTTGTTTTATAGGTGGAAAAGGGGGAAAGTAGGGCAATTTTGTATCTGCTGAACTAATGATCCTAGATACTTGAATTTTGAACTGTTTTGTATCTGCTGAACTAATGGTCCTAGATACTTGAAGATTGGACTGTATGATCCTCTCGCGGAAATAACATTCTGGAAGAAGCACTCTTTTAGAAAATTCTGCTTCTAAGGGGGAAAATGGGGAAAGTAGTGCAATTTTGTATCTGCCGAATTAATGGACTGTACGATCCTTTCGCGGAAATAACATTCTAAAATAAGTACTTTTATGAAAATTCTGTTTCTAATGGGGAAAAAGGGAGAAAGTAGAGATACTTTAAATTGGTACTTTACGATCCACTCGCGGAAATTACATTCTGGGAAAATAAATTTTTTAATTTTCGCTTCATTTGGTACATATTGTTCCTTATGCACTAATGTTCCTTGAAACTTAAAGTTTGAACTATGAGATCGTTTCGCCAAAATAAAATTTTTTGCTACTTTAAATCTACTCAAAATATAATATTTGAAAGGTCGGAACTAACAATTTTTATGTTTAATTAAAAATTAATAAGAATTTGAAGTAATAAAGTTGTTTTTTTTTTGTACAGCTTACCGGTAACGAAGTACCGGGCGAGTTAGCTAGTAATACATATTTGAATAACTTCGTTGGTACGTTATCATGTTCGTTCCGGTGAAAAAGATATTGACAATTTTCGAGCCTTTATATCGGGATTTTGGATTTTGAGTGAATAAATATTTCATTGAAAAAAGAAATTGAAAATAAGTTTGAGTTCAAAAACATATAGAGAGAAAAAATATGGAGTAAAAATAGTTAAATACAATAAATTTGAGTAAAAAATATCATTCAATATTGTTCCCTGCTCTATTGAATTTCGTTCCCAGTTTTAATCCATTTCATTTCCAATTCCATCTCCTTTCGTTCCATGTAAGTTTCTTTTAAAAAGTATTAAAAAAACAATTTTTTACACCTTTAGAAATGGAATTTTTTAAAATTACTTTAGCAGACTGTTTTTTTTTCTCATCGAAGTACCCTTCATTCCAAAACTCAAGCTTCTTAAGTCATTATTATAGGAACAAAAAAAAAGTACCAATAGTACACTTTCTTACCTCCGTTAGAAACAGAATTTCCGAAAAGTATGTACCTCTTCCAGAATTTTTTTTCTTCGCCGAAGGATCCTACATTCCATATTTCAATTTTCTATGATCATTGTTTCAGCAAATATTAAAAGTACAAAAAGGATTTTACGTTCCTTATTTTAAGTTTCTCAAACCATTATGTCAGTAAATATCAAAAGTACCGAAAATACACATTTTAAGCTAGTTTACCCCACTAAGAAGCGTAATTTCCATAACGTATTTTGCACCGAATGTTTTTTTTTACCGAATTCTCTTACACAGAAAAAAATATTTAATGAAAAAAAAACAATTAAATATTTGCTCAGCTTAAAATTTGACATTCAATTAAATTTTACTTGAATCAATTAACCATTTGGTTAATTGCTCCTATGCTCCTTGTAGGAGTTTAAAGGAACAGATATATATATATAAATTAACCATTTGTCAAATCTGAAAAATTCACAGTATGACATTTAAAAAACAAAATAAATTATCATGTAGGCTTTGATTACACAGGCACACAAAAAAAATGAAGTGCCCAGACCCAGAGGGTAGACCCAGTTATTTCTAGGTTTTTGGGGTCGCTGAATCCGAATATGACCATAAAAAATCATTTCAATTGCCAGTTTTTCCCCTATCGCCCCCATTAACCCCCGGAGGATTGAATTTTAATTCTCATGCAAACATAAAATTAATGTGTACTTCTATGTTTTTTTGACAGCTAAGCCCTAAAATGACAACAAAAAAATTACGTGACCCTTCCCTCAACTCCTAGCACACCCCTACACCCCCTGAAAGGGGATGAATTTTGAGTGTTCATAAAAAATCAAGATGTATATGGTTTTCTATGTTTTTTGTACCGCTAAAACCGAATATGACTACAAAAAATTTATAATACCCCTCCCTCACTCCCTAGTACCCATTACTACGCCCTATAGGGGTTTTAGTTCTGAAATTTACCTTCATAATTATTTTAGTCTACACCTTAAGTTTTATTGAAAATTTTAAAATTAAATCCCCTATAGGGCATGGTAATGGGTGCTAGAGAGTAAAGGAGGGGTATAATAAATTTTTTGAAGTCATATTCGGTCTTAGCGGCCCAAAAAACATAGAAATCCATATACATCTTGATTTTTATGAACACTCAAAATTCATCCCCTTTGAGGGGGTTGTAGGGGTTGAGGGAAGGGTCACATAATTTTTTTGTTGTCATTTTGGGGTTTAGCTGCCATAAAAACATAAAAGTACACATTAATTTTATGTTTGTATGTGAATTAAAATTCTATCCTCCGGGGGTTATAGGGGGGCGGTAGGGGAAAAACTGGCAATTGAAATTATTTTTTATGGGCATATTCGGATTCAGCGACCCCAAAAACCTAGAAATAACTGGGTCTATCCTCTGGGTCTGGGCACTTTATTTTTTTTGTGTGCCTGTGTTATCAATGCGATGAACGCTGTTGAGTTTTTTGGTTTAGTTTTCGTTAGTCGCCAAACAGAAAAGTACGTGCACGCACACAAGACGAAGAAAAAAAATTATATAAACACAAAAAAAAAATACAATTTAAAAAAATATTGACAAAAAACACTAAAATTGTAAAATATTGATTTGCCATTCACTCAAATCAAGCATAGGTTTAATCAAAAATAACCAAAAAATATTGATTAACCACTCACTCTAATCAAGCATTGGTTTAATAAAAAAAAACAGAAATATACCGATTAATCATTTGCTCAAATCAAGCATTGGTTTAATCAAGGATCAGTCAATGACTGACCTACAATTTTATTGCTTGATCCAACAATTTTCCTCATTAGCTGACTTTTAATTAAAATAATGCTCAACCTGGTGTATTTCGTGCTTGATATAACAACACATTTTTATCTGTGTACATTACAAATTTTAAGATTCTAGGACAATTTTTTCCAAAAATATAAAAAGTTTCTATGATTAATATAATAATAATAATAATATAATAATAATAATAATTTGATCCAATGATCAGTTTTTATTTATTCTTCCAATTTTTATTTACAACTCATTTTAAATTATTTTAACCTAACCGAGAACTGGTAACAATGACCGTCGTCTCGTTGTAGCGAAATCGACCAAGGGTTTTGGTGGGAATCGAACCCACGACCCCCTGTTTCATAGGCTAGCACGCTACCAACTAGCCTACAGGGGCCCCCTGGTTTCTATGATTATTATTTCAGGAAATAAAAAAGTATCAAAAAGTGCACTTTCGGTACTTTTTATAAATGTTACTTTTTATAAAAGTTACTCTTTATAGAAGGTACTTTGTATAAAAGGTACTTTTTATAAAATGTACTTTTTATAAAATGTACTTTTTTTAAAAGGTACTTTTTATAAAAGGTACTTTTTATAAAAGGTACTTTTTATAAAAGGTACTTTTTATAAAAGGTACTTTTTATAAAAGGTACTTTTTATAAAAGGTACTTTTTATAAAAGGTACTTTTTATAAAAGGTACTTTTTATAAAAGGTACTTTTTATAAAAGGTACTTTTTATAAAAGGTACTTTTTATAAAAGGTACTTTTTATAAAAGGTACTTTTTATAAAAGGTACTTTTTATAAGAGGTACTTTTTATAAAAGGTTCTTTTTATAAAAGGTACTTTTTATAAAAGGTACTTTTTATAAAAGGTACTTTTTATAAAAGGTACTTTTTATAAAAGGTACTTTTTATAAAAGGTACTTTTTATAAAAGGTGTTTTTTTATTAAAAGTGCTTTTTATAAAAGGTACTTTTATAAAAGGTACTTTTTATAAAAGTTACTTTTATAAAAGGTACTTTTTATAAAAAGTACTTTTTATAAAAGGTACTTTTTATAAAAGGTACTTTTTATAAAAGTACCTTTTTATAAAAGGTACTTTTTATAAAAGTACCTTTTTATAAAAGGTACTTTTTATAAGGGTACTTTTAATAAAAGGTAATTTAATAAAAGTCACTTTTTTTAAAAGGTACTTTTTATAAAAGGTACTTTTTGATAAAGGTTATTTTACAAAAGGTAGTATTCCACATTCCAAATTTCAGGTGTCTAGGATAATTATATTAGGAAATATAAAAAGTACGAAAAGAAAACTTTTTTACCCTTTTTACGACTCTTAGAAACAGAATTTTCAGAAAGTACTGGTTCCAGAATGTTTTATTTCACTAAAGAATCCTACATTTCAAATATCAAGTGTCTAAGATCATTATTTAGTATATATAAAAAGTACCAAAAGTACGGTTTGGGCTGGGCGATGATGAATCAGTCAATAAGTCAGTCAGTCAATCAGTCACATACTCTTTTATATATGGGGGTTTTCGTATCAACTGACACAACTTTTGAAACCGATGTCTTCCGATCGGGATGAAATTTGCACCAAGGTTAGTCCTATTGGATAGTAGTTCAGACACAATTTTTCAACGACATCGGTCAAGGACTTTCTGAGTTAGAGGGGGTCGAAATTTTACATTTTGGCCAAAGAGGTGTTTATTCTCATCCATGTAACTTCTTACCTATTGTTTTTAGCAAAATGTGTCCCAAATAGTATAGATAGCTATTTCTTCAGTCTTTTGGAAAAAATTATAAAAAATTAAAAAAAAAATTTTTTGATTTTTTTTTTTGACCTTTTCCTCAAATTGGGCCCTTTTTATACCCTCCACTCTAGTGAAAGAGGGTATATATAAGTTTGTCATTCCGTTTGTAACACATCGAAATATTGGTCTAGGACCCCATAAAGTATATATATTCATGATCCTTGATCGATTTTAAGTCGATCTAGCGATGTCCGTCCGTCCGTCCGTCCGTCCGTCCGTCTGTCTGTCTGTCCGTTGAAAACACGCTAACTTTTGAAAGACTTTACGGAGACTCCTGAAGTTTGACATATATGTTCTTCATTTACCGGGTCAGGTTGGTATTGAAATCCAGCGAAATCGGTCCAGTGGTTCAAAAGTTATGAGCAAAATAGTAAATTTCGGGAAGGGTATTTTTCGAATTTACAAGATTAAAACCACTATAACTTTCGAAAGACAATTCTGAGGGGACTGAAGCTTAGCATATATATTTGTTGTTCCCCAAGGCTGTTTGGTTTTGAATTTCAGCAAAATCGGTTCAGTGGTTCAAAAGTTATAAGCAATGCACTGAATTTCAGATTTGTTTCACCTTAAACTGTTGAAAACTCGTTAAACAAGTTTTAATAGCATGGTGAGATACCAGTTTTGTAAAACTTGTTGTTGTTTGTTTTCTTGTCGTGGGGTGCAGTTTAGTTGTTAGACAAGTAAATATTTGTTATTGTTTTGTTATTGTTAGTGTAACTGTATGTAACGGGAAAAAATCAAATAAAGTATGTGTATGATTGAATGTTAATTTGTTTTTGGTTTTTAAAGAAAAGGATGGTAATATAAAAAGAGGAAAATATGTGAAATAGTTTTTTTTTTGTATTACATATATGTAGGTATAAAACAACAAAAATATTTTACAAAGTAATTTGTTACTCAAAGAATTTGTACACTAAAAAAAATTTACACTCAAAAAAAAATTTACACTCAAAAACAAAATGTTACACTCAAAAACAAAAATTTACACATTATTATTTTTTGAATGAAATGGCGGACTCAAAAAAATGTTGACAGTCAAAAAAATTGTACACTCAAAAAAATTTGATTGATTAAAAGAAAGTTTGACTCAAAATAATATACATATTTCTAATAAAAAATTTGTAATGCAATTTTTTTAAATTTTTTTTAGAAAATTACTATCAGATAACATTGTGGAGGGTATTCATAGATTCGACCAAGTCGAATTAAATTTTTCTACTTGTTTTTTTTTTTTTTGATTCTAAAAAAAGCTTATTTTATTTCCTTTAAGACCTATGGGGTCGCTTAGTGGGATGCGAGTGGGATATCTATGAAAATTTTTTTTTTTTAACTTTGGACCACAAAAAACGGTTCTTAAATTTGCACTATTAGGCGTGGGAATGCTAACCAGTTTTCGATTTTCAATTGCGATACCCTCTAATTTTTATAGGTTCGAAAAAGAAAGCATGAGCCAAAAAATGAGGGCGTTGGGGTGGGGTCAAATGGCCCCACATCGGGGTCAAAGTTTGGCGTTAAGTGGTAAAATACCTCAAAAAGCCCCACAACTGCCCTACACACGCCCCTGGAGGGGTGCAATGTGAGACGAACCCCCAATAATTTTCAGCACCCAACATTTTTCATGAACATACCTAACCCCTATGTCCAATTCCTAAGGGGGCTCCCATACAAAATAACATTTTTTTAAATTTGCTCCTACCGCTCTAACTGTCCATAGGGTGCCCCTAGAGAAGTAAAATGTATGACCGACCCCCAATATTTCTTCAACTCCAACATTTTCTCAGAATATACCTACCTTTTATTTTCAACTCTTAAGGGGATCCCCATACATTTTTTTTATTTTTTTATTAGTTTTTAAAGATACATGTTTTTATAATGTATGGGAGCCCCCTAAGGGAGTGGAGATAGGGTGCTATTATGTTCGGACAAAATGTTGGTAACTAAAAATTAATGGGGGTTGGTCGTAATTTTTACCTCTCTAGGAGGCACGGTAGGGGCGGTAGGAGCTGGTTAAATAAAATAAATTTATAAAAAAATAAAAATATGTATGGGGACCACCTTAAGGGTTAAAGATACATTGTAGGTATGTTCGGAAAAAATGTTGGAATTAATAAAATAATTGAGGTCCGTCATACATTTGGCTCCACTAGGGGCACTTTAGGGTAAGTTAGAATGGTAGGAACAATTTTTTTTTAAATGTTTTGTATGGGAGCCCCCTTAGGAATTGGAAATAGGGGTTAGGTATGTTCAAGAAAAATGTTGGGGGCTGAAAATTATTGGGGGTTTGTCTCACATTGCACCCCTTCAGGGGGGTGTCTAGGGCAGTTGTGGCGCTTTTTAAGGATTTTACCACTTAACGCCCAACTTTGACCCCGATGTGGGGCCATATGGCCCCACCCCATCGCCCTAATTTTTTGGCTCATGCTTTCTTTTTCGAACTTATAAAAATTAGAGGGTATCGCGAATGAAAATCGAAAACTGGTTAGCTTTCCCACGCCTAATAGTGCAAATTTAAGAAGCGTTTTTTGTGGTCCAAAGTTAAAAAAAAAAATTTTCATAGATATCCCACTCGCATCCCACTAAGCGACCCCATAGGTCTTAAAGGAAATAAAATAAGCTTTTTTTTGAATCAAAAAAAAAAAAAAAAAAAAGGGCCCAATTTGAGGAAAAAGTCAAAAAAGTTTTTGATTTAAAAAAAAAAAAATCAAAAAATTTTTTTTTTAATTTTTTATAATTTTTTTTCAAAAGACTGAAGAAATAGCTATCTATACTGTTTGGGACACATTTTGCTAAAAACAATAGGTAAGAAGTTACATGGATGATAATAAACACCTCTTTGGCCAAAATGTAAAATTTCGACCCCCTCTAACTCACAGAGTCCTTGACCGATGTCGTTGAAAATTTGTGTCTGAAATACTATCCAATAGGACTAACTTGGGTGCAAATTTCATCCCGATCGGAAGACATCGGTTTCAAAAGTTGTGTCAGTTGACACGAAAACCCCCATATATACACTCAAAATAAATTCTCTGTCCAATCAGCAGAAAAATCTGCTGAAAATACACCCATTTTGAGCCATATGAGAAATTTGCTGATTTTAGCAGATTCGGTTTGCTAATTATATGTCTTGAATATCTAGGTGAAATCAGCAGAGAAATCTGTCGAGACAGCAGAAAAATCTGCATGAAAAAACTAAAGAAAATTTTCTATTTTTTTTTTATAAGTTATACTCTTTTCCAAGAATATTTTCAAAGTTTTTTTTTAAGTTCAAATTCTGAAAAAAAAAACTTATACATTTTTTTTTTCAAAACGGGATAACTAACTACTTTTGTTATATTAAAATCTGCTGTATTTTTTTTTTTTTAATTTTGCTATTTTTTAGTTTTAAAATTGCATAAAATCTGAAAAAAATTAAAAATTTTGTTAAAAAAAAACAGCAGACTATTCAGCAAAACTGCAGACAAATTTTTGTTATTTTCTAAAACTAAATGATAGAGAATTTACTTAAAATATCCATTTCAGCAGAAAATTCAGCTAAATTTTGCTAATTCAAATTGAAAGTCGTTTTACAGATTTTTTGAAAAAGTATTTCTTTTGAGGTTAGATATAAATTAAATATTTAATTAATATTAAATTTACAAACAATTGAAATGTTAATTAAAATAAAGTTAAAAATTTAATTAATATTAAATTTAAAAAACTATTAAAATTTTAATTAAAATAAAATATACGATATTATTTATTTTAAATTTCATGTCTATTAGGCCAGTACTTACTAAATGGGTGAATTATTTGGAAAAAATTAGACATTTCTTCCATTGTGCGGTTAAAATACAAGTTATATTACAAAAAAATAACTTTTTTCTTTTAAGACAATCTAAACACTTTATTAAAAGTTAATATATGCTTGTATCTTCAGGATATAATTTGTAATCATTTGCAGAGCTGAATAAGAAATAAGATTATTTACGTGAGTGATTCATGAGAATGCGTGTGTGGTCGTGATTTAAGGTGGCATCTATCAACACCTTTAAAATAACACGAATGATTTTTTAAATGATTGAATCGATATTCAAAAACAACTGACAACAACAGGTGGTCTTTATTGTATTAAAGGGATTTTTAGCATTTAATACTTTCAATTTTCGTTTTTTTTTTTTTTTGGTATTTAAAATAGTTTTGAACAATTCAATTCACACTTAACTCTGTGTGTGACCCATTGATTTTTTTTTTTAATTTGCTTAAGAATGAATATTGAGAATGTTTAGAATAAATTTTATTTGTTTACACATTTCCATCTTAATTATGTGGATTTAAATTTTTTGGTTAAAAATTCTATTAAAGTGTTGATAGACTTTGGAATGTCTAACTAAAAAAAAAAATTAATTGTAGATAATACAGAAATTAGAATTGCATTAATTCTTTCTTTATTTTGATTAACCCTAGGAGTTGAAGTGTTAATTGTTGTATTCAAAACACTATAAATCTTAAATAGATTGATGGATTTATATGCTATTAATACAGTGGGAATTCTTTTAAATGATTAAGAGAATTAAAAAAAAAAAATAAAAAAAACAGGAAAAACCCAAACAATTGAATTGAACACTTTTAAATAACCAAAACAGGGTGATCCAAAGTTAGGTATATTTTAAAATTTTTATGTAAGATTTGAGTTGGAAAACCCGGTTTCCGTGGCCCTTTATAATTCAGATTAAAGCAGTATACATTGAATTTTAAACATAAGTTAAACAAGTAAGACTGTTAAATTCGACTGTGCCGAATCTTTTATACCCTCCAACATGAAAAAAAAAAATCAGGGGCGTTTTATTTTTTTTGGGGGGTCGGTACTGGTAATCGGGGGGGGGGAAATTTCATCTCGAATATGCGTTTAAAAATTCATTCTTATGTTTTTTTCACTAAAGAAGTAAAAGTTTATCATAATTAAAAATATTTTTTTTATTCCACACATAAAGGGGGGGGGGGCTTACCGAAAAAACTACATTTTCTAATTCTCAGGGTCAAAATGGAGGACATTGAACTTCTTGTAGCATAAAAATGTAGCATTTGTTAAACAGAAACATAAAAAATCATGTAAAAAAATGATACGAACTTAGCCTGCCTAGGAACAAAAGACATATTTGACCCAAATGTCGGGAGTCTAACACTTTTATTTTGGACTGTAACGTGTTAACTACAGATGGACAGACGGACAGACGGACGGACGGACGGATTTTGTTATATCTAGGGATGAGATTTCCATGCAAATGCATGTTTTTTTTCGATAGTCTAAAAACAATATCGACCAATTATCTTTACGAATCAAGAAATTTGTGTTAAAATGGCATTGATTTGTTTTTGAATATTTTGATGAAAATGCATATTCTTGCATATTTTGTTTTTAAGTGCATATTTTGTGCATATTTCAAACTTTTAAGTGCATATTTTTGCATATTTTGGCATAAATTAGCAAATACCCAAATTGAAATTTATTTGTTTCAAAAACTATTTTAAATTTTAAAAATTAATTTTGAAAATAAGAAAAATTATTTTTTTTCTTTCAAATTTTTTTATAGATTGTCTTAATTTCTAAAAAATCTTGCTTATATAAAGTTTTAAATATTAGTATTTAAACCCGGCGTTACTTTTTTGCCTTTTATTTATTTTTTTAGTGCATATTTTCAATTTTGAAGTGCATATTTTAAGCGCATATTTTCGATTTTTTAGTGCATGAAAATCTCATCCCTAGTTGCATCTTGTATATTTTTTTTTTCACACGAATGCGGTTTTTTTGTTTAAATCCCACCTTAACATTTTCCCAAATGCAGTTATATACTAAACATGATATTTTTGTGATATCGGTAATAAATACATATAAATTTGGCAACAAAAATTTAATTTTACACATTTTTTTAATCCCCAAAATAATCTTTTTAAAACTTTCTCGCACAAAATGGCAGAAAACTTAAATTTTGATACATTTTGTAATGCTTCCCAGCAAAACCTAGGTAATGTGTTGTGAAAAGTAATGACTGCCAATTACATTGCTTATAACAACTACTCATTACCCGCTGCATTACTTTAGTCCAAAAAGCAACTAGTGGCTTATATTGTAATATGTAAGTACTTATTTGCAATAATATAAATAATAAGTTATTGAGAATGTAAAAAATAAATACTTATTTGCAAGTTCACTTGGGAAATTAAGTCCAATCAGGAAAAAACAATATTTGTTTTGCCTTTTTAGCTTAAAGTTTCGCGAAAACAAATAATCTAATGATAAATAGTTATTTCAAACTCTGTTTGTAATTATTTATTTTATTCCTTATAAGTAACTACTTATTTTACTCGTTATAGGTAAGTAGTTATTTATCTCCCTACTCGTAAGCTTGTAGGCACTAATTATTTTTGTCTCACGGCCTTTATAGAATAAGTAGTGTTTCATGCAATGAGTAAGTACATACCAATAATTATTACTAATTACTATACTCATTACTAGTAATGCAAAAATTTGCTGGGTTTTACTTGTTATTAATATTGTTTATTGACTCAAGTACCAATTTTTTATAAAGTTGTAAAAAAAAAGAATCATGTAATTTAGACAACTTCTGAATTTGGAATTATTCGATTACTCGATCAATTTTAAAGTTTTAATTGTTTAATCGAGTAAGTCAAAAATGCCAAATGTGACATTTGAAATGTCGATCAATCGTTTAATCGAACAATAAAAAACTCGATTAATAAAACACCTTATATAAAACCACAAATCATATTCCAGCCATTACCCAGTAACACTACTCTGAAAATAAAATCGCCAAATTTAAATCAACAAACATCAATTTTAAATCAACCAAACATGATATCAACCAAACATTTAGAAAAAACGGCCGCCGGTTAGTCCATAATACAAAAATTCGATTTTGTTTTTAACAAACTCATTTAATTTTATTTCAAAATTCTTTTATCATGTCAATAAATAGTGTTTGTGTTTTCTAAATTTCTTTATTGAAAAAATAATTTTATTTGTCAGATCAACAATGTGTTTGTTGAATTTCTTTGTTGAAAAAAATAAGATTTTTACTTTTGTCAGATCAACAAATTATGTTTGTGTTTGTTGAATTTCTTTGTTGAAAACAAAAAAAATACTTTTTTCAACAATCAAAATTGACAAACGTGTGTTTATATTACAAATTTTCGTATAGAAGCACTTTCAGTGAAAAAATTAATTGTATTCACAAATATGGGGGACAATATGACAATTCGTTTTTTTCTGTGTATATCTTTCTACTTTTTAGTCGTATGGCAAAATCCAATGCGTACTTTTTAGTCGTATATGGAAAAATCCAATGCACAAATTTTAAAATTACACTGTGCTACAGTGAAAAAATACTTCTGATGTGACACATTCTAGGTTGTTGGTCTTGTCGAGTAGATCACAAAAATGCTCATTAAACTTGCCAGACAGCCGCAAATTTTAGAGTTATGGTCAAAAAACGTTTTTTGTGTCTTTTCTCACTAAACCTTTTGTAATTCAGAAAATTTTTAACCGAATTTAAATTTTTTAAATGTTTTTGATAGAAAAAGGATGGGCCTTTCCATGTGTGTGAATTGGTCTATACATATAAGAAAGATATTTATTGATTTTTTCTATAAAATCTAATTTTTTTGTTATTTTTTGAAAATTTTTCGAGTTTATCGATTTTTTAAGAAAATTTGATTCTGAATACGATAAGCTCTATCCTTAAGAAATCGGATAACAATTGACAGAGTTGTGATAATTTTTCTAAAAAAGAAAATTAAGATTTTGCAGGAAATCGCCGTTCAGATATCCCAGGCAAAAAAAAATAATTTTATCATAAGAGGTCATGTACAATCTGGCCTTTAAATTGCTCTATCTCGTCAGGGTTTTGAGGTATTTAACATAAATTGATATATCAAAAACATAATAAGATAGCGCAATTTCAAGGTCAAATTGGAATTCAGGAGGTCGAAAACCTTTAAAATAATGATACGCGACCTCTTAGTATGTCCGTTTATTTTTTAATTTTTTTTGCCTGGGTTATCCGAACGGCAATTTCACGCAAAATCTTAATTTTCTTTTTTAGAAAAATTATCACAACTCTGTCAATTGTTATCCGATTTTTTCACCATAAAGCTCATCGTATTCACAATTAAATTTTCTTCAAGATCAGAAAAGAATTGATAAACTCAAAAAATTTTCAAAAAATAACAAAAAATTAGATATTGTTGAAAAAATCAATATATATCTTTTTTATATGTATAGACCAATTCACACACATGAAAATCCCAATCCATCTTCTATCCAAAACAGTTGAAAAATTGAAAATCGATTGAAAAATGTTTAAGAAAAAAGAAAAGAGAAAAGTTCCAAAAAATCGTTTTTTTGACAATAACTTTAAAATTTGAGGGTGTCTGCCAAGTTTGATTGGCATTTTTGTGATCTTTTCGGCGAGACCTGCAACCTTAACTACCTCATTTTAAAAGTATATGTGATTTTGGTTTTTTGTAGCACAGTGTTATCTACACTATTTTTTCTCATTTAAAATCACATATGGCTCTACCTCACTACTTCACTACCTCACTTCTAAACTGATTATGGTTTTATTTCTAATCTAAGGAAGAAACCATTTTGTATTGTATACACATTATAGATCTCTACACAATGCTTGTTTAAAAATAAGGCAGTCTTTCAAGCCGTGGTCTTTGACGGTTCTTCCATTGAACTACTCCGGTTTTACTTATTTTATCAATAGTTGCGAAAGTCGCACTCTGTCGAGCTTACGATGTTACTTGTAATAACAACACCGATTTCGTTTTATGAATAAATCCTGCAGCAAGTATGTTTTTTATTTAAATTAAAGATATATTCCACCTTCTAAATCACCCTGTGTATGGTAAAAAAAAATGCGTAAACATATTTTACATATTGGGTGCATTACTTGTTTTCTTTTCGAATTTTATTTGTGTTCAATATATTTGGCATGACATTAACTTTAAAGTTTACAAATGCTTTCCATACATTGCCAGTGTATGTATGCAAGTTCTCCGTTACCATGTAAAATACTAACTGCAAAACAATGGAAACATAAATCAATGTAATTAACGTAAAAATGCTACTAACAAAAATATTAGCCAAGTTAGGGATGGCAAAATAAAAAACCTTTAAGGTAGAGACCATTAAAATAGAACACGTGTTATTATTATTATTCCTTTCCATTAGATGCATATGATTTGTTTTCACTATTTCATGGAATCCATTCTAATGTTTGCAAATTTTTGAGGTGTTTTTCGTTAGAAGGGATAGAAATTTTAAAAGAAATCATAATTTATTTTAAGAGAAATGTTAAAGGAAATTAACATCAGTGCAATAACACTGTGCAACAAATTTTCGGTCATGGCTTTGAGCCTCAATGGCTTTAAAATGATATGAAAGAAGACCATAAAATAGTCAAAATCACCAAAGGGTATTGCAAAGTCTATGGCAACCCTACGGTCAATGTTTAGACCTGGCCTGCACTCTTTAAATTTGGCTTAAATGACCTTAATAACCGTATTATAAAACTAATCATTTCGAAATTTGGTGATGGTATATTTTCACTATTCCAAATTAAAACGGTATCAAATCCGTTTCATATCAAGTCCAATATTTAGATCGATCCAATGTTTGGACTTGTTACCCATTTTTATTATATCGTGTTTACCAACTGTACTTATCTTATTGTTCTTCTATGTTCGGGGTTGCGAAAAATTTGAAATATTAAAAAGGGATCGCAAGGCAAAAAGTGAGAAGCCCTGACAAAGAGGATGCCAGACCTTTGAGTTTGTAAAATGTTTACAAATTCCTAGATTCAGAATTTTTTTTTCTTTCGGAAATATTTTACTTAAATTCATGTTTCTTACTTTTCTCTATTTATTGATTTCTTTTTCGAATTCGGTTTGGTGGTGATGGAGTTTCCCATCTCACCAGTCTTGCTACTACGCTTGGTAATAAATTCTGGTGTCTTATGGTATATTTATAAATATGTTTCACCTTCGTTTAATGCGTATCAGCCAAGAATGTTTTGAAAATAATTAAAAATTATTATTTATTTGTGGTTAATTTTTCGTATTTAGCTCATCCATAACACTGTTGGATAACAATTCATAAACTATTGTGCGCGCCTAATAATTCATGTCAAAATACGCGTACAATTTAAACTCATAAATACTGATATATGTAGTATGTGAAATGGTTTTTGGATTTGCTTGGAGCATGAGAGATGGAAGTGCTGTGAAAGAATAACACAGATATACCAGATATACTGCTATAAACTTGATACGCTTATGAGTTGTGAGTATATTCCATGGAAATTTCATTTCCTTGCCTGTTGATTGATTTTTTTTTTTTTCAAAAAACACAGATCCCCTTCATCAATTTGTATGGAACAAAATAAATCTGCTGGATGTGTGTGTGTTTTTTATGCCCTGCACTCCAGTAATAGAGGGTATATATATGTTTGTCTTTCCGTTTGTTACTCATTAAAATATTGGTCTGGGACTCCATAAGGTTAATTTCACTATTGATCAGTGATCGATTCTAAGACATTCTAGCGATATCCGTTTGTGTGTCTGTAGAAATGGCGATTACGGCCACAATATTGAACAGATATGATTTTTACTTAAAATATTTACTCCTTGTTGCTCCGAGAAGTTTGGTATTGCATTCAAGCGACATCGGTTCAGAGGTTCAAAAGTTATGAACGAAAATGTAAGGATCCCTCAAAAATCTTGTGACATTCTACATAACCCAAAAATAGAAATTGCTTTAATTCAGCTGCTGGTTGACATGTGTGATCGTAATTGGATACCGAAATGTATTTAAACAAAGTAGAACAAACATATTTTTATTATTTCTTCGCCAAATATTTTATCCATGGAAATTTTTTTTTAACTTTTTTTTCTCAAATTAAGATATTTTTTTTTACCATTTTTACACCCTCCACTCTAGTGATAGAGGGAGTATATAAGTTTGTCATTCCGTTTGTAACTCATCGAAATATCAGTCGGGACCCCACAAAGTTTATATGGGGCATTCCATGTGAAATCGGACACTTTGAAATTTTTTTTTTTAGATTTTCTCAATTTATTTACTGTTTTTAATACCCTTCGAAAACTCCTTCGTGGTAAATTTTTAGATTTTTTTGATGACCCGTTCAAAAGATATCGAATTTTTAAAAATTGGTAGTTTGTTTCTTTACTCAAACTTCTTTTACTCATAACTTCTTTAATAATGGTCCAAATTTAAATTTTTTTTTTCAAAATTTTTTTTTTTTTGCGTACTTTTTAAAATCCCAAAAAATTCTTAAAAGCGCTCTAGTATGCGATTTTTAAGTTTTTAAATTTAAATCTCATTTTTGAAAATGTTTGATCTCTTCGATTTTTTTTGAAATTTTTTTGTGTAAAACTTCTATCGATTCTAAATTTTTTTTGCCCAGGAGGATCTTGGGATAACGATTATTACTATTTTTTTAAAATTTTTTGAAAAAAATTTATTGTAATTTTTCAGTCTTAAAATCATTTCTACTGCTCCAATGGTACGTCATAGAGGGGTCATTTATAAGACCGACCCCCATTAATTTTTATGTCTTAACTTTTTTTTGGAACAAACTAATACCCTATCTCCAATTTCTAAGGGGGCTCCCACACAAAACGAAATTTTCTAAAATTTGCTCCAACCGCTCTAACTGCCCTAATAGTGCCCTTAGAGCAACAAAATGTATGACCAACCCACAATATTTTTTTAGTCCAAACATTTTCTCTGAACACACCTACCCTCTATCTTTAAGTGTTAAGGCGGTCCCCATAATTTTTTTTTTTATTTTTTTGTAAATTTGTTTTATTTCATCAGCTTCTACCGGTCCAATGGTGCGTCCGGGAGAGGTCATTAGTGAGACCGACCCCCATTAATTTTTACCCTACAACATTTTTTTAAAACATACCTACGCCCTAACTCCACTTCTAAGTAGGCTCACAAACAAATAACAGTTGGAGCAAATTTTATAAAAATGTAATTTTGTATAAGAGCCTACTTAGGGAGTTGAGATAGGGCGTACACTCAAAAAATAAACTGGTAAAACGCCTGGTAAAATGCCTTGTAATCCCGTTCTACCAATATTTAACAATTTTCCTTGTTTTTTAACAAAAAATCTAGTACTTTGCACAAACGAGAACTACAGTTTTATTGGTAATTTTACAAGTTTATTTTCGTAATTGTATTCTACCATTTTGAAAGGTTATTTTACAAAAAAAAACTGTAATTTTACAACAAAGTTTTTATTACGAGGATTCTAGTTGAATTACAAAAAAAACTTGCACAAAAAAAATTCAAAAAAATCGAAGAGTACAAACATTTTCAAAAATGAGATTTAAATTTTAAAACTTAAAAATCGCCTACTAGAGCGCTTTTAAGATTTTTTTTGGATTTTTTTTAAAAGTACGTAAAAAAACAAAAATTTTGAAAAAAAAATAATTTGGACCATTATTGAAGAAGTTATAAGTAAAAGAAGTTTGAGTAAAGGAACAAATTACCCATTTTTAAAAATTCGATATCTTTTGAACGGGTCATCAAAAAAATCTGAAAATTTATCTCGAAGGAGTTTTCGAAGGGTACTAAAAACTGTAAACAAATTGGGAAAATCTTAAAATTTTTTTTTTCAAAGTGTCCGATTTGACATGGAATGCCCCATATATAATTGATCAGTGATCGATTTTAAGACATTCCAGCGATGTCCGTCTGTCTTTCTGTTAAAATGGTGATCACGGCCAACATATTACACGGAGGTGACCGAAACGTAACATATTTATTGGAAGTTCTTCTGAGAAGTTTGGTATTGCATTTGAGCTATATCGGTTCAGCGGTTCAAAAGTTATGAATGAAAATGTAAGGACACCTCAAAAATTTTGGTGCATTCAGCATAACCTATATATACAAAATGCTTTAACTCGGCTGCGGGTTGACTACGGTGAACAGAATTGATCACCGAATAGTTTTTAAGCAAGTACGAACATATTTTTTGACAAAAAAAAAAAAATCGCGGATTTTTTTTATCAAAATTTTTTTTTCGCGAAAAATTTTTTTTAAAGTTATTTTCTGTTGAATAAAGTTTTTTGCAATAATCTGTTTTAAATTATGGAGGGTATCAAAAATTGGGCATGGTCGAATTTAACTTTTTTACTTGTTTACCCTGTTGAATAAAGTTTTTTGCAATAATCTGTTTTAAATTATGGAGGGTATCAAAAATTGGGCATGGTCGAATTTAACTTTTTTACTTGTTTACCCTAAAATTGTTTTTCGCAATTTTTTTTTACCAAAAATTCTGATAATTGATCACCGAATAGTTTTTAAACAAGTAGGAACATATTTTTTGACAAAAAAAAAATCGCGGATTTTTTTATTAAATATTTTTTTTGCGAAATTTTTTTTCCAAAAATTTTTTTTTTTTTAAGTAATTTCCTTTTGAATAAAGTTTTTTGCAATAATCTGTTCTAAATTGTGGAGGGTATCAAAAATTCGGCATGGTCGAATTTAACTTTTTTACTTGTTTACCCTAAAATTGTTTTTCGCAATTTTTTTTTACCAAAAATTCGTTTTTTTCGCGGAAATTTTTGTTTTTTACATTTTTTTTTAAATATTTTTCACATAGAGTTTTTTGAAATTTTTTACAGTAGGGTATCCTACAATCGGCAAGGCCGAATTTAAGTTTCTTACTTTTTTTTTTGTATTTGGATTGAGGTCTTGCATGTGTAAGTCAGTCTAGCGAGTAAAGAATTTTAAATTTTTTTTTTTTTTGCAAAAATTATTGTTTTTTCATTTCAATACAGTTTTTTTAATATACGAATACAATACAAATCATATCATGTGCGTATTAATAAAGTGATTTATACAATTTTATGTGGATATTTTTTCTGTTGAGTTTATTTTTATGAAATCTGTAATAAAACAAGATACATTTTGACAGGCTCTACATGCCACAATAACAGCAGCACCAAGTAAATGCAGATGTTTAAACTTCCGTTTTAGAAAATAGCAAAAAACCAAATATCAAAAATAATATATTGTAGAAAATCTGTAAATGTTTGAAATTTACAAATCATCAACATCCGTAACAGATTTAAAAATATTTATTTTAAATAAAGAATTCCATCAATTTATAATTTATGTATATTTTTTTGCTTTCTTATCATTTTAATTTCAATTAATAAAGTTTTTATAATTAATATTGGATTAAGAAAAAAAAAAAATATTTGGGGTAAACAAATATTCAATGCCCTGCTGGGTGTTAAAAGACTGAACAACACGAAACAGATAGGATGCTATTCAAATAAGCCGAAACTAAAATACCATTCACAATTTTCGGTACACATTAAGATTTTCTTGAACTTTAAATTTTTTTAATTTTTCTATCCTTTATAAAAAAAATTATCAAAAAAATTTATTGTGCTACGTCTTTTGTCGTCAATATGACGAAATGCTTTTTAATACCCTCCAACCACAGTATGGGGGTATACTCACTTTGTCATTCCGTTTGTAACGCATCGAAATATCGGTCGGGGACCCGATAAAGTATATATATTACTGATCCATGATCGATTCTAAGACATTCTGTGAATGTCCGTCTGTCTGTAGATGGCACGATACAGTCCAAAATAAAAGAGCTAGGCTCCTGCAATTTGGCATGAATATGTCTTATGGTCCTAGGCAGGTTAAGTTCGTAAATGTGCAAAATCGGCTCAGGGGGAAAAAAGTTCCCCCTTGAAGAACTGAACCAACCTCCGAAAAAATACGCTTTTTATACATATTTTTTTGTATTTTTGTTAAATAAATGAAACATTTGTTATATTTATCGGGATGTGAAGGTGCTCTCAACGTCCCCCACTGAACCCCACTGACCCCCATCACCCCCCCCCCCCCCCAAAACAAACGCCCCTGACAATTTTTTTTATTTTTTTTTACATTTTGGAGGGTATAAAAGATTTGGCACAGCCGAATTTAACACTCTCACTTGTTTTTTATTATATTTGATGAATAGATTTTAAGACAGTTTCATCAATATGATAATAAGTTCGAATAAATCGAAAACTGAGGAAAAAATTCATCAATTTAAAGAAACATTTTTCTGACTTGATAACAAGTTTGATTAATGAGCATATAATGAAACACTTTATTTAAAGTAGCATACGTTCGTGCTTGTATATCAATTTTGTTCACATTCCTATAATTTAGGAAAAAAATCTTTTCCTTTATCCAATATTTTTATACTCATCAGAAATAAAAACAAACAAAATGTTTCCTCCTTTCCTTCTCTCCACATTCAATGATCAATTCATGATATATTTATGCATAAACATTTCCAATCAAACAAAACAGACGAACATACATATTAGAAAACGCAGAGGTTCTAAAGAATTCTTTCGTTATTTAATCTTTTACAATTTAAAATTAATTAAACAATATTAAACCGTTCGACAGCCAATATTAAACATGAACTGGATGATTTACGTCTGAAAGTAGAGATCAAATGGAGTAAAACTGCATTTACAGTTTTTCATTTCGTTATCCTGTGTCCTTTCAAAGGAACTTCAAAGTTTTAAAGGATACATTTTGTAAAATATTTTTGAAATATTTGTACTTGTCCTAGGATGACACTGGTAATGAAAAATGAAAGAAGAGGATCTCCCCTAATTTTCCCATGTTTTTATTTTTCTATATCAGGATAAAAGGATGTGAATTAAGTCATTCAAAAATCAAAATATTTTGTTGAAAATTTTTTATGATATTAAAGGATACATTTTTAAAAGGACGTAACCTACCTCCTATTTCCTGATATAGAAAAATAATAAAAAAGGAAAATTAGGGGAGATCCTCCTCTTTCATTTTGGCATCCTAGGACAAGCACACATATTAACAAGTAGGAAAGTTAAATTCGACTTGGCCGAATCTATGAATACCCTCCACAATATTAACCAAGGTTGAGATTAAACTTATTGTATGTATTTGCATATTTGTTTTGCCAAGTGATTATAATGCGTAATTTTAAGTCTCTATGTACATATTTTTTACTCCTAATAATATGAATAACAACAACAAACAAACATATGGCAATGCATTTTTAGTTATTAGTTAAACACAACTACAGAATAAAAGTATAGATACAAGAAAACAACAACTATAAAATGCAAAATGGCATTGTTTATACTTTAACTCACCTCAATATATTGACAAATAGCCCAGGAAAATAAGAAGAAAAAAAGGGCAATCTGCGGAAAATCGGATAGGTTCTCTAAAAATTTGCACAGACCTTTGTTTTGACAATCTAAATAAGAAAAAAAAAGTCCCAAGTAATCACCTGTGTCCTTGCTGAGATATTGAGGTCAAAGGTCACAAAACCCGGTTTTTTTACAGTTTTTTGCTAATATCTCGCTTGATATGCGTCATACGCTTTAAGAGTCTATTACAAAACTTGTAGAATATAAAATTATCTACAATATGTTTCTTATTACTTTTTTCATATCTCTCACCGTTTCTGAGATATTAAGGCCAAAATTCACAAAAACCAGATTTTTACAGTTTTTTGCTAACAGCTGGCTTGACATGTGTGAGAATATAAAATTATGTACAAAATTCTCATTATAATTTTTTTTCGTATTCCTCACCGTTTTTGAGATATGGGCGAATTTATCTTTAATTTGTGAATATAATTGGGGGACACAAAATAATGACACCAAACATGAAAACTGAAAAGGGAATATCTTTAAAACGAAATCGTGTATTACTAAAAAATAAAAGTGCTACGTAGAAAATTAATCTAGCTTTTATTTGAGTCTGATCTAGAGCAGATTGTGTAATTAATAAAAATGCTACGAAGGTCGAATTGTAAATCAAGTTATTTTAAAATATTTTTTAGATACAGGTAACTTAGTGTAGAGTAATTAAAAAAAGCAACAAAAAATATTTCTTGTGTTATAAAAAAAAGTTGAAGGTCATAAATTAAATGGCCTGAGAAACGGGTGTCTCTTACAACAAAATTCTGGTCTGAAACTTTTTGTTGTTCGGCAAGTTATATGATACCTGAAGATAAACAAAAAGATTATTACTAAAAATACAAAATTTTGAACTTAGAAAAATTCGAGTTTTTTTGGGAAACCTGTATCAAAAAATATTTTAATAAAATTTTATTTTCTAGTTCGACTCTCGTAGCATACACTTAAAATAAAACCTATGCCAAAGCTGCAGAAAAATCTGCCCATTTGGAGCTAAATGAAAAAATCGGTCGAGACAGCAGACAAATCTGCTGATTTCAGCTGAAAATTTCCTGATTTCAGCTCAAAAATTCCTGATTTTAGCAGAGAAATCAGCTCATTTTAGAAGAAAAAATCTGTTGATTTCAGATAACCAATCTAATGATTGGTTGAAAAAAAAGATAGTTGCTAAATATTTGTGTAAAATTAGAAAAATAATCTGCTGATTTCTGTTATTTTCTATACTAAATGACTGAAAACTTAGTAAAAAGATTCATTTCAGCAGAAAAATATGCTTAAAGTTTGAAGCTGAAAGTTGTTTACAGGTTTTTTGACAGAGTTTTTTTCCTGAGTGTATTCATAAATTACACAATCTGCTCTAGATCAGACTCAAATAAAAGCTAGATTAATTATCTAAGTAGCACTTTTTATTTTTTAGTAATACACGATTTCGTTTTAAAGATGTGCCCTTTTAAGTTTTCATGTTTGATGTCATTATTTCGTGCCCCTATTATATTCATAAATTAAAGATAAATTCGCCCATATCTCAAAAACGGTGAGGGATACGAAAAAATTAAAGAGAGAAATTTGTATATAACTTTATTTTCTATAAGTTCTTTCATACACTTTTAAAGCGTAAGACCCATATCAAGCGAGATATTAGCAAAAAACTGTAAAAAATCTGTTTATTGTGAGTTTTGGCCTTAATATCTCAAAAACGGTGAGAGATACGAAAAAAGTGTTAAGAAATATATTGTAGATAATTTTATATTCTACAAGTTTTGTAATAGACTCTTAAAGCGTATGACGCATATTAAGCGATATATTAGCAAAAAACTGTAAAAAACCCGGTTTTTGTGACCATTGACCTCATTATCTCAGCAAGGACACGGTTGATTACTTGGGACTTTTTTCTCCTTATTTAGATTGCCAAAACAAAGATCTGTACAAATTTTCAGAGAACCTATCCGATTTTCCGCAGATGACTCCTTATTTTCCTGGGCTAAAACAAGACAAAAAACTAACTACACTACAATAACAATGATAATGCAAATGCAATTACTTAAAAAAAAAAAACAAAAAGAAAATATAAATTCGACTTGACCGAATTTATGTATGCATACAATGCCCGTTTTAAGTGATAGTAAGTGAAAAAAATGAACAATTTTGATTAGAAATATTTTGTTTTAATAAAATCCCTTTTTTAGTGATTTTTGAAAAAAAAAATTACTAATTTTTTTTTTGAGTGCAAATTTTTTTTAGTGTATTTTTTTTTGTGTAAAAATGTTTTTGAGTGACAAAAATACTTTTTAAAATGTTTTTCTGACTTTCCAATGTTTTTAAGTTTGTTTACCGTTTTTTTTTCACCACGTGGTTTAAGGTGGATCCAATCTGAAATCCACGGTTTTGCTAATCGCCTTTGAACCACTAAACCGATTCGGCTAAAATTCAACACATATCCCAGCAGAAATTTTGCTGAACTAGCAGCAGCTTTTGGAAAGGAATCCCGAGTCAAGTAGCGCTTCCAAACGTGCTGAATTCATGCATGATTCTCTAAGGCGATGTCCCACTTTAGAGCGCTAGTTGGATACACAGAAAAAGCGCTCTTAAGATGCACTGAAATCACGTGTCTTTAGAGCGCTGATTAAAGCATACTTTTATAGCGCTGATTAAGCGCTATAAAGATGCAGTGAATTCATGTATCTTTTCAGAGCTGATTTAAGCAGAATAAAGATTTCATGATTCATTTTCAAGATTCATGTATCTTTAAAGTGCTGATTTAAATTTCTTAAATACAATTGGACATTTTTGTGATATAAATGGAAATTTCTGAAATATAAGTGGAAGTTTCTGAAATAGAAATTTAGGAAATATAATTGGAAAATTTTTGAAATATAATTGTAAATTTTTGAGTTATAAATGAAAATTTCTGAAAAATAATTGGAAATTTTTTAAATATAATTGGAAATTTTATAAATATAATTTAAGTTTCTAAAATATGATTGTAAGTTTTTCGTAATATAATTTGTATTATTTGAAATTAAAGTGGAAATTGTGTAGTCAAAAATTGTTTTTAAAAATACTGAAAAATATTTTAAAATCTGCAAACATTTTTTTGAAATACCCTAGTAAAAATATTATGCTAATTTTACTAAATAGATCTAATTTGATCCGTAAAATGGTTGTATCAAATAATATCTAATTGTATTACTTTAGATCAAAAAATATAAAAATTGATACAATTTGATCCTGAATTTGGTCAAATCTAATTAGATCAAATTGATCTTATAATATATATTTTTATATAATTTGATGAGCAAAACCAAAATACGAATCTAATCATATATGGAGCAATATCTAACCATATAAAGTGGATCAACCGTATCAAAGTGATAGATAAAATTTTATATAAATTTATACGGAAGCATATTAACTGATATAAGATTGTATCAAATTATATATGATTAGACCAGAAAATTTTTACTCGGGTACATATGTATTTGTAAAAATTTTAGCAACATTTTTTTGATTTAAAAAATAATAATAATCTAGATAAATTACAACCCGAGTAAAAAAGAATTGATAAAGTCATATACAATGTTGTATGGCAATATATATTTGTACATGTTTATATATGACACTATATGTTTCTAGATAAAATTATGTATGGAAAAAAACTTTTCAACATTTTTTAATAATGTGCCAGATAAAATTATATATTAATACAAGTGGTAACATATGGGCAATTCCATCATGTCGAACGTGACCGTTGCACACATTAAAGTTGAAAAAAAAGTCAAAATAAAAAGATTTGTTTTCTTGACAAAAGGGGAAACTTATAGCTCTTAACTAGCTCTATAATTGTTGCTCAGGTTGATTTTGAAAATTGTTTCAAGCTTTCGAGATAATAGCAAAAAAGTCAACCATTCGCACGGGACAAAAAACAGAAGTCGTTTTCGCGACTATCAATCAAAATTCTGATTTCAGCGAAACCTGAGGCAATATCACAATGCGACTAATTTTGAAATGTTGGCTTATAATGTCTCTTAAAAGTTGTAAAATTTTACCTCAAAATTATTTCTACTTTTTTTTTAATTTAACTTTAATCACTGTCGCACGGGACATGTCGCACGGGACCGTTTTTTCCATCATCATATTTATGTTTTTTTGTTGTTCTTTTTTAAGAAATTATAAATAAATAAGCTTAGAAAACTTGGCGTATATATTTTTCGTTTCCCTAGTCTGGTTCGTATTGAATTTCAGCCAAATCGGTTCAGTGGTTCAAAAGTTATTAGCAAAACCGAGAATTTCAGATTAGTTTCACCTTAAATTCACGTGTTGAAAACCCGTTAAACATGTTTTTAAAACATTGGTAAGTCACAAAACTATTTTACAACGTATTTTTGTCACTCAAAAATTTTGTCACAAAAACGTACACTCAAAAAAGTTTTACACTCAAAATAAAATTTACACTCAAAAAAAAATTTAGTAAAATTTTTTTTTTGTCAAAAATTACTTAAAAAAATATTTTTACATAACATTAAATATTTTTAATCCAAAATGTTATTTACTTTCACTTAAAAAGGGCATTGTGGAGGGTATTCATAGATTCGCCTAGTCGAATTTAACTTTTTAACTTGTTTAATTTATTGTCTTGTAATTTCATTTCATCTTCCTTAAACTTTTCTCTCCGCCGTTTGCATCTCTCTTTATTTTTTTCGCCGTTTATACTCATCTATATTTAAATAATTTAAAAGAATGTATTAAAATAAGTAAATCATTTATTTAAGAAAAAAATATTTTTTCAAAATTTTAAAATCCACACTTACCATGTCGCACGTGACCAACTTTATATAAGAACCAAGATCACAGATTTTAATATTTTTTAATTATTTTTTTTTTTATTTTAATTGTAATAAAAATCTGTGTTTGTTCTCAATATTTGATGAACTTTCGTCATGTCCACTTGACGCACTAATTACAAATGTTGTTTTTCAATGTCGCACGGGACATCGAAATATGTGATAAAGCATAGCAAAAACTAACCGTTATTTTTTGAATTGTATAGTCTGTTATGCATTTTTTTTTAGCTCTTTGTATCTCCAGAAAGATTTTATAAAAGCAAAAGTCAATATTTAATGCTTCTCTTTAAGAAGTTTTAACAAAACAAAAGGTGCAATAGAAATGCCCCAATGAGAAAAAAATGGCTTTCTCGACTTTACATTCGAATATCTCGAAATGGGGTATGAATAAATGTAAAATTTGTTCACGTTAGTTAAATTTGATTGTTTTCCTATGAAAATATGTTAAAACAAATTCGTTTCAAGAACTTTTGGTTTTTTGGTCTTGGTAGACCTTTCGGTGGAAGTGCCCATATATAAATATATAAGACAAATACAAATATACAAAATTGTCCAAATTTAATACAGCTCCGCATATAAATATATATGGAACCATGTAATATAATATATTATTATATAACAGCAAATGTAATGAAAATTTTCTAAGTTCGTTTTGACATTATTGTATATCATTTTATCCAAAATAAAAAAATCAAAATTTTTGAAATGAAAAAAAAAAAAAAAATAACAAAATCAACTGTTATTAACAGAGATTTAAATTATTTTATTATATATTTGAATTTAAAATTCATTGGTACCTATCATGGTTTCTCTATACATATATTGTCTGTACCATAAATTTGAATCATTACTAAATTTCCGAAATGGTGCAAACATGATCCAATTCAACCTATATTTAGTAGGCTCATGAGCTGTATAACAAAATATCAATTGCAATTTTTACATAGATCCTTCATCCAAAAATTTTCGAATGAGATTAAAATCCCTGTAGTCCCTTCCGTTAAACCAATTTGAGCTCTTTACGAAACTCCTAAGATATTGAATTTTAACATCCAACAAATCAAAAAGATCGCGCAGCTCCCTAGATCTCAGTGAAGCAATTCTCTGACCAGAAAGTTCTGGGCAATGGCAGATAGTGTTCGATAGTTTCAAACTCCTCCTCCGGCAAAAGTCATTTGACGTCACATTTAAACGCACTGCGTGCTTTCCTATAAGACAGTGCCCGGTAATTACAGCAACCACCGTCGAAATCTCTCCTTTTGAAAGCGATATCAGCTCACTTGTGCACTTCTGATTGAGAAAATGCCAAATCTGTAGTGTATTCTCACACGTAGCGGAACAAAACCGTAGATTTGGCTTGCAAGTTTGCAGAGGCATACCATCACATTTGTTGGAACCTGTAAAGTAGTTACCAGTATGTCAAAATCATCGGCTTTGCAATTCCTCAAATGTGCCCTGGGACCCATATGGGTAGTATGTCATATGAGTCGTATGGCTTCAGGGAATTGACCGCAACTTGACTGTCAAAATAGAAGTTGAGTGCGGCTGTAGACAAGACATTGCAACTTAACCAGTCAGCTACTTCCTTTATTGCCAGCATCTCTGCCTGAGAACACTGCAATGCTTTGTCTTCGAGCCAGTCTCAACCCAAGCCAATAGATTCCAAAAGGCTCATAGAGTGAACGCAGTCCACATATTGTAAGATTACCTACACTAAAAACAAACCTCGTGAATAGAATTATTAAAACAAATATTTTCAATCTAGTAACATTTGCTCTTTACAAACAATGCCCCTGCCCTCGTTTATGAACTAGTTCATAATATGCAAAACAAAATTAATAAGTTAATACCAAGAATTATTTCAAACGTTGTTTTTAATTATTTGCTTTTAATTTTCCTATTGTTCAAACGCCTGAACTAAATTCAAAGCCTGTGTTGTGCTTATCGCTAAAGTAAATGTAAACCGCTAAATTGTGTTTTTGTTTGAAATTAAAAAGCGCTGAATTCAACAGAAAAATAATCTTAATGGCAACACTTCTAACAGCTGGAATCAAAACAAAGAAATTAAAAAATATTCCGGATTTTTCACTGTTTGTAAAATAATTTTGTAATTATGTACTTAAATACTTGAGCCATGGAGATAAACAATACTAAAAAACGGGTGAGTTTCTTACCGATTTAATGTTAATAAATTTGTAATATGGTTTATTTTTCCAGAAAACTCTTGCGTATCATATAACGGAATGGAACCAAAGGCAATTACAAAACTAAAATACGGGTAAGTTTCTTATCGACTTGTTTTCTACAAATTTGTGATATTGTTTAATTTATTCTTTATCATTTAACTCGTTTTAGAGCATAATAAAAAAAGTCAATTATGTCCAAGATATTGGCGTTTCCATTACATATTACACAATTCTCAAGGAAGCCTGCTTAAGACACACCACAAAGAGAAACAATTAAAAATAAGCCAGAGGAAATAATAGAAAATCGTTGCTAATCGCAGCAGGATTCGGACAAAGATGAAATCCTGCATTACTAGGATTTGTGTGAAGTCCCGCCACACAAAGCCATATACCAGCACACATAGACTCTAAAGTCCGTTGTGATATTTTAGATAATGCTCCACTAATCCTTAATTTTGGGGTATGTGTACTAAATTTTTCATTCCATGTGTAACACATTGAAATATGGATCTAGAATCCATAAAAGTTATTGATCCATATTATTGATCCTTGATAGATTCTAAAACAATATTGCATATTCGTCTGTGTCTATTTGTGAATAGCACGATACAGTCCAAACCAAAATAGGAGAAAACCTCATCTTACAATAGGTTATTTTGTACTTTTGTTAAACATCATTCATTTGCAAAGTGTCATAACTCAAAAAACGGTCTGACAGCTTACCCCTCGCGATAAATGTTAACAAATTTATTTACTATGATTTTTGCACTAAAGTAATACAATTTTATTATTATTTTACATCTACGCTCACAAAAGGGGTAGGATGAAAAAATTAGTTTTTATTCCCCCCCTGGATGCAAGTGCACGATTTTGAACTTCTTCTGACATTAAAATGTTTAATTTTTTTCACAAAAGTATAAAAAATTTGGTTTTCAGAGGATGGTTAAAATCTTTACGGGAAATCTTTTCCCTTGATCTGATTTTTCCCATTTACAAAATTAACCAGCCTATGACCATAAGAAATATTCGTTTCAAACATTTTTTTATGTTTATGTTTTCTTCAGAAGGACGGACATAGCTAGATTGTCTCAAAATCAATTACTTGTCAATAAAATACATACTTTTTGGGGTCCTAAACCGATATTTCGATGCATTACAATGGAATGTCAAAGTATATCCCCATTAGAAAATATACAAATTATTAGATGTATTTTTTTTTTTTTTTTAATTTCGTTTACAAATTTGTTAATAAATTTATTATTTAAGTAAATTTTAATTTTAATATAAGATAAAAAAATAAAACCAAAATGAATTCAATAGAGGTATTCAGAGTCTTGTTGCCACCCCTGGCAATGTAGCAAAAGAGTACTTCTTTCAAAAAATACATGTATTTTGAAAAGTACTCTTTTACCACCAGTGCCAGGGCTGGCAAGCAAGACTCTGAATACCATTATTAGTGGTATTCACTATACCACTATTAGTGGTGTGATTACATGAAAAATATTCGTTTTATTCAACATTTTTAGCTTCAAATTATATTGTTTAAATTTATATGAAATATCAATTCATATAGTGATTAATATAATTGGATACAATTTTACAAAACAGTATTAGACCAAAATTCGGATCTAACTAAATCTAATAATATCATAATTGATATTATTAGATAATTATAGATAATTTCTGATACAGCCAATTTTGAGATCAGATTAGATAAATTTAGAACTGGTACCAGATTATTTTAGATAAAATTACATAAAACACCAGATTATTTTTTTTACACGGGAAGAATAAAGTTGTAAGAAAGAGAAAAAAATGTAAAAATGAGATAAAAAACATACAAATAAATGAAAAAATATGCAAAAAAAGTTAAAACAAATATATTTTCATTTTTGTGTTTTTTCGTTATCAGACTGTGTTTAATCCAAATCGGTTTATTCTTTGAAATAACAAAAAAGCATTTGCTGTTTTTTGGTCATCATCATTCAAAATGTGTTAAAGATGTTATGATGAAGCACTCTTTGCAGCGCTGATAAATGCGCAATAATGATGCAGTGAAATCATCTGTCTTCGTCCAAAACTCATACTTTTTCATTCAAAAAGTGTTAAAAATATTAAAAAGAAAAGCAAGTGTGAAATTTTATCAAAAAATAATTTTAAATTGTAAGTTTTATATAAAAAATCTTAAAAAAAATTAAACTTTTTTCCCTTACTTTTACTGCATCCTTAAGAGCGCTCTTTGGATGCGCTCCGGTATGCTATAAATAGATGCTGTGTCGCCAAAATCTCGATTTATTTCTGCTGGGATATATGCCAGAGGAACAACAAATATATATGCCAGAGGAACGACAAATACATATGCCAAGCTTCAGCACCCTCAGAGTTGTCGTTCCAAAGTTAGCGTGTTTTTTATCTCGTAAATTCAAAAGCCCTTGCCGAAATTATCTCTTTTGATAATATCTTTTGAACCACTGGACCGATTTTGATCCAAATATCGGTCGTGGATTGTGTCTAATAGTCCTAGGCAAGTTAATTTCGTGAATAGGTGAAATTGGACCAGGGGACAACAAATTTCCCCCTTGAGGAACTACACTCAAAAAATTATGTTAGTAAAATTAACTGAAAATGTCAGTTAAAATAACTACTTTGTAAGTTGTTTTGGGGTCAACTACTTTTTCAGTTAAATCAACTAACAATGTTAGTTATTTTAACTGACAAAAAACAACTGACTTATGTAGTAAAAACTACTAACATTTGTACGCAAAACAACTAAAATGTAGTACAAAAAAAGTAATCAATATATATTTTTTTTTTTAAATGTTTCAGAAAAAAAATTGAAGATCAAATTTTTTCCAAGTTTTTTTTTTTTTTTAAAAAGTTATGAAAAATAAAAAAAAAACGAAAATTTATTTTTATTTTTTGGAAAAAAAACTTTGAAAATTTTTCAGAGATAAAAAAATTAAATTAACTACTTTAAATAACTGTTACTACATCACAGTACTTTTTTGTTAGTTGTTCAAAAAAACGATTTAAAATAACTAACAGAAATAGTTGTTTGATATTTTTCATACAAAAACAACTGACTTTGTAGTTGAAAACAACTAACTACTGTAAAATATCCAAATAACTAACATGTAGTAACTTACATAATTTTCTTAGTGTAAGCCAACATCTGAAAAACGCAACTTTTTTTAGAGGTTTTTTGGCATTTTTGTTAAACAAATGAAACGTTTTTAAGTTCAAAGTCCTGCACTTATTGTTAGACCCAGGGGATTAGAAAACGTATTTTTTCGTCCTTCCACTTTTGAGAGCGTGGATAAATAATTAATTGAAACAATGATAAAATTACATTACTTTAGTGCAAAATTAATCAATGATTAGTAATAATCATTGATTAGCTTTCAATAAGTTACCAGCCATTAGAATTGGAACATTTTTTATAAAAACATAAGGTAGGAATCTAATATCACTATTCGACATCAAAAGCCTCTCAGTGAAATGGCAATATGGTCCTTATGGATTTTGGTCTCCTGCCATCTGCCATCCAAATTTTTCTAGCACGTACCATTTTTGAGATATTAGCTGTTACAAAGTAAAAAAAAACAATATTTTACCACTTTTCGGGATCCACTGTTACGTATTCTTACGTCGCTTATACAAAATAGGACTTGATTTTATTCTAAATGGACCTCCCGATTTCAATACTGCAATCCAAATTTTTCTAGCATGTTCGGTTTTGTAGATATTCGCGTTTGAAAATTTTAGTGTGATTTATAAGGAATATAAGTGCGTAACAGTTGAATTTGAGTTCTTTCGAACGCCAATATTCCAAAAACGGTACGAATCAGAAAAATTTGGATGCTAGATTTGAAATCAAGAGGTCCCATTTCTACTAAATTGAGGCCTATTTTGTGTGAGCAATAGGGTGCACCAAAAAAACGAAGTTGTTAGATATTGACCGGCCCCCCCCCCCCGAGAAATGTGCATTTGGGGGTAAAAACATGTCTCACAAAATTTTAGGAAAATCGGATATGGGTAAGACCTGCCGCATCGGCCCTGAAGTTTGAAAATCGAATTACAAGGGGAAAATGTGACTTTTTATCCATTTTCTCAATTTTTTCGATATTTTGAGTTAAGTTTGAAATCAATAGGTCACAGAATTGTGATTTGGAGTAAAATGTCTATCGAATAAGGTAGTAAAAATTAAAATCGGTTGAAAATTAGCCAAGTTATTACAACTTCCCCAGGCAACTAACGTGTGTTAGACAATTTAATCAAGGGATTCGAGCCCGTTTTTTGAAATTTATTAAAATTATCTACTGTAACAACATTTTTTTATTCTTCAAGTCCCAATGTACTAAGAAGATAAATATTTTTCATATTGCGTTTTGTTAACTTGTTTTAAATAAATGCTAAAGTGGTCTGAACCCAGCAAAATTTTCGATTGCAAAGAACCGATTGTGGAACAACTTATACTTCCCTAGAACCTGTTCTTATTCTTGTGCAACACCGATTCTTTTAACAAAGGGATTGTCCCAAAAGCAACAGGTGTTTGTAAGCAAAATTAGAACACATTTTTGTTCTTCAGAATCGGTTCTAGAAGTAAAATTTGGAACTGAAATGAGAATTAAAGAAATATTTTGAATTGTATTAATTTATTAAACAAAGATAAATACAATCATATCTGACATGAAGTATTCACAGTTTTTAGCACACATATATCCTTTTGCTCCTCTAAAATTGCATTGTGAGCCTTAGAATAATGACATACCAGAACATGGATTTTCTGCAAATTAAAATAAAAAACATAATATTATTAGTATTTGACCCTACCCATACAATGAAAATTAAACTTACTCACCTTTTTATCAACAATTTTCACGATTATATGCTGATATTTTAATAGAACTTCGTGTTGTTTCTTGGTTAACAAAAAAAGAAATGATTTTATTTTATAATTTTTTTGACACATAATTCTTTTTCAATTCCTGAGAACCAAAATGTAATGAAACTTTGATTGCAGAGAACATGTTTCACAACAATTTTCACTTAACTTGTTCTGAATAATCAAAGTGTAATAGTGTATGATTACCGATGAATCTGTTCTAGAACAAGTGTTGTCAGAATCGGTTCTGAAAAATTTTCCTGGGAATTTTTCAACACTATTTTCAAATCTCCAATTTTAAATTTTTATTTCTTTTGTTAAAGAAATTTTAAAAAATCAACTATTGGAGTTTAAGGATTTGTTAAACATATGTAAAGGAAAAAAAACCCCGAAAATTGTAGGCGTTGCTGTTTTCATTTGGCTATTAGAGTGATGTAATTTTGGCGGATTTCGGGAATGTAGTGATTTTTGGCACTTTTTTAGCTTTTATTTTTTGGTTTTTTTTTACAAACTTCATATGTTTTGGACCGAATTATATTTTGTGAGACATGTTTTTATCCCCAAATGCACATTTCTAGGGGTTAATATCTAACAACTTCGTTTTTTTGGTGCACCCTAGTGAGCAACCTAAGAATACGATACAGCGGAGTCCCAAAAAGTGCCAAATTAGCGTTTTTTCTTTTAAACATTCAAACGCGAACATCTTAAAAACGTGATAGAAACATTTTAATGGGAGATTTGAATTCAGAAGGACAAAATCTGTTTAAAATGTTTCAGAATCTGAGAATTTTTTTATTAAAAAATGCTTCATAATATATGAATTTAAAAAAAAAAAATCCAAAAATCCGCGAGTTTTTTATTAAGAAACTGCTTTAACATCTGAGAATTTTTCTATAGAAAATTTTTTTAGAATCTGTGAGTTGTTTATAAAAAAAATGCCTCAGTATTATTTCAAAAATCTGTCGATATCAGGAAATTTTTTTAAAGATAAAACCTTTCAGATTTTTTATTGGAGAATTTTTTTAGAATCAGTAAGTTTTTCTTATGCAAAATCTTTTAGAATTAAAGATTTTTTCTATAAAAGAATGTCTCAGAATTTTAAAATCTGACAATTTCTGTTTAAAAAAAAATATCTCAGATTTTTCTATCGAAAAAATTTATTATAATCTGAATATTTTAAAACAGAAAATATGACTAAGGCTGGATTACTCAATGTTTCGTTATAAAATAACTCTCCGTTAAATTTAACTTTTTCATACAAAACTTGACATAAGGTTCCGTTAATATAATTTTCTCGTAAAGAAATACATTTTTATAAAAAAATCCAAATCAGAGTGTGGGCCCCTATTTGATGTGGGCGGGCCCCTAGGCAGTTTGCCTACTTTGGCTAAAGGGTAATCCGGGCCTGCTTTTTTTAGTTAAGTTCATCATCGGAACTTTTGCAGATGATACAGCTGCATTAGCTGTAAACAAAAATCATGAACACGCATCATTAACTCTTCAAAAATGCCTTAATGATATATCATCATGGCTTAAAATTTGGCGTATAAAAGCAAACGAGTCGAAATCTGTCCAAGTTACACTCAAAAAAATAAAACTGTAAAGTTAACAAATTTTTAGTTAAAATCAGCGTTTTAACTACTTTGTTTAGTTAAGTTCAATTTACGAAAATACTACCCAGCAAAAACTTTGTAATGACACATCATTACCAATTACTAAGTAATGATAGAAAATTATCTTTAGCATTATTTTGAATTGTAAAATAATGACTTATTAATAATGACTTACATAAGTCATTATAATAAAATAAAAAAAATTTCAGAACTAGGTTTTCGCTTTTTGACTCACTGTACATTATTTTGAATAAAAATAAAATAAAATTAAATATTTTTTATTTTTAAATTTTTTTTTTTTAATAATTTTTTCATTACCTATAAGTATATATGTACACACAAAAAATTATTGGCTAAAAAATTTCAATTAAATCTATTGATCAACAAACTTTAAATGAGTCAATTATTGTTTTGATCAACATTTTTGTTATCTTCTTTAACTATCAAATTACATATTTTCAACATACCAGATTTTTTTCGCTTCAATTTATTTGAATACATTAATTCAAAAATATTCTTTTTACTACGGTTTTACTTTTTTTATTGTCGGCAACATATTGGAAAGCAAAAAATATGAATTTCTTCATAATTTTTCCATAAGCGTGAAATTCGTTTGTTAAATCAATAATTATTTTAATTGACTTTAATGAAAAAATCAATCAAATTTTTGATCAAAATTGAAAAAATGATTAATTGAAATAAAAATCAATTAATCACCTACAATTTGATGATTGATATAACAATTTTCTTTATCGGAGGAGTTTCAATTAAAAAATTAATTGAATCCACGTTTTTGTTGATTGACTTTCGTTTTTAATTCTTTCTGTGTAATTAGTTATTAATACTGGTTTGATAATCATTACATTTGGCACATTTGCTTGTTAATGTAATGGGAAAGGTAATTCGAATCAGAAGTAGTTATAACTTTTGAATTTCCCATTACACATTTCATTACTTGGTAATGCAAGTTTTTGCTGGGTAGTTTTGAATAAATTTTTTAATTTTATTTGTTGACTTTAAAACTGAATTAACGAATTTTTAGTAATTAATTTGCTGATTTTTCGTAACATATTTGTTAAGTGAAAAGAGTGATTACGAATTAAAAAATTTCTTGTGTAGCCTCCTATGCAAATCTCATAAGTTCTACTTAAGCTAAACTTAATGCTGTGAAAAAATAGAAAAAAAAAATTACAAAATATTTTGTTAATTTTAGTTTACGAAAAGTAACAAAATGTTTAGCTGAATTCAACTAATTTTTTTGTAAATATGTACATTAAAAATGTTACAAAATTTTCAGCTAAATTTTTAGTTAAAGTTACAGTTTTTTTTCTACATTTATTCTACGAAAAGTTAGCTAAATATTTTTAGTTAAATTAACTAGAAATTTAGTAGGCCCAAAATCAGATGCTTTTTTTTGTTAAATTTAACTAAATTTTTTGCTAACTTTACAGTTTTTTTTTTGAGTGTACATTTGCACTTAATCGTCAGACATGCCCTCCTATCATGTCAGACATGCCCTCCTATCATGTCAGTGTCATTAAATGACACGGAAATTCCTCAAAAGGAAGAAGCGAAATATCTTGGAATTCACCTTGATAAAAAGTTAATGTGGAAAAAACACATTCAAACTAAACGTAAAGCTCTAGATATCCAACTAAGAAAATTCGGGTTTCTAATTGATTCCGGACTCTCCATTGAAAACAAGCTAACAATATATAAATGTGTTCTAAAACCTATTTGGACCTATGGCATCCAGTTGTGGGGCACCGCCTGCACCTCAAACATTAAAATTTTTCAACGTTTTCAATCAAAAACAATTCGAAGAATTGTTGACGCACCTTGGTATGTAACAAATAATCAACTCCACAAAGATCTCAAAATACCTTTCATAAAAGACGAAATTAAAACTCATCTGGCATCATACAAACATAGAATTGAACAACATCCAAACCCATTTGCATCCAACCTCATGTGAAATACCACAACATTCTTAAGATTAAAGCGCAGAGCTCCTCAGGACTTAATAAGATGAAACTATTTCCTTTCAAAATGGAGACATACAATTCTTTAAATAGCCATAGTAAAACCTTTTTACCATCATGGTATGATCTCTGGATCATAACCATTTAGAAAAAAAAAATAATATATTTATATATTTAACTCAAATCTAATGTTTAATATCAAAAAGTGATAGATTGCATTAATAAAGAAATTAAAAAAAAAAAAAGTTAAATTTACGATAATACTAATTTTAAACAAATTTTGAATTAATTTTTTTTTGTTGACTTTTAAACTGACAAGGGAATTATCTCAACCCTTATGAACCGATTTGCCTGAAACTTAAAATATACATAAAATATACATTTAAGGTTGGGTGTCTCGGCTTATCGGCCATATCAGTGATTAAAAATTTCGTTGTCCCCTTATGAAACAATGTGGACCTGCGGGAAAATTTCGATAACTCCCGAACTAATATGAATCCTCTAGAGCAAAAATACGTGTCGACTTAAATTTAATAAAGATTATTTCATATTCATATGGACATCGTAGGTCAATGTCTTCATATAAATACCCCCCAAAATTTACACATTTTTATTTTTTTTTTTTTTTTTTTTTGCTTTTATTTTTTAATATTGAATCTGCCTTTATTAGGCCTAACAATATGTAAATCAAATCTTAAATCTAATCCTAAAAAACTAGTTGCTCCCATTCTGGAGCCATTTTTTCATATGGGCCTCATATTACACGGGCGGCATATCGGCTCTATGAAGCCTTGTGTGGACACGGTTCTGAGATAACTGCCTTGCAAGGGGGTTTGGATGACATTGTAGTTTTGAAATATATATTTCCCGAACTCGCATAAACTCTTCTTTTACCAAAGGAACTTCGAGGTCTCTGTGTATGTTTTCATTTCTGATATACCATGGTGCTCCTGTCATGGTCCTAAGTATTTTCGATTGTGCCCTCTGTATAAGTTCAATATTCGAATTACTGGCAGTTCCATATAGTTGGATTCCATATGACCATATAGGTTTAAGAATACTCTTATACAGGGTGACTTTACAGTCCAGGCTTAATTTCGAGTACTGACTGATAAGCCAGTGCAGATTTAAGGCTTTAAGCTTCATTTGAAGCCTCTTAGCTTCTATATGACGACGCCAAGTTAGTCGTCTGTCAAGATGAATGCCAAGGTACGTAACGTTGTCAGACTGTGGGATTTCCACTCTATTAAGGGTAACAGGAGGGCAATTTCCCCTACGTAGAGTGAATGTAACGTGTTTACTCTTAAGAGCGTTTACCCGTATACGCCAATTCTCAAGCCAAGTCTCCACACGTCTGAGATGGTTATTCAGTTCCAATGAAGCTACAACAGGATTAGCATGAGAGCTAAGAATGGCTGTATCGTCAGCAAATGTTGATATCGTTAGACTATCACACATTGGTAAATCTGAAGTGTAGATTAAATAAAGTGTTGGTCCAAGAACACTTCCTTGTGGAACACCTGCCTTTATTTCGTAGTTATCCGTTATATATTCATTGTATTTTACCCTGAACTGGCGGTTTAAAACATATGACTCTAAAACTTTATGGGTATTAGGAGGTAATAGGCACTTTATTTTATATATAAGACCCTCATGCCAAACTTTGTCAAAAGCTTGAGCGAAACCAAATTGGTGGACTGGGATTATACCCTGGCTATCCAGGATTGGTTTTATTTTCTTAAGAAGTGTTTTTTCAAAAAGCTTTGACAGGCATGGTAGCAAACTAATAGGTCTAAATGAGGATGGTACTGTTAAAGATTTTCCTGGCTTGGGAATCATTTTAATCTGAGAAATTTTCCAACTTGGTGGAAAAAATCCTAATTGTAAGATCGCATTAAATAAAATTGAAAGAACAATAATTGCCACGTTCGGTAGGTTTTTAATCATAGCAGGCGTTATCAAATCGTATCCCGGTGACTTTTTCGTATTCAGGTTATCCCTGATAACTTCCCGCACGTCATCAGAGCTAATATTTAAGGACTCTAAGGACTCAGAGTGCTGATGTGGATTCATGAGAACAAAGTCATTTGTCGGAGGATTTGGCTGAAATACTCCTGACAGGTGATTAGCAAATACCAAAGCCTTATCCATATCACTTCGAGCCCATGAACCATTAGAGTTCCTCAGCGGGGTTTCGCCCTCTACCGGTGGTTTAATATTCTTAGATGCCTTCCAAAGTGAAAAATTTGTATGCTTCGTGTTTGACAGACTCTGAATATAAGAACTATTTCTGCGATCCTCTTCCAAATGAAGGGCTTTTCTTAATTTTCTACAAGCAAGGGACAGCCTCTGCTTAGCAGCAGGTGATCGGCTACATTGCCACTCTCTTCTTAATCTTCTCTTTTCGAGCAGAAGTCGTTCAATATCCGAGTTTGAGATATGTGACCTAGGCTTCGCCTGAACACATATCCTAGAATGTTCGGCGGCTGTAGTTAATAAAGACGTTAAATCTTTGACGCATTCTTCTATATCCCCCTCACACTGTAAGAAAGGATCTGTGTGGATGTGACTGCTTATGTATTTCCTGTATTTAAGCCAGTCGGACCTATATGATGAACACATAGGGGACATATTCATAGAAGTCTTGCCATAATAATTAACTATGATAGGAGAATGATCTGAAGATAGATCATAAGATATCTCAGTGGATATTGCATTTCTATCAATATTCTTAGATATGGCAAAATCTATTAAATCAGGAATTTTTCTAGGATCTGTAGGCCAGTACGTTGGATGTCGAGGAGACACAAAATCCAAACCATTTTTACGATCTACTAGTGTGTAATAAAGCTGTTTACCCTTTGGATTAATTAAACGAGAACCCCAGTAAGTATGTTTGGCATTGTAGTCGCCACAAGCCAGGAAACAATCTCCTAGAGTGCTAAAAAATTCTTCAAATTTTCCCTTGGTTATCGCGAACCTTGGTGGGCAGTATACGGAACTAAGAGTTAAATCCCCAACTAAACATTCTAAGCGAATAGTTGTTGCCTGTAAATAGTCCCTTGAGAATTCTTCTAGGGCATAATGTTTTATTCTATTTCTAATTAGAATGCCAGTACCACCATGAGCCTTGCCGTCAGGGTGATTTGTTTTATGGAATTTATAGCCTGGAATGTAAAAGTTATACCTATTTGTTAGGTGAGTTTCTGATATTAGCATCACATCGATGCTCTCTTTTAACATAAAATTAGAAACCTCAGACCTATGCTGGTTAATACCATTTGCATTCCAAAAACAAATTCTCAATAAACTCATTTTTGCGACAGGAGGATTTGTAGCATTTGGTTCTGCGCTCTCAAAAGCTCTTGTATTGTGTTTTGCATGGATGACATAAAGTTTGTCATATTCTGATTAAATGAGGTAATGTTAAGAGTAAGTGTCTGAATCAGTGATTCTAACCCTCCCGAATTTTGGGGAACACTGGGCTGTTCTGAACCCGATCTTACAGTATTAGCATACGAAGCACCAGAATTTTCTGGACCAGAAGATTGGTTTAACTGTGAGACTACAGAGGTAATATTTTGGGCAGCAGTTGATGCTTCAGGATTCGATAAAGCAGAGCTACCAGAATTAACTGGTACAGGCCTAGTGTTCTGGTGTGCTGAGGCTGGCACAACTATATCGCCCCTCAATTGCTGTTGTCTTCCTCTTAACCTCTTCAATAACTCTTTGTAGACTGGGCATCCGCGGTAATTGGCAGTATGGTTGCCGCCACAGTTTCCACATTTTCTTTCGAGACCTTTTTTAATTGCCTCACATTGAGACGAAGAATGTAGGTCTCCGCATGCAACACATACTGTACGTAAAGTACAATAGGACTTTGTATGTCCGAATTCCTGACAGTTGCCACATTGGACAGGTCTGTTCCGCTTATGAGGTTCCTCTACTACATCCTACGGTGAATTAAGTATTGAAGGGAATAAATTGGATGGGTTCCGTTCCTTTTGAGTTTATTGTTATCTGGTTCCAATTCAACCCTAAACATTGGTTGAGGAATTTTATCCCTATTAAAGATATTGACCACAACTTTTATATTATAGCCCAGTTCTTCTAGGGCCTCCTTGATTTCTAACGGTTCTACACTGGACTCTATGCCTTTTATGACCACTATCAACCCTTTACTACTTTTCAGTTGATAGGTATAGAAATTTTTATCTGTATCATTGAGATGTTTACTAATTTTACGATAATGTTCCTCAGTGTATACAACTAGTTTCGTCTCGTGTACATTGCCCTTTCGAATCGGAATAATATGGAAAGTATTTTTCCCTATTAGTTCAGTAAATGTTTTTACCAGTGAACTGGACTCACTTTCACGAATAAATATTGGGGGAGGTTTAGAAGCTTTAGGGCTAGTACTCGGATTTTGAGGATTATTTTCATCACTCAAAAGTGCATAACGATTATTGTACAAGGGATCATTTTTCTTTTGTTTTTTATCAGTGCCATTACCTTTTTGAGGACTTAAATTTCTTTTATTAATATTAAAATATCTAAGCATACCTTGTGGAACCGTTGAATTATTATTGGCTTCATTCCTTTTTTTTGGTATTGCACCTTTTGACGTACCAATGTTGCTACTTACGGTTTGTTCAGTGTTAAACTGTTTACCATTTTCACTAGTTAAAGTTGTTGCTGTTGGTTGTGGTGATTTTGTAGAAATAGCCTGTGTGCTATACATTGTTATACTAGGCTGTTTAAGCGTTGTTGTTGGTAAAGCCAGATAATTTTCTGTTTCCTTTTTGTTTATTTCTGCTGATTTAACATTGTATATTTTTTCACACGAGAGAGATGCGGGGGAACAAGATCGAGCTCTCTCAATAGGTTTGGCGGTTAAATAATTTTTATTATAATTGGGATTATTTATATTTTTTTGAACACTCTCTGCATTTACAAAAATGTAGGCATTATTGTTGTTTACACTGAGCCTGGCCTCATTATGAGAACTCATACGCTCTTTATAAATAAAGAAGCAGAGGATAAAAAAGAAATTATAAACTTTCTTAGGTAAATTATATTATTTAAGTTTTGTTTATTTTATTATTGTTTATTATATGTATGTTTATTTTTTTATGTTGTGCAAATTGGTCTTTGTTCTAATAAATAATATTAAATATATTTTTACTATCACTAATTTCACAAAATTAATAAAATCACGGACCGAATATAATATGCGTCTGTCTCTAACGACGATTACACGACTGAAAAACATTTTTATGAAAAAAGTTTTTAACGAAGCCAAACTTTAACAAGGTTATGCCACCGTTGGATAGCCATTAAAAAAACCTTTCTTCTCATATGTTAACATCATATAGTTTCTTCGAAAGAAATAGCTGAAAAATCCAAAAAACGATTTTTTCGCCATTTTTTAACCCATGTTTTGAACCCCTTAATCCGCGATATGGCCGATAAGCCGAGACACCCCAACCTTAGAATTGTCTCTTTTATATATATTTTACGTTTTATGCAAATCGGTTCATAAGGGTTGAGATACTTCCCTTGTGAGTTAACGAATTTTACTAATTAATTTGCTGATTTTTCGTAACATATTTGTTAAGTGAAAAGAGTGATTACTTTTTAAGAAATTTTTTGTATAGCCTCCTATGCAAATCTCATAAGTTCTACTTAAGCTGAACTTAATGCTGTGAAAAATTTGAAAAAAAAATAAGTGAAGTGTTAGTATTTAAAGTGTTCGGTGAAAAAAAATGTAAAAAAAATTTACAAAATATTTTGTTAATTTTAGTTTACGAAAAGTAAGAAACATTTTAGCTGAATTCAACTATTTTTTTTGTAAATATGTACATAAAAATGTTACGAAATTTTCAGCTAAATTTTTAGTTAAAGTTACGTTTTTTTTTTGCTACATTCATTCTACGAAAAGTTAGCTAAATATTTTTAGTTAAATTAACTAGAAATTTAGTAGGTCCAAAATCAGGTGCTTTTTTAGTTAAATTTAACAAAATTTTTGGCTAACTTTACAGTTTTTTTTTTTTTTTTTTTTGAGTGTACAAAATATCTCGTAATTTTTACTAGGAACTCTTGTAGCGAAAAATCTAGTAAAGTCACGAGACCTCCTTGTAAGTTTTGCCGCATCAAAAAAATTTAAATTCACAATTTTATTGATAACAAGTAAGAGTGTTAAATTCGGCTGTGCCGAATCGTTTATACCCTCCAAAATGTAAAAAAAAAAAAAAATTGTCAAGGTTGTTTTTTTTTTTGGGGGGGGGGGATGATGGGGGTCAGTGGGGGATGTTGGCAGCACCTTTCCATCCCGATAAATATAACAAATGTTTCATTTATTTAACAAAAATACAAAGAAACATGTAAAAAGTGTATTTTTTCAGAGGTTGGTTTAGTTCTTCAAGGGGGAACTTTTTTCCCCCTGGTCCGATTTTGCTCATTTACGAACTTATCCTGCCTATTAACATAAGACATATTTGTGCCAAATGTCGGGAGTCTAGCTCTTTTATTTTGGACTGCATCGTGTTAACTACAGACGGACAGACGCACAGTGGGGAAAAATTTACTTTTTTTGTCCAATTTTGCCTACAGGTCGCAATTCTTAACCGATTTGGGTTTTTCTTTTTTTGTATTTTATCTAATAAAATTCCGCATCGATCTATCATGGTGGATTTTTGAAAAAAAAATTCGGATTACTTTTTATATTTTCCTAAAGTTCAGAAAATTTTAATTTTTTTAGTATTTTTGCAATAAAAAATGTATTATGCGTGGGACGAATATGCTTTATATACTAAATTAAAGGTATTGAAACCCCTTATCAACGACGTGATCAGTATTTGAAAATATATTGTTATTTTGGTTTTTATAACCAGACAAAACTTCAAGAATTTTCACTTTTAAAAGCCTATATCTTTAAAAAAAAATGTACCAATTTCAATGAAATCTTTTTTTATATAAAAACTTATGTTTTGCTTAGTCATAATTGGTTCACAAAATTTTTTGTAAAAAAATATTTTATTTTTTGCTTAAATTTTACCTTATGATTTTTGGAATTTTAAAATTATTTTTTAGTCTGTTTTAAAAAAAAAAGTTGTAACATTGTAAATTCGAAAAAAAGAGTTCAACAATTTTGCATTAACACTTTATTTACCAATAATGGTTAAGAAAATGATAAGCTTTAACCTAAAAAAAAAAATTCATTGAAATTGGTACATTATTGAAAATGATATAGGTACTTAAAAGTGAAAATTTTTAAGTTTTCATATGTTTATAAAAACCAAAATAATAATAACTTAACAAATGCTATTTTTGTCATTTATAAGGGGTTCAAGTACCTTTAATTTTGTCCATGCAGCTAATTCGTACCATGCCTATTACATTTTTTAGAGCAAAAATTCTAAAAAAATTAATATTTTCTGAACTTTAAAAAAATATTCAAATAAAACAAAAACGATTTTTAGAAATCCACCATGACAGACCGATGAGAAATTTTATTAGCTAAATTTCAAAAACAGAAAAACTAAAATCGGCTAAGAATTGCGACCTGTAGGCAAAATCGGACAAAAAAAGTCAATTTTTCCCCACTGTGAGACAGACAGACGGACAGACGGACGGACGGACGGACATCGCTAGAATGTCTTAGAACCGATCACTGATCATAAATAAATATACTTTATGGGGTCCTAGACCGATATTTTGATGCGTTACACACGGAATGACAAAGTGAGTATACCACCATACTGTAGTTGGAGGCTATAAAAAGCTTGTAAAAATACAAAGTTGTTGGTAAAAAGCTTGTAAAATTACGAGAAATTATTGTCAAATAGGAGGTGGCAAAAACTAAAAGCTACAAGCTTTTCTTGTCATTTTACAAGGTTTTCTTGAGTGTAGCAGATGGTTTTCAACTTTAGCATAATCTTTTGAACTAATGAAGCTAATGAAGTTACGTTTTCGCGAACATTTTATAATTTAAAAGTCCATAATTCGTGAATTTTTTTGTTTTTTGAATGTGATCTTGTCTAGACAGGAAAGTCCCATTTGGGTTGCGTAGAAATGAGAGGAAACGTGTAATTTTTTTGGTTTTTTACTTCAACCGCGATGCGAGAGGGTAACGTAAATTTTGATGCTTTGGAAGTTATTTTGACACCCAAATTTTTAGGGGTAGTTTAAAAAAAATAAAAGTAAAAATCGATACGGCCGAATATTGGCATGTAAAAATAATTGGGAGTCAGGCTTACATTAAGGTGTATCCTTAATAGGGCTGTCAATCCCAAAATCCCGAAATCCCGGGATTTTTGTCATAAAATGAATCCCGAATCCCGGGATTTTTTAGCTCAAATCCCGGGATTTTGTAAATATTAAAAATGTATGAGAATTTATTTTTAAAATTACAACTTTGTTCAATTATTGTTACATTTACATAAACAAATAAAACTAAAACTTTTTTTTTTCAACGTAGCTGGTCAAGAATTTATCTGAGCTGAGAATTCTACCCAGGCTTGCTGAGTAATAGTCCAACGCACTAACCATTAAGCCACAGTCACGGAGGCCTTTGACCAAAGTTTGCTGGTTTTGGCGAAAATTTTCTAAAAATCGAAACTTTGATCGAAGGGCGCCACGGGTAAATTTAATCCAATTGGCCTCAAATATGTACCACATAAGTTTTAGGCGTAGGAGAATTACAAATTTTTCCGGACGTTCAAAATTGGAAGAAAAACTTTTCTTTTACAAAAAAAATTAAAGAGTCATGCTTTATATTATTACTTTTCTCCTTTACATGTTTTTATTATTTTAAATTTTTTTTAAATTAGTTTTAAAATATTACAGTGCAAAAACCAAAATCGGAATGGGATGAAACCAAAAGCAAATAAAAGTTGTCATTTTCCATAACAAACCCCAAAGGGCTTTTTAGTTCATTGCTAACTATTTAATAATAATAATTACTTGAAAACTGCATAAGTAGCGTATACTTTATTTTTTAATTGCCTTTTAATAACAATCAGAATAATTAGAAATATTATTTTTAATAATTTCGTTGTAGCGAAATAGACCAAGGGGTTTTCGTGGAAATCAAACCTACGAGCACCTGCTTAATAGGCTAGCACGCTACCAACTAACCCAGCCCACTTAGCCCCCTTAATATGCACAATAAAATTGAAACATAAAGAGTCTACTATTTATTACTCTTATAATCAAAGAAATTTAATACCGAAAAATCCCGGAATCCCGAAAAATCCCGGGATCCCGAAAAATCCCGTGATCCCGAAAAATCCCGGGATCCCGGGATTTCGATTTTCAAATCCCGGATCCCGGGATTTTAAAAAACCGATCCCGTTTGACAGCCCTAATCCTTAAGGACCAACTCCAGGACAATTTGTGTGAATAAAAAGCGATTTGCCCCACAATTGCCCCGGAGTGGATCCTTAAGAGCGTTCAAATGTAAGACCATTAATTTTACTCCCAAAATTTGTTTGCAGCTTACCTACTACACCTTATCTCTACTCCCTAAGTAAGCTTCCAAAAAAGAAACTCCTCATTTCAAGGTCTGCAAAAGATTTTATTCAGTTAATATCGACTAGTTGTAGCATTGTGAGAGTTTACCAAGTGTTTCCATCTTTGCCCAGTGTACTTCAAATCTTTAAAAATTTGTATTTGTCAGTAATTTATCTCGCTGTTTGATGCAAACATATAAATCTTTCAACGCCATTTAGAGTAAAACAAGAAATAGACTTTTTTCAAATGGGTTTTGGAATTATTTCCAATGCGATATTTCAATTTCAAATTTTAAAATAAATATTTAAAATTTTTGTTATTGTTCTTATTGAGGAAGAAAACATTGTTTTTATTGAAGAAAATGTTCGATTAGAAAGTCATTTATTTTATTTGGTTAAATTAATTGTTGTTAGTTTAGTAAATGTAAGTAATAAAATTTATATAGATTATATTGGGTTATTTAAATATTTTATAGATTGTGCTTAAATGTTTAGTAAATGTTTTTTGTTGCCATGCAATTGAACTTCCTGATGGAAACCAAAACACCCGTAAATGAGGTGAAAACAAGGTAATTACACTTAAATAATCATTAATTTTTGAAAACTTATTAAGTTTTGGAAATTAAATCAATATTTATACTTAAATATATGTTTTGAAAAATCAGAAGAATAACTAGGTGAATGATGCTGTTAAATGCAATCATAAAACAAAATTTAAAAGTTCAAACTTTTGATTATTTGGCTTACTGATTAGTTAAGGGGTACAGAGCAGGGCACAGTGGGAGATTTGGCAAATTTTTTGAAAATAATTCTGCCATTCAGTAACCACTGGACCAGTAGCCATGAAATTTGAAATGATCATAGGTATTGTATTTTTCGAGCTTAAGTTTGGAAGTTGGAGCCCAGCGGTTGAACGGTGGAGGTATCAGAACCCCCATAGTAGGGTACCTTTTACATACGAACTCTTAAAACGCTTGCCAATTTGTTGTTTGTCATCAGAATCTTAAAAAATATATGCCAACTATGTGCTAGTAGAGGCCTTACTAAACCCTGCTTAAGTGTGTGATTATCGCTTATACTTTTCCAGATGGAGCCATTTTAAAAAGGGAAATTTCAAATTTTTATTTAGTCCGATTTATTCCAAAAATTTTTATTTAAAAACTAGATAGATTTTTGATTTAAAAAAAAAAACTAAGCGATACGTTGTTTCAATCAGAAGTTACACTATTTTAAAGTTAGTTAGGCCCCCGATGGGCCTATAAAGGCAGATTTTAAAAATTAAACTTTTGTATGGAAGTTATCTTAGGAAATGGTGATAGGGGGTAGGTTTGGTCTAGAAAAATGTTGGGGGGGGGGGGGGTTAAAAAATAACAGAGGTCGTTATTACACTCAAAATATTTTGTTGGCAAAAACAAATGAAAAACATATTTAAAACAAGTGATAAAACATTTTAAAACCATTCCAGTAATTATTCATTTGTTTTAACAAACATCAACATTTATTTTTTATCGTTCACAAAATTTTCAAAAATAAATAACATTAAACATTAAAAAATAACTTTACTTTAATTTTTTTTTCAACAAATTCGAAAAAATAATCTAACAAATTCGAAAAAATAATCTAACAAAGTCACTTGATACAAACATGTTTTTTTATTTCTATAAATAATTTTTTGAATTTTTTGTCCACAAAAAAATAACCAACACAAGTAGGTAAAAACTAATGACTTTTCTTTAAAAAAAGCCAACAATTAAAAAAAAAATAACGTTCTTAAATCATTAAAAATTAAAGAAGAATCACTTATTTTTAATTAAAGACCGAAAATAAATGACTTTAAAAATTGAATGCTAATGAAAGTCTTTATTTTTTATGTTTTTTTTATATTTTTGAAACAAAGAACAGAAATAGTCATTTAATAAAACTGAACATTGAACAAATGTTTTTTCTTTTAAAAACGACAAAACATAAAACTTTTTAAATAAACTCCAAACAGTTAATGACATAATTTTTTGAGTGTTCATATTATCCCTCTATAAGGCTCCATGGGAGCTATAGGTGCTGATTTAATAAAACAGGTTTATAAAAATTAAAAAAAAAATTGTATGTGGACCGCCTTAAGGATTTAAGATAAAGAAAAATCATTTAGAAAAATGGAGGGTTAAAAAAATATTTGGTGTCAGTCATACATTTGACACCTGTACTGGCATCCTGGGGACAGTTAGAGCGATGGGAGCTCATTTCATAAGAATGTAATTTTATATTGGAAACCTCTTAAGGGATGGAGACGGTAGGGAGTAGGTTTATTCAGAAAAAATGTTGGGGTGCAAAAATTAATGGGGGTCGGTCTTACATTGCACCATCCTAATAGTGACTCCGGATAGGATTTTTGTGTTTTTAAACGCCACCTTTGATCCGATAAGAAGCCATTTGACAAACAGTTGCTTCGGAATCTCTCCTGGCGTAGTGTAAGACTGACCACATTAATTTTTACACATCAAAATTTTTTTCTGAACAAACCTACTTCCTATCCCCACTCCTTAAACCTACCGACCCTAATAAATAAATTGCTAATATGTTGTTTTTTTATTTTTAGTACCAAAAGGTACATAAAAATAAAATGTATTTATTCGGCCTTTATATATGTATATATATTCGATTTAGAGTTTTATTCTAGTTCGAGGCCCAAAAATATTTCTATTTATGATATTGTCATAATAGAGTATTTTTAATTTATTGCTTTAAAAAAGTTACTCATCTCATAGTATGTCTGTACTGATCAGTTTCATCCCCACTAAGGAATCTTCAGCAGACTTTAGAGAATCATCGTTGGTCAATCAAACATCAAACCAGACATAATATTTGATATATTTCACAAGTTATTTGAGAAATACTATTATGAAGGTCCGAAATCTGTTTTCCAACAAAAATAACTCTTTTAAAGCAAAAATTGTATATACTAAATCACCATCGGTAATTATTAATATATGTGTTGCTGTTATTTTACAATAACAACAGTACCTAACCAAACAATAGTGTTGGTAGGATAAGTTGTACTAAACTTTGTGTTAAATGTTGTTTTTTTATTTTTAGTACCAAAAGGTACATAAAAATAAAATGTATTTATTCGGCCTTTATATATGTATATATATTCGATTTAGATTTAGAAGATTCCTTAGTGGGGATGAAACTGATCAGTACAGACATACTATGAGATGAGTAACTTTTTTAAAGCAATAAATTAAAAATACTCTATTATGATAATATCATAAATATAAATATTTTTGGGCCTCGAACTAGAATAAAACTCTAAATCGAATATATATACATTAGGGCGTTTCATCAAAAACTTTTTTTTGGATTTTTGCAACTCTTGAAGCGGAATATGAATTCTTATGGCCTAAAAGATTTTTGAGATTTTTTTCAGATTTTTGGAATGTCGGGATCAACTCGCTCAAATCGATTTTATCAAAAAAATGAGGTTATGAAACATAATTTTTTTTATTTTTTGTTCTCTGGTGCCTTTTTTTAACAAAACCGGATATAATACTTCTTAATGTTGCTAGCCTCCTAAAAAAAAATATTCGCGGTCAAAATAATAACTTCAAGGGTCACTAAGATGACCTTTAAAGTAAAAATTCAGAATTTCCCGTGTTCCAACCTTAATAATTTGAGAAATATGCAATATATGAACGTAATGATGAATCCGTTAGATAGGTCTTTTTAATACCTTTAATTTAAAACCAAAATGACATTTGTCACTTTAGTAGAAATATTAAAAAACTCAGATAAACTCATTTTTTCCCCCATTTTACAGAAAATCGAAGGGAATCCATTAGTAGTTTTTTTGTAAAATTGAAATAATAAACTTAAAAGAAGTTTTTTTGATTGCAATTAGTGTTTCCAAACCGGAAACCCGGGTTTTTGTCAAACCGGTTTTTTTGCCAAAAAACCGGTTTTTTGGTTAACCGGCTTGGAAACACTAACTACAATCTATAAAAAGCCTTTAAAAGTTATTATTTTAACTTTACAAAAAAAAAACTACCTAATGCACCAGTTCAATTTTCGATAAAATGGGGGAGAAAATGAGTTTTTCCCAGTTTTTTATTTTTTTAACATTTCTACAAAAGTGACAATAGTCAGATTGGTTTTAAATGAAAGGTGTTTTAAAGACCTATCTAACGGATTCAACATGACGTTCATACATAGCTTATTTCTCGAATTATTGAGGTTAAAACACGGGAAATTCTGAATTTTTACTTTTAAGGTCATCTTAGTGACCCTTGAACTTATAATTTTGACCGCGAATATTTTTTTTAGGAGGCTAGCAACATTAAGAAGTATTATATCCGGTTTTATTAAAAAAAGGCACCAGAGAACAAAAAATAAAAAAAATTATGTTTCATAACCTCATTTTTTTGATAAAATCGATTTGAGCGAGTTGATCCCGACATTCCAAAAATCTGAAAAAAATCTCAAAAATCTTTTAGGCCATAAGAATTCATATTCCGCTTCAAGAGTTGCAAAAATCAAAAAAAAAGTTTTTGATGAAACGCCCTAATATACATATATAAAGGCCGAATAAATACATTTTATTTTTATGTACCTTTTGGTACTAAAAATAAAAAAACAACATTTAACACAAAGTTTAGTACAACTTATCCTACCAACACTATTGTTTGGTTAGGTACTGTTGTTATTGTAAAATAACAGCAACACATATATTAATAATTACCGATGGTGATTTAGTACACTCAAAATAATAACTCTGTTAAATACTCTGTAAAACAACTGTAATCTCAATTCGACAGATATTTGACAAAGTTATCTGCTAAAACACAGATTTTAAGAAAATACTTTGTATTTTCTTGTGACCGAAAACTCAAAAAACTATTTTAATCCCTCTTTAAAAAGCGTCTTAAATTACAGTAAAAGCTGATAAATTTTACTAGGATGTCGTGTAAAATTGGAGGTACACGTAAAAAAATCTTAATTTTCACCAAAATAAAAACAAGTAAAATTACAATTTGGAAGTATTAAAGCGGGCATTTCCCAATTTTCAACAAAACCTGCACATTAAGGGATGAGAAATTGATCAGGAATCAAATAGTGACCGTTGTGGAAAAGCCATATCAAGCGCATTTAAAAGTTTAAAAGATAGATACAAAAAAATCAAGACATTGTTAAACGATTACCAGTTAATTTTATAAAAGTATTTTTTGGAATGACCGCGCTTAAACGTGGAACTGAAAATGAGAGGTTTATGAAAAAAAAAAACTTGAGAACATCTAACGAGTTTATTAATAATTTCTACAAAGTAAAACATTCGCATGCAAAACATTTAAGCGGGCGCATTTAAATGATAGCACCGGACTTTATTTTGTGTCCCGTTATTACTTATCCATGCTTCTTGGTAAAATTGTGGTCGCTTTCATCAACATTTTACAGATAATTCTGTAAATTTAGTTTTTTTTTATCGAAACATTTTACAGAGTTTTCTTCGTAAAATAACAAAAAATCTTGCTGGTTGGAAATCTATGGTATTTTCTGCTGGCTCAGCAGAGTATCTCTGTATTTTAACAGAGTGATTTTTTTGAGTGTATATACAATTTTTGCTTTAAAAGAGTTATTTTTGTTGGAAAACAGATTTCGGACCTTCATAATAGTATTTCTCAAATAACTTGTGAAATATATCAAATATTATGTCTGGTTTGATGTTTGATTGACCAACGATGATTCTCTAAAGTCTGCTGAAGATTCCTTAGTGGGGATGAAACTGATCAGTACAGACATACTATGAGATGAGTAACTTTTTTAAAGCAATAAATTAAAAATACTCTATTATGACAATATCATAAATAGAAATATTTTTGGGCCTCGAACTAGAATAAAACTCTAAATCGAATATATATAAATTGCTAATATTATAAAAAATTTCAACGTTAGTTCAAAAATAAGGTGATTGCGAAGACTTCATCCTGTCATTTCTTTTGTCCTTTCTAAAACTATTCATAAAACTAAAACGACTTTGTCTCATCTAAAAATTTCACATAAACTTTCATTTCTTTTAACGCTTAACTTAATTATAAGAACATTTTCTTTATGCCATTATTAATTGTTATCATTAGCAAAGAAATGCCACGACAATTAGAAATATATTTTCATTCACAAATAAAGAGATAGAAAACTCTTTGACCTTTTCAAACCATATAATACTTTCAATCTTTCACAATCGTTTTGAGACATTACAAAAATAAAAATATTACACTGACCATGTCACGTCAACACTACCTTCGACCATGTTTGTACCATACATCCATCTTTTCATGTATGTGTTGTGTAAGGAGCACATCAAAGTAATTGCAGCAACAATAATATTGCCAGCAAAAACTCCACCCTTTTTGCAACATACCAAATTAAAGTTTAAGGATAACATCTTGTCTGTTGTGTACGTATGGTGACATTTGTAATTGAGGATACACATTGGAAGATTTTAGGGAAAAAGATAATATACTTAAACTTGTGTCTGAAATACATAATGTTAGTTATGACACAACGATACGATTGTGGGGTTACCTCTTTATTGAAATTCGAAAAAGTTTGGATACCCTGTCGAAAAAAATCAAACACCGCTGACATACTACTGACACTTTATGAAATTGCTGACGTCTTCATAAAGTTGTTCCTAACGCCCCCAAGGACAAGCCAGCAGTTAGTCAGTAGAGCCCACCAGCATAGGCGCCCATCAAAATGCTTTTCTACAACCGCTGACTAACTTATGACTTGTCCTTAGTGACATTTGGAAAAATTTTTTTTTTTTTTTTTTGACTTAACCAACACTCAGGGGATGTCCCCTATAAATGCAGTGCATTGTGTTGGTAATTAGGAAAATAGGTTATGGGAAGGAGGAAAGAGGGAGTAGTGTTTGTGGATATTAGATTTGAATTTTTCTAGATTGTAGTTAACAGGGAAGACGTCTGCAGGAAGTATATTCCACATACGGATTGTTCGACTTATAAATGAATTTTCTCTGTAATGCGTTGTGCGGTACACTGGGCAATCGACAACAAATGGATGAGCCCTACTAGACAAGCGAGTACTCCGAACAAAAATTCGTGCTCGCGGAATCAATTCGCTTATTTCAGCAGAACACTTACCGTGGTAATATCGATAGAACAGTGTTACACAACCCACATTCCGACGATGCTCCAAAGAGTCAATAGAGTTGGATACCCTACTGTCATTGATTAACTTCGACGCCCTCCTTTGAACACGGTCCAGAAACTTCAAAATAGACTCTGAAGCCCCTGCCCATATATGGGAGTTGTACTCCATCTTCGGCCGGATATAAGTGGTATAAATATTAAGGAGATCGGGAGGAGTGAAGTAATTCTTGCACCGTTTTAAGAAACCGAGACACTTGAATGCTTCTTTCGACACTTGAAAAACATGTTTATTCCAACGTACATCACCCTGAATTTTCATGCCCAGAACATCAAGAGTTTCCGATTCCTCAATACCAATACCACCCATAGATACAGACGACAATGTTGGTTCCACAACTCGTCTGTGGGTCAACATACAACATTGGGTCTTGCGTGCATTAAAATCGACCTTATTCGCCAGACCCCACTCAGAAATTGTCAAAAGGTCTTGATTGAGTGTATTATTCATATTCTGTCTCCCGAGCCCAACCTCTACAAGGCTTGGCCTATGATCGAAGGAAAATGAATGGCAAATGTTGCTGTCGTCTGCAAAAGAATAGATAGGGTTAAAAGTTTGACTAAGGAGGTCATTAATAAAGATAAGAAAAAGAGTAGGAGAAAGAACAGAACCTTGCGGTACCCCTGAGTTGAGTTGAAACATTTCCGACGAGACCCCATCTACAACAACACGTATACTTCGGTCCCTGAGAAAACTCGATATAAATCGAGAGAAATCATTGCCTACACCAAAAGCAATGAGTTTAGTTACAAGTGCGTCGTGCCACACTCGATCGAACGCTTTGGAAATATCCAAAGCAACCACCTTACTTTCACCAAATTGGTGAATGGAACGACTCCAACGTTCCGAAAGGAACGCCATCAGGTCTCCCGTAGAACGGCGTTTACGGAAGCCATACTGTCGGTCACTGAAAAGTGAATTTGACTCCAGATAATCAACAAGGTGATGATTTACCATGCTCTCCATTACCTTCGAGAGCGTAGAACAAATGGATATCGGGCGATAGTTCTCAGGGTTTGAAGACGTACCCTTTTTAGGGATTGGTTGGACGTTGGCCACCTTCCAGCAAGAAGGGTAGATACCCTTGTGTAACGAAAAGCTGAAAAGGTTTGCCAACGGACGGGCTAAGGCCGAGGAGCACTGCTTTAGCACCAGTGCTGGTATGCCATCGGGTCCCGGTGACTTATTTACGTTGAGATCCTGAAGTACCCTTTTAACTGCACGAGCTCGAAAGAATATCTTGCGCATAGTACTGGATACTCTTTCAAGTTCTGGCAGTGGTTGATCATTTTCCGGCAATAACGAATTTCCTGCAAATAATCCAGCGAAAAGATTAGCCTTATCAACCGGGTCAGTGAACACTTGGTCGTCCTTTATGAGAGTCGGGATGGAAGAACTAGCATTGTTCCTTACTCTCTTTACGAATGACCAAAAGCTTTTACTGCCCCGAGGGGCAGAAAGAACTTTAGCACGAAGACGCTGTTCGTATAGAAGCTTCTCGCGTCTCAATACCTTGGCACAATTGGTTCTCGCCTGTTTGCGCAGCATATCAGAAATTTCGTTTTTGTCATCCCGCCAATTTCTGAATGCTTCCTCTCTGGATCTGACTGCAGTCCTGCAAGTCTGATTAAACCAACACTTGTCGTTTGGCTTAACCGAAACCAGTTTTGAAGGAATAAATTTCTTCATTCCTAACCCAATCACATTACCCACCATTTCTGCAGCGGCATCGACGTTGCCATCGAGGAAACAAAGTTTCCAGTTGAATTGCCGGAAAAATTCATTCAGTTCCAACCAACGAGCCTTTTCGTAAATATAAACTGAGCGTTTAGAAACCGACCGGGAAGCGCTCTGAAGTGCCGAGTACGAAAAGGATGCAGAAATGGTGCTATGATCCGAATTACCGAGAGGATCAAGTACCTTTACCTCATACTTTTCAGGGTGTGAGGTCAGAAAAAGGTCGAGAGTGTTCTGTTGCTGCCCTTCAACACATGCATTGTGCGTTGGTTCGTCCACTAGTTGCGTCAGATGGTTGTGCGCTGCGAAGAGCTCAACGTATTGGCCCTCGGGAGTGGTATGGCTGGAATGCCGAAGCCAAGAGGAGTTGTGAACGTTGAAGTCCCCAGCGACGACGACTTCAGCGCTCGGACAACTCGCAAGGATCTCGGTGATATTGTCAGACAGGGTATCAAAGCCATTAAAGGAATCCTCCCCTGCTGCATTTGGACTCCTGTAAAGAAATCCGAAAAATAAAATATGTGCCCTTATCCCAAACTTAACCCATAAACAGCTAAATTTGGGATCACTAGTGCCCAATCCCTCCTGGCACTGATACACAACATCATTCCTAACATATACCGCAAGGCCCCTATGAAAGATGAAAAGCGATAGAAGATGGTAACCAGGTAAGTGAAAATCCTGTGGATCGGCATCCTCGCTCACCTGGGTCTCACATAAGGCGAAAATATCCGGCCGATGGAAACGAACGTGAGCATATACAGAGAGAAAATTCGCCCTAAGCCCGCGTATATTACAGAAGTCTAATCGAAAACGACCTGTCATTTAGACTACAAAAAAAAAGAAAACAAATCAGTCATCCAAACGTAATTACAATTGACCAAGTAGTCGATTTGTTGCTGATTTGGATAATTAATGACCAGTGTTATACCTTCATCATTAAAAAATCCAAACAACAAAACTCCTACCGGTCTCTTGTACCACGTAAAAAAAGGTTTGGAAAGGCTAGAAAATTAACAACAGCAATGACACTAACAAACAAAAAACATAAAAGCCCTTTGTATGGTCAAGCAAAAAAACATAACGGAGTAACGTTGACGCCAGCAGAGAAATCAAATGTTGAATTATTTGTTTGAGTTATTGTTGGTTTGTTTTAAGAAAAATGTTGTTATTGTTTTAAGTGTTATAATTTTTTTTTTTTTTTATTGGAGTTTTGGTGAATATTGGTTTATGGTTATTTTGGAGACTGCATTGTTGTATTTGTTGTATTGAATTGAGAATTTTTTTGTTTTTTTTTTGTTTTTATTGTTCCTTTTCTATTTTTTATTTTTGTGTGATTTTTTTTTTTGGTTGTTAGAATATTTAGAGAGTATTAATTTAAATTTGTTTTGATCTTGTTTGTTAATATTGTAATTTTTTTATTTAATTTGTTTGTAAATTATTATATGTATGTATATTGTTTTGCCACTAATAAAAAAAAAAAAAAAAACGACGCGAATACAAGTGTATAAAAGTTTAAATTTTTTTAATATTTTTGTAAATAGACAGAACGAGACAACGGAAAAAACGGAAAAAGACGTGTGTACGCTATGAATGACAAACACTAACTGAAAATCTTTCTTTTTATTGATTTATTATAACAGAAATAAAAACTGATGGTATTACAATTATTTGAGTAACTATTTACAATGTTAAACTAACTTTTGTTCATCATTTCGTGTAACCTAAAACAACATACGTTCATCAAAATGAAATATTGAAGTTTTGCTGTCGATTTGCAGCATAAGGAAGAAAAAGGAATGAACGAAAGATAGATGGATAGATAGATATTAGATGTATGAGTAGAGTTAAATAAATAGTCCGGCAGACAATGAGTTGTAAGAAAAGTTTCTTTATCCTTTGTGTTTTGTTTTATTTCTCTGGACAAAAAAAGAAAAACCGTCTTAGTTTCCAGACAAAACTTCAATATTGTTTTTGAAGTTGAGACATTAATGTTTACTGCAGTCTAACACACATTTTTGTTGATGATTCTTATTTATTTTTTGCAAGAGTTATTACTTTTTTTTCTATCGCAGCTTTGGATAATTATTTTGATGGATATTCATGTAGATGTTTTGTACGTGATCATTAAATATATTTATAAAAGTCAATAAATTCAATCATTTATTAAAAAAGTTATGCAGCAAAATATGTATTTCATTTTTGAGACGTTTTTAAGGCAATATTCGGGAAAGTTTTTCGATACTTGCACACAAATTATTTTAAAATCAATGACTGTTTAAAGTAATGACTATATCTCACCACAGACGAACTTTGAAAGAACCTTCGAAGTCCAAATACCGACTAGGGAAGACTGGGCGGAAAACTCTGTTATTACAGAGAATGCGATCTCAATCTTTACGGACGGATCGAAAATGGAGATGGGTACGGGTTCGGGAGTCTACTCTGAATGCCTCGAAATCGGGGTCTCATTGAGGCTTCCGGATAAGTGTAGTGTTTTCCAGGCTGAGGTGCTTGCAATTGACAAAGCCGCGCAGTTAATTATGACAAGGGATATTCGTCCTTGCGTCATTAACATTTTCGTGGATAGTCTCGCAGCTCTGAAGGCCTTAGAGTCTAATACTTTAAAATGGGGAATAGTTTTGAATTTTATACAATCGCTTCGTCGAATCAGTCAGCACACAATCAAGCTAATCTGGGTCCCAGGCCACGGTCGCTGGGAACGAATTGGCAGATGAGTGTGCGAGGAATGGCTCTGAATCGGTGGGGGAACGTGTAGAATCTGACATCTCGGTTCCTATAGTGGAATTGATGAACGAAATTGATAGGATATCTGAAAATAGGATGAAGGATAGGTGGATATCACTGACTACGTGCAGGCCACTGCCGAATCCTAAGAGGACTAAAAGTCTTCTTAGTTTTGGCAAACGGACGGTTAGCCTATTAGTTTGAGTACTTACAGGACACTGTATGATTGGCCAAATGGCCGTGCGTATGGGAATTTCTGATAGGGACTATTGTAGAAGCTGAGGGGAGGTGGAGGAAGAGGAGTCATTGAAGCACTTGCTATGCGAATGTCCGGGTCTAATGAGGAGCCGCCTTAAGCATTTGGGGCAAAGATTTTTCGACGACCTGGACTGCCTTAGCGGTGTCTCATTGACGTCTCTAGCTGAATACCTCAGGGAAACGGGGGGGTTTAAAGAATAGAACTTTGTATCAGAGAGGGAGAGGGGAAATATGATTAGGGGAATCACAATGGGCCTTATGGCCTCCGAGTGAACTCGCCAAAAGGCGAGCGCCCATCCAACCTAACCTAACCTAAAGTAATCTCAAACACAACAGGATCCATAAAATCTAATCACAACTAGTTCGGGAAGCAGTTGTATAGAGGTAGTATCTGCATGCCTGTCTGTCTCTAAGAACCTGAGATATTTACTGTTGTAAGAATCTCTCAGCATTAGAAAAATATTCTGGTCCTAAAGTATATACGAAATTGTCTTTAGGATTCAGGACTTGTCACCTTAAGAAGTTTACATTATGAAATAAGTGTGAACGTTCATTTGACTTCTCATATTACAATTATTGCTTGGTAGCCTGCATTAGGGACGAAAGGGAATAGTGTTTTTATCATGAAGGTACAGAGAATGGCATCGATGTCTATCAATGGAGCTCTTGGTACTACACCTACGGCTGCATTAGAAAGCCTCCTTCAGCTAAAATCACACTGCAATGGAAGAGTACCGATTGTGGCCATAGAGCGATCTTGAAAAATATACATAACAATACCAGATAACGTGGACTATGCTCTTCTATGAGCGTTTTAGAGCGCCACTTTACCACGTTGATACCATTCAGAGAATCTTGGATGGCGGCATTCCGGTTAGTAGAGCCTCCATAAATTCGTCCTCATATGCATCGAAGCTACATGAACAAGTTTCGGAGTCTATTCGGGAAAGATGGGGTTGAGCCTGGCTTGAAGATTGCAAAATCATTACCAGTAAACATCTGTTTTTACAGTCAATCCGCGAATAAGCCCCTGCAGCTAACGTTTCTAAAAACCAGATACATCCTTAACAGCCACACGTCGTTGAGGTTATATGGTTAAGCAGTTATACATAAGACTCATATGGGTCCCAAGGCACTGCACAGTGGTCAATTCCGGCCAAAAATCATTTTATTTTTTTATATAATCTTGATGAAATTTTGATGCTATATTATAGCTAATACTTCAAAACATACAACTTAAATCTTTTTTTGGGCCTTGTAAGACTATATTATTGTCCATAGTGGTGCAAAGTTGAGTATTTTTTGCTTCTCATTTCAGCTTTTTTTAAAATGTATATTTTAGTTTTCAATAAAAGTTGGCTATGCATTTTTCTTCACATTATTTTTGTAAGTTCGCACATGGATTTTTAATTCCTATAGTAAATAATCATTCCATGTGTTTTTTGATTTTGTGTGCGTTTTTGTCTTAAAGTAATGTGTATGAGAATTAGATAACAATTTAAAAAAAAAACCCTTAAAAAAAATAAATTTTGAAAGACCATAAAAATCAATTAGAGGCTATTAGAGGTTAGCTATAAAAAGCAGTTTGTACTTTTAACTATTAAAAGTAAGTATTTTAAATTTCAGCCCCTACTTTTACCGATTCTTTAAACCAGAGCATTTTTAGTAGACTCATTTTTTACAAATGGTGGACTTTTTTAAACCTACAAACTCCACCAAAATAGGGAATGTGAAGATATACTAACTTAAAACCCATAGATTTGCGTTAAAAAAACTTAAAAAAAAAGACAAAAAAAAAATGTTGTTTAAGGGGGGTTGGAACTCAAAAACAGCCTTAATGTTAGCAATTTTTAAACAGCTAAAAAAAAATACGTAATATTATTTAATTCTGTTTTTTCATTTAAAAGAGAGAACATTTTAGTATTCTTAAAAATTTCATAACACAAATTTGGTCAACTAGAATTTTCAGGGTTGCCAGTCAATCGTGCTTTGTTTTTTTTTTTGAAGGGAATTTACTTCAACCAAACTTTAGCAAAAAAAATTGTAAAAATTTAACTTTCAGAGTTTTTTTGGCAATTTACTATTGGTAAAATACAAAAATTTTTTTGGTATTTTTACTATATTTTCTTGCTAGTTTTTTTTTTTATTTTACTATAATTTTAGCAAAAATATTAGTATTTTCCTTAAAGAAATGGTAATACTTTTTATTTTTATTTTTATTTTTTTTTTCTTAGTTTAAAAAAAAAAAAATGTTTCAAGTGTTCTAGTGTAAAAAAAATCATTGCAGATTGATGATGCTGCCAACACCATAGCAAAGTAGCCATCCATCAACTGCATGTGCGCTCAAAAATAGGCTACACAATTTTTAGTATTTTTTACCATATTTTTTGCTAATTTTACCATATTTTTTGCTAATTTTATATGAAAATTTTTTAAAATTTGCCACCTAAATTGTTAATAAAAAGTTGATAATTTTGAAAAATTATTTTTTTAAAATTTTAACACATAGTTAGATATCTAATCTTCAATATCCAAAAGTTTTTTTTTATTTTTTTTTTAAATACATGTGAAAAAAATTAAAAATTCAAAAAAAAAATTTTAATTTTTTACAAATTTTACCTGAAAATGTAAGAAATTTCTTGTGTATACTACTACGCAAATCTCATTTGTTCTACTTAAGCTAAAAAAATGACGCAAAAAAATAAAAAAAGTGAAGTGTTGTTCTTTAAATTTTTTGTTTAAAGTGTTTAAGTGAAAAAAAAATCATTTTAGATTTTGATGTTGTTGGAAGTCCAGTTACTGCAACTACAGCTGCTGAGAAGAAGGCAAAAGAAGATGCTGCCACCATCAAGCCGAAGAAACCATCCAACAACTGAAGTAATATGCTGCTATTACTACATTTAAAGAATGTGGTGCTCAAAAACAGGCAAAAATTTTTTTAGTATATTCACCAAATTTTAAATCAACTACTAATCAGAGAAAAAAATTAATAAATAAAACAGTTTTTTTACCAAATTACAAATTTTTTTATCTATTTCAATTTTACCATTTTTTTTTTGGTAATTTTACCATCGAACGAACCGTTCGATTGTTTTTGTATAAATTGACATACATTTTTGATCAAAACCAGTGTAAAGCTGGCTAATGGCAATTAAATAATTAATTTTATTAAAACCCCCAATTTTTTTCATATAATTTTTTTTAGATTTAATTTTTTTTATTACCAAAATTTTATTTCCTGCCACTATAGATTTTAAGTATTTTATGTTTAGTTTTTAATTTTGATTTTTTTTAATAAATAATGTTTTGATTAAGTAAATTTTAAAAATATGTGTTGCTAATTTGTGTTGTTAGGGATTTTAGGTGCAATGGTTTGAGGTGGATGAAGATGGGATAAGGAAAAGTTAAGACGGTAAGTTGTTGGTAATTATGAAAGGGGTCATCGGGATGAACAAAAGATGACCAAGGTTGGGTAAGGGCAAACGCGTACAGGGAACAACATCTGTCTCTGGTAATTAATTTTTTTTTTGTGGTTGTCGTCGGTTTTATAGTCCCATTTTAGTTTTCAGTTATTTTAAGTACGTTATCATTAATTCAATGATAATGTTTTATTGTGGGGAACCTCTGGTTGTTTGGTGCGGGTTGGGAACACACGACGGATGAAGACGAGCTAGCCGAGGCTGCACAACATACCTAGAGCTGACAGGTTTCGTAACAGCCATTTACTGTTACGAAACCTGTCAGCTCTAGGTATGTTGTGCAGCCTCGGCTAGCTCGTCTTCATCCGTCGTGTGTTCCCAACCCGCACCAAACAACCAGAGGTTCCCCACAATAAAACATTATCATTGAATTAATGATAACGTACTTAAAATAACTGAAAACTAAAATGGGACTATAAAACCGACGACAACCACAAAAAAAAAATTAATTACCAGAGACAGATGTTGTTCCCTGTACGCGTTTGCCCTTACCCAACCTTGGTCATCTTTTGTTCATCCCGATGACCCCTTTCATAATTACCAACAACTTACCGTCTTAACTTTTCCTTATCCCATCTTCATCCACCTCAAACCATTGCACCTAAAATCCCTAACAACACAATAATTTTACAAGGTTGATTTTTTACAAAAATAAAATGGTATTCTTGTAATTTTACCATTTTTTTCCTAATTTTTTGATTAGCAAATTGGTTTTGCTAATATTACCAAAATTTTTGCAACGTCCAAAACTACAGTTTTTTTTGCTAATTTTAACCATTTTTTTTGCTAGTTTTACAATATTTTTTTTTTGAGTGTAGCACTTAACGTGTCCATTTTTTTTTTTTTTTTGAAAAAATTGATTTTTGTTGAAGAAATGTTAACGTAAACTTAAAAAATAGAAAAATTTCAATTTCTTCTTTCATTCAAATATTAATTAGGTCAAATTTTAAAAAATGGTCTCGATAAGTATTAGAAAATTAAAAAATCTACAAATCAAAAAAAAAAGTGTCATCAAAATCGGTTCAGTAGTTTTTGCTGTACAACTGCGGCCATTTTGTCCTTTAAAAAAAGCATCCCACAATTAACTGGAAGCCCTGGCAATTCTTTGTCTTTTAAACTTTTAAAAATTTTACTATTGTTAATATTTCAAATAAAAAAAAAACAGAATTAAAAAGTACTGCGTATCTTTTTTTTTAAATTTTTAACACTAAGGCTGTTTCCTTAAGTTCCAACCCCCACCTTAATTAGTTTAATACATTTGGCACGTCCATGCTTAGTTGGCCAACTACTATATTTGTATGTCCAACGTTTTGAAAAGAGATCAGATATATTATTCTTAATTCGGATATTAAATTATTGCTGTTTATATGCAGGCATGTTTGATACATTTGGGACGTCCATGATTATTTGGCCAACCACTGTAATTGTAGGTCCAACATTTGGGCAAGGTATCAGATATGTTATTCTTAATTCGAATATTAAATTTAAGCTATTTACACGCAGAAATAAAGAAGTTACTGATTTTTGGCCGGAATTGACCACCGTGCACTGGGACATTCCAGGGAGTTGCAAAGCCAATGAGCTTTCAAGACTGGAATCTACCTTATAGGTTTCTACGAAATTTTAACGTGTTGGTGTGACTATATAGAGTTTCTATAGAAACTCTTAAGCAAAATCTGCGGTTTTGTTCCGCGAGGAAGACTAATCAGAGATGGGCACATCTGCCCTTGCCCGACACTTTCTGGTCAGGTATACACTTTACAGGGATCTAGTGAGCTGCACAATCTTTCTTACTTGTTGGATGCCAAAATTCAATATCTAAGAAATTTCATAAGAACCACACATTTCTTAAACAAGAGGGACCTTTACCGTCCCGTGGTATCACAACGCACATTGGTTGAAGAGTGTCCGAAATTAATTTTTTTCATGTTCGCCGATTTGAATAATTTTTTGGCATTTGTTGTCAGGTATCTGAATATTATGATTCCGTAATATTAGGCTGATATATTTATTATTTGTTTGGACAGACACGCTCAAAGTTCATATGTATATGTTCGCTTGTTTAAAATGGCATGCAAATTTACTGTATATTCAATCTTTTGTTACAATCATAGTAAACTTATCATTTGACTTTGTTGTATATTTTCGTAAATGACAATTGTCATGGATGAGATTTGCATAAAAAAAAGTTGTGAAAAGTGCCATATAAAAAATTTCGTAGAACAAAATATAAACAACATCAAAATTTCAATGTTCATCAACTTCAGTGGACTGCATCTTTTTAGCGCTGTGGAGCGCTGTTAAACGAAATATGTCAAATTACAGCTTGAAGTCTCAGCTAAAAGTTAAAAAAAAAATCAGCTGCTCCTACCTGCTCCTTTCCAAAAAAAAAAAAAAAACAGTAAAAACTATAAAATAAAGTAACAAAACATGATTTTTCGTTCATGCTTCAGAAACTCTGATTTTTATACCCTCCAACCACAATATGGGAGTATACTCACTTTGTCATTCCGTGTGTAACACATCGAAATATCGGTCGGGGACCCCACAAAGTATATATAATATTGATCCATGGTAGAATCTAAGACGCTGTTAAACGAAAGATGTCAAATTACAGCTTGAAGTCTCAGCTAAAAGTTAAAAAAAAAAATCAGCTGCTCCTACCTGCTCCTTTCCAAAAAAAAAACAGTAAAAACTATAAAATAAAGTAACAAAACATGATTTTTCGTTCATGCTTCAGAAACTCTGATTTTTATACCCCCCAACCACAATATGTGAGTATACTCACTTTGTCATTCCGTGTGTAACACATCGAAATATCGGTCGGGGACCCCACAAAGTATATATAATATTGATCCATGGTAGAATCTAAGACATTCAAGCGATGTCCGTCCGTCCGTCAGTCCGTCTGTAGAAATAACGATGCAGTCCAAACAAAAAGAGCTAGACCCCTGAAATTGGGCAAGAATATCTCTTATGTTTGTTATGTATATACATTGTTAATGTACATTATTAATATTATAATTAATACAACTACATGCAGTGTAAATGCACAACGTCGTTAATGTCCTTAATGCATTATCATGCATTAAGAACTGCCCTGTTATTCTTAGTTCTAAGTTTACTTGTAACCTTCTCATATTTGTATAAATCACTTTTAATAAAGATCTTCATCTTAAAACAATATGGTGTCAGATGTCGGTGTAAAGTGAAAAAAAAAGTCTAATTGAAAAAAAAAATTGTCTAATAAAATAAATTGTGTAATTTATAAAGTCAAAGTTAAAAACAAAAACTTTTTTAAATCAAGACAAGAAAAATGTCAAGTGATAAAACAACAATGAGTTCTGTGGCGAAAATTGATTTAAAGTCATCCAACATGGCGATAGAATGGAAAAATTGGCTGGCCCAATTTAGAATTTTCTTAACCGCATCGAAGCTGGATGAAGAAAATGATGGTAGAAAAGTTGCATTACTTTTACATCATATGGGGCCAAGTTGTTTCCACATTTTTAAATCTTTTGACGTTGGTGCAAGTGAGGTTAAATTTAATGACCTAATAAAGTTGTTTGATGCCTATTTTATACCAAAAGGCAATATTGCAATTGAGCGCCATGCGTTTTTTACGCGCAAACAAAATAATGGCGAAAGCTTAGATGATTACGTCACGGTTTTGAAAAACCTAAGCCTTACATGTGAGTTTGGAGCGTTAAGGGAAGACCTGGTTAAGGACGTGTTTATTTGTGGCCTGTCTTCCAATTTACAACACATCAAGGAAAGATTGCTAAGTGAAGGCGTAATAAAGCTTGACAGGGCCATGACAATAGCAAAAAGCATAGATCTTGCACGTGAGGGTGCTGCTCAATTGGATGGTCTGGGTGTTAACTATTTAAACAAAAGGAACAATTTTCATGGTAAAAATAGTGTTAAACAAAAATGTACAAAATGTGGTCAGGTACATACACATAAGTGTCCCGCAGAAAATGCCGTATGCCATAGTTGCAATAAAAAAGGGCACTATGCAAAAATGTGCTTTGGGAAAAAACAACAGCAACAAGGTAGTACCGTTAATAACAAGTGGTCTAGTCGTCAAAAACAACACCAACACAAAAAGGCTAGTGGTAAATATGTAAAAAATTTATCACATGAAGATGAACCAACGGAATTATTTGTTGGTACTTTATCTTATTGTCTACAAGATCAACAACAACATATTTTCCCCGCTAATTTACAACAACAGCAATATAATGTCTCTGCAAATGTACAACAACAACAATATGTCTCTGCTAATCAGCTGCAGCAAAATAATGAAGTCGGTAAGAAAAATACCAAAAATATACAACAACGTCAACTTCCTAATAGTGGTATTAGTGAACAACAGCAGAAATCTGCAAATCAACAACAAAATCGTAAGGTCGGTATACAAAATGCCAATAAGATTCAACATCAATATCCAAGTGGTAGTATTAGTCAAACTCAACAACAACAATTTACTTGTGGTGATGGTTACACAGCACAACATCAAACGTGTATGGATGTGTATGTCGTAGAAGACAATGAGGACGTTTCTAATGAAGGAGATGGTTATAGTCAACCAGATCAACAACAACAAAATAATCTGATATGCACATTATCACATAATCATCAAATCTATAAAACAACAACAGCAGCAAACAATGGATGGTTTATTGTGGTACTAATCAACAATAAGGAAGTACAATTTCAAGTCGATACTGGAGCTGATGCCAATATAATATCACAACAAACAGCGTTACTATTGGGTCTGGATGGTCAGGTTAAATCAACAAATACAGCTATAAACACATTCAGCGGTGAGAGGTTGCCTATTACTGGTAAAGTTGAAATGAAATTTTTATATGAACGTAAAATATATGATGATTATTTTTATATTGTAAATTTAAAATGCAAAAACATTATAGGTTTAAATTTAGCAATGAAGATGAGTCTTATAAAAAATGTAAATATTTTATCTATTGACAGTCTTGTTGAAAAGAATTCAGACATTTTTGAAGGTCTTGGTTTATTACAAAGGGAATGCAACCTACAATTAAAACCTAATATAAATCCGGTTGTAGATCCTCCAAGGAAAATACCATTTTCCTTGCATAATAAATTAAAATCAGAATTAGACAAAATGGTCAGTCTTAATGTAATAGTACGTGTTGAGGAACCAACGGAATGGGTTAGCTCAATTGTTTTGGTATCTAAGCCAAATGGGAATTTAAGGCTTTGCTTAGATCCCCGAAACTTAAACAAAGCAATTTTGCGACCTCATTTCCAGTTCCCTAACATTGATGACTGTAAGTCAAGGTTAAGCGGTTCCAAGGTTTTTAGCACATTAGATGCAAATTGTGGTTTTTGGATGATACCTCTTAACGAAAAATCATCTAAATTATGTACATTCAATACCCCCTTTGGGAGATATCGATTTTTAAGGCTGCCTTTCGGCATAAATGCCGCTCCGGAAATTTTCCACGCGGAAATGGTGAAGCTTTTTGGGGATATCAATGGGTTATTGATATATATTGATGACTTTCTCATTTATGCTAAGACAGTTGAGGAACACAACAATATTTTAAAAAGTGTTCTTGAAAGAGCAAGAAACGTTGGATTAAAATTCAACAAAACAAAATCAAAATTTTTATTAAATGAAATTAAATTTATAGGCCACGTTTTTGATAAAGAAGGTGTTAAACCCGACACAGAAAAAATTAATTCCATTGTGGAAATGCCAATTCCAAAAAACGTTTTGGAACTTCAGCGTTTCTTAGGTATGGTTAATTACCTCGGTAACTTTATTGAAAATTTGTCTTTAAAAAACAAGAATCTACGTGAACTGTTAAGGAAAAATATAGCATGGCATTGGAACCAAAATCATGAAAAAGAATTTAATAATCTGAAAATGGCGATTACAAAGACCCCAGTGTTAACATATTTTAATCCCAACAAACAACTAACGTTAACAGTTGATGCGTCTAAATATGCTGTAGGTGCAGCAATTTTACATGACAAAAATCCTGTCGCTTATGCTTCAGCGTCTCTTACAAGTGCACAGTCAAACTATGCACAAATCGAAAAAGAACTTTTCGCTATTTTATTCGGCTGTGTAAGGTTTCATCAATATACCTATGGAAATAGGGTTAATGTTGAAACAGATCACAAACCTTTAGTCACACTTTTTGACAAACCATTATACAATATACCTGCAAGATTGCAACGTTTCATGCTAAGACTTCAATGTTATAATTTGAACGTCGTTTATAAACCAGGTAAATATTTATTTATTGCCGACACGTTGTCTAGGTGTCCTTTAAAGGAAAACGCTTTAGTCGAATTTGATAGTGACGTGTCACTACACTGTAATTTTTTAAAGACACATATGGACATTCCGTTTTCAAATGTAGATGAAATTAAACAAAAAGTAGAAGTTGACCCAATATGCCAAAAAATTAAGCACTACATACAAAATGGATGGCCGAAGAATCAAAAATTAGTTGACAAAGAAGTTTCTCCTTATTTCAGAATTAAGGACGAGTTAACTATTTTAGATAATTTAATCCTAAAAGGAAATAGAATTTTAATTCCTAGTATTTTACGCCGTAAAATACTAAATATTTTACATGAAGGCCACATGGGCATTCAAAGATGCGAAAGTTTGGCACGTAAAACGGTTTACTGGCCAAATATGCACAATGATATCGCTAACATTGTTAATAATTGCGAAATATGTTTGAAATTCCGTAACTCAAACACAAAATCTGAAATGATACCACATGAGATTTATAATATTCCATGGTATAAAGTTGGTAGCGATATTTTTGAGTTCAACAAACACAAATATTTAATAGTTGTCGATTATTTTACAAAATATTTTGAAATTGACCTATTAAATAATGGTTACGCAAGTGCTAATGTTATAATAAAACTCAAATCTATTTATGCTAGACATGGAATACCACAAATTTTCATTTCGGACAACGGTCCGCCATATAATTCTCAGGAATTTAAAAAATTTTGTAACGAATGGGGCATTCAACATAAGACCTCCAGTCCATACTTAGCCAGATCGAATGGTCTTGCTGAAAGGTCTATACAAACCGTGAAAAAAATGTTGTATAAGTGCCAGGAGAGTGGATCAGATCCATATATTGCACTTTTGCATTACCGGACTACACCAAAGGATAATATGCCGAGTCCGGCAGAATTGTTAATGTCAAGAAATTTGAGAACAAAAATTCCCTCAGTTTCGAAAATTTTTGAACCCAAATTGATCGATATTGAACAATACGAAACCCAATTAAAAAATAGAACTATGAAATCAGCTGAACATTACAACAAAAACGCTAAGAACAGAAAACCAATAAGACCTGGTGACAATGTGATGTTTAAACGCAACAATGATTCCAACTGGTTCCAAGGAGAAATAGTTGAAAACTGTGCTGAGCCAAGATCTTTCCTTATAAGGGATAGTGAAGGGGCAATGTACAGGAGAAATGAACAACATATCTCATTAAGGCCTGAGCCGTTGAGAAGCTCTGTAACTAGTAGTACTAGTCGGAGTAATGAAAACCAGGTTGAGAATTCTGATGAAATTGCTAAAACCCATGAAAACGTTTGTAACCAAGACAATACCAATAATCAAGAAAATGCTAATAGTCAAGAAAATCCTAATAGCCAAGATCCTTATATAACAAGAACTGGAAGAAAAATTATTAAACCTTCTAGATATGATTGTTATACTGAATTCGATTAAAGAAACATATTTGATGAAAAGAAACTTAATTTTATGAATATTTTGTAAACATCTTGTATTCAATTTAGATTATCTTTAACCTTAAAATAATTATTAAAACAACATTTATGAATTTTGCAATTGAAATGTATTTATAACTCGAGCCAACTCTAATGTTTTGAATTACAGTTAAACAAAAAATTATGAAACTATTGTAATTAGTTTTTAATTGAATTTAAATCAATATTTTGAAATTAATAATAATTTTATATTTTTATAAAAAGGAAGATGTTATGTATATACATTGTTAATGTACATTATTAATATTATAATTAATACAACTACATGCAGTGTAAATGCACAACGTCGTTAATGTCCTTAATGCATTATCATGCATTAAGAACTGCCCTGTTATTCTTAGTTCTAAGTTTACTTGTAACCTTCTCATATTTGTATAAATCACTTTTAATAAAGATCTTCATCTTAAAACAATAATGTTACTGGTAAGGTTAAGTTGAAGAAGTAAAACGACCCCTGAAAAATACGATATTTTTACGATATTTTTTTTAATTTTTGCTCAACCAATGTAACATTTGTATGCCATATTATGTTCATAGACCTGCGCTTGGATCAAGGGGGTTAGAAAATTCGATTTTTTTTGGGCCGCCCCCTTTTTGGGGCGTGGTTATAGAAATTAATTAAAAATAACGATAAAAATTTTTATTTAAGCGTAAATATCATAAACAAATAATTTGTAAACATATATAGCGGGGATACAGGTGTCCCCCACCAACTTCGCCGACCCCCCACCAAAAAAAAAAGGACACCCCGGCGATTTATTTTTTTTATTTTAAACGTGTTGTAGGGTATAAAAGATTTGGCACAGCCGAATTTAACACTCTTACTTGTTTCTATTTGTTTTTTCTATGGGAGGTTTGCGGATCAGAAGGTGGGCGGATCAGGGAGGTGGGCGGATCAGGTATATATTTTCAGGAGCCCATTCTACAATTATAATATTTTTTTTTTGTAAAAATTTTGTTGATGCATTAAAAATCAAGGGAGTTATGCCACTTTTTCAATACAAGTTGTATGGGAAGTGGGCGGATTTCACACAAATGATTCTGAGTGTTTAAAAATGATATGTGCCAAAAAACAATGCCGTAGGTCAAAATTTAATTTTCACTTTGTATGGGAGGTGGGCGTAAAAGTGGGCGGATTATTTTGATTTTTGCATTTTTTTCTTGATTCAAACAAAAAATGCCTATGTGCCAAGTTTCATTGTCCTTCGACAACTTCTTTTATTTTTAGCCGCTCGTTCTATGAACATCAACCAATGTGCAACGGACCCTAAAGTCCATGTGTGCTGTCGTAAAGCGTTAAGAAGTTGAACAAAGAGTACAGACTACAGTACAACTGTAATATTTTCCTTAGGCGAAGCTGTATGCAGTTTGAGTTGCAGTTAAGCTTATTTGAATAATGCAGATCGACTCTTGTGAGTTCACTATTAACATATAACTTAATATGCACTTGTTAGTCAGCCGTTGTAGCCGAGAGTTTCAGACACTCATGGATCAACTTTCCTTACGACTTGCTCGTATGGCCGCAGTTTTGTAATTAACTGCTAGTACAACCGAGATACATCCAAATTAAATTAAAATGGAAGTGTACCCGATGAGAGAGAGAGAGTATGTAAGGTAAATTAGGTTTTATAAATTTTCCTAAAACTTAGTTAAATTTAACTAAAAAATGGGAAATTTTCCTAGCTATCCCAGTTGGAAAATGTGTCACTTAGGAAATTTACAGGGTGATTCCTTGCGGAAATGTCTAAGGGTTCTGACAAACCATAGGTAATCCTTGATGACGTGTCCTAACATTGTCAACAGTGAATGTTTGTTTTAAGAGTGTGGACAATTCCTCTAAGACAGCGATAAATGCACAGAAAAAAATAAAAAAAATATTTGAGTAAATTTTTAATACTATTGAGTAAAAAATTACTCAATTTTGCACCAGTAAACGATTTAATAGTATTAAGTAAATTTTTAATAGAAATTTATTAAATGTTTGAAAAAAAATTTGAGTAAATTTTTAATTGTGTCAATTTTTTTTTCAAGTTCAAAAAACTTGTTTTTTCAAACTTTACCAAACATATTTATGTCTCAAAAACGTAGGAAAATTTTATAAAGACGATTACAAACTTTTATATACATTAGGGCGTTTCATCAAAAACTTTTTTTTTGATTTTTGCTACTCTTGAAGCGGAATATGAATTCTTATGGCCTAAAAGATTTTTGAGATTTTTTTCAGATTTTTGGAAGGTCGGGATCAACTCGCTCAAATCGATTTTATCCAAAAAATGAGGTTATGAAACATCATTTTATTTTATTTTTTTCCCCTGGTGCCTTTTTTTACAAAACTGGACACATTACTTCTAAATGTTGCTAGCCTCCTAAAAAAAAAATATTCGCGGTCAAAATTATAAGTTCAAGGGTCACTAAGATGACCTTAAAAGTAAAAATTCAGAATTTCCCGTGTTTTAACCTCAATAATTCGAGAAATAAGCTATGTATGAACGTCATGTTGAATCCGTTAGATAGGTCTTTAAAACACCTTTCATTTAAAACCAATCTGACTATTGTCACTTTTGTAGAAATGTTAAAAAAAATAAAAAAAACTGGGAAAAACTCATTTTCTCCCCCATTTTATCGAAAATTGAACTGGTGCATAAGGTAGTTTTTTTTTTGTAAAGTTAAAATAATAACTTTTAAAGAAGTCCATGAAGATAAATTCGATTTTACGTAAGAGTTAAATTCGAAATGACGTAACAACATGAAGATAAATTCGATTTAACGTAAAAGTTAAATTCGATATGACGGAACAACTTGGTGATATATTTAATATTTAAATTCGATTTCAGGTAAAAGTGTGAAGAAAAATCGTAAAAATTGTTTTAAATGTTCTGTGAAAGGGGAATTGTAGTAGAAGGCAAAGTAAAAAATCCTATTAAGTTAATTGACACGGGGCCAAATCCTCTCAAGAAATGTAAGGGCACAAAAACTTAAATAACCAAAACCTGAAAAAGAATATACATATTCTGTGAATGAAATATTGTAGTACAGGGAAAAAGTAATGATTCTCATAAATTTTATTGACGCAGGTCTTTCCTGTGGCTCACAGTGGGCCAAATCCTCTCCTGAAATGTTAGGGCACAAAAAATTTAATAACCAAAGCCTAAAAAAGTATATACATTTTCTGTTAATGGAGAATTGTAACAGAGGACAAAAGTAATAATTCCTATAAATTTTATTGACGCAGGTCTTTCCTTTTGTTCACATTGGGCCAAATCCTCTCCAGAAATGTTAGGGCACAAAAAATTTAATAACCAAAGCCTGAAAAAGAATATACATATTCTGTGAATGAAGAATTATATTAGAGGGCAGAAGTAATAATTCCTATAAATTTGATTGACGCAGGTCTTTCCGTTTGCTCACAGTGGGCCAAATCCTCTCCAGAAATGCAAGGGCATAAAAAAAATAACCAAAGCCTAAAAAAGAATATACATATTCTGCGAATGAAGAATTGTAGTAGAGTGCCGAAGTAATGTTTCCTTTAAATTTTATTGACGCAGGTCTTTCCTGTGCCTCACAGTGGGACAAATCCTCTCCAGAAATGCAAGGGTACAAAAAATTAAATAATCAAAGCCTGAAAAAGAATATGCATATTCTGTGAATGAAGAATTATAGTAGAGGGCAGAAGTAATGTTTCCTATAAATTTTATTGACGCAGGTCTTTCCTGTGGCTCACAGTGGGCCAAATCCTCCCCAGAAATGTAAGGGCACAAAAAATTGAATAACCAAAGCCTGAAAAAGTATATACATTTTCTGTTAATGAAGAATTGTAACAGAGGACAAAAGTAATAATTTCTACAAATTTTATTGACGCAGGTCTTTCCTGTGGCTCACAGTGGGCCAAATCCTCTCCAGAAATGCAAGGGCACAAAAAATTAAATAACCAAAGCCTGAAAAAGAATATGCATATTCTGTTAATGGAGAATTGTAACAGAGGATAAAAGTAATAATTCCTATAAATTTTATTGACGCAGGTCGTTCCTTTTGTTCACATTGGGCCAAATCCTCCCCAGAAAAGTAAGGGTACAAAAAATTTAATAACCAATGCCTGAAAAAGAATATGCATATTCTGTGAATGAAGAATTAGAGTAGAGTGCAGAAGTAATGTATCCTATAAATTTTATTGACGCAGGTCTTTCCTGTGGCTCACAGTGGGCCAAATCCTCTCCAGAAATGTAAAGGCACAAAAAATTTAATAACCAAAGCCTAAAAAAGTATATACATTTTCTGTTAATAGAGAATTGTAACAGAGGACAAAAGTAATAATTCCTATAAATTTTATTGACGCAGGTCTTTCCTGTGGCTCACAGTGGGCCAAATCCTCTCCAGAAATGCAAGGGCACAAAAAATTAAATAATCAAAGCCTGAAAAAGAATATGCATATTCTGTGAATGAAGAATTAGAGTAGAGTGCAGAAGTAATGTATCCTATAAATTTTATTGACGCAGGTCTTTCCTGTGGCTCACAGTGGGCCAAATCCTCTCCAGAAATGTAAAGGCACAAAAAATTTAATAACCAAAGCCAAAAAAAGTATATACATATTCTGTTAATAGAGAATTGTAACAGAGGACAAAAGTAATAATTCCTATAAATTTTATTGACGCAGGTCTTTCCTGAGGCTCACAGTGGGCCAAATCCTCTCCAGAAATGCAAGGGAACAAAAAATGTAATAACCAATGCCTGAAAAAGAATATGCATATTCTGTGAATGAAAAATTATATAAGAGTGCAGAAGTAATGTATCCTATAAATTTTATTGACGCAGGTCTTTCCTGTGGCTCACAGTGGGCCAAATCCTCTCCAGAAATGTAAGGGCACAAAAAATTTAATAACCAAAGCTGAAAAAGTATATACATTTTCTGTGAATGGAGAATTGTAACAGAGGACAAATGTAATAATTTCTACAAATTTTATTGACGCAGGTCTTTCCTGTGGCTCACAGTGGGCCAAATCCTCTCCAGAAATGCAAGGGCACAAAAAATTGAATAACCAAAGCCTGAAAAAGAATATGCATATTCTGTTAATGGAGAATTGTAACAGAGGATAAAAGTAATAATTCCTACAAATTTTATTGACGCAGGTCGTTCCTTTTGTTCACATTGGGCCAAATCCTCCCCAGAAAAGTAAGGGTACAAAAAATTTAATAACCAATGCCTGAAAAAGAATATGCATATTCTGTGAATGAAGAATTAGAGTAGAGTGCAGAAGTAATGTATCCTATAAATTTTATTGACGCAGGTCTTTCCTGTGGCTCACAGTGGGCCAAATCCTCTCCAGAAATGTAAAGGCACAAAAAATTTATAACCAAAGCCTAAAAAAGTATATACATTTTCTGTTAATAGAGAATTGTAACAGAGGACAAAAGTAATAATTCCTATAAATTTTATTGACGCAGGTCTTTCCTGTGGCTCACAGTGGGCCAAATCCTCTCCAGAAATGCAAGGGCACAAAAAATTAAATAATCAAAGCCTGAAAAAGAATATGCATATTCTGTGAATGAAGAATTAGAGTAGAGTGCAGAAGTAATGTATCCTATAAATTTTATTGACGCAGGTCTTTCCTGTGGCTCACAGTGGGCCAAATCCTCTCCAGAAATGTAAAGGCACAAAAAATTTAATAACCAAAGCCAAAAAAAGTATATACATATTCTGTTAATAGAGAATTGTAACAGAGGACAAAAGTAATAATTCCTATAAATTTTATTGACGCAGGTCTTTCCTGTGGCTCACAGTGGGCCAAATCCTCTCCAGAAATGCAAGGGAACAAAAAATTTAATAACCAATGCCTGAAAAAGAATATGCATATTCTGTGAATGAAAAATTATATAAGAGTGCAGAAGTAATGTATCCTATAAATTTTATTGACGCAGGTCTTTCCTGTGGCTCACAGTGGGCCAAATCCTCTCCAGAAATGTAAGGGCACAAAAAATTTAATAACCAAAGCTGAAAAAGTATATACATTTTCTGTGAATGGAGAATTGTAACAGAGGAAAAATGTAATAATTTCTACAAATTTTATTGACGCAGGTCTTTCCTGTGGCTCACAGTGGGCCAAATCCTCTCCAGAAATGCAAGGGCACAAAAAATTGAATAACCAAAGCCTGAAAAAGAATATGCATATTCTGTTAATGGAGAATTGTAACACAGGATAAAAGTAATAATTCCTACAAATTTTATTGACGCAGGTCGTTCCTTTTGTTCACATTGGGCCAAATCCTCCCCAGAAAAGTAAGGGCACAAAAAATTTAATAACCAATGCCTGAAAAAGAATATGCATATTCTGTGAATGAAGAATTAGAGTAGAGTGCAGAAGTAATGCATCCTATAAATTTTATTGACGCAGGTCTTTCCTGTGGCTCACAGTGGGCCAAATCCTCTCCAGAAATGTAAAGGCACAAAAAATTTAATAACCAAAGCCTTTAAAAGTATATACATTTTCTGTTAATAGAGAATTGTAACAGAGGACAAAAGTAATAATTTCTATAAATTTTATTGACGCAGGTCTTTCCTGTGGCTCACAGTGGGCCAAATCCTCTCCAGAAATGCAAGGGCACAAAAAATTAAATAATCAAAGCCTGAAAAAGAATATGCATATTCTGTGAATGAAGAATTAGAGCAGAGTGCAGAAGTAATGTATCCTATAAATTTTATTGACGCAGGTCTTTCCTGTGGCTCACAGTGGGCCAAATCCTCTCCAGAGGATTTTACATATATGAACATATCTGAAAATGTCTGATCATATATGTCATATATGGCAGATAGACTCAATTTACGGATCAAAACATATCTGAAGCAGATATGAGTATATATGGAGTAGATCTGATTATATCCATTTAGATATGATCCATATATGTTTTTATCAAAAGAGATATGTTTTGATCCAATTATTTTTTTACACGGGTATTCCATTTTATGGGCCCATACAATTCTTGAGAGGATTTGGCCCACTGTGAGCAAACGGAAAGACCTGCGTCAATCTAATTTATAGGAATCATTACTTTTGCCTTCTTCTGCAGTTCCTTATTCACAGAATATGTATATTCTTTTTCAGGCTTTGCTTATTAAATTTTTTGTTCCCTTACGTTTCTGGGGAGGATTTGGCCCAATGCGAACAAAAGGAAAGACCTGCGTCAATAAAATTTATAGAAATTATTACTTTTGTCTCCTGTTACAATTCTCCATTAACAGAATATGTATGTACTTTTTTAGGCTTTGGTTATTAATTTTTTTATGCCTTTACATTTCTGGAGAGGATTTGGCCCACTGTGAGCCACAGGAAAGACCTGCGTCATTAAAATTTATAAGAAACATTACTTCTGCCCTCTACTATAATTCTTCATTCACAGAATATGCATATTCTTTTTCAGGCTTTGAATATTTAATTTTTTCTGCCCTTGCATTTCTGGAGAGGATTTGGCCCACTGTGAGCCACAGGAAAGACCTGCGTCAATAACATTTTGTAGAAATTATTACTTTTGTCCTCTGTTAGAATTCTTAATTAACAGAAAATGTATATACTTTTTCGGGCTTTGGTTATTCAATTTTTTGTGCCCTTACATTTCTGGAGAGGATTTGGCCCACTGTGAGCCACAGGAAAGACCTGCGTCAATAAAATTTATAGGAAACATTACTTCTGCACTCTTATATAATTTTTCATTAACAGAATATGCATATTCTTTTTCAGGCATTGGTTATTAAATTTTTTGTGCCCTTGCATTTCTGGAGAGGATTTGGCCCACTGTGAGCCACAGGAAAGACCTGCGTCAATAAAATTTATAGAAATTATTACTTCTGTCCTCTGTTACAATTCTCTATTAACAGAAAATGTATATACTTTTTAGGCTTTGGTTATTAAATTTTTTGTGCCTTTACATTTCTGGAGAGGATTTGGCCCACTGTGAGTCACAGGAAAGACCTGCGTCAATAAAATTTATAGGACACATTACTTCTGCACTCTACTCTAATTCTTCATTCACAGAATATGCATATTCTTTTTCAGGCATTGGTTATTAAATTTTTTGTGCCCTTACTTTTCTGGGGAGGATTTGGCCCAATGTGAACAAAAGGAACGACCTGCGTCAATAAAATTTATAGGAATTATTACTTTTATCCTCTGTTACAATTCTCCATTAACAGAATATGCATATTCTTTTTCAGGCTTTGGTTATTTAATTTTTTGTGCCCTTGCATTTCTGGAGAGGATTTGGCCCACTGTGAGCCACAGGAAAGACCTGCGTCAATAAAATTTATAGGATACATTACTTCTGCACTCTACTCTAATTCTTCATTCACAGAATATGCATATTCTTTTTCAGGCTTTGATTATTTAATTTTTTGTGCCCTTGCATTTCTGGAGAGGATTTGGCCCACTGTGAGCCACAGGAAAGACCTGCGTCAATAAAATTTATAGGAATTATTACTTTTGTCCTCTGTTACAATTCTCTATTAACAGAAAATGTATATACTTTTTTAGGCTTTGGTTATTAAATTTTTTGTGCCTTTACATTTCTGGAGAGGATTTGGCCCACTGTGAGCCACAGGAAAGACCTGCGTCAATAAAATTTATAGGATACATTACTTCTGCACTCTACTCTAATTCTTCATTCACAGAATATGCATATTCTTTTTCAGGCATTGGTTATTAAATTTTTTGTACCCTTACTTTTCTGGGGAGGATTTGGCCCAATGTGAACAAAAGGAACGACCTGCGTCAATAAAATTTATAGGAATTATTACTTTTATCCTCTGTTACAATTCTCCATTAACAGAATATGCATATTCTTTTTCAGGCTTTGGTTATTTAATTTTTTGTGCCCTTGCATTTCTGGAGAGGATTTGGCCCACTGTGAGCCACAGGAAAGACCTGCGTCAATAAAATTTATAGAAATTATTACTTTTGTCCTCTGTTACAATTCTTCATTAACAGAAAATGTATATACTTTTTCAGGCTTTGGTTATTAAATTTTTTGTGCCCTTACATTTCTGGGGAGGATTTGGCCCACTGTGAGCCACAGGAAAGACCTGCGTCAATAAAATTTATAGGAAACATTACTTCTGCCCTCTACTATAATTCTTCATTCACAGAATATGCATATTCTTTTTCAGGCTTTGATTATTTAATTTTTTGTGCCCTTGCATTTCTGGAGAGGATTTGTCCCACTGTGAGGCACAGGAAAGACCTGCGTCAATAAAATTTAAAGGAAACATTACTTCGGCACTCTACTACAATTCTTCATTTGCAGAATATGTATATTCTTTTTTAGGCTTTGGTTATTTTTTTATGCCCTTGCATTTCTGGAGAGGATTTGGCCCACTGTGAGCAAACGGAAAGACCTGCGTCAATCAAATTTATAGGAATTATTACTTCTGCCCTCTAATATAATTCTTCATTCACAGAATATGTATATTCTTTTTCAGGCTTTGGTTATTAAATTTTTTGTGCCCTAACATTTCTGGAGAGGATTTGGCCCAATGTGAACAAAAGGAAAGACCTGCGTCAATAAAATTTATAGGAATTATTACTTTTGTCCTCTGTTACAATTCTCCATTAACAGAAAATGTATATACTTTTTTAGGCTTTGGTTATTAAATTTTTTGTGCCCTAACATTTCAGGAGAGGATTTGGCCCACTGAGAGCCACAGGAAAGACCTGCGTCAATAAAATTTATGAGAATCATTACTTTTGCCCTGTACTACAATATTTCATTCACAGAATATGTATATTCTTTTTCAGGTTTCGGTTATTTAAATTTTTGTGCCCTTACATTTCTTGAGAGGATTTGGCCCCGTGTCAATTAACTTAATAGGATTTTTTACTTTGCCTTCTACTACAATTCCCCTTTCACAGAACATTTAAAACAATTTTTACGATTTTTCTTCACACTTTTACCTGAAATCGAATTTAAATATTAAATATATCACCAGGTTGTTCCGTCATATCGAATTTAACTTTTACGTTAAATCGAATTTATCTTCATGTTGTTACGTCATTTCGAATTTAACTCTTACGTAAAATCGAATTTATCTTCATGGACTTCTTTTAAAGACTTTTTATAGATTGTAGTTAGTGTTTCCAAACCGGTTAACCAAAAAAACCGGTTTGACAAAACCCGGTTTTCCGGTTTGGAAACACTAATTGCAATCAAAAAAACTTCTTTTAAGTTTATAATTTCAACTTTACAAAAAAACTACTAATGGATTCCCTTCGATTTTCTGTAAAATGGGGGAAAAAATGAGTTTATCTTAGTTTTTTAATATTTCTACTAAAGTGACAAATGTCATTTTGGTTTTAAATTAAAGGTATTAGAAAGACCTACCTAACGGATTCATCATTACGTTCATATATTGAATATTTCTCAAATTATTAAGGTTGGAACACGAGAAATTCTGAATTTTTACTTTAAAGGTCATCTTAGTGACCCTTGAACTTATTATTTTGACCGCGAATATTTGTTTTTAGGAGGCTAGCAACATTTAGAAGTATTATATCCGGTTTTGTTAAAAAAGGCACCAGAGAACAAAAAATAAAAAAAATTATGTTTCATAACCTCATTTTTTGGATAAAATCGATTTGAGCGAGTTGATCCCGACATTCCAAAAATCTGAAAAAAATCTCAAAAATCTTTTAGGCCATAAGAATTCATATTCCGCTTCAAGAGTTGCAAAAATCCAAAAAAAAGTTTTTGATGAAACGCCCTAATATACATACACAAAAAACTATGAACTAAACGAGAAATCAAAAAACTATGGGAGTTAAAAAAAAATTAAAAAGCTATTAAATTTTTATTAAATTATTTACTTAAATTGTTTTTAAAATTTTTGGGTAAATTTTTAATTGCGTCAATCAAAAAATTACTAAAGTTTTGTTTTTAAATTTAAACAAATTTAAATTTGTTTCCTTCATATTTTTTTCTGTGAGATAAAAAACTTCAGGATAGCAGTATATTAAATTAGAATTTTAAATCTGTTAAACTCTTTAATTTTCAAGAAAAAGATGACAATACACTCAAAAAAAAAACTGTAATGTTAGCAAAAAAAGCTTGTAAACCTACAAGAAAATTTCCTGATTTTGAATCCACAATTTTTTTGGTAAAGTTAGCAAAAATGTTTTTGCCAAAAATTAGTTAACTGAAATTTTTTATACCCTCCAACCACAGTATGGGGGTATACTCACTTTGTCATTCCGTGTGTAACGCATCGAAATATAGCTCGGGGACCCTATAAATATAATTATTATATATTGTATTATATATATTATTGATCTATGATCGATTTTAAGACATTCTATAAATGTCCGTCCGTCTGATATAACACGATGCAGTGCAAAATAAAATAGCTAGACTCCTGAAATTTGGCTGGAATATATCTTATGATTGTTAGCAGTTTAAGTTCGTTAATGGGCAACATCGGACCAGGGGGCAAATAGTTTCCCCTTGAAGAACTAAACCAACCTCTGAAAAACGCTTTTTTTACATGTGTTTTCGTATTTTTTTCAGCAAATGAAACATTTTTATATATGAAGAAGTTCAAAGTACTGCGCTTGGACACAGATGATTACGTTGTGCCATTTTTTTGTACCGCCCCCTTTTGTCGGTGTGGATTAAAAGAATTAATTTAAATAATTATAAAATTCTTGTATTCTTAAACTAAAAAAAAAACTGTAAAGTTAGCAAAAAATTTAGTTATATTTAACTAAAAAGCACCTGATTTGAGCCTACTAAATTTCTAGGTAATTTAACTAAAAATATTTAGCTAACTTTTCGAAAAATGAATGTAGCAAACAAACAGTAACTTTAACTAAAAATGTAACTGAAAATTTCGTAACATTTTTTGTACATATTTACAAAAAAATTAGTTGAATTCAGCTAAACTTTTTGTTACTTTTCGTAAACTAAAATTAACAAAATATTTTTTTTTTTTTACATTTTCAGGTTGACATTTTTTTTTATTTCACCGAACACTTTAAACACTAACACTTGACTTATTTTTTTCTATTTTTTCACAGCATTAAGTTCAGCTTAAATGTTAAAGTGTTCGGTGAAATAAAAAAAAATGTCAACCTAAAAACGTAAAAAAAAATTTTAAATATATTTTGTTAATTTTAGTTTACGAAAAGTAACAAAAATTTTTGCTGAATTCAACTAATTTTTTTGTAAATATGTACATAAAAATTTTACAAAATTTTCAGCAAAATTTTTAGTTAAAGTTACGATTTTTTTTTTCCACATTCATTCTACGAAAAGTTAGCTAAATATTTTTATTTAAATTAACTAGAATTTACAGTTTTTTTTTTGAGTGTATTATTAATTTATTTAAAATAAAATCAAAATCTTGCAAGTAGTATAAAAGTAATAAATAGACAAACAATTTTGAAAAAAAGTTTGGAACAAGTAGTTAGGTGTAGGACTAATAAACTGGAGGTTCCAGGTTCAAATCCAGTTGGGACTAAAAAAGGCTAAAAGTTATTTCTTAATATGAGAAAAATAATTTATTAAGTAAAATGGATAAAAGTAAAAACTAAAACGAACATTCGTATGACCTATATCAGAAAGTTCCTCAAAGAAGTCTTAGGTAACATGTCCCTAGAAAGGCATGCCCTGACTGCTGCTGACTTTCAGTGGGGACATTTTGAAAATTTATATAAAACTGTCTTCAACTCAGTACATAGAGATGTCTAGTGAATGTTAGCTGTGGCTCTGACATGTAACCGCGCCGTCAATGAGGATGGCTCGAGGACGTTGGCTACTGTGATGTTATTTCGAATTGCAACAACAATTTGGCTATGGGATATTATTTTTAAAGCCAATGTCTTAAGAATATATGCAGAGGCATGTACGTATACAGGGGGTGGGCACAGGGGGCACGTGCCCCCCCCCCTTTTCGATTTGAAAATTTTTAAAAATGATTACACTGCAACGCATTGTACAAAAAAAAAAAAAAATACGCAGGTTTCAAAATATTTTGGTTTTTAAGGAAAAGATTTTAGATTTTATATAAAAACTCCAGAGTGTAATCTAATTTCGTTTCTAAAAAGAAATTTTTATCGGAATATCTGTAAAATATGTTTAAAAAACACATAAATTGGTTTTATCTAATAAAAATTATGCATCAGGATCATAAAAAAATGTCTTAAAAAAAATTCAAACTGTACGATTCTACACAGAAAAAAATAAAAAAAAATTTTGAGTAAATTTTTAATACTATTGAGTAAAAAATTACTCAATTTTCCACCAGTAAACGATTTAATAGTATTGAGTAAACTTTTAATAAAAAATTATTAAATGCTTAATAAAAAATTTGAGTAAATTATTAATTCACACAATTAAATCTTTACTTAAAATTTTTTTAATATTTTTAAGTAACTTTTTAATTGTGTCAAGTAAAAATTTACTCAAAATGTATCAAATTATTTTTTTAAAAAGTTTAAAAAGTTTCTAATTTTTTTTCCAAAAAATTGCTTTTACAAACTTTACCAAATATACTTATGTCTTCAAGACAAAGTAAAATTTTATAAAGATGATTTCAAACTTTCATATACATATACAAAAAACAATAAACTAAATGAGAATTCAAAACACCAAGAGAAAAAAAATAAATAAAAAAAAATATTAAATTTGTATTAAATTATTTACTCAAATTTTATTTTCAATTTTTGAGTAAATTTTTAATTGCGTCAATTAAAAAATTACTCAAATTTTTTTAAAAAAATTAAACAAGTGATTACTCAAATTTGTTTCCTATATATTTTTTTCTGTGTAAGACACTTTCTCTATATTAAATTGTGAGATTCTGAAATATTATTTCAATAGGAGATTCTCAGATTTAGAATTTTTTTTTATTGAAACATTTTCAGATTTGAACACACTTTTTCGTCAGGAAAATTCTTATATTTTGGTAGATTTTTTTCTTATTAAAAAATTGTTGTTTCTGAAACATTTTCTCTATAGAAAATTTTAAAATTCTTAGTATTTTTTTATAGAGAAACTATCAGATTCTAAACTATATTTAGTAAAATTTTCATATTCTTAAATATTTTTTACACAAAAAGATTTTGAAACAATTATTATATAAAAACTTTTTAGATGCTGATTGATAATTTTTCTATCAAGAAAGTCTTAATTTTTTAATATTTTTTATAAAAAAAATCATCATATGGTATCACGGAACAAGCTTAAATCTAAAACAGCGCGATCACCAGACTGTTGAATGCAGAGCTTCTCACTAACTTTTGCTTTGCGACCCCTTTCAATATTTAACATTTTTCGTGACCCCCCAACATAAAAAAAAATAATTGTTAACTTGAACTTTGCTCTCAGTTTTTTCAAAAACCTGAATTAATGGAAAAATTTGGAAACCAAATTCAAAAGCAGCATTGAAAAATTACATGAAACCGTGTGGTCAGATACCAGACGCATACCAAAAATTTCACGTAAAAAACATTTAAAAAATAAAAAAAAACACAATTTTAGTAAAATTTGGAAACCAGGTCCCGAATCTCGCCATTTTATATCAAAACTTACTGTCGTCATTCATTTTTTATTTCCGAAAATAATAGAAAGATTCCAGTTTAACCTGATCAGAAATGAAGAAATGTTTACCAAGAAAGTATTTAAAGTCCAATTTGGAGTAATGATTGTTCTTTATTCAAAATTATGTACCAACCCAGGCAGAAAAATACATACGGGCCAGATCTGGCAAAGTACCTAATAAGGTAGAATTAATACTGGCAAAGTACCTTCTTTTTGGGTTTTTAGTACTTGCTAAGATCCCAGCCAGAAATTGCCAACCGTACCAAAACAAAAGTACTGGCAAAGCAATTTATTTTTTGTATAGCAAGCTCTTTTTAGTAAAGTACTTGGTTTCACCGAATTAAGTACTTTGCTAGTACTTTTTTACCAAACTAAAGGCGGTTTATTTATTTAAAATATTTTTTTTTAATAATTTAATTTAATTTTAACATTTTATTTGAAAACGCCTAATTATGTTATGAAGTTATGACAATGGTGTCATTATCAAATTTAGTATGAATACATTTTGATTCTACTATGTGGATACTGATTTCAATGTTATTTTTATCAAATTTGTTTAACATTGTAGAGTCCTATTTCTCTTGATGGTAGTGGAAATTAAAAAATCGCTACATTCAATAGAAATATTGCCTTTCAAAAATATATCATCACATTTGCATTTAGACTTTTATATTCCTAGAGAGTATTTGGAACTTCTATTAAGAGGATGTAGCAATAAATACGCGAATTTCTTCATTTTTTGACGTTTTTGCGAAATTAGCCCCTTAATTTGTCTTTGATAAAAAACTTGCTTTTACCATCATGTTGAATTTTATCATCATGTTGTATATGGCAGCACCATTTTTCGAGATAATTTAAGGGTCCATCTTTAAGTAAATAATGTGGTAACCTTACAGAATTTACTGACCAAAAATTATATTTTTGGACAAATCTTTCGTCAGTTATTTGTTTAAGGTTACCACATTATATAGTTGAAGATGGACCCTTAAGTCATGTTGTAAAATGATTCTACCATAAAAAAAGTTTTTCGCGATTTTTAACATGATGGTCTATATCACGTAGATGTTTTTTGTTCACTATTCGTAGTGTTAGGGATGCCTTTATGATCCACTAAAAGCAAGCTTTTTTTATCAAATACCAATTTAGAGGTTTATTTCGCGAGAACCTCGAAAAATGAAGAAATTCACGAATTTAAGGACTTAAGATGAAAAGCTTTAAACCAAATTTGCATAAGAAACATTGATACAAGTCAAGAAAACTGTACCATGCATCGAAAAACGGAGTGCGCCATTCGACTCAGCATGTCTCAAGTAGATGGAAATGTTGGTCATCCCAGCAAAACTTTGGTAATGGGTGGTGATTATATAACACATTACCAGGTAATGTATATATCTTATTTGTAGCATTATTTTATGATGTCTTACCAAACATTTGTTCCACAACGTATTATTTTAAAGTGAAAAATAATACATTACTAATAATTAGCTACGTAATGCATGATTATTGGAAAAAATGTATTTCATATTTATTATTTCTAAACATTAAATCATGGATGACTTATATTTGGTTACATTATGTATTATTTCAAAGTTTGAAATAATGCATTATTTATAATTGAATACATAATGCATTACAATAACATAAAAAATAAATATTTTATAAAAAAATGCATAAGTTTAAACTAGAGATGGATTCACGACAGAAATTTGTTAATGACACACACTCACCCAGGAGTATATTTTATCTCGCTTACAATCACGTGAGTAAATTTAATACAAAATTACTTTTTCACTACTCGTAACACCTTATATATTACGTTCTGGTATGCTATATTATATACCTTACTCGTAACCTATAAAATATCATATATTTTACACCTTACTCGTATTCTTTGTTATAAATTTATGACTTATTTTATACCTTACTGGTATTCTTTGTGATAATGTATATGCATTACTTTTAGTCTCATCGCCTGTTAAAATCATCAATGCTGCAATGTATAAAATAAGAGATCTTATACCTTATTTTATACCTTATATGGTAAGGTAAGTTTTGCTGGGATACCTCTTATTTTCTATAATAGTGGTCACTTTTGTCATGCTGTGTAATTAATATATAATTTATTTCAAATAGAAAATTCAAAAAAAAGATTTCTAATGTACAAATTATTAAATAAAAAAAATATTTTATTAAATACATTTTTAATTTTGTAATGGATTGTTTTAGTTAAAAACCAATTTTAAAAATTCTCGGATAGTACTTTTTAAAGTACAGGGAAAGCGCTTTTAAAAGTACTTTGCCACTACTAAATGGTGTTATCATTTAACATCTTAGCAAGTACTAAAAACCCACAAAAAAGGTACTTTGCCAGTATTAATACTAACTTATTAGATACTTTGCCAGATCTGGCCCGTATGTATTTTTCTGCCTGGGATGCTAAAGGATAACACCATTTAGTAGTGGCAAAGTACTTTTAAAAGCGCTTTCCGTGTACTTTAAAAAGTACTATCCGAGAATTTTTAAAATAGCTTTTTAACTAAAACAATTCATTACCAAATTAAAAATGTATTTAATATTTTTTTTTTAATAATTTGTACATTAGAATATTTTTTATACCCTCCACTCTAGTGATAGAGGGTATATATAAGTTTGTCATTCCGATTGTAACACATCGAAATATTGGTCTAGGACCCCATAAAGTATATATATTTATGATCCTCGATCGATTTTAAGTCGATCTAGCGATGTCCGTCCGTCCGTCCGTCCGTCCGTCTGTCTGTCTGTCTGTCTGTCTGTCTGTCTGTCTGTCTGTCCGTCCGTAGAAAACACGCTAACTTTTGAAAGACTTTACAGAGGCTACTGAAGTTTGGCATATATGTTTGTCATTTACCTGGTCAGGTTGGTATTGCAATCCAGCCAAATCGGTCCAGTGGTTCAAAAGTTATGAGCAAAAGAGTAAATTTCGGCATGGGTGTTTCACGAATTTACGAGATAAAAAACACGATAACTTTCGAAAGACAATAATGAGACTACTGAAGCTTGGCATGTATCTTTGCCGTTCCCCGGGTCTGTTTGGTTTTAAATTTCAGCTCAATCGGTCTAGTGGTTCAAAAGTTATAAGCGAAACCCTGAATTTCAGATTAGTTTCATCTAAAATGCCACGTGTTTTAACAAGTTTGAAAAGCCCCAGCAGAAATAAATCGAGATTTTGGCGACACAGCATCTGTTTATAGCATACCGTAGCGCATCCAAAGAGCGCTCTTAGGGATGCAGTAAAAGGAAGGGGAAAAATTTTAATTTTTTTTTAAGATTTTTTATATAAAACTTATAATGTGTAATTATTTTTTGATAAAATTTCACACTTGCTTTCCTTTTTAATATTTTTAACACTTTTTGAATAAAAAAACATGAGTTTTAGACAAAGACACATGATTTGACTGCATCATTATTGCGCATTAATCAGCGCTGCAAAGAGCGCTTCAATCATAGCATCTTTGACCGCTGTTCCCAAAAAAAATCCCATAAAAAATGTGAAAATGAAAATTTCCGATATTTTTTTGATGTTCACTTCCGATTTTTTTTTTCATTTTGTTTCACATAAATAAAGTTTTGTAAAGTAAAACGAATGAATTTTTTTGTTATATTTTTTTAAATTTTAGCTATTTGATTTCAACTTTGAATTTACAGCATCTTTATTCTGCTTAAATCAGCTCTACAAAGATACATGAATTCACTGCATCTTTAATCTGCTTAAATCAGCGCTAAAAAGATACATGAATTTACAGAATCTTTATTCTGCTTAAATAAGCGCTCTAAAGACACGTGATTTCAGTGCATCTAAAGAGCGCTGTTTCTGTGTATCCAACTAGCGCTCTAAAGTGGGACATCGCCTTAGGGAATCATGCATGAATTCAGCGCAATTGGATGCGCTCCTTTACTCAAGTTCCCCTTCCAAAAGCTGCTGAACGTTCAGCAAAATTTCTGCTGGGGCATTGGTGGTAACTAAACAATGCTTTTCAAACTTGTTTAATTTTAAAGCAATGCTTTTTAAACTTGTTTAGTTTTAAAAGCATTTGTAACTTAAAAATTACTCTCAAAAAAAATTTTACACTCAAAAAAAAATTTACACTCAAAAAAAAATTTACACTCAAAAAAAAATTTATAAAAAAAAAAAATTTTTTTTTTTTTTTTACAAAAATGGCAATATTTTCTGTACATACTTACGTGCATTCACTTAGAAATATTTTTACAGTAAAATAAACATTACACTCGAAAAAAATTTTACACTCAAAAAAATTTTTCTCTTTTTTTTTAAAATGACAAAAAAAAAGAGTTTTTTACTCAAAATAAAATATTTCTAATCGTTAATTTTTTCACGTTAAAAAATGTACTATCGTTTAAAAAAAAAATGCATTGTGGAGGGTATTCATAGATTCGGCAAAGTCGAATTTAACTTTTCTACTTGTTTTTTTTAATTTTTCTATTTTAAGGCCTCTGTTCTGTCTTTCACAACTTTTCAATTCACATGAAATGTTCCGAATCACATAAAATCGGGGTCCGTGTTTTGTTGTTCACGTTTTAGTTTAATGTTGAAATAAAATAACAAATATTAAAAAAATTATAAGGAATAAAGTGCAATCGTATTACTTTCACCAAACTTAATTTATGTGAAACAAAACGAATAAGAATTTCGGAAGTGAAATCCAGAACACCAAAAAAATTCGGAAATTTTAATTTTCCCATTTTTTATGTGAATTACATTTTTTTGAACAGCGGCCTAAATAAATTATTTTCCACTAATATAGAAAATAAGAGGTATGACCAACATTTCCATCTATTGGAGACATTCTGAGGCGAATGGCATACTCCGATTTTCGATGCAGGAATATAAAAGAATGCTCGGAATCGAGAGTTGTATTTTCTTTCGTAAAAATTAATGGTTTTAAAATAAAACCAATTCATCCAGATAACGTATGTTTACTCGACAATGAAAATGTAATTAAAGTTACTGAAATTTTAAATAGAAAGCTGTCTTAATACAAATGTGACGATATATTTTTGAAAGGCAATATTTTCATTGGATGTAGCAATTTTTTTTAAATTCCCACTACTATCAAGAGAAATACTACTCTGCAATGTTAAATAAATTTGATAAAAATAACATTGAAATCAGTATCCACATAGTAGACTCAAAATGTATTCATACTAAATTTGATAATGACACCATTGTCATAACTTTTTAACATAATTGTTTTCAAATAAAATGTTAAAATTAAATTAAATAATTAAAAAAAATATTTCAAATAAATAAACCGCCTTTAGTTTGGTAAAAAAGTACTAGCAAAGTACTTAATTTGGTGAAACCAAGTACTTTACTAAAAAGAGCTTGCTATACAAAAAATAAATTGCTTTGCAAGTACTTTTTTTTTGGTACGGTTGGCAATTTCTAGCTGGGAATGTTTGGTATTGATCGAAATTTTATTCGATCACGTATCTATTTCCGTTATTCAGATTCGACATCAGCATTAAAAAGTAAATCGAGAAAAGTGGTCAGATCCCAGACGTGTCCAAAAATTTCACAAACAAAGCTCTTAAAAATGCACAAGAATACGTTTTTGTGAACTTTGCCTTTAATTTTCTCAAAAACCTAACGGACTAGAAAAATTTGGAACCCAGATTCGGAATCAGCATTGGAAAGTTAATAGAAAACAAACTGTCAGATCCCAGACTCAGCCAAAGAACTTCACAAATCAGTGTTGACCAGGAAATTACCAACTGCGCAGTGATTACGGAGAGACTTTAAGTGATGGAAAATTTTTATTTCTTTAAAAAAAGTGTATATTTTTATAGCACAACAATAAAAAATGTATTTTAAATTTCCCAAAATTTAAGGTTTTAACAAAATTTTTCGCGACCCCCCTGAAACTCTTTGAGAACCATTGGTTTAATGAATATGAATTTGGAATATCTAACAACAATTTTTGGATACAAAACTAAAATTTTCAATCTAGCACTTTTCAGGGTTAAAATTGCACAAGTGAACAAAGTTTTGAAACTATACCCAAAAATACTTAAACCTCAAGAATCTGCGCAAAATATTCGCTATTTTGATCCATATGAGGATGTGCTGATTAAAGCAGACGCGGTTTGCTGACTTTTCGTCTGGATAATTTAGGTCGAGTTAGCAGAAAAATCTGTCAAAATAGGCATTTTTATGGTTGTCACTTATGACTCTTACGTGAAGCAATAAATACGAAACGGTTATGATATTCCAAAACATTTTTTTTATATAAATAAAGATAAAATCGTATAAGGGGGGGGGGATGGTATGGGGTGTAGTCCTAGTTAAATCGGCGTTGACTAAAAAAATTTGGAAGTTGTGCCCCCCGTTTTCAAATTCCTGGATACGTCGCTGTGCAGAGGAATTCAATTAGATCGTGTAATTTATATCAATTCAATTTATGTAATTTTACATTAAATGAATATAATATCTCGTGTGACAACAACACTACAGCAACTGCAACAGAAAAGTATTGACATAGTTCAGATCATAAATTATGCTAATAACATGTAAGTGCGTTAAATGCACATATTTTTTAACAACAGCAAACCAGCATCCATCGCAAATAAGTTTAAACGGTTGGCAAATCGTTAATAAAATGTTGTTACTTGAGTTTAAATAAACTAAAAACGAAAACAGTGGAGGCTTTCACGAAAAGACACATTTATAAAAATGATTATTTTGGCATTCATAAAGAGCAATTCCTAATTGGTGCGCGAAAATTTTACTCACTTTGGAACAAATTTTTGGCTACAATCACTGTCCAGTAATTAGAGATTTTACTGTTTACGAAAAAAAAAATCGCTGTGAATAATCGTTAAATATCATGTATGATCGTAACTTTCAAACTTCTCGTACAAACAAGAGAAATAGCAACAACAACAACAACATCGACAGCAATATATTCAGCAGCGACTACGATACACTGAGATAACAATCGCAAAATGTTCGTACTTACAACTAAACAACATAAGCAGCAACACAAATAATTCTTTTAATGAGATCGTAATCATCATATAGAAACAAAAACGAAAAACTTGAGCATACAATTTAGTTTTTTTCTTTCAAAATCTTTTAGGTTGAAGATCGTTTAAACGAAGATGATCCTTAAAGATTTTCAGAAGAAAAAAAAACAAAAAAGGAAGACAAAAACTATATGCGTGAAAGATATTTTGCCACTGATGCTGGGTTTATTGAGACTGATGATGTTAATGTTGTTGGTTGTGTTAAAAACAAACAACAACAGTAACTACAACAAGAAAACAGAACAGACATAAATATTGCACTATGAACTACAATCGCAGAAAAGTTAACAGAAATGTATTTTTGTTATTTGTTATTTTTTTATAAAAATTCATGATAATTTCTCGTACATTTTATTTCAATTCGATATTTATAAAAAGTTTTTATTACAAAAGTTAATTTTGAACTTAGGGCGCCAACGAACTCTTTCCATTTTAGTCGATCATTAGGTAATGACTTTACTTGGTTCCATGTCATTCCGATACATTCATAATCAATTTTTATATTTCTTATCCATGTTAGGCGTGGGCGACTAGGACCTTGTTGACCATGCGGGTTCCACTCCATCACTGCGCGTTATATTAGATGTGGGGGCTTTCTAAGTGTATGCCCAATCCACTTCCATTTACATTTCTTTACCTAATTCTCGATCGAGTTAAGCTATGCCAAATCGAGAAGTTGGTCATTTAGGCCAGAAGATTTGTAGAATTTTAGGTTAGGTTAGGGTGACGGTGTGCGATTGACACCACGCATAGACCTCTTTGTCCATAGCGATACCACAAAACTTTTCCGCTAGCAGTGCAAGTTAAACACGTTCAAAGTCATTGCGAATCTTTTTAATATCCTAAGATCCATTTGCGATAATCCTCCAAAGTACAGAAATTTCTCTGACTGGTAATGGATCGGCGACTCCTTGCCACCTCTGGGCAGTGACAAAGTATGTGTTCCATCGTTTCATCTACTCCTGGTGAAGCGCATCTTTTACAACTAGCGTCTGAAATAAGTCCAATATTCTTGGCATGGATGCCGATAAGACAATGACCAGTTATTATCCAAGTCAGAGCTCGACATTCCTTTCTCGTAAGTGATAGTAGACTATCCACGTGAAAATTTATGGTTATGGCAACTATTTCAGCCTTAAAGGTGCTCGAGTCTAAAGGTAGGTTAAAAAAAAAGATTTGACTAAGTTCCATATTCGTGAAAAACGTACTATTTCCGTCTTTTTTGGGTTAACGTTGAGTCCGTTATCTGATGCCCATTTTCATATCATCTTTAGTTACCCCTCAAGTAAATCGGGTATCGTGTCCGGATATTTCCCACAGGACAATATTACGACGGCGTCCGCATAAGCGATGGTTGAAGTTCCCAGTTTCAGTATATGGTACACCCAGTGGCGGGTACAGCTTTTGGGTTTGGGGGGGGGGGGGGGAAATTTTTTTTTTTACTTCGAAAAAAAATCATAAATTCACCTTGGACGAGCAAAAACAGGGATTCGTTTTTTTTTGCAATGGAAACTATAAAATCATCAAATTCATTAGTTTGTGCTGAAGGAGGGTTGTTTTTCATGATCATAAGTAGATCGTTTAGATATTTTTTTTTTAATTTGTCTAAAAAGAAAATTGTACGTTTTCTTCTACATAGAAAAATTCTCAGATTCTAACCCATTTGACGTATAAAAAGTCAAATCTAAAGCTTCTTCTTTACAAAAAATGCCCCAAAATCTGAGACTTTTTTCGTATAGAAAAATTTTCAGATTCTAAGAACTTTTTTCCACAAAAAAATCTAAGATTATGAAACCTTTTATAGAAAGTATCTCATATTTTAAAGCATTTTTAATAAATTTTTCTTATAGAAATGGTCTCAGGTTAGTATGTTTGTTTCGCACTGAAAAAATTTATATTCTGAGACCTTTTTTTCTTTAGAAAAAGTTTCAGATTTTGAGACCTTTTTTATAAAGAAAGAGTTTCAAATTCTCAGACATTTTTCCTATAGAAAAAGTCTCAGATTCTTAGACCTTTTTCTTTTTAGAAAAAGTCCCAGAAAAGAGAAAGTACCTTATTCCTAAAAAAAGTCTCAGATTCTCAGACCTTTTTCCCATAGAAAAATTTTAGGTTCTGAGAGCTTTTTCTTATATAGAAAAAGTCTTAAGTTCTGTCACTTTTATCCCTAAAGAAAGAGTGATAGATTTTTCCATTATAAAAAATCTCAGATTGTCAGACCTTTTTACTTAAAAAAAAGTATCGATTCTGAAAAATTTTCTAATAGAAAAAGTCTCAGATTCTATGACCCTATTCCTATAGAAAAATGTGAGATTGTGAGACTCTTGCCAAAAGAAAAGGTCCCAGATTCTGAGACGATTTTCCTATAGAAAAAGTCTTAGATTCTGAGACCTTTTCTTAGGTATAGTCTAAGTATAAGTCTAAGATTCTGGCACTTTTCAAAAAAAAAATCTCGCAGATTTTGAGAACTTTTTCCTATAGAAAAAGTCATAGATTTTGAGACCGGTTTCCTATAGAAAAAGTCTCAGATTCTGAGACATTTTCCCTATAGAAAAAGTCTAAAATTCTGAGACCTTATTCCTATAGAAAAAGTCTTAGATTATAAGACCTTTTTCCAGTAGAAAATATGTCAGATTCTGTGACCTTCTTCCAATTGAGAAAGTTTAAACTTCTGAGATTTATTTTTCAACAATAAAAAGTCTCAGACATTGACACATTTTTCTTTTTAAAAAACAATAAGATTCTAAGGCCTTTTTCCTTAGAATAAGTCTAAAATTAAGAGATTCTGAAACTTTTTTCCCATAGAAAAAGCCTCAGATTCATATAAGTACCTTTTCCATTTCGAAAAAGTCTGAGATTCTGCGACCTTTTTCCTATAAATAAGTATCAAATTTTGAGACCCATAGAAAAAGACTCAGATTCTGAGACCTTGTTCCTTTAGAATAAGTCTCAAATTCTAAGACTTTTACATTTTGGGAATTCTTCTACAAAAATCCGAAAATGAAAATTTTTGAGAATGTGAACAATTTTAGAGTTTTCTGCATCTTTTCTATAAAAAAAGTCTCAGAATTTGATATAAAATAAGACTCAGATTCTAAGACCTTTTTCCTATAGAATACGTATCGAATTCCGACACATATTTTGTACAGAAAAGTCTCAGATTTTTCACAAAAAAAATTTTTTTTTCCTCAAACATTTTCTTTTACGGATTTTTGTAGAAAAATTCTCAAAATATGAGTACTATTAAAAGATACCAAAATTCATAATAAGATTGACAGATATTTTTTCACAGAAAATTTTCAGATTGAGTCACATTTTTTCCTTTAAAAATTTAAAAATTTTCCCTATAAGAACTTTCAGATTTTTTCTAAGAAAAATTTTCGCATTTCAAGATAATTTTCGTTCGGAAATTTTTTCGAAAATTTCCTTCTTCCGTCTTTCTTTTTTTTCTCCTTTTTCTTCCTTTTTCTTTCTTTTTTCTTTTTTTCTCTTTTTTTCCTCTTTTTTTTTTCTTTTTAAAATTTGGTCTGGGGGGGGAAATTTCCCCTTTCCCCCCCCCCCCCCCCCCCCTTGTACCCGCGCATGGGTACACCACTAACAGCCAGAATAAAGGTGAGAGAACACCGCCTTGCGGTGTACCCTAAGTCGCGTCACGTGAGGCCCATTCAGCGGTAATTTCCCGATTGCAATACATTCGCTTTACCCATATGATTATACAGTAGGCCGTAACAATTTTTACTTTTATTTTTTGTTTGAGTTGTAAGGGGTCCAAAAAATAACTCCGTAAATCTTCGTGAAAATCAAAAATTTACTTGCACGGTTCAAGTAAAAACTCCAAAAGATTACATATTTCATCTTATTTCTAGACAACCAAGTCTTTTTTGTTGGTGTTATCTGGTGACATAATCCCCACGGACATAACCCCCATTTCCGTTATGGATTATGACCAAACGACTTCGGTCATAATCCCCATAACGGCAGTGGGTACTATGGCCGAAAAAATTTGGACATAATCCCAATAAAAAATGGACATAATTCCCAGTTTTATGGAAACAATGGCCACATTAAAAGTGGATATAGTCCCCATTACAGGTATTATGTAATAGGTCATAATCCCAATAATTATGTGAATTTTTTTTTTGTCTTAAAAGTTTTTCAGCGTAGCCGGCCTTTGGCCGGGCTTAGGGATTACAAACTCCATGCATTAAGTCTCCCTCTCCGCAAAATAATGGGATTATGACCGAAATTGTTTTGGACTTAGTCCCCATAATATGAATGGGGGTTATGACCGAAAAACATTCGGTCGTAATCCCAACAGGGATTATGACCGTTTTTGAAATGGTCATTGTCCCCACAACTAATATGGGGATTATGTCCCCATTTTCGTTATGGGGATATTGTCCGTAGGGATTATGTCCTGTTACCGTGTTATCTATTTCGATAAATAGGTTTTCCCTGTCTAGACAAGATCACATTCAAAAATGTTGCAAAAAAAAATGTTTCGCGAATTATGGGACTTTTAAGTAAAAAAAATTCGCGAAATCGTGACTTCTTTAGCGATTTATCCGAGTTAAGCCACTTTAAAAAATTATTCTATTGTGGAAAACCTTCTACTAAAATTCAAAATGCCTCCCCCGAAGTTTCATAAATCAAAAAATTTTTGGGCATCTCCGATTAAATAAAAATTTTCAAAAAATCTATTTTCCACCGTGATGCGGAAGCAGAGTGAAATTATTGATTTTCACGAAATTTTTATGGAGTCATTTTGACTCCTAATAGAAACTTTCTTGACCACTTTTAGCTCAAAAAAAATCGATACGGCCGATTGTACCCGTATTGTATAGTTTTTTGGGGATTTTTTATTTAATCCGCGATGAGGGTGCCCCAGGATTTTTTTGAAGTTTATATGACTTTGGGGAACGCATTCCCAGTAAAAACTTGGTAATAAGTCCCCATTACCGCCTGCATTCTATGTAATGAGGGCTCGTTACCTGCTCGATTACTTCTTGTTATAAAATAATGAGTTACCGATAGCCTAATACAAAACTGGTTACATCTTGTTAATAAATAATGAGTTACCGATAACCTGATACAGAACAGGTTACTGGTAAATACGATTTAAGATATTTGATAAGTTGTCCAAATAAAATTTTTTTTTATTAAAATTTAAAAATGCTAAAGAAAATTTAGAAAGAACTTGCGCATTTAGCTTAAAAAAGATTAACATTTCTCTACTTTTTCTAATAAAACTCCGTTAACAGAAATTTAAATTCAGGAATTCTGATTAAAATTGGGAACAGGCAAATTAAAGTTTAGAAAACCAAATTGATATTTAAAAACCTGGATCTAGCTGACACTTGATAGTGATTTATGAGCCTTAATTAGTCTTTACATAACTTCTATTAAAGTTTTCTGAATTTTAATTGGCTTTTTCTAAATTGTAATTGTTTTTCTAGAAATTTTGTGGCGTTTTCCAAATTTTAATTTAACTTTTTTTGCCTTGTTGTTTAAATTATGTTAAAGCCGGTAAAAAACCATCACAGACAGTATTTCCCTTAAAACCTAACTCACTCTAATATAGACTTAAGATGGTGTTTAATGCGGTTTCCATTGGCTGAGCAGCAGTCGCTTCTGTATATTTGTTATTGGTAATGTCCTAAGTAGCCAAATGTCCCTTTCTACGAGGTTCCAAGATATATTTTCGGTCCTGTAATATTTGAATTTTACAATCAAACATTTGGAGGGAAGGATATCAACGTAAACATTGGTTCCGTTGGCACATTGGATCATTTCCATTTCCGCATTTGCCCGCTTGGTTACTCTTGAAATAAACGCGTTCAACATGAACTTGTTCAATTTCATATTGGCGGAAGTTGCCCCAAGTTAAAAATTTATTAAAAGAATCAAAAGCTGTTATTTGGTAGCAGTTTTGTAAGGAGTGGAAAACGAGTTATTTTTGAGCAACTGGTAGCTACTTATTTTTGGGACTAATGTATGCTGTTATTTGGTAGCATTTTTGTAAGTAGTGGGTAACGAGTTATTTTTGGGCTACTAGTAGCTTATTATTTGTGGTTCTAATGTATGTAGTTTTTCAGTAGCATTCTCGTAAGCGAGTGGGTATGCGGTCATTACTCCAATGACATCGCCATGTTAAAATAATGAGTGTTTCACCAACATAGTAACTAGCTACCACCATCTATTTAAAGGCGAAAACCTCATTACTTGGTAATAGATGTTTTTACTGCACTCAAAATAATTACTCTGTTAAATTACAGAGATACTCTGCTGAGCCAGCAGAAAATACCATAGATTTCCAACCAGCAAGATTTTTTGTTATTTTACGAAGAAAACTCTGTAAAATGATTTCGATAAAAAAAACTGTAAAATTGCAGAATTATCTGTAAAATATTGATAAAAGCGACCAGAATTTTACTATTTTATTTACTATTTGATTTCTGATCAATTTCTCTTTCCTTAATGTGCAAGTAGTGTTGACAATTGGAAAATGCCACCGAGTAAATTTGCCCGCTTTAATACTTCCAAATTGTAAATTTACTTTTTTTTTTATTTTTGTGAAAATTACGATGTATTTTACGAGTACCTCCAATTGTACCCGACATCCTCGTAAAATTTACCAGGTTTTATTGTAATTTAAGACCCTTTTCAAAAAGCGGTTGAAATATTTGGGAGTTTTTTATTTAAAAACTGCTTTACAGAGCAATAAGTAAAATTACAGTTGAAATTTAGTATTTTGGTTATGAGAAAATGTATAAAATCTGTATTTTAACAAAAAACTCTGTTTATTATCTGTAAAATAGAGATTACGAAGTAAAAAGTAAAATTACAGATAAAATTTTGTTTTTCGGTTACAAGAAAATACAAAGTATATTCTTAAAATCTGTATTTCGACAGATAACTTTGTCAAATGTCTGTCGAATTGAGATTACAGTCATTTTACAGAGTTTTTAACAGAGTAATTATTTTGAGTGTGGGTTTGGAATACTTGAAGAAGTTTTTACTGGGTTTGGAATACTTGAAGAAATTTTTCCACCGTATTGATCTTTTTAAGTGGCTTAACTTGGAGAAATCGCTAATGAAGTTACGATTTCGTGATTTTGATTACTTTTTTTATTACCCATAATTCACGAAAAAAAATTTTTTTACAAAATTTTTGAGTGTGACCTTGTGAAGACAGGAAAAATATTTTTTTTTCAAATCGATAACCCAAAAAAAAAAAAATTGTTGTCTGGAAATATGTAATTTTTGGGGGTTTTTACTCTAACCCCGATGCAGAAGGGTAAGGAAATTTTTGATTTTCACCAAAAATTTTATGGAGTCATTTTGACACTCAATAGAAAATTTTTGGACCCCTTTTAGCTCAAACAAAATATAAAAGTTAAAATCGATACGGCCTACTATACACACTCAAAATAATTACTCTGTTAAAAACTCTGTAAAATGACTGTAATCTCAATTCGACAGATATTTGACAAAGTTATCTGTCGAAATACAGTTTTTACAAAAATACTTTGTATTTTCTTGTGACCGAAAAACATAACTTTGTAAAATTGAAGTTACTCGTTAAAAAGTTACAAAATAAAAAATAAGTAAAATTACAATTTGGAGGCATTAAAGCGGGAAAATTTAACAACATTTTAATTTTAATAAATAAATTTTTTTAATTTTAATTAATGTTTTTGAAGTAGAGAAGTTTTACTCATAAAATGGATTTAAATAAAACTTTGTAAATTTACAGAGATTTTTTTTTGAAAAATGTTGAACTCAAAAAATGCATTTAACTAAAAGTTTTTAAATTTACAGAGTTTTTTTGGTAAAATTCTTTTCGGTTTTATCAATATTTTACAGATAATTCTGTAAATATACCGTTTTACTCATTTTACAGAGTTTTCTTCGTAAAATAACAAAAAATCTTGCTGGTTGGAAATCTATGGTATTTTCTGCTGGCTCAGCAGAGTATCTCTGTATTTTAACAGAGTGATTATTTTGAGTGCAGTTATAAATCGATTCATTGTTCATCGCATCAATTATTGACTTCGTATTTACTTTATTAAAAACGCCTTCAATATCAAAAAATATTCTCTATATTCAAGAGATGTCTCTATTCTCTGTACTAACGGATGGAGTGCCGTTTCTATGAATTTACCCCGCTGATAAGTATGTTTCAAATCCGATAGAGAGTTTGACGCCAGGTTTTTTCAAAAATCAAAAATATTGGTGGAAATTTTCCAAAAATGCAAATTTTTGATCGCCAGGGTAAAAATGGTCGAATTTGGCTCAAATTAATTTTTGAATGAAAGATTGCGTCCATCTCTTTTAAAGGTTCAAGGGTAAGAAATTTTGAGATTTAAAAAAAAAAAAATCTAGAACGTAGGAAAAATTTTTAAAAATTTAAAGCTGTGATCGCCGGGCGCCACAGTTTAATTTAATCCGATTGACCTCAAATTTGTACCACATAAGTTCTAGGCCTAGGAGAATAAAAATTTGCCCTTACGTTCAACATAGGATGAAACACTTTTTTGCCGTATAAAAAATGCCAGTCTAATTGTGTATTCACCATGGCGTGTTAACGATTTCGTTTAATTCTGATTAATTTTTATTAAAAAATAAAAAAATGTTTAATGCGACCTTTAAAAGACAATATTTTGAGTAGGTTTATTCTAGCTCGAGGTCATTATTTCCTTTACAAATTAAAACTGTGATATTCTCAAAGAATAATCAAAGTCAATTTTTAAAAAATTCTTGTCCATAGTGACTTATATTGATGAGGATCTAAGCTTTTGCTGTTGTTATTTTAAGTACAATGTGGCAACAACAATAACAACCAACTACCACATCACTGTTCGATGATCTTTTGCTGATGATTCGTATCGATCTCAGTCAGTTTTCACAGGGTCTCGACGATATTGTATTTGAATGAAGCGCTGCATGTTTAAATCTCGATTATGTTTGTTGTACTTATTGTTGTTGCTATGTTGTTTCTTTTTTGTTTGTTTTGTTGTTCTTGTGTTTAAATGTATGGTTTGTGTTTAGGCAACTTGTTTTGGGTGATATGTTGCTGTTGCTGCTGCCTTTGTTGTTGTTGTTGCAATTGCATTTGTTATCGACATGCTCAGAATGCTTAGGCTTACATGAAAATCAAACGTCAATATGTCAGCAAGTTGTTTGTTTCTTATGGTCTTGTAAGATTTTTCTAAAGACAAGGACATGATTTTAACATGTGACTTAAAAAATTCTTTAAATATTTCTATGGTAAAAAAAAATCTTAATAAATTTTAGTTACAAAAAAAGCTTAACTTATTACTAGGGATGAGATTTCCATGCAAATGCATGTTTTTTGTCGATAGTCCAAAAACGATATCGACCAATTATCTTTCCGAATCAAGAAATTTGCGTTAAAATGGCATCGATTTGTTTTTGCATATTTTTGCATATTTTGGTGAAAATGCATATTTTTGCATATTTTGATTTTAAATGCATATTTTGTGCATATTTCAAACTTTTAAGTGCATATTTTTGCATATTTTGGCATAAATTAGCAAAAATTTATTTGTTTCGAAAACCGTTTAAAATTTGAATCATTTATTTTGAAAATAAGAAAATTTTTTTTTTTTTTATTATTTTAATTTTTTTTAGATTGTTTTATTTTCTAAGAAATCTTGCTGACATAAAGTTAAAAGTGTTACACTCAAAAAAAAAAACGTGGGTATTCAATACTAAAAATTTAGCTACGAGTACTAATGTTTTAGTCCAAAAGGACCTAGTGCAGGAATTGGTAATCAATACTAAAATTTGTTACTAATATCTAGTACATGAAAAATACTAAAAAAACAGTAAATATTACTGCAATTTACTACAATTTTAGTAAATATAATTACTAAAAAAATCATAAATATTTCAAATTTTTGCCCTGTTTAGTAAAAAAAATTACTAATTTTAGTAAATAAAATTGCTAACTTTAGTTAATAAAATTACTACCTATATCAATTTTAATAAATAAAAATCAAAAAAAAATTATATATAAATGATTTTTTATTTCACTTCGGTTATAAGATATACTTAATTACATGTCTTCTTGCGCTGCTTAAAAATGTAGCGTAGATTGTACAACGTCAGGCATTTGAAAATATTAATGTTGTCAACCATTGAAATATATTTTGGAAACGATTGCTAAAAATAAAAAAAAAATAAATAATATTTTCTCAATACATGTTCAAATGTAAGTACAAACATTTTACTACAGAGGGTGTTTTTTTACTTACATTTTTTTTGTATACGTGTGTGTATCCATAACATTCTTCTTCAGCTTGAGTTTTTTTTTTCACAGCCATTGAAATGAAAAACGATTTAACAAAAAAATTTATTTAGTTTTATTAAAAAATGCCATTAACCATTTTATTTAATATACATATTTAAATAAAAAACATATTTATTTAATTAGTTTAACACAACACAATTTAATTAAATAAATCAAGAAAATATTTTTTTACAAACACTCCGTGACCGTGTATCGCGTTGTTTCGGTTTTAATTTTTCTTCGCACTAAACAAACAGAAAAATCAGTTGGTAGCACTGAGTTAAATGCAAGCAAACGTGGTGTTCGCACACACTGCAGCAGCAAGCAGCAGACGGCAAGAAATATAAAGAACTGTGTTTAATTATAAATTACACCGTACAACACTACTTTTAACACCAGAACGAGACCATATATACTTGAAAGTAGAGCTCCTCTGGAGTAAAACTGCATTTACAGTTTTTCATTCGGTGATCATTTGTCCTTTTTAGAGGACTTTAAAGTTTTCAAGGACATTTAAAGTAAAAAAAAAAAAAAAATATTTCTACTTATCCTACGATGCTGAGATAAAAAGCAAATGAAAGAGGAAAGTCTTCTCAAATTTTTAAACATGTCCGTTTTGTCATATCAGGTTAAAAGGATGTCAATAAGGTCCTTTCAATATTTTGTCCTTTAGAATTACCAGCCATTTCTTCCGGAAAAAATATATGTTAAGGACATTGATATGCACCAACACATTGTTAAATTTCATCCTTCTCACTTTGTTAGTTTAGTGTAAAAAAAAAAAAATATGTTTTTATATATAACTGAAAATATATTTTTTATTTACGGCGCCATGAAATAACTCCCAATGAAATAAGTCCCAAGGAAAATAATGCAATAAGTCCCAAAAATTTCCATACGATTTGGGAGTTATTTCATAATGAAATAACTCCTAAATCTGCGGGGATTATTTCATTTTTTTTGGAAGTTATTTCATTTTTAAGTTTGGGAGTTATTTCATTATGCAATAACTCCCAAACTATTTTAATGAAATAACTCCCAACAGTTTTAGAGTAAATTATGCAAATAACAATTTAACTTATTGAATTTTTCAAGTTTCTTTAATTTTTCATTAAATATAATAAAAATTAGATATTTTCTTTAGTTATTTTCAGGAAAAGTTAATTTATTACGGGAAAAGTAAATGACCTCGAACTAGAATAAACTCTTTTTCAATGCTTTTTGAATTATCTTGTAAATAAATTCAGAAAACCATTCACTCAGAAGTACATCAATGTCAATCAAAATCCAAAAAAAAAAATAATACGTTTGCTTTAAAGCGAAATGCATGCTGCAAGTAATTATAAAAAATTTAGAGTTCGTCTAACAATGGTTTTAATTTATGAAAATTAAGAGGTATTGTATGACAAACTGAAGATCCGCAACCGGTGTAATAAGAAGTTTTAGGATCCTGTTGGTTTGGCGGGTACATTATATTATTTAAAGTCTAGGCGAAATGGACTTTCGGTCTTTTACAACCCACTCACTCTTTTGTTTATTTTGAAATATATGTTGTTGGAATACGATTATATGTTTGAAAAGATTTGAATGCGTATGGGCGTGAAGAAAGCGCCGCAGGCGAAAAATTTTTACAAGAGATTTTAACAAAAAATTAAAAAAAAAATCGCGCGATTTTTTTTTTTATTTTTTGTTAAAATCTCTTGTAAAAATTTTTCGCCTGCGACGCTTTCTTCACACCCATACGCATTCAAATCTTTTCAAACAAATAATCGTTTTGTTACTACATTTATTATACAGAATCCTGGTCCAGGATTCCTGGAAGCTCCAAAAGGCTTCCAGGAATCTGCTTTTAATTTTTATGCGTGGCTTGTTAACTGTTTTAACCAAGATGATTTTATATTTTTTTAATTTGAGTTCATATTTTTATGGAGTTTACTTCTGTTCTTCTCGCAGCCGCCAGAGGGACCTGCGATAAGTCAGCTATTGCATGAAATATTATACTGATATCATTCAAATATTAAAAGAAATTTAATCAATGTGCCTGCATCCCAAAAAAGTTGAGAAGGGATTGTAGGCACTTCAGAGATTTGTTTTTTAAAGAGATACAATTAAAGTGTTTTCGTGATTTAAACAGTTAAAAATTTAATATTAAAAAAAAATTGGGATTTATTTCATTTCTATTGGGAGTTATTTCGTTGGGACTTCTTTCATTTTTTGTTAGGGACTTATTTCATTTTTCTTGGGACTTATTTCATTTTTTTGGTTTGGGAGATATTTCATTTTATTTGGGATTTATTTCATTGGGAGTTATTTCATTGGGACTTATTTCATTGGGAGCTATTTCATGGCGCCTTTATTTACACATAGCCTCCCAAATAAATATTAACCCATTTTCGTGAAAAAAAATCTAACACATGAATAAATGGATATACATGTGAAACTGTGCCCTCCATGGAGTAAAAGTACGTTCACAGTTTTTTATTCGGTGATCCGGTCTTCTTTTAAATAGACTTTTAAGTTACAAATGACATATAAAATTCAAAAACTTTTTAAAATTACTTTTATTAGTTTTTTGCGGAAATGTTGATATAAAGTCAAACTCAAGAATTTCAGAGGAAGTTTCTCGGCTCTGTCTTAATTTGAGGTTGTTGTTTAAAGCAAGAGTTAAAAAAATACATTGTCATATATCACAAATTCCACCAGAAAACACATAAAAAATGCTATTTTCTGACCTTAGGTCTTTCGATTTTCTTTATATTAACGGTATGCATTCTCAATAAAGCCAATAAAACATATCCATTTTCAGTTTTTTTAATTTTAAAAAAATCGCGAATTTTTCGCGAATTTAATTTTCGTCAAAATTTTAAAAAATCAAAAAAGTATGTTATTTTGAAGAGCAATATCTTCTAAAGTATCTATCGGATTTATACGATTCAAAAAGCATTTGATTCAAACGTTCGTCTTTTTTTATACCAATGCAATAAAAAAAAAGTTTTTTCAAAAAAAGTGCATTTTTGACGCAAATGCAATTTTTGAATGCATTTTTCAAAACTTTCTCCCCCTTCAATTTTTTTGAAACCTGCATAATTCGAAAATATGACATTTTTTACACAAAATTAAGCACCGTTTTTTTTGTGACGGTGTTTCAAAAAATTTTCGTGATTTTTTAAAAACTACTTATTTGATTTTTTCCATACAAAAAATAAATTTTATGTTTATTTTGCAATTTTATCAAAAAAGTATGTAACTTTGAAATGCCAATTCTTCGAAAGTATCTATCGGATTTCTACGACTCAAAAAGCATTCGATTCAACTGATTATCCGTTTTTAAACCAATGCACTAACAAAAAATAATTTTTTTAAAAAATGCATTTTTGATGCAATTTTTGGATGCATTTTTTAAAACTTTCTCCCCCTTCAATTTGTTTGAAACCTGCATAAATCGAAAATATAGCATTTTTATCAGTTGTGCAGTTTTTTTGGGTGCAGTTTTTTTGGTGACGGCGTTTCACAAAATGTTCGTGACTTTTTTAAATTTCGGAGATATGGATTTTCAAAGTTACATACTTTTTTAATAATATAAAAAAAAATTGTATGGAAAAACCAATAAGGTATTTTTAAAAAAATTACGAAAATTTTACGAAACTCCGTCACAAAAAAAGCGGTACGCTATTTTGTGTAAAAAATGTTATATTTTCGATTTATGTAGGTTTAAACAAAATTGAAGGCGGAGAAAGTTTTAAAAAATGCATCCAAAAAATGCATTTGCATCAAAAATTTTTTTATTACATTAATATAAAGTGAGACTATCGTCTGAATCGAATGCTTTTTGAGTTGAAGAAATCCGATAGATACTTCCGAAGATATGGCTATTCAAAGTAGCATACTATTTTGATTTTTTCAATTTTTGCAGAAAATTAAATTCCCGAAAAAATCGCGATTTTTTCAAAATATAAAAAACTGAAAATGGATATGTTTTATTGGCTCTATAGAGCAAATGTGTACCAAAAATTAGATAAATTTGAAGACCCTCGGTCAGATTTTATAAAATTTTTGCTGGATTTCATGATATATACATTAGAGTGGCACTTAAAAATTAAATTTTCGAATTTCAAAAAGCGCGGGTCGGAATATTGTGTAATTGCGTCTAAAAATGATTGTGTAAAAATTTCAGGAAAATCGAATAACTTTAACCCGTGCCGCTTTGAGGTCAAAGTTTCGGGTTTTTGGGGAAAAAGGACGATGATTTGAAAAAAAAAAATAAAAAAAAGTTTTTATGAAATTAATTAAAATAATTTTTTTTTATTTAGCTTTTACTCAAAACTACTTGGAAAAAATTATGTCAACTTTGTATGACATCATTAACCCTTTAAAAATTTTAAGCTAAAAATTACCATGAATTTAGGGGGGTACTTCAAATGAGTTATTTCGATTTTTTAAAAATTTTATTAAACAAAATTTTTAAATTCAACATTTCTATACAAGTCACTTATAAAAAACATCCTAAAGATTAAATATTAAAAAAATTGGGGATATACACCGACTCAATTTGTTTTTGGAGCCGTTTGATTTTTGTGGATTTCAAGGAAATTAGAATTTTGTGTAAATTTTTTTTTATGAAAATCGATTTTCAAATAAACTGACCAAATTTAAATTTTTTTGTTGCTTCTTTTGATCAAATTAATTCAGTTAAGAACTATTAACTTTATTAGACATCGTTAACCCATATTGGCAGGGGACAAATGTGACCCAAGCAGCAAATTTAAAGTTTGTTTCTAGAATTTTAAGAATTTTATTGTTTCAAAATCATTTTGGTGGTCTATTACATACTAATTTATAGTGTCCGACCGAATATTTGGCTTCGGCATTGGCCAAAGAGCAGCACTCGGCCAGTATTCGGCTTCGGCTACATTTTTGGCCAAATATGGCCTTATACCGAATAATTATATAAAACTTCTAAGAACGTGTTAAAAAATGTTTTTTTGGAAAAACCAAACACTAAAAAAAAGTCTTGCACTCAAAAAAAAATTTTTACTCAAAACAGGTTTCACACTCGAAAAAATGTGCACTCAAAAAAAATTATTTTTACAAAAATTAATAAAAAAAAAACATTTATGGATTCGGTCAAAATATATTTAAATAGTAAAAACAAATAAAAAAGTTAAATTTGACCGAATCCATAAATGTTTTTTTAGTAATTTTTGTAAAAATAATTTTTTTTTTTTGAGTGCACATTTTTTCGAGTGTAAAACCTGTTTTGAGTAAAAATTTTTTTTTGAGTACAAGACTTTTTGTTTTTTCCACAAAAACATTTTTTAACACGTTCGTACAAGTTTTATATAATTATTCGGTAAAAGGCCATATTTGGCCAAAAATGCAGCCGAAGCCGAATACCGGCCGAGTGCTGCTCTTTGGCTAATGCCGAAGCCAAATATTCGGTCGGACACTATAAATTAGTATGTAATAGACCACCAAAATGATTTTGAAACAATAAAATTCTTAAAATTCTAGAAACAAACTTTAAATTTGCTGCTTGGGTCACATTTTTCCCCTGCCAATATGGGTTAACGATGTCTAATAAAGTTAATAGTTCTTAACTGAATTAATTTGATCAAAAGAAGCAACAAAAAATTTAAATTTGGTCAGTATATTTGAAAATCGATTTTCATAAAAAAAAATTTACACAAAATTCTAATTTCCTTGAAATCCACAAAAATCAAACGGCTCCAAAAACAAATTGAGTCGGTGTATATCCCCAATTTTTTTAATATTTAATCTTTAGGATGTTTTTTATAAGTGACTTGTATAGAAATGTTGAATTTAAAATTTTTTTTTAATAAAATTTTTAAAAAATCGAAAATACTCATTTGAAGTACCCCCCTAAATTCATGGTAATTTTTAGCTTAAAATTTTTAACGGGTTAATGATGTCATACAAAGTTGACAAAATTTTTTCCAAGTAGTTTTGAGTAAAAACTAAATAAAAAAAAATTATTTTAATTAATTTCATAAAAACTTTTTTTTATTTTTTTTTTCAAATCATCGTCCTTTTTCCCCAAAAACCCGAAACTTTGACCTCAAAGCGGCACGGGTTAATGTTATTCGATTTCCTAAAATTTTTACACAATCATTTTTAGACGCAATTACACAATATTCCGACCCGCGCTTTTTGAAATTCGAAAATTTAATTTTTAAGTGCCACTCTAATATACATAGGCGTATGCAGGATTGTTTTTTCAGGGCCCAACAACAGCAACAAAAAAAAAATTGTTGTTCTATTCGTGGTAAAAAAATTGTAGAAAAATTTTAAAAAATTAAGACATGTAAAATTTTATATAAAACTCTTTAAAAATATTCGCGATTAAAATTAATTGTCATTGGAAAAAACTAACAAAAAATTCAAACATACATTTTCTTACTTACATTTCCGTGAAAAATTAAATAGCATATATCCCATTGATAGAAGGGTGAAGTTTAAGAACGTCTTATTAAAATCCTTAATATATATTTTCTTGGAAATATTGGGATAGAAATCTTCAGGACTAATTTTGAAACGGCAGTGTTGATATCCTTAACATTTGGTATCCATCTCAGAAACATAGGTAAAACATGAGTATATTAAAAAACTTTTTTTTGGAACTTACATGTTCTTTGTAACATTAAAGTCCCTTTACAAGGAGGGCGGAACAGCGAATAAAAACTGAGAACGTAAGTAACTACAACAATTAAAAATAGAGGCTGAGCCAAAAACTTCCTTTTAAAAGGAGACCGGATCACCAAATAAAAAACTGATAACGTACTTTTACTCCACGGAGGGTCCAGTTTCACATGTATATCCATTTATTCATGTGTTAGATTTTTTTCCAAGAAAATAGGTTAATATTTGGGAGGCTATGTGTAAATAAAAAAAATAATTTTTAGTAATATTTAAAAACTTATTTTTTTTTACACTAAACTAACAAAGTGAGAAGGATGAAATTTAACAATGTGTTTGTGCATATCAATGTCCTTAACATATATTTTTTCCGGAAGAAATGGCTGGAAATTCTAAAGGATATTAAAGGACAAAATTTTGAAAGGACCTTATTTATATCCTTTTATCCTGATATGACAAAACGGACATGTTTAAAAAATTGAGGAATCTTTCCTCTTTCATTTGCTTTTTATCTCAGTATCGTAGGATAAGTAGAAATATTTTTTTTTATTTTTGTACTTTTAATGTCCTTGAAAACTTTAAAGTCCTCTAAAAAGGACAAATGATCACCGAATGAAAAACTGTAAATGCAGTTTTACTCCAGAGGGGTTCTACTTTTAAGTGTATAAGGTCTCGTTCTGGTGTTAAAAAAAAAGTTGAAATTTGTCTTACAGTGTTATAAATTTATACAATAAGTACTTTTTGTATTTACAGCTTGGGGTATGCTTTTTTAATGTTAAGAAATAAAAAATGCGTCATTTTAGAGAAATTATAATTAAATAGAGTACTCTTGATTTTTTCTGTCTGCTGCTTGTTGCTGAAGTGTGAAGAAGCATGTCGTCGCTATTGCAAACAGTGTTGCCATTACCAATATGAAAAAAAACGCAAAAATCGTAGGAAAAGGGTAAAAATTTACAAAAAAAAAAATCAGCGACAAGAAAAAAGAGATAATTTAAAAAAATGGAAAATGTGCTTTTTAAGGTTACAAGGATAAAAAGCGAAAAAAAAACAATAATAAAAATATTTGTTTTTATCATAATTTAAATAAATAAGCTGATACAATCAGGAGTAAAAATAATATTACATTCATATTACTTAAAAAACAATTCGTGCTGGATTTAGCGCTTTCCGACCACCCAAAAAACTAATTTTTTTAATCTAGCGCGTTTTTAAAAATGCGCTAAACTGTCGCGTTTCCCTTTTTTCATTTAGCGCATTTAGCGCTTTCTTTCTAGAACTAATCATTTGAGAAAAAATTTACATTTCACAACAGAAACGTCCTAATAACAGTCTTATAGTGCGTTTACATTGGATTTCTAATCTAGTAAATTGCGATTTTAATCTACTTTGCAATCTGTACCGTTTACATTGGCATTTTTTACATTTGAGAAGATTAAGATTGGCATTTATAACAACAAGTTGGTAATAAATGTGTGTGACTGCGTCAAAAGAGAGCGACGGTAATTAGTCGTCGTATGATTAACAGGGACAATGACGGCGTCTAAAAATAACAATGACGGCGGCATAAACATACTTGGCGGCGTCATCAAAACGGCAGGCTTTTTGTCGGTGTTTTTCAGTGTTGGAAAATGCAAATAATAGAAATACAGAGTTGTATCTAACTTTACCAGATTGCGTTTGCCGAATAGAGTCTAAACTACTAGATTGAAAAAAATAAATTTGTATGGGCAATCTAATAGATTGAAACTGGATTGGAGCCACAATCTACTTTAAGCTAGCTTAGAGGACCAGTGTAAATGCATTATTAGATTCATATTTTTCATGTAGTTGTTGTAGTACAACCAAAGAAATGAAAAACTTTGTTTAAAATTAAAAAAAAAAATATTTCACAATTTTTAGACTTATTTTGTGAATAGGCCTGATGATTTTATAATTTTTTTTTTAACCTTTAATTAAAATTATTTTTTAGCGCTTTTTGGCACTTTTAACTTAATTCATATTTAGCGGTTTTTAGCGCTTTTTGAGTCACTGTTTTGCGCGTTTTGCCTGTTACATAATTTTCGAAAATAACCCCCAATTTTTTTTTTTTAAATCTGTCAAAAATACATATTTTGATTGCATTATTACAAAAATACAACTCCATAACCAAAAAAAAAAATAAATAAAACACGGTCTGATTTTTCCCAATTTCATTAGGTCTTGGGCTTAAGTTTCAAATTTCAGCAAAATCTATTGATAATATAAAAATCACAAATTACAAAAAAAAAAATGTCGCGAAAAAATGGAAAAACACCATAAATATCCTATTTTTAAAAACGAGTATTTAAAAAACGGCAAGATCAAAAAGCACCAGCAAATACCCGAAATGTAACATAATGGCAACACTGAATTCAAATTTAACGATTTTGCAAAAAAAAAAAAAAAACGGTTGGTAGCTCTGCTTGTAAACAAGCGCCCCCTTACGGAATAATTACTAACAAAAATAAATTAAAAACCTATTAAATTACTGTATATTAGTACTTTTATGAACTACAAATAGTAAAAAAATTAGTAAAACCAACTACCAACAAAAATTACTCAGAAACAGTAAGAAATACTAATTTTAGCACTTTGAAGATACTAAAAAAACTACTGTAATACTGGTAATTAGTAACTTATTAGTAGATTTGGGTTACCAACGCACTTACTAATTTTTTTACTGTAGAATTATTTTGAGTGTACTACTGAAACCCAGAGTTATTTTTTACTTTTTTAGAAGTTTTTCACATGAAAACAAGATTTTTATTGCACAAATTTTATTTTTTAGTGCATATTTTAAGGTTTTTAGTGCATATTTTGAATTTTTTAGCGCATATTTTAAGCGCATATTTTAGATTTTTTATTGCATGAAAATCTCATCTCTACTTATTACTAACCAAAGTTAAGAGATTTAGTAACGAATTTATTATGTCAACCTCATTAAAAATCAATTTGGCAGTAAAAATGATAAAACAGCAGGCAAAAACCGCTGAAAATCGTTGTATAAATATTTTTAATAAAATGTTTTACTTTAAAACTAGAACCCCCGCCAGAACTTCATTACCGGTAATATAAAATACCGTATAAAAGAAGTATTAGGATTATAGTCCACATTTCTAAGAAATTCTACTACGGAATCTTTTACAAAAACATTTAAAATTAAATTAAAAAAAAATTTTTCTCCCAAAAAAAAAAATTCTCAAAATACCTTTTAAAATTTTTTAAACAATAAAATTAAAATAACCACGTTTTATCAAGTTCGTTTAGATAAAAAAAAATTGTGACAACCCAGTCAGAAAAAAACAAGCGGGCCAAGGTTGGCAAAACGTTGGCAAAGGTGTTGCCAACGTTGGCTGAATACCCGATTTACAAAAAATACTGTACAGTTCCAAAGCCAAAATGATAACACCAAAAAGCGTCTTGGCCGATATGTTTTTCCGATGTTGGCACACTGTTGGCAAAACAAAAAATACTGTACATTCACAGTATTTAATTTTTATGTTATATTGTGCAGTGCCAAGCTAGAATGAGAACAATAAATGTGGCTTGGCCAATATGTTTTTCTGATGTTGGCAAAACAAAATGTACATTGCCAGTACCAGATTAACAATTCAATATGTACAATCCCTCTACAAAAAAACGAGAATTCTCATATATTTGTTTTTAAATACATTTTATTTACATATTTGAAAAAAAAAATAGTTCATTAAAAATAGAAAAAAAATAAACATAAAAGATAAATGTTATTAACAAAACACTAGAGTCCGACCGAAACCAGTTTTCGAGGCCAAACCGAATATTCGGCCGAAACCGAAACTTAAAAAAAATTACCGAATAAATTACATGAATAAAATTATTAAAAAGTTGTTAAAGATTAAAATACAAAATATAATGCTTTTAAACTACAGGAATTGTTGTATTTTTGAAAAAAAAATATGTTTTTAAGAAACTTACAAAAAAATTGTATATTTCATTTGCAGATTAGGAGAAAATAATTTTTGAACTGAAACAGTTTTACATTTATTGCATAAACTTGTAACATTTTCTTCAATTGAACTGAAACAAGTGTAATAAAATACGAAATCAAAAAACTCACCGACTTTTTAACATATTTTTTAAAATACCAAAAAGTATCGGTGCCGAATACCGAATAGAGGCCGAAACCCCATTATTCGGCCGAAACCGAGACCGAAACCGAATATTCGGTCGGACTCTACAAAACACCATTCAGATATAATTTAAATGTTATGTTAATATATTAAAGGACAATTTTGACCCTTTAAGTGTTAACTGGTTTTGAAAGTTTACTTCATCACTTTTATTATAACTTTTAAAAGTAAAAAAAAAACAATAGCAGTATCATTGGTATTATCTACACCATTTCCAAAATCAAAATTTTCTAAATGTATTTTAAAAATTTCTAAATTAGTTTTTCATATTTTTCGTTCCGACAATCCACAAAATAATTTTCCGTTACTATATCGTGTCAATAAAAGTGCAAAATATTCTCTTGGTAATGTTTTAGAAACCTCGGATTTGACCGTTACGTTTTCCTTTGTTAACATTCAAGGTAATACAATTACATCCCTTCCTCCTGATAACGTATGTTTACTTAGAAATGGAAATGTTATAATAGTTAAAGAAATTTTTAGCAAAAAACTGTCTCAATACAAATGTGATGATATTTTTCTTAAAGGAAACATTTTCCTTGATGTTTTCGATTTTGTAGATTATCCAATCCCATCAAGTGAAATAGGATTGTACAACGTTAGTAATTTAAATGAAAATCATACCGAAATTAATATAAATATCATATCATACCGAAATTAATATAAATATATAATGTGCTCAATTCTGGCATACGGTTTCACTATTCACCTAATTTTTAAAAATTTGATATTCTTTCGAATTTTAAGATTTTAAAATTTGTTCTTGTAATTATTAAATATATTATCTAGATCTTTAATTGTTACAAGAATAAAATTTTAATATTTTAAAATTCGAAAGAATATAAAATTTTTAAAAATTAGGTGAATGGTGAAGTTGTTTTCTAGAATCGAGCACAATATAAATATATATATGGTAGAATTTAAGTGTATTCTTACTACATGTGATAATGAAACTATTGCTATGACTCTTCTACACACCTAATTTATATAATATATTTATATAAATTTTTCTATTATAACAAAGATCAAATAAAAAACATTAATTCAAAATTAAACCGCTTTATAAAATAAATTTTAAAAAAAAACTGCCGTAAATGTTGTACAAATTGTACTGGCAGTGCACATTTCTTATTGTAATTGCCAACGTTGGCTATGTATTGGCATTTCCATTAAAGCCAGTGCTCTGCCAGTACAATATTTTTGGTACGGTTGGCAATTTCTGACTGGGAATCTTCGAGGCCTTAAAACGGGTTAAACCATGGAATTGCGTAGAAAATATTCTGAATGACAAACATAAAAATTTCAGTAAAAACAAAAATTTGAATGAAAAATAAAAATTTTGAGTGAATTTATAGAAAATATATTGAAAAAAAATTTTTGCAACAAAACCGCTCAAATTTGAAGAAACTAAGTAAATAAAGAAGTTCGAATTGCGGTATTAACTTCGTAATTTAAAAGTGAAATTTTTGGCAGCAAAATCAAAGCAATTGCAAAATGTGAATTTCCAATTTTATAGCATTTTTCCCGAAGGATAATTTTTGTCTAACAAAGGGACACATATTTTTTTAGCGGCTCAAATTCATATTTAGGGGGTAAAAAGGAGGGGGGAAGACAAGACCATTTTTCATTTTTTTTTTTCGTTTATTTCCTATATTATGCAAAGAATCCTAGTCATGTTACATACCAAATGAAAGGTCTTTGGAAAACCTATCTACGTGTGCTAAGAACTTGTCCAAACATGCACAACTTTGAGTAAAATTCCAAAATTTTAGGACATTTTTGTTAATAAGTCAAATAATATTAACTTCTTTGGCACGTTGTTACCACCAGGAGATAGGTATTTTTAATACCTTTAATCTAATAATAATACCTTTTAACCAATGTTGGCAATCGATACCTTTTCAATACCGCTATCTGTTTCAAAACCCTTTAAATTGAATTTAAATACCGAAACCCAGTTTTGGTATCGGATTCCGGTATCCAAAAACCTCTTCCTTCGGTATCGATACGTACCGGTATTGAAACGGGTTTTCTTAAAAAAACCATGTTTTAAAAAACAATATATTTTTAAAAAAATGTGTAAATTGTGCACGGTGCCCTGTATAGGATTTAAATAAAGTTTTGGTGTTACTCCGATTTTAAAGTGGATTATGTTTTTACACGATAAAAGAAAACAAATGAGCCAAAAAAGAAAAAAAAAGTACTAGGCGCTTTTTTTTAGGGCAAAAAGAAGAATTTCTATAAAACAAAAAAATATTTATTCTTTTAAATGCATTAAAATTTATTAATACAGTTGTAAATTCATCACATATTTACTTATCAGTGATATTTAAATATATTTGTAACATATTTTTCCAGATATGAGACTTAAAAAAATAATTTCACTATTAATTGAAACTAAATGAAATATGTCCTTGTAAATTATTTAAAAATGTAAGTTCTTAAAGGTTTTCAGTGTACTACTCATTGTCATACGGACAGGAAAACTCAAAGTTCCCTCAATATAGACATTAGTGAGTCATATCATTTAAAAGAATTTATTCTTTTTTGTTAAAAATGTTTTTTCAAAACTAAAAAAAATCAGAAAACGATAGTAAAAACCATTAAAAAATGTGTTTGCAGTGCCTAAGGAAGAGTAAAACAATATAAATAGTTTGAAAAAAGATGAAGAAAGTGGTTGGGACAATTTGTTTATTGTCAATCTTATGGAAGCGCTAAATATCCTTTTTTTAATTTTTTTTATTTCGCCAAAAATGCTTTGAAAATTTTGTTTGTATTGTAGGTGTAACTTCCCTCCTTCAAAATCTAGAAACAGGATCAGTCTTAAATGTGAAATAACTCCAAGAGTAAAAATTTTCATTAAATTAAAGAAGAAATTTCATTTAGTATCACTAAATAGTGAAATTATTCTTTTAAGTCTCATATCTGAAAAAATATGTCACATATATATTTAAATTTCACTGATAAGTGAATATGTGATGAATTTACATCTGTATAAAAAAATGTTAACGCATTTGAAAGAATAAATTCTTTTTTCTCTTTTTGTAATTCTTTTTTTTTTTTACTAATAACATCGCGATTAATATGATTAATAGATTATAATTTTCGTTGAAAGCACGGTTTTTTCCTTTGGTTTTCGTAAAATGCATTCATGTCAAAAATTGACACGATGCAGTCCAAAATAAAAGTGCTAGGTCGTGCAAACAAATTAAACATTTTTATATGAGAATAACTTCAAAATCCTGTACTTGGATTAAAGGGATAAGAAAAATTTCAGTTTTCTAGTTCCGCCTCCATTTGTGGGCGTGGGCATATAAAATAATTTGTTTGTTAATATTTATCGCAAGTAGGATTTAACACCTTTTTACATGTTAGAAGGTATTCGGCGCAGCCGAATTTAACACTCTCATTTGCTTTTAATTTTGTGAAATTTTTCGAAAATAAAGAATATGTTTCCTAAATTTTTTGTCCAAATCCAGCGCAAAAATTAGGAATTTTTGTTAACTTTATGGGAAAAACAATTAAAAAAATTGGTCCACAGATCCTGATTAGTAGAAAAGAGATTTTCATTCTCTATAAAATCGGAACTATGCGCTTTAAATATGCACCAAAAAATAAAAATAAGCACTAAAAACCTTTTTTCTAACTTTCAAAATATTTTTTTGAAACACATAAATTTCAATTTGTGTTTTTGTTAATTTATGCCAAAATATGCAAAAATACACAATTAAAAGTTAAAAATATGCAAAAAATATGCATTTTCACCAAAATATGCAAAAATATTCAATAACAAATCGATGTCATTTTAATACAAATTGCATGATTCGCAATCGTTTTTGGACTATCGTTTTTGGACTATTAACAAAAAACATGCATTTGCACGGAAATTACATTACTAGTGATTAGCATTTTTTAAAATTTTTAACATAACATACTCATCATCTTCCAACTTTTGAGGCAAACTTGGCTAAACAAAATTTTTTATATTTCAAAATCAGCATCTGTGGAACTAAATCGCTTTTTTGGAATATTTTCAAGCTTTGATCGCTGGTTGCCCTACGGATGCTCTTGCAAAATGTTTTCTTAAGTTTTTTCACAATCAGATTTTCTGTGGCCATCGTTTGGCAGGTATTACGAAACTAAATTCGAAAGTTTAGATTTGACGGGACGCCCTAGTGTTTAGTATTAAAATTAAAATATATATATTTATACCCTACACCACACTGTGGTACAGGGTATAATGAGTTTGTGCTGATGTTTGTAACTACCCGAAATATTGGTCCTAGACCCACCTTTAAGTATACCGATCGACTCAGAATCACTTTTTGAGTCGATTTAGTCGATTTAGTCTGTCCATGTAAACGGTGTAAACACGATACAGGTCGCAATTTTTGATCAATTGACTTGAAATTTGAAACTTAAGTCTCTCTTGGCCCAAGGACGAAGCCTATTGAAATTGGAAAAAATCGGTCCATATTTAGACCTAGCCTCCATACAAAGGTCCTCTTTAGTTTTGGCTCAAATGACTCTAATAACCATATTATAGAAGGTATCGTTTTGAAATTTGGAAGGTAAACATGTTTTGTCTTCACAAATCATCATTCCGAATTTCAAAGAAATCGGACCAGTTCTTCTTGTAGCCCCCATACAAACCACCTTCCCGATTTTCGCATAAATGTCTCAAAAGTCATGAAAATAGAAAATGTTTAATTAAAATTTTGTTTGTGTATGTTAAACGCGTACTTAAATAACCTTATCAAACCTGATAATCATCGGACCAGTTTTGGACTCAGGCCCCTTGTGAAAATTTCGCCCGATATTCAGTTAAAGCGGTTTATTGTCAACAAATAGAAGCCTATTTCACTCAAATTTGATTTGTGAGTGTTTTTTACACTTATTAAAGATTTTACAACATATAGATCTAATCGGTCCATGAGATCCATTTTCCGGGAAACTCTGGTGTAGGGTATTATATGGTCGGTCTTGACCGACTATAACTTTCTTACTTGTTTTTTTTAGTTTTTATAAGTTTTTTATATTTTTTTCGATAATACCGGTACGTACCGGTATTGACGTTTCGGTATCGGTATTACCGTAACCGATTCCACTCAAATACCGTATCGATACCGATACCGAAATAAAATAAAAAACGATACCAATTATTTTTATACGAAATAAATAATATCTAAATAAATTAAATTACAATTTATTAAATTTAATTATAACAAAAAATATGTTGTTGGAAAAATATTCTTGAGCGAAAGAAAATAAGTGGATAAATGAGATAACAAGTGCCCGAGTAAAAATAAACATACCCGGTGAAAAATGTTCATATATGAATCATATGTGGTCCAAATATGGACATGTATGTTCATTAGAGTGTCCCTTATTTTGGAAATGTTGGAAATCTTGAGACGGTACCCGCTCATTTTTTTCCTTTTGACTTAAAAATAACTCAGGAAAAATTTTACGCCCCTAGGACCACGCCTTCCCTACGCGACGGGCCCTTAAAGAGCGGGGCCTAAAAAATCATTTTTCCATACAAACCAAAAAATTTTTTTTTTGATTTTTAATTTTTTTGTTATTATTTATTATATTACTTGGTTTGCTTATTCACAACAAAAAATTTGATTTTGGTGGGATAAGTCTTTCAGCGCTAAAAAATTTTTCGCAAAAAAAAATTTTGAGCCGCCGGGGTCCTACAGTAAAAAATTTTTAAAAAATATTTTTTTTTAGTTTTGACCAGCAACGGTTTTAGCTGCTATGTTGCTTTAAATGATATATATTCATAAAAAAATATTTTTTGTATCTGTGACATCTTAATCGTGTTCTAAAAAAGGGTAAAAAATGCATTGATGATTTTTTTCGATACACGATAAAAATGTCACAAATATGAATAATATTTTTTTTGGAATATATATCATTAAAAACAACATAAAAACTAAAACCATTGCTTTTCAAAACTAAAAAAAAATATTTTTTAAAAATTTTTTACCGTAGGATTCCTACGGCTCAAAATTTTTTTTTTCGAAAAAGATAAAGATGTCACAGATATGAATAATTTTTTTTTTGGAATATATATCATTTAAAGCAACATAGCAACTAAAACCGTTGCTGGTCAAAACTAAAAAAAAATATTTTTTAAAAATTTTTTACTGTAGGACCCCGGCCGCCCAAATTTTTTTTTTGCGAAAAATTTTTTAGCGCTGAAAGACTTATCCCTCCAAAATCAAATTTTTTGTCGTGAATAAGCAAACCAAGTAATATAATAATTAATAACAAAAAAATTAAAAATAAAAAAAAAATTTTTTTGGTTTGTATGGAAAAATGATTTTTTAGGCCCCGCTCTTTAAGGCCCCGTCGCGTAGGGAAGGCGTGGTCCTAGGGGCGTAAAATTTTTCCTGAGTTATTTTTAAGTCAAAAGGAAAAAAATGAGCGGGTACCGTCTCAAGATTTCCAACATTTCCAAAATAAGGGACACTCTAATGTTCATATATGCAAATATATGTTACACATGCGAAAATTGGCGGCATGTGTACATATATGGCATGGGTTCATATATGTGCATATGTGTTCATATATGTTTCATATATGTATGCCCACATGCCGCCAATTTTCGTATATGCTCATATATTAAATATATATGTTCATATATGTAATCATATGTGAAATATATATGATTCACATTTGAACATTTTTCACTGGGTATATAACAATATATAACTTCCCGGTGAAAAATGTTCATATATGCACATACATGTTTTATATGTGATCACATATGAAAAATATGTGAACATATATGCTCCATATGAATACATATATGAAGCAAAATTTCTTGATTTTTTTTCATATATGCTGATGTATGAATACACATATGCACACATCTGCACATACTGGGACTTATAAAATTTTCCAAAAAAAAATTCCAAAAGCATTTGAACTGAAATTTTTTACTCCAAAACGCAAAAAAAATGCCAAAAAAAACTTTAAAAATTTTACAAAAAAATGTTCACATACATATGTACACATTTGTACATATATGACATTCACTTCCATATATGTCCAGATATATGATGTTTGAATTTTTCTCAGGACTTAGAAAACTATTCAAATTTTTTTTTTTCTAAAAACATTTTTTAATTATTTTTTTGTTACAAACCGAAAAAAAAAGTTGCAAAAAAAAAATTTGTGTCTGGGACTTTAAAAAAAAATTTTGAACTTTGCAAATTTAAAAAAAAAATCGAAAGCATTTCCAAATCAAAAAAAATATAAAAAGTTTTTTTCCGAACTTCAAAAAATAAGACTTCGAAAATTTTTCAAAAATTGTGAAATATTTTTTTTAAAACAATTTTTATGAAATTCTTTACTCCAAAATGAAAAACGAAATTAAAAAATATATATTACATGTGTGACCATATATGTCCATATATATACATATGCCGCCAATTTTCGCATTTGCTTCATATATGTAATACATATGGGCGAGCATATATGAATAATATATGAATAACATCTGACATTTTTCACCGGGTTGATAGGTTAGGTTAGGTTGTAAGTGGCTGCTGACGTTTTACGTCAACACACTTAGACTCTGAGGTCCATTGTGATACCACGGGATCGTAATAGGTTTCCCTACTAGTCCCTGTCGTTAAACCAGTTTGAGCTTCTTATGAAACTCCTTAGATGTTGTATTTTGACATCCGACAAATCAGAAAGATCGTACAGCTCCCTAGATCCCAGTGAAGCAAGTCGCTGACCAGAAAGTGCCGGGCAATGGCAAATAAAGTGTTCGATAGTTTCCAACTCCTCTTCATCCATGCAACTTCGGCAAAAGTCATTCGACGGCACATTTAACCGCTCTGCGTGCTTCCCTATAAGACAGTGTCCGGTAATTATAGAAACCACCGTCGAAATCTCTCCTCTTGGAAGCGATATCAGCTCACTTGTGCGCCCCTGATTAAGAGAAGGCCAAATCAGTCGTGTTGTCTCACACGTCCATCCATTTGCCCATCTTTGATTAGTCTCCGTCGCAGAACAAAGCCGTAGGTTTTGCTTGCAAGTTTCTAGAGGCATACCAACACATTCCAATTCTGTTGGAACCTGTAAGGTAGTTCCTAGTCTTGCAAGCTCATCGGCTTTGCAATTCCCTGGAATGTCTCTGTGCCCTGGGACCCATATGAGTCGTATGTTAAACTGCTTGGCCATCTCATTTAAAGACGTGCGGCAGTTAAGGGCAGATCTTGTTTTCAGAAACATTGAATCCAGGGACTTGACCGCGGCTTGACTGTCAGTATAGATGTTGACTGCGGTTGTAGACAAGACATTGCAGCTCAACCAGTCAGCCACTTCTTTTATTGCCAGTATCTCTGCCTGGTAAACACTGCAATGATCTGGCAATCTACGAGCCAGGCTCAACCCAAGCTCTTCCGAATAGACCCCAAAGCCCACTTGTTCGTGCAGCCTCGATCCATCTGTATAAAAATTTATGGTAGCTCCACTACCCGGAGTATCCCCCATCCAAGACTCCCTGGATGGTATCATAGTGGTAAAGTGGCGCTCAAAGAGGCTCAAAGAGGGAGCACAGTCCACATTTTGTGGTATTGTTATCTTTTTCAAGATCGCGCTATGGCCATAATCACTGCTCCTCCATTGCAGAGTGCTATTAAGTCGAATTGCCGACGCAGCCGCATACTGCCTACCCAATATGTCCAAGGGTATCAGGTGAAGGAGGATTTCTAATGCAGCCGTAGGTGTAGTACGAAGAGCACCAGTGATGCACATTGACGCCATTCTCTGTACCTTCGTGATAAAGACAAAGTTCGCCTTTGTTTCCAAAGCAGGCCACCAGACAATGATTCCATACAGCAAAATTGGACGCACCACTGCTGTATAGATCCAATGAACGACTTGAGGGCTAAAACCCCATCGCTTTCCAATGGCCCTTTTACAGGAATACAAAGCAATCGTTGCTTTTCTCACCCGTTCCTCAATATTACGCCTGAAATTCAGCTTCCTATCTAGAAATACTCCAAGATACTTGGCTCCATCTGAGAAGGTGATTTCAGTACCGTCCAGAGAAATAGGATCAAAAGCAGGAATCTTATTTTTCCTTGTAAACAAAACAAGCTCTGTTTTACTAGGATTAACTCCTAGACCACAGTCTCTTGCCCATTTAGACAGATCTTTCAGAGAACCCTGAAGAATGTCCCGCAATGTTGGCAGATGCTTCCCCTTTACCGCTATCGCGACATCGTCAGCATATGCGATAACATGACAACCACGTGCTTCTAGAGATAGTAGCATTGAATTCAGTGCCAGGTTCCAAAGAAGCGGCGAAAGAACACCTCCTTGTGGTGTGCCCCTATTGACAAATCGAGATATGACGGACGCTCCCAATTCAGACGTTATACGTCTATTGGCAAGTAGGTTTTCCACCATTAAAACGATTTCACGCTTTACTCCCAGACCAGACAATGCCAATATTATCGATTCTGGAATGACATTATTAAAAGCCCCCTCAATATCAAGAAAGGCCACCATAGTGTGCTCCTTTACCGAAAGCGATCTCTCGATGGTACCAACGAGCTCATGAAGAGCTGTTTCCGTTGATCGTCCCTTGCTGTATGCATGTTGCTTTGTCGAAAGCAACCTCGGGTCAATCACTCTACGCAAATATGAGTCTATCATTCGTTCCATTGTCTTTAACAAAAAAGAAGACAGACTAATTGGTCTGAAATCCTTCGGAGCTGTGTGGGAACTTTTCCCAGCCTTCGGGATAAATACGACTCTGGTATCCCTCCATTTTAAAGGAATATACGACCAGTTGATGCATGCTGTGTATAGATTATACAGCAACGGGGCTATATAGTCCAACACATGCTGCAACTCAGCCGGGATTATACCATCAGGTCCCGGGGATTTATAGGGCCTGAAGCTTTTTATCGCCCAGATTAATGTTGGCATATTTATTATTTCCGAAGCAATTTCAGATGCTTGGGCGTCAGAACGTTCCAAAGCTTGAAACGGCGTCATGGAATTGCCCGGAAAATGCGTGTTTAAAAGGAGATCCAGCGACTCTCCACTGGAGGAAGACCACACCCCATTAGGATCTTTCAGGTATCCTAGGGTGCAAGGAGAAGAAGCCAGAACCTTGCGCAGCCTGGATGCCTCAGAAACGTCTTCTATGTTTCCACAGAAGTTTTTCCAAGAATCACATTTTGCATTTCTGATCATCTTTTTATAACTCTTAAGTTGCAGCCTGTATGCAGACCAGTCCTCGTCCGCTCTTGAAAATTTAGCCTTATTAAAGAGCTTTCTGCAGAAATCTCTGCTCGTCTGCAACTCATTTGACCACCAAGGTGGCTTTTTTTTCCCTCTAGGCTTTGCAGAAGGGCAAGACGCATCCAGGCACCTATTACAAACATTTGTTATATGGTCAACCAGACAGTCAATTTCCGCTAAACTATGCGGTTCAGATAGGGGTACTTCATCCAAAAGCAAAGAAAAAGTTTCCCTATATTTCACCCAGTTTGTTCTTCTCAGATTTCTAGAGACTGTCTCAACCGGGGCACGCTCCCTGAGTAAAAACTCAATGTAGCGATGATCTGAGAAAGAATGCTCTTCCAAAACTCTCCAGTCATCAATTCTGTCAGACAATGTATCTGATACAAGTGTTACGTCAAGAACCTCTTGCCGCGTACTTGTAACGAAAGTTGGTTCACTACCCTTGTTACAAATATACAGGTTAGTGCTTAACAAAAACTCCAAAAGTGATTCGCCTCTATCATTTGTGTCTGTACTACCCCATATCGAATGATGTGCATTAGCATCACAGCACACTAGTAACTGGTGTCCCCTAGATTCAGACTCCCGAATCAGACCGCCAACCTTCTCCGGGGGTATTGGCCCCGGATTAGGAAAATACGCAGAGGCGAGCCAAATAGATTTCCCATGAAGCTCTAAGCTAGCCGCTGTAACATCCATATCACTAAAAGTTGATAAAAAGAATATATTTAAGCCATTTTTCGCCAAGATGCCGGCTCTTGGTGAGCCCTCACCTTTGGCAACCATCAACTTAAACCCAGGGGTCTTCAATCCGCAAACCCTGCCACCCCGCACCCAGGGCTCTTGGATAAAAACCAAGTCAACTGCTCCTGTCGTCAGGCGCAGCAATAGTGCAGCTGAGGCTGCCTTACAGTGATGGAGGTTTATTTGTAGGAACCGCAACATCTTGCTTTTTTTCCACCATCCTTTCCACCACCGTGTTATTGGCTTCATCCTCCGTGTTATCATAGAGGTCGCATTCGTCCCCAGATTCGGTTTCGAATAAGCCAGATATGTGTCCCATCTGTTCTGAATCGGAGGCAACAGAACTCTCCGAATTCCTCACTGCATGGGCCTCGTCCTGAATGTCACCCATAGTGGCATCAGCTTTATCCTCCATGCCATCACAGATGTCGCATTCGTTACCAGATTCGGTTTCGAAAATGCCAGATGCATCTCCCATCAGCCTAGAATCGGTCAGCTGAATATCAACCTTTTCCAGATTCTCCTCCCCAGCCGACTCTGCCACTGGCTTGTCTGCTTCCAAAATAGGCTTCTGGTCGCCCTTGTAGACATTGACTCTTATATGAAAAAAGCCAAATCTAATAATGCCGTCAGTCCTGGCTAAAAGCGGAAGCGATTCCTCATTAACCAAGACCACTGCTTGACGACGAGCGCCCTCCATCTCACCCAATCTGGCAATTTGCCAATTCTGAGTTGGAAGGTCAGGATTGCAGACTTTTATCATCTTTAGAATCACCGCAGTGTCACTTGTAGCCATTGGGATCCATGCATGAGCTCTGGGTTGCGAGGGGATATCATGTTTTTCCACAACGTCCAGTCTGGCTCCAGGCCATAACTCTCCCACTTGGCTAATGGCAACCTTAAACACGGCTGCGGATCTTTCGTTTCCAAAAGCAACGAGTTTTACTCGCCCCTGATACCAACCTGCGTTGACAGTAGTAGGGAGAAAATCAGGCATACTCTCAAGAAGCCTATAGTAGATTTCATTTAGTTTAGTTTCAACTAAACTCCACTTGTCCCTTGGAATACTACAATCCCCATTTTGCCTGTTTATCACAGCCCTAACGAAGTTACCTTTCACCACTTCACTAAAAGACTGAGTCCAGACGTTGCCGGTCACCTTAGATCTTTTAGGTAAAGGTTTCTCGTCGGGCGAGCGCAACCTTTTACCAGACTTCGATGACGAGGCCGAAACAGCGCTCTGTTTGTCAGATGCGCGCATTGCCGAAAGTTTGTCCTGTTCTTCAATGACTTCTTTCGCCCATGATAGCGACGCCCTCTCACGTTCGGAGAGCTTCGTTCCATCGAGTTGGCTTAGTCTGTTAATTATTTTCAAACAAAGCCTTCTCTGGTTGTGCCTGACTTTTGATGGCTTAAGTTTCTTTTTCTTTTTACCACAAATATTAGGCTGAGCACCCCTACCAGAATCAAGGCCGGACTTCAAGGTCGCAACCCTAAGACCAGTGCTAGGACCAGCACCAGTCGGTGAGGCAGAGCCTCGAACTAAATCGGTATCATTTGTGTCCATATTTTCATTTTCCTTGATGTGGTAATGAAAATATCACAAAAATACCTATTACGAACAAACCTATTACGAACAATTTTAGTAATTCAATTTATAGCACGGAGTTAAAATAAAACACGTCCACACTCGTCAACAGTTGAACGATATTGTTGATACAAACATAATAAATCATATATGATTATACATCCCGTGAGGTATTTTCTAATTATTTTAAATGCAGTCATATGTTGTAACATATAATTTAATCATGATTCGGATTAAAAGGTATACGGTTGATATAAATATATGAAATAATATTAGGGCCAATACAAAATTTGTTTTTCTGTATAATTTAATATAAAATTATATATGGCTTATTCTGTTCCATTTATAAATGTTTCCAATTAACCAAAAATGTTCTAAGTTTTTTAAGCAAAGTATAAGAAACTTTTAAAATGTTTCTAAACATTTCCTTGTTAGGGTTTTGTATATCACCTATCTTTTTCGAAGCGTACCCAAACATTTTTTTGTTTTAGAAAATTATATGTTTGGTGAATGTATCGTTGACCGGTGGTGTAACTCACCCAAACCAAAACACACCAAGATTTTTTTATGTTTTTATGCAATTAGATCTAATTGGATCCAATAAAATATGGCAGTGTCTGGTCAAAACTCGGATGAAATCAAATCATATTTTATACAAGTTGATCTTTTTTAATGCAAAAACATCCACCATTATTCGGATTAAATTGCGTATAAATATATATTGTGTTATATATCATTATGTATTGCATCATATAAAATTTTTTACTCGGGTGTGTATAATATAGCGCTCACATAAGCGTGCGTAAAAACCAATCGGAAAATACCAAAATTGTTTTGTTTTCTTATGAGCGTGCCATCTTTCTTTTCTTTGTATACACAACAGAACAGGTACATACTTTTTTGAAACATTGCAAATTAATTCTTTTTTTTTATAAATCAATTTTACCAAAGCATTTCGTTTTTTTTTTATTCCAGACAAATTTTGATCAGTAGCGGTTATAATTTGAAATAAACTATTAAAAAAACAAAGGTAAATACAATCAATTTATTTTGTTTAACATTTTATTAATATAATTTTTTTCTTCTATAATTCCAGATAAATACACCAAAAAATTGTAATTTCATGTCGAAACTCTATACAACCAACTGAAATGTATTGCTTTTTTAATAAATAAATATCAATCACTTAAACGTTTAAGAATTTTTTTTAAATAAAATTTCAGGCAAGTGTAGTAAAAACAACTGTATACCGTCTTTTGTAGTAGTTTTTACTACATTTTGTAGTTGAAAATCAATAGTTAAAAACAACAACGTTGTTTTTATCGTAATATGTAGTGGACGCCTTTTCAACAACAAAATGTAGTAAAAACAACTGTCTTTTGTAGTAGATTTTATCGACATATTTTTTTGAGTGAACTGAAAAAAGTCAATTTCCACCCGTACAAATCCACCCCCTAAAAATGAGTTTGGGCTGCTGAAAAAAATACGTGTCGAATTAATTTTCGTTCTTAACAACATATCCAAATTTCATGAAGATCGGAGGGTGACACCAGGGAGACTTCCCTTGTAAGTAACTTTTTCATATCTCTCATCGTTTTCGAGATATGCCGGAAATGTCAATATTTTAACGTTTGAATGCGATTTTTTCAAAAACGGCTCCGACAAAAATTTTGATTTTCGAAATATAGGAGTGGGGAACCCCAGATTCATAATCAAATAATACATTTACAGCGTTCGCAACTTGTACAAAAATTATACAAAATTGCGTTTAATATTTTTTTATTAAAAAAGTCTAAAAAATAAACAATCCCAAATGCAAAAAAAAACTAAATTTGTGTTAATCTCCTGGGGTTCTAGTGCAGGACATTGATCTTCGTCTGACATTTGTTTAACAAAAATACAAATAAAACGGTAAAAATTTAGTTTTTCAGACGTTTCCCTTTGTCCCTTTCCAAACTTCGCAAGCATGTGACCATAAATAATATACATGTCAAACTTCAGAAGTCTAGCTGATTTATTTTGACCTGGATTAGAGATGGGCACGTGAGTGACTTTTGACTCACACTCACTCACGCTTACGAAAGAAATTTTTGAATCATGCACACTGACTCACGAGCACATTTTTTCTACTCACACTCACTCACAATCACGTGAGTAAATTTAAAACAACTCACACTCACGCAAGCTTCACTCACACTCACGTTGACTCACACTCACGAAACTTTTATTTATACAAAAAAAAATTAAAGAAAACTAAAATGTCTAAAATCTTTAAAAATTTTCAGTAAAATTTAAAGTTCAGCGAAATTTAAAATTTTTTTTTTTTTGCTTATTCCGGACGAAATCTTAAATTAAGTCAAATTTTACAATTTTTATGTTGCTTTTTTTGATACGAAAGGAAATATGAGGAGAAAATAAATAACGCAAACTTACGCAAAAAAATCGACTCACGCAAAAATCTTACTCACGCACACTCACTCATGCATTTTTTTTCTCCACACACACTTACTCACAATCACGTGAGTGAAATTGAATTCAGTCACACTCACGCGTGATCATGCGTTAATCACGTGAATCACGCTCTAATCTGCTCATGTGCCCATTTCTAAACTGGATCATGCTCTCTACAGACGAACGTACAGACACCGCTAGAATATCTTAGAATCGATCAAGGATCAAATGGGTCCAAGACTGATATTTCAATACTGTAATTGAAGTTCATTTTATATTTAAAAAAAAAATTTAATATTTGCTAATTTCCAACTGAAATTCAGCTATTGCAACAAAAATCCTATTGAAACTTTTAAATATTGGTCGACACAATTAAATATTGGTAGTCACAATTGAATTCGGTTGATATAACTGGCTTTTAATTAAAACAACCAAAAAGTTCGGTTGTCACACACTTAAATATGGTAGCAGCAACAGAATTTTGAGTCAATACAACTGGAAATTTATTTTTCTATGTGCAGTCTTAGTTTTCCCATTTAATACACTCTGATTTAAAGTGGACCCTGCCTCTTTGCTTCAGTCAAGTTTGTATGTCATTATTGATATTCTCATATTCTAAACATTTCTTCACATAAACACAATCTATAATTAAGAATGTAAGCAATATTCAATGATCTGGTTTAAAGCTTTCACTTGTTATTCCAGTTAAATAATCTCAACAGCATTTTTTTTTTTGGCATATCATGGCACTAGAGATATAACTGATTTAATCAATCAACTGTCACGTCAAATTCAAAAACAAAAAAAAGTCAATATGTATAAACAATGACGAATGAATTTGTATTTATTTATTAAAAAAAAAGTAACGGTCACCCAAGAGATATTGAATTTAAATACATTCAACGAAAATACCCAACCTTATTTTTAATAGAATATTGGTGAAAAAAAAATAACGAATCGAAAGAGTTCAATAAAATAAACAAAAAAAAAAAAAAAGAAAATCAACATCAACAAATGAACCACTCTGTCAACTATAAGAATGACATTTATGGTGTGGAACATCGTCCACACAAGACGATTTTAAGGTGTAGAGTATGGCATTTTTTTATATTTTTTTTTAGATTCGTTTCCAATGATGAAGAGAAAATACATGAGAAATCAATTTAAAGTGTCTCTCGATAACGTCAACATCATCGTCATCATCAGCATCATTCTTCAAATGCAATCGAATCATGGTGCATTGACTTTAGGGTTGTACTTATTTAAAGCAATGTAAATACCAATGTTTTCAAATCGTAAATGTTTCGAAATCGTAACTGGCTGGACAGATGATTTTCAATTAAACCAATACTCAGCAGGTGTACTCTACCATGCGCGGGTACAAGGGGGGGGGAAAAGGGAAAATTTCCCCCCCAGACCAAATTTCGAAAAGAAAAAAATGAGGAAAAAAAGAAAAAGAAGAAAAAAAAGAAAGAAGGAAATTTTATAAAAATTTTTCCGAAGGACAAAACTCTCGAAATCCAAAAATTTTTCATAGAAAAAAATCTGAAAATTTTAATTGGGAAATTTTTTAAATTTTTAAAGGAAAAAGTGAATTAATCTGAACATTTTGTGTGAAAAAATATCTGTCAAGCTTTTTATGAATTTTGGCATAAAAAAATTACTTTGAATATGCTTTTTTTGTACAGAAAAATGTTACAGTATCTTAATTTGGGTTATATAAAAAATTTTTGTCTTCTACATAGCAATTGGAAAAATACCGTAAAATCGTCCAACGTACATATGAGGCATTCTACACCAAATGTCCAGCGAAAGAAAACATGTGTCCCGTAAATTTCTGAATAGGTTGTTTGGATAGCCCTATATGTAACTAAGAAAATTGCGTTTTGGTTTTTCAAATTTTCGAAAACTGTTGTTGCCTTGATAAAATATTTATCACATTAAAACGGAATGCACCACAATGTCAAAAATTTACGTTATTATATAGTTTTGTATGGGCTATCGATTAAAAAATTTTTTTTTGGAAAATTTTCAGAACCCGTTCTGAAATTTTCCATTTTTTAAAAAAGTCACTTTTTTTTTTTTTTTATTTATTTTTTTAAAAGTTTAGATGTTTGTCCATCCACACAAAAAAAACTCAGAAACACGTTCATCTTTTTTTTCGAGAAAATCGCATTTGAACTTTAAATTTAATAAAAATTTTGTTATTTGATTGTATTTCTTTGTGTCAACAGAGCGTATGACGAATATTTATGCAATTAATATTACTCATTCGCAACTTTAAAACAAAGAAATACAAGCAAATAACAAAATTGTTATGAAATTTAAAGTTCAAATGCGATTTTCTCGAAAAAAAAGATGAACGTGTTTCTGATTTTTTTTTGTGTGGATGGACAAACATCTAAACTTTTAAAAAAATAAATAAAAAAGAAAAAAAAAGTGGCCCGATTTTTGATAAATTGACTTTTTTAAAAAATGGAAAATTTCAGAACGGGTTCTGAAAATTTTCCAAAAAAAGAATTTTTAATCGATAGCCCATACAAAACTATATAAGAACGTAAATTTTTGACATTGTGGTGTATTCCGTTTTAATGTGATAAATATTTAATCAAGGCAACTCGCCACAAATTGTACCATTTTTTCAATATCTGACCACGCCTCTTAAGCCCAGTTTTCGAAAATTTGAAAAACCAAAAACGCAATTTTCTTAGTTACATATAGGGCTATCCAAACAACCTATTCATAAATTTACGGGACACATGTTTTTCTGTAGCGGGACATTTGGTGTGGAATGCCTCATATGTAAAACAATTAAAAAAAAAATCTAAAGAACACACTTTTTCTAAAGTAAAAATTCTCAGAATCTGAGACTTTTTTGTAGGAAAAAGGTCGCAGAAGAATTTTTCTATAGGAAAAAGATCTCAGAATTTCTGAATTTGAGAATTATTTTAAGGATAAAGGTCAAAGAATCTGAGTCTTTTTTAAAAAGAAAAAGGTCACAAATTCTCAGACTTTTTATTGTTGAAAAATAGTCTCAGAAGTTGAAACTTACTGAATTTGTAGAAGGTCGCAGAATCTGAGACTTTTTCTATGGGAAAAAGTTCTTAGAATCTAAGAATTTTTTTTATATTAATAAGGGCTCAGAAATTCAGAAAAATGTCGCAGAATCTCAGATTTTTTCTATAGGAAACAGGTCTCAGAATCTATGACTTTTTCTAAAGGAAAAAGGTATTAAAACTGAGACGTCTTCTATAGGAAAAACATTTCCGAATCTGGTACTTTTTCTCTTGGAAAGGGTCACAGAATCTCCGACTTTTTCTATGGGAAAGGGGTCTAAGAATAGGAAAAGATTTCAGAATTTGATACATTTTCTGAATGAAAAAGGTCTTTCAATCTGTGACTTTTTATAAAGGAAAAATTTTATAGAATCTGAGACTTTTTCTAAAGGAAAAAGTTCTCAGTATTTGTCACTTCTTCTTTAGGGAAAAGGTGCCAGAATTTGAGACTTTTTCTATATAACAAAAAGCTCTTAGAATCTGAGACATTTTCTTCAGGAAAAATGTCTTAGAATCTGAGACTTTTTCTATTGGAAAAAGGTCTGAGACTTTTTCTATAGAAAAAAAGTCTCAGAATCTAAAATTTTTTCAGTACGAAACAAATCTAATAATCGGCGACCTCTCTATAGAAAAAGTATCTCAATAATGCTTTAAAATATGAGGCTTTTTCTATAGGAAAAAGTCTCAGAATCTAAAACTTTTTCTGTGGAAAAAAATTCTTAGAATCTGAATATTTTTCAATACAGTCGCAGATTCTGAGACATTTTTCGTAAAGAAGAAGTCTTATATTCTGAGACATTTTCCCTATAAAAAATATTTTTTTCAAGAAAAATGTCTCAACATCTGGTATTTTCTATATAGGAAGAATTCTTCTATTTAAAAATCCTCAGATTTAGACTCTTCTTATGTAAACGAAAAATATACAATTAAATATGATCATGAAAAACAAACCTCTTTCGGCAAAAACTAATAAATTTGATGATTTTATAGCTTTCCCATTATTTTTTTTTGCAAAGAAAAACGTATCCCTTTTTTAGCTCGTCAATAAAGGTGAATTTATGATTTTTTTTTTTTTTTTGGAAGTGAAAAAAAATTCCCCCCCCCCCCCCCCCCTCCAAACCCAAAAGCTGTACCCGCCACTGACTCTACTGATGCAAAGCATTGATCACGAATATAAAGTATGGAAAGCAGGAACGAGTGAGAAGAGCTTGAGGATACTGGTTTCCACTTTTGGATGTTATGTCGATGATACTTCTAACACTTATTTAAAAACCGAGTCACTTGAATGTAGGGTTGCCAGATGACCTGGAATAGCTTGGGTTTTCACAGTTATTTTGGGTCTGGTCCAGTTTCCAGCTAAAATTTAATGTTTCCAGTTCAAAAAAAAATTTAACAATTATTTTTTTTTATTAAATATATTTTACAGGTTTTTTGGACTATTTTGGAGTAAAACACAAATCATAAATAAAACATGAATGACTCTTTTGGCTACTGCAAAATGTGCTCTTTCTTTTTGCTTCATTTCACTCCTTTTTTCATTACTGTTTTGAACATCTCGAGCAGTCCAGCGTTCATTTCGGCACGAATGTTTTCCTCGATAATCTGACAATTGCTTCGTACATTTTGCTTTTCAAATAACCTTAAAAAAAAAACAAGTTTGCATGGATCGAAACTGTAAACGAGGGTCAGTCATTGTAGCCCATTTCTGATATCGAAATTTAATTGGCCACCTAGATTTACAGATTTAACCACTACGGACTTATTGTTGTGGTGTTATTTGAAAAATCGACGCCAACAATCTTCAGACCTCAACATCAAGACTTCCAGATGCTCGTAAAAGTAATGGAAATGCTTAAAATGCATTCTTGCCGTGGCTAAGGTAGTCTAAAATAAACATATCGCTCATTTACTTGTATAACGTCATAACTCAAAATATTTGATTTTGTAGAAATCGAGTTTAAAGTTTACAATTTTAACTGGGGTTCCATTAAAAAAGGCCGGTACCACAGACTAAATACAGATTCGATAGTAGAGTTTTATAAGAAAAAATGGGGAAAAACTAAGCGATTTTAGGAGAAAACACAGCGGTTTTTAGTCCGTTTTACGCTAACATGGCAACACTTTCTACGACTTAGGAGTGAGTGAAACAACAAAAACCGATCTGGCATCCATTTTCTTATGGCGCGTTATATCAGTTTTCTCTTTCTAACCTAATTTGAAAACATTAACCATATAGTTATAAAATACTTTGTCGAGTCTGTATTAGTCTGTGCCGGTACATTGAAAATGCAATAATGGCATGTTCTCTTCTCAAACGGTGTGTTTTAAAGATATTAATAAGAATTTTTGACACAATATAAAGCATGATATAACAAATAATTCTGTATCATTAACTCAAAAATCGCATTTATTGAGTTATGACGTTATACAAGTAAACGAGCGATATGTATCTCACATAAATGAAAATCTAGTGATTTTTTTTAAATTATTAAAAAAAAAATTGTATGGGTCCAGTTATTTTTTCAAAGTCCAGTTGAAAATTGTTCATTGTCCAGTTATTTGACTTCTAGTATCTGGCAACCCTACACAGAAAAAAATAAAAAATAAATTTGAGTAAATTTTTAATACTATTGAGTAAAAAATTACTCAATTTTGCACCAGTAAACGATTTAATAGTATTGAGTAAATTTTTAATAAAAAATTATTAAATGCTTACTAAAAAATTTTTAATGGATACTATAAAAAATTTAATTAAAGTTTTTTAAGTAACTTTTTAATTGTGTCAAGTAAAAATTTACTCAAAATTTATCAATTTATTTTTTTAAAAAGTTTAAAAAAGTTTCACATTTTTTTTCCGAAAAAAATGTTTTTTCAAACTTTACCAATTATATTTATGTCTTGAAGACTTCGGAAAATTTCATAAAGACGATTTCAAACTTTCATATACATACACAAAAAACTATAAACTAAACGAGAATTCAAAACACGAAGAGAATAAAAAAAAATAAAAAAAATTATTAAATTTTGTATTAAATTATTTACCCAAATTTTTTATTTAGTTTTTGAGTAAATTTTTAATTGCGTCAATTAAATAATTACTCAAATCTTATTTAAAAATTTAAACAACTGATTACTCAAATTGTTTTTCTCAATATTTTTTTCTGTGTACTTGAATGATTTTTTGACCCTTGCATGCTTTTCAATACCGACAAAGAAAGAAACAATCTTAGGAACGAGTGTCCAATGCAAGGAACGATCAAACTCTCACCAAAATTGTGAAGAGACCGACCTCAATGTTTCGAGAGGCGAGTTCAACAAACATGAAGTCGCGTAATAGGAAAAAGTTCTAAAAAAATCCGTTGAACACTTAGGTTAGGTTAAGAGGTTGACGTAATGTCCACAAGACCAGTTCCTGATGCAAAGTGATACCTCGCAGAGGGGGGGGGGGATTAAGGGTTGTTGAGTGCTCTCGATATTAATCAATATTAAATTCTGAATAATGGTTTATGTCCCCTCATATGTTTCATCGAGTTTATTCAGACTAATATATTTGAGCATCTTCCATGGTTTGACACCTTTAAGTTCCTCCAGTGCCTGAAAGAAGTAAGAGCCAAAACCATTAATCAGTGCAGGGCACTGATCCACTATTTCCACTAGTTCTTCGTCCCCACACCATCTGCACAAGTCATCACTGATGAATTTTATCTTTTTTAAATAAACTTTCAAGCCAATATGTAATTAAACATACTTACTGAAATCTGTTTTTTCCCACATAAAGAAATGTTTTCTGGCCACATTTTCCACCGCGGGTCCATAAGGACCTCGTCTAGATACAGTCTTGGCTTCTTTCCCATTTCAAATCCTTCTTGTCGTTCGAATGTTCTCCTTATTTCGAAATAAATCGCATCCAGGCCCGGATGCCCGTAGCTCGTGATTGAACTGAATAATAAAACTACGCCCATACGCGCTAACTCGTTAGCTTTCTCGTTTCCTTGAATATTTTGATGACATGGAACCCAACACAGTCTTCAAGAGTATTGTTTGATAAGAGCCATAAGCTCTTGGTGACAACGGCGGACTACCTTTTATCGAATATTCCTTTAAAGGCACTATGTAGCCTTTAAAGCCGCGTGACTATCATTGTAAATAATTTCAATAGCGTAGATCGGTCTCATTGAAATAAGCCTGGTTGCCTCTGATACAGCATAGAGCTCCACCTGAAAAATATTACAGCTGTCCTGTATCCTTAAACTGTGTTCAATTCCCAGTTTCTCACAGTAGACACCGTTACCTGTTCCCGGTAGCATCTTTGATCCATGTGTGTAGACTTTGATATGATGTACCCCCACAGGTGGATTTTCACAGAATACCCTAGATGGAATTTTAATTATTATACCTGTATCCCATACGATATGTGGAGTCATATAAACCACCATACAGGTCTTATATTAATGGTTTCGTATGAGTTTAGTGTGTCCATAGTCCTGAACCTTTAGCACACAATTTTGATTTAGTCTCAGCTGTGTCCTAAGTGCGTATTTCTGGATGTAAAGAGTCAAAGATGCCAAGTCCAGAATCTTGCATAGAGCATGTGTGAATGTTGTCCTTCGTTCTGCAGTGATACTTAAGGCAGCTACTCTATTAACTCTGTTCAGATACGTGGCATGCGTTCTCATTTACACAATAGGCCACACAATAGGCCACACAATAGGCCACCACACTACTGCACTGTGTGCCAGTGTTGGTGTAACAATTGCCGTGAATATTTGTTGTATAATTCTTGGTCTAAGACCCCATGTGTTTCCAATAATTTTCTGACACGCAAACATGGTTGCATACACCTTTTTACTCTCTCTTTAAGGTCTCCAATACATGTAGTAATCGAAATTCAGGTATTTTTCTCGTTCTTGTAAAAATAACCATTTCCGTTTTCTGAGGATTTATTCCTAGTCCAAAGGCCGAAGTCCACTTAAGAAGTGATTAGAGAGCTTAATATCTTATATTGTGTCCAGGGATTGAACACTTACAGTAGTAATATCGGTAGAACAATAACACATTCCACATGCCGACGATGGTCGAATAAATAAAATTAGCTGGATATCTTACTGTCTTTTGCAAAATAGACCTCACGGCATATCAGTAGTCGTAATCCATTTTCTGTCGGATATAGGCGCTACAAATAGTAAAGAGATTCAACCGAGTAATGTAATTACTTCAACGGTTTTAAGAAACCATGAAAATTGAACGGTTCTTTCGACAAATGAAATACATGGTTTACCGCACATTGCAAACAATTTTCATGCCTGGAACATCAACTATATAGCTATACCACTCATGTATACAGATGACGTTGATTCCACAGATTGTGGATCAATGGGGTTTCCCATTTATCTGGCAAGTCTCTGGCCAGAAATTTCCGGGCAATCGCATATAAAATGTTCCTCATCCATGCAACTCCTGCAAAAGTCATTTTAGGGCAAATTTAACCGCTCACCTAGCTTTCCTATAAGGCAGTGTCTGGTAATTACAGCAACCACCGTGGAAATCTCTCCTCTTAGAAGCGATATCAGCTCACTTGTGCGTTTCTGATTAAGAAAAAGTCAAGTCTATCGTGAAGTCTCATACGTCCATTCATGTACTCATGTCGTTTTCCAATGATTTCAAGCAGTAGAATTGGTAGAACAATAGACCTCTATCGTAAACGCCCCATTGTTTTCCAATGGCCCTTTTACAGGATTATAAAGCAAACGTTGCATTTCTCAATATGAATATGCCTGAAATTCAACTTCCTAATGCCTGAAATTCATCTTCTCAAATTAAGCTGAAATTAATTCGATGAGATCCCATCTATAACAACGCGTATAGTGCGCCACACTTATTTCTGTAGAAATTTCGATATAAATCAAGAGAAATCATTACCTAAATGCAATAAGTTTTGAAACGAGTGCACAGTGCCCTACACGATCGAACGCCTTAGAATATGACGCTGATTCCACAAACCATCATTGGGTAAGCAAACAAGTTACAACAATGGCATTTTGTCTCTAAAGCAGGCCACCAGACAATGATTGCATACAGCAGAATTGGACGCACCACTGCACTCTAAATCCTATGAACGACTCTAGGGCTAAAGCCTCTTCGTTTACATCGTTACAGGAATATATGATTTTCTCAACCGTTCCTCATTATATCCCTCAAATTCAACATCCTAAATTAAGCTGAAATTCTTCCGATATGATCTCATCTATAACAATGCGTATAGTGCGCTGCACTAATGTAAGTGGGGTTTGTGTGAAATCTAGATATAAATCGCGGTAAATCATTTCCAACACCAAACGCAACAGGCTTCGAAACGAATGTACTGAGCCACACACGATCGAACGCCTTGGAATATGACTCTGATTCCACAAACTGTCTTTGCGTCAACATCCAACATGGGGTCTAACAAGCAATAAAACCGACCGATCTTGTTAAGAAGTTGAATAACTTCCCAAATATTATGCAACTATCCTGGAACTATCCGACGTGGAGAGATACGCAAATGTAAACCTGGATTTTTAATTTTCTTATAGATGTGATATAAACATACCTCTTGTTGATTTTCTTTGTTCCAAAAAACAGAGTGTTTTGGTAGAAATGATTTAGCGAGATACTAAGAGGTTTAGCGTATTTACCTGTTTGGCGTTTCGCGGTTATTACCACCAACTTTAAAAATGACTCCACTAGAATGTTTGCTGAAAACTAACCTTAAAATGTATATGTCTCCCTAAACATCAATAAACATTTGAAGTTGTGAACGTAAAGTAATGATGAATTCCATTGAAATAAGGCAATACAGACAGCAGAGATCCCAATACAAATGCATTGAAAACATTGTTACAGGGTTTAAAGTACTTTTCTCACATACATCCAAACACAGTACAAGACTGTCTGTCTGTCCGTCTGTCCACCCATCCATCGGTCTTTATGATTGTGGCCTGTGTGGTTGGTTCGATGGCTGTTTTTTTTTTTTGTTGGATGGTTGATTGGTGGTGTGTTAAAGCATCAACATTGATGATGTTAACACTTGAAATCTATCAAGTCACTCACACAAAAGAATATTGAATACAATATTATGTCAATGTCATTATCTACATAATGATCGGACAAATTTTTATATGCCAAACAAGGTGTGATTTTTAAATCAGTATATTAGGAAAAATACCTAAGAGCACACGGCTGGAAAATGCAGTTGATTAAAATTTTCAATAGAATCATGGTTTTAGCTGATTGTCAAGAATTATGTTAAAATAAATATTTGCTTAATCGATTAACCGATTGTTAGAAAATCAGATACACAAGTCTATATGATTTGTTTGCTGCGAATTATGTTAATATGGCTGGAAATTGTTGAATATGTTCAGGCATTATAGCCAAATATTTTGTGAGTAATGTAAGTTGGTTTTTAGGTCAACTAAATTGTTTTTTACCCTCCAAAAAACGATATTTTTTGAAGTTTTTTGCAACACTCTTATGTCAGATGTATTTAAAGTCCAGCATTCAGGGGATTTAAAATGAATATATATTTTTTTGTCCGCCCACTTTTATGGGCGTAATTTAAAAAAAAAATATTTAAAGTTAAAAATTTTATTGATTAAGTGCAATAATCATACGAGTAATAAATCAATTCATCAACATCTTCGCAAATATTAGGCCACACATATTTTATTTTTGAAGACAATTGCGGAACAAATAAAAAGTGTTATGTCTCAAAAAGACAATTAGATGGAACTTTTTGAGTAAAAATGTAAGTTTTTCTAAAAACCAAAACTCAAATATTTCTTTCCATTTCCTTTATTTCGAATTTCACACACAAACATTATAATTCAACAAACATATGATGTGATTTGAGGCAACAAATTCCAAATAACTCTACAGTCAATTCCTTTGAAGAATGTCTCGTTTTATGTCAAAACAAACCAAAAATTCATACGTAAATTTTAAATAAGTAAATAAACATATTCCACTTATTTCAACACACATTCTGCTGCGACTGTGTTTGTTATTTATTGCCAAAGATGCTGACTGGCGATATAGCGCCAGACACATCATCAGCTTTAAAAGCGAAAAACCAGTAACAATTTTCATACAATACAAAATGAACAAGAACTAATGCGTTAACAATAAACACACAGACAATTGAATTTAACAAAAAGGAACATAACCAAACAGAAATAATGATAACTAACAAGGAAACTCTCTCTTGTGGCAAATGTCGATCTTTATATAACTGGAGCACAACGTGTACGAACAAGGAAAGTATTTCAACCGTTATGAACCGATTTGCTTAAAATATAAACAAAACAGATAATTTTTAGGTTGGGGTGTCTCGGTTTATCGGTCATATCAGTATTTAAAAAATCGTTGCCCCCTCATGACACAATTTGGACCTTCGGGAAAGTTCCGATAACTCCTGAAGTAACCGGAATATCGTCTCGAGCGAGAATACGTGTCAACTTAAATTTAATAAAGATTATTTCGTTTTCATATGGATATCGAGGGTCTAAACACTTTCGTGAAAAAGATATTTAACGAAGCCGAATTTTCACAAGGTTGTGCCACCATTGGATAGGTATTAAAGTACTTTTCTCCATACATATATGAAAAAATCAATTAGTTTCTTAGAAAGAAATGACTGAAAAATACAAAAAAAAAATATTTTTTTCCCATTCTTTAAACTCCTAAATCCCCGATATGGCCGATATAATAAAAATTTTTGACTTTGTTCGGAATATTCCGATTTTCAAGTCAAAAAAGGAACCCAAATACATTGCCCTACAGGTACAATATTATTTTGTGCTAACATTGACTACAAGGCAATTTTTCCGACACTTTTCATGACACTTATTGCATTGAAAAGACTTTTTAAATAATTTCCTTTGTTATAATTTTAAATTTTTCACTTTTAAAGAAAAAAATAAAAATAAAATGTCGAACCAAAAAGGAATTGTGAAAATTGTCAATTTAATCTTTTTTTTAAATTTTTTATAAATATTAGCAAATTGTGTGATTTTTTGTAATTTTTTTGGAAAATTATTAATATTTGTTAATTAATCTTTAAAAATTAATGAATTGTTTCTGCTAAAAGTGTGTGAAATTGCAAATTATAAAAAATAAAAAAAAAACACCGAAATTTGTCAAAAATTGACATGGCCAACCAGTTGTCCATGAATGAAACAATCTATTTTAATTTAATTTACCCACAATCCCATAAAATTAATTAAGGTCACAGAAAATAGTGTCGATTTTTCCACCTCTTTAACTTTTTTAATTTAATCAAAATCGGCGTATGCCTCAGACAGATTTCCCTTGTAAGTAAAACAAAATGATGGAGACTTTGACAAAAAATATATTCGCGTGAATATAAACGAATGTTTAAATTAAATGAGATTAAAATAAAGGGACGCGATTGCAAACCATTTAATAAATATAAATACACACATACACACAAATGAGTAACTAATTAGACTTTCCCGAAATCCGCTGAAATTACATTACTGCACTAGTCAAATGAAAAAGGAAAGCCTCCAATTTTTGGAGATTTTGTTGCCTTAACAAAACTTCAAACTCCTATAGTCGATTTTTTAAAATTTCTTTAACAAAAAAAAAAAATAAAATTTAAAATTGGAGATTTGAAAACAGTGTTGAAAAATTCAGACCATTTTAACATTTGTTTAAAACAAGTTAGCAAAACGCAATTTGAAAAATACTTATCATCTTACAAGGGAAGTATCTCAACCCTTATGAACTGATTTGTCTGAAACTTAAAATATTTATAAAAGAGACGATTTTAAGGTTGGGGTATCTCGGCTTATCGGCCATATCAGTGTTTAAAAATTTCGTTGTCCCCTTATGAAACAATGTGGACCTTCGGGAAAATTTCGATAACTCCCGAACCAACAGGAATATCGTCTTTTGATTATTTCATATTCATATGGATGCCGTAGACTTATGTCTTCACATAAATACCCCCCAAAATGTACACATTTTCATGAAAAAAATATTTAATGAAGCCGATTTTTTACAAGGCTATGCTAACGTTGGATAGGCATTAAAAACCTTTTCTCTCATATGAAAACATCATATAGTTTTTTTGAAACAAATAACTGAAAAATCGGAAAAAACTATTTTTTCGCCATTTTTCACCCATTTTTTGAACCTCTAAATCCCCGATCAGCCGAGACACCCCAACCTTAGAATTGTCTCTTTATATAAATTTTACTAGCTTACCATCCCGGTACTTCGTTACCGGTTGCATTGAATACCGGATAATAGAAGGATCAGAATTGTTCTTCCGATTTCAAGAAAATTTCCCAACGTAGTCTTTGTTTTATTTACTTGTGCACGTTTAAGTCTTTCATAAAATAATATTTCAATGAAAAATTTAAACAATAAAATTTTAATATTTTTCAAGCCCTAATATCGGGATTTTGGATTTGGAGTGAATAAATATTTCAGTGAATAAAGAAATTGGAATAAAAATGAGTTACGGAGTTAAAAAAGTAAAATACGAAAAATTTGAGGAAAAAGTATCATTCTATATTTTTTCCTGCTCTATTCCATTTCGTTCCCCGTTCTAAAAGTTTAAATTTTAAAATATGTCCTTCTCTTGGGTGTAATTTCTGGGACTTTGAGTTTAATAGTTAGATAGGTAAAAATAACCAATTGCCCCCTTTTCCCCTTAAAATTTAATTTTTCAAAAACTGTGTTTTTGTGCTAGGTGATCCTTTATTTAAAAATTTAAAATATCAAGTTTCCGAACTAATATTTCAAGAAATATAAGAATAATCAAAATTTACCCTTTTTCATTATTATAAGAACAAAAAAAAGTACCAAAAGTACACTTTCTTACCCCCGTTATAAACGGAATTTTCAAAAAGAACCTCTTCAAGAATGTTTTTTTCTTCACCGAAGGATCCTCTTTTCCATATTTCAGTTTTCTTGGATCATTATTTTAGCAAATATTTAAAGTACATAGAGGATTTTACATTCCTAATATTAAGTTTCTAGAACCATTACGTCAAAAAATATCAAAGGTACCGTAAATACACTTTTTTAGTCTTTTTACCCCACTAAGAACCGGAAAAACGTATTTTCACAGAATGCTTTTTTTTACCGAATTTGCCTACATTGCAAATTTTAAGATTCTAGGAAATATAAAAAGTTTTTATAAATATAATTTTAGGAAAAAAAAGTATCAAAAATTGTACTTCCGGTACTTTTAAATAAAAGGTACTTTTTATAAAGGGTACTTTTAATGAAAGGTACTTTTTATAAAAGGTACTCTTTTTAAAAGGTACTTTTTATAAAAGGTACTTTTTATAAAAGGTACTTTTTATAAAAAGTACTTTTCATAAAAGGTACTTTTTATAAAAGGTAATTTTTATAAAAGGTACTTTTTATAAAAGGTACTTTTTATAGAAGGTACTTTTTATAAAAGATACTTTTTATAAAAGGTACTTTTTATAAAAGGTACTTTTTATAAAAGGTACTTTTTATAAAAGGTACTTTTTATAAAAGGTACTTTTTATAAAAGGTACTTTTTATAAAAGGTACTTTTTATAAAAGGTACTTTTTATAAATGGTACTTTTTATAAAAGGTACTTTTTATAAAAGGTACTTTTTATAAAAGGTACTTTTTATAAAAGGTACTTTTTATAAAAGGTATTTTTTATAAAAGGTACTTTTTATAAAAGGTACTTTTTATAAAAGTACTTTTTATAAAAGGTACTTTTTATAAAAGGTACTTTTTATACAAGGTACTTTTTTTAAAAGGTACTTTTTATAAAAGGTACTTTTTATAAAAGGTACTTTTTATAAACGGTAAAGAATTTTCAGAAACTACCTATTCCAGAATGTTTTATTTCACTAAAGGATCCTACATTTCAAATTTGAAGTTTGAATGACCATTATTTCAGTATATAAAAAAAAGTACCAAAAGTACACTTTTCTGCCCATTTTGCCCCGTTGAATCAACATTGGCAAAAACCCAGACTTAGTGAATCTTTTTTCCGGAAGGTGAACCTACATTGCAAATTTCAAGTTTCTAGAACTATTATTTAAGAAAATATAAAAGGTACCAAAAGTACAGTTTTTTACCCTTTTTACCCCATTAGAGTCATCATTGGCAAAAATCAAGCCCTAGTGGATCTATATTCTGGGAGGTGAACATACAGTCCAAATTTCAAGTTTTTGTGACCATTTTTTAAGGAAATATAAAAGGTACCAAAAGTACAGTTTTTTACCCTTTTTACCCCCTTTGAATCAACACTGGCAAAAATCAAGCCTTACTGGATCTACATTCCAGGATGTGAACATACAAACAAAATTTCAAGTCTCTATGACCATTATTTCAGGAGATATAAAAAGTACCAAAAGTACAGTTTTTTACCCTTTTTACCCCCTTAGAATCAACACTGGAAAAAATCCGGCCTTATTGTATCTATATTCCGGGAGGTGAACATACAGTCCAAATTTCAAGTCTCTATGACCATTATTTCAGGAGATATAAAAAGTACAAAAAGTACAGTTTTTTACCCCTTTTACCCCCTTAGAATCAACACTGGCAAAAATCCAGCCTTAGTGGATCTATATTCCGGGAGGTGAACCTACAGTCCAAATTTCAAGTCTCTAGCTTCAGCGGTTTGGGCTGGGCGATGATGAATCAGTCAATAAGTCAGTCAGTCAGTCAGTCAGTCAGTCAGTCACATTACTCTTTTATATATATAGATTGAGATAATTCCCTTGTAAGTACATTGGGACTTGAAAAATAAATAAATGTTGTTACAGTCGATAATTTTAATAAATTTCAAAAATGAGGCTCAAATCCCTTGATTAAGTGGTCTACCACACGTTAGTTACCTGGGGAAGTTGTAATAACTTGGCTGATTTTTAACCGATATTAGTTTTAATTACCTTAATGGATAGACATTTTACTTCAAATAACAATTCTGTAACCATTTGCATTCAAAATTGTCTCATAATATCGAAAAAATTGAAAAATTAGTAAAAAGTCACACTTTTCCCTTGTAATTCGTTTTTCAAACTTCAGGGCATATGCGGCAGGTCTTACCCATATCTGCTTATCCTAAAATTTTGTGCGACATGCACATTTCTAGGGGGAGTTACGATCAATATCTAACAACGTCATTTTTTTTGGAGCACCTTAATGCACATCCTTACTTTTCTTCATCTATCCCTGGTTTGCGTCATTTTTCTCGAATAATGATTTATCGTTGTAATATCGTCACAGCCCCATGGGCATACTTTTCAACAGCAGTGATAATGAATTTAAGTGGCTAGGAGTTTAACGTATTGTATAATGTGCAGAAAAGAGATCAACATTTTTTGATCATCTTTTGTGATAAAAGTTTACATCAACATCACGTCTTGTTTCGGAACTATTATGAAATCTGAAATGTCGTCGCACATATATTAAATCAGATCATGGTTCGAATCAAAATCTATCCAAAATAAATGAAGTCATACTTTACATTTTATTGATGATGTGAAGTATTAATCATAAATTCTTCACTATAACTGACAGAGTTTTAGCCGAACTAGGTGTAGCATTTATATTACAGTCTTTTAAAGGTCTGAGATCAATGAACTTGAACAAAATCCCTACTACTCTTGTTAGTTATAGACTGCACAAGAAATAACAAGTATTTTTAAATTATTACAAAATAAAACTTTCTATTAACAATTATCCACACTGTTGATCACAAATGAAATACCATTCTCATGATCTTAAATGATTAACCTTCATGATCATGATATGACTCTGTGCACAGCACAGAGTGTAAATCAAAAACCTAATCGATTGGACTAATTAAAGAAAACATATTTGCAGTAACAACAACAAAAACATGTAAAAAAAGTTAATTTTGGTCTTGCCGAATGTATTGATACCCTACACAATCTCAAAAAGATTATTTGCAAAAAAAATAAAAAAAAAAATTCGCGAAATAAAAAATTTTTGTGAAAAAAAAACCGCGAGAATTTTTTTTGGTAAAAAATATATATTTGTACATGTTTAAATAGCATTCGGTATTCAATTTTGTTTACATTTGTCAACCAGCAGCCGAATTAAAGCATTTTGTATTTTTAGGTTATGTAGAATATACCTAAATTTTCGAGGTTATCATACATTTTAGTTCATAACTTTTGAACCGCTGAACCGACTTCGCTCAAATGCAAATGCAAACTGCACTAGACAACTACAAGTAAATTTGTTAAGTTTCAGTAATTTCTGTGTAATATTTTGGCAATGACATTTCAACAGCCAGACAGCCAGACGGCCATCGCTAGAATGTCTTAGAATCGATCACTGATCAGTGATCAGTAATATACATCTACACTTTATGGGATCCCAGTTCCATATTTCGAAGAGTTACAAACGGAATGACAAAGTGATGTATACCCTCCGCCACAAAGTGGAGGGTATAAAAAAGAGAACAACATTACACGATGCTAGGAAAAATTCATTTAGCTAGAGTTTGAAATAAGTAAATATACAGTACGAGTACAACTAAAAAATTAATGTTGTACAGAGTAATACAAGCCAACTGGAAGACAGGAGGACAGACGAAAAAATAGACATTCATGCATAACATCAATGTTCACGTGATGAACAATGTTCCATAAAGCAGTATGCGATCTATTACTATCGCATGTTGTTGTTATAATATTGGTAGGTATCATCATCCATCCATAGTCATAGTCGTACATTTGACTTTTCTACCTACTGTTAAGTGCAATGCAGTGCAGGAATAATCAGTAGCCAAGCAAATGGTAGCAATCAACACTATGTTGTTGTTATATTCAGCACCCAAAACATCACCATCATCGTTCTCGTCGTCGTCTTCGTCGTCCTCATCAGCATCGTCATCATCATCAACAACATGAACATACTTATTGCAACCGCCAAGTAAATGCTCAGCATGTGATCACAATACGCGAATATATATACACTTTTGTGAAGCTCTTACTAAAGGTCCATCAAATCATTTGGTTTATAAAGTAAATGTACATAATTGTACGCAACTCTCGGTAAATATGAACTTTCATGGATAGAGCAATTTTTTTTTGCTTGTAATACCATTCCACTATGGCGTAGATGTTTTTCTTGGTATCTATGCGTGGCGATCGAAAATGGATTTGTATCAATATCGACTCACCATAACATGAGTCCAATAAATTAATATACCTGCCAAGTCATAAAGAAATGAAAAACGAAGAAAATGCATATAAATACTGTGGCCAAAATCACACAATGGGATGGAATATAAGAAACCATTGTTAGACACATTTTAACTTTTGGGCTAAAACTGACGCCAAAACAATTTTAAGTTTCGACAAATATTCGAAATCTGAAAGGCTTCACTTTGCCATGAACAACTATCTGGATTTATATAGCCTGCTTTGTAGACAAAAAACGAACAGTGTCAATATCAGGAAGGTACAGAGAATGGCATTAATATGTATCACTGGAATCCTTCATGCTACACTTATTGCAGCTATCTTCCTTTACCTGATACCATGGGACATATTGGGTTTGCATTATGCGGCAACGTTGGCAGTTTGACTAAATAGCAAACCGCAATGATAGACCAGATAGTGTGGCCATGGCGCGATCTTGAGAAATATAACAATACCATAAAATGTGGACTGTACTCTTTCTATGAGCCTTTTTTGAGCGCCACTGTACCACAATAATACCGTCAAGGCTTTCTTGAATGGGAGTATCCTGGGTAATAGAGCCGTCATAAATCATTTCACAGACAGATCGAAGCTACAAGAACAAGTGTGCTACGGAGTGTATTCGCTAGAGCTTGAATTGATCCTGGCTCGAAGATAGCCAGATAGTTGCAGTGTTCACCAGGCTGAAAGAAAGCTGTTAACTGATTGAAATGTAATGTCTTGTTTTCAGCCGCAGTCAACATCTTTCCTCACATTTTCGTCTTTTAATGAGATGGTTAAGCAGTTTCACATAAGATTTATGTGAGCCCAGGGCATATTCCAAAAAAGGCAAAGCCGATTAGCTTGAAAGACTTGGAACTTCCTTACAGGGTTCTTCGGAATTGAAATGTGTTGGTATGCTTAAAGAAACATGGACATAAAATCAACGGATTTTTTCTGCGAGAGAGTCTAACCAGAGATGGGCACATGAATGGACGTGAGACACTACATGACAAACTTCAAATCCTATCTACACTTTTGCAGATGACAGCAACATATGTCATTAATTTTTCTTTCACCGTAGACCAAGCCTTATTAAAGTTGAAGTCAAAAGGCAGATTATAAATGACACACTTAATTAAGACCTGTTGACAATCTTTGAGTGGGGCCTGTAAATAGGGTCAAGATTAATGCACGCAATACCTAATGTTGTATGTTGCTCCACAGGAATGTGGAACCATGAAGTCATCTGTACATATGGTTGATAAAGTTATCGAGGAATCTGTCACTCTTGATGTTCTTGGCATGAAAATTCAGTGTAATGTCCGTTGGAATAAGCACGTTTTTCAAGTTCGAAAGAAGCATTCAAGTGTCTCGGTTTTTTAAACTTACTAATTATACTACCTACATCCCACCGAAGATGGAATAAAACTCCCATATATAAGCAGGGGCTTCAAAGTCTATTTTGGAGCTCTTGGGCCGTGTGCAAAGAAGGGCGTTGATGCTCATCAATGACAAGAGGGTATCCAACTCTAGTGACTGATTAAAGCATCGTCGAAATGTGGGTTGTGTGACTCTGTTCTATTGGTAAAACCATGGAAAGTGTTCTGCTGAGATAAGTGAACTTACCCCTAGAACCCGAACAAAAAAAGAGTAGACACTTCGACGGTGGTTGAAGTAATTACCAAATACTGCCTTCAAGGAAAGCACGCTGATCAGTGCAAATGCGTAAGCAGTCAGCTACAACTGAATCTACTTAAGCTGATTTTTAACAATTTATGTAGCATTAGTGCAAAATTGCACCGAGCACTAGTTTCTTAGATTATCGGCTTGTTAAAATGTAACCGAACAAGACAGAACCAAAGCTGCGGTGAAAATCGAAAAAGATCCTCGTTTTGATAAACTAAATGGAACTCACATCATAATACTAAAAGAAATAATTTTTACTTCGAGAGTCAAACACTATCAAACGTTTTAAAAAAGTCCAGAGCAAGCACTTTACCAACTCCAACAGTCTAAAAGAAACGTAAGCAGATCTCTATAAAAGACATCACTACGAAATCCATACAGTGAAACGTTAGGAAACAAATTTTCATAATTTTTTTTTTTAAAAGTTAATTAGAAACAAAATTATTTGTAATCAACTTATTAACAAGATCCAACAGTCACAAACGCACGTTAGCTTGTCTGCTGAAGAACGACCGCTGGCGGTAGTAGGAAAGTAAATTTGCAGCTAAATTGGCTAGGATGGTTGTGCGGCCGCTATTTGGCGAATTCGGTTGGAGGCCGAATTCGTTATTCCCTACTCCTCCTTTGATACAATGTTCTTCATTTTAAAACCACCCCTCTCTCCAAAGATATTCTGCTAGAGAAGTCAATGAGACTGTTTAGGGAATCCAGATAATCGAAAGACCTTTACCTCAAATTCTAAAGGCTGCTACCCCTCAGAACCGGCAATTCACTTTACAAGTGCTTCACTGACACCTCCTTCTCCACTACAACACTACTTCTACAATAGTCCCAATCAGAAATTCTCATACGTACGGCTATTTGGTCGATTACACAGTAGTAATCCTGTTAGTACTCCCAGTAATAGGCTAACCGTCCGTTTGCCAAAAGTAAGAAGACTTTTTGTCCTCTCTATGTTTGGCAGTGGCCACAGGGTTTGCGATATTTTGGACGTAATCAGTGATATCCACCTTACCTTCTTTGTATTTTTTGATCTCCTATCAATTGCGTTCATCAATTACACTATGGGAACCGAGATGTCTGGTTCCAACTATTCTCCTATGGACTCAGAGCCATTTCTCGCACATTCTTTAGCCAGTTCGTTTCAAGCAATTTCACGATGTCCAGGGACTCAGATTAGTGTGAATGTGTGCTGACTGATTCGACAAAGGGATCGTATAAAATTCCTAATGATTCTTGATTTTACAGTCTTTGATTCTAAGGCCTTCAGTGCTGCAAGGACGAAGGTAACTTGTCATAACTATCTGCGCAGCTTGATCAATTGCAAATACTTCAACCTGGAAAACACTACACTTGTCCGGAAGTCTCAGTGGGGCCCCGAATTCGGGGCATTTAGGGTCCAATTTTTTCAGCTCTGATACAATGTGTTTCTTTTTTTAACCACCCTCTTTCCTAAGATATTCTGCTAGAGACACCGTTTAGGGAATCCAGGTCATCGAAAGATCTTTGCCCCAATTTCTAAAGGCGGCTACTCATCAGACCTCGCCATTTACATAACAAGTGCTTCACTGAATCCTCCTCCTCCACGTCAACACAACTTCTACAATAATCCCAATGAAAAATTCTCATACTCACGGCCAGTTGGACGATTACACAGTGTCCTCTCTGTACTTCCAGTAATAGGCTAACCGTCCGTTTGCCAAAAGTAAGAAGAGTTGTTGTCCTCTCTGTATTGAGCAGTGGCCACAGGGTTTGCGATATCCTGCACGGAGACAGTGATATCCACTTTTCCTTTATTGTATTTCTTGATATCTTATCAATTTCGTTCATCGATTTCACTATAGGAACCGAGATTGCAGGTTAGAACTGATCCTCCATCGATTCAATGCCGTTTATCGCACATTCTTCAGCTATTTCGTTTCCAGCGAACCTACTATGTCCAGGGACGAAGATTAGCTTGACTGATTCGACGACGGGATCGTATACAATTCCTAATTATTCTGGATTTTACAGTGTTAGATTCTAAGGTATTCAGTGCTGCAAGACTATCTATGAATATGTTAATGGCGTAAGGACGATGGTTTCTTGTCATAATCATCTGCGCGGCTTTTATCAATTGTAAGTGCATCAGCCTGTAAAACATTACACTTGTCCGGAAGCCTCAATGAGGCTCCGACTTCGAGGCATTCAGAGTATACTCCCGAACACGAACCCATCTCTATTTTCGAGCCCTCCGTAAATATTGAGATCGAATTCTTAGTTATAACACAGTCTTTTCCAGTTGGTATTTGGACTTCGAAGGTTCTAATAAAGTTCATACGTGATAAGATATATTCCGTTTTCTATTCCAGTTCAGTCCCACCTAATACTCAATATTGTCGAGTGCCTCCAAGAGCGTTGCTTAAACAATACTGTGCTCTTGACGTGAATATCCACGGGTTGAATGTTTAGTATCGCTTTCAGGCTGCCAATCTAATAGCACCAGGAAAGGACAAACCTGTCTATCTTACTACTTTTTGTGAACAAAATGCGTTTGGTTTTGGCGGGATTAACTCATAGACCGTTGTCCTTTGCCCCTGTCGAGAGTATCTTAGGCTACGTTAATTTTATTGATTTTTCAGGATTTTCCTTTCTGCTAGTAAAATTTGAGATGATTCTGTAAATCACTATGTGATTTTGTTAAATGGAAAATCTCATAGTGATTTTAAAATTACACAAGTCTGTATATAGTATTAAGCGCTGATTCCATGAGTTCGCTAATCGTTGGTAGGGTATTAAGGATTGACGATATTTTGACATTGCTGAACGCACCATCCACGTCCAAGAATAATGCCAAAATATAATCATTTTGTGAAGAGTATCTTCAATCAACCCGACAACATCACTTAAAGGCGTGTTGGGACTTGCTGAAGTTGTCCGACGTAAGGGTAACTCTTAAATAAACATATACCAGTCATTAAAATGCTTTAAAATAAAATGATAGACTAATAGATTTGTAATTCTTTGCGGTATTGTGGTTTAATTTTCCCTGATGCCAATAATGATATGCATCAGCCATGGCATGATTTTTAAGAGATGGAAAATCCAAAAGAGTACATGAGAGCTGAGAGTATCGTTGCCAATTTTCCTATATTTCATAGTCTTGATTCATTGGGATCCATGCAGTTTCATGACCCCTCGAATGTCAAAATCACCACAACGCAACTACTTAATAAATAGTTTCAATTAAATGTACAGTAGCGTTAAAGAGAAGTTTTATTAAATTACGTAATGCTTATATCTATTTTCATCCTATAGTGTCCCCAGCCAAAGAGATGCAATATCAACTAGGTTTCGAATACGATGAGTTTAATACTATGCTTATCTACTGACGAATGGCTTCTCTAGCATGTTGCAACCATGTTTTAAATTTTTTTGTTTGTATTTATTTTAAATTATGTCTAAATGTTGCATCAACAGTTCTTTACTTGTAGTACTTTTTTGTTGTGTTGTAACTTTTTGCTGCACACTTGTAAATACTAGCATCGTTTGTGCTGCATCTTTGACATCAATCGACATACAATACAACACATTTGGTTGTTGTTGCTGTATGTTGCTCATCGCAGTATGTTGCAGATGATGCATGTGCCATGCCTGTGAATTGTGATCGTGTTAATGTAAATAATTGCCAACCAATTTCAGGGTTGTAATTAAAAACAATCTTTGTCTCTCTCGTCGTTTCGATGTATGTCTATCTGTCGGTTTGTTGTATTCTCACTGAATGTAAATAAATTTCAGTTTTGTTTAGATGTATTTGTGTGTGAAAATGTTTTAGTTTGGCGTAGATTTTTTTATGCAAAATAAAGATCTTTTGTTACTGATAAAAATGAGTATTCAAACATGCAAGGTTTTTAATTTTCTGCCCAAAGATGTGACGTATTTGGTGATATGTCATTTGAGATTTTTTTACCTCAGTAAATGATCATCTAGAGATTTAAGGGAAACAAAAATTGCTTTGGTTATCTAACTTGGAATGAAAACTAAATCGCAATTCCCGAATGTTTTTACGAAACTATTATTGTTCGGATCCACTCCACTGATAGCTACTTTGCATTTCTTGAATGTTTTTAAGAATATTTAAGGGGAAATGTAAAGAATAAAAATAAATAATATTGCCAATGTAGTCTCTATTAAAAAACTGTTATTTTCCGGATCCATTCCAGCAATAATAACTGTTACGTCATCTGCGTATGCAGTTAGTTTAACTGCACTGCCCTTAAGCGTATTTTGAAGCACTTCTCCTTGGCATGTTTCTCGATTTGCTTCCTTTCCCATTATGGAGTTGTCCCATTCACCGGATACTGTTCTACACTGCAATAGGTTACAATCTAATTTTTACTTGTGTGTCAGATCCTGCTTGTGCTTCGCTTCCTAAAATTTAAATCTCAAGAAATAATCACTTCGAATATTTCCCCAAGAAAAATCGTGCAGCTTCCTTGATCCTAGTAAAGCAAGTCTCTGAGCAGAAAGTGCCGGGCAATGGCAGATAAGGTGTTCTGTAGTTTTCAACTTCTCTTCATCCATGCAACTTCCGCAAAAGTTATTTGACGGTACATTTATCCGCTTTGCGTGCTTCCCTATAAGACAGTGTCCGGTAATTACAGCAACCACTGTCGAAATCTCTCCTCTAGGAAGCGATAGCAGCTCACTTGTGCGCTTCTGATTAAGAGAACGCCAGATATTTCTTGTTGCCCCATACGTTCATCCATTTGCCCATCTCTGATTAGTCTCCGTCGCGGATTTTGCTTTTCTGCAAGCTCATCGGCTTTGCAATTCCCTGGAATGTCTCAGTTCCCTGAGACCCAAATGAGTCATTTGTGAAACTGCTTGACCACCTCATTTAAAGACGTGCCGCTGTTAAGGGCAGATCTTGTTTTAAGAAACATTGACTCCAGGGACTTGACCGCGGGTTGACTGTCAGAGCAGATGTTGACTGCAATTGTAGACAATACATTGCAACTCAACCAGTCAGCCACTTCCTATATTGCCAGCATTTCTGCCTTGTAAACACTGCAATGATCTGGCAGTCTTCGGACCAGTCTCAGCCCGAGTTCCTCGGGATTGAATTCAAAGCTCACATGTTCTTACAGCCACGATCCATCCGTCAAAAAATTTACGGAGGCTCCACCACCCGAATTGGACGCACTCCTGCTGTATAAATCCAATGAATGACTTTAGAACTAAAGCCCCATCGTTTTTCAATGGCTCTTTTACAGAAACTGCTTTTCTCAGAATTTCGTCAATATTAAGCCTGAAATTCAACTTCGTATCTATGTAGTATACTCCAAGATACTTGGCTCCATCTGAGAAGGCGATTTTGGTGCCGTCCAAAAAAATAGAATCAAATGTAAGTAAGACAAGCAGACGAACTTTGATAGGAACTTCGAAGTCCAAATACCAACTAGGAAAGACTGGGCGGAATACTCTAACATAACGGGGAATGCGATCTCAATTTTCACGGACGGATCGAAAATGGAGATGGGTACAGGTTCGGGGGTATACTCTGAATGCCTCAAAATCAGGGCCTCAGTAAGGCTCCTGGACAAGTGTAGTGTTTTCCAGGCCTAGTTTTTTGCAATTGACAAAGCCGCGCAGATGATTATGACAAAGGACCATGCAGCTCTGAAGGCCTTAGAGTCAAACACTGTAAAATCTAGAATTGTTAGTAATTTTATACAATCTCTTCATCGAATCAGTCGGCACACAGTCAAGCAAATCTGGGTCCCTGGACATAGTGGGGTCTATGGTAACGAATTAGCAGATTAATGTGCAAGAAATGGCTATATTGGAGTTGATGAACGAAATTGATATGATAGCAGAGAATAGGATGAAGGATAGGTGGATATCGCTGACCACGTGCAGGATATCGCGAACCATGTGGCCAGTGCCAAATCCTAAGAGGACAGAAAGTCTTCTTACCTTTGGCAAACGGACGGTTAGCCTATTAGTATGAGTACTGACAGGACACTGTGTAATCAGCCAAATGGCCGTTCGTATGGGAATTTCTGATATGGACTTTTGTAGAAGTTTTGAAGAACTGGAGGAGGATGAGTCAGTGAAGCACTTGTTGTGTGAATGTCCGGGTCTGATGAAACGTCGTCTTAAGTATTTGGGGCAACGATTTTTTAATGACCTGGATTGCCTAAACAATGTCCCATTGACATCTCTAGCAGAATACCTTAGAGAATCGGGGTGGTTTGAGAGGTAGAATTTTGTATATCGGAGGGGAGTAGGGAGACAACTTTAGGGGAATCACAATGGGCCTTATGGCCTCCGAGTGAATTCGCCAAATTGGTGGACGCCCATCCAACCTGACCTAACCTAAGACAAGCTCTGTTTTACTTGGATTAACTCTAGTGTCCGACCGATACCACTTTTTCAGACTGAACCCGAACTTCGGCCAATTTTGTAAAGTTCGGCCGAACCCGAACACGTACCCGATATTTTTTTAATAAAAAGAAACAGTTGTTTTCGAGCAAATTATAAAAAAAATAGAATATTAGTTGAAAAATAATTATTTTTAGTTTTGTATACATAAAAAAAGTGGAAAAATATAGCTCAAGCTGAGTTTTGGAAAAAAGTTAATATTTCTTTTGTGAAATAGCCAGATTTAAAGTGTAGAGCAATTACACTTGTTATGTGGCTTAATTTGGAAGATACACTGCGAATCACATCAATAAGGAGTCGAGTTTTTCACTTTTTAATCGAATATATCTATGAAACGAATAAGCGGAAAAATATAGAAAAATGCACTGATAAAGACCATTATCTAGCCAATAATGTCAAATAATTACAATTATCGAAAGACTGAAAAAAGTGCGTTAAAAAAATATTTTTCCGCAACTTGTTTAAAAATCACTAGTTTTTTTGAATCACTTGAATAAGTAATTTTGGAATACAGACCAAGTAGGACCTGAATCCAATTTATAATGAATAGCAATCCCTCAAACAATAAAAACAAAACAGTTTTGTTTCGAATTTCAATAAAATTGGGACTCACAAAGCTCTTAGCTCTTCCGAAAAGGAAAAAGTACTGAAAAAGTGTTAAAGGCCGTTGAAATCGCGGAAATAATAGAGAGGGAAAAAACTGCTGTATGCAATTATCTAAATAACATTCAGAACTATGGAAAAAACGTGAATGGGCGAACTAAAATGGCAACAACAGAACGATATCGACAAAAATTTTAAGTATTCCCCCAAATTTTACGCCGACATCTTTCATAATTCTCAAAAAAAGTGGCGTTAATGCGAGTATTTGTACAGTCCGCCGCGTTTAAAAGTCAAGTGAGATTAGTGCTCGTCGAAAATAATGCAAAAATTAATATCTGAATGCCAAACGTAGTTAGCAGCGCCTTAATCTTGCCAGGAATACAATGACACGGTCTCAGAAATTTTTTAAAGTAATTTATTCCGGAAAAAAAGTTAATACAATTAGATACAAATAGATACAATTCTTTTCGGTGATTTGAGACAATAAAAACAGTTTTTGCATAGCAGACAGATCATAGAAGGTGTTTTTATGGTATGGGGTGCGATATTTTACTGTAGCATACTCACTGTTCCTTACGTTACCATCGATGCGACTTATGTTTGGAATAATGGCTTTTTTTTGCAATTTTCAACAGTCTATAAACTCATTTAATTTTTAATCGTTATGGACTATACAAATACCCACAAAATCACCACTTTCTTTGAGAAATTTGGAACCTGTCAACGTGGAGTTCGAGGGAATTCTTAAAATTTTGGTCGATCTCGTTCTGTTGTTGCCATTTATGTTCGCCCATTCATGTTTTTTCAATAGTTCTTAATGCTATTTAAATAATAGCATTCAATAGGTTTGCCCCTCACTATTATTTTTGCGATTTCAACAGCATTTAACACTTTGGACTTTAAAGTCAGTACTTTTTTCTTTTCGGAAGAGCTAAGAGCTCTTGTGAGTCTCATTTTTATTTAAATTCGAAACAAAACTGTTATGTTTCTATTCTTTTAGGAATTGATATCCATAACAAATTGGATTCAGGTCCTACTTGGTCTGTATTCCAAAATTCCTTATTCAAGTGATTCGTAAAAAACTAGTAATTTTTTAACAAGTTGCCAAAAAATATTTTTTTAAAGGACTTTTTTCATACTTTTGATTATTCTTATTATTTGACATTATTAGCTAGATAATAGTCTCTGTCAGTGCATTTTGTTATATTTTTTTCGCTTATTTGTTACAAAGATATATTCGATTAAAAAGTGAAAAACTCCATTCCTTATTGATGTAATTCGCAGTGTACTATTAAACTTAATACAAAAGTTCGTTGTTCAGTAAGTTCGAACTCCGTAACCGAACCCAAACGTTCGGTAGGACACTAATTAACTCCCAGACAACAGTCTATTGCCAATTTAGACAGATCTTTCAGAGAACCCTGTAGAATGCCCCTTAATGTTCGCAGGTGCTATTCCTTTGCCGCTATCGCGACATCGTAAGCATATGCGAAAACATGATAACCACGTGCTTTTAGAGAGAGCAGCATTGAATTTAGTGCCAGTTTCCAAAGTAGTGGTGAAAGAACACTACCCTTTCGGCAAATCGAGATGTGATAGACGCTCGCAATTCAGACGTTATACGTCTATTGACAAGCAGAATTTCTACCACTAAAACATGGGATCGTTCACTCCCAGATTACACTCTTATCAAAATTTGTTAAAATTTACCCAATTTATAGTAGAAAACTGGATGTTAAAATTGAATGGCAGTGGTCAATTTAAATAAAATAGAGGTGAATAATAAAAAGACCAAATAAACATACAGCGCCAACCAGCATTAAACTCGCTACCTTCCGATAGTGTAATCCTTTACCGAGTTCACTATGTTGGCCTCATAATCGTAGGGGGAAAAAGTTCCCCATTGAGGAACTAAAGTAACCCCTGAAAAACGAAAATATTTTTTGTACTTTTCCTTAACAATTGTTTTAAATGAAACATTTAATAGTCAAAATTTGAAAGTCCTGCTTTTGGATCTAAAAAATTATATTTTTTTGCTTGCCCCTTTTGGTGGGCGTGGATATAAAGAAATATATTAAACGATGATAAAATTGAATTACTAAAATACAAAAATAAAAAATGCATGTAAAAGTATTTGTAGCGTGGGAAAGGGGCTTCCTCTTCATGGAGGGTATAAATATTTGATAATTAAGCTGGGTTAGAAACTGATTTAGTAATTTTTCTATCAAAAAAAAATTTAATACGTTTTCACTTATATTTATGTAGGGCGTTTTACTTTTAATTTACCTTTATTTTTTTTTAATTCACATATAATCTCTTTTTCATCAAAACACTCCATCACTACAACGAATGATTGTTGATTGATTGAATGCTTAAACTCTGCTTGTTAGTTTTATCTGTCATATCCGTTTTCGTGTAGAAAAAAATATTCAAAACGTTCATTGAGATTTTGAACAAGTTATGAGTATTTAAACTTTGATTTATTTGATTGATTGGATGTCTAAAGAAATCAATTATAATCTTTGTTTTTTTTTTCTTTCTACATTTCATCTAGTAAAATTTACCTTTGAATGTCTAGTGGTTGTCAAATTGAAGAGATGGTAAAAAATATAAAAAAAAAATCATGATTGAAGTATGATTTCTATGTAAAGTGAAATTTTTTTATGAAATACAAAGAAACATTTAAGTAAAGTGTATTTTTTGTATGAACGATTTATAAGTGAACAAGTTTTAAAATGATAAATTTTTGATACAAAAAACAAAAAAAAAAATAAAAAATATTTAAGTCTATTAAACCATATTTAATAACATGTTAATCTGTATTATCGTCATCAACATCATTGTCATCATCATCATCATCAGAAATGTAAAATGCATTAAATGTCAGGGACATACTTAAACTGAAAGAAAACAAAGAAGGCTCAAAAGGATTCATACACACATTTACGATTATAAAATGCCTAACAAAGTCATGGTACACATATAAACAATAAAGTGTTTTTGTGGATTAATTGATAAGTGACTGGAATAACAAGAAAATTTACAACAGAGCAATATAAAACGGCAGTGTTTTGTAGCAGAACACCTCATGTCTAAATGGACAAGAGACTGTGGTCTAGGAGTTAATCCAAGTAAAACAGAGCTTGTTTTGTATACAAGAAAAAATAAGATTCCTGCTTTTGATCCTATTTCACTGGACGGTACTTAAATCACCTTCTCAGATGGAGCTGCATGAGAAATCCTCCTTCACCTGATACCATTGGACATATTGGGTAGGCAGTATGCGGCTGCGTCGGCAATTCGACTTAATAGCACGCTGCAATGGAGGAGCATCGATTGTGGCCATAGCGCGATCTTGAAAAAGATAACAATACCACAAAAGGTGGACTGTGCTCTCTCTCTTTGAGCCTCTTTGAGCGCCACTTTACCACTATGATACCATCCAGGGAGTCTTGGATGGGGAACATTCCGGGTAGTGGAGCCACCATAAATTTTTACACAGATGGATTGAGGCTGCACGAACAAGTGGGCCTTGGAGTCTATTCGGAAGAGCTTGGATTGAGCCTGGCTGGAAGATTTCCAGATTATTGCAGTGTTTACCAGGCAGAGATGCTGGCAATAAAGGAAGTGGCTGACTGGTTGAGCTGCAATCTCTTGTCTACAACCGCAGTCAACATCTATACTGCCAGTCAAGTCGCTGTCAAATCCCAGGATTCAATGTTTCTGAAAACAAGATCTGCCTTTAGCTGCAGCACGTCTTTAAATGAGATGGCCAAGCAGTTTAACATACGACTAATATGGATCCCAGGGCACAGAGACATTCCAGGGAATTGCAGGGCCGATGAGATTGCAAGACTAGGAACTACCTTACAGGTTCCAACAGAATTGGAATGTGTTGGTATGCCTCTAGAAACTTGCAAGCAAAACCTACGGCTTTATTCTCCGACGGAGACTAATTAAAGATGGGCAAATGGATGGACGTGTGAGACAACACGACTGATTTGGCCTTCTCTTAATCAGGGGCGTACAAGTGACCTGGTATCGCTTCCAACAGGAGAGATTTCGACGGTGGTTTCTATAATTACCGGACACTGTCTTATAGGGAAGCACGCAGAACGGTTAAATGTGCCGTCGAATGACTTTTGCCGAAGTTGCATGGATGAAGAGGAGTTGGAAACTATCGAACACTTTATTTGCCATTGCCCGGCACTTTCTGGTCAGAGACTTGCTTCACTGGGATCTAGGGAGCTGTACGATCTTTCTGATTTGTCGGATGTCAAAATTCAATATCTAAGGGGTTTCATATTAAAATTCAATATCTAAGGAGTGTCATAAGAAGCTCAAGCTGGTTCAATGACAGGGACTAGTAGGGAAATCTATTACGGTCCCGTGGTATCACAATGGACCTCAGAGTCTACGTGAGTTGACGTAAAACGTCAGCAGCCACTTCCTTAGCCACATCCTAACCTACATTGCAGAAGGTGAACCTACATGCCAAAGTACGTGATTAGTCAGTCAGTAGCGAAGTACTTTATATAAACAAAAAAGACAAAAAACATTATTTAAACATGGAAAAAGTTCAATAGCAATATTATAAATTTATTCTTAAAAATTAACCCACCTAAGTCGGTTTTTGTGTACCCATGTAGAAAAATGCAAGACAACAAACTTACGCTGCCATAGCCTGGTGGCGAAAAACTATGCAGAGGAATGCTCAGCGAAACTAGGCAAGATACACTTATCCCGGGAGCTATGCAAAACATAACCAACATTGGCCCAACAAGCCGTTTTAGGTCTCACATCCTTTAATATTTTCAATAGAAATACGGTTACTATAACTATGACTACCCATTTAAAAGTCGTTTTTATCTTATCAGATCTGCTTTGATCTGATAATATAAAATTGCATCTGATTGTATATAATTTCGATTTTGGTCATTTTAGATATAATTATATCTAATCAGACATAATCATATATGAATAGATATAAACAGATCAAAAATAGATCAAATCCATTTTTGCACGGGTATATAATATCAATTGTTTTAAACCACGAAACTTGAGCGGTCATTCCAATATCCTTTTTTTCAAAGCAAATAAGGAAAACTTGGATACGCTATAGGATAGGATAAACACTGAGCTTCGCTTTGGACCGAAGATTCAGTTAGTGATTCCGAGAAGATCAGATTTTCTTTCACCCAGATTAACTTGCAACATATCAAAGCGGCTTCTACTCTTCTATGCAGTAGTCCAATTTGATTGTGCTTGTGACAATGATTACACTGTGTGACAGAGAAAAAAAACCTGGGATGCGATACTTTTTTTCTAGTAGGTGTTGTCGAGTACAATAACACCCTGTACTTGAAATTTGCGAAACACCTCCAAAATCTTGAGTTACTGGTAAAAAACCGGTTTTTCGAACTTTTAACACTTATAAGCCAGTAACTTTGTTGAAAACCAACCGATTTTAAATATATCGACGGTTTTAGAACGAAGAAAGTGAGACCTTTCGAAAGTCTTAACATAATATTTAAGTAATATTGAGACAACTATGCGTATTTCTCCAGCAAACTCAATTTTACTAAAAAATTTCTCTATTTTTCAACTTTGGAGATGTTTTTACACATTTCTTTGTTAAGGAACCGTATTATTTATGAATTTGTTAAAAAAGTATATTTATTTGTGAGAAAAACTCAACTTTGGTTTTTAAAATCGGTAAAAAATTGACCGAGTTATTAAACTTTTAATAAAAACAAAATTTTGGAATAAATGCCTGCACAATGTTTATATACCTCGGTCCAGAGTAGAGTGAATCACGCGTGATCGTGAGTGAAATTTATTTTTACTCACGTGATCGTGAGTGCGCGTGATTGGAAAAAATAGTTTCGTGCGTGAGCGTGCGTGAATAATTTTTGTTTCGTGAGTTTGCGTGATTGTTTTGTGCTGTTTGAATCAGAAAACAAGTAAAAGAAATCATTATATTGATTTTAGAGGGAAATTAATACTAAATTGTGATTTAAATGAATTTTTATTATTGTTTTAAGGAAAATCAATACTTTTTGTGCAAGAAATCGAAAAAAGTAAAAGAAAATTTGTTAATTTTAATTTCGTAAGTCTCCGTGAGCGTGATTATTTCGTGAGCGTGAGAAAAATTTTAGTTACTCACGTGAGCGTGCGTGAACGTGAGCAGAAAAAATAATTTCGTGCGTGATCGTGCGTGAGCAATATTTTTATTTCGTGAGCGTGCGTGAGTCAAAATTCACTCACGCGCCCATCTCTAGTCCAGAGTCTCTCAGCGAATATAATTTTTTGATCAGTGATCGATTCTAAGACATTATAGAGATGGCGAAATATCGGTCTAGAGTCCCATAAAGTATATATTTTTTCGATCATTGATAGATTCTAAGACATTGAAGAGATGTCCGTCATGTGCGGACGTCCGCTTGTAGAATACATGATAATTTAGTGGAATGTAAATCTTGTATAAATGAAAATGGTACTCTAAAGCAAAAAAGTTTTGCGAAAGCTCTTATTCTAAACTGTTGTTGAGAAGGGGAACTCAGCGGCGCGGATGTATGGCCTGCCTGGGACAACTTTCCCTTGCGACAAATGAAAATAAAAACCTACAAGGACGTGTCGCGGGTTTGTGGGGGGGGGGGGGTTGTTGGTGATGCTGTCTGGGAACACCTTCCCCTATAGATTAATGTTTACAAATTTATATATTATAACATTTACACTCAAATAATAAAATTTTATATATTTTTTTATTTTTCGTTTAACCTAAAAGGAAAGCGGACCAAAAAAATGGCATTGTTTAATCCCCTTGGTTCAACAGCGGGTCAATGAACTTCATATGACGCAAAAATGTTTTATTTGTTGAACAAATAGACAAAAAAACTTTAAATAAAATAGTGTATTTCTGGGGTTGCATTAGTTCTCCAAGGGGAAACTTTTTTCCCCTGGTCCGGTTTAGCCCATTTACAAACTTCACTGTCCTATAAACATAACGCATATTCGTGTTAAAACTTTAGGAGTCTAGCTCTTTTATTTTAGACAGTTTCGTGTCTTCCACAGATGAACAAACGGACGGTCAGACAGACGGACAAAGCTAGAATGTTGTAGAATCGATCACTGATCAAAAATATATACTTAATAGGACCCTAGATCGATATTTCGATGTGTTTCACAGAATGACAGAATGAGTATACCCCGCATATTATGGTTGGATGGTATAAAAACAATGTGCAGGCATTTATTCCAAAATTTTGTTTTTATTAAAAGTTTAATAACTCAGTCAATTTTTACCCGATTTTAAAAACCAAGGTTGTAATTTACTCCTAAATAAATATACTTTATTAATAAATGCATAAATAGTACGGTTCCTAAATAAAAAAATATGATAAAACATCTTCAAACTTAAAAAATAATGATTTTTTTTTGAAAAATTGAGTTTGCTGGAAAAATACGCACAGTTGTTTTAGTATTACTTAAATTTCATGTTTACAACTTCGAAAGATATTAGTTTATTCTTTCTAAAACCGTCGAGAAATTCAAAATCGGTTAATATTCAACAAAGTTACTGGCTTATAAGTGTAAAAAGTTCGAAAAACCGATTTTTTACCCGTAACTCAAGATTTTGGAGGTGTTTCGCAAATTTCAAGGACAGAATCTTGTTGTACTCAACAACATCTACTAGAAAAAAAGTATCGCATCCCAGGTTTTTCTGTTTCATTCATTTTTGTAACACTGTGTTATTCTTATGACAATCGGGAGCTCGGTGTTGAGACAATTTTGTTGTATCTGGCTATTTGCCCTATGACTTTATTTATCCCCCGCCTTCGGAGAAGTTAATTAGAGTCATACGATATTCAGAGGTCAACAATTTGGAATTGATTAATGGATGTGATGGCAATTCTCAACATATCGTCTGGGGTAGCACGAAATGCTATTACAGAGGTAACAAATTGTTGGACTTTATTTGGTCTTCAAGTTTAGTAATTCAAAATGTTGCTGCTGTGGTATTTTGTAGTCGACTCACTTTTAGAGGAAATACAGGCTCTATGTGTTTACGTTCAATCTTATGCGTCTCTTGAAATGGTCTGCAATAAAATGCAGACTATTATAAACTTGATGGACAACTGGTGCAACAGGCATGTATTGTCCGTGAAGCCAGCTAACGCAACGGTCGTTTGGTCTTAAGTTTCCTACGATGAAGTATTTAGGGGTCACTCTGGAAAGTAAATTAATGTGTTGCATAGATTTTGGTAGGAAGGTAAGTGTAAACTTTCCGAGAAGGGAAGATTGGTGCGATCCACATAAACTTCTCAGAAATAACTCTGATACTTTGTGTACAGACGGTTCTAGTACCACAGTTATTTCTGGATCAGGTATTTGGATGACGAAACCAAATACTCTCAAGCACAAGCCACTGGATTTTTCAGTCCCAACATCTAAAATTGTCCAAGAGTGTAGGAGCAGACTCAATGACGTCTCATGGGAAACAGGCTCTGACTCTTGTGGGTTCCGGATCATAGGGAAAATGAGATTGCCGATGATTTGGCATCTAAAATTGTCTAAGGGTGTAGGCGCATACTCAATGACGCCTCGTGGGAAAACAGGGTCTGACTCTTGTGGGTTCCGGATCATAGTGAAAATGAGATTGAACATTGGGTCCGATGCAATTCCCCATAATCCGGAGCCTCAGATTGATCAATATCAGGGATCCTATTTTGGATCTTACTTCAATTTTACAGACTGAATTACAAAAAAAAAACAATCTGTCAAAAATATATATAATGACAACGTAACGAATTGTCTTGTCTTATAAGTTGTTCTTGGTATCCGGCCTTTGGCCGGGCTTAGGGATTGCAGACTCCATGCCCTAAACCCACCCTCTCCGCAAAATAAAGCTTTTGTGGGTAGCATGTGTTTTGGGGAAATTGAGTTTTGGGAAAAATCTTTTTGATTTTAGGTCATTTTTCATTTTTTTCTTGGGCCTTTTTTCGTTAATTTTGGGCGATGTTTCGTATTTTTATTTTTGGGTAATTTTTCATATTTTTGAGGCGATTTTTCATAAAAGTTTTTGGGCGATTTTTCCTGCAGCCGCTTATGATGTGTCATCCGGACTGTTCACAAACACTGTTGAATCCCTTAAAAAATTAGGACGAGATAACTAAGTGATCCTAGTATAGATTCCTGGTCACTAAGGTCATGCTGGGAGTAATTGTGCTGCATTGGCCCAGAACCATGGTATGAAACTTGGACGTATTAGGGAAAAACTCAAAATATCGATTGAACCTAAGTTCATGGAACACTGGAACTTTTACGCTGGCCAAAGGCAGGCGAAGTAGCAGTAAAGCTGCTACTTTTCGTGGACGAAAATGATGTTCGAATCCTAAAGTCCAACCTAATTAGATATACAATTTACGTTTCAACCTTAGAAAATGATATTCACCTGACATGGACAAGTGTAACTTCTGCAAGATAAAGGAGGAGACAACAGAACATATTCTTTGAACATGCCTAATACTAGCTGGTAAAAGGCATCGACATCTGGGGTGACACTGGATATCTCCAAACGTAGTACGAAACTCCCTACAAAATATGATTCTCAGCATTATTAAAAGCTTGAATATTTAGGGCACCTGATTCATGCTGCACAAAATACCATTCTGGTCGCAGTCCATAGGGACTCTTTTATCTAAGCTAAGTTTAATTTCTGACCCATTAAAGCTCTTGGCCGATAGGAACTTTTAGTATTTTGCATATTTTTTATCATTGTTAACAAAAACTTTATATTATTTGCTGATTTTATAGTTCGAAGTTTCTGCCGGGGGTATGTGCACACACACATGCTTGTGATAAATTTGTTAACTGATAATGGAAAAGAAGAATGTTAAATACTATGACATAAATGCATCACATGCATACAAAACCACCAAAACATTTAACAAAACATTCTCCTCTCTCACACACATTCATAGCATCATGTCTGACTGTGTGTGTTTATTTTACGTATTTCAAAACTAGCTAAAAACATGCATTTGCATGCAAACACATACATACATATGTACAAATGGAAAAGCAAATCCTGTCAAGATGAATACCATATCATAGCACTAAAAATAGTGTCATAACAGTAGACTGATGACAACACAATAGGTTGGTTGGTTGTTTGCTAAAGTATCAAACAGCAAAGAGGCTCAGCTCACTTTACGGTATATTATCAACAACAATATAAAACTACAACAGCAACAACTTTAGTATCATCAGCAGCAGCAGTAACAACATCATCGTCAACATCATCCATCCACATATGAAATCTGTTAATGTTGAATTTATGAAACAGCAACAATGAGTTAAAACTACATAAACAATGAATTTAAGTACCGAAAATTGTGCCTCATTTTGGTAATACCAAATAACAACAACAAAAAAAACCTACAATTCATCATCCTTGTTGAAACAACATAAATGACTTATAATGTGTGTATGGTAGGTATTTGTATTGGAGAATGGTAGCACTAAATGTCATTAAACAGGGAAGGGAAACAAAAAGCTCTCTACAGTGCTCCAACTCGATCACTTGGCCTTAAATGAAAGCATTCTGAAAAGCTAACTTTTCAGTGAGTTTTAAAGCAGATAATCTGTAAAAAAATACCAACCAACAGGTTCCTCTAGAAACGGAATGTGTTGGCACGCCTCGTGAAACTTGCAAACATCAGTTCTTTTTTTTTTTTTTTTACTTTGAGCCTACTATTGCAATGCATTGTGTTGGTATTAAGAAAATAGGTTGTGCGGAAAAGGAAAGAGTGAGTAGTGTTCTTGGACATTTAATTTGAATTTTTGTAAATTGTAGCCGACTAGGAAGACTTCTGCCGGGAATTTATTCCACATACGGCTATTTCGACCGAGAAACGAATTTTCTCTGTAATGTGTTGTGCGAAACATTGGACAGTCGGAAACGAACTGATGTGATCTGCTGAAAAGGCGAGTACCTCGGGCATGCACTTGCGTCTCAGGGAAGAGTTCGCCCATCTCAGTTAAACACTTACCTTGGTAATATCGATAGAACAATGACTCACAACCCACATTTCCACGAATCTCCAATGAATGTCATTGATGAGCTTCAACGCACTCCTTTGAACTCGACCCATAAGCTTCAAGATAGACCTTGAAGCACCTGCCCAGATATGGAAGTTGTATTCCATTTGCGGTCGGATATAGGCGGTATGAATAGTGAGGAGATCAAACGGAGTGAAGTAATTCTTGCACAGTTTTAAGAAACCAAGACACTTGAATGCTTCTGTCGACACTTGAAAAACATGTTGGTTCCAACGAATATGGATTTTCATGCCTAGAACATCAAGAGTTTCTAATTCCTCAATAGCTATTCCTCAACTCGACCCCATTCGCAAGACCCCACTCGGAAATTGGAAGGTGATGATTGAGTGTGCCATTCATGTTCCGCCTAATAGCTTCAAGCTCAGGCTTGGTCTATGATTAAAGGAAAGTGAATGAAACATGTTGCTGTCATCTGCGAAAGAATATAAACGATTGGAAGTTAGACCCTGGAGGTCGTTAAGAAAAATAAGAAAAAGTGTAGGAGAAAGAACAGAGTCTTGCGGTACCCCTAAATTGAATGAAACTCTTCTGATGAGAACACATCTATAATAACACGTATAGAGCGGTCTCTGAGAAAGCTCGATATAAATCGAGAGAAATCAGAAACGAGTGCACCGTGCCACACACGATCGAACGCTTTGCAAATATCTAAAGCAACCACCTTGCTTTCACCAAAATGGTGAATAGAACGACTCCAACGTTCCGAAAGAAACGCTAACAGGTCCCCCGTAGAACGACTCCTACGAAAGCCATATTGTGGATCACACAAAAGTGAATTAGACTCCAGATAAGTTACCAAGTTGTGGTTAATCATCCTCTCCATGACCATCGAGAGCGTAGAACAAATTGCTATTGGGCGCCAGTTTTCAGGGTTTGTAGCCTCACACTTTTTTTGGATTGTCTGTCCACCTTCCAGCAAGGGGGAAAAACTCCTGCCCGATAGGACTAGCTAAATACCGATGCCAAAGGACGAGATAACGACAATGCATAATTCTTCAGACCTACAGCCGTTACACCATCCGGCTCCGGGGACTTATTTATGTTGAGATCTTCAAGAACCCTTTTTACTGCTCGCGCTCGAAAAAATACACAGGTTGACAAAAGTTTAGCTTTTTCAATGTGCCTGACCTTTGCCAACTGATTTATATGGAGTTTAGTGTGCTGATTCCGGATCTGTTATCCAATATTTCCCATCAGCTCGTGTTCGTGAGCAAATCGCTGTTAAAGAGTCGAAAATGTGAGTTTTTTAGCAACTTTGCTTGGCTATAATTTCCAAAACTAATTTAAGAGCCCCTATTTGAATCACGAACGGTAGCCAGATTTGAAATCCGAGTACCTCAACTACCCAAAATTTGGTATCAGAACCCGGGCAAAAAGAAGTGTTGCCCTCTGATATCTTACAAGGAAGGGGTGTCACAGGGCACCTACTATTTCTCCTAGAACTTAAACTTTTTTTAAGTGCCCAATCTCTCATTTAGTGTGTCAAAGGGAGGATTTCCCCATTACTTCAAAAGAAACTATGTGAACATTTTATACAGGTCGAAAGATCTTTTGAACACCTATCCAATGGTGTATCGGTCGTGTCCAAATTCAGCTTCGTTAAGTTCGTTATTGTCAAAAATGAATAATCATTAGAGTAGTTTATAAATTTGAGATTGGACAGCTAACCCTTATTTTTCATCCTCATTCCCATATTCAAGTTTCAGGACATTCGGTGGGTGCCCTGTGAAAGACCTTCCCTGTTAGACATAGAAACGGATACCCTCTCGAGTTCGGGCGGTGTTTGAGTGCTTTCCGGCAAGTATAAATTCCTTGCAATCATGCCAGCAAAAAGGTTGGCTTTATTAACCGGGTCTGTGAATATTTGTGCATTCATGATAAGGTTGGAATGGATAAACTAGTATTATTCTTTACCCATTTAACAAATTACTAAAAGGTCTTACTACCACACGGAGCAGCAAGGACTTTAGCACGCAGACTCTGTTCGTAAAGAAGCTATTCATGCCTGAGTACTTTGGCATATTGGTTTCTCGCCTGTTTACGTAACGCGTCAGTAACTGGATTTATGTCCTTCAGCCAATTACTGAACGTATCCTTCTTGGATCTCACTGCATTCCTGCACGTCTGATTAAACCAGCACCTATGTTTTGGTTTAGTCGAAATTTGCTTGGATGGAATGAATAATTTCTTTCCCAGCATTATCACATTTACTATCATTTCTGCCGCATTGTCATCTAGAAAACAGAGTTTCCAATTGAAATGCTGAAAGAAGTCATTAAGCTCAGCCCAACGAGCCTTTTCACAGACAAAAATAGAGCGCTTAGTCGAGTTTTCGACGCATTTTGCACGTTGAAGTCCCCGGCAATGACTATCTCACTACTCGGACAGACCCCAATTAGTTCCGTAATGGAATCAGAAATGGAGTCTAAATAGTCGCAGGAGTTCGCCGAGTCCAAATCAGGACACATATTTTGCACATCGAAACCGATGTGCCAAATGATTTGGAATTTAACCAAAAGGGAGTTAAATTTCGCAACACTACAGTCTAGATGAGGCTGAAGATGGAGCACAATATTTTCACGAATGTACAACGCAAGACCCTAATGAGAAGTAAAAGGGATAGAAATTGATATCAAAGTTGTATGTCTTTGTGGTATACATAGTATGGATAGCGGTTGGGGTGAAGTACTTCTTGCACCAGTTTAAAAAACCAAGACACTTGAATACTTCTTTCGACACATAAAAAATGTGCTGAGATCACTGAATTTTCGTGTCCAGAACATAAAGAGTGTCCGTTTTCTCGATATTTATAACACCCATATGTACAGATGACTCTATTGACTCCACATTTCTATGGGTATATTGAGACTTACGTGCATTGAACCTAACCCCATTCGCGAGACGACATTTGGAGATTGTAAGCAGGTCCTGATTAGGTGTGTCATTCATAATCTGCCTTCGTCCCTTAACCTCGAAAAGGTCTGGCCTACGGTCAAAGGAAAATAATGGATTAATACTGCTGTTATCTGCAAAAGAGAGTATTAGATTTGAAGTTTGACTAAGAAGGTGGTTAAGAAAAATAAGAAAAAGGGTTGGAAGAAGAACAGAACCTTGCGGTACCCTTGAATGGAGATTAGGGTGTTCAATTAATCGGGTTTTTTTATTGTTCGATTAAACGATTAATCGAAATTTGACGTTTTTGAATTATTCGATTAATTGAATAAAATTTTAAAATTGATCGATTAATCGAATAATTTAAAATTCAGAAATTTTCTAAATTACAGGATTTATTTCGACAATTTTAGAATAAATTGGTACTTGAATAAATAAACAATATTTATTAAAAGTATTTTAATTAAATTAACAACAAAACAATACAAACAAAATGTATCAAAATTTAAGTTTTCTGCTTTTTTTTTAGAAAATTAAAAAAAAATAATTTTGCAGATTTGAAAAATGTTTAGAATTAAAATTTTTGCCAAATTTATATGGATTGCCGATATCACAAAAATTTTGTATTAATTATCTGACTACATTTGGGAATATGTTAAACAAAAAATATGCATTTTTATCAACTCGATCTGAAAAAATCAAATAAAAAATATTTTGTTTTGAGTATATTCATAAAATTTCTAATTTAATTTTTTTTATGATTTCGGCCGAAATTTTATTTTGTACTTGTTTTAGGTCGTTTAAAAAATCCAAGCTTCAGGAGCAGCGAAAATCCGAAAAAAAATTTAAAAAAAGAACCACTCTAGTAAACATGACTGTTTTGTTATTAATTTCAACAGTCACATACATTTGGTTTCTTTATTTGACTTAAAAATTTAAAAAAAATATGAATATTTCTTGAAAAACCATGTATAAATAATTATTCGATTAATCGGCATAAATTCTTCGATTAATCATTTAATCGAAATTAGCGATTTTAAATTAATCGAACAATTATTCGTCTAAAATTGTTCGATTAATCGAACAAAAATTAATCGACTGAACACCCTAATGGAGATTAAAATTTTATGAGTAGATACCATCTTTAACAACTCGTATAGAACAATCGCTGAGAAAATAGATCGAGAGAAGTCATTACCAATCCCAAAGGCATTAATCTTAGATATGAACGCATTGTGCCACACACAATAAAACGCCTTGAAAATATATAGAGCAATATTTTTACTTTCTCGGATATAATGGATGGAACGACTCAAACGTTCCGAAAGGGACGCTACAGGTCTTCCGTAGAACAAGTTCTGCGAAAACCATACTGCCGATCAATTAAAAGAAAGTAAGAATCCAGATACTTCACAAAATGTAAATTTACTATGCTCTACAGCACCTTCGAGAGCGCAGTGCATATTGCGATTGAATGGAAATTTCTTACTTTCAACGAATTTTGTAATCTTGTTTGAAAAAACTTAAGTACTGAACTGAAGTATACAAAAAATTTCTAATTTATTTACAAATCATTTTTAATAATTTAAACCTAACCGAGAACTGGTAACAATGACCGTCGTCTCGTTGTAGAGAAATCGACCAAGGGTTTTGGTTGGAATCGAACCCCCGACCTCCTGTTTCATAGGCTAGCACGCTACCAACTAGCCTACAGGGGCCCCTGAAGTATGTAATGATTGTTAATTTAAGCAACAGAAACATGTTTAGAAAACATATTGATTTCGTGGACCTTGCCTCGGAACTTTTAATAAAGCAGTTGAGATATTTGTCAAACCAGCGACATCATCCATCTGCTTGAATCTCAACAAATCAAGAAAATGGGTATTAATACTTATCTCCACTTCTTCCTCAAAAATTCAGCTTCAACAGTTACCATTTGTCGAAATTATTTGTTGAATGCAATCCGGTATGACACATTTAATAATAACTTCCAACCGAATATTACTATAACCAAATGAAGAGTGTCATCTCATTTTAAACTTACGTGCCTTAATATTAACCATTCCCGGCTTTTAACTATTACACACAATTTACACTTAACTACTTGCTCGTCACAATCAACCATCAGCATCGGTGTTGCATGGCCTCGAAGTCAACCACAACCAAATTAAATGCTAAACGAAGACATTAACAATGCAGGACATATGAGAACAGTAGAGATTCAATGTGCAACCAAAGCCAAAACAGAAACATCAAACTGGAGACGACTACGATACTCGGGTATAAGGATCATCATCATCATCATTGTCATCCTCAGCATCACTGACAACCAACAACAACTGAACTAAAGTTAAAAGCGTTGACAGACATAAAATGTGACACCTTAACTGAAAATCATGTGTGGTGTGGTCTTACACGCCTATAAATATGTATGCAAATATTCACACATAGGCTCTCACTCATACATATTTATGAAAGTTTGGTATAAATTGAATGAAACAGGAGCGTGATATGGCATGAGTAAGAGAATTTATAAAAGGTGATTTGTATTAACAAATTCAGTAACAATTCAATCTTTTATCAGTGTGTCCAAAAAAAATATATTTGTTTTTGACGGTTGATTTTTAACGTTTGAATAAATTTGTAAATTTTTAACTTATGGCAAATCTTGAAAATCTTATAACTGCATATTACATGGTTTATCAGCAGTTCAAAATCTACCGCAATGTTAAACACATACATATTTTATTCAAATTCCTTATACAATATTTTTTTGTGGATGCTAAAACATGCAAAATTTACCACTTCAAATAAATTTTGAATTGATGAATATTTCATGCCAATGATTTGTTGCATAAATTACCCACAAAATTCAACTATTACATAAACACTCAAGCTCAAATATACACAAGTTCATGTGTTCAAACTTTGTAAACTCTTCCTTTGCCACATACAACTCTGTTATGTCTGCTTAAATTTTATGTGCATACATTTATGCACAGCAAACATTTTTAAAGTCGTCGTTTTGAATTATGAATTAAAAGATCTTTCGCTTAGCAAATGTTCCAAGCCTTAAATAGATTTCGGCATTCTTTTAATTTTTGGACCTTCGTAGTGCTTCAAAGCCAGCGACGAAGCGCTATATTTTTGTACATGAAAAGGCTGTTTGGGCTAAGGTTAACGATTTCTTTCAGCATTGCAACTGGAAACTCCATTTTCTTGATGACAATGTTATCGCTTCGGCAGAAATGATAGTAAATATAATAATGCTAGGGTTGAAATTATTCATTCCATCCTACCAAATTTCGACTAAACCGAAACATAAATTCTTACTTTTCACATTAAAAGAACTGGTGAACAAAGCATAACTCATACTGACATATATGTATTATTTTTTGCTGGGTATAGTTATGTAGACATACAAATTTAAAACTTTTACATTTCTGACCCAAAAGTGGGGTTAAAACATTTTTTGGTAAAATTTTGCGTTGTCTGACATTTAGCAATTGCAAAAAGCATCAACAATTACAAATAACAACAGGAACAACAATAACATAATCAAAATTGTATAAAGAGTTTTTAATTCAAATTGAAATTTTGTAAACAAAGTGTTTTTGAAGTATTGTACTCGTACTCTCAATCAAAAATAAACTATGTTCAAATAGTTTTAAAAATTTTATATTCAAATCAAATGTTATATCCGATTCCCCGTTTGAAAAAGAATCGGTACTGTGGTTTGTTCTGAACTGGCTTTATATACTCGATATAAATCGAGAGAGATCACTACCGACACCAAATTAGATTCGAAACGAGGGCACCGTGCCACATACGATCTAAGCCCTTGAAAATATCAAGAGCAACCACTTTGCTTTCACTAAATTTGGGAATAGAACGACTCCAACGTTCTGAAAGAAACGCCAACTGGTCTCCTGTAGAGCGAATTCTACGGAAGACATACTGCCGATCGCACAAAAAAAGAGTTGGACTCTAGATAGTTCACAAATAAGGGAAATATCTCAACCAGGGTTGCCAGAATTTTTGGGTACAAAATCGTCAAAAATGTACGATTTTTATAAAAATAATCGTCAAAATCGTCATCCCATTTGCAGAAATCGTCAAAAAAGCGTCAAAATAAAAAAGGTATATTTATTATTGATTAAAGATTCATTCAAGCGATTTCCGCCCGTCGTACATGCAGTTTGGCAGAAATATATCTTATGGCCATTGGATGGTTCATTTTGAAAATTGACAAAACAAACCAGGTAGAACAAAGTTCCCCCTAGTAAAACTGAACCTTCCTCCGAAATTTCCTCTTTATATTCTTTGTTCACCTTCTTAAATATATGAAAAGAAAAGTTGGGTCAAGTTAATTTGAAAATGTATTTTTTTCCGTTCGCCCTTTTCTAGGGACACTTCCATAAAAAAATAATAATGATAAAATTGCGTAAATATCATAATAAATCAATTTGTTAACATTTATAACGTAAAGAAAGGTGTCCTCCGCCAAAAAAACTCCCTATAATTTGTTTACCTTTTGGAGGGAAAAAGAGAATGTAACTCTCACTTGATCCCTTTGTCCCTTTTTGTACAAAAATATTGGTGGATACTTTTTTTAACTAACAATAAGCAAAAAATATTTATTAAATACTAAAGTTTCATTAAAATAATTTTAAAAAGTAGACAAATTGACAGGTTTTTGTTATACCCTTCACTCTAGTGATAGAGGGTATATATAAGTTTGTCATTCTGTTTGTAACTCATCGAAATATCGATCTGGGACCCCATAAAGTATATATATTCATGATGCCTGATCGATTTTAAGACATTCTAGCGATGTCCGTCTGTCCGTCTGTCCGTCTGTCCGTCTGTCCGTCTGTCCGTCTGTCCGTCTGTCTGTCTGTCTGTGGAAAATGCTGTCGCGGACAAAATATTGCACAGAGATGACTGAAACTTAACATATTTATTGGAAGTTCTCCCGAGAAGTTTAGTATTGCATTTGAGCGATATCGGTTCAGCGGTTCAAAAGTTATGAACGAAAATGTAAGCACACCTAAAAAATTTCAGTAAATTCAACATAACTTAAAAATACAAAATGCTTTAATTCGGCTTCTGGTTGGCATATGTGAACATAATTGAACACCAAATGGTATTTAAACAAGTACGAACACAAAAAAAGAAAAAAATCGCGGATTTTTTTTACCAACATTTTTTTTCGCGGAAATTTTTTTTTTCAAAAAAATTTTTTTTTTTCAAAAGTAATTTCCTTTTAAATAAAGTTTTTTGCAATAATCTTTTTGAAATTGTGGAGGGTATCACTGCATTCGGCAAGGCCGAATTTAACTTTTTTACTTGTTATTTTTAAAAATCGTCATTTTTTGGGCAAAAATCGTCAAATCGTCATTTTGCTATTTTGGGGAGTAAAAATCGTCAAAATGCAGAGAAATCGTCAAATCTGGCAACAGTGATCTCAACCCTTATTGCCTGAAACTTAAAATTTAGTCAAAAATGGAAGAATTTTTTTTAATGCATAACCAATGGTGGAACAACCTTGTAAAAATTCGGCTTCATAAAAAAATATATAACGAAATACCCTTGTTTGGAGGGTATTTATGTGAAGACATAGACCTAAGATATCCATATGAATACGAAACAGTCTTTATTAAATTTAAGTCGACACGTATTTTTGCTCTAGATGATATTGCTGTTAGTTCGGGAGTTATCGAAATTTTCGCGAAGGTCCACATTGTTTCATAAGGGACAGCGAAATTTTTAAATACTGATATGGCCAATAGCCGAGACACTCCAACCTTAAAGTCGTCTCTTTTATGTATATTTTAAGTATCAGGCAAATCGGTTCATAAGGGTTGAGAATGCTACCGTTGCAAGTGATAACTGACCATGCTCTCCATCACCTTAGAGAGCGTAGAGCAAACTGCTAGTTATCAGGGTTAGAAGCTTCACCATTTTTGGAGATTGACTGAACGTTTGTCACCTTCCAGCCTGAAGGAAAAACCCCTACACGGTTCTAGAAGCTAAAAAGGTTTGCCAAGGGACGAGACAACGTCGAAAAGCAATGTTTAATTTTTAGTGCCGAATGCAAAATCGTATTTGTCAGGATGCAATGTTAGAAAAAGACCGAGAGTACTACGAAACTGCCCTTCACCAAAAGGGATGTGTGTTGGTTCATTCACAAGGTGCACAAGGTGATTGTGTGCAGCAAAAAGCGCAATGACTAGCCGTCGGGAGTCGTTTGGCTAGAATGGCGAAGCCATGAAACATTTTGTACGTTAAAGTCCTCAGCAACGACAATCTTGTTACTAGGACAGTTCCCATGGATTCCAGAAATGGAATCGGATATCGAGTCAAAACCATTAGAGGAGTTTTAAACATTAAAAAAATATTTTTTTTGCTTAATATATCTGGAAAATATAAAATTTTTAATACTGGCAAATGTATTATATGTGTTACGGTTACCAGCCATGAGAATATTTTAAATTACATCCTTTTTAAATTTGTGTAACAATTCCTCAGCATAGTGTGAATAAGTAGCAGTAGCCGGAACAGTTACATGTGTCTGTTTGTTGAAGGATTATGGACACAAAAGAATCATAACCTGTTGTTGTGTGATACAAATCGGCCAGTCCATGAGAGATGTCCCAAAATCATTAAATTTATTTAGCCATTGAGAGATTTTTGATTTCAGTTTTTTAAGATTTGAAAATCAGTCGATTTTATGCATGTTTTTAAGCAAATGAGCCGAATGTTCCAATTTCCGATCTTAATCAGCCGCAGATAATTACACAGCGACATAGCTATCGCCACACAGCACTCTGATATGATGCATTCTGAAAGGGTTCTCACACAAGACCTGTCCTCATTAGGCGAGTACTTCAAAAAATGGCGCCTATGCCCCAGTTTAAACAAGACAGAGGTTTCTTGTTTTCACCTCAATAACAATCAAGCAGATTGCAAGCTTAAAGTATACTTTTACGACGTTCTTTTAAATCATAATCCAACACCAAAATACTTGGGCGTTACACTAGACAGAACTTTAACGTTCAAACGCCATATAGAAAATACAGCGGGGAAAATAAAAACAAGAAACAACATTATACAAAAATTAGCATCTACAACCTGGGGCGCATCAGGTAGTACTCTCCGATCTGCAACTCTTGGTCTAGTATACTCGGTCTAGTATACTAGATATCCAGCTAAACGCATCAATGCGAATTATATCAGGGACAATGTCCTCAACACCAATAAGATTCTTACCAGTTCTTTGCAATATAGTTCCACCCGATATAAGACGCCAAAATGCTCTACTGCGTGAATATAACAAAATCTTATCGAACCCAAATCTCCCAATCCATGACTACATCGACACATGTTTGGAAAACAGACTGCCATCTCGTAAACCACCTCTTAAATTAGCGAGGGATTTAAAACAATCAAACTTTGAGGCTCATAACTTCTGGCAAAATGAGTGGAACATCTCCTCCCGTGAAGATCATTTCCAGTTCCAAGACCTCACTAGCATGCCACCTGGTTCTGAGCTACCCAGGCTACTATGGGTAAGACTTAATCGTATCCGAATCAACCAAGGCAGATGCGCGGCAACACTTTATAAATGGGGTTCCGCTAATACTCCCTATTGCGATTGCAGCAACGTTGTACAGTCGATGTACCACATAACATCAGAGTGCCCGCAGAGAAGATTTTCACAACACTTTTCCGAATTAAACAACGCAGGACCTGCAGCTGTACAATGGCTGTCAAACATGGATATCAATATATAACTTGCTTACTTATTTAATTCTATGTTTCTTTTCTTTATTGTGGAAGCTAATAGTAAATTTGCTTAACTCTGTTTTATAATTGTTTATATTATTTTATTAATATTTTTATGTTAAAGCCATACGATAAATAAATAAATATATAAAACAGACATGACTTGACTCAAACTTAACATATTTACTTGTCCCGACATGTTTGGTATTGCATTTGAGCAATATCGTTTTAGCGATTCATAAGTTATGAACAAAAATGTAAGGACGCCTCTAAATTTGTATTACATTCAACATAACCTAATAACACTGCGGAACAATAAAAAATAAACAAGAGTTACGACCATCATTTCTGTATATTTCGGACATGCTGATTCGAATGGCGTACTCAGTTTTCTTGCAAAATATAGTTAAAGATTTGCTGGTTTCGAGCCAGTTTTTCAACAAAAAAATGCACGAAAAACAAAGATATGACTTGTAAAAAGTTTTCATTTTCAAAAGTAATCTTAACAAAGACTATTATTTTAGTGTTAACCCTACAATAATTATAGTTTTTGTTAAGATAACTTTTGCAAATGAAAACTTTTTTGGCCAAATTTTTGGTCAGTTAATTATTTAAGGTTCCCACACTATATACTAAAAGATGGGACCTTAAATAATCTCGTAAAGTGATGCTGCCATATTCCAAAAAACGGTTTTTTCGCGAATTTCATCATGATGGTCCATATAACATAGCTGTTTTTGTCCACTATTTGTATTGTTAGTAGGGATACCTTTTTGATTCACTAAAAGCAAGTTTTTAATCAAAGACCAACTTGGCGGTTAATTTCGCGAAACTTTCATTAACTTTGCAAATTTTTTTGTTGAAAAACTGGCTCGAAATCAGCAAATCTTTAACGACATTTTGCAAGAAAACTGTACCATGCATCGAAAAACGGAGTACGCCATTCGAATCAGCATGTCACAAGTATATAGAAACGTTGGTCACACCTCTTGTTTTCTAAAATAGTGGTCAGTTTTGTCACGCTGTGTAAAAAACGATTTTTTCGTCTGGTGCTTGACATATGTAAACAGAATTGGATACTGAAAGGTATTTAAACATATTTTTTTACCCCAAAAATATTTTTCACGGATTTTTTTTTCACCAACCAACATTTTTTCCCACGGATTTTTTTTTTTTTTTTTTCTTTCATTGAAATACATAAAAATATTTAATATTATTGGATGTTCTTTTTGGCATGAGCGATATGTTCGTTGTTTAAATTTTTACTTTGAAGTCAAGTTAGAAAATTTTACTGTTGTACTGTTTATACTTCTACAAAATTAATTTTCTATTTCAGTTAACATATGATTGCAATTTTTTTGTTGTTGTTAAATTATGAACTCATAATTGAATATAATTTGTTGAGTTTGAGTAAATTAAAGAAAGAAATGATTAAGTTACTTTATCAAACAATTTTTGAAAGATCATATCTTGGGTTAAGACTAAAGTAAATAATTACAATTTCAATTTAATGAAGTGTTCTTCTGCTTCTTTTCGGCACTTATTAGAATGACATTTCTTTTAACTTTTGTTTTTCAAATCGGAGGTCTGCACAGGACCTGTAAACCAGGGTAGCCGAATAATGACTTTTTTCGAATTTCGTCAATCGCCGGGCAAATTATGGTTCGTTTTGGTCTAAAAACTCTATCTGAAATTTTTAGCAAAATCGGATAAAATGAGCCCGTGCCAATGGGGGGATGAAGTTTTGTCCCAAAAAAAAAAAATTCCCATACAAACCAACAAATTTTTTTTCGATTGTTTATTTTTTGGGAAGTTGAGGAGGAGGAGTCAGAGAAGCACTTGTTGTGCGAGTGTTCGGGACTGATGAAACGTCGCCTTAAGTATTTGGGACAACGATTTTTTTTGACCTTTATTGTCTAAACAGTGTCCCACTGACATCTCTAGCGGAATATCTTAGGGAATCGGGGTGGTTTAAAAGGTAGAAATTTTTGTATATCAGGGGGGAGTAGGAAAACAATTTTAAGGGAATCACAATGGGCCTTATGGCCTCCGAGTGATTTCGCCAAATTGGCGAACGCCCATCCAACCTAACCTAACCTTTATTTTTTTATTTTTAATTATTATTTTTATTTGATTAGCATATTAACGACTTAAAATTTTATTTTGGTGGGATTAACTCATATGCTTCAAAATTGACTTCGAAAAAAAATTTAGGGCTTTTACTTTTCTTTTTTTTTAGTTTTGATTTGAAAGGATTTTAGCTGATATGTTGCTTTTAATGATTCATATCATGAAATCTTTTTTTAAATTTCAACTCAGTGAAACTGAAATAAATGTTGAAAAAAACCGGCAGTTTTTGGAATTTAGAAAAACTGTAAATGCAGTTGTGTAAACAAGACCTTGAACCATCACTGAGCAATGTTTAAAGATTACCCCACTTTATCCGTAAAAGTTACAGAGGGTTAAAGTTGAAAAATCGATAAAAATGGCTTGAAATAATCCATAGTTGTTACCTTCTTTCGCTTGTTTTTTTAAGTTCTCCTTATATTTCAATCTTTTCCGGCATAACACAAAGTCAGTACATATAAGAGATTATTTTAATGTTGGCTTGATAGATGCTTCATCGCTTGGTAAAAATTTATAAGACGGTTAAGTTTTGAAACCAAAAATTAAGAGTTTTATTTGATTTTTTCTGTAAGTACAGATCGAGCACGGGCTCTAATTATATTTGTTATAAGGGTTCAAGTTGAAAAAATGCAGAAGAAAAATTGAATTTCTAAAAATTATAGACATTTCTGGTATTTCCTATACCGGTTTCAAACACCCCAGTTAGTGTCATCTTCAGTAGGATTTTAAATGTCGGTTTGTCTTGTTAATGAAAACTGTTTTTTATATATGTGAATATTTATAGTTTCTACAGAATAAATTTTGACAGTTTCCAACACTACAATTCTATTTCTAGCAATCTCAACCTCACCTCATACTTTCTTTCAACTTTTTTGTCTCTTACATTATTTCGCAAGGGTTACCAACATGATCTGGAATTGCAGACACAAATGAAGGAATTTGCATTTTCTGTTTCGGAGACGTGCCTAATGGCGACATATTTTGTCAGTAATTTTATTTGATTTTTTCTGTAAGTACAGATCGAGCACGGGCTCTAATTATATTTGTTATAAGGGTTCAAGTTGAAAAAATGCAGAAGAAAAATTGAATTTCTAAAAATTATAGACATTTCTGGTATTTCCTATACCGGTTTCAAACACCCCAGTTAGTGTCATCTTCAGTAGGATTTTAAATGTCGGTTTGTCTTGTTAATGAAAACTGTTTTTTATATATGTGAATATTTATAGTTTCTACAGAATAAATTTTGACAGTTTCCAACACTACAATTCTATTTCTAGCAATCTCAACCTCACCTCATACTTTCTTTCAACTTTTTTGTCTCTTACATTATTTCGCAAGGGTTACCAACATGATCTGGAATTGCAGACACAAATGAAGGAATTTGCATTTTCTGTTTCGGAGACGTGCCTAATGGCGACATATTTTGTCAGTAATTTTATTTGATTTTTTCTGTAAGTACAGATCGAGCACGGGCTCTAATTATATTTGTTATAAGGGTTCAAGTTGAAAAAATGCAGAAGAAAAATTGAATTTCTAAAAATTATAGACATTTCTGGTATTTCCTATACCGGTTTCAAACACCCCAGTTAGTGTCATCTTCAGTAGGATTTTAAATGTCGGTTTGTCTTGTTAATGAAAACTGTTTTTTATATATGTGAATATTTATAGTTTCTACAGAATAAATTTTGACAGTTTCCAACACTACAATTCTATTTCTAGCAATCTCAACCTCACCTCATACTTTCTTTCAACTTTTTTGTCTCTTACATTATTTCGCAAGGGTTACCAACATGATCTGGAATTGCAGACACAAATGAAGGAATTTGCATTTTCTGTTTCGGAGACGTGCCTAATGGCGACATATTTTGTCAGTAATTTTATTTGATTTTTTCTGTAAGTACAGATCGAGCACGGGCTCTAATTATATTTGTTATAAGGGTTCAAGTTGAAAAAATGCAGAAGAAAAATTGAATTTCTAAAAATTATAGACATTTCTGGTATTTCCTATACCGGTTTCAAACACCCCTTACAGAAAAAATCAAATAAAATTACTGACAAAATATGTCGCCATTAGGCACGTCTCCGAAACAGAAAATGCAAATTCCTTCATTTGTGTCTGCAATTCCAGATCATGTTGGTAACCCTTGCGAAATAATGTAAGAGACAAAAAAGTTGAAAGAAAGTATGAGGTGAGGTTGAGATTGCTAGAAATAGAATTGTAGTGTTGGAAACTGTCAAAATTTATTCTGTAGAAACTATAAATATTCACATATATAAAAAACAGTTTTCATTAACAAGACAAACCGACATTTAAAATCCTACTGAAGATGACACTAACTGGGGTGTTTGAAACCGGTATAGGAAATACCAGAAATGTCTATAATTTTTAGAAATTCAATTTTTCTTCTGCATTTTTTCAACTTGAACCCTTATAACAAATATAATTAGAGCCCGTGCTCGATCTGTACTTACAGAAAAAATCAAATAAAATTACTGACAAAATATGTCGCCATTAGGCACGTCTCCGAAACAGAAAATGCAAATTCCTTCATTTGTGTCTGCAATTCCAGATCATGTTGGTAACCCTTGCGAAATAATGTAAGAGACAAAAAAGTTGAAAGAAAGTATGAGGTGAGGTTGAGATTGCTAGAAATAGAATTGTAGTGTTGGAAACTGTCAAAATTTATTCTGTAGAAACTATAAATATTCACATATATAAAAAACTGTTTTCATTAACAAGACAAACCGACATTTAAAATCCTACTGAAGATGACACTAACTGGGGTGTTTGAAACCGGTATAGGAAATACCAGAAATGTCTATAATTTTAAGAGTTTTTAATTTTTCGAGGTTTTTTGATCAGGGATTTCGGCCCCCTCTATAAAATGAAAAAAGTTGAACTAGAGTTGGTAGCTGTTGTAATTTTTAACATCTTGGAATTAATCCCGTTAATGTGCCACGAATAGTTAAGGAGTTTCAGCAGATCAAAGTTCGAAAGAAAAAACGTAATTTTTTTAGAATACCAGTTTTTCGCGAGGCACATTCGCGGTTTCATTCGAAATTTGGTGGACTCTTTCGTAAACCGAGTTTTTTGTGAGTTTACATAAAAAAATCACTGGCGGGTTTATAAAAAATAAATTGCAAAAATTTTATGGCATTTTTGAAAATTGTGCGAAATTTGCAAATCTGTTTCCAATTTTTTTTAGTAGCAATTAATGCATCATGTTCATTTTAATACACCAAAAGACGTGCCTTAACGAGTAGAACTGATTTGCTTTTTGACTTTTTACTTTAAGCCATTCTGAGCGGAAAGCGCGATGATTTTATCTAAACTTGTTTTGATCTGGCACATCCAAGGCTTTACACGAAATCGGATGAAATTTTTTTTTAATGAAAGCCCACTTGATGTGTCATCATAAAATCAGAGGCGGGTTAAAAAATTTTGATGATTATAGATTTTTTGGACCATATTAAATTTTCTTGTTATAAAAAAGCATCACCGATTTTTTTTAAACTACTGGTACAATGATACGATTTTCCGTGATTTTTTTTTCAGTAATACCAATGCGCATTGCCTAAATATGTTATAAAAAATTGTGAAAATTTTCTTTTACCGCGAATTAATCGCGATTTTAGGTACTTAGATATTTTTTTTTTTAAATCGTTTGGTCATTAAAGGGTTAAATTTATATCATATATTTTAGAAGAAATGATATATCCTGGCATGTTTTAATAACGCATGCAACAAATGTGTAGAAAAAAAATATTTAAAATATTTTTAAGATTTTTTAAAACCGCTAAATCTTAAAACCGCCATAACTTTTGACCCCCTTGCGCGATTTAATTGACGCGAACGAATTTCTTATTCTTAAATAGCTTCTAATATTTATGCCAACTTTCATCGATGTGCCATCAAAACAAAAATCACATCGTTTTTACCTCAAAATTTAAGTCTTAGCCGGAACTCCTCATATTTGATTTTAGATTTTAGATTGTCTGGAAAGTCATCGTTCTTTTTGGTCTAAAAACTCTATGTTTAAATTTTTAGCTAAATTTTACCGGTGCCCATGGGGGGTAAAAGTTTGTTGTACGAACCAAAAAAAAAAAAAAACCGGTTTTAGAATTTCTTGCAAGCTTTTAATTTCACAAACGTTTCAACTTTTGCGATAACAAAAACATGGTACCAGACATGACTTTTTTCAATTTTATTTTATTTTGTTCCACAAAATTTATATTTTTTACAAATTATTGAAAAAAAATTAAAAATAATGAAAAAAAAAATATTAAAAGAAATAAAAAATCGGGATCCAGAAAATCTCGGGATTGAAAATCAGAAATCCCGTTTTCGAGATTTGCCACATCCCGAAAATCCCCGGATTTCCGGGATCGGTATTTCCCGGTTGGAAGCCCTAACCCAGGTTATAAGCACACAAGTCAGAGTGATCATTTAAGCTGTGCGCAATCTTTTATACCCTCCAAAACGGTAAAAATTATAAAAATAAATTGTTAGGGGCGTTTTTAACATGATAATGTTTTTAGGCTTGTGTCTAATTTTAACAAAGTTGCAGGACGCCACCTCAGTTTGACTATAGAAGCTAACAATTAACGAAAAAGAAAACAAGAATTACTATTTTCATTTTCTTAAAACCAAAAATTTTAATAACTTGGGTTTGTAACTTGGATAACAATTCACCTCGTGGTAAATAAACCCGTTTTTCACCAGCTGGTGAATAAACATAATTATTTTTTAACAAAAAAAATTATTTTTTCATAAATTTTTTTTTTTTTTTCTGATTTTTTTTTTCCATCAAATTTTTTTTCATCAAATTTTTTTTCCATAATTTTTTTTTCATCTATTTTTTTTTCATCAATTTTTTTTTTTCCATCAAACTTTTTTTCATAATGTTTTTTTATCAATTTTTTTTTTTCATCAAATTTTGTTTTTATTAATTTTTTTCATCAAAAAATTTTTTTTTTCATCACAATTTTTTTTTTTTTTCATAAATTTTTTTGTTTTTTCATCAAATTTTTTTTTTATCATTTTTTATACCCTACACCACTCTGTGGTACAGGGTATATTGAGTTTGTGCTGATGTTTGTAACTACCCGAAATATTGGTCCTAGACCTACCTTCAAGTATACCGATCGACTCAGAATAACTTTTTGAGTCGATTTAGCGATGTCCGTCCGTCCGTCCGTCCGTCCGTCTGTCCGTCCGTCCGTCCGTCCGTCTGTCCATCTATCGGTTTAAGCACGATACAGGTCGCAATTTTTAATCAATTGACCTGAAATTTGAAACTTAAGCATCTTTTGGCCCAAGGACGAAGCCTATTGAAATTGGAGAAAATCGGTCCATGTTAAGACCTAGCCCCCATACAAACGCCCCCTTTGGATTCGGCTTTAATGACTCTAATAACCGTATTATAATAGATATTGCTTTGAAATTCAGCAAGTAATCAAATTTTGTATGCACAAATCACCATTCCAAATTTCAAAGGAATCGGGTCAGTCCTTCTGGTAGTCCCCATACAAACCACCTTCCCGATATTCACATAATTCCCTCAAAATTCATAAAAATGGAAATATTTGATAAAAAAATTATTTTTAGGTGCTAAACGTGTACTTTAGCAACCTTATCAAATCGGAATATAATTGGACCATTTTTGGCCTTAGTCCCCCATATAAAAATTTCGACCGATATTCAGTTAAATTGTTACATTGACAAAAAAATTAACCAATTCCACTTAAAATTGATCTGTGTGTGTTTTCTACACTAAATAAAGATCTAACAAAAGACAGATACAATCGGTCCATGTTTGGACTTGGGACCCATTTTCCGGAAAACACTGGTGTAGGGTATCATATGGTCGGTCTTGACCGACTATAACTTTCTTACTTGTTTTTCATTATTTTTATGCCCTCCAACTACAGTATGGGGGTATACTCACTTTGTCATTCCGTGTGTAACGCATCAAAATATCGGTCTAGGACCCCATAAAGTATATATATTTATGATCAGTGATCGATTCTAAGACATTCTAGCGATGTCCGTCCGTCCGTCCGTCTGTCCGTCAGTCTGTCCGTCTGTCCGTCTGTAGTTAACACGATGCAGTCCAAAATAAAAGAGCTAGACTCCCGACATTTGGCACAAATATGTCTTATATCAATAGGCAAGTTAAGTTCGTAAATGAGCAAAATCGGACAAGGGGGAAAAAAGTCCCCCTTGAAGAACTAAACCAACCTCTGAAAAAATACACTTTTTTTTCATGTTTTTTTGTATTTTTGTTAAATAAATGAAGCATTTGTTATATTTATCGGGATGGGAAGGTGCTGTCAACATCCCCCACTGACCCCCATCATCCCCCCCCAAAAAAAAAACAAACGCCCCTGACAATTTTTTTTTTTACATTTTGGAGGGTATAAAAGATTCGGCACAGCCGAATTTAACACTCTCACTTGTTTTTTTTTTCATTACATTTTTTTTTTCATCAAAATTTTTTTTCATAAATTTTTTTATCATATATTTTTTCATCAAATTTTTTTTATTAAATTTTTTATTATCAATTTTTTTCTCCCCAAAAAACTTTTTTTTTCATAATGTTTTTTTATCAATTTTTTTTTTCATCAAATTTTTTTTTATTAATTTTTTTTCATCAAAAAATTTTTTTTTTCATCACAATTTTTTTTTTTCATAATTTTTTTTGTTTTTTCATCAATTTTTCTTTCATTAATTTTTTTTTTTTTTATCAAAATTTTTTTTCATTAATTTTTTTTGTCATATTTTTTTTCATCAAATTTTTTTATCAAATTTTTTATTATCAATTTTTTCTCTCAAAAAAAATTTTTTTTTCATTATTTTTTTTCATATTTTTTTTTTCATATTTTTTTTTTCATATTTTTTTTTTCATATTTTTTTTTCATCAATTTTTTTTTACATCGAAAAATTTTTATTTTCATCAAAAACTTTTTACATCAAAATTTTTTTTCACCAACAATTTTTGGTTTTATTAAATATTTTTTAACATAATTTTGTTTTTCATGAAAAAAAATCATTTTTTTTTACCAAAACTACTTTTTCACAAACACTTTTTTGCACTTAATTTTGTACTCACTTACGAAATGTACAGCTCTTTTATTTTTTTAATGGGGTCCTCGAATGATATTTCAATTCGTTTTGCATAGAATAGCAAAGTAATATAACATTATTTTTTCTAAAAAAAACTTTACACCCAAGTACACCCAAATCTTCCGCAAAACATTATCATGATTTAATTTTTTTGGGCAAAATTCGCCGGCATTTTTTTTGATAATAACACAGCTCAACATGAGAATGCGTATTGGATTCTAGTAAGTGATTTAGGTAGTGTTTGTTGCTCTGATTCCAAATCTGCGATCCAAATATGTCTATCACAGGATTTTTATATCAGGATTTTGAGTTATTCGCGGTTAAAGTGTTGAAAAATACCATTTTGAACCCTTTTTGAAAGCTTATAATATAAGATCCTGACATGCGATTGACTTGGTATTAAGCTCACTCAAAAGTATGTGATTTTCTCTATAAGACAAGATAAAATGTTCTTGGAATTTAATTTTCTTAAATGCCAAAAAAACATTAACAAAACACCTTCCATTTTTTAAATATTTATTTTATTTACACAGTGTTTTTTAACAAATTTAAATACAGATACACACGTAAATAATAGATTTAAAGCATTTGTGGCCCAAGAAAATTTAATTTTGTCTTATAGAGAAAATTACGGGCTTTCGAATGAGCTTGATATTTGCATGTCAGGATCTTATTTTATAGGCGCTCAATAATGGGCCTTTTTTGACACTTTAAACGCGATTTTCTCAAAATTCTGACATGATAGAAAAATTTGAGTGACCGTAATGGAATCGGGAAACCAAAACCTATAAGTTTTTTTTTTGGTTTTTTCAAAACGCAGCTACAAACCTCAGATTTGTAGAGCGGTGTAAGCTAGCAAAGTAAAAAATTATTAATTTTTTTTTTAATTTTTTCCAAAAATGCACATTTCTATAATTTTTAGTGCATATTTTAGGCGCCTAAAACATAGTTTTAAAGCGCATGAAGGCCCTGTCCCTGGTTATAAGCATATGAAAATAAAAGTATTCCAAACAAGTGAGAGTGATAAATTCGGCTTTGCGGAATCTTTTATACCATCCAAAACGTAAGCAATTAAAAAATAATTTGTAATGGGTATTTTTTTTTGAGTGGAGCGGTCGGTTGAAGGCGTTGGGGGACACCTTCCGCCTCGCAATAAATGTTAGACAATTGATTTATTCTATTTATTCTACTGTATTGATTCTGCACAGAAAAAAATAAAAAAAATATTTAATTAAAAAATTCGTAGATTTAATTAAAAAATTAATTAAATCCGGACCAATCACTAAAATGCGCAAATAAATTAAAAATATTTGTATGTCGTTAATTAAAAATAAATGGATATTTATTTAATTAAAAACTTAATACTATAAATTAAAAAATTTAATTAAAATTTAAAAAAAAATAATTAAAATTTTAATTGTATTAATTAAAAAAATTAATTAAAAATATTATATTAAAAAAAAAAATAATTTGTAAAAACATTCTTTTTGAATAAAATAGTTAAAAAAAATATTTCTTCAAACTTTACCAAATTTATTTATGCCGTAAAGACATAGTCAGTGAGATGATTTTATAAAGTTGATTATAAACCTTTCATATACATATACATAAAACTATAAACAAAATGAGAATTCAAAAACCTATGTGAAAATAAAAAAAACTTTCAACAAACTTTTTATACTGATGTATTTTTTTTGTATGTAAAACAATGCAAGAAAAAACAAGTAAGAAAATTATAGTCGGTCAAGACCGACCATATAATACCCTACACCAAGGTTTCCCGGAAAATGGGTCCCATGGATCGATTAGATCTATATGTTGTAAAACCTTTAATAAGTGAAGAAAACACTCACAAATCAAATTTGAGTGAAACAGGCTTCTATTTGTTGACAATAAACCGCTTTAACTGAATATCGGGCGAAATTTTCACAAGGGGCCTGAGTCCAAAACTGGTCCGATGATTATCAGGTTTGATAAGGTTATTTAAGTACGCGTTTAACATACACAAACAAAATTTTAATTAAATATTTTCTATTTTCATGAAATTTGAGACATTTATGTGAAAATCGGGAAGATGGTTTGTATGGGGGCTACAAGAAGAACTGGTCCGATTTCTTTGAAATTCGGAATGATGATATGTGAAGACAAAACATGTTTACCATCCAAATTTCAAAGCGATACCTTCTACAATACGGTTATTAGAGTCATTTGAGCCAAAACTAAAGAGGACCTTTGTATGGGGGCTAGGTCTAAATATGGACCGATTTTTTCCAATTTCAATAGGCTTCGTCCTTGGGCCAAGAGAGACTTAAGTTTCAAATTTCAAGTCAATTGATTAAAAATTGCGACCTGTATCGTGTTTACACCGTTTACATGGACAGACAGACAGACAGACGGACGGACGGACGGACGGACAGACGGACGGACGGACGGACATCGCTAAATCGACTCAAAAAGTGATTCTGAGTCGATCGGTATACTTAAAGGTGGGTCTAGGACCAATATTTCGGGTAGTTACAAACATCAGCACAAACTCATTATACCCTGTACCACAGTGTGGTGTAGGGTATAAACACACACTCGCACACACACGGAAAACAAAACAAAAAAATAAGTAAAGCTAGAAATTTAATTAAACATTTAATTATATAAATTAAATACTTAATTAATATTAAATTTGAAAATAATTAAAATATTAATTAAAATAAAGTTAAAATTTTAATTAAACAATTAATTATATTAATTAAAAGTTTAATTAATATTAAATTAAAAAACAATTAAAATTTTAATTAAAATAAAATATACGATATTATTTTCTGTGTGCCCATTTCCAAACCTAACCAGCCTATGACCATAATGCATATTTATGCCAAACTTCAGGAGCGTAGCTCTTTTATTTTGGACTGCATCGTGCTTTACACAGACTGACAGTACGTCATTCATAGAATGTCTTGGAATCTATCATAGATCAAAAATATATGTACCGATGTTTCGACGCGTTGCTCACGGAATGACAATGATTAATCCAATACAGTAACGATATATTACTAATACGCACCGTATGCTTAAAAATAATAAATAATAAAATTAAGTAAATAAATAATCGAGCTCAAGGCCAGTGTTTTGTTTAATAAATCTTCTTTATTAACTTCCAATGTTTCGATCCTCATCGAGGAACATCATCAGGGAGTAAAATTGGATTTTTAACGCAAAAAACTTAAAGTTGTTGATCCTCCTTCTTCGTCATTAAATATTGCACTGATTTAATGACGAAGAAGGAGGATCAACAACTTTAAGTTTTTTGCGTTGAAAATCCAATTTTACTCCCTGATGATGTTCCTCGATGAGGATCGAAATATTGGAAGTTAATAAAGAAGATTTATTAAACAAAACACTGGCCTTGAGCTCGATTATTTATATACTTAATTACAATTTGAAAGGTCGAATAATTACAACTACAATTAAATAATAAAATAAATAAATATAATATTAATGAATGCAAAATAATTAAATCGTGGGTTTATTCATAAATTTTGAATCCCTGACCTGGTTTCGCTTTACTTCTATACCATTCTCACCAAACAAATCTGTCCGTCTGTTTTCAAAGTCTTAAAGTCAGTCATAGATCAATAATATTAATACTGTATGGGTGCTTGACCAAAATTTCGATACATTACACTGTGTGTAAAATAAATTTTAAGCGTTTCCAGTTATTCATGTTACCTCATTAGAGAACATCCCATTTTAATTTCTGTTATTTATGAAAAAATAATATCATCATATACTTAATTTAAAAATAAAAATATTTTCTCTGTTCTCTGTTTACTGTTTCTTCTTTTAGCAAAACTAACAAATGATTTATGATAACAACACTAATGGAAATGCTGACACAAATTTTCTACACTTAAACTTGATGACTATGATGATGACAATTCTAACAGCACAACTTGTAAAACTATTTAACTACTCCCTTTAAGGCTGCTCACTCACCCCTTTTCCATATATTTTCTCGCATAACATTTAATAATCGTTGTGTTGTTGCACTTTTAAATTGGGTACAAAACTAAAACAAAAAACTACAACTCATGATGGACCTAGTGTACAGTTGCCCGGAGCGATTCCAGAATTTTTTGAGATACCACATTTATCTATTTTCAAAGTCGAAAAACATTTTTTTTTTAATTTAACTATGACTGAAGTAAAACATTCACAAATTTGTTTAACGTCCAATAACAACTTTTTCCACCCTTTCCTCATCGAAGTTTCAAAAAAGAAAAAATTGCTCTGGCCTAATTCACTGTAAGAAAGAGAGTGGTAAAAAAATTGTTTTGGCCACACATGTGTCAACATTTATTCACATCACTTTGCTGAAACATGCTGTAATTGCAGTTGAAGATATTGTCCAACGCAATGTCGACATATACAACCATAAACTGACATCAAAACTTACACACATACTGTTATGTGCACAAGCACACATACAAACGAATACATTAACGGGGTACTATGGGTGAAGAACCGGAAAACCATGGGTTAAAATTCGTAACGTTTTAACAAATTTCCAGTGTATTCATCCGATTTCTCAATTAAATCGTCTTCTATGGGTTCAAGTTGCTAAATGTATAACAAAATGTTTTAATTTCTAAAAATTATAGACATTTCTGGGATTCCTATTCCAATTTCAAACACCCCATTTGAAGTGTTATCTTCAGTAGGATTTAAAATGTCGGATTTTTCCGCTAATGGTCATTTTTGTTATTTATATGTGAATTTTTTACTAACATCTTTACCTTAACAAGGATCGGACCTTGGATATTTCTGTCATATTCATACCATTAACAATACAGACTAGCAGGCGCTCTAGCCCACGCAGCCACCGCATTGTTAGAATATGTTTTTACAAATACTTGTTTTTGTGTTCAACAGCTGCTGTGATTTACATATTAATAAACGTTACGGCGAATCAAATTACATTTTTAGCAATTTCACTTTACACCATCTATCAACTTAGTCGTCTCTTTATATACATATTTTTCGCAAAACTACTTGTCTTTGACAATTGCATAAAAAATGCAGTTGTAACAATCTAATAATGTAGTTTTTAAACCCGATATCTGAGATTTTTCTACAGAAAAAATATCTCTGAATCTTAAACTATTTGAATATGGGTTTTTTTTTTATAGAAACAATGTTTATAATCTACGACTAGGAAAAAAGTTCCGAAAGCTGATGGGATTCACATAAGAAAAATGTATTAACATTGTCAAAAGTTTCCCAAAATATAATTTTTAATGAATTCTGTGGCAAAATCATAAGCATTTTCTGTATAAAAAATTTAGAAATTAAAAGGATTTTTTACCCTCCACTATGGTGATAGAGGGTACATATAAGTTTGTCATTCCGTATGTAACACATTGAAATATTGGTTTAGGACCCCATAAAGTATATATATTCATGATCCTTTATCGATTTTAAGTCGATCTAGCGATGTCCGTCTCTCTGTCTGTCCGTCTGTTGAAATCGTGTTTCTGGCAATAATCTGGAACCGATTTAAACGCTTGGGGTATCAAAAGTTGCGTAATTCTCCTAGGCAGAACCCGTGTTTTTTTTTTAATCGGTTAAGTATTTTAAAAGTTATGAGTGAAAATGTAAAGGTACCCCTAAAATTATGGTGAATTATACTCAAAAAAATTATAGAACTTGACACCTGTTGAATGAATGTGAACGAAATTTGGAATTTAATGTAATTTTATCATTCCTAACACTCACAAGAAATTCGGGAGGAATCGCACATTGGGGAGTGGCACCAACATTTGAAAATGTTTTTTTTTGGCTCATGGTAGACATATCCAAATAAAATTTTAAATAAGTTCATATTTTATTGTTGTCAACGTTTTTCTGATTATTTTGGTACCAATTATGGCAAAATCGGTCCAGGGGTTATGAAGCTATGAGCAAATGCGATGAGTTTTAATATAAACCTCCACATTATGGCGTTAAAATTACATTAAGTTAAAAATACGTTGTATGTGTACTAAGGGTGGGATAGTGTTGTGTGAGATTTTAAGCAGCAATATTTGGAAGCGCTAGAACCGCTCATTTTGTGAGGTTGGTAAAAAAAGTGTATGAGCCAAAAAATGGGGGAGGTCGGATAGGATCTAGGGGTCGCTCGTCGGGGTCAAAGTTGGGCGTAGAGGGGAAAAAATCCACAAAAAGCCCCAAAACTCCTCTGGTTTTGCTCCTAGAGGGGTCAAATGTGAGACCGGCCCCCATTATTTTTTCCCCCTGAACACTTTTGCCAAACATACCTAAGTCCTATCTCCAATCCCTAAGGGGGGTCCCATATAAAGGTTTAATTTAAAAAAAATCTTGCTCCTACCGCTCTAGCTGTCCTAGAAGGCACCCTAGAGGAATCGAATGTATGACGACCCCCAATATTTTTTCAACCCCAACATTTTCTTAGAACATACCTACCCCCTATCTTCAATCCTTAGGGTGGTCCCCATACATTTTTTTTTTATTTTTTCTTAAATTGTCATATTAAATCAGCTCCTACCGGTCCAATGCTGCCTCCTAGAGGGGTCATTATCAAGACCAACCCCCATTAATTTTTAGCCCCCAACACTTCTTCTGAACATACCAATTCCATATCTCCAATTCCTAGGGGGTCTCCCACACAAAATGACATTTTTGTAAAACTTGCTCTCACCGCTCTAACTATCGCAGGGGTGACCCTAGAGAAGTTAAATGTGTGACTGACCCCCAATATTTTTTCAGCCCCAACATTTTCCCCAAACAAACCTACCCTCTATTTTAAAGCCTTAAGGGTGTCCCCACACATTTTTTTTATTTTTTTTTTTTTTTTATAAAGTTTGCGCCTACCGCTCCCATTCTGCCTTTTAGGAACGGTAAATGCAGACTGACCCCCATTAATTTTTGCCCCCTACATTTTTTCTGAACATACCTACGCCGTATTTCCACTTTGTAGGGGTGCTCCCCTGGGGAAAACTTAATTAGTAATGTATGTAAAGAAGTCAAATGTATGACCTGCCCATATATTTTTTTAGCCAAAACATTTTCTTCAAACATACCTACCCTCTATCTTCAAGGTGTTATCCCACAATTTTTTTATTTATTTTATCGAGAAATCCGAGGTCTTTAATTTGTAATTTAATAGTAACTTTTGTTAAGCGTAAAAAAATATTTTTTTTAACTTGAAAATAATAAAAAATGATAAATAATATAACTATATGTCAAATTTTTATCGTGTGATGAATATTGTTTCCAATTTTCGGCCACGACCTGAAGCAAAACTATTTTTTTCTCCTCGTTACGGCACAACACGTTGTTATAGTCTTCTATTAATTTTAAGCCTCTTTCGGCAGCGTCGTTGACAACATGTAATTTACGTAATATTTGCAGCGCTCGCTGGTAGACCTGAAGATTTTCCCAAGTATTTGGATCGGAAGCAATGAAATTTGTTGTTATTCCGAAGCGTGCAAAAAATTTTGGAGTCCCAGGTGTGACGTAGTGGCTTAAATCAGTTTTCATGAGTTTTTGATTCACTTGTTTCGATGCCATGTTAATTCTTTTCACACCTTCGAATCCAACAACATGTACTGGAGGATTACAATCCTTGTTGCCACTGTCGCCGCTATCCTCTGAGGCATCTTCTTCCCCGATATCATCGTCTTCTTCTTCCTCGCTGTCTTCGTTAGACGATTCGTCCATCTCATCGTCAGATAACTCTTCCTCCAATTCCTCTTTCTCTTCTTCAAATATACGAATTGCATTCGACATTTTTCGTTTTATTTCACAAGAGATATTCGGATCAAATAGTGCGAGAGCAACAGCTTCGCCACTGAGATTCCAGAGATGTCCACAGAATCTCTTGACCAATCGTTGCGACAGAATCTTATCAATTGAAGCATAATTGGCAATCGCTTTCAATAAATTCAAATCATTATTTGGAGCTTCTATTGCTTTGGTAGCGCTAAACCAATCTTTTACGTAAATTGTTATGATGAAAACGGTCACATCAAAAAGTGCATTTAATTCTTTTTTGGCCAAACCGATATATTTTCGGAACAAAAACATTTTTAGGCAATATATGCCTTTTGCCATCCATCGAGCATGACTGATGGGTCCTGGTGGGCTAAAATGCTTATTAGGAATATTTTAGCCAAGGTATAATAAAACAATTTCAAGAAACTCCTTGTAGTCGTCTCTGGGTTGCTTTTCTTTTATTTGAGCCCAACAAAACAAATTGATGTCAGTTTGGACTTGAGCTGGTATGTTGCCTGCCACTTCCTCATCTTATATGCCAAGACTGTACGGTTTGTTTTTTATATTTTCCCACTGCTCTTTAAAACGCGCAAACATTAACACTCCTGGTCCAGACGTTTTGCCGAATTTGGTTTCAAACACTTAGTTTTCCCCAGGGGAGCACCCCTACAAAGTGGAAATATGGCGTAGGTATGTTCAGAAAAAATGTAGGGGGAAAAAATTAATGGGGGTTAGTCTGCATTTCCCGTCCCTAAAAGGCACAGTGGGAGCGGTAGGCGCAAATTTTATAAAAAAAAAAATTAAAAAATAAAAAAAATGTGTGGGGACACCCTTAAGGCTTTAAAATAGAGGGTAGGTTTGTTTGGGGAAAATGTTGGGGCTGAAAAAATAATGGGGGTCGGTCACACATTTAACTTCTCTAGGGTCACCCCTGCGATAGTTAGAGCGGTGAGAGCAAGTTTTACAAAAATGTCATTTTGTGTGGGAGACCCCCTAGGAATTGGAGATATGGAATTGGTATGTTCAGAAGAAGTGTTGGGGGCTAAAAATTAATGGGGGTTGGTCTTGATAATGACCCCTCTAGGAGGCAGCATTGGACCGGTAGGAGCTGATTTAATATGACAATTTAAGAAGAAATAAAAAAAATGTATGGGGACCACCCTAAGGATTGAAGATAGGGGGTAGGTATGTTCTAAGAAAATGTTGGGGTTGAAAAAATATTGGGGGTCGGTCATACATTCGATTCCTCTAGGGTGACTTCTAGGACAGCTAGAGCGGTAGGAGCAAGATTTTTTTAAAATTGAACCTTTGTATGGGACCCCCCTTAGGGATTGGAGATAGGGCTTAGGTATGTTTGGCAAAAGTGTTCAGGGGGAAAAAATAATGGGGGCCGGTCTCACATTTGACCCCTCTAGGAGCAAAACCAGAGGAGTTTTGGGGCTTTTTGTGGATTTTTTCCCCTCTACGCCCAACTTTGACCCCGATGAGCGACCCCTAGATCCTATCCGATCTGCCCCATTTTTTGGCCCATGCATTTTTTTTACGAACCTCACAAAATAAGCGGTTCTAGCGTGTCGAAATCGAAAACTCGTGCACTATCCCACCCCTAATGTGTACATACACGTGGTTGCTTTTACTAAATAATTTTCATAGAGACTTCAAATTAACCAAACGTATAAATAACATTTGAAGACAATAAATTAGTTTTAAAAGAACTATTAATAAATCTAAAAACTTAAAAAAAACCTAACGGACATTTTTCAAGACTTGAAAAGTCCTACTAAGGGTTGGAACTCCGAGAAAATCTACTACAGTGAAAGAAATTACAACTGTGTTAGAAAAAGTTAAAAATAGATTAATTAAGTTTGTGCTAAACGTAACATATGGGTAATGAAATGTGATATAATTCCCGTCATCTTTTTCACCTTAATGTACGTTTGAATAGCTGATTTTAATCTTACACACCTACACTGTAGGTCCTACAGTGACAATCGAAGAGTGCTGACGAAGGAAGGTTGGCTTTTTCCGAAAGCTGTCGACATCTCCACTTAGCCTGTGTTGTCAATTAATTTTTTCAGATTTACTCATTGTACAACAAAAATTACACCGCTCAACAGTCATTTTCCGGTTTGAATTCTGGTGATCAATTTTAGTAGACTTTGATCTCCTGATTCCAAATCTGTACTCCAAATTTTTCCATCACGTCCAGATTTTTAGTTATTCACGGTTAAAAATGCGAAAAATGACGATTTTTGCATTATTTGAAAGCCTGCACAGCAGCCATTGAGTGGAATACAAATCTGGTATAAAGCGCAAAAGTATAATTTGTCTATGATCTCCAACATAGAAAACAATTTTTTTTCTAATTATTGCGTTTGGTTGGGTTACAATTGCGTTTTAAAATGACTCTGTTAAAATTATCATTTTTGTAAAAAAGATAAGGTAGGTACACAGAAAAAAATAAAAAAAAATTTTGATTAAATTTTTAATACTATTGAGTAAAAAATTACTCAATTTTCCACCAGTAAACGATTTAATAGTATTGAGTAAACTTTTAATAAAAAATTATTAAATGCTTAATAAAAAATTTGAGTAAATTATTAATTAAAGTTTCTAATTTTTTTTTTCCAAAAAATTGCTTTTACAAACTTTACCAAATATACTTATGTCTTCAAGACAAAGTAAAATTTTATAAAGATGATTTCAAACTTTCATATACATATACAAAAAACAATAAACTAAATGAGAATTCAAAACACCAAGAGAAAAAAAAATAAATAAAAAAAAAACATTAAATTTGTATTAAATTATTTACTCAAATTTTATTTTCAATTTTTGAGTAAATTTTTAATTGCGTCAATTAAAAAATTACTCAAATTCTTTTTAAAAACTTAAACAAGTGATTACTCAAATTTGTTTCCTCCATATTTTTTTCTGTGTACCTTAGTTTTTTTGATATTTTTCAAAGAAAAACTAAAAAAAAAAAATATTTTACAAATTTAAGTTTTCTGTGTTATTTTTCGTATAAACCGGAAGATATCTTTAATGGGTTTAAAAGTCTATAAGAAAGAATGAGATTTTGTCTAAATTTTGAGCTCATCACACTAAAGATTGATCATCTGGTTTTTGTTTTTGAGCCTTTTAAAAATTGTGCTTTTCTAATTTTTTTCACAGTGTTTTTTTAAAAAGAATGTTCAATAAAAAGTGGCCAATAATAGTGCAACAACTTCAAATTTTTTTGATCATATATTTGAGATCATAGTTCAATTCAACTCTAACGCTTTATACCAGATTTTTATTCCACCCAGTGGCTGCTGTGCAGGCTTTCAAAAATGGCAAAAATCGCGTTTTTTCGCATTTTCAACCGCGAATAATTAAAATTCTAGACGTGATGGAAAAATTTGGAGCACAGATTTGGAATCAGCGAGTCAAAATCTTTAAAAATTTTGTATCGAACTTCAAACCGGAGTCAAAAACCTTCGATTTGTTGAGCGGTGTTATTATTTCTCAGAAATAATTAATATGGACTCAAACCAAAATAAATAAAAACTTCAGTAATAAAATATAAAGTCCAACAATATATAAAAACTAGAGTTGTCAAAACCGATTTCCAAAGTATTCGAAAAATCGATTTTTTTCTATTTCTATTTTAAAATCGGTTTTTTAAAAAGGCCGGTTTTCGAAGTATTCGAGAAACCGATTTTTTGGTCTCGAATAATCGACTTTTTTATATTTAATTTTTTTTTGTTATTTTGCATTCAATGTCGATTTTAAGTAGCCATTTCAAAACTTTGAAGAACAGTTTAATTGTACATTAAAAAATTCAAAATTCGGAAAGAAGATTTTGACTACAAAAGATGATTTTGACTAGATACTTCATAGATAAATTATCTAAAAGACCTTCCAAATTATATCAGCTTTACAAGGCATTACTGAAAAGTAATGGGCGTATGATACTTGCTTTTTTCAAGTTACAAGATGCTAACTTTATTAAGTATTTTCTTTAAAAATTTCGTTAAATTTAACCAAACATTTTGAATTTATCGTATTTCCCATAGAAAAACCCTAATAATGTTAGCTAACTTGAAAAAAGCAAGTAAAATACACCCATAACCCAATCTCAACGATAAGTGAACGTGTTTTATCAGTATTATACACTATAAAAACTAAGTTGAGAAATCGTATGTTCCCAAATCATTTGAACTGTATCCTTTTTTTTAAATACTATTTACCCGTGTAAAAAAATAATTAGATCAAAACATATCTCCTTTGATAAAAACATATATGGATTATATCTAAGTGGATGTAATCAGATCTACTCCATATATATTCACATCTGCTTCAGATATGTTTTGATCCGTAAATTGAGTCTATCTGGCATACATGGCATATATGATCAGACATTTTCAGATATGTTCATATATGTAAAATTGTCAGATATACTCAATTTACGGATCAAAACATATCTGAAGCAGATGTGAATATATATGGAGTAGATCTGATTACATCCATTTAGATATGATCCATATATGTTTTTATCAAATTAGATATGTTTTGATCTAATTATTTTTTTACACGGGTAATCAAAATTAATAAAAATTCAGCTGTGCCGAATCTATTATAATCTCCATGCAAAAAGTAAAAAAAAAATAAAAATTTTGCAGGTGTTTTTTGGTTTTTTTTTTTTTTGTGGGGTGTTTGGAATGGGTCATTGGGGGACACCTTGCTCGTCGGGTTAAATTTTTTAAAGTTCATATATAATGCTTTTGTCGCAATAGTAATACAATTTTATCATTATTTAAACAATTTTTTTTTTTGCACGCCCACTAAAGAGGACGAGCAAAAAAAAAACTAAATTTTTTAATCCCCTGGGTCCAAGTGACAGACGTTGAACTTCTTCTACCATAAAAATGTTTCTTTTGTTTTACAAAAATACAAAAAAAAACATGTTAAAAAGTGTCGTTTTTCTGAGATTTCACTGAATCCTGTTTTTTACAGACGGACATGCTTGTTTTTTTCCATTTTTATTGTTATGTCTTGCTTTTTAATTAAAAAAAATAATTTAAAAACCTGAAAAACCGATTATTCGAAACCGGATTTTAGTTACAAAACCGAAAAACCGATTTTTTTAAAAGGCGGTTTTTCGAAGTATTCGAAAACCGGTTTTTGAAATTGACGAATATTTGACAACTCTATCTAAAAACAGAATTAAAAAAAAAAGTAAGATTTTAAATGTCTGTTTCTGTCATGTTCTGAAATTTATCTTTTATAATAAAGTCAATTTATCTAAAATTTAGATGTTTGTCTACCCACACAAAAAAAAATTAGGAGGGCGTTTTTCGTATTTTTCAAGAAAATCCCATTTGAATATTGGATTTCATAACAATTCTGTAATTCTCTTTTATTGGCTCAACATCGCGTATGAGTTATGTTATTTGCGAAATTCGTTTGTTACTCATACGCGATGTTGTCACAATAAAATACAAGAGAATTATAGAATTTTTATGAAATCCAATAATCAAATGCGATTTTCTTGAAAAATACGAGAAATGCCCTCCTGATTTTGTTTTGTGTGGATAGACAAACATCTAAACTCAAAAATTAAAAATAATATGGCTGGATTTTTTATAAATTGAATTTTTTAAAAAATTAAAAGTTACAGAACGGATTTTGAAAATTTTCCAAAATAAAAAATTTTAATCGATAGCCCATAAAAAAACTACTTCTATACAAAAATGTTAATTTTTGAGATCGTGGTGCATTCCGTTTTAATTTGATAAATATTTAATCAAGGGAACTCGACACAAATTTGGCCATTTTCCAATATTTAAACACACCTCCTTAGCCCAGTTTTTGAAAAATTGAAAAACTAAAAGCGAAATTTTCTGAGTTCCATATAAGCCTAACTATACCACCTATTAAGACATTCATGGGATACATATTTAATTTTTTGCAATTGAGGAAAAACGTCTAAACCGATCCCAATTAAATTTGTTGCACAGATAGTGTTAAACGATGGTGGAACTATGGGACATAAAAACCACTTTGGACAAAGAGGCGTAAATCCTCACGCCCCGTTTTACCATATTCTGCAATCGCGAAGCTAGAGAGAAATTTGGAATGTAGGTTCAGCTCCCGACAAAGCCACCCACTAGGAAGGGATTTTAGGAAATTCCGATTCTAAGGAGGCAAAAGGGGGAAAATAGGGCCCTTTGGGGGATTTTGTATCTTTTGAACTAATAGTCCTAGAAACTTGAAATTTGGACTCTATGATCATCTCGCGGCAAAAAAATTTCGAAAAAAATATTTTTTGAAAATTTCGCCTCCAAGGTGGGAAAAATAGGGCAAATTGGTACATTTTTATCTTCTGAACAAATGGTCCCAGAAACTAAACATTTTGACTCTAGGATCCTCTCGAGGAATTAACATTCGGCAAACAAAACTTTTTGAAAATTCAAGAGGGAAAAGAAGAAAATAGGCCAAATTGGTAATTTTTTTTTATCTTCTGAACACATGGTCCCAGAAATTTGAAATTTGGTCTCTAGGATCCTCTCGCGAAAATAACATTCCGAAAAAAATATTTTTTGAAAAATTCCGCCTCCAAGGTGGGAAAGGGAGAGGAAATAGGCCAAATCGGTACATTATTTATCTTCTAAACAAATGGTTCCAAAAACTTGAAATTTGAACCCTGGGTTTATCTCGCGGAAAAAAACATTTTGAAAAAAGTAATTTGTTGAAATTTACCCAATTTATAGTAGGAAACTGGACTCCTACTATAAATTCGGTAATCTTACTCTGAATGTGTAAATTGAATAAATTGACCATTAGTGGTGAATTTCAATAAAAAAGAGGTGAATAAATGTAACAAAAAAACAAAAACATTCGGCGCCAGCCATCATTGAACTCAACACCTTCCGATTTGAAAGTACACATCCTAACCACTACGCTACGGAAGCTTATACTTTTAGCTGGCGTTTTAGTTATTTAACATGTGTGTATGTATGTTGGTTGACAATTTTATTTACACATTTGTGTGTAAAATATTTGAATTAACGGATAATATTTATAATTTGCTTTGTTTAATTGGTTTAAAAGTATTTTACGCCTTTTGTGCTTATATTAACACAAAATGCGTGCTATTCAACAAAAATTTACCCAATTTAGAACAGTAAGTTTACATGCGCTTTTTAGAGTGTGGGAGAATTTTGTACCTTCGAAACTAATGGTCCTACAAACTTTAAGTTTTTAATATTGGATCCTCTCGCGGAAATAATTTTTTGAAAAATGTACTTTTTTGAAAAGTTTGGTTTTCAGAAGGGCCAATTTGCTAAATTTTAAACTAATGGTCTCGCGAAAATTACATTCTGAAAGAAGTACTTATTTGAAAATTTCGCTTTTAAGGGGGGAAAGTAGGGCAATTTTGTATATGCTGAAGTAATGGTCCTAGATACTTGAAACACGCGGAAATAACATTCTTGAAGAAGTACTTTTTTGAAAATTCCGCTTCTAAGGGGGCGAAAGGGGGAATATAGGGCAATTTTGTATCTGCTGAACAAATAGTCCTAGATACTTGAAAATTGGACTGAACGATCCTCTCGCGGAAATATAGGAATATTGTACTTTTTTGAAAAACTAAATGTAAAGTACTTTTTTGAAAATTCCACTTTCAAGGGGGAAAAAGGGGAAGGTAGAGCAATTTTATATCTGCTGAACTAATGGTCCTAGATACTTTGGACTGACAATCCTCTCGCGGAAATAATATTCTAAAGGAAGCACTTTTTGAAAATTTAGTTGAAAAAGGAGGGAAAGTAAGGTAATTTTAAATCTGCTGAACTTATGGTCGTAGATACTTGAAATTTGAACTGTACGATCCTCTCGCGGAAGTATAATTGTTGAAGAAGAACTTGAAATTTGAACTGTACAATCCTCTCCCGGAAATAACATTCTGAAAGAAGTACTTTTTTAAAAATTCCTTTTTAAAGGGGGAAAGAAGTGCAATTTTGTAAAGTAAACGAAAACTGCGTACGCCCTTAACAACTAGACAACATTTGATAGTGGAAAATCATTTAGTAAAATCGTATTTTTTGCCTATAGTGCAGTGTAACTAAGCATAAAGAATGGACTCAACATCTAAACTGTTTGCCGTCATTGTAATAGTACCATAAATTTTAACCGAAAACATCAAGAATAATTGAAATACACCAAGATGATGAAAAGTAAAAAAAAAAAATAGAATGAAGGAGCTTTCACACACATTCACATACATAAAAACAACCATGCACACGAAATGCACACCTATAAATCTAACATTTAAATTTTACTATGATGCGTTATTGTTGTGTTTCCACAAAATAACAAAATAGGGAATTCACAAATACATTTGCATAGGTTTTGTCAAATCCATTAAATACATCGAAATGTAAATACAACCACAAATTCGCATAACAATCGCAAGCAAATTTATTGAAATTTTGGCATGACAAAAACTATGTAGGATCTGTCAGTTTTTAATGCAATTTTTATAAATATTATAACATTTTTCATTGACATAATGAAAAGTGTCATAAAATTTGTAAAATCTTTGAATTATGATAAAGGCAAAAATGTTCCTAAAATTGTTTTGCTTAGCAAAACTTACAATAAGTAATAAAACTTTTTAATATAATTAGCTTTCAAAGATATTCGTGAATATCATATATATTTGCTGGACTATTATTGTGTCCAGCTGATGCTGAGAGTAAAAAATCTCCCAAAATAAAAACGAAACTGTAAAAATGACCAGCACAGCATTTTATTTGTGTTGATGCGAAAACTAGTTGATATCTAACATTTTGCAGTGTGATCCTGAAATCTAAAAAAAAACTTTAAAAAATTCAACACATTCTTTTTTCATCGTCAGAAGGGGCGACATGAAAATGAATGAAATAAAACAAAGCATCATCCAATGTTGCAACAAACTAGTTGTATGTCCTGTTGTTTAAATGTTGACATTTTTCCATATAAAATTTGTAGGACTAATTGAAAGTGTGTAAGGAAATTTTTTTATGGTTAAAGTTGAGCAATAAGTTTACAAAAACGGTTAAGAAATGTTGTATTGTAGCTTTGAGGCATATTTGTAAAATATTTTTCTTTAATCGCCGTAAAGTACTTGCATTCAGCTATTTCTAATATTATGATATTTTAAAATATAATAATTTAGAATAAAGATCTAATCAATTAGACCACTCTACAAATCTGAGGATTGTCGCTGCGTTTTGAACGAAACCAAAAAAAAAATATGGCTTTTATCATCCCGATTCCAAAACGCTGACTCAAATATTTCTGTCACATCACAATTAAAAAAAAAACAAGTGAGAGTGTTAAATTCGGCTGTGCGGAATCTTGTATACCCTCCAACGTTTAAAAAAAAATAAATAATAAAAAAATTCCAGTGGCGTTTTTTTCGGGGATCCTTGGGGACACCTTCTCTCTGGTCAAACATTTTTACAAATTTAATTACTATGCTTTTTGTACAAAAGATATACATATACATTATTTGCTAATATCCACGCCCACAAAAGGGGGTGGACCAAAAAAAAAGTAATTTTCAAGTCCCCTGGGCCCAAGTCCAGGACTTTGAACTTTTTCAAGCATAAAAATGCTTCATTTGTTTAACAAAAATACAAAAAAACCTATAAAAAGTTACCTTTTTTCAGAGGTTGGTTTACTTCGTCAAGGGGGAACTTTTTCCCCCTGGTCCGATTTTGCCCATCTCCGATCTTAGCCAGCTCATGAAATAAGTCATATATTTGCCAAATTTCAGGAGTCTAGCACTTTTATTTTGGACTGTATCTTGTCTTCCACAGACGGACGGACAGACGGACATAGCTAGAATGTCTTAGAATCAATCACTGATTAATAACACTGTGCTACAGTGAAAAAATACTTCTGATGTGACATAGTATAGGTTGTCGAGTAGACCACAAAAATGGCCATTAAACTTGCCAGACACCCTCAAATTTTCGAGTTATTGTAAAAAAAACGTATTTTTGGGACTTTTCTCACTAAACCTTGTGTAATTCAGAAAACTTTCAACCGATTTTAAATTTTTAAACTGTTTTGGATAGAAAACTGATAGGGCTTTCCATGTGTGAATTGGTCAATACGTAAAAGAAAGATATCTATTGATTTGTTCTATAAAATCAATTTTTTTTTGTTATTTTTTGAAAGTTTTTCGAGTTTATCGATTTTTTTCTGCTATAGTTCGCTAAACAACCTTTATTGTTATGAGCGTTTTTTAAAGATAATTTAATTCTTAATACGATAAACTTTGTCCTGAAAAAATCTGATAATAATTGACAGAGTTATGATAATTTTTTTAAAAAAGAAAATTAAGATTTTGAAGGAAATCGCCGTTCAGATAACCCAGGCAATAAAATAAATTTATCATAAATGGTCATGTACAATCTTTTTAAAGGTTTTTGGCGTGCTGAATCCGAATCGTCAGGTTTTTGAGATATTTAACATAAATTGATATATCAAAAACTTAATAAGATAGCGCAATTTCAATCCCAAATTCGAATTCAGGAGGTCAAAAACCTTTAAAATAATGATACGCGACCTCTCAGTATGTTCGTTTATTTTCAAATTTTTTTTTTGCCTAAATTATCCGCACGGCAATTCCATACAAAATCATAATTTTCTTTTTTAGAAAAATTATCACAACTCTGTCAATTGTTATCCAATTTTTTTGGCATAAAGCTAATCGTATTCACAATTAAATTTTCTTAAGGAATACGTTTATTAATATAAATGTTGTTGAACAAACTATAGCAGAAAAAAATCGAAAAAAATTTTTCAAAAAATAACAAAAAATTAGATGTTGTTGAAAAAATCAATACATATCTTTCTTATATGTATAGACCAATTCACACACATGAAAAGCCCTATCCTTCTTCAATCCAAAACAGTTGAAAAATTTAAAATCGGTTGAAAAATGTTTAAGTTACACGTGGCTTAGTGAGAAAAGTCCCAAAAATACGTTTTTTGACAATAACTTTAAATTTGAGGGTGTCTGGCAAGTTTGATGGGCATTTTTTTGATATTTTCGACGAGACCTACAACCTTCACTACCTCATTTTAAAAGTATATAAGATTTTGTGTTTTTTGTAGCACGGTGTAATATATATACTTTATGGGGTATATATGTATATAATCCTTGAAATTCCTATAAGGAACATAGGGCCTCAATAACACTGTGCTACAAAAGACCAAAAATAAAATATGCAGGGGTTCTCATATGAAAATTCGGGTTGGTTGGAGTCCATGGAGTACTGATATACTCATAGTTTTTCTGGATCACTTCGTTAAGTACGTTTTTTATTGGCAAATGTGTTGAAAAACGGCAATTCTTAAATTACAATTTTAAAAAATTATTACTTTGTTAATGTGCAACCGATTTTCGATTTTATGGATTTTTTTGAAAGGTATAAGTCATACCTTTTAAACAAAACAAAAAAATTAAAAATCGATCAAGAATTGGCTGAGCTACGATCGTTTAAGTTAAAAAAACCAAATTTTTTGAAAAATTTGCCATATTCTTTATACTCTAAGTTGAAAGTGCATCATTAAACAATTTTTTTTGTATTTTTGTATAAAATCATAGTAAAGTAGCTTTCCAAAACACCAAAAAACATAACAATCGGTTAAAAAATGAATGAGTTATGCTAAGTTTTGTGATAGGACATTTTTAATTTTTTTCAGAAATGCTTGTAATTCAGGTATTATTCATAAATCTTATTGCTAGTAGTAATTTTATGTGCCTATGCATATAAACAAGAGATGGTAACATATTTAGATTTGTGCGTGATTGACACATGATCACAAGTGAGCGTGATTGAAAATCAAATTTACTCACGTGGTTGTAAGTGAGTGGCAGTGTGAGTGGGATAATAAAAATGGGCGTGTCAGTTGCTTCTAAATCCCATTTATAATGTTATGGTTTTGTTTGAAAAATATGAGTGTTACCTCTTAAACAAAAAAAAATATTGAGAGTAGGTTGAAAAAAGGCTCGTTTAAGTAAAAAACCTGTTTTGATAAGTTATACCGGCAACATTTTTATGACAGAAAATGTTAAGCGTTTGCAAGCATTTTTGAAACGAAATTGGTAAAATTGTGGGATCATTTGATGGAAATTTTACCAATTTATAAATAAACGTATGAGGCATTCCACACCAAATATCTAGCAAAAAAAAAAAAAAAACATGTGTATAGGTTGTATGAATAGCCCTATATGGAAAATTGCGTTTTTGGTTTTTAAATTTTTCAAAAACTTGGCTTAGGAGGCGTGGTCAAATATTGGAAAAATGGTAAAATTTGTGTTGAGTTACCTTGTTTAAATATTTATTAAAACGGAATGCACCACAATCTCAAACATCGATTAAATTTTTTTTTTTGGAAAATTTTCAGAACCTGTTCTGAAATTTTCCATTTTTTAAAAAAGTCAATTAATCAAAAATCCGACCACTTTTTTTTTAAGTTTAGATGTTTTTCTATACACACAAATAAATTCAGACATATGTTTTTTAAGAAAATCGCATTTGAATATTAATTTTCATAACAATTTTGTAATTTGCTTGTATTTTCTTCAACGTAGCGAATGAGTATTAAATATTTGAATAAATGTTACTTATCCCAGGAACATTTTTCAGAACCGATTCCGATAACACTTGTTCTAGAACAGGTTCTTCGGTAATCAAACACTATTACACTTTAATTACTCAGAACAACTTAAGTGAATATTATTGTGAAGCTTGTTCTATGCAATCTAAATTTCATAACATTTTGGTTCTCAGGAATTAAAAAAAAAATTATGTGTCAAAAAAATTAAAAAATAAATATAATTTTTTTTTGTTTTCACCAAGAAATAACACGAAATTCTATGAAAATATCAGGATATAATCGTGAAAATTGTTGATACGAAGGTAAGTAAATTAAATTTTGATTGTCTGGGTCGGGACAAATACTAATATAATAAAGTTTTTCATTTTTGTTTGCAGAAAATCCCTGTTCTGGTGTATCTTTATTGCAAGGCCAAAATGCAATTTTGGAGGCCAAAAAGGATGTATGTGCGTTAAAAAAAATTAATATATGATGTCATATAGGATTATCTTTATTTTTTTTAATAAATTAATGCAATTAAAAATATTTCTTTAATTCTCATTTCTGTTCTAAATTTGACTTCCAGAACCGATTCCGAAGAACAAAAATATGTTCCAATTTTGCTTACAAACACCTGTTGCTTTTGGGACAATCCCTTTGTAAAAAGAATCGGTGTTGCACAAGAATTAGAACAGGTTCTAGGGAAGTATAAGTTGTTCCACAATCGGTTCTTTGCAACCGAAAATTTTGCTGGGATACGCTACGTTGTAACAAGAAAATACAAGCAAATTACTAAATTGTTATGAAATTCAAAATTCAAATGCGATTTTCTCGAAAAAAAAACGAAAAACACATTACTGAATTCTTTTGTGTGGATAGATACAAGAGATGGGCACATGAGCAGATTAGAGCGTGATAACGCGTGAGTGTGACTGAATTCAATTTTACTCACGTGATTGTGAGTGAGAGTGAGTAAAAAAAAATTGCGTGAGTAAAATTATTACGTGAATGAGTGTGCGTGAGTTGATTTTTTTGCGTGAGTTTGCGTGATTTATTTTCTCTTCATTTTTCCTTTCATACCAAAAAAAGCAAAAAAAAAAAATATAAAATTTTGATTAACTTCTGATTTCATCCCGAAAAAATCAAAACAAATGAAGGGCTTACTGCAAGAACTTGATAAGCAACACTGTATTTGTTCGTGTTTTTCTCCTTCTGCTGATGTTCCATTTACAGATTTTTGGCAGAAGTCTTGCTGTAACCTTTTGTACAAGTATTTTGAGAATAAAAGTTCTGCAAAAGTTACACTAAAAAAAAAAAAAACTGTAAAGTTAACAAAAAATTTAATTAAATTTAACTATTAAAGCACCTTATTTTGAGCCTACTAAATTTCTAGTTAATTTAACTAAAAATATTTAGCTAACTTTTCGTAGAATGAATGTTACAAAAAAACCTGTAACTTTAACTTAAAATTAAGCTGAAAATTTCGTAACATTTTTATGTACATATTTACAAAAAAATTTGTTGAATTCTGCTAAATTTTTTGTTACTTTTCGGAAACTAAAATTAACAAAATATTTTGTAATCTTTTTTTTTACATTTTCAGGTTGAAATTTTATTTTTATTTCACCGAACACTTTAAACACTAACACTTCACTTATTTTTATACCCTCCACTTAGTGATAGAGGGTATATATAAGTTTGTCATTCCGTTTGTAACTCATCGAAATATCGATCTGGGACCCCATAAAGTATATATATTCATGATGCCCGATCGATTTTAAGACATTCTAGCGATGTCCGTCTGTCCGTCTGTCCGTCTGTCTGTCTGTGGAAAATGCTGTCGCGGACAAAATATTGCACAGAGATGACTGAAATTTAACATATATATTGGAAGTTCTCCCGAGAAGTTTGGTACTGCATTTGAGCAATATCGGTTCAGCGGTTCAAAAGTTATGAACGAAAGTGTAAGCACACCTCAAAAATTTCAGTGCATTCAACATAACCTAAAAATACAAAATGCTTTAATTCGGCTTCTGGTTGACATATGTGAACATAATTGAACACCAAATGGTATTTAAACAAGTACGAACATATTTTTTGACAAAAAAAGAAAAAAAAACGGATTTTTTTTTTAACAAAATTTTTTTTCGCGGATTTTTTTTTTTAAATTTTTTTTTTTAAAGTTATTTCATTTTAAATAAAGTTTTTTGCAATAATCTTTTTGAAATTGTGGAGGGTATCACTACATTCGGCAAGGCCGAATTTGACTTTTTTACTTGTTTTTTCTATTTTTTCACAGCATTAAGTTCAGCTTAAGTAGAACTTATGAGATTTGCATAGCAGGCTACACAAGAAATTTCTTAAATAGTTGTTACGAAAAATCAGCAAATTAATTAGAAAAAAGTTGTTTATTCAAAATTTGTTCAAAACTAGTATTCTCGTAAATTGAACTTAACTAAAAAAATTAGTTAAAACGCTGATTTTAACTAAAAATTTGCTAAAAAGCCAGTTAACTCAACTTAACTAAAAAAAAATTGTTAACTTTACAGTTTTGTTTTTTTAAGAGTATATTTTCTACATTATTTCAAAAGTTTTAAAGCAAAACCCACCATAAAATGAAATGTTGCTTATTGAGTTTTTACAATAAGATTTTTTAAATTTTAGTTTTTGATATTTTTTTTTGTATAAATAAGAATATTTATACCCCCGAACCTGTACCCATCACCATCTTCGATCCGTCCGTAAAAATTGACAAAATCTAATATTAAAAAAAAAATTAAAAAAAAAAAACAAAAGTGGCCGGATTTTTTATAAATTGACTTTTTAAAAAAATGCAAAATTTCAGAACAGGTTCTGAAAATTTTCCAAAAAATGTTTAATCAATAGCCCATACAAAACTATACAAGAATGTAAATTTTTTAGATTGTAGTGCATTCCGTTTTAAGTTGATAAATATTTAAACAAGGCAACTCTACACATTTGACTATTTTTCCAATATTTTACCACGCCTCCTAAGCCCAGTTTTTGAAAAATTAAAAACCAAAAACGCAAATTTCTTAGCTCCTTATAGGGCTATCCATACAACATATTCAGAAATTTACGGTACACGTGTTTTTTTTCTCTAGCCATTTGGTGTGGAGTGTCTCATACGTATATTTATAAATAGGTATAACTTCCATTACATGATCCACAATTTTACTAATTTCGTTTAAAAAATGTAAAATTGATTTTCAATCAAGTTCACTTGTGATAATGTGTCAATCACGCACAAATCTAATTATGTTACCATCTCTTGTTTATATGCATAGGCACATAAAATTACTACTTGCAATAAGATTTATGAATACTTAATACCTGAATTACAAGCATTTTTGAAAAAAAAATAAAAATGTCCTATCACAAAACTTAGCATAACTCATTCATTTTTTAACCGATTGTTACGTTTTTTGGTGTTTTGGAAAGCTACTTTACCATACTTTTATACAAAAATACACAAAAAATTGTTTAATGATGCACTTTCAACTTAGAGTATAAAAAATATGGCAAATTTTTCAAAAAATTTGGTTTTTTTTAACTTAAACGATCGTAGCTCAGCCAATTCTTAATCGATTTTTAATTTGTTTGATTTGTTTAAAAGGTATGACTTATACCTTTCAAAAAAATCCATAAAATCGGTTGCACATTAACAAAGTAATAATTTTTTAAAATTGTAATTTAAGAATTGCCGTTTTTCAACACATTTGCCAATAAAAAACGTACTTAACGAAGTGATCCAGAAAAACTATGAGTATATCAGTACTCTATGGACTCCAACCAACCCGAATTTTCATATGAGAACCCCTGCATATTTTTGGTGTAGCACAGTGTAATAGATCTCCATCGATTCCTATCTTGTGCTGCACTTTTGGCTTCATTCCACGTTATACCAGCGGTTTGAAGTTCGGCTTGAACTTGGCGCCTCCATGTATTTTTAGGGCGACCCCTTCTTCTTGCTCCCTGTGGGTTATAGTCAAGGGATTTCTTATTGATGTCATCGGCTGGCTTACGCAGAGTATGACCCAACCATCTGTATTTACGTATTTTGATCTCATGATCAATTAGGGGGTTGTTGCGTTTTAAACCATAGCTCTGAATTTGTTATAGTTTGGGGCCAGATTATTTTTAGTATGCGGCGAAGGCATTTATTTACGAAGACCTGAAGTTTTTGTATATCAAGGCTCGTTAAATTCCAGGTCTCCGAGTCATAGAGCAGTACGGACTTCACATTGCTATTAAACACTTTAATTTTTGTGGATACTGCGATGTTAGCTCACCTCCAGAACTTATTCAAGATTCCAAATGCTTGTTTCGCCTTAGTCAGTCTGTTCTGAATATCTTCGTTGCAGCCACTTTATGGGGTCCTAGACCGATATTTCGATGCGTTACATACGGAATGACAGACAAAGTGATGGGGGTACCCATACTGTAGTTGGAGGGTATAAAAATAAGTAAAAGTACTAAAAAAAAAAATCGGTAAATCGACTCAAATTAACCGATTTATTTGTTATTTGAAAATTGGCAATTTTAAATTATTCGAACAGTTAATCGACCAAAAATAATCAGTTAACCGATTAACGGTTAATCGATTGAATACCCTACTATGTATATCACTAGGCCAGCCAAAATAAAACAAATGGTTCTATTTTATTTTAAAATATAAATCAATTTAGGTTATACACAAATTCAGATCACGAAAAACTTAAGGAAAAAAGCTAAATTTTTTAGAGTTTTTTTTCTTATTTTGTCAATAACTGCTTATTTTTCGTTTATTGGCTTCTTTGCTTTTTTATCTATTTTTTGGTTAATTTTTTGCTTTTTATCTCGTTTTTACCACTTTTTGTTTTTGTTTATTTTTGAATTATTAGGTTATTTTAGCTTTAAAAAAAAAAAAATTAAAGGTAACCAAAATATTTTGAGGATGTTTATTCTGGCTCGAGGTCATTATTTTCTTTACTAATTAAAACCATGATATTCTCATAGTATAATTTTCAAGAAAATTATTTTTTTGTTTTAAATTTACTTTTGTTGGTAATTTTTGCAAGACTTAATCGACACGTGTTTCGGAATTTGTCAGATTCCATTGTCAAGATTATTTAGTAAAAAAAAAACGATTTACTATAATGTAGCAAACGAGTCTAATGACAAATCGTTTGTGCACAAACTAAAATATTAATACATATTCGCCTCTATCCACAATGGGAATTAGAAAGACGAAGAAATTGTACTATACTAGTAAGGCAACGATTGTCAATAAACAACAAAAATATTTAAAACATTTCTACATATGATAGTCCATTGGACTACAACAATATACATGTCTTTGTAATTCCCATTGTGGATAGAGGCGAATATGTACTAATATTTTAGTTTGTGCACAACAATTTGTCATTAGACTCGTTTGCTACTTTGTAGTAAATCGTTTCTATTTCTGCTAAATAATCTTGACAATGGAATCTGATAAATTCCGAAACACGTGTCGAGTAAGTCTTGCAAAAATGACCAACATAAAAAAATTTACAACAAAAAAATAATTTTCTTGAAAATTATGCTATGAGAATATCATGCTTTTAATTAGTAAAGAAAATAATGACCTCGAGCTAGAATAAACATCCTCAAAATATTTTGGTTACCTTTAAATTTTTTTTAAAAAAAAGCTAAAATAACCTAATAATTTTTTAATTAGTAAAGAAAATAATGACCTCGAGCCAGAATAAACATCCTCAAAATATAATATTTTAAATGTCGAATAAAACATTTTTTATTGTTTAATAAAAATTAATCAGAAGGTAACCAAAATATTTTATAAAGACTTTTACTTTTCCAAAAAAAAATCCGAAAAAATTTCGAGGGCTATAAAAAAAATATTGAATGTTAATTTAATTTAAATGACTTTTTTCTTATAAAAATATCCGATGATTTTAAGTTTTTTGTAAGACACCTTAAACTTAGAGACAATCCTATAACATTTTACGTTTGTGATGAAAATCCACTAAAGAAAAGTGTTTTTTTTTTAATTTTTACTGCTTATTTTGATATTTTTTCCGGCTTTTTTTAAGAGCTTTAAACATTGTTTTATGTGTTTAATTTTGTTTGCCCTATATATCACCTTGTGCTTCGAGGCGTACCCACACTATTTTTTAGAAAATTATGTTTGGTGAATGTATAGTTGACCTGTGATGTATCTTTCCAAAACCAAAGTACTATAGAATTTTATATATTTTTATGCAATTTAATCTAATTGGATCAACTGAAATATGGCAATTTCTGGTCAACTCGGATGAAACTATATCATATTCTGTACACGTTGATAATTTTTTATTCAAAAACTATGAACCATTTTTCCGATCAAATTGCGTATAAATATAGTATAGTATATATTGTGTTACATATCATTATATATGGGGTCATTCAAAAAATTTTACTCGAGTATGTATTGATAATTTTTTTTTAACATTGGCAATTGTCATTTAAATTCCTTATTGTTCTTGTTGTATAGGGTTTTTATATTTGCTAAATAGTCTTGACAATGGAATCTGATAAATTCCGAATCACATGTTGGGTAAATCATGCAAAAATTAGTAACCTAAATAAATTTAAAACAGAAGAATAGTTTTCATGACAATTTTACTTTGAAAATATCATAGTATTAATTAGTAAAGGAAATATGAGTTCGAGCTTGAATAAACCTACTCAAAACAGAATATTTTAAAGGTCGAAAACATTTTTTATTATATTTTAATGAAAACTAATCAGATTTTTTTTAATAAAAAAATTGTTAATTAAAAACAAGTAGAAAAGTTAAATTCGACTTTGCCGAATCTATGAATACCCTCAACAATGCATTTTTTTAAAGGATAGTACATTTTTTAAGGTGAAAAAATTAACAATTTTGATTGAAAATATTTTATTTTGAGTAAAAAACTCTTTTTTTGTCTTTTAAAAAAAAATTTTTTTTTTGAGTGTAAAATTTTTTTCGAGTGTAATGTTTTTTTTACTGTAAAAATATTTCTGAGTGAATGCACGTACGTATGTACACCAAATATTGTAATTTTTGTAAAAAAAAAAATTTTTTTTGTGTTTACAATTTTTTTTGAGTGTAAATTTTTTTTGGAGGGTAAAATTTTTTTTGAGTGTAAATTTTTTTTCGAGTGTTATTTTTAAGTTACCAATGCTTTAAAAACTAAACAAGTTTAAAAAGCATCGCTTTAAAATTAAACAAGTTTGAAAAGCATTAGTTAGTTGCCACCAATGCTTTTTAAACTTGTTAAAACACGAGGCATTTTAGATGAAATTAATTTGAAATTCAGGTTTTTGCTTATAACTTTTGAACCACTGAACGGATTGAGCTGAAATTTAATACTAAATAGACCTGTGGAACGGCAAAGATACATGCCAAGCTTCAGTAATCTCATTATTGTCTTTCGAAAGTTATCGTGTTTTTTATCTCGTAAATTCGCGAAACACCCTTGCCGAAATTTACTCTTTTGCTCATAACTTTTGAACCACTGGACCGATTTGGCTGGATTGCAATAACAACCTGACCAGGTAAATGCCCAACATATATGCCAAACTTCAGTAGCCTCTGTAAAGTCTTTCAAAAGTTAGCGTGTTTTCTACGGACGGACAGACAGACAGACAGACGGACGGACGGACATCGCTAGATCGACTTAAAATCGATCGAGGATCATAAATATATATACTTTATGGGGTCCTAGACCAATATTTCGAGGTGTTGCAAACGGAATGACAAACTTATATATACCCTCTATCTCTAGAGTGGAGGGTATAAAAAAACTTTTTGTAGTCAAAATTTTTTGCGAATTTTTTTTAGCTTAAAAAATTTAAATCTTTAAAAAAGTGTTTTGCGCTTTATCGTGGTCATTAATGAATTTGTCAAAGTCGAATTTAAATTATTTACGTCTCTTAACTTTCAATTTCCCAAATTTTAAATTTAAATATGCATAAAACTATAAACTACTAACATTTTGCATGACCTAAAAAATATGTTGCACTTAAATTTTCTTATACTTAAATTGATTAAATATTTTTATTCGTTCTTGGCCAAATATTATGTGACTAAGAAAAATGTCAACACATTTCGAAAATGCACATCAATCAATGTCATTTAAAGGAAAGAATAAAAAATTAAATAAAAAATTATAAATAACCACAAGTGACAAGTGAGTCAATGAAAAATTGCACACTCTCAGAAAAAAGAAAACAAAATCAGCAGAAACATGAATACCATCAGACCAATAATCTAAGTGGGTTTTACTGATTGTAAGTGCATTAATTCATCCCAATGAAAAAAAAGCTAATGCCAATCATAAATTTTAAACAAATAATAAATTATAGTAATGCAGAAATACATTTTTCTGCCAAAATTTTAACGGCATTAGCCCTTTTTTATGTCAACTGTATAAAGGTGTCAATTTACTAAAATATTGGCAACAGTCAGTCAGGTTAAAATTGAAATGACCAAAAACACTTACAAACTAAAAGCAAGATTACTATGGGGCACAAGCCAGTAAATTAAAAAAAAAATTATTCAAATTTTTTTTTTTATGGAACGTAATGTCGGATTTAAATCTTTAGTTACACTAAAAAAAAAAAGTGTAATATTAGCAAAAAACAAGTAAAAAAGTTAAATTCGGCCTTTGCCGAATGTAGTGATACCCTCCACAATTTCTAAAAGATTATTGCAAAAACTTTATTTAAAAGAAAATCACTTTTGAAAAAAAAAAAAATTTTTGTGAAAAAAAACTTCCGCGAAAAAAAAATTTGGTAAAAAAAAAATCCGCGATTTTTTCTTTTTTTGTCTCAAAATATGTTGGTACTTGTTTAAATACCAATTGGTGTTCAATTATGCTCACATAAGTCAACCAGCAGCCGAATTAAAGCATTTTGTATATTTAGGTTATGTTGAATGTACTAAAATTTTTGAGGTGTCCTTACATTTTCGTTCATAACTTTTGAACCGCTGAACCGATATCGCTCAAATGCAATACCAAACTTTTCAGGAGAACTTCCAATAAATATGTTAAGTTTCAGTCATCTCCGTGTAATATTTTGGCCGTGATCACCATTTCCACAGACAGACGGACAGACGGACAGACGGACATCGCTAGAATGTCTTAAAATCGATCGGGGATCATGAATATATATATTTTATGGGGTCCCAGACCGATATTTCGATGAATTACAAACGGAATGACAAACTTATATATACCCTCTATCACTAGAGTGGAGGGTATAAAAATATTTAAAACCTACAAGAAACTTTGCTGATTTTGAACCCACAATTTTTTTGGTAAAGTTAGCAAAAATGTTTTGCCAAAAATTAGTTAAATAAAATTTTTTTTTATTTCAACTTAGTTCATGCACATTTAAGGACCCCATTGGGTTCGCACCCGATAGGTCCAGACCCGATGGGCTAAACATAGTTGGGTTCCATAGAACAAGACCGCAAAATAACCAAAAGCTCTTCGAGTAATACTTTTGAAGTTATCGAGTTTTCTAATTCTCAAAACCCCAGTGGTCCCCTAAAATCACGTATCTCAGAAACTAAGCAAGGTAGAGCGAAACGGACACAAATTTTGGATCAAAAACTATGACGATTTTTAAAGAACCCAACTATATATATATTCCATTAGAGTTTTATTCTAGTTCGAGGCCCAAAAATATTTCTATTTATGATACTGTCATAATAGAGTATTTTTAATTTATTGCTTTAAAAAAGTTACTCATCTCATAGTATGTCTGTACTGATCAGTTTCATCCCCACTAAGGAATCTTCAGCAGACTTTAGAGAATCATCGTTGGTCAATCAAACATCAAACCAGACATAATATTTGATATATTTCACAAGTTATACGAGAAATACTATTATGAGGGTCCGAAATCTGTTTTCCAACAAAAATAACTCTTTTAAAGCAAAAATTGTATATACTAAATCACCATCGGTAATTATTAATATATGTGTTGCTGTTATTTTACAATAACAGCAGTACCTAACCAAACAATAGTGTTGGTAGGATAAGTCGTACTAAACTTTGTGTTACATGTTGTTTTTTTATTTTTAGTACCAAAAGGTACATAAAAATAAAATGTATTTATTCGGCCTTTATATATGTATATATATTCGATTAGAGTTTTATTCTAGTTCGAGGCCCAAAAATATTTCTATTTAAAAGAGTTATTTTTGTTGGAAAACAGATTTCGGACCTTCATAATAGTACCTACAGTGACAATCGAAGAGTGCTGACGAAGGAAGGTTGGCTTCTTCCGAAAGCTGTCGACATCTCCACTTAGCCTGTGTTGTTAATTAATTTTTTCAGATTTTCTCATTGTACAACAAAAATAATTATTTCTCAGAAATAATTAATATTGACTCAAACCGAAATAAATAAAAAACTTCTGAGATATGGGCATTTAAAAATTTTTGGGAATTCTAACTTTTTTGGATTCAAAGTTATGACCCATTACGGTCCACACATGACCCATTAGGGTCTTACGTTGAAGGGCATAACTCTTCAACTGTCCACAGAAGTTAAGTATTTAGGGGTTACCCTAGATAGTAAACTAATGTGGACAAAACATGTTGAACAAAAAGTTTCACGGGCACTTCGGATTTTCTGGCAGTGTCGGCGTGCTTTTGGAAAGACATGGGGTCTAAGACCTGCTAATGTACATTGGATGTACATGGCTGTAATTAGACCTATTGTGACGTATGCGGCGGTAGTCTGGTGGCCGAGAACGATGGTGAAAACTATTCGATCCAAGCTAAACGGACTGCAAAGAGTGGCTGCCTTGGGAATTACTGGTGCCATGAGCACCACCCCAGGCGCAGCTCTGGACGCTATGTTAGATATGCTTCCCTTGGACTTACATATTCAAGGAGAAGCCATAAAATCTTTGTGCCGGCTCCGCAAAAGCGGAACATGGCATGGGGAGTACAATGTGGGACATGGTCGTCTGTTCAATAGGCTATTGGAACTTTGTCCGATGTTTTCTATGCCTTTGTATAATACAACCTCTTGCATCGAGTTTGGTAGGAAGTTTACTGTAATATTTCCGAGTAGGGAAGACTGGGGAAACCCAGCCGACCTATTGGAAAATTACACGGATACTTTCTACACGGATGGATCCAGTACCTTAAATGGCTCTGGGTCTGGCTGGTATTTGGACGATGCGACCAAATGCTATATTGCTATGGGAAAAATGGCTGCAGTATTTCAGACTGAAATATTTGCTATTTTGGACGTAGAGACCTGGATAATTGGGAACAGATGGAGTAATAGGAGAATCAGTATTTGCAGTGACAGCCAGGCTGCGCTCATTGCGCTTGAATCTCCAGTCACTTCATCCAAAATTGTCCAGGAATGTAGACGCAAACTCAATGAGGTCTCATGTGGGAATAGCGTCAGTCTTCTGTGGGTTCCGGGTCATAGGGGAATACGGGGAAACGAGATTGCTGACTCTTTGGCAAATCTTGGCTCTGATACAATTCCTTACAATCCGGAACCTCAAATTGGTATTGGCTTGACATGGCTGATGCGTTGGATCAACTCCCATATGAAAGCAACTTTCATGGAAAGATAGTCAAATGAGTTGGCATGCAAGAATACCAAACGTTTTGTAATTAAGCCAGACAAGAAAGTGGCTAACTATCTACTCAGTCTCAGTAGAATAGACTGTCCCAGACTTACTGGCTTAATTACGGGACACAATGCCTGTGCTCGTCATATGACGAGATAAGGTGTCTTATCAGACCCATTATGCGTGGCTTGTCTTGAGGATGATGACACAACTGAACATTATGTATGTGTTGTCCAGCGTTCTCAAGTGCTAGACTGCGGATATTAGGTTTTTATTTTATTTTTTTTTATTTATTTATTTAGTCTATGGATTAAATCCTTACAGACTTAAAAAATATTAACCAAAAATTATTTACAAAATAATATAACAGCAAAAAACATAATTAAATATTTAAATATAGTATTATTTTACGTTTTACAACATCAATATTTAAAGAAAGATCAATGCAATTATATAAATCATTAAAGTCTTCTGATATTCTGTCTATGGACACGGTCCATGGACTTCCCTTGTCTGATTTTCTCAAGTTTGTGAAAGCAACTGAGAAATTCTGAGCAAGCACTTTTCTTCCTTTTTCTTCTCAACCTTTTATCGCCCTTACTTAATCTTTCTTTTCTGGGTACGGTACAATGGACTATTTTAAGTCTGAGCGCCATGGACTTGCCAAAAAATTTACCTATTTTTAGGCTTGTACAACCCACCCTCAACTCAACTCAAGGGTCCACACATGTGAAGAGGACTGGCGATATTATGGTGAGCCCGAGAACCAAAAATGGCCCACATTTTGCTCTATCTGGCTTAGTTTCCAAGACAGCGCCATTTTAAGTTTTCTTACAAAAAAATTTACAATTTTTTTTTGTTAATATTAGCAATAAAGCTTGTAAAATTTTGATCAACTCAATTTTAAATTTAGCAAAAAAAATTTGTTCAAATTTTGTTTAAAATTGCTAATGCGCTAAATGAAGTTTACAAGATATTTTTGCTAACATGCTAATCTCAACTAAAAATGTGATAAAGGTTAGCTACTAGCATTAGCAAAAAAAAAAATTGATATCTTGGACTACTGTGAATACAAGCAAAAATTACATCATCTGCCACGTATAATCCCATAGTGCAACTATAAAAAATTATAAGATATACACGTCAATTTGACAATTGCATTCGATTTGTCACTTTGATTTTATTAATGAACTCAACCATCAAGTGTTGATGGCGAAAGTACTAGAGTGCTATGTTCATTTTTTTTTTTCTTATTTATGATCTGTCTTCTTTAGTTTCGAATGCGTTATAAAATCGCGTATAAGAAATAAATAAAAAATCGTTGAAATTAGCATTTCTGGTATATTTTGCATCATTATATTATTTGTGTTGTCGTTGTCTTAATATATCATTTACATTATGAATCATGGCTGATGATTACCGGTCGATGAATGATGCCAACAAGTATAATTTTATGTTCAAGAAAATACATACATTCACTTTATGCTGTATCTCAACCGTCATCCATCCATTTATTCACTCAGATTTAGCTTGATGAATTGTCTACATGATCTTATTGGAAATGCAAAACATGAAATTGTTTTTAAGAGTTTTTATTTTTTTTTGTCATCTTCTTTTACTTATTTGCTGGCTAATGCAACTACATCCGTTGGAGAGTTGAGAATATGCAGTGATTGAGGTGGTATATAAATATTTAAAATTAGCATTATAAAATATGATATTAAAAGATCTTTTATAGGTTACACTAGTAAACTTAGATTTTAAACTTGAAAATTCTAAAGACCTTTGGTAGTCTGAAAGTTTCCCTCAAGCAAAATATCAAAATCGATAGTCCCTGTTGGGTCTAACTGAATGCTGCTTTAGAATGACTAGCTGTCTGTTTAAGGCAGCTCAGCACATTTAGGATTTAAGCGGCGTGCCACTCTTAAAAGTAAGAGCTGGTGTTTCGCTTCTGCGAGGATTCGAAAGGTTCTTTATCGTCGACCAAAGACGCTTAGAATCTTTATCCGACTCTTTAAGGTGCCATATCCACAGATCTTTGCAGTGAGCAGAGAATCAATCTTAGCGCTCAGTTGCCTAAAACGTGGGTCTGATACATTTTCCATGCGGATTGCACCTCGTCTATCTTCTTCTGCCTCCGACGGGAAATTCGGACGCATATTAGCGTTGCGTTCAGATAGGATGCAGCGGTTTTTCGCATCAACCAAGATCTTTCTGATGCTCCTTGCTGCCTCTGAAGCTGTCGAGGGAGAAGTCAAATGATCAAATTGTAGTTCCGTCATCTTCACAAATCTGATTTCCGAAAGTTCAAAAAGTTCGTTCTTCAGCAGATATAAAGTCCGGATTTTTTGAGATCTTAACGGTGATCGGGATATGATCAGAACTGAGGGCGATATTGGCATGCCAGCTGGTGAAGGCTACAAGGTCAGGGCTGACTATTGAAAGACCTCGTGAGCTACGACAATTTGCGATGATGCGAGTAGGGTGACTCTCATTGGCATCACAGTAATTTGTGTGGTCAATTTCTTCATGCGAATATGTTACTTCTCACATCATTTTCCAACTTAAAGTGCCAGCTATCATTTAGGTCGCCGAGTATGACTCTGATGTCATACTCAATTAAGAATTCAATGTAAGGAATATATCGCGAACGGCAGGTCGCTGTTGGAGGGATGTAGATATTCATAATCTCAACCTCTCTAGATCGAAAGACAAATCCCTAAAGTTCCAAGTAATCGTCCTTCAATGTGATGGACAGCGGAAGTTAACGAAGTCATGGAAAAAAAGCAAGGCCTCCTTTCTTGTCGCTCTCCTGGAGCCTTATTAATTCATCAATATTTTTTTTTTTTTTGATGGTCCAAACTCATTTTTATGTGGGACCGATTTGTATAGGGGGAAGTTGACCTTTTTCAGTTTTTTACGATACGCCTATTTAGTCAAAACTAATATAGGCATATTTGGTATCAGATTAAAGGTATTTCAAATACCTATATCGTGATGCTAACAACGTGCCAACAAAGTTAATATTATTTGACTTATTAACAAAAAGTCCTAAAATTTTGGTATTTTACTTAATATGACGAAAAGTTTTGCACGAACATGTTATTTGCACACGAGGGTTGGTTTTCGAAAGACCTTTCATTTGGTTTATAACATGACTAGGTTTCTTTGCACAATATGGGAGAAAAACGCCAAAAATTTAAAATGACCATTTCTCCCCCCTCATTTTCCCCTCTAAATATGTTCTACAAATAAAGATCAGCGGGTGACACCAGGAAGACCTTCCTTGTAAGACGTCTGAGCCTAGGGACACCAGTGATTAGTGTGCTGCGATGCTAACGCACACCATTCAATATGGGCAAGTACAGACACAAACGATAGACCCAAGTCACTTTGGAGTTATTGGTAAGCACTAACCTGTATGTTATTCCTATAACAGGAGTTGTGAACCAACTTTCGTTACAAGAAGGCGGCAAGAGGTTCTTGATGTAACGTTATCAGATGCATTGTCCGATAGAAATTATAATTTGAAAGTTTCTATGTTAATTTCTTTGTCTCATTCAACATACAAATTTGTGTTGCATAGTGTTATAGGTTCTCCACAATAACATCAAACATTTTTTGTCAGATTCGCACAACCTTGGTTATTTTTTGAGAAATGGGAGAGAGATATTGAGAAACTTTGAAAATTGGTAAATTGGGGTTTCGGGTACTTACAAGGGAAGTAAATAAGTAACCCACAATAGGTTCTCCACAATAAGATGAAACATTTATGTCGGATTCGCTCAACCTTGGATATTTTTCGAGAGATGGGGGAGAGATATTGAGAAACTTTGAAAATTGGTAAATTGGGTTTTCGGGTACTTACAAGGGAAGTAATTCAAACATTGTGAACCGATTTTTCTAAACCTTAAAATATTTATAAAAGAGACGATTTCATATAAGGTTTGGATGTCTCGGCTTATCGGCCATAAATATCAGTGTTAACATTTTCTTTGTTCCCTTATGAAACAATGTGGACCTTCGAGAAAATTTCGATAACTCCCTAACTAGGGAGTTATCGAAATTTTAATAAAATAAATAAGATATAATAATAAAAAATAAAAAAAAATAATTAAAAAAAAAAAATTAAATAGATTTAATAAAAAAAAAAAAAAATTAAATAAGCTAAATAAATTAAATAAGTAAATAAAAACAATTGAAGAAAAGAAAAAAAAAAATCTGAGATGGAAACCCCTGGTCTCAGTGATAATATTTTACAGGGGACTGATGAGATCTTATCTTTAGATAATTCCTTATCACAGGGCACCTTGACTATGTCAATGGAGAGCCTACTTCTCTGTGATCAAGAACAGGTTGGAATTTGTGGTTTGGGGTCAGGCACTCCCGATATACAGGTAACCCCTGTGTCCCGGGTCTGTCAGTCTCGCGGTCATGATTCAGGCCTCTTCGGATTACAAGGAAAAACGGCAAACTCTGCAGTGAAACCAATTTATTCAGATTTCGGTCAGGAAAAAATTGGTACACTGGTGGTTGAAGCCGTGCCCGGTCAGCTGACTAGGAAACAGCGTAAGAGGAGGAACTTGAGGGAAAAGAAGAAGCGTTTAGCTGATTCTCAACCTTCAAGTTCATCCTCTTTTCATACCGAAAAGGTAGAACTTTCCACGGGTGGTGAAAATTCCAAAATGGAATGCTCCCCTGTTGCAGGTAAGGGTAATGTTACTCTTAATGCAACAGGTAAGCGGACCAGGCAGGATGACTCATCTTCACTCATGGAAAGCTCTTCCATAGTAAGTACTCATGCTGTCAATGTTGACAAGAAGAGAAAGAAGAAGAGAAAGGCTAACAAACCGGTCTCTGAATCTTCCTCTTTTTCTCCGTTGGTTCAGAAAGCTACCTCAAGGGAGAAACCAATCAAGAAAAATGACGCGTCATCAATATTGGAAAGCACGCCCTTTTTGAATGTGCGGCCCAATGTGGATGATGCGACATTGGGAAAGATTGAGGACTCCTTAGTGGTCAGGAAGAAGGGGATGAACGAGAGAAAGGTGTCACAACCGGATTTGAACTCTTCCTTTTCGACTCGATCGACGTTGATCGATGGTCCTGAGGAGGCTGCCATGCCCAGCACCTCTCATCGCGGTACTGAGCATGGTGGACCCTCAGGGACATCGTCAACACATGCTTCGCAACTATTGCAGCCCTCAGGGCCCCAAAGCTACTCTGGAGTAGTAAGTAGGGACCTAAAGGTGGCAATAGTTGCAAAAAATTCGCGTGATCCTTTGTCACAATTACAGACGGATCACATAGATAGGCACATTTGGGAAGCTATGGGTGCAATTACGTGCAGGCCCAATTTTGAGGGAATGAGAGTGGAGGAGGGAATGGTTAAAATTCACTGCTCCAATCAGATTTCACTTGAATGGCTGACCAAAACTGTGTCTACCATTCCGCCAATCGAAGGCTGCTCATTTACAGTTGTAAATTGCGGCAGTCTTCGCAGGCTAGTGCGAGCAGTAACGTGGATTCCGGGTAACCCCAGAATCCATGAAGTGCTTGCAAGGCTCCGTATGCAGAATGAGGGCCTTGAAACCAGAAATTGGAGAGTTTGGTCGTACAAACAAGAAAAGGGTCGTAATGACTCACTTCTTGTAGTCGGCATTGACCTCCAATCTCTGAAGGCCCTTCGTTCGAAATACGGAATGCGTCCTTATTTAAATCTTGGACGGATTTCTTTCCGTATTCAGGATGGTAATAAGGATTAGGGGTACTGGAAATGTTCAACTATGCCTATTATGACAGCTAGGGTCGATATTTCCTTCACCCAGATTAACTTGCAACATAGCAAAGCGGCTTCTGCTCTTCTATGCAGTAGTCACGCGAAGTTGCATACAGGTCCCCAAATAATCTTAATACAAGAACCATGGGTAGTCAAAGGACGAGTCTGTGGTTTGAGTATGCTTAGATGGGGATCGATCTTGTATGACACAAGATCACAGCGGCCACGTGCCTGTGTGATTGTTCCTAGAACAATCGAGAGCTCGGTGTTGAGGCAATTTTGTTGTCAAGATGTCGTAGCGATTAGTGTGCGTTTTCGTAGGGAAGGCAAATTGGAGGAGACTATTATTGTATCTGCCTATTTGCCCTACGACTCCATTTATCCCCCGCCTTCTGAGGAGTTAATTAGAGTCATACGATACGCAGAGGCCAATAGTTTGGGACTGATTATTGGATGTGATGCCAATTCTCAGCACATCGTCTGGGGCAGCACGAAGTGCAACTCCAGGGGTAGCAAATTATTGGACTTTATTTTGTCTTCGGGTTTGATGATTCAAAATGTTGGAAATTCACCAACTTTTGTTACTAAACGGAGACAACAGGTCATTGACCTTACTTTATCTAATGGTAAGATAAGCTCGATGATAAAGGAATTGTGTGTTTCTGATGTGGTGTCCTTGTCGGACCACCGCTATATTAAGTTTAGGCTTGGAATTGACAAACCGACAATTCCGTCAGGTCGAAACCCTCGTAAAGCGGATTGGGTAAGATTTGAGGAAATGCTACATCAGAGATTGCATCTTATTCCAATACCTGGTAGCATAGAGTCGGTTGAAGTGGAATCTGAGAAATTAGGCAAAACTCTTACTGACTGCTATGAGACTGTATGTCCGTTAAGGAAGAGTAGACAAGGTTATTCAGTCCCTTGGTGGAATGATGAACTTGGAAAACTCAGGAAAAGTTCTAGGAAACTACTTAATAGAGCATTAAAATCTCGAAAAGATGGTGACTGGAACAATTACCATCTCATACAAAGGGACTATAAGAAAAAAGTGCGGCAAGCCAAACTTGAGTCTTATAGAACATTTTGTGAGGGGGTAAAGGGCACGAGGGATACAGCCAAACTCTGCAAAATCTTTCAGAAAGATAATGCAGCTAAGCTTGACTCCCTTAGGAAACCCGATGGTACTTATACTGAAAACCAACAGGAAGTCAATGACATTCTGTTGTCCACTCACTTTCCAGGGTGCAAAGTGACAGAGACAAAAACAGAAATTATTGAAAAACCTGTTTCAGTCGCCACGGGTTGGTCCTGGTATATAGCATCGAGGGTAGTTACTGAAGATTCGATTAGGTACGCCTTTACGTCCTTCGATAACTACAAATCCCCTGGTCCCGATGGTATATATCCAATTATGCTAAAGAGTGGTGGAGATATCCTTGTGAAGAATCTTGAAAGAATCTTCTTGGCCAGTCTGGCCCATGGTTATGTTCCATCATCCTGGTGCGATGTCAAAGTCGTCTTTATTCCCAAACCGGGAAAGGAGGACTACACTTTGCCGAAAAGTTTCAGACCAATCAGTTTGTCTTCTTTCCTACTGAAAAGTCTTGAACGAATGGTGGAAAAATTCATAAGGTCGGTAGCATTAGTCGAGTGCCCCTTAAATACTCAGCAACATGCGTACCAAAGTGGTAGATCTTGTGAGTCGGCACTTCATGATCTTGTTTTAAAGATTGAGAAGGGCCTTGATAAACAAAACTACACTTTGGGTGTATTTGTGGATATTGAGGGAGCCTTTGATAATGCCACCTTTGACTCTATGAAGGCTTCGGCTGAAGAGCATGGTGTGGATCCAGTTCTTGTCAAATGGATCTACTTTATGCTCTCTAATAGATTGTTGACCACTGAAAGTCAGTGGGGCACAAAAGTCACGGTTGAGGTAAACAGAGGCTGCCCCCAAGGAGGGGTTCTCTCTCCGCTACTGTGGTGTTTTGTGGTCGACTCACTTCTGGTGGAAATACAGTCTCTGGGTGTTCACGTACAGGCATATGCGGACGATGTGTGTGCATTAGTTTCTGGAAAGTCTCTTGAAATGGTCTGCAATAAAATGCAGACTGTTATAGACTTGATGGACAACTGGTGCAACAGGCATGGACTGTCCGTGAATCCAGCTAAGACAACACTCGTGTTGTTTACGCGAAGGACCAAACACAAGGGTCTTAAGCTTCCTACGCTGAAGGGTGTTACTCTTCAACTGTCCACAGATGTAAAGTATTTAGGGGTCACTCTGGATAATAAACTAATGTGGACAAAACATGTAGAACTTAAGGTATCTCGGGCGCACCGTATTTTCTGGCAGTGTCGGAGAGCTTTTGGGAAAACGTGGGGTCTAAGACCTGCGGGGGTGCACTGGATGTACCTAGCGGTCATTAGACCTTTTGTGACGTACGCGGCGGTGGTCTGGTGGCCGAGAACGGTAGTTAAATCTACACGGGCTCTACTGGACGGACTACAAAGAGCAGCTTGCTTGGGGATTACAGGTGCTATGAGCACTACACCAGGTGCAGCTCTTAACGCCATGTTGGACATGCTTCCCTTGGATCTACATATCCAAGGGGTAGCCATGAAATCTCTGTGCAGACTCCGTAAAAATGGATCATGGCATGGAGACTACAATGCAGGACATGGTCAACTGTTTAATAGGCTTTCGGAACTTTGTCCAATGTTTGATATGCCCTTAGACAGTATGACGCCTTGCATAGAGTTTGGTGGGAAGTTCAGAGTTACATTTCCGAGAAGAGAAGACTGGTGTGATCCAGATAAACTTCTCAGAAATTACTCTGATACCTTCTATACGGACGGTTCTAGTACATTAGTTGGTTCTGGATCTGGTTGGTATTTGGATGACGAAACCAAATACTCTCATGCCATGGGCAAAATGGCAACAGTTTTTCAGACTGAAGTGTTTGCTATTTTGGACGTGGCGACTTGGATAATTGAAAATAGATGGAGGGATAGGAAAATCGGTATCTGTAGTGACAGTCAAGCTGCACTCAAGGCACTGAGTTCTCCAATCACAACGTCTAAAATTGTCCAAGAGTGCAGGCGCAGACTCAATGAGGTCTCATGTGAGAACAGGGTCTGCCTCTTGTGGGTTCCGGGTCATAGGGGAATACGGGGAAATGAGATTGCCGATTCTTTGGCAAACATTGGCTCCGATACAATTCCTCACAATCCGGAGCCTCAGATTGGTATAGGCTTGACGTGGATGATGCGTTGGATAGACTCTCACATGAAATCAATTTTCATGGAAAGATGGTCCAATGAGTTAACATGTAGGAATACTAAATGTTTTGTGATAAGGCCAGACAAGAAAGTGGCAAACTATTTACTCAGTCTGAGTAGAAAAGACTGTCGCAAACTTACTGGCCTAATTACGGGACACAATGCCTGTGCTCGTCATATGACGAGATTGGGTGTCTTATCAGACCCTCTTTGTGCAGCTTGTCTTGAGGATGAGGACACAACAGAACACTACGTCTGTTATTGCCCAGCTTTCTCAAGATCAAGACTGCGGATAATGGGCTCTGATATTTTGTCGATGGACATGGTCCATGGACTTCCCTTGTCTGACTATCTCAGGTTTGTGAATGCAACTGAGAAGTTCTGAGCAAGCACCTTTCACTCTCTTTAAACTTTCTCTCATTCTTTACTAATCTTTCCTTCTAGGGTATGGTACAATGGACTATTTTGAGTCTGAGCGCCATGGACTCGCCTAGCTTTCTTTCAAGGCTTGTACAACCCACCCTCAACTCAACTCAACTCAACAAACCCTAACTAGGGCTGTCAATCCCGAAATCCCGAATCCCAGGGTTTTTTGTCATAAAATAAATCCCAAATCATGGGATTTAAAGCTCAAATCCCGGGATTTTTGAAATATTTAAAATGTACACTCAAAAAAAAACGTGGGTATTCAATACTAAAAATTTAGCTACGAGTACTAATGTTTTAGTCCAAAAGGACCTAGTGCAGGAATTGGTAATCAATACTAAAATTTGTTACTAATATTTAGTACATGAAAAATACTAAAAAAACAGTAAATATTACTGGAATTTACTACAATTTTAGTAAATATAATTACTAAAAAAATCATAAATATTTTAAATTTTTGCCCTATTTAGTAAAAAAATTACTTATTTTAGTAAATAAAATTGCTAATTTTAGTTAATAAAATTACTACCTATATCAATTTTAATAAATAAAAATCAGAAAAAAATCTATATATATATATATATAAAAGAGTAATGTGACTGACTGACTGACTTATTGACTGATTCATCATCGCCCAGCCCAAACCGCTGAAGCTAGAGACTTGAAATTTGGACTGTAGGTTCACCTCCCGGAATATAGATCCAATAAGGCTGGATTTTTGTAAATGTTGATTCTAAGGGGGTAAAAAGGGTAAAAAACTGTACTTTTGGTACTTTTTATATCTCCTGAAATAATGGTCGTAGAGACTTGAAATTTGGACTGTATGTTCACCTCCCGGAATATAGATCCCCTAAGGCTGGATTTTTGCCAGTGTTGATTCTAAAGGGGTAAAAAGGGTAAAAAACTGTACTTTTGGTACTTTTGTACTCCTAAAATAATGGTGGTAGAGACTTGAAATTTGAACAGTATTTTCACATCCCGGAATACAGATCAACTAAGGCTTGATTTTTGCCAGTGTTGATTCTAAGGGGGTAAAAAGGGTAAAAAACTGTACTTTTGGTACTTTTTATATCTCCTGAAATAATGGTCATAGAAACTTGAAATTTGGACTGCATGTTAACCTCCCGGAATATAGATCCCCTAAGGCTAGATTTCTGCCAATGTTGATTCTAAGGGGGTAAAAAGGGTAAAAATCAGTACTTTTGGTACATTTTATATTTCCTTAAATAACGGTACTAGAAACTTGAAATTTGCAGTGTCGGTTCACTTCCCGGAAAAAATATTCACTAAGGCTAGGTTTTTGCCAATGTTGATTCCACTGGGGTAAAAAAGTGTACTTTTGGTACTTTTTATATCTCCTAAAATAATTTTCATAGAGACTTGAACTTTGGACTGTATGTTCACATACTGGAACATAGATCCACTAAGGCTGGATTTTTGCCAATGTTGATTCTAAGGGGATAAAAAGGGTAAAAATCTGTACTTTTGGTACCTTTTATATTTCTTTAAAAAATTGTCACAGAGACTTGAAATTTGGACTGTATGTTTAACTCCCGGGATATAGATCCCCTAAGGCTGGATTTTTGGTACCTTTTATAAAAAGTACCTTTTATAAAAAGTGCCTTTTATAAAAAGTGCCTTTTATAAAAAGTACCTTTTATAAAAAGTACCTTTTATAAAAAGTACCTTTTATAAAAAGTACCTTTTATAAAAAGTACCTTTTATAAAAAGTACCTTTTATAAAAAGTACCTTTTATAAAAAGTACCTTTTATAAAAAGTACCATTTATAAAAAGTACCTTTTATAAAACGTACCTTTTATAAAAAGTACCTTTTATAAAAAGTACCTTTTATAAAAAGTACCTTTTATAAAAAGTATCTTTTATAAAAAGTACCTTTTATAAAAAGTACCTTTTATAAAAAGTACCTTTTATAAAAAGTACCTTTTATAAAAAGTACCTTTTATAAAAAGTACCTTTTATAAAAAGTACCTTTTATAAAAAGTACCTTTTATAAAAAGTACCTTTTATAAAAAGTACCTTTTATAAAAAGTACCTTTTATAAAAAGTACCTTTTATAAAAAGTACCTTTTATAAAAAGTACCTTTTATAAAAAGTACCTTTTATAAAAAGTACCTTTTATAAAAAGTGCCTTTTATAAAAAGTACCTTTTATAAAAAGTACCTTTTATATAAAATGACTTTTATAAAAAGTACCTTTTATAAAATTTATCTTTTATAAAAAGTACCTTTTATAAAAGTACCTTTTATAAAAAGTAAATTTTATAAAAAGTACCTTTTATAAAAAGTACCTTTTATAAAAAGTACCTTTTATAAAAAGTACCTTTTATAAAAAGTACCTTTTATAAAAAGTACCTTTTATAAAAAGTACCTTTTATAAAAAGTACCTTTTATAAAAAGTACCTTTTATAAAAAGTACCTTTTATAAAAAGTACCTTTTATAAAAAGTACCTTTTATAAAAAGTACCTTTTATAAAAAGTACCTTTTAAAAAAAGTACCTTTTATAAAAGTACCTTTTATAAAAAGTACCTTTTTTAAAAAGTACCTTTTATAAAAAGTACCTTTTATAAAAAGTACCTTTTATAAAAAGTACCTTTTATAAAAAGTACCTTTTATAAAAACTACCTTTTATAAAAAGTACCTTTTATAAAAAGTACCTTTTATAAAAAGTACCTTTTATAAAAAGTACCTTTTATAAAAAGTACCTTTATAAAAAGTACCTTTTGTAAAAAGTACCTTTTATAAAAAGTAAATTTTATAAAAAGTACCTTTATAAAAAGCATCATTTGTAAAAAGTATCTTTTGTAAAAAGTACCGAAAGGACTTTTTGGTACTTTTTTATTTCCTGATAAAATATTCATAGAAACTTTTTATATTTCCAGTAATGTAGATTGGGTAAAAAAAACATTCTGGGAAAAATACGTTTTGGGGGTAAAATGTCTAAAAAAGAGTATTTACGGTACTTTTGATATCTTCTGACGTAATGGCTCTAGAAACTTAAAATTAGGAATGGAAAATCATTTTTGTACTTTTAATATTTGCCGAAACAATGATCCTAGAAAATTGAAATATGGAATGTAGGATTCTTCGGTGAAGAAAAAAACATTCTGGAAGAGGTACTTTTTGGAAATTCCATTTCTAACGGGGGTTAGAAAGTGTACTTTTGGTACTTTTTTTTATGTTCCTATAATAATGACCTAGATATCAACTATTAATCTAAAAGCCCCAGAAATAACACCCAAGAGAAGGCCATATTTTAAAGCAGGTAACAGTGGTGTAAAATGGTACTTTTCATATCTATAAGATAAAGGCAATTTATTGATGAATGAAATGGAATAGAACGGGGAACGAAATGCAATAGAGCTTGGAACAATATGGAATGATACTTTTTATTCAAATTTTTCGTATTTGACTTTTTTACTCCATATTTTTTTCTTTATATGTTTTTCCACTCAAATTTATTTTTATTCAATTTCTTTTTTCACTCAAAACCCGTTATAAGGGCTCAAAAATTGTCAATATCGTTTTTCATCGGAACGAGCATGATGACGTACCAGCGAAGTTATTCAAATTTTATTGTTCAAATTATTCATTGAAATATTATTTTATGAAAGACTTAAACGTCCACAAGTAAATAAAACAAAGACTATGTAGGGGAATTTTTTGAAATCGATAGAGTAATCCTGACCCTTCTATTATCCGGTAATCAATACAACCGGTAACGAAGTACCGGGGCGGCAAGCTAGTTATATATAAATGGTTTTTTATTTCACTTCGGTTATAAGATATACTTAATTACATGTCTTCTTGAGCTGCTTAAAAATGTAGCGTAGATTGTACCACGTCAGGCTTTTGAAAATATAAATGTTGTCGCCATACCATTGAAATATATTTTGAAAACGATTGCTAAAAATATAAAAAAGAAATAATATTTTCTCAATACATGTTCAAATGAAAGTACAAACATTTTACTACAGGGGTGTTTTTTTACATACATTTTTTTTGTATACGTGTGTGTATTAGAGGTGTCCTTAAAAACGATAATCATCTTTTACACCTGGTAGGGTCCTAAATTGTTCTTTAGTATCTAAAAATGAGTGAGCCAAAATTTGGGGACAATCGGCTAAAAATAACTTGTGCCGAAAATGGATTGAAGTTTTGGGGCATTCTTATATGAAAGAAAACCCCTTTTTTTGTCGTTTTTGGTAAAATGTTGGTATTTGTTATTTTTTGTTAATTTTTTTGTGAAATAAAACGAAAATGGTACTTAATTACCTTTCCAAAATGACTAATAAAATTAAATTCGGATAAAAAACAAGCATTTAACGCATACATGCCCCAGACCATTGTATGGGTTTTAAAGCCAGAATTTCAAAATTTTCAAAATTTTTAGGCAAAAAAATAAAAAAAAAAATAATTTTACTTTATGATCATATTGAGAACATGTTTACGATTAAAAATAGCAGATATGGTAGTCAAGATTTTTTTTTATTTCTCGCCGGTAGTGATAAAATTTCCGCGGATTCCAAATAAAATGCGTTTTTTCACAATAATTTAGCAAATATGGGGAACTTTTTTCTTTATTGTACGGAACGAAGCGTAAAACGTAAATTCTATAACTTTTGAGAAACCGGATATATGCAGATATCTTGTTTTATATAAATATGTAATGTCCCAAATTTGTCATTTCACCTCGATGAAAAGGGGTTAAAGATGCCCTATTTCTCTAATAATTTACAGAATTTATGTTTTACACTTGGTATAGTACAATACAAAACATTCTTTTCCATATTTGATAAATTACCATAGAAAAACACATTTTTTTTGAAATCCGCGGAAGTTATATCACTACTAGAGTTTTTCTTTTCCCGGACTTTTTCATTTCCCGGGAAAGCGGGATTCATTTTTAAATTTCCCGGGATCCCGGGAATTCCCGCAAAAACTAAAAACCCAAATTTTTTGTCAAAAAATATATAAAAACCTTATGAATTCGATTACACTATTTATAATGTTCATTAACACCATAAAAATCGTATTTAGTACCTTTCAAATAAAGAAAAAAAAAGAAGTTTCGAGAAAAAAAGAACTATTTTTGTTACCCAGTTTTTATAAAAAAACGGCCCAAATATGTCGAAGTCACTTAAAAGTATTTTTAAGGAAATATGGTATTTCACATCGCTTTATCTGTTGTAATAAAAAAAAATCATCATTTATACTAATTCATATTAGTTTATTTTTACAATTGGTTCTCAGCGCTTTGCCTCTAAAACACAATGAAACTGAATGTCTCAATTATGCCTCTGAAACTTAATGTAACTGTTTCAGTGAAATGAAATTATAAGAAAATTTAAAAAAAAATTATTAAAAAAATTAAAAAAAAAATCTTGTTTTTAAAAGAAAAACCCGTTAATTTCAGAGTCATTCCTTACACAGATTTTATATCAATTTATTGATTTAAAAAGAATCATGTCCAGAGACATAAATATTTTCTATAGAAACAAATAATCATATTGCAAATTTTTACAATGCAGGTCTCAGAAAGAAAATTTCTCAGCTTCTAAAAAAAAGTGCCAGGTTCTGATAACATAGTGCAACAACCAAAATCGGAATGGAATGAAACCAAAAGCAAATGAAAGCATAACAAACCGCTAGATTTTATTTACACGCATTTGAAGTTGGTGAACTTTGATTGTAATTATAATAAATGCTTGCAAATTGTATAAGGCGTATGATTTATTTTGTAACTGCCTTTAAATAACAATCATACGCAACGGTGAACAGTGGATTATTTTTAATAATTTGGCTATTCAGTAAGTAGGTACGAGACCGATTGCAGCGAAATTCAAACCGGTTATAGCTAACGTAATTTCGAGCTTAAGCTTAGACATTGGACCCCACATGTCCAATAAGTGCACCACCAGGGGCTCCTAAAGGGCACAAAAGCTTCAAAGGCTTTAAAATCACCAACTTTAAATGCGTGTAAAAAATAATCTAGCGCTGAACTAAAAACACGTTTTGAGGGTTTTGTTATGTAAAATATAAACTTTCAATTGCTTTTGGTTTCATCCCACTCTGATTCGGAAAGTTCGATTTTGTATCACTGCGTAATTGTATCCTATCGAAGATTTAGATATTGTGAGACTTTTTTCATTTCGTAAGTCTCAGATTTTATGATTTTTTTTAGTTAGAAGGTCTCTCTTGGATTACTTTTTGGGTACTTCTTGTCCCTGCGTACGTTTCTGTCATAAATTATCAAGAATTTTAATAAAATCTATAAAAAATCACATACAAAATAATCAATAGAAGTGGAAAAAATCAACAATTTCAAAGAAACTAAAATTCCCGGGAATTCCCGCTCTATTTCCCGGGATTTCGGGATCGAAAATTTACGGGAATTCCCGGGAATTCCCGTCCCGGGAATTCCCGTGAAAAACTCTAATCACTACCCACGCCAAATTAAAAAAAAAAAAGCTAGACTACTATATTTGTTAGTTTTTATCTATAACATGTTTTTAATAACATTATAAAGTAAAATTTAATTTTTTTTATTTTTTTGCCTAGAAATTTTGAACATTTTCAAATTTTGGCTTTAAAAACCATGCACTGGTCTGGGGCATGTATGCATAAAATGCTTATTTTTTATCCGATTTGAATTTTTTTACCCTTTTTGGAAAGGTAATTCAGTACCATTTTCATATTTTTTAACAAAAAAATTAACAAAAAATAACATATACCAATAATTTTCAAAAAACTAGAAAAAACGTGTTTTTTTATCAAATAAGAGTGTCCCAAAACTTCAATCCATTTTCGGCACGAGTTATTTTTATCCGATTGTCCCCAAATTTTGGCTCACTCATTTTTAGACACTAAACTACAATTTAGGACCCTACCACGTATTCAAAAGTGATTTTGAAAAATTACCTTAGTCGTAAGGACACCTTTAGTGTGTATCCATAATATAAATTCTTCTTCAGCTTGAGTTTTTTTTTTTCACAGCCATTTAAATATTCTTCTTCAGCTTGAGTTTTTTTTTCACAGCCATTGAAATGAAAAACTGATGTAGTTTTATTATTAATGGCATTTTATAATATGTTCTTTATTTAATTAGTTTAACACCACACCACTTAATTAAATAAGTTTAAAATATATTTTTTTTACAAACACTCCGTGACCGGGTATCGCGTTGTTTCGGTTTTAATTCTTTTTCGCACTAAACAAACAGAAAAATCTGTTGGTAGCACTGCAGTTAAATGCGAGAAAACGTGGTGGTCGCACACACTGCAGCAGCAAGCAGCAGACGGCAAGAAATATAAAGAACTGTGTTTAATTATAAATTATACATTTAAAAAATAAGTACCTTTTGTATTTGCAGCTAGGGGTATGCACTTTTAATGTTAAGAAATAAAAAATGCGTCATTTTAGTGAAATTATAATTAAAAAGAGTACTCATCATTTTTTCTGTCTGCTGCTTGCTGCTGAACTGTGAAGAAGCATTTGGTGGCTTTTACAGACAGTGTTGCCATTACAAATATAATAAAAAAACGCAAAAATCGTAGGAAAAGGGTAAAAATTTACAAAAAAAATCAGCTACAAGAAAACAGAGAAAATTAAAAAAAAAAATGGAAAATGTGCTTTTTAAGGTTAAAAGGATAAAAAGCGCAAAAAAACGATAATAAAAGTATTTGTTTTTATCATAAATTAAATAAATAAGCTGATACAATCACGAGTAAAAATAATATTACATTCATATTTCTTAAAAAAACAATAAATATAATACAAACTTTTGTATTACATTCAATCAACACGCCACAGATCTTTTTTAATGAAATGTTTGGATATTTTATCAGTTTAATTTTTATGCATTTTACTTCATTTTGACAGTAAACAAAATTGTTTCAAAAAACAACAGTCATTAAATATTTTAAAAAATACGTAGTTGTAAAAAAATGTAGAAAATATGTACCAAAAAGTTTATAATACATTTTCATTAAAAATATTATATAATATAATACATTTTCTTTAAAAAATATTGTTAGTATTTCCAATCCGTATGAAGTGATATTAGACAGGTAGTTTAGTAAAATATTTTACTCATATCTTTCGTGGGGAATCCCAATATTTAAATGTTATAATCCAAAAACTAAATTGTCTTGATGAAGAAAAAAAATATAATCCAAAAACTAAATTTGCTAAATGAAACAAAAAAAAATAAATGGCGAAAAATTTAAATTTTTGTACGACCGGTACAAAACTTAATTAAATTTTGAATCAAATAACAACCAAAAACAGCGATGCCAATTCAGCGCGCTTCGTGCTGGATTTGAAGCTATCCGACCACCCAAAAAGCGCATTTTTTAAATCTAAGAAATGGAAAACTTTGTTGAAAATTTTTAAAAAAAGATATTTCACAATTTTAAGACTTATTCTGTGAATAGGCCTGATGATTTTCTAATTTTTTTTTAACCTTGAGTTAAAATTATTTTTTTATTATCGCTTTTTACTTCATTCAAATTTAGCGCTTTTTAAATCACTGTTTTGCGCGTTTTGCCTGTTACACAATTTTCGAAATTAAACCCAAATTTTCTTTATTTAAATCTGTCAAAAATACATATTTTGATTGCATCATTAAAAAAATACAACTACATAAGAAATCCGCCGTCGGCAAGCAAAATGGGCCGAGCCGCCAGTGGCCAGCGGCCCGCCACCGCCAAAAATTCCTAGTCGGCTTGGTTACCTGCTCACGCATACTAATAAAGTATAAATCAATTATTTTTTATTTTCATGAATTTTGAGAGAACATTTGGGATCTTGATTTGTGAACACAAAACACGTTTACCTGTAAATTTTGAAAGGATACCTTGAGTCAAATTTAAAGGGGACTGTTTTTTTTTTCAATTTCATTAGGTCTTAGGCGTAAGTATAATATAAAAATTGATAATATAAAAATCACAAATTAAAAAAAAAATGTCGCGAAAAAATGGAAAAACACCATAAATACCCTATTTTTAAAAACGCGTATTTAAAAAACGGCAAGACCAAAAAAGCAACAGCAAATACCCGAAATGTAACATAATGACAACACTGAATTGAAATTTAACGATTTTGCAAAAAAAAAAAAACAGTTGGTAGCTCTGCTTGTAAACAAGCGCCCCCTTACGGAATTATTACTAACAAAAATAAATTAAAAACCTAATAAATTACTATATATTAGTACTTTTATGAACTAAAAATAGTAAAAAAATTAGTAAAACCAACTACCAACAAAAATTACTCATAAACAGTAAGAAATACTAATTTTAGCACTTTGAAGATACTAAAAAAACTACTGTAATACTGGTAATTGGTAACTTATTAGTGGATTTGGGTTACCAACGCACTTACTAATTTTTTTACTGTAGAATTATTTTGAGTGTATGAAAATTTATTTTTAAAAACACAACTTTGTTCAATTATTGTTACATTTACATAAACATATTTATGGAATTCACATGGGTATCGTATTTGTTGTATATGTTGTATGTCCTATCTAAAAACAGGGTTGTTAAAAATAATTTATCGCTCATTTGATAATTTTCTCTTGGATTCTCTTCTTGTTAGCATACTTGAAAATAGCACACAAAACAGAGGTATAAATGTTGTATCGTCATATCGTGTAAGTGTCGTATTATTAATTTAAAGTTTAACCCTGTTTTAAGATAGGACACACAACATACAATACTAAATACGATATCCATGTGAATTCCCTAATTAAAACTAAAACTTTTTTAATTTTCAACGTAGCTGGCCACGAATTTGGCTGAGCTGAGATTTCTACCCAGGCTTGCTGAATAATAGTCCAACGCACTAACCTTTAAACTACGGTCACGAAGCACTTTGACCAAAGTTTGCAGGTTTTGGCGAAGGGCGCCACGATTGCGATTGGCCTCAAATTTGTACCACATAAGTTTAAGCGTAGGAGAATAAATTTTTTCCCGGACGTTCAAAATTGGAAGAAAAACTTTTTTATACAAAAAAATACAAGTCTACTGTATTATATTATTTCTTTTTCTCCTTTAAATGATTTTATTATTTAAAATTTTCTTTAAATAAGTTTTAGAATTATACAGTGCAACAACGAAAATCGAAATGGAATGAAACCAAAAGCAAATAAAAGTTGTCATTTTCCATAACAAACCCCTCAAGGCTTTTTTTAGTTTATTGCTCAATATTTAATAATAATAATTACTTGAAAACTGCATAAGTTGCGGATACTTAATTTTTTAATTGCCTTTAAATAACAATCAGAATAATTAAAAATCCTTTTTTTAATAATTTCGTTGTAGCGAAATTGACCCAAGGGTTTTCGTGGGAATCAAACCTACGACACTCTGCGTAATAGGCTAGCACGTTATCAACTAACCCACATTAGCCCCCTTAATATGCACAATAAAATTGAAAGATAAAGAGTCAACTATTATTTTACTTTTATAATCAAAGAAATTTAATCCCAAAAAATTCCGGAATCCCGAAAAATCCCGGTATCCCGTGATCCCGAAAAATCCCGGGATTTCGATTTTCAAATCCCGAATCCCGGAATTTTAAAAAACCGATCCCGTTTGACAGCCCTATCCCTAACTAACAGGAATATCGGTTAGGGCAAAAATACGTGTCGACTTAAATTTAATATATATTATTCCGTTTTCATATGGATATTGGGTATGTCTTGACATAAATACTCCCAAAAAATTTACACATTTTCTGAATTTTTTTTTTTAACGAGGACAAATTTTTACAAGGTTATGCCACCATTGGATAGTCATTAAAAACCTTTCTTCTCATATGGAAACACTGTATAGTTTTTATGAAAGAAATTGGTGAAAAAATAAAAAAAAAAACGATTTTTAGGCATATTTTGACGCATTTTTTGAACTCTAAATCCCCGATATGGCCGATAAATCGGTTCATAAGTGTTGAGATACATACTTCCGTCGTAAGCGGTCATATTTACTTTTTATTTACTTTTTGTGGCATCTCCAGTATTTACAGAGTTATTTGCATTGCAAATTTTCAGGAATTCCAATTTTAAGATTTAAAATTAGGACCTAATTGAGAATAAGAGAATAGTGTCAGCATGGATTTGTTTAGAAAAAAATGTTTCATTTGTTAAACAAAAATATAGAAAGCCTGTAAAAAAGAGGTTTATCAGAGGTGGGTTTTAATTTTTCAAAGGTGAAAATTTTTCGAATTAGCCCGATATTGCACATTTCCAAACATAATGAACTTATTTGCGTCAAACTTTAGGAGTCTGGATATTTGTGCTATACAGGCAGATGGAGGGCTTTTCATAGAATGACATAGAACCGATCATGGATCAATAATATATATACTTCAAGGATACCTAGACCGATATTTTTATGCGTTAACAAGGAATGCCAAAAAATATAACTTCATTGGGTTTTCCAAAGCGAATGAAAAACAAACTTACCAATATCAAATATTTTTTGTTTTTTTTGCCTACGTATTTGACTAACAGACAAGTCTACGACCAAAAAGGATACAACTCATACACATGTAAAACGGAAATTAAGGACAAATAGGCATAAACGCCTACACTTTATTTATTTAACCTTAACACTTAAAATAAAATCAAGATGAAAAATATAAAGTAAACCAACTTAGAATGTTGAATATGAACTTTAAATAGAAGGAAACATTTTTTCGCTTGTATTTGTTAATAGTCTTTTGTTACACATTTGCCTTTTGCTAGTAATTTTTTTTTTACAGTTGTATGTTTTAACGATTTTTTTGTTACCATAGAGTGTACGTTTGTATACTGTATGTGTGTTGGTCGGACTGTTTTAATATTGTTGGCAAAGTAGGACTAGGGCAAGGACACTTGCCAAAGCCAATGTAAAAAGTAATGCAAAGCAAAGTTATGCCAACAAGCAACCAGTCAGCCAGCCAGCCAAGCAGTAAAAGCAAAACAGTTTTTGCTAACAAGTATGAACGTACGATATACATAACTGGAGGGATAATACCGGAAAACCCACGTAAGCAAAGAATATAAACGGAAAAACACAATTTTTTTCCTGCGTTTACTTCTTGTTGTTGTACAAAACATTGTCTATACATTGATACTGATACACAAACACATTCATACAATATAAAGCCACTCCAATATCAGAGTGAAAAGGAATCAATTCTTGTTATATGGGTTCAAGTTGAAAAATATAGAAGTAAATTTAATTTCTTAAAATTATAGACATTTTTCATTTCATAACATCAATGAACTTTTTTTCTTTTTATATAATTTTCGCAAAGGTAACCAGATCATGTATTTGGAATTGCAGACATAAGTGAAGGGATTTACATTTTATTTTTGGGAGACTTGCCTCATGCGACATGTTTTGTCAGTACAGTAAAACCGGGTTAAAGCGAACTCCGAGGGACCAGTAAAAATAGTTCGTTATAGAATATCTAAGGATAGGATGAAGGATAGGAGGATATCACTGACTACGTGCAAGATATCGAGTACCCTGTGGCCAATGCCAAATCCCAAGAGGACAAAAAATCTTCGTACTTTTGGCAAACGGACGGTTAGCCTATTAGTAGGAGTACTTACAGGACACTGTATAATTGGCCAGATAACCGTGCGTATGGGAATCTCTGATAGGAGTTGTGTTGTAGAAGTTGTGGGGAGGTGGAGGATGAGAAGTCAGCGAAACACTTGCTATGCGAATGTCCAGGTGTAATTAGCAGCCGCCTTAAGCATTTGGGGAAAAGATTTTTCGATGATCTGGATTGCCTAAGCGGTTTCTCATTGACGTCTGTAGCAGAATATCTTAGGGAATCGAGTGGTTTAAGAAGTAGAACTTTATATTATAAGGGGAGTAGGAAAATATGATTAGGGGAATCACAATGGGCCTTATGCCCTCCGAGTGAATTCGCCAAATGGCGAATACTCATCCAACCCATCCAGCCTAACCAACCTAAGCTATTTCCAAAAAAAATAATTCTACAGTAAAAGGTTTAGTAAGTGATATCGTACCAAAATCTACTAATTCGTTACTAATTTTAGTATCTTCAAAGTACTAACATTAGTAATTTTTACTGGATTTGACTAATATTAGTTAAAAATTTTAGTATTTGTTACCAATTTCTGCACTAGGTCCTTTTGGACAAAAATTAGTTAAATTTTTAGTATTGAATACCCACGTTTTTTTTTTTGGTGTACTTATTGAGAAGAAAACATCAAAAATATAATCAAATTTTATCAAAATTATAATAATAACTAAAAATTTCTTTTAAATTTTAAAAAATTTATTTATACATGAAATTGTGTTTGTGGGACCATAAGTAGTTCGTTTTAACCAAGGATTCGCTATAATCGAGTTCGTTATAAAAGAAGTATTTTGTGTGAAAATTGTTGCCAAAACTTCGGGACTTTGGAATTAGTTCGTTATAACGGAGAATTGGTTATAACCGAGTTTGACTGTATTTATTGTTTTTATACCCTCCAACCACAGTATTCATTCCGTTTGTAATGCATCGAAATATTGGTCTAGGACATTATAAGGTATATTTTATTGATCAGTGATCGATTCTAAGATGCCCGCTAGTCCGTCAGTCCGTCCGTCTTTCTGTGGAAGACACGATAAAATCTAAAATAAAAGAGCTAGACTCCTGTGGTTTGGCAAAAATATATCTTATGGTCATTGGCTGGTTCAATTCGGAGATGGGCAAAATCGGACCAGGCGAAAAAAGTTCCTCCTTGAAGAATAAAACCAACCTCCGAAAATGCTAATTTTTTATATGTTTTTTGGATTTTTGTTTAACAAATGAAACATTTTTAAGTTCGCAGATGTTAGAAATGAGCTAAAACACCTCAATTCAACCGACGAGTTGACCGCACCCCCGCCAAATTTAATGAAATTAAGTACTGGGTTTTACTTTAATAAAAAAGAGATTTTACCAATTTTTCAGCCTTCTGGTCATTGCAGTATTCGAGATATGAGGTCTTGAAAATTAACAAAATCGTATATATTTGACAAAAGTGTTCTGACATAAATAAAGATATCTCGAAAAGTGATAATAATACAGGTCTGATTTAGGTTATAGGTAATGAGACAGCCTTTAAAATGGCTTTCCCCAAGATTTTTTTTGAAAAAGGTCAAAGGTCTTTGGTTTTAACCCTAATTTTTGGAGAGCTATATCTCAAAAAACGATATTTTTAAAATTTTGGAAAAAATATATGTTGTTAAGAATCATCTATGCAACTTAAGTTTAAATTTTCAGGATGGAGACTTCATTGGAACTTTTAATATTAATAGAAACATTGTGACAGGAAAGAAAAAGCGGTGTAATTTCCCTTAGAAAAAAAAAATATTTTTTTTGTCTTTGAAATTCTGGTACCAAAATTAATTTTTCTGAATGTTTTTGACGTGCTGAGTCCAAATATGACCTTTGAACTGGCCTATCGCTATTACTTTTCAAGATATATGCACCTAAATGTTCAAAAAACGCAGCAATAGCATTTTAGCAATTTTCACACATTTATGTACAGATATCTCGAAAACTAATAGCGATAGGCCAGTTCAAAGGTCATATATGGACTCAGCACGTTACAAACATTCAGAAAAGTGAACTTTGGTACAAGAATCTCGGAGACAAAAAAAAAATTTTTTTTTCTAAGGAAAAATACACCGTTTTTTCTTTTCTGTCACTAGGTTTCTGTTACTATTAAAAGTTTCAATGAAGTCTCCATCCTGAAAATTTAAACTTAAGTACTATAGGTGACCCTTAATAACATATATTTTTTCCAAAATTTTAAAAATATCGTTTTTTGAGATATACCTCTTTAAAAATTAAGGTTAAAATCAATGACCTTTGACCTTTTTCAAAAAAAAATTTGGGAAATGCAATTGTACAGGCTGTCTCATTACCTATTATTTGCGACCTGGCTGACCCCTGTATTGATTTTACTTTTCGAGTTATCTTTGTTTATCTCAGAACACTTTTGTCAAATATATACGATTTTGCCAATTTTCAAGACCCCATATCTCGGCAAGAAAAACTATCAGAAGTCCAAAATGTTGGCACTATGATTTTTTTTGTAAGAGCCCAACTATATTCCAAGTTTCATTAAATTCGAAAGGGGTAAGGTCAAAAATGCTGCTTTTTTCGTTGAATTGAGGTGTTTTAACTCAAATCCTACGCTTGGACCCAAGGGATCAAAAAATGACGCATTTTCGGTCCGCCCTATTTTGAGGGCGTTGATAAAAAATAATTTAAATAATGATAAATAAATAAAACGAACTTGTAAACATATACCTCAAGGGGTAAGGAGTCCCCCAAATCACCGCCCCTTCCTCCGCAAAAAACTCCACCTGACAAAAAAAAAAAATTTTTTTTAAATATTGGAGGGTATAAAAATTTCATTACAGCCGAATTTAACTCTAATTCTATTGCTTCATGTTGAAAAATGTGGAAATAAATTTAATTTCTTAAAATTATACACACAAAAAAAAATATAAAAAAATTGTGTACGTTTAGGGGATAATACAACCTATAAAGTGGTTTTGGATAATTTACCTAAGTTTTTTAGAGCAAAAACTTTGGTAAGTTATCCAAAACCACTTTATAGGTTGTAATTAAACCAAAAACTGGCACAATTTTTTTAATTTTTTTTTGTGTGTAGGCATTTCTGTTATACCTATACCGGTTTCAAACGCTTCCAGTTAAGCGTTATCTTCATTAGGATTTTAAATTGTTATGTTTAATTATGAACTTTTCTTAATATTTATGAAAAATCATAAAAATTTTTTATTTTTTCGACTCTTAATTGTGCAATGAAAAAGAGTTTATTCTAGTTTGAGGACATTTATTTTCCCTGTTATGCATTAACATAACAAGTACTTTTGTTAACTTTACTTTCTCTCTCATGATATTCTCCTAAAAAATAATCATAGAGTTTCTGATTTCAAAAGTTTGATAACACAAATTCGAATATAATTTTTAAATGAGCAAGTAAAGAAGGTAGATCTCGTCGAAAAGATCACAAAATTGCCCATCAAACTTTCCACCCACAAATTTTAAAGTTATTATCAAAAAAAAACGTTTTTTTTTTTGTTAGGGACTTTTCTGGCACAACAGAACACTACTCTGTTGCGGTCCAGCATTCTTAAGAACTAGACCAGAGCTTCTCACTAACTTTTGCTTTGCGACCTCTTTTAAATATTTCAAATTTTTCGCGACCCCCCAATATAAAAAAATAAAATTATTAACGTGAACTTTGACCTCAGTTTTTTCAAAAACCTGAAGTAATGGACAAATTTGGAAACCAAATTCAGAAGCAGCATTGAAAGATTAATCGAAACCATGTGGTCCGATCCCAGACGCATACCAAACATTTCAAGTAAAAAACTTCTAAAAAAATAAAAAAAACACAATTTTTGTGAACTTTGACCTCAATTTTCTCAAAAATTTTAAAACCAGGTCCCGAACTACGGCATTTTATATCAAAACTTACTATCTTCATAGATTTTTATTTCCGAAAATAAAAGAAAAACACCAGTTAAACCTGATCAGAAATGAAGATATGTTTACCAAGAAAGCATTTAAAGTCCAATTTAGAGTAATTATAGTTCTTTTTTCAAAATTTTATACCAATGTTTGGTATTGATCGAAATTTTATTCGATCACGAATCTAGATCTGTTATTCGGATCCAGATTTGGAATCAGCATTAAAAAGTAAATCGAAAAAAGTGGGCAGATCCCAGACGGATCCGAAAACAACAAACAAAGCTCTGAAAAATGCACAACTTTGTGAACTTTGCCTTTAGTTTTCTCAAAAGCCTAACGTATTAGAAAAATTTGGAACCCAGATTCGGAATCAACATTGGAAAGTTAATAGAAAACGAACTGTCAGATCCCAGAGCCAAAACACTTTACAAATAAGTGTTGGGCATCCCGAGAAATTAACAACTGCACAGTGATTACGGAGGGACCTTAAGTGATGGAATCATTTTTTTTCTTAAATAAAAGTATTTGTATATTTTTATAACACAACAATTAAGAAAATGTGTTTTAAATTTACCAAAATTTAAGGTTTTAACAAATTTGTTCGCCACTCCCCTGAAACTCTTCCGCGACCCCCCGTTTGAGAACCATTGAACTAGACTAAGGATAATGGTTTCTTATATTCTGTCAATCGACCATCTTTGGACCATCCAAAGACTTCCCTTGTCGGATTTCTGAAGTTTGTGAAAGCCAAAATGTACAATAGACCGGGTCGAAAAAAAAAGTTCCCATTGGGCGCGCTTAATTTTAAAGCTTACCTCGAAAAAGTTCCATAGCCAAAATATTTGATTTTAAGGTCGCGATTTGGTACCGTCGAAATCGTTATTTGTTCATAACTTTGTCATTTGATGTCCGATCGAAAAAAAAAAAAATTGTTAGAAAGTCCTCAGCGAGTACTAAATTTGACCCATATCTGTTTTTGACTTCTGAGGTCATCTTCGTGTTATGAGCTTTCTACCCACCTAAATGATTTTTATTTTTTCTATTAAATTATAGCACTAAAAGATTCATGAAATTCTTCCCTTAAAAGTACCCTCCTAAATTAATTAACAAAAAAGTTACATTCAGTTTTAAATTTCCATAGAAAAAGATTTAAAACACTTGTTCGTATGTATTTAAATACAAACTAAAAAAAATTAAATATAGTTTAAAGGCATAATAAGTGTTTTTTCTAATTTTCTATATATTGTATATGAAAATCTTAAGCCAAATGTAACTTTTTTGTTAATTAATTTAACTGAATACTTCCAAGGGAAGGATTTTATGATTTTCTTAGTGCTATAATTTAATGGAAAAATAAAAATCATTTAAGTGGGTAGAAAGATGAGAAACTAACAATCATTACAAGAAGATGACCTCTGAGGTTAAAACCAGATATGAGTCAACTTTAGTACTCGGTTAGGACTTTCCAACAAATTTTTTTTATAACGATCGGACATCAAATGACAAAGCTATGAACAAAAAACGATTTCGGCGGTACCAAATCGCGACCTAAAAATCTAATATTTTGGCTATGGAACTTTTTCGAGGTAAGCTTTAAAATTAAGCGGGCCCAATGGGAACTTTTTTTTTTCTTCTTTATGGTCGACCCAGTCTAATGCACAACCCACCCTCAACTCAACTCAATGAGTATTTGTTGGAAGAATATCCTAAAAGTGATATAAATTTCATAACGGGGAAAATAAATTAACTCCAACTGGAATTTATTCTTTTTAATTGTTATATGCATGCAAAGGTAAAATTTAAAGGCGGCGATCCGTCCGAAATATCATCGATTTCCTTAGTGTTTAGTTAAATGATAAGTCTAAAATGATTTTGGAAAAACTTTGGTCGTGTACGTTTTGAAAATCCGTTGTTGCATGTTAAAAAAGTGCAGGTTAATAAATTCTTTTCACACTCTGTTTTAACTGCCACTTGATATTTTTTTTATTCTATTTTAGTAACAGAAAAATTGGAGTAGTTTACAGTTAAATGTACTATATTTTTATAAAGACAACCAAATGATGATGGTAGTGAAAACGAACGAGTGGATTCAATGGAGAATGTGGGTGTAATTGTGACAAAGTCTGGCCAAAGTCTGCTATTTGACTTGGCTTTTAGGTTTGTTATTCCTTTTCTTTAACTACTACTTATTATTCTTTCTCGTCCTGCCATTTTTTCTTTCTTTTGATGCTTTTTGTATGTTGCTATTGCCATGCCGGTATTAACAAAGTTCAAGTATGCTCGTTTTCAAATAAGTCAACAACTTGTTGCTATACAACAGCAACAGGAGAAATAATAAAAATTTCAAAAGCGTTGATTCGGACATTTTTTAAATAAGCTCCTAAATTGATTATGCGAAAAAACGGCATACACACGAAATTTAATATTTTCAAATGAGATGGCCAAGCTGTTTGACATAAGATTAGGGTGTTCAGTCGATTAATTCTTGTTCGATTAATCGAACAATTTTAGACGAATAATTTTTCGATTAATTTAAAATTGCTGATTTCGATTAAAGGATTAATCGAAGAATTTATGCCGATTAATCGAATAATATTAATATATTGGTTTTCTGGAAATATGTATAATTTTTAAAAAATCCTAAGTCCAATAAACAAACCAAATGTATTTTTATTTGATTTTTTCTGTAAGTACAGATCGAGCACGGGCTCTAATTATATTTGTTATAAGGGTTCAAGTTGAAAAAATGCAGAAGAAAAATTGAATTTCTAAAAATTATAGACATTTCTGGTATTTCCCATACCGGTTTCAAACACCCCAGTTAGTGTCATCATCAGTAGGATTTTAAATGTCGGTTTGTCTTGTTAATGAAAACTGTTTTTTATATATGTGAATATTTATAGTTTCTACAGAATAAATTTTGACAGTTTCCAACACTACAATTCTATTTCTAGCAATCTCAACCTTACTTCATACTTTCTTTCAACTTTTTTGTCTCTTACATTATTTCGCAAGGGTTACCAACATGATCTGGAATTGCAGACACAAATGAAGGAATTTGCATTTTCAATTTCGGAGACGTGCCTAATGGCGACATATTTTGTCAGTAATTTTATTTGATTTTTTCTGTAAGTACAGATCGAGCACGGGTTACCGTTGGAATTAAAAAAACACGGTCATATTTATCTAAGTGGTCCTTATTTTAAATTTGTTTTCGGATTATCGCTGTTTCTGAAGCTTGGATTTGTTAAACGACCTATATAAGTACCTGATAAAATTTTAGGCAAAAAAAAAATCGCGGATTTTTTTACCAAAATTTTTTTTTTTCGCGGAAATTTTTTTTTAAATTTTTTTTTTCAGAAGTAATTTCCTTTTTAATAAAGTTTTTTTGCAATAATCTATTTGAAATTGTGGAGGGTATCACTACATTCGGCAAGGCCGAATTTAACTTTTTTACTTGTTTTTTGTAATATTGGTAATCCAAAAAATTTTTAAAAAAAATGTTTTTGAATTCTACACATTTTACAAATCTCCAATATGATTTTTTTTAAATATTCTCACACAAATTAGCAGAAAACTTAAATTCTGATACATTTTGAAATGATATTAATTTCGTTTTTTGTTGTTAATAAAATGTTAAAATACGTGTAATTAATATTGTTTATTTACTCAAGTACCAATTTTTTCTAAAATTGTCGAAAAAAATCTTGTAATTTAGAAAATTTCTGAATTTGTAATTATTCGATTAATCGAACAATTTCAAAATTTTATTCGTTTAATCGAATAATTTAAAAATGGCAAATATCGGTTAATCGTTTAATCGAACAATTAAAAAACCCGATTAATTGAACACCCTACATAAGATTCATATGTTTCCCAGGGCACAATTTCATTCTAGGGAATTGCAAAGACGACGAGCTTGCAACACTGACAACTACCATACATTTTCGCACGGAATTGGGAAAATGTGTTGGTATACGTCTAGAAATCTGAAAGCATTTTTTTTTTTCAAAAATAACTAAAAAAAGTTTTTTATTCAAAATTAAATATTTATAATCAACATATTTAATTTTTTCTCACGTTTGAAAATTTGCTATCCTTTCAAAAGGTCATTGTAGAGGGTATTCATGGATTCGGGCAAGTCGAATTTAACTTTTCTACTTGTTTTTCATAAAATGGGTTTCTTTTGCCAATTTTTTTAAAAACAATTTTCAATTCTTTTTTTTACATTGTGGAGGGTAGCCATACAGTCGGCAATATTGAATTTAACTTTTTTGCTTGTTTTTTATATACATTTTATTTTAATTTTTAAAAATCCAAAACTTTGATCGGGGCGCCACGGGTTAATTAAAACCGATTGGCTTTAAATTTGTACAAAATAATTTTTAGTTCTAGTGGAATAAAAATTTTCCCGGACACTTCGGAAAATCAAAATTTTAAGAAACAATGACACTTTACTGTGACATGTTCCAAAGATTAGGTTAGGTTAGCTTAAGAGGTTTACGCAATGTCCACAAGACCGGATAGATCTATGTGGAACTTTCTGTGACACTTTACCAGGTGTCAATTAGCCCCTTCCTAGGATCTAGTCAAAGTGACAGGTTCATACCAAAAAAAGTTTAAGTCTAGGACCGGTCCCTTGTTACCTTACAAGGAAGTTCATTCACAGGGCACCCACCGATTGTCCTGAAACTTGAATATGGGAATAAGGGGGAAAAATAAGAGTTACCTGTTTTTTTAGCTGCCCAATCTCAAATTAAAAAAAGGTTTTTTTTATGAAAAAATAAGGGATTTTTGGGAAATCTGTATAAAAGCCGAACTAGCAGTAATATCGTCAAACGAAAAAAATACGGATTAGCTTAATTTTAATAGAGATTATTATATATGATTTTGGCGGTCGTACGTATATACATCTCCATATAAACTACCCCAATGATTATAAATTTTTGACAATAACGACCTTAATAAAGCCGAATTCGGACACGACCGAGACACCATTGGATAGGCCTTCAAAAAACCTTTCGACCCGTATAAAATGTTCATATAGTTTCTTTTGAAGAAATGGGAAAAAGCCTCAAAAACGAAAAATATCCCGTTTTTTTCCCGCCCTTTGACCCGCTAAATGTCAGATTGGCCAGCTATAAAAAAGCAGGTGACTCTCATTTTGCTCACCTCTTTCCTATATGCAAGTTTCAGGACAATCGGTGGGTGCCCTGTGAAAGACCTTTTTTGTTAGACCAGTTCAGAATCTGCCACGAACCGATTCCATTCCCCGCAGGGAAATAAATTCAGGTTATTTAAGCCCGAATTCATTTTTGATCCACTATAAGTAAAATAAAAAATATGACTCAAGGGCCCGTACCACAAGAAAACAAAAAGTCTATATTAACAAAAGTTTTATTTTAAATTTAAAATTTTCTATACATTTTTTGAAAGTCCATTTTAAAAACAAAAACAATTTGTATGGAAATAAAATTAAAAGCTCATTTTAAATTTATTTTATTTTCTTGTGGTAAGGCTGAAGATTTTTAATAAATAAATATGTATATTAGGGCGCCCCCTCAAATTTAAATTTTCGAATTTCGTGTCGCTGATTATGGGAAAATTTATGAAAAGTTTTGCAAGATTATTTTTTAGTTGGCAACCAGCATTAGAGGTCGCAATTCTTAATCAATTGACTTGAAATTTGAAACTTAAGCCTCTTTTGGCCCAAGGACGATTGAAATTGGAAAAAAATCGGTCCATATTTAGACCTAGCCCCCATACAAAGGTCCCCATTAGTTTTGGCACAAATGACTCTAATAGCAGCATTTTAATAGGTATATTTTCGAAATTTGGCAGGTAATCATGTTTTATCCACACAAATCACCATTTCGAATTTTAAAGAGATCGGACCAGTTCTTCTTGTAGCCCCCATACAAACCACCTTCCCGATTTTCACATAAATCTCTCAAATTTCATGAAAATAGAAAATATTTAATTAAAATTGTGTTTGTGTATGTTAAACGTGTACTTTAATAACCTTATCAAATCTGATTATCATCGGACCATTTTTGGACTTAGGTCCCGTGTGAAAATTTCGCCCGATATTCAGTTGAAGCGGTTTATTGTCAACAAAAAGAAGCCTATTCCACTCAAATTTGATTTGTGAGTGCTTTTTACACTTTCCGGCTAAAAATAATGTATACAAGCTCATGTACGATCATATATGATAATTTATGTTAAGGATGGGCCAATATATGATCGCATATTATCATATGTTTTACCATATATGGTCATATATTGAATAAGCGCCAATTTTAATATATGTTCTTATATGTTCATATATGTTTTCGAATTAATGATGTATGGTCAGATGTGTTCATATATGCTCATATACAATTCATTTTTAGCCGGGTTATTAAAGATTTGGCAAAATGTAGATCTACTTAATCAGTCCATGTTTGAACTTGGGACCCATTTTCCGGGAAACTCTGGTGTAGGGTATTATATGGTCGGTCTTGACCGACTATAATTTTCTTACTTGTTTTTTTTTTTAAAGTGTTATTTTTTTCGTTTTTTATTCTTGAGACTAATAATTGCCAAAACTTAAAAAAATATTGCTAATTTTACAGAAATTTTTTTGTTTATTTTTTTTTTAAGTTAAAATTAAAAAAAATAATGATTTAAGATTTCATGAAAACAAAAAAATTCTAAAAAATGCCTTAGCAGGTTTCTCTGCTGTTTTGACAGATTTCTCCGCTGATTACACCTATGTAATCATTACAGATTTTCAGCAAACCATGTCTGCTAAAATCAGCAGATGTCTCATATAGCTCAAAATGAGTGTATTTTCTGCAGACTTTTCTGCTGATTGTACAGAGAATTTATTTGAAGTGCGATGATGCTGATTTGTAAACATAAAAGTTATTTTTTATCCAAATTGGTCTCAAAAGTTGGAAAATGTTAAATATTTTAAAATATTAAAAAAAAAAAACACAAAAACGCGATTTTAGTCCAAAAATGCAGATTAGCGATTTTGGTCGACAGATACTGGCTCATGGCAGATGCGGACATGAATTTTAGTCATCTTTTTCTACTTTGACTGCTGCTTTCCAACTGAATATGACCTTGCAAAATTTTTTTCATAAATTTTCCTATAATCAGCTGTAATGTGGCCATCGTTTTTGCTGATATTACGACAACAAATTCGAAAGTTAAATTTTGACGGGACGCCCTAATGTACATATATGTGTGTACAATTCATCCTTCTTTCTAAATATATCATGAATATTCTCCTCAAACAAAGCAACAAATAAAAAAAATAATATAATGCATTTTACTTAACATGACTTGGATGTTGAACATCATTTTTGATGGACGAGCACTTGTTGGATGATGTTTAGTTTAGTTATAATGACGTTGGAATAATACTTTGGTACTTACGTTGTAAAAAGATGGATTATCATTGAAATTAAACCGGGTTGTAATAAATATAACTGCAAAGAAAATAAAATGCATAGTAAAATATTAAAACAATAAAGATTGATTGGTCATTTATCATAAAAGCTTGTCATAAATTATTGAAAATTATAAATTTAATTTGGAAAAAATCATACTAAAGTTACATTAAGGATAACGATGATTTGGTATACGAATAGCAATGACCTTTGAATGTCTTAAGCTACATTATGTGATGTGTGGGTTTTACAATCAAGTGAAATAAATATCTTTCAAAATGGTAGTTTTATAAGGCTTTTCAAAATTATCCATATTCATCTGGTTATAAATTGCTTGCTAATTATTTTTAAGCAGTGAAGATTGTCATATTTTAGACGTTGATTGAAATTTTGTGTATTCTTTAAAAAAAATGATTGATATGAAGGCGAATTATTTATATAAATAAAAGGCTAATATAATCTTATTAAATGCAATTAAGGTACATATAAAATAAATTGGAAGGTATTATATCAGGTTTTTACAGCAAAAGCTCACAAAAATCGACTGGAAGTCAATATAAAATTTCAGTTGCCACTAGTGTATGGAAATTCCCGCACTTTTTGAATTTTCTAGAAACAGGAAAAAAAGATATTTCCCGGGAAATAAAAACATCAACATTAAAAACAAAGTTTTAAAACTCTTCTGTTAGAAATTAATGATATCGTCGGTGCGCCAACGAAACTTTAATAACAGCTAAATTTTGAACTTTTGCGCTGTTTTTAAAAATTCAAAGTAACTTGTAAAAATAAAATATTGAGCGCGAGGCCTGGATTTTTAAATAAAAATTCTTCTTAATTTATTTCCAATATTTCGCCACTCGTCGAGTGGCATCCTCAGGGTATCTTAAATTAAATATAAAAAACAATATCAACAGTAAGTATATTTTTTTATATTTTGGTATATTAATTTGATATTGTTCTTATATTTAATTTAAGATACTAGGATTCTTATATTTAATTTAAGATAAAGATGAATTTTAATTTAAAAATCCAGGCCTCGAGCTCAAATATTTTTTTATAATTAATTTGGTAAGGTCGAATAAAAAACAACTACAGTCAAACTCGGTTATAACGAACTCGGTTATAACGAATTCTCGGTTATAACGAACTAATTCTGAAGTCCCGACGTTTTGGTATCAATTTTCACACAAAATACTTCTTTTATAACGAACTCGGTTATAACGAATCCTCGGTTAAAACGAACTGCTTATTATGGTCCCATGAATACAATTTCATGTGTATTTACCTTTTTATAACGAACTCCCATAAATAATTTTTAATGTACGGCAATCATGTTTATCAAACTCACAAAAGGTTGAACAGTTTCGGTTTATATTATAATTTTGATAAAGTTTATTTATATTTTTAATGTTTTCTTCTCAAAATGTAGATTATTTACGAAAAACATCAAATTTAACAAAATTGGATCTATTTTTTTGCAAAACAAATATTGGTTATTAAAAAATTTACCCCGCCTATAGCGAACTTCGCTTATAACGAACTATTTTTACTAGTCCCTCGGAGTTCGTTATAACCGGGTTCGACTGTATAATTTAATTCAAATTAACGTTTATAGAAAATTTTCAATATAATTTTAATATTTTTAATATAAAATAAAAGTGAAAAAATGCTCTAAAAATTAAAAAAAAAATGCTCTAAAAATTTGCTCTTATGCTAAAATATGCTCTTTAACCTAAAATATGCAAAAATATGCTCTAACAAATCGATGCCAGATTTCTTAAAATCTTCTGAAACGGATAAATACCTTACCCAATTATCAATACAATGCGCAGGACTATATTTTTTGAAGAAAAAAATTTTTTACAGACAAATAGAAATTTTTTACCATAAAATAACGGTGACATGACATAATCCCCACGGACATAATCCCTATTTCCGTTATGGGGATTATGACCAAATTCATTTCGGTCATAATCCCCATAATAGTAGTGGGGACTATGACCGAAAATTATTTGGACATAATCCCAATAAAAAACGGACATAATTCACAGATTTATGGGGATAATGACCGCGTAACAAATGGCCATAATCCCCATTATGGGGATTATGTCTTCTATACTAGTCGGTCATAATCCCCAAAATTAAAGAATTTTTTTTACTTAAAGTTTTTCTGCGTAGCCGGGCTTCGGACGGGCTTAGGGATTACAAACTCCATGCAATAAAACCCACCTTCTCTGCAGAAAACTGGGATTATGAACAAAATTGCTTTGGACTTACTCCCCATAATGTGAATGGGGGTTATGAACGAAAAAAGTTCGGTCGTAATCCCAACAAGGAACGGACATTATCCCCATTGGGATTGTGACCGTTTTGAAAACGGTCATAATCCCCACAACTATTATGGGGATTATGACCGTAATGAATTAGGTCATAATCCCCATTTCCGTTATGGGGGTAATGTCCGTGGGGATTATGTCCTGTCACCTAAAATTACTTTCTCAGTAATTTCCGAATACAAAATAATATTTTAAGCAAAAAAAAAAAAAATTCACTTTGTTCGGAAGATTCCGATTTTCAAGTCAAAAAGGAACCCATAGCCATTGTCCTACATGTCCAATATTTGTGTGTGTTAATTTTGACCCTCAAAGGCAACTTTCCCGAACCCGACTTTTTCGAAATTCGAGAAAAAGTTAAATTTGCGACACTTTAATTAACACGTACATTAGAGTGCCCACAAAAAAAAAAAACTTTTTTTTCTGTTTTTTTTTTAGGTTTTAAAAATCTTCAATTCGTAGATTTTCGTAAAAAGCCGCGAGCGCGACCTTAAGATTTTATTTTAAAAATCCACAAAAAACCGACATTTTTTTTTCATTAAAAGGAAAACAATTAGGGGGTAAACCCTTAAAAAAGGAAAAAAAATCTGGGCACTCTAGTGTACACATTTATAGAAAAAGCTCTCTCTTCACATCCTAGTGTTTATTTATTTTCAATTTATTTTCAAACAATTCCAGCAAAACTTTGGTAATAAGTGGTGATTATGTAACACATTACCAGGTAATTTATATATGTCTTACCAAAAATTTGTTCAACAACGTGTTATTTCAAGGTGAAAAATAATGTTTTACTAATAACTTGTTACGTAATGCATGCAAAAATTTTATTTCATATTTATAATTTCTAAACATTAAATCATGGGTGACTTATATTTGGTTACATTATGTATTACTAGCTCGCCCGCCGGAACTTCGTTACCGGTTATGTTAAATACCGGATAATAGAAGGATTAGGATTACCGTGCCGATTTCAAAAAATGACTAATATGTAGTCTTTGTTTTATTTAAGTGTGGACGTTTAAGTCTTTCATAAAATAATATTTCATTGAATAACTTAAACAATAAAATTTGAATAATTTCGGTGGTACGTTGTCATGCACGTTCCTGTGAAAAGGATTTTGACAATTTTCGAGCCCTTATATGGGGATTTTGGATCTTGAGTGAATAATTATTTCAGTGAAAAAAAAAATTGGAATAAAAAAAATTTTGGGTAAAAAAACATATAGAGAGAAAAAATATGGAGTTATAAAGTTTAATACGAAAAATTTTAGTAAAAAGTATCATTCTATGTTGTTACCCGCTCTATTCCATTTCGTTCCCCTTTTTACTCCATTTCATTTCCAATTCAATCTCCATGCAAGTTTCATTCCTCTCCATATAATATGCGTTACAGAAATAAAAAGTGCTGTTGTAGATATAAAAATACCGTTTTACACCACTTGTACCAATTTAGGTACCCCTATTTACCTTTTCCATCTCTTGGGTGTTATTTCGGCTGGAGGATACTGCACGTCAAATTTTTAGTTTCTAGGCTTTAATAGTTAGATAGGTACAAATAACCATTTGCCACCTTTTCCACTTAAAATTAAATTTTCCAAAAACCTATATTTCAACCGTTATTTCAAGAAATATAAGAAGTACCAAACTTACACTTTTTTATGCGCTTTACGACTCGTAGAAACAGAATTTCCAAAAAGTACTTTTTCCAAAATATTTTTTCACTAAAGAATACAGCATTCAAATTTTCACTGCCTAGGATCATTATTTCAAGAAGTATAAAAAGTTTAAAAAAACACTTTTCTACACCCCTAGAAACGGAATCTTTTAAAAATACTTTAGCATAGCAGTGTGTTTTTTTTTTATACCGAAGGACCCCACATTCCAAAATTCAAGCTTCTAAAACAATTATTATAGAAAAAAACCCCGTTAGAAATGGAATTTCCAAAAAGTACTTTTTCCAGTATGTTTTTTCTTCACCAAAGGATCCTACATTACAAATTGCAATTATCTAGAATATTATTTCACCAAATATTAAAAGTACAAAAAGTATACTTTTTAACCCCGTTAAGAAACGGAATTTCCAAAAAATACTTTCCCAAAATTCTGGTTTTTACCGAAGAATTTTACATCCAAAATTTTAAGTTTCAAGAACCATTACGTTAGAAAATATCAAAATTCACGGAAGTACACTTTTTTAGCCATTTTACCCTACTAAGAAGCGTAATTTCCAAAAAGTATTTTTTCCAGAATGTTTTTTAACCGAATGATCCTACATTACAAATTTCAAGATTCTAGGGCCATTACTACCGGAAATTAGAACGTAATTAGAACGTTTAAATTTTTACCCGTTCCACCCTAAGAAAAGGAAATTTCAAAAAATTACTTTTTCCAGAATTTGTTGTCACTTAAGAATCCTACATTCCAAATATCAAGTTTCTATTATCATTATTTTAGGATATATAAAAAGTACCATAAGTATTAATTTTCCCCTTATGAAAAGGAATTTTCAAAAAGTACTTTTCCTAGAATGTTTTTTTTTTGCAAAAGGTCATTTTTACAAAAGGTACTTTTTATAAAAGGTACTTTTTGTAAAATGTACTTTTTATAAATGGTACTTTTTATAAAAGGTACTTTTTAAAAAGGGTACTATTTATAAAAGGTACTTTTTATAAAAGGTACTTTTTATAAAAGGTACTTTTTATTAAAGGTACTTTTTAAGAAAGGTACTTTTTAAAAAAGGTACTTTTTAAAAAAGGTACTTTTTAAAAAAGGTACTTTTTATTAAAGGTACTTTAAAAAAATGTACTTCTTATAAAAGGTACTTTTTATAAAAGGTACTTTTTTAAAAATTACTTTTTATAAAATGTACTTTTTATAAAAGGTACTTTTTATAAATGGCACTTTTTATAAATGGTACTTTTTATAAAAGGTACTTTTTATAAATAGTACTTTTTATAAAAGGTACTTTTTATAAAAGGTTCTTTTTAAAAAAGGTACTTTTTATAAAAGGTACTTTTTATAAAAGGTACTTTTTATAAAAGGTGCTTTTTATAAAAGGTACTTTTTATAAAAGGTACTTTTTATAAAAGGTACTTTTTATAAAAGGTACTTTTTATAAAAGGTACTTTTTATAAAAGGTACTTTTTATAAAAGGTACTTTTTATAAAAGGTACTTTTTATAAAAGGTACTTTTTATAAAAGGTACTTTTTATAAAAGGTACTTTTTATAAAAGGTACTTTTTATAAAAGGTACTTTTTATAAAAGGTACTTTTTATAAAAGGTACTTTTTATAAAAGGTACTTTTTATAAAAGGTACTTTTTATAAAAGGTACTTTTTATAAAAGGTACTTTTTATAAAATATACTTTTTGTAAAATGTACTTTTTATAAATGGTACTTTTTATAAAAGGTACTTTTTATAAAAGGTACTTTTTATAAAAAATACTTTTTATAAAAGGTACTTTTTATAAAAGGTACTTTTTATAAAAGGTACTTTTTATAAAAGGTACTTTTTATAAAAGGTACTTTTTATAAAAGGTACTTTTTATAAAAGGTACTTTTTATAAAAGGTACTTTTTATAAAAGGTACTTTTTATTAAAGCTCCTTTTTATAAAAGGCACTTTTTATAAAAGGTACATTTTATAAAAGGTACTTTTTATAAAAGGTACTTTTTATAAAAGGTACTTTTTATAAAAGGTAATTTTTATAAAAGGTACTTTTTATAAAATGTACTTTTTATAAAAGGTACTTTTATAAAATGTACTTTTTATAAAAGGTACTTTTTATAAAATGTACTTTTTATAAAAGGTACTTTTTATAAAAGGTACTTTTTATAAAAGGTACTTTTTATAAAAGGTACTTTTTATAAAAGGTACTTTTTATAAAAGGTACTTTTTATAAAAGGTACTTTTTATAAAAGGTACTTTTTATAAAAGGTACTTTTTATAAAAGGTACTTTTTATAAAAGGTACTTTTTATAAAAGGTACTTTTTATAAAAGGTACTTTTTATAAAAGGTACTTTTTAATAAAGGTACTTTTTATAAAAGGTACTTTTTATAAAAGGTACTTTTTATAAAAGGTACTTTTTATAAAAGGTACTTTTTAATAAAGGTACTTTTTATAAAAGGTTCCCCCTAAGAAACGCATTTTCCAAAAAGTACTTTTTCCAGAATGTTTTTTTCAGCGAAGGATGCTACATTCCAAATTTTAAGTTTCTATGACCACAATTTTAAGAAATAAAAAAAAGTACCAAAAGTACACTCTTTTATCCCCCTAAGACTCAAAATTTTCAAAAAGTACCTTTCCATATTGTTTTTTTAGCAAAGGATCCTACATTCCAAATTTCAAGTTTGTATGACCATTATTTCAGTAAATAAAAAAAGAACCAAAAGTAAATTTTTTACCCATTTTACCCCCGTAGTATCAATATTGGCCTAAAACCCAGCCATAGTGGATCTTTTTCTCGGGAGGTGAACCTACATTGAAAATTTAAAGTTTCTTGGACTATTATTTAAGGAAATATAAAAGGTACCAAAAGCACAGTTTTTTACCCTTTTTACCCCCTTAGAATCAACATTGGAAAAAATCCAGCCTTAGAGGATCTATAATCCGTGAGGTGAACAAACAGTCCAAATTTCAAGTCTCTAAGACCATTATTTAAGGAAATATAAAAGGTACCAAAAGTACACTTTTTTACCCATTTTACCCCCTTAGAATCAACATTGGCAAAAACCCAACCCTAGTGAACCTATTTTCCGGGAGATGAATCTACATTTCAAATTTCAAGTGTCTAGGACCATTACTCAATGAAATATAAATGGTACCAAAAGTACAGTTTTTTACCCTTTTTACCCCCTTAGAATCAACACTGGCAAAAATCCGGTCTTACTGGATCTATATTCCAGGATGTGAACATACAGTCCAAATTTCAAGTCTCTATGACCATTATTTCAGGAGATATAAAAAGCACCAAAAGTACAGTTTTTTACCCTTTTTACCCCCTTAGAATCAACACTGGCAAAAGTCCAGCCTTAGTGGATCTATGTTCCGGGAGGTTAACATACAGTTCAAATTTCAAGTCTCTATGACCATTATTTCGAGAGATATAAAAAGTACCAAAAGTACGTTTTTTTACCCTTTTTACCCCCTTAGAATCAACACTGGCAAAAATCCAGCCTTAGTGGATCTATATTCCGGGAGATGAACCTACAGTCCAAATTTCACGTCTCTAGCTTCAGCGGTTTGGGCTGGGCGATGATGAATCAGTCAGTCAGTCACTCACTCACCCAACTCTTTTATATATATAGAAGATTTCAAAATTTGAAATAAAGCATTATGATAACCAGGGACAGGACCTTCATGCACTAAAAAACTGTGTTTTAGGCGCCTAAAATATGCACTAAAAAGTCTTGAAATATGCACTAAAAATCTTAAAATATGCACTTAAAATCATAAATATCCACTTGTTTTTTTTACTTTTATTAAAAAAAAACATAACATTTGAATACAGTCTGGCATTTTAAATATCGATGGACATATAAACAGTGTGTATAAAATGTTATTAAAAAAATAGAAATGATTTTAAAAAATTTATGATTTTAAAATTTAATACAACAAAAAAATATTATAAAAAAATTTTTAAAATGGCTAGAAATACTAAAAAACTCGACTTTTGTCAAAATATGACCTAAAAATATGCATTTATAGCAAAATAATAGCAAAATATGCAAAAATATGCATTTTAAGCAAAATATGCAAAAATATGCTCTAACGAATCGATGCCATTTTAAAGCAAATTCTTTGATTCGCAAAGATATTTTGTTTATGCTGTTCTATGGCCAAAGGGAAAAAACATGCATTTGCATGAAAGTCCTCTCCTTGATGATAACATAAAAAATAAATATTTTATACAACAATACATAAGTTTATACTAAAGATGGGCTAACATAAGTTTATACTAAAGATGGGCTAACGACTGGAATTTTCGAATCACGGACAATCACGAGCATATTTTTTCTACTCACAATCACTTGAGTAAATTTAATACCTCGTTACTTTTTCACTACTCGTAACGCCTTATATATTACTTTCTGATATTATATACCTTTCTCGTATGCATTACTTTGAGTCTCATCCCATGTTAAAATCATCAATGCAGCATGGTATAAAAAAGCTATCCTATACCTTATTTTATACCTTATTTGTTAATCAAAGTTTTGCTGGGTAAAAGCCACTATTTGCTTTTAGGACTAAAATAATGCAGTGGGCAATGAGTAGTTGTTATGAGTAATGTAATTGGCAATCATTACTCTTCACAACCCATTACCTGTTTTTTTTTTCTGGGTATATACGGGCTCTAAAATTTTTAAGTTTTTTTCACCGTCAAAAATTAAATAAAATAAAGATTTCGTATGGGAGAATTTTAGAAAAAAAATTCTACACAACATTTCTAATGCCAGGTATCCAACAATTAAGTTTTAATTACTTACCGTAACATAGAATATAGGCAATTGTTTATATTTTTCTATTGTCCGTCTGTAATATTATTTACTGTATTTCAAATAACAAACCGCAGCTGAAATTCGTTTACCATGTTGTTGTGTAAGAAAAAGCTCTCAAATACGCAACGGAGCCTTAAAACTAAATATTTTTTAAAAAGACCTCCTGGGGCTAATTGTATCGCCTCTTGATCATGACTTGATTAAGCAATCAATCTTGTTATTTATAAAATAAAAATATTAAAACTAAAGCAACTTCAAAGCAAGTGACTTTATAATATTAGCCAAAACTAAAACCACTTTGAAAATTGATGTTGTTACGATGGAAAAACAAAATCACAAATCAGCCTTGATGACCGCCGTATACAATTGTAAACGATAAATGATTATTTAGATCAAAAAGCAATAAACTTCCAAAGGTGGACTTTAATTTATCTGTTAAAAACTGCTATAAATCAAAAATCTTGAAATACATTTTAGTAATATTGCGAAATTATTTTCGAAAATATTGTGATTTTTTTTTAGTAATATTGTCCAATTTTTATTGAACATAAAAGTGTCTGTTTAAGTTAGTCTAAAGTTAAATGAAATTTGATCTCTTTTGTGGTTTATTTTAATTTTTCTGAATTCTTTTTAATTTGTTTGGTCAAGTCGCTACTTAAAATATCTCCATAAGAATTGAATGCATTCACAAAATTCAGTAGCACCCAAATTCCATTTCGCTAATCATGTGCTAATTAATATTTTGGCTCTTCTTTTTTTATTTTTTCATTTCATTATGCCCATTTAACTCTACAACTTCCTTTCATTTCATTCATTCACATCGAAGAGTTTGTGGTGGCAAAAAATTAACAATAACAAGGAGGTTCTTCATCATAATGACGCCGGTAGTCAATGGCATTGACCCTTATTTGAAGATTTCTTTGTATGATGTTAAATTTTATTTTTTTGTAAAACACATAAAGAAAATCTGGAATGTGCAACCTGTTGCTCAATATAATATTAAAGTTAAGAATACAAAATGACAAAATTTTGAAAAAAATAGTCATAACAATACGAAAAAACACCTCACTGAAATTTTAATAGCGTTACAGGGTCATTTTAAACTTTAATACTAAATTTTGTTTTTGGAAATCCATTGTGTCCTACCCAGGGAAAAATTACATTCAAATATGGTTTTCAAAATTTTTTGTTGAAATTTAATAAAAAAAAAAAAAAAAAATTATAAATTTTAAATCCTTATAATTTTATAAACAATATTGTTTTTATAAGTTTTTATGTACGTACTCCTTACGGTTTCGGAGCACAAAAATGTTAAAAACCTGTCTATTGTCAAAGAAGCGCTTTTTTAAACGCCCATATCTTCCAAAGTATAAAAAATGTAGTTTTTAATCATTTACGAAGGTCTATCAAATAACGAAAACTAAACAAAATCGGTGATCCGTCAGTTAAATTTCCCATGGATTTGCTCATATAGCAGATGAAAGGTATTAGGGCGACCTTTCGACGTTCAAAACAAAAACAGGTAGAAAAGTTAAATTCGACTTTGCTGAATCTATGAATCGATGCCCTTTTTAATATAGAGTTAATTTCCTTACGTAAAAAATTTAACAATTTTGACTACAAATATTTGTTTTGTGCAAAAAAAGTTTTGTAGTAATTTTTGTAAAAAAAACATCCCGACATCTGATTATATCATTTGTATCAAACGCTAATATGTCGAAAACGGTGTATGCTACAAAAATTTTGAAAGCAGATTTGGTCAAAATTTATTAAGTCCATATATTTAAATTTTTAAGAGTATTTTTATACCCTCCACTTAGTGATAAAAGGTATATATAAGTTTGTCATTCCGTTTGTAACTCATCGAATATATCGGTCTGGGACCCCATAAAGTATATATATTCATAATGCCTGATCGATTTTAAGACATTCTAGCGATGTCCATCTGTCTGTCTGTGGAAAATGCTGTCACGGACAAAATATTGCACAGAGATGACTGAAATTTCAGTACATTCAACATAACCTAAAATTAGAAAATGCTTTAATTCGGCTTCTGGTTGACATATGTGAACATAATTGAACACCAAATGATATTTAAACAAGTACAAACATATTTTTTGACAAAAAAAGAAAAAAAATCGCGGATTTTTTTTTTACCAAAATTTTTTTTGGCGGAATTTTTTTTTTCAAAGTTTATTTTTTTTTGAAAGTAATTTCCTTTTAAATAATGTTTTTTGCAATAATCTTTTTGAAATTGTGGAGGGTATCACTACATTCGGCAGGGCCGAATTTAACTTTTTTACTTGTTTTTCTATTTTTTTGCAATTCAAACGCGATTCTTTCAAAAAGTGCTCGATCGAAGATATTGTTGCAAAATTTTTCTTACACATCCCAAATACATATTGAAAAACGACATTTTCTAATCCTCTGGGTCCAAATACAGGACTTTGAACTTCTTGTAGCATAAAAATGTAGCATTTGTAAAAAAAGGGTATTTTTCAGAGGTTGGTTTAGTTCTTCAAGGGGGAATTTTTTCCCCCTGGACCGATTTTTCTCATTTACGAACTTAACCTGCCTGCACTCAAAATAATACATTAGTAGATTAATTTTTTTTTTTTTGCTAATGCTAGTAAGCTAACCTTTAGCAAATTTTTAGTTTAGCATGTTAGCAAAAATATCTTGTAAAATTCATTTAGCGCATTAGACATTTTAAACAAATTGGGAACTAACTTTTTTTGCTAAATTTAAAATTCAGTTGGACAAATTTTTACAAGCTTTTTTGCTAATATTAGCAAAAATAAATTGTAATTTTTTTTTAAAAAAAAATTTAAAATGGCGCTATCTCGGAAACTAAGCCAGATAGAGCAAAATGGAGGCCATTTTTGCTTCTCTGCCTCTCCATAGTATCGCCGGTCCTCTTCACATGTGTGGACCCTAATGAGTCATGACTTTGAATCCAAACATTCCCGAAAATTTTAAAATGCTCATATCTCGGTAAATATTGCCGACACAACAAAAAGTCCAAAAGCATTTTTGTAGCTCTCAACATGTAGAACAAGATAATCAAAAGCTCTCCGAGTAATATTTTTGAAGTTATTGAGTTTTGTAATTCTCAAAACCCCGGTGGTCCCCTAAAATCACGTATCTCAAAAACTAAGCAAGGTAGAGCGAAACGGACACAACTAGGTCTAGTCCCATCGGAATGTTTTTAAAACATGTTTAATGGGTTTTCAACACATGAATTTAAGGTGAAACTAATCTGAAATTCATGATTTTGCTAATAACTATTGAACCACTTGACCGCTTTGGCAAAAATTCAATACGAATCAGGCCAGAGGAACGGCAAATATATATGCCAAGCATAAGCATCCTCAGAATTTGCCTTTCGAAAGTTAGCGTGTTTTTTATCTGGTAAATTCACGAAAAACCCTTGCCGAAATTCAGTCTTTTGCTCATAACTTTTGAACCACTTCACCGATTTCGCTGGATTACAATACCAACCTGACCAGGTAAATTCCCAACATGTATGCCAAACTTCAGGAGCCTCCATAAGGTATTTCAAAAGTAAGCGTGTTTTCAACAAACGTCCGTCAGTTTTTTGAAAACACGACGGACGGACGGATATCAATAGATCGTTTTAAAATTGATCGAGAATCATGAATATATATACTTTATGGGGTCCTAGACCAATTTTCGGATGAGTTACAAACGGAATGACAAACTTATATACACCCGAGTAAAAAAGTTCCTATATAGTTGTATATACCCGAGTAAAAAAGATTTGATATAACCATATATGCTAATATATAATTATTTATATTTATATTTGGTTATGCATGAACATTGATATGGACATATAAGTTTATATATAGCATTGTATTTTTCCTTATTTTTTAATATGATAACATACATATTTATATCTATTTATATACCGATCTATATGAAATTAGATATGACATATAAGTTCGGAAATTTTTAGATATGGCAGATAAAAAGATATATGATTTTATTTATAATTATATCCCGAAAAAAAAATAAAAATTTTCTAAGTCCCGTACAATTAAAAAAAAAATAAAAAATGTTCGTCTTAAAAATTTTATAAAAATTTTCTAAAGTCCCGGACATAAAATTTTTTTGGCAATTTTTTTTGGAGTAAAAAAATCATTGAAAATGTTTTTAGGAGAAATTTTATTCATTTGAAAAATGTTTAAGTTCCGAAAAAATGTTTTTAAATTTTCTAAGACACAAACATTTTTTGGAATTTTTAAATCCCTTAAAAATTGTTTTAGAAAAAAATTTTACAAATTTTTAATTGCTAAGTCGCGAAAAAAATTCCGAAGAATGTAATAAAAAATCTTCTAATTGATAACACCGCTCTACAAATCTGAGGTTTGTCGCTGCGTTTTGAATGAACCCAAAACAAGTTTATAGGTTTTGGTTTCCTGATTCCAAAACTGTCACTCAAATTTTTCTATCACGTCACAATTTTGAGAAAATCGCGGTTAAAGTGTCAAAAAAGGTCTATTTTGGCAATTTTTGACCGCCTATAAAAAAAGATCCCGATATGCGAATGACTTGATATTAAGCTCATTCGAAAGTGCGTAATTTTCTCTTCAAGACAAAATCAAATTATCTTGGAATTTAATTTTTTATAATGGTGATAAAATCATTAGCCACAAGTGCTTTAAATCTAATATTTACTTATGTATTTGTATGGAAATTTGTTAAAAAAACACTGTGTAAATAAACTAAATATTTAAAAAATGGAAGGTTTTTTGTAAATGATTTTTTTACCATTTTAAAAAATTAAATTCCAAGAACATTTTATCTTGTCTTATAGAGAAAATTACATACTTTTGAATGAGCTTGGTACCAAGTCAATCGCATGTCAGGATCTTATATTATAAGCTTTCAAAAAGGGTCCAAAATGTCCTTTTTCGGCACTTTAACCGCGAATAACTCAAAATCCTGACGTGATAGACATATTTGGGTTGCAGATTTGGAATCAGCGCAACAAACACTACCTAAATCACCTACCAGAATCCAATACGCATTTTCATGTTGAGCTGTGTAATGTATCCAATCTGATAAAATAATTTCTAATTTCACGTTTAAAATTTCAAAAAATTTTACCAGATTTCATCTAATTATATAAAAATTTATCAAATTTTAACAGATAAGATATGATTTAATACAATTAGATAGACCCATTTTTGGGATCAAACTTAATAAAATTTGATATTATTTTATCAAAAATAATAGAATTTGATACAATCGTATAATATTCGATCCGCCAATTTTCGGATCAAAATTAATATGGATTTACATAAAAGCATATCTGTTCATATATAATTAAATATTGCGTCATATAACTTTTTTTTATTCGGGTAATTTTATAAACATTATATATGATTAAATAGAATTATATAGAATTTGATGCGAAAAATGAGTCGATAAAACTATATAAAATTTGATCAATGTTTCATATATTTTGATAAATTTTTTATATAATTTTATGCGAAATTTGGACCCCTATTTTTATATAATAATAGCAAAATTATATAATTAGATATAATTATATAAAAATGTATAAAATTGTATAAAAGTGTATAAAACTATATAAAGTTACATAAAATTATATCAAGTTTTATATAAATCATAAAATTTTGTTTTAATTATATATAATTATATATAATTTTATGTAACTTTATATAGTTTTATACAGTTTTATACAATTTTATATATTTTTATATAATTATATCTAATTATATAATTTTGCTATTATTATATAAAAATAGTGGTCCAAATTTCGCATAAAATTATATAAAAAATTTATCAAAATATATGAAACATTGATCAAATTTTATATAGTTTTATCGACTCATTTTTCGCATCAAATTCTATATAATTCTATTTAATCATATATGATGTTTATAAAAATATATACAACTATATAGGAATTTTTTTACTCGGGCACTCAGAAAATTATGTAAGTAAAAATAAAAATAAATTTTATTTTTTTTTTTTAAAAAAAACTTGGAAAAAATTTGGTCTGCAAATTATATATTGATTATTTTATTTTACTACATTTTAGTTGTTTTGACTACAAATGTTAGTAGTTTTTACTACATAAGTCAGTTGTTTTTTGTCAGTTAAAATAACTAAAATTGTTACTTGATTTAACTGAAAAAGTAGTTGACCCCAAAACAACTTACAAAGTAATTATTTTACGTGACATTTTCAGTTAATTTTACTAACATAATTTTTTGGGTGTATACCCTCTATCACTAGAGTGGAGGGTATAAAAATAAAAAAATTTCAGTTAACTAATATTTGGCAAAACATTTTTGATAACTTAACCAAAAAAATTGTGGGTTCAAAATCAGCAAATTTTGTTGTAGGTTTACAAGCTTTTATTTGATAACTTTTCAGTTTTTTTTTTTTGAGTGTTCAGAAAAAGTATACGATTCTGATATATTTCTCTTCATAATAAGAACATCTAGATCGACAGATATTTTTTTACAAAATATTTTCAGATTTAGTTACATTTTTGCTTTAAAAAATTTCAGAGTTTCTATATTAACATTTTTAGATTTTTCCTTTAAAATTTTTAAAATTTTTTTCTATGAAAAATTTTCGGATTTCAAAATTTTTTGCCTTTGGAAAATTTTTTACAGAGTTTCATTCTTTCATTCTTTTAGTGATTTGATTTTTTTTTTTAAATAAAACAATTTTATTATTTTTAAATTTTGACTAAAAAAATTTAATTTGAAGAGAAAAACTTTATTGTGGAATTTTTTTTTACTGTGTTTTCAACACGTGAATTTGCGAAAAATGCATTTGATTTACTACAAGATAGGTTTTTCAAGTGTAGTTTATTTGGTGATATGGTAGACTCAAAATAATTTTACAGTAAATGGTTTAGTATGTGATTTTGTACCAAAATCTACTAAAAAGTTACTAATTTTAATATCTTCAATGTACAAAAATTAGAAATTTTTACTGGTTTTGAATAATATTAGTAAAAAAATTAGTATTGGTTACCAATTCCTGCACTAGGTCCTTTTGGACTAAAATTTTGTTAAATTTTTAGTATTGAATACCCACGTTTTTTTTTGGTGTAAATTGCTCGCAGGATGTTATATTTTCTAAATGATGATGAAAACTTTACATTAAAGTTTGTTCACCTCTGCTTTAAACTAGTGTTGCATAAATATGTTTGTTTTATTTAGCTTAAATTTAAGCACCATTTTTCTTGTTTTCATATTTATTGAAGTTATTTTTTCTGTGTCTTTATTATAACCATCATTGTGTTGTGTCGTATTCTTTTGTTTTTGTCTTGATTATAATTTAATATCACTTTGAATTTTCGTGAATTGTTCATATTGGCGTGAAATGTCAAAAGGAATCACGTTTGTCCCATCAAAATTGATGAGACGAGAATGAATCATATTTTTTTCTCTTCATCTCACATTTTCATATGATTTGGCTTCTTTTTCGTTTTGGAGTGTGCTTCTTTCATTTTACCTATTTCTCCTTCTTACTTTTCATTGTCTGGTACGTGTATCGAGTTACAGATGTTGTGTGTTATTAGTTTATTGGAAATGATGGGGCCAAAAATTATTTGTATTGAATTGATTGAAGTTGAATATGCGTTTCTTAAGAATAAAAACATTATAAGATATTGTTATAATTTAGAAGGATTAGAGATGGCCATTTATCAAAAAAATAATGGATATAATATAGGGGAAAAATTAAATAATATTCTATAAAAAAAAATAAATATCATAACTTACAACATTAGTGACTTTCTATAATAGTAGCACGTTTTTTGAGATGATCTGTTTTCAATACTTTAAAAGTGTTTTTCAGTCACGGTGCGTTTGTGAGGATTTAAAATAAAATCCATTTGCTCCAATTTGAAAAGCATCTCTGTTTTTGGAAGACCTCAGTAAGTTTTTTTTACAGATGCCCAAACAACCAATAATGGCTTCAACGCCCTTTTCGATTATGAGATTATGGAGAGCTGTCCGGAAAGTAAAATAATTGTTCCTAACGATTTAAATGTCCACAACTAACTGGCTTTGCCCTGCGCAATTAGTTTATCAACCAACACCCTTTGCGTGTGTTAAAGGGCAATTTTATAATACCATCGACCTTTCCTTCACTACGCATACTTACAAGTCCAAAGTTGAGGTACTTGCATCTCTCGGTAACTCATATCACCATACCATATCCGCATCTTTTTGTGTTCCGAACTTGTTAACGTTTCTCAATCAGCAACGAAACGCTTTATTTTGATTTACGAAAAATATCGTTGGGCCAACCTCAACGATTTTTTTCGGCTTTTTAAGTGCAAGCCTTCTTTTCTAGATAATAATATTGATGCCGCTTCCGAAAAGGTAATACACGTTATAAAGCTTGGAATGAAATTATTTATTTCCAAGAAGCTAATTTTGAATCAGCCAAAACAAAATACTGGCAGAAATGCAGTCAGATCCAGAGAGAAGTCGTTGAGTAAGTGCCACTATGACAAAACCATATAAGTGACTACACACACAGATGAAATCCGAATATGACAAAGTACTAATTGTAAGACGTGAAAAATTGCTTTGCGAACAATGTCTAATTTTAAGTGCTAACGACCTTGCTGCTCCACGAAGAAGCAAGTCATTCTGGTCAATCGTTAAAAGCGTAAAGAATAATGCTAGTTCCTCTATTTTAACTCTTATAAATAATAATTAAATACTCCCTGGCCAGGATGATACAGTAAACCTTTTTGCTGAACTTTTTGCAAAGAATTCATACTTGCCGGAAAGCGACCAATACCTGTCGGAATTCGGAAGGGTAATGCCATTACAGCACTGGTGCTTAAGCAGTGTTTTTCGACGATATGTCGTCCATTGCAGCGACGTATCCAGGAATTCTAAAAGGGGGGGGGGACAAATACCAAAATTGTTTGTCATCGCCTATTTATATTTAGTTTTAACTAGAAGTACTTGAAAAGTAATTGAAAAGGGGGCACGTGCCCCCTGTGCCCACCCCCTGTATACGACCATGGTCCATTGGTAAACCTTTTAAGAACTTTCTATAGCTTGGGGTCACAACTTAGTGCATTTAGTTTAGAAATTCGCTAAGTAGCCACTCACTACAACAAAAGCCCTACCCCAAGTCGAATGAGTCGCTCCATTAGGTCTGCATTTTTGTGCATAACATAATTTTCGGCTAGAGCTTGTATTTCCACCAAAAATATGTTCATTAAAAAACAACACAGCAGTGGAGAGTGAACACCCCTTTGGGAGCAGCCTCTGCTAACCCCAACTATGACTTTAGGGTAAACCTTCAGTCATCAACCAGAACTGGATCCACCCTGATCGAGTGCCGTGTGAATTGCCGAGTTACAAGACTCTGACACGCATGTTGCTTACTATTTAGTGGGCTTTTGGTAAATGCTACTGACCTAATGAACTTTCAACAATTTTTTCAAGATTCTTTATTGGAAAGGATGATAAACTGATTTGTCTAAAACTTTTTCGCCAAGGTGTAGTGTTCCTTTCCAGGTTTGGGAATGAAAACAATCTTGACATCGCACCAAGATGATGGAACGTATCCATAAGCAGGGCTCGTACTGAAGTTTCTTTTTATGAATCTTCACTATATTATCTCATGTGCCATGTTCCCTAGTATGGCACACGGCACATTTTAGATGTGTCATGCTACCGGCACATGGCACATCTGAAATGTGCAATGTATTTAAGTATGACACATGTCACATATGAGGCATTCCACACCAAATGTCCCGCTACAGAAAAACATGTGTCCCGTAAATTTATGAATAGGTTGTTTGGATAGCTCTATATGGAAATAAGAAAATTGTGTTTTTGGTTTTTCAAATTTTCAAAAACTGGGCTTAGGAGGCATGGTCAAATATTGGAAAAATGGTCAAATTTGTAACGAGATGCCTTGATTAAATATTCATTACATTTAAACGGAATGCACCACAATCCCAAAAATTTACATTCTTATATAGTTTTGTATGGGCTATCGATTTAATTTTTTTTTGGACAATTTTTAGAACCCGTTCTGAAAGTTTCCATTTTAAAAAATGTCAATTTATCAAAAATCCGGCGACTTTTTTAAAATTTTTTTTTTTTTTAAGTTAAGATGTTTGTCCATCCACACAAAAAAATTCGGACACGCGTTTTTCGTTTTTTTGAGAAAATCGCATTTGAATTTTAAATTTCATAACAATTTTGTAATTTGCTTGTATTTTATTGATTTAACGTTGCGAATTAGTATTATAAATTGCATAAATATTACTCATACACTCTGTTGCAACAAGAAAATACAAGCAAATTACTTTAATCAAGGCAACCCGCCACAAATTTGTCCATTTTTCCAATATTTCACCACGCCTCCTAAGCCCAGTTTTTGAAAAATTGAAAAACCAAAAACGCACTTTTCTAAGTTCCATATAGGGCTATCTATACAACCTATTCAGAAGTATACGGTACATGTGTTTTTTTCGCTGGACATTTGGTGTGGAATGCCTCATATGAAATGTGCCGTGTGCCATACAAGGGCACATGGCACATGTATGGGGTCATGGCATATTTCAGATATATTTTTTTTCAATAATTGTTTTAAGAAATAAAATACTTTTTTAAGAAAAAATTGTTCTATTTACAAAAAATAGTACTTTAAAAAAAAAAAATAATACTTTTTTTTAGAAAAAATAGTACTCTTTTAGAAAAAATAGTACTCTTTTAGAAAAAATAGTACTCTTTTAGAAAAAATAGTATTTTCTTAGAAAAATAGTACTCTTTTAGAAAAAATGGTATTTTCTTAAAAAATAGTACTTTTTAAGTAAAAGTATAAAACAAGTACTTTTTTAAAAAAAAAGTATCGCTTTTTTGGTAAAACAGTACTTTTTTAGAAAACTAATATAGCACCTTTACGAAAAAACATACTTTTTCAGGAAAAAGGTACTTATTTAGAAAAAAATTAAAATTTTTTCCTTATAAGTATTATCTATATATATAAAAGAGTAATGTGACTGACTGACTGACTGACTGACTTATATACTCATTCATCATCGCCCAGCTCAAACCGCTGAAGCTAGAGACTTGAAATTCGGACTGTAGGTCCACCTCCCGGAATATAGATCCACCAAGGCTGGATTTTTGCCAATGTTGATTCTAAGGGGGTAAAAAACTGTACTTTTGGTACATTTTTATATCTCTTGATATAAAGGTCACAGAGACTTGAAATTTGGACTGTATGTTCACCTCCCGGAATATAGATCCACTAAGGCTGGATTTTTGCCAGTGTTGATTCTAAGGGGGTAAAAAGGGTAAAATACTGTACTTTTGGTACTTTTTATATCTCCTGAAATAATGGTCACACAGACTTGAAATTTGGACTGTATGTTCACCTCCCGGAATATAGATACAGTAAGGCCGAATTTTTGCCAATGTTGATTCTAAGGGGGAAAAAGGGTAAAAAACTGTACTTTTGGTACTTTTTATATCTCCTGAAATAATGGTCACAGAAACTTGAAATTTGGACTGTCTGTTCACCTCCCGAAATATAGATCCAGTAAGGCTGGATTTTTGCCAATGTTGATTCTAAGGGGGTAAAATGGGTAAAAAACTGTACTATTGGTACTTTTTATATCTCCTGAAATAATGGCCATAGAAACGTAAAATTTGGACTGTAGGTTCAGCTCCCGGAATATAGATCTACTAAGGCTGGATTTTTGCCAATGTTGATTCTAAAAAAAAAAAAAAAAAAGGGTAAAAAACTGTACTTTTGGTACCTTTTATATTTTCTTATATAATGGTCCTAGAAACTTAAAATTTGCAATGTAGGTTCACCTCCCGGAAAAAATATTCACAAAGGCTGGGTTTCTGCCAATGTTGCTCTACGGGGGTAAAATGGAAAAAAGTGTACTTTTGGTACTTTTTTTATTTACTGAAATAATGGCATCTTTCATCAAAAGATTCTTTTTATAAAAAGTACCTTTTATAAAAAGTACCTTTTATAAAAAGCACCTCTTATAAAAAGTACCTTTTATAAAAAGTACCTTTTATAAAAAGTACCTTTTATAAAAAGTACCTTTTATAAAAAGTACCTTTTATAAAAAGTACCTTTTATAAAAAGTACCTTTTATAAAAAGTACCTTTTATAAAAAGTACCTTTTATAAAAAGTACCTTTTATAAAAAGTACCTTTTATAAAAAGTACCTTTTATAAAAAGTACCTTTTATAAAAAGTACCTTTTATAAAAAGTACCTTTTATAAAAAATACCTTTTATAAAAAGTACCTTTTATAAAAAGTACCTTTTATAAAAAGTACCTTTTATAAAAAGTGCCTTTTATAAAAAGTACCTTTTATAAAAAGTACCTTTTATAAAAAGTACCTTTTATAAAAAGTACCTTTTATAAAAAGTACCTTTATAAAAAGTACCTTTTATAAAAAGTACCTTTTATAAAAAGTACCTTTTATAAAAAGTACCTTTTATAAAAAGTACCTTTTATAAAAAGTACCTTTTATAAAAAGTACCTTTTATAAAAAGTACCTTTTATAAAAAGTACCAAAAATACCTTTTACAAAAATTACCTTTTATAAAAAGTACCAAAAGTACCTTTTATAAAAAGTACCTTTTATAAAAAGTACCTTTTATAAAAAGTACCTTTTATAAAAAGTACCTTTTATAAAAAGTACCTTTTATAAAAAGTACCTTTTATAAAAAGTACCTTTTATAAAAAGTACCTTTTATAAAAAGTACCTTTTATAAAAAGTACCAATTATAAAAAATACCTTTTATAAAAAGTTCCTTTTATAAAAAGTACCTTTATAAAAACTACCTTTTATAAAAAGTACCTTTTATAAAAAGTACATTTTTTAAAAAGTACCTTTTATAAAAAGTACATCTTATAAAATGTACCTTTTATAAAAAGTACCTTTTATAAAAAGTACCTTTTATAGAAAGTACCTTTTATAAAAAGTACCTTTTATAAAAAGTACCTTTTATAAAAAGTACCTTTTATAAAAAGTACCTTTTATAAAAAGTACCTTTTATAAAAAGTACCTTTTATAAAAAGTACCTTTTATAAAAAGTACCTTTTATAAAAAGTACCTTTTATAAAAAGTACCTTTTATAAAAAGTACCTTTTATAAAAAGTACCTTTTATAAAAAGTACCTTTTATAAAAATTACCTTTTATAAAAAGTGCCTTTTATAAAAAGTACCTTTTATAAAAAGTACATTTTATAAAAGGTACCTTTTATAACAAGTACCTTTTTTAAAAAGCACCTTTTATAAAAAGTACCTTTTATAAAAAGTACCTTTTATAAAAAGTACCTTTTATAAAAAGTACCTTTTATAAAAAGTACCTTTTATAAAAAGTACCTTTTATAAAAAGTACCTTTTATAAAAAGTACCTTTTATAAAAAGTACCTTTTATAAAAAGTACCTTTTATAAAAAGTACCTTTTATAAAAAGTACCTTTTATAAAAAGTACCTTTTATAAAAAGTACCATTTATAAAAATTACCTTTTATAAAAAGTACCTTTAATAAAAAGTACCTTTTATAAAAAGTACCTTTTATAAAAAGTACCTTTTATAAAAAGTACCTTTTATAAAAAGTACCTTTTATAAAAAGTACCTTTTATAAAAAGTACCTTTTATAAAAAGTACCTTTTATAAAAAGTACCTTTTATAAAAAGTACCTTTTATAAAAAGTACCTTTTATAAAAAGTACCTTTTATAAAAAGTACCTTTTATAAAAAGTACCTTTTATAAAAAGTACCTTTTATAAAAAGTACCTTTTATAAAAAGTACCTTTTATAAAAAGTACCTTTTATAAAAAGTACCTTTTATAAAAAGTACCTTTTATAAAAAGTACCTTTTATAAAAAGTACCTTTTATAAAAAGTACCCTTTATAAAAAGTACCTTTAATAAAAAGTACCTTTTATAAAAATTTTCTTTTATAAAAAGTACCTTTTTATAATAAGTACCTTTTACTAAAAGTACTTTTTATAAAAAGTACCTTCTATAAAAAGTACGTTTTGTTAAAAGTACCGAAAGTACACTTTTTTTGGTACTTTTTTATTTCCTGAAATAATAATCATAGAAACTTGAAATTGGAAAAGGTTCGCCCCTCGGAAAATAAAGGGGTTAAAAGGGGTAAAAAAGTGTACTTATTTGTTTCCTGATATAATGGTCACAGAAACATAAAATTTGGAATGTAAAATCCTTCGTTGAAAAAAAAAGATTGGGAAAAGTACTTTTTGGAAATTCCGTTTCTTAACGGGGATAAAAAGTACTTTAATATTTGCTGAAACAATGATCCTAGATAATTGAAATATGGATTATAGGATACTTCGGTGAAGAAAAAACATTCTGGAAAAGGTACTTTTTTGAAATTCCGTTTCTAATGGGGGTAATAAAGTGTACTTTTGGTACTTTTTTTGTTCCTATTATAATGACCTTAGAAGAAGGAAATGGAATTGGTAATGAAATGGAGTATAACGGGGAACAAAATGGAATAGAGCAGGGAACAATATGGAATGATATTTTTTACTCAAATTTTTCGTGTTTAGCTTTTTTCCTCCATATTTTTTCCCTCTATATATTTTTTTCACTCAAACTTATTTTTTTTATTCCAATTTCTTTTTTCACTGAAATATTTATTCACTCAAAATCCAAAATCCCGATATAAGGGCTCGAAAATTGAAAATATATTTTTCCCCGGGAACGAACATGATAACATACTAGCGAAGTTATTCAAATTTTATTGTTTAAATTATTCATTGAAATATTTTTTATGGAAGACTTATACGTGCACAAGTAAATAAAATAAAGACTACGTAGGGAAATTTTTTGAAATCGATAGAGTAAGCCTGATCCTTCTATTATCCGGTATTCAACACAACCGGTAACGAAGTACCGGGATGGTAAGCTAGTTTAAGAAAATATAGTACATTTTTAGAAAAAAGTATACTTAAAAAAATGCTTTTTATATAAAAATTTACTTATTAGAAAAAACAGTTTTTTTTTAGAAAAAAGTAAATTTTGCTACTTTTTTCTAAAAAGTAGTACAAAAGAACTTTTTTTAACAAATATTTTTTTCTAAAAAAAGCAGTAAAAAATTAGTTTTTTAAAAATGTACTTTTTTCTAAAAAAATGAATTTTTTCTAAAAATTAAATTTTTGCCTAAAAAGTACTTTTTTCCAAACAAGGATTTTTTTCTAAAAAAAAGTACTATATATTCTTATATAAAACTTTTTAGCCAAAAAGTACTTTTTTCTTTAAAAAGCACGTTTTTTCTTAAAGGTTCTATAGTACTTTAGGTTTAGGTTTGTTAATGTCATATAGACAATGCAATTAATGGTATTATATTAATTATTTGCAAGTTATTATAGTTCTGAAAATGTGAAGTTGATAATTGTGTCTAAAAATTGTAAATATGGTAATATGGCATAGTCTCGCATTTTAGCTTTATCAGTGATCCTATCTTATTATATTATATGTGTAACACTTGAAAAATTGTTAAATTGTGTCTATATAGAAAATGTTTATTATATTCGTCTTCTGCGAGACTCGAACCCGCATCCGAGATCGCTGAAAGGTCATGATTGAGTGTGTCATTCATGATGGAAATATCCAGAGCAATCACTTTGCTTTTACCATATTGAAAATATTGACTTAATAAGTATTCTTTTATTAAATCCATATGAAATTCTAATCATTAAACATGTAAAATTGATGTCTCATCCTTCGTATGTATTTCTCATGCATAGCCCATCTAACAATAATAGTGCGTTTACAGTGGTTTTCTAATCTAGCTTAAAGTAGATTGTGGCCCCAATCTACTTTCAATCTATTAGATTGGCCTTACAAATTTATTTTTTTCAATCTAGTAGTTTAGGCTCTAATCGGCAAACGCAATCTTGTAAAGTTAAATACAACTCTGTATTTCTATTATTTCCATTTTCCAACACTGAAAAACACGGACACAAAGCCTGCCGTTTTGATGACGCCGCCAAGTATATTTATGCCGCCGTCATAGTTATTTGTAAACGCCGTCATTGTCCTTGTTAATCATACGACGACTAATTACCGTCGCTGTCTTTTGACGCAGTCACACACATTTATTACCAACTAGTTGTTATAAATGCCAATCTTAATCTTCTCAAATGTAAAAAATGCCAATGTAAACGGTACAGATTGCAAAGTAGATTAAAATCGCAACTTACTAGATTAGAAATCCAATGTAAACGCACTATAAGTGAATAACTGTATACGGGAGGGTAATATAAAAACCACCAAATTATTATTATTACAAAATATAATGTTTGGAGTAGAGTTTGCAAAACGATTAAAATCGTAATCGTAATCGCGATTAATCGCACCAATTAATCGTAATCGTAATCGACAAAAAAATCATGCGATTACGATTACAAATTTTCTATGAAATACACTGTTTTTATAACGAATTTAAATCAGTTTCAAAATTTTTTAAAACCAATTTTAAAGTTTCTATTAAAATTATTTGTCAAAAAAAAATAAATTAGTGTTAAAAACGATTACTTTCGGGACAATTTCAAACAAAAATCATTGATTCTGGAATGTTAAGTAGATCGGAAAGTTTTGATGGGTTGATCTCAGTAAATTTTAAAGAGTTTTGTTTTTAAAATATACTCAAAAGCCTTTGGTCAACAAATTTGGACATGAAATTTTGTCAAAATCTTAATTTTTTCATACTTTGACCGCTGGTTGACTAATGATACCTTGTAAATTTTTTAAATAAATTTCCTCACAAGAGCTAACTGGCCATTGGTAGGCATTCTAACACAACCCCGCAGAAATTTTGGTAAACTGGAAGCAGCTTTGGAAAGAAATCATGATCCAAAGAGCGAATCCAAACCAGTCACAGTTTAGAGTACTCTTTAGTAGCAAAGATAAAAAGCTATTAAGACCCAGAAAATCATGTCACTTTTCAGCGCTGATTGAAGAACTCTTTGTAGAGTGTATTTGACCGCAATAAAGATGTAAGAAAACCTACTATTTTTCTCCAAAAATCTTTTTGATCATTTAAAAAGTGTTAAAGATGTCAAAAGTTAAAGTGTGTGTGAAATTTTATCAACAAAAAATTTTAATTATAAGTTTTAAAAAAAATCTTAACTTAAAATTCTCAAGGGAGCTCGAGCGCAATGATATACTAAAAAAAGAGACTGTGGTGCTAAAATCTCGAATAATTTTTACTGGGAAAGTTCGAAAGCTTTTAATTTTATTTTTTTAAAATAAGAGTTTTTGCTCCTAAAAATACGTTCTAAATGTAAATTTCAAAGTTTTTTTTAAAGATATTGCAGCTTAAATTATTTAAAAAATTCGATTAATCGTAATCGCGATTAACGGCAATTTTTTTAATCGTAATCGCGATTATGAAATATCTCGATTATTTGTAAACTCTAGTTTGGAGCATCATAAGGTTTTATGCTGCTATTAATTAATGTAAATGTCGCATTGAATGACGTATAATATGTTGAGTTCTACCAACAAAACTTTCTTACTTATTTGTTTTTGGTTGGCATTTGTGGTAATTTAACAACGCATTAATGATGTTTATTTATGGATAGATTATGAATAGGAAAAACGTAAGCAAAACATAAATCTCAAAAGGATTTAATAAGATGACCAGATGAAGGAAGACGTATTCTGCATGGTATATGAGACATTCCATGCCAAATCCAACACTTTGAAAATTTTGTTTTAGATTTTTTTAATTTTTTGTCGAAAACTCCTTCAACAGTTTTTATTTCCCTTCGAAAACTCCTTCTTTCAAAATTTTTTTGATGACCCGTTCAAAAGATATCAAATAAAAAAAAAAAATCTGATCTTGTTCCTTAACTCACGCTTCTTTTAATCATAACTCTTTAAAAGTGTACCAAATTAAAAATTTTTTTTACGTACTTTAAAAAACAAATATTTAAACTTCTTAAAAATCTGGTCTCCAAACTTTTCCATTACTTCAAGTTTTTGAGAAAATTGAGGTAAAAATTCAAAAAAAAAATCGGCGTTTTGGGAATTTTTGGCAGCTCAACGGATGAACCCGATGTGATAGCGACTTAAAAATAAGTCGTGGGTAAAGCGTAAACACTGCTATTTAAAATGCAGAACTCATTTGGCCAGTCGTCTTAACCTTTTGGGCACCAATTTTCTTTTAATGATATCTTATTTTCAAGTAGCAAAAAAACGATTTTGGAGGAAAAACCTTATTAAAAGGCAATTGGTGTGCCAACTGTAAAATTGACTAATCAAATAAGTTATGCATGTTAAAGAGCGATGTATCTGCTTTGCCCTTGAATTGTTTTTAAATCGTCCGCACATCGGGTTCATCTGCTACAAGTTGTCAGATATGACCCAAAACATGATTTTTTTGTATTTTAAATTTCTCAAAAACTTGTAATGGAAAGTTTGGAGACAGGGTTTGTGACCATGAGAAGGATATGTTTATTAAGTGGCGTTCCATTCGCATCAAGTTGTTTTTTATACCCTCCACTCTAGTGATAGAGGGTATATATAAGTTTGTCATTCCGTTTGTAACACATCGAAATATTGGTATAGGACCCCATAAAGTGTATATATTTATGATCCTTGATCGATTTTAAGTCGATCTAGCGATGTCCGTCCGTCCGTCCGTCCGTCCGTCTGTCTGTCTGTCCGTTGAAAACACGCTAACTTTTGAAAGACTTTACGAAGGCTCCTGAAGTTTGACATATCTGTTCTCCATTTACCGGGTCAGGTTGGTATTGCAATCCAGCGAAATCGGTCAAGTGGTTCAAAAGTTATGAGCAAAAGAGCAAATTTCGGCAAGGGTATTTTTCGAATTTACAAGATTAAAACCACTATAACTTTCGAAAGACAATTCTGAGGGGTCTGAAGCTTAGCATATATATAGGTTTTTATTCTCAAATTAACGCTTTTTCGATTCAAATTCAATTTTTTTCAAATCAAACTCAATTTTTTTCAAAGTAATTTCAATTTTATTCAAAACAAATTAAATTATTTTCAAGACAACTTAAACTTTTTACAAGTCATATTGAATATTTTTCATTTCAAATTAATTTTTTTTCATTTTAAATTAAATTTTTTTAACTTCAAATTCATTTTTTTTTAATTAAACGCAAAATACTTAAAAAATTATTTTTATTTATACAATATTAAATTTAGAATATTACTTGCTATATAAAATTTTCAATGTAACGGTTCTCCAGTTGCAGCTAAAGACAAATTCATATCAACATAATAATTGTTGCAATCTGAAGGTGTTAAGGATTCTACTGATCGGTATTTAGTATTTATATAAGTTACAAAATAAGAATTACTTTAAAATTGTAACAACTTTAATTTCACTTGATCTACCAACTAATTGACTCACAAGGGAAGTATATCAACCCTTATGAACCGATTTGCCTGAAACTTAAAACATATATAAAAGAGGCGATTTTAAGGTTGGGGTGTCTCTGCTTATCGGCCATATCAGTGTTTAAAAATTTCTTTGTCCCCTTATGAAACAATGTGGACCTTCGGGAAAATTTCGATAACTCCCGAACTAACAGAACAGAAATATCGTCTAGAGCAAAAATACGTGTCGACTTAAATTTAAAAACGATTATTTCGTATTCATATGTATATTAGTGGTGTCCTTAAAAACGAAAATCATCTTTTTACACCTGGTAGGGTCCTAAATTGTTCTTTAGTATCTAAAAATGAGTGAGCCAAAATTTGGGGACAATCGGCTAAAAATAACTCGTGCCGAAAATGGATTGAAGTTTTGGGGCATTCTTATATGAAAGAAAAACCCTTTTTTTGTAGTTTTTGGTAAAATATTGGTATATGTTATTTTTTGTTAATTTTTTTGTGAAACAATACGAAAATGGTACTAAATTACCTTTCCAAAAAGACTAATAAAATTAAATTCGGATAAAAAACAAGCATTTTACGCATACATGCCCCAGACCATTGTATGGGTTTTAAAGCCAGAATTTCAAAATTTTCAAAATTTTTAGGCAAAAAAATAAAAAAATAATAATTTTACTTTATGATCATATTGAAAACATGTTTACGATTAAAAATAGCAGATATGGTAGTCAAGATTTTTTTTTATTTTTCGCCGGTAGTGATAAAATTTTTCGCGGATTCCAAATAAAATGCGTTTTTTCACAAATATTTACCAAATATGGGGAAATTTTTTCTTTATTGTACGGAACGAAGCGTAAAATGTAAATTCTATAACTTTTGAGAAACCGGATATATGCAGATATCTTGTTTTATATAAATATGTAATGTCCCAAATTTGTCATTTCACCTCGATGAAAAGTGGTTAAAGATGCCCTATTTCTCTAAAAATTTACAGAATTTATGTTTTACACTTGGTATAGTACAATACAAAACATTTTTTTTACATATTTGCTAAATTACCATAGAAAAACAGATTTTCTTTGAAATCCGCGGAAGTTATATCACTACCCACGCCAAATTAAAAAAAAAGCTAGACTACTAAATTTGTTAGTTTTTATCTATAGCATGTATTTAATAACATTATAAAGTAAAATTTAATTTTTTTTATTTTTTTGCCTAGAAATTTTGAACATTTTCAAATTTTGGCTTTAAAAACCATGCAATGGTCTGGGGCATGTATGCATAAAATGCTTATTTTTTATCCGATTTGAATTTTTTTAACCTTTTTGGAAAGGTAATTAAATACCATTTTCATATTATTTAACAAAAAAATTAACAAAAAATAACATATACCAATAATTTAAAAAAAAATTAGAAAAAACGTGTTTTTTTTATCACATAAGAGTGTCCCGAAACTTCAATCCATTTTCGGCACGAGTTATTTTTATCCGATTGTCCCCAAATTTTGGCTCACTCATTTTTAGATACTAAACTACAATTTAGGACCCTACCACGTATTCAAAAGTGATTTTGAAAAATTACCTTAGTCGTAAGGACACCTTTAATGTATATCGTAGGTCTATGTCTTCATATAAATCCCCACAAAATTTAAAAATGTTCATAGAAAAAGTATTTAACGAAGCCGAAGGCTATGCCGCTATTGGATAGGCATTAAAAAAATCTTTCTTCTCATATGTAAACATCATATATTTTCTTAATATGAAATAGCTGAAAAATCCAAAAAACAATTTTTTCGCCATTTTTTGTCCCATGTTTTGAACCCCTAAATCCCCGACATGGCCGATAAGCCGAGACACCCTAACCTTAGTATTGTCTCTTTTATATATATTTTAAGTTTCATGCAAATCGGTTCATAGGGGTTGAAATACTTCCCTTGTCAGTAGTCTTACACTTGTTAGCATTTTATGTTTACCGTTACAAAATGTTTTTAGTACATTCATTAATCGGGGTTTTTATTATTGTACTGGAAAATATTTTCCAGTATTATAAATAACACAATAATACAATAATAGAAAAGGAATCACAAATAAAAAACAGGGTTTTAAATCTTTCCATATTGAATTCGTGGAAAAATTAATTTGAAGTGAAAAAAATTTAATTTGAAAAAAATAAAATTTAATTCAAAAAGAAAAAAATTGAATTTGAAATGAAAAAAAAATGAATATGTGTCGAAAATAATTTAATTTGTTCCGAAAAAAATTGAATTTGATTTGAAAAAAATTGAGTTTCATTTTTAAAAAATTTAAATTGAACGGAAAAAGTGTGAATTTGAGAGTAAAAACCTATATTTGTCGTTCCCCAAGGCTATTTGGTTTTTAATTTCAGCAAAATTAAAAAATTAAAATTAAAATTAAGCAAAAAAAAGTTATAAGCATAGCACTGAATTTCAGATTTGTTTCACCTTAAACTGTTGAAAACTAGTTAAACAAGTTTTAAAAGCATGGTGAAATACCAGTTTTTTAAAACTTGTTGTTGTTTGTTTTCTTGTCGTGGGGTGCAGTTTTGTTGTTAGACAAGTAAATATTTGTTATTGTTTTTTTGTTATTGGTTTTGTAACTGTATGTAACGGTGTATAGTAAGAATTTTTGGAAAAAAAATCAAATGAAGTAAAATAAAAAGTGGGAAATATGTGAAATATTTTTTTTGTATTGCATATAGGTATAAAACAACAAAAATATTTTACAAAGTAATTTTGTTACTCAAAGAAATTGTACACTAAAAAAAATATTTACACTTAAAAAAATGTTACACTCAAAAAAAAATTTATACATAATTTTTTTTTAATGAAATGTCACACTCAAAAAAATGCTGACAGTCAAAAAAATTTTACACTCAAAAAAATTTGATTGATTAAAAAAAAGTTTTACTCAAAATAAATAAAAAAATTTGTGATGCAATTTTTTGAATTTTTTTTAGAAAATTACTATCGGATGACATTGTGGAGGGTATTCATAGATTCGACCAAGTCGAACTTAATTTTTCTACTTGTTTTTTATATGATTAGTAGCGGAAATCGTTTTTGGGGAAAAAGACATCATTTAAAAGACAATTGGTGTCCTAAGGGATAAGGTGACTGACCAAATGAGTTATGCGTCCTTTAGACAAATGTTTGAAAATTTTGTTTAGCATTTTTTAATTATTAAATCAGAGTGGTCAGTAGAAAGACTGAACATACCTACAACTATCAACACTCTCGAAATGGTGCCCCCCTAGATTTGGGTGTAGAAACGTGTCTCACACACTCAAAAAAAAAACTGTAATGTTAGCAAAAAAAGCTTGTAAACCTACAAGGAAATTTGCTGATTTTGAACCCACAATTTCTTTGCTAAAGTTAGCAAAAATGTTTTGCCAATAATTAGTTAACTAATTTTTTTTTTAACTTAGTTCATACACATCTGAGGACCCTATTGGGTTCGGACCCGATAGGTCCAGACCCCGATGGGCCTAGACCTAGTTGGGTTCCTTAAAAATCTTCATAGTTTTTGATCCAAAATTTGTGTCCGTTTCGCTCTACCTTGCTTAGTTTTTGAGATACGTGATTATAGGGGACCACTGGGGTCTTGAGAATTAAAAAACTCTAAAACTTTAAAAATATTACTCGGAGAGCTTTTGGCTGTTTTGCGGTCTTGTTCTACATGTTGAGAGCTACAAAAATGCTATTTGACTTTTTGTTGTGTCGGCAATATTTACCGAGATATGAGCATTTTAAAATTTTCGGGAATGCTAACTTTTTTGGATCCAAAGTTAGGGCCCATTAGGGTCCACACATGTGAAAAGGACCGGCGATACCAAAAATGGCCTCCATTTTGGTCTATCTGGCTTAGTTTCCGAGATAGCGCCATTTTAAGTTTTCTGAAAATAAAAAAAAATTTAAAAAAATTTAATATTAGCAAAAAAGCTTGTAATAATTTGGTCAACTCAATTTTAAATCTAGCAAAAAAAATTAATTAAAATTTTGTTTAAAATTGCTAATGCGCTAAATGGTTTACAAGATATTTTTGCTAACATGCTAATCTCAACTAAAAATTTGCTAAAATTTATCTAACCAGCACACATTGGGTTGAAATGGATCAAAAGTGGCGCTTTATTCAAAATTGAAAAAAAATTTTTTACAAAAATTATTAATTTAGGATTAAAGTATATAAAATTACACAAAAAAATCTGTGACAACTATTATTCTGAGTTGTTTACTTTTCTTGCAATCCGCCGTCAAAATCAAATAAATTTTTGTGTTTTTGAATATGGTGCTAAAAATTGAAAATCAACTTATTTCTATAATTTTTTTTGGTATTTCCCAGGAAAAATTTTCAGAACCGATTCTGACAACACTTGTTCTAGAACAGGTTCTTCGGTAACCATACAGTATTACATTTTAATTATTCAGAACAAGTTAAGTGAAAATTATTGTGAAGCTTGTTCTCAACAATCAAAGTTTCATAACATTTTGGTTCTCAGAAATTAAAAAAAAATTATGTGTCAAAAAAATTAAAAAATAAATTTCATTTTTTTTTTTGTGTTCACCAATAAAAAACACGAGATTCTATGAAAATATCAGGATATTATCGTGAATATTGTTGATACGAAGGTAAGTAAATTAAATTTTGATTGTCTGGGTCGGGACAAATACTAATCTATATAAATAAAAATCAATTGTCGTTCGTTGGTAACAGCATCAGTTGAGAACGGCTGGACCGATTTGGACAATTTTTTTTTTGAAATGTTCGTCATAGCCCAACTTAGGTTTTTACGTAAAGAAAAATTGACCACGCCCACTTGTACACCCACTTTTTTCGATTTTTCTAAAATCGGAAAACGGCTGAACCGATTTGGGTAATTTTATATTATATTCGTTATAATCCAATTTAAGTTTGTACTGAAAGGAAAATCGACCATGCTTACTTTAACGTCCACTTTTTAAATTTATCTAAAATCTGAGAATGGCTGGACCAATTTGACAGTTTTTTTTTAAATGCATTTTCATCATATTCCAACTTTGGTTTTTATAAAAAACTAATTTTTGTTGAAAATGTTCAACTAAAGTTTTTACGGATAGTAAAATTTCCAACGCCCACACTTTCTTCCATGTATCGAAAGAACTATAACGGCTAGACCGATTTGGTTATAGTCCGCAAGATTTTTAAGAAAAGAAAAATTGTCCGCGCCTACTTTTACGCTCACTTTTCCCGATACATAGATTTAAATCAATGATGCCCATTTCTTAACACAATTGTGCATTACGCTCTTCACACACATTCTTATTCTCTTTCATTTAGTCGTTGATGAGACAACAAAGAATGCTTATGCACTGACAGAAACAAATGATGCCATTCAAGCAATAAACTGTTATAACATTATTTTTTTATATACAATGCCTTTTATTATTAATTAAATTGAATTTATTTATAAAGAATTAATTCAGTTATTATAATTGAATTATTCACAATATTAATTAATTATTTTTTAAATAATTTAAATTTAATTAAAAATTTAATTCAAACATAAATTAATTCATTAATTCAAAATGTAATTGAAAATAATGTGAATTCATTCACAATTAGAAATTAATTCTTTAAAGGTCGAAAATTTGTATATGTCTTAAATAAGATATTCTATTAATGGTAAATTAAATTTTTGAAAATCTAAAAAATATGTTTCTAAAAATATCTTTAAAATTGTATAAAAATAAATGCAAATATATATTTTAATCATTAATATATTTCAATTATTAGTCTGATTTTAACGACATCTTTTATAATTCGGTCAATTATTTTTGCTCAGTGCAGTCTCTCTCGTGCTCACTAATACTAATGCAAAAACTTTTTGGACATCGCTGATTTAAATCATGGAATGGCTAGATCAATTTGTCTAATATTGTTTTTAATGGTTGTCATACTCCAACTAAGGTTTTTCGGAAAGAACAATTTTCCAGTTCCACGCCCACTTTGATGGATGGACCGAGTTGGTTAAATTTAAGGTTTTTACGGCAATAAAAGATGCCTACCGACTCTTTTTTTCGATATATGTAAAACTTGCTCTATAGAATAATAAAATATAAATAAAAATCAAATGTAGTTCGTTGGTAATCACATCACTTGATAACTGACCGAAGTGGATAAAATTTTTTTAAATGTTCGTCTTAGGTTTTTGCGGAAAACAAATTAATCACGCACACCTTTAAGTCTCCTTTTTTCGATATATCTTAACTCGGAGAACGGCTGCATCGATTTGATTAATTTAGGTTTAAACGGAAATACAAATTTTTCATGCCCCCTTTCATTTCGATATATCTAAACTAGATGAACGGCAGGGCCGATTTGGCTATTACTAGCCAAATCTAAAATCGGAGAACGACGAATCGAAAAACTTGGTACAAATGATTTCAAATCCTTGGGTATTGTTAACATATGTATGTACAAGTTTAACTTACCACACAAAAAATGGAAAATTCGGGAAAACTACAAAGGTTTGTTTGAACTAAAAAAATATAGTTTGAAGATGATTATCTGCCAAATCGAGTCCTTAAAACCACGCCCACAAATTTTTCTAAGCTAAGAAATTCATTACATTTTTTGCAGGGCTATATATTTGAAGCGAAATGAAATATAACACTGATATTATATTTGGGCCAGCAACGCGGACCGGGCCAGCTAGTAAAATAATGTTTTTCATTTTTGTTTGCAGAAAATTCATGTTCTGGTGTATCTTTATTGCAAGGCCCAAAATGCAATTTTGGAGGCGAAACAGGATGTATGTGTGTTAAAAAAAAATAATATACGATGTCATATAGGATTATCTTTATCTTTTTTTAATAAATTAATGCAATTCAAAATATTTCTTTAATTCTCATTTCTGTCTAAATTTTACTTCTAGAACCGGTTCCGAAGAACAAAACTGTGTTCCAATTTTGCTTACAAACACCTGTTGCTTTTGGGACAATCCCTTTGTAAAAAGAATCGGTGTTGCACAAGAATTAGAACAGGTTCTAGGGAAGTATAAGTTGTTCCACAATCGGTTCTTTGCAACCGAAAATTTTGCTGGGTTATTCATTCAAATGTAATTTTTTTATTATGGAACCATCAACTTCAGGTATTTTCAAATACATTTCTGTTTTTTGTTTTTTGAAAATTGTTGTAAAAATATTTTTGAAATTTTTTTGTAAAATGTTCCAAAATTGGAGTATTTTTAATACTTGATGGAATATAAAAAAAAATGTAAGAGGTTGCTTATACATTGTGATAATAAAGCATATAGTATAAGCTTTAATTTAAAAGAAAAAAAACGTCCGCGTTTAATGCCGTTATTTTTTTATTTAAGATTTTATGAAAAAAATATGGTGGCTTCAATAATACATCATCACAAAAAAACAAAAAAGTTGTTGACCCAGAAACTAGAACCACTTATCCTTATGTATTTTGACCTTCTGAAATCGATTCTGCCATCAGAATTGAATTCTATAGTTGGGGTTTCCTGTGATTTACAAGGAAAGTCCGCAAAGTGAACCCACCTAATTTCCTTGTAAATTTGACAAAGTTACAAAATTTTTTAATTTTATTTCTGTATGTAAGGTTCAAGCCTGATTTATTACGTAGATAATAAGAGTATTTTAAATAACATCCGTTAAAAATTGCAGAAGTTACATGCATTTGAACAAAAACGCGTTATTTCAATTTTCTACAAAAGCAGTTGTATTTATGTTGTGAATTAATGCATTTTTGATCAAATGCAAGTAACTTCTGCAATTTTTGGTGGATTTTATGAAAACACCTCTTATTTTCTTCGTAATAAATCAGACTTGAACATTACATACCGAAATAAAATTTAAAAAAATGTAAACTTATTGTTGGTCGACTTACAACTTTCCTGACTTTTTTATGGAAAATTTAAAAAAAATTAAAATTTGGTGAAACACAAAAATCCGACTTTAAACAAATTTTATGCAAGTATTAACACATATTTATTTTTTATTGTTTTAAATTTTTATTATCGCACTAAAAATACTTTAATTTCCAACTGTATTCATTAAATTATCGCTTTTGGTTTAAAAGTTACAGCTTAAATTGTGAATCAAGTTCAATTTTCAAGAAACACTAAAAAAATTCTGAGAGGTAAAAAAAAAAATAAAAAACACATGTTTAATATTTAAAAGGGTGCTTTCTAATGTATTATTCATCATTCATCAATCAAAAAATATTATATGTTAAAATTACTGCTTCCCTGAATAAAGCGCCACTTTGCCTCTCATTCAACCCAATGTGCAGCATTAGCAAAAAAAAAATTAGTAAATCTACTAATGTATTATTTTGAGTGCAGAATTTTAATAAAATCGGATATGGGTAAGACCAGTGTTGCCATAAAATAATTTTGAAAAAATGCTAAATAGCAGAAAAAAAAGTGCTAAAATGCTCTACTGACCAAAAAAAAAGTGCTAGATTTTTTTTTTTAATTTTTTCTTTTATAAAATCCACAAATAATGATTTTTAATAATAACTGTAAACATATTTTCTTAGTTTTAATTCGGTTTTCTGAATTTCAATTTATTTTTTTAATTTCAATTGCGTTTTCTTAATTTCAATTGGGTTTGCTTGATTTCATTGAAAATTTTTGAATTTCAATTAATCACTTCTTAATTATAATTTGGATTTCTGAATTTCCAATGGTCTTCTAAATTTTGATTGGTTTTGCTGAATTTCAAAAAGGTTTTCTGTTTTTCAATTGGGTTTTCTAAATTTTAAATTATATATTTTAATCTACTGAATTTCTTTCTAGTGAGATTTCTAAATTTCAATTGGGTTTTTTGAATTTTAAATTGGGTTTTTTCAATTATTCTTTTATTAATTTCAATTTGGATTTCTGAATTTCAATTGGGTTTTCTGAATTTTAACTGGGCACCATGAAATAAGTCCCAAGAAAAAAATTAAATAATGCCCAAAAATCCATACGATTTGGGAGTTATTTTGTTTTGAAATAACTCTCAAATCTGCTAGACCTATTTAATTTTTTTGAAAGTTGTTACATTTTTAAGTTTGACAGTTATTTCATTATGAAATAACTCCCAAATTTGTTTAACAATTTGTCTCAACAATTTTTTATTATGAAAATAGAAATTTTTTACTTTGAAATTTTTGAACCATTTTGTAAATAAATTCAGAACAATCATTATTCAGAATTACAACAATGTCAATCAATATCAGTAGAAAATGTAACATTTTCTGAAATGCGAAATGCACACCGCGAGTAATTGTTAAAAATGTCGAGTTCTTCAAAACAAATATTATGTCTAACTAAACCCACAACCTAGTAAGAAAAATTTTTAGGGTCCTGGAAGTTGGGCACGTGCATTAAAAATTAGCTTTAGGTCTGTCTGCTCTTCTTAAAATTTATGTTGTTGGAATGTGATGGTTCTTTTAAAAAGATTTGAATACATATGGGTGTGAAGAAAGCGCCGCAGGCTAAAAATTTTTACAAAAGATTTTAACAAAAATTAAAATGTTGAAAAAAATGCTAAAAATGCTAAACAATTTTAAAAAAGTGCTAAGTTAGCACTTGGCACTTTTTTCCAAAAATTTAGTGCTAAGTCCAAAAAAAAAGTGATAGATCTAGCACTAAAAGTGCTAAAATGGCATCACTGGGTAAGACCTACCGCATCGGCGCTGAAGTTTAAAAATCGAATTACAAGGGGAAAATATGAATTTTTATTAATTTTCTAAATTTGTTTGATATTTTGAATTAAGTTTGAATACAAATGGTTACAGAATTGTGATTTGGAGTAAAATTTCTCTACAATAAGGTTATAAAAACTAAAATCGGTTAAAAATCAGCCAAGTTATTACAACTTCCCCAAGGCAACTAATGTGTGACAGACCACTTAATCAAGGAATTCGAGCCCCATTTTTGAAATTTATTGAAATTATCTACTGTAACATGATTTTTTTATTCTTCAAGTTCCAATATACTAAGATGATAAGCATTTTTCATATTGCGTTTTGCTAACTTGTTTTAAATAAATGCTAAAATCGTCCGAATTTTTCAACATATGAAGTTTGTAAAAAAAAAACAAAAAAAAAAAAATAAAAGCTAAAAAAGTGACAAAAATCATGACTTTTCTGAAATCCGCCGAAATTACATCACTGTTATGCCAAACGAAAAAAAGCAAAGCATACAATTTTTTAGCGTTTTTATTCCTTTATATGTGCTTAACAAATACTTAAACTCCAACAGTCAATTGTTTAAGATTTCTTTAACAAAAAAAAATTAAAATTGGAGATTTGAAAACAGTGTTGAAAAATTCATACCAATTTAGCATTTATGTATTTAAAACAAGTTAGCAAAACGCAATATGAAAAATACTAATCATCTTAGTACTTTGGGACTTGAAGAATAAAAAAATGTTGTTACAACAGATAATTTCAATAAATTTCATAAATGGGGGCTTGAATTCCTTGACTAAGTGGTTTGTCACACGTTAGTTGCCTGGGGAAGTTGTAATAACTTGGCTGATTTTTAGCCGGTTTTAGTTTTTATTACCTTATTAGATAGACATTTTACTCCAAATCAAAATTCTGTAAACATTTGAATTCAAACTGAACTCTAAATATCGAAAAAATTGGGAAAATGAATAAAAAGTCATATTTTCCCCTTGTAATTCGTTTTTCAAACCGATGCGATGGGCCGATGCGGCAGGTCTTACCCATATCCGATTTTCCTAAAATTTTGTGAAACATGTTTTTACACCTAAATGCATATTTCTAGGGTGTACAATCAATATCTAACAACTTCGTTTTTTTGGTGTATATTTTCTCAGAATATACGTCTCTTCAACCTTTAGGACGGTCCCCATACTTTTTATTATTTTTTTATATATTTTTATTTTTTTAAATCAGACTCTACCACTCCAATGGTGCTTAAAGAAGTTATACATTAAAGAAATTTAAGCAAAGGAACAATCTTTGATTTTTTTAAAAATTAGTTATCTTTTGAAATGATCATCAAAAAAAATCTGAATATTTCACAGAAAATAAAATCGTCAAATTTAAATCAACAAACAGCAATTGTAAATCAACCAAACATGATACCAACAAAAATTTAGTAAAAAAGGCAGCCTGTTAGTTTATAATACAAAACTTCGATTTTGTTTTCAACAAACTCAGTCAAGTAATTTTATATCAAAATTATTTTAACATATCAACAAATAGCTTTTGTGTTTGCTGAATTTCTTTGTTGAAAAAAATAAGATTTTTTACTTTTTTCAGATCAACAAATTGTGTTTGTTGAATTTCTTTGTTGAAAACAAATTTAAGATTTTTTCTAAATTTTTTTTATTTTTTCTTAATTTCCCCCACAGACAGTGTTGCCATATATCAAGATTTATCTTTTTTTGCAAGTTTTTTGAGGTGCTAAAAAGATTTTTTTTCTGAAAAAAAGATTTTTGGAAAGGTAAAAACAAAAATTTAATTTCTAAATAAGCTCAAATTACATCAGAAATATATATATTTTATAAATTTAGTATTATTTTTTCATTCTACGCTATACTTTAACTTGTTTTTTATGTAAAAATTGAATTTAAAATACAATTTGGGATTTTTTAAAATGATTTTAATACTTTTTTCAAAAAAAAAAAGTTTTTTTTTACAAAAAAAAGATTTTTTTTCAGAAAAAATAAGATTTTTCCAAAAAATATATGGTAACACTGCCCACAGACCAAATTTCAAAAAGACAAAAAAAAAGAAAACGAAAATGAAAAAGAAAAAAAAAGAAAAAAGAAAGGAAAAGAAAGAAAAATAAAAAAAGAAAGAATGAAATGTTCTAAAAAATTTTCCGAAGGAAAAAAAAATCACGAAATCAAAAATTTTTCAGAGAAAAAAATCTACAAAATTTTATAGGGAAAATTTTAAAAATTTTTAAGGGAACTTAATCTGAAAATTTTCTGTGAAAAAATATCTGTCAATCTTATTATGAATTTTGGTATAAAAAATGACTTAGAATATGTTTTTTTTGTATAGAAAAATGTTTCAGGATCTTAATTTGGTTTACATAAAAAATGTTTGTCTACTATATACGAAAAGGAAAAATATCTTAGGGCTGGTAACTTATCACAATATAATCAATGATTAATGCTAATCATTGTTTCCAAATGTCAAATTTATATGAAAATAATCAATGATTAGTGTTAATCAATAATTAGCTTTTGATAAGTTACCAGCCCTAAAAATCGTAAAAATGTTGGTAGTCTATCAAAACTATTTTGGAAAATTTTGTCAGAATGTCTTAGAATCGGTCACAGAATTTGAGAATTTTTCCGTAGAAAAAGGTACGAAAAAACACTCAATATTGTCACATCCTCAAATATTTTCTTTTTTGGATTTTTGTATAAGAATTTCCAAATTCCAAAAGTCTCCGAATCTGAGACTTTTTCTATGAAAGAAAGGTATCAAAATTTGAGACTTATTTATAGGAAAAAAGCAGAATCTCAGACTTTTCGATAGAAAAAGGTCTAAGAATCTGAGACTATTTCTATAGGAAAAAGGTCACAAAAATCTCTGAATTTGAGACTTATTTTAAGGATAAAGTTCTCAAAATCTAAATCTTTTTTAAAAAGAAAAATTTCTAAAAGTCTGAGACTTTTTTTGTTGAAAATAAGTCTCAGAAGTTCAAAGTTACTTAATTGGAAGAAGGTCGCAGAATCTGTGACTTTTTCTATGTGAAAAAGGTCTTAGAATCTAAGACTTTTTCTATAGGAATAAGGTCTCAGAATTTAAAAATTTTAGACTTATTCTATAGGAAAAATGTCTCAGAATCTGACACTTTTTCTTTGGGAAACAGGTCTCAGAATCTATGAATTCTTCTATAGGAAAAAGGTCTCAAATCTGAGACGTTTTCTTTATAAGAAAATGTATTTTTTATATAAGAAAAATTTTTTAGAATCTAAGACTTTTTCTATAGGAAAAATTTCTCAGAATCTGTGGCTTTTTTTGGAAAGGGTCTCAGAATCTTAGATTTTTTCTATAGAAAAATGGTCTTTGAATCAGAATGTTATACTTTTTCTACAGGAAAAAATTCTTACAATCAGAGACTTTTTATAAAGGAAAAATTTCTCAGAATCTGTCACCCCATCTTTAGGGCGAAAAGTACCAGAATTTTAAACTTTTTTTTATTTAAGAAAAAGCTATCAGAATCTGAAACCTTTTCTATGGGAAAAAGGTATGAAAGTCTGAGACTTTTTCCTTAGGATTAAGGTTTCAGAATCTTAGACTTTTTTTTACAGAAAAAAAGGTCTGAGGCTTCCTCTCGACCAAAAGGTCTCAGAATCTGAAATTTTTTCAGTACTAACAAATTTAATAATCTGAGACCTTTTCTATAGGAAAAATATCTCATAAATGCTTTAAAATATGAGACTTTTTCTATAGTAAAATTTCTCAGAATCTGAGATTTTTTCTGTCGAAAAAGTCTCAGAATCTGAGAAGATGTCTTAGATTCTGAGGCATTTGCACTATAAAAAATCATTTTTTGATCATTTGATATTTTCTTCTATTTTGAAAAATTCTCTGATTTAGAAAAAACAAAAAAAAAATATTTAAAAAAAGTGATAGGAAAGATATAAAATCATAAAATTTATTAGTTTTTGCCGAAGGAGGTTTGCTTTTCATGATCATATGTATATCATGAAAAACAAACCTCCTTCGGCAAAAACTAATAAATTTAATGATTTTATAGCTTTCCCAACACTTTTTTTGCAAATGAAACATATCCCTGTTTTTGCTCGTCCGACAAAGCATTATGATTTTTTTTCTTTGAAGTAAAAAAAAAAATTCCCTCCCCAAAGCCAAAAGCTGTACCCGCCACTGATATAACAAATCGTTTTTTTCTGTGTTACAAAGAAAGGAGTTTCCAAAGGGAACTAAAATATGAAAAAAATGTTTCCGAATTGGCATGGTATGTCCCATATATGAGAAACAGTAGTGTCAGTGGTATAAAAAGTATTAAGATGTATATGTTGGATATTAATTGATGAAATACATAAAAAGCATCATTTTAATTAAAAGCATTACTCTGGATCATTTTATGGTCAGTTTTATGATATTTTTCTTCTTTTTTGGGGTATTCGTTGAAAAAAAAATATTACAAAAATATCTTTAGTTAAACAAGGGATTTAGGGAATTACAATTATGCGTTGATTTTTATCTTAAGTGCCAAGTTTTATTCATTTCATTTTGTTCATTTTTCTTTCGTTTTTGGGCTTAAAGTCAATTTCATAATGATTATTGAGATAAATAAGCTTTTGTTTGGCTGATTTATTTTAAATACGTTGAGCGCTACCAAATAAGGAAATTTGTCCAAAAATGGAAAGTTCAATTTTGGTTGGAGGAAATAGTTGTTTTGGATGCGATTTGGAATTTTACAAAGATTAATTGTCAACATACTCATACACTGAAAAAACTTACACTTAATTTAAGGAAATAAGATTTAAACCTAGGGGATTGGGGCATCGAAAGGCTCCAATGAAATATTTTTCTAAAGTGCATTATTGCATAAAAAAATAGATCAACCATTCGTATGTTACATCCCAGCAAAAACTTGGACACGGGTTGTAAAAAATAATGATTTTTAATACACCACTTATAAGAAGTACCCACTACCCATTATATTACTTTAGTTCCAAAAGCAACTAGTGACTTCACTGAGAAAAATAACTATACTGAAATTAATTTCACACTGTAATTAATTTAAGTAAATATTTATATTTTAATTTATTTCAGGGAAGAAAATTTAGTTTAATGTATGAAAAATTTTCTTAATCCGATCCCGCGGTTTTCGGCAGCGGGATATCCCGTTTGGCATACCTAATTTCAGGCACGTACGCAGGGGGCATGGGGAACGGCCCCCCACCCCAAAATGATTCGGTCATATAAAAATTTTGATACATTTCACTACAAAAAATACGGTTGTTAACAAAAAAGGCTCAGTATTATTTTTTTCTTTTTATTTCTATTCTAATGAAGATTTTTTCTTAAAATTTCAAAATATTCAGAAACTACAAAAAAAATTTTTGATTGAAAAAGAATGTTGTGCAAACTTTTTTTGTAGTGAATAAAACACCTCTAAAAGGTAATTGCGACTGACCAAACATGTTATGCATCAATGAGATTTTCATGCACTAAAAAATCTAAAATATGCGATAAAAAATTCAAAATATGCACTAAAAAACCTCAACCGGGTTTAAATAGTAACATTTAAAACTTTGTGTAAGCAAGATTTTCTTAGAAATTAAACATTCTATAAAAAAATTAAAAAGAAAGAAAAAAAAAATTTTTCTTATTTGCAAAATAAATTTTCAAAAATTTGGAAATAGTTTTTGACACAAATAATTTTTAATTTGTGTTTTTGATAACTTCTGCACTTTAAAGTTGGAAATATGCACAAAACATGCATTTAAAACCAAAATATGCATTATTGCCAAAATATGCAAAAACAAATCGACGCCATTTTAACGCAAATTTCTTGATTCGGAAAGATAATTGGTCGATATCGTTTTTAGACTAGTGACAAAAAACATGCGTTTGCATGGAAATCACATCCCTAATCATGAATATAATTTTTATTATTTTTTTAATATTATTTTTTTGGCAAATAATTTTTCGGAACATATGCATTGCAAATTGTGTAGTCTACACTAATTTGAATCTACTTTAGTAATTCCAAGTTTAACCAAATTTGACAATTTTTAACTCAAAAAATCTGTTCTGAATCTTAAACTTTTTTACACAAAAAAATTAATCAAAGTGTTAGTTTCTTTTTCAAAATATCTAAATTAAACTGGATAATTCTTATCGACAAAAAATATTGTGAAATTAAGAATTTTCCCTAACAAAAATGGTTCAGAATCTGTAAATTTTCTCATTTGTAAAGTGGATAAGAGATTTTTTAAAATCATAATAATTTTTTTTCAGACTTTTTAAATACGAAAAATATTTTAAAATCAAAGAATTTATCTTTACAAAAAACGTATTTATAATCTATGTATATTCTTTACGAAAAATGCCTCAGAATCGGAAAAATCTATACGAAAAATTTATCAGAATCTGAGAATTTTTCTATAACAATTTGAAACATTTTTCTTACAAGAAATTTTTCTGTACGAAAAATGTGTTAGAATCTGAAAATTCTTCTATACGGAGAATGTATCAGGATCTGGGCAGGTGCTTCAAGGTTTATCTTGAGCTTCTGGATCGGGTGCAAAGGAGTGCGTTGAAACTCATCAATGACAGTAGGGTATCCAACTCTATTGACTCATTGGAGCATCTTCGGAATGTGGGTTGGGCTACATTATTCTACCGATACTACCACGATGAGTGTTCCGCTGAGATAAGCGAACTCATCCCTGAGACGCGGGTTCATACCTGTAGTACTCGCTTTATAGCACATCACATCCGTTCGTATGTAGCTTTTTTCGAATTTCGAAAACGTCGGGGTCGGGAAAGTTGACTTTTGGGGTCGATATTAACCCACAAAAATATTAGACCTGTAGGGCAATGGCTTTGGTTTCCTTTTTTGACTTGAAAATCGGAAAGTCCCGAACAAAGTGAAAAAAATTTTTTTTTTCGAAAATTTTTTTTTTTTTTGCTTTAAATATTAGTTTATATTTGGGCATTACTGAAAAAATGTTTTTATGGTAAAAACTATTTTTTTGTTACATTTTATTTAATTTTGAAGAAGCAGGAAGTTACAAATTGGCATGCAATCCAAAAGGTATAGTAAATTCGTACTATATCTTGTGGATTTTCTGATTTTGTTATCCGGTGTAAGGGTGGGAATACGAGAGAAAAAGGGGCGTGGTAAATTTAATTCCATCAATCTTATATACGGGACAAAACGCGTCAACGGTCCACACCAAAAAAAAAATGTTGTCCGATTTAAGTATAATTTTGGCAAAATAGTAGGTTAATGATAGGTATTCTAAATTCCAAATATAAAATTTTTTGATGAAATATTGTCAGAGTTACAGGGTTGGGAAGTTTTGATGTTTTTGAAAAGAACATATGTATTTTTGTGGATTTTAATTAACATTTTGATAAAACAAAAATTATAATTTAACAGACGAATTTAAAAGTATTTTTGACGGACTTTCAAATGGCATTTGTGGCTTTTTTGACAAAAATAAATTTGACCCTAAAATTTAAGGTCAAAATATTAAATTGTAATTATCTTATAAGAGTCGCACTTTTAATTTTTTTTTTCACTAAGCCCATTATAAAGTTTGACATTTTTTTTAATTTCGGTTTTTTTTTTTTTAAAGTGTATGTATGATACTTTATGAAGAATCAATTTTTTAGAAGCATATAACACTCAAATTGTACTGAAATCGCTTTAATCTGTATATAATAACAATAACAAAAATCAGTGCTAAGATAAAGTGTTTGTTGTAAACACACACAACAAACGTTGCACGCATAAAAAATAAAGAAATTAGTACAGTTTGAGTGCTATGAACTTCTTAAAAAATTGATTTCTCATAAAGTATCATACATACCATTTTTTTTTAAACCGAAATTTAAAAAAATGTCAAGCTTTCTAATAGACTTAATGAAAAAAATCTAAAAGAGCGACCCTTATAAGATAATTATAATTTAATATTTTGACCTTGAATTTTAAGGTCAAATTTATTTTTTTCAAAAAAACCACAAATGCCATATTAAAGGCCGTCAAAAATACTTTAAAGGTCGTTTTTTGAATTATAATTTTTGTTTCATCAAAATGTTATTTAAAATTCACCAAAATATGTTCTTTTCAAAAACATCAAAACTTTCCAACCCTGCACTAAAGAAATACAAGTTTATCATTATTTAAAAAAAAAAATTATTCCACGCCCATAGAAAATTCTCTGGGTCAGTGGCGTATACAGGGGGGGGGGGGCCCGGGCCCCCGAAATGATTTCACAAATTTCAGGATTTGGTATCAAATAACAAGTACAATATTAAAAATCTTCTTTAAAAAAATAGAAAAAAAATTAAATATAAAATTTTTTGAAGAAAAATGTCTTGAAACTCAAAATTTTTCTGTTAAAAAAATCTCAAAATCTGAAAATTTTTTCTTAGAATTTGAAATTTTTCAACTTAAGATTCTAATAAAAAAATATCTTAGAACCTGAAGTTTTATGTACAAAAAAAATGGACCTAATTGTAAGTAAGTTTTCGGTACAATGGACTATTTTTTAGGCTTGTACAACCCACCCTCAGCTCAACTCAAGTAAAATGTAGTCAAATCTTAAAATGCGACTTTGTCTTTTAGAAAAATTTCTCAGATAGAGACTATTTATTAAAAAAAAATTCTCAGAATCTAAGACTTTTTTTATAGGAATAATGTCTTAAAATATTAGCCTTTTTAGCAGAATCTTAGACTTTTTCTAAGGAAAAATGTCTCAGAATCTGAGACTTTTTGTATAAAAAATTGTGAGAATCTGAGGGTTTTCTATATGAAAAATGTTTCAGAATCTGAGGCTTTTCTATATGAAAAATGTTTCGGAATCTGAGAACTTTCTATAGGAATAATGTCTCTGAATCTGAAAAATGTCTCAAAATCAAAGATTTTTTCTATAAAAAATTCTTAGAATCTGAAGCTTTTCTATATGAAAAATGTTTTAGAATCTGAGAACTTTCTATAGGAATAATGTCTCTGAATCTGAGAATTTTTCTTACAATCTAGGAAAATGTCTCAAATGTCACGAAAAATGTTTCAGAATCAACAAATTTTTCTTAAGGAAAATTATCTCAAAATCGTAGATTTTGTATATAGGAAAAATATCTCGGAGACACAAGCTGAGACTTTTTGTATAGAAAAAAATGCTAAAAAACTGAGATTTTTTCTATTGTAAAAATCTCTTTTTCTACAAGAATAATGCCTCTAAATCTGAGTATTTTTCTATGGGAAAAATATTTTAGAATCAGGGACTTTTTCTTTAGGAAAAATGTCTCAGAATCTGAAACTTGTTCTGTAGAAAAGTGTTTAAGCATCTGAGACTTTTTCGATAGGAAAAATGTCTCAGAATCTAAGAAATTTTCTGTAGAAAAAATGTCTGAGAATCTGAGGCATTTTCTATAGGAAAAATGTAGAAGAATCTGAGACTTTTTCTGTAAGAAACATGTCGAAGAATCTGACACTTTTTCCATAAGACTATTAGACTTTCTATAGGAAAAATATCTAAGAATTAGAAACTTTTTCAATAGGAAAAAAAATTTAGACTTTTTCTATAGGAAAATTTTCTCAGAATCCGAGAGTTTTTCTTGAGCAAAAATGTTTTAGACTTTTTATACTGTTTTCTTTTTATAAAGATCTCAGAATGTGAATCATTTTTCTTATAGAAAAAGCGAAGATTTTCTCAGAATCTAAAACTTTTTGTGTAGAATTTTTCAGAATCTGAGAAAAACTAGAAATGTCTCAGATTATGGGAAAATGTCTTACAACCGGAGTCTTTTCTTGTGGAAAAGGATTTTATGAATATGTTTATAGAATCATTTTCTAAAGTGACTTTTTCGGAGAAACGTTTTCCATTGGAAATATGATTCAGACTTTTTCTATAACAAAAACTGTCTTAACTGGAAATTGACATGGAATCTTAGACTTGTCTTTAAAAAAAAACTTCAGATTCTGAATCTTGTATCAGCATCAGATACAATTCAAACTTTAAAAAAAAGCTTAAGTTTTTCAAAAAATGTAAAAAAAAAAAAAAAAATTTTCCCCCAACAGTTTTAAACTTACACAAAATGAAGAATCTGATTGTGTTACATTCAGTTCAAGGAAAAGATCGAGAAAAATTCTAAAACATGTGCTGTTATGTAAATTTTTTGCAAAAAAAATAAAATTGAAAAAAAATGTTGGGCCCCCACCGAAATAAAATCCTGGATACGCCCCTGCTCTGGGTCCAAACGGAGGACTTTGAACTTATTTTAGCATAAAAATGTTGCATTTGTTAAACAAAAACACATAAAGTGAGACTATCTCATATCTTCCCATTTCAGTGGGTTTGTATTTTTTCAAATATTCGAAAATTTCTTAACATTTTGCAGAAACTAACCTTCGGTGCAAGATAAAATATAAAAAGAAAAAACAAATAATACTGATCCTTTTTTCTTTTGGTAACAAATGTATACGAGCAATGTCGTACATTTTTTTTTTCCAAATCATTTTGGTGGAGCCCGCGCCCCCTGGGCCCTTTCCCTGATAGGAATGATATGGATTCAAATAAAAAAAGTGCGTTCTTTTTAAATCCAAATATTCAAAATTTTCTTGTATTTTTAGTTGAGTGTTTAACAAAAAATGTCACTCCCAAATGCTCATGAAATCAGTACAAATGGTCAGTCTCGGAATACTGTGTCTCAGAGTCGGTCTAGACAGAACAGAGAACTCAGTACACATAAACGGTCCGAAGATGCGTATGGGGAAATAGTCTGCGGTTTACTTTTGATTTTAAGGTTTCTCAAAGATTTCTGGACAAATGTAGTGTCTTCTATAACGGGAAGAAGATCTTTAATACATATAAAATTTCTTGGATTCAAAGGCGATAAAATTAGACAGATGGGCATGAGTTCCAGTTCACTTTGGCGTCATTATAAACGTGCTGGGACGGGCTATGTGTCAGTTGAGGAGATGATTTACACTAACCTGTACATAATAATGGATAAAAACTCTGAGACGTAACTTTTTGAGCAGTCGACACAAATGACTTCATGTAGATTATTCCGAGTCCTATGGCGACTGCCTTATCCAAAAATATGTGATACGCGCCTGAAATTCCAAACATTTTACACGTTAATCATATCTATATAGTAATCAGAGTGCATTACTAAGTTCCAGGATATTTCTCAAAAAAAAAGTCCACAACCGTCCACTCCAAAAATGTCTGGCTTTCGAAAAAATATTCAGCCTTACCATAGAAAAATAAAATATATTTAAAATCAGCTTTTAATTTTATTTCCATACAAATTGTTTTTGTTTTTAAAATCGACTTTCAAAAAATGTATTAAAAATTTGAAATTAAAAATAAAACTTTTGTTAAAATAGACTTTTTGTTTTCTTGTGGTAAGGGCCATTGTGTGACATTGGTTTAATGTTTTCTTTTTCTTTAAAATATATTTCGTTTTTTTTTCTTAAATATCTAAAAAAGTCACCAAACCAAATTTTATCTTAATATTCATCTCTTATTAATTCAAAATCATTCTCATCTGTAATGATGATGATGAATAAAATGACAATATTCATTTTTTGCTTTGCTGCTCTCATTATTCGTTAACAAATTAGTATGACAGAAAAGTTTGATGAACTTCAAATCAAAAAATGTTCTTTATCCTTGGCACGTTCGTTCATCATCATCATTAGAAGAAATAAAGTTTTTTAGGAATTGTTTTTTTTTCCTTCATAGTCTATAGATGTCCATCATCTATTGTTTTGCTTTAGTAAGTCTTGATGTTAATTAATTCCTGTCTTCAAGACACTTTTTTTTATTGTTTGAGAAGAAATTTGCTTTGTCAAAAGTTTTTCCTTTTCAGGATATTTTTTTTTTTAATATTATTTTTCATCATTGTCCTGCGAAACAAATCAAAAATATATACATATAAATTCTCGTCATTCTTGTCAGGTTAAGAAATTGAAAAACGTAACAATCAACAGAATGTAAAAATAGAAATAAAAAAATAAAACTGGAATGTCATCCTTTGGTCATTAAAGCTACAAAACGGATTTCCTTAACAACCTTAAGTTGTTGCACAGTGTTACAAAAAGTATTGTTATTGTAAGCAAAATATAGTTTGGACCGAATAATTGATTTTTTTTCCATATAAAAAGCGCCTTTCTGACAATGAGTAGGTACATAAACCAAGCCAAGTGGATCGTTTAAAGTAAACTTATTCTTAGCCCTACCTGCTTGTTAAGAAACTCTGTTGTTATGACTTTAATTAATGGTTGAGGTTACTCTATGTAGCAGCACACAAATATTCTGAGGTCCTTGTGACACTAACAGAAAACTACACTATAAAAAGACCTAACTTAATTTGATGACACAATTTTCTTAATAATAGTTTACAAATTTCCCTCAATTTATTTAAATTTAACATGAAGTTGGGAAGTCTTCTTAACCGTTAAGAATAATCTACAGTTTTTAACAAAAAAAAAATTGTGATATCTCGAAAACTAATCCTGATAGAGCAAAATGGAGGAACTTTTAGTATCGCCGGGCATCTTCTAATATGTTGATCATAATGTCTCCTGATTTTGAATCTTGTATATCCGAAAATTTTAAAATACGCATATCTGGATAAATCTTTTTTAATTTATCGGATTTTTAAGATGCTCAAAACTAAGCAAGTTAGAGCGGTTCGTATAGTGGAATTGATAAACGAAATTGATATCACTGACAACGCACAGTGGGAAAAAACACCAATCTGGCAGGAAAAAAATCATATTTTCTAAACTATTGTTCTGATCCGATAACAATACTTGGAGATTTTATAGCTAAGGATATAAGCTTTTTGATTAATGAATAAAAAGAAACTGTTTTTCAATACAGGGTGCCCCAAAAGGTGTTATATACGACTACCTCAGGAGTATATTTTTTTGTGTACCTGTTAGCTGTGGAAAATTATGTTAAAATAAGAATTTTATACTTTTTGAAAAGTAAATAAGGGTTATAAAATATTGTAAGTGAAATCTGATAATATTTTGACATATATCCTATGAAGGGTCCTTTTGGACCCTTCTTAAATAAAAACAATTTTTATTTTTTGGAAAATGTTTATGTTGTTTATTTGAAAGTCAAAATATTAATGAATTTATTTTTTAACAAAAAGTAAATTTAAATTTTAAAACAAAATAACATTTAACACAAAGGTAGAATATGTAGGGAACGAGTCCCTACATCCTACATCCAGCATATAACTAAAATAGGAGTCTTAGCACCTGATTGCATAAGCATATACGAATTTTTAGTTAACCTTTTGTCAATGTATAGTGCCATTGCCTCTTCTGGTGTGTATTATGTCGGTGCTTCAGAGGGGTAAAATACGTTTTTTCATCTTTGTAGCCCTTTTTGGTGTTTTTTTAATTTCATCTAATAATTGGGCTGCATCTCTTTCCAGATTTGTACAGACTTACTTTGGTAGCGACCAATAATTATTCCTTGATGTTATTTTGTACAAGATCCGAAACACGACTCCTGTTGGATTTTTTTAGTGGTTTCCAAAAAAGTCTTCAAAGGACCCCCTCGAGGTTGTGATGGTCCTGGTTCTTCGTCTTCTACTAGAAAATCTATATTTTCATTCAACCATATATTGTAATGATTTTCAAAACTATATAAATTGCGAGAAACACTGGCCCATCTACATTTGAATTTTCTACATAAATCTCGCATACTAACAGTTAGTTTTTTATAGCTATCATTCTCGTTCCAGATGTTATTTCCAAGTTTGGACAAGATATAATTGAAACTGTTGAGTTCCGATCAGTAGCACTGTCGCATTTACGCCAAGCTACAAATATCTCTCTCCGTTGAAATGTGTCAAACAAATTTAAAAAAACCAAAGAGTTTATTAAGCAATTCAAATGATAGTATTAAATTTTGTATTATTTATAACAAAATTTTTATTAAGAATTTATTCACCAACTGAATGCGACTTAAATCGGTTATTTAAAAATCATAAAATCAACAATAATTTTAATTCAGCACGAACTTTTTTCAAGATTTCGACGCTCTACTATGTTAAAAATAAATTACTAACAATCCTTCGCGATTCTCAACATATACGTTAGTCGCGTTCATCGCTGCCTAGGTTTAGAATTATAATTATTGAATTACCAAAATTACAAAAATAATTTTAAAAAATCGCTACGCAGGCCTACGCAGCTAATTTTTTGAATAGTAATACTTCATTATATGTAGAATAATCTATAATTAAAGATTAAGCAGCATCTGGCAGCGTTTTTTTGTAGCTCCATAAGAATTTAAACAAGTTAAAAAAAAAGTTGTTTATGTAATTCGGTACGAGGGAGCCTTCGCAAAACAGATAACGTATGGAAATTTATACATAATATACCTAATAGCACCCTTTAAAAGAAATCAAACACTTTATAGGTAACGGATTACCCCTTTCGATACACGGCGATGACAAGTTTACTATTATAAACAATTAACTGTGAGAGCCCAATAAATTGTCAACATTTGATAGTGTGTAATTCCCTAATGGGTTAACTAAACTTTAAGTTCTTAACGGATTAAAACGCTGTCACTATCCCACTTTAAAATTGCATTATAACTTTGTTAAAATCTGTTAGGTATATTTTGAATTATTTCCCGCTAGATTGGCAATATTTCCCACTGTGCAACGTGAAGGAGAATCGAGACACCAGTGGCCACAGATAAATCACAAGAGGACAAAAAGGAATCCCACTTTTTGCGAACGGAAGATTTGCTCCTACTAGCACTTACATGATACTGTATAATTGGCCAGATGGCCGTGTTTGATAGGGACTTTCGTAGAAGTTGTGGGAAAGTGGAGGAGTTGGAGTCTATGAAGCACTTGTTATGCGAATGTCCGGGTCTAATGAGAAGCCGCCTTAAGCATTTGCGGCAAAGATTTTTCGATGACTGGATTTTCTAAACGGTGACTCATTGACGTCTCTAGCAGAATACCTTAGAGCAGCGGGTACCAACATTTTCGCCTCGCGTACCCCTAATTGTAAACTTTATCAACCGCGTACCCCCCAACGAGTTTTTTTTCCTTAAAAAACTGGGTGACATGACATTATCCCCATTTCCGTTATGGGGATTATGACCAAATTCATTTCGGTCATAATCCCCATAATGGTAGTGGGGACTATGATCGAAAATTGTTTGGACATAATCCCAATAAAAAACTTACTTAATTCCTAGATTTATGGGGATAATGACCTCGTAACAAATGGCCATAGTCCTCATAACAGGGATTATGTCCACTATACTAATTGGTCATAATCCCAAAAATTTTATTTATTTTTTTGTGTTAAAAGTTTTTTGCGTAGCAGGCCTTCGGACGGATTTAGGGATTACAAACTCCATAAATTAGTTTAGCGGCCTTGCTAAACCCACCCTCTGCAGAAAACGTGGATTATGACCAAAATTGCTTTGGACTACTTTCCATAATGTGAATGGGGCTATGGCCGAAAAAAGTCATAGTCCCCACAACTATTATGGGGATTATGACCGTAATGAATTCGGTCATAGTCCCCATTTCCGTTATGGGAGTAATGTCGGTGGGGATTATGTCCTGTCACCAAAAAACTGTACATATAAATCTTAGAGTTAATTTGGAAATGATTTAGGGGAGATCAAACGGATTTAGGGGAGATCAAAACAATGGTGTTATTTGATCTCCCGCTCATCGGGGTGGTACAATGCATCTGAAAACGCGAACTTTGAGCTGATTTTTCTGCAGAGCAAAAACGGCTGAAAATAGTACAAATCTGGGTCTAATCACGTAAAACGAAAACGATAGACTATCCATAAACGACATCAAAATACATATCGTTTTGAAGGGAAATTTAAAAGTTTTTATTTTTTAAATTATTAAAAAGTGTTGCCTAATCCAGAAACATTAAAAAAATGTAAAACGTTTTGATTAGTTTTTTGAATGCTCCAAAAATCGACGATGGTCAACTATCGTTTTATGTGATCACAGTCCATCACAGTCACAGTCCAACAGTTTCATTAGTCAATTCTACACCAACAATTACAACAACGGACGTTTTTTTAACTCTTAAAAAGAGTTCCAAAAACCCATCACAGGGGGCGGAAATATAATGTTTTTAATTTTAACTAAATGTTTTTTTTTAATACTAGGGCAGAACAATAATTCCGTGACTTTTACAGTGAAAGGGCATTTTGAGCTTAAAACAAGTAGAAAAATTAAGTTCGACTTGGTCGAATCTATGAATACCCTCCACAATGTCATCTGATAGTAATTTTCTAAAACAAATTCAAAAAATTGCATCACAAATTTTTTATTAGAAATATATTATTTTGAGTAAAACTTTTTTTTAATCAATCAAATTTTTTTGAGTGTAAATTTTTTTTGACTGTCAGCATTTTTTTGAGTGTGACATTTCATTAAAAAAAAATTATGTATACATTTTTTTTTGAGTGTAACATTTTTTTTAGTGTAAATATTTTTTTTAGAGTACAATTTCTTTGAGTAACAAAATTGCTTTGTAAAATGTTTTTGTTGTTTTATACCTATATGCAATACAAAAAAAAAATATTTCACATATTTCACACTTTTTATTTTACTTCATTTGATTTTTTTTCCAAAAATTCTTACTATACACCGTTACCTTCAGTTACAAAAACAATAACAAATATTTACTTGTCTAACAACTAAACTGCACCCCACGACAAGAAAACAAACAACAACAAGTTTTAAAAAACTGGTATTTCACCATGCTTAAACTTGTTTAACGAGTTTTCAACAGTTTAAGGTGAAACAAATCTGAAATTCAGTGCTTTGCTTATAACTTTTGAACCACTAAACCGATTTTGCTGAAATTCAAAACCAAACAGCCTCGGGGAACGACAAATATATGTGGTAAGCTTCAGCCCCCTCAGGATTGTCTTTCGAAAGTTATAGTGGTTTTAATCTTGTAAATTCGAAAAATACCCTTGCCGAAATTTACTCTTTTGCTCATAACTTTTGAACCACTTGACCGATTTCGGTAAATGGAGAACATATATGTCAAACTTCAGGAGCCTCCGTAAAGTCTTTCAAAAGTTAGCGTGTTTTCAACGGACAGACAGACAGACAGACGGACGGACGGACGGACGGACATCGCTAGATCGACTTAAAATCGATCAAGGATCATGAATATATATACTTTATGGGGTCCTAGACCAATATTTCGATGTGTTACAAACGGAATGACAAACTTATATATACCCTCTATCACTAGAGGGGAGGGTATAAAAATGGTACCAAAATTTCTACTCTATCACAACCCGTCTCAAAAATGTCCAAAATCGCGTTTTATGGGAACTTTGACATACATTTGCACAAAAACCTGACATCATAGAAAAATTTGGGAACCATATTCGGAATCAGCATCGAAAGGTTAATCGAAAACAAGTGGTCAGATCTCAAAATATTATCCAAAAATAACGCAAAAATTATCTCTAAAAATACGTTTTTTATGAGCTTTGACCTCAACTAATGAAAAACTTTGGAAGACAGATGTGAAAAGCATTGAAATGTTAATCTTAAACGAATGTCCAAATTACTAAAATTTTGCTTACCCTCGCTTACAGTTTCGCATACCCCCTTGTGGTACGCGTACCATAGGTTGGCAACCGCTGCCTTAGAGAATCGGGGTGGTTTGAGAAGTAGAACTTCGTATCAGAGGAGAAGAAGGTAATTAAAACAAAGGGAATTCCCCAAATGGCGTACGCCCATCCAAGCTAACCTAGAGCGCAACTTACAGCAATTTTACATCAAAACCCACGACGACTATTAATGGACCCAATGGGCTCTGGAATAACTGTTTAATAAAGTTTCATATACATACATAAATGTTCAAAATGTCCTTTATAATAATCAGCAGTTGTCAAGGGATGCTGTCATTTTGATAACATTTCAATTAAGTAGTATTTGTGTAAATGTCTGATATAGGTCATACGGAAATACAATAAACCTTTGCATTTCCTTTATTTTTTACTTTCATCCATTTTTGTTTATAACTTATAACCTGGATTTGAACCTGGAACCTTCAATTTATTAGTAAAACACCTAACTACTTCATCCAAACTTTTTTTCAAAACTACGTCTATTAATTACTTTTATACGACTTGTAAGAGTCTGATTTTACTTTAAATAAATCGATGATGTTGCTATGTTTTTCTTTGAAATTGAAGGGTTTCCACGATTTAAAATTTAAATTTTGCGTATGGGCGCAATTCTACCATCAAGTGCAATTATGACCTACGTCCATCCGGGCCTGGACGCTATTTATATGGAAATAAAAAAAAAATTTAACGCCGAGAAGATGAAAAATGAGACTGTATCCAAACAAAGGTTTTGTGGACTCGAGGTGGACAAAGTTTTCAATAAACGCCTCTTTATATGAAAAAATGAGACCCAAGGAAGTATGTAGGTTTACACTCAAAAAAGTATGTCGGTAAAATCAACTACAAAAGACAGTTTTTTTGACTACATTTTGTTGTTGAAAAGGCATCCACTACATATTACGGTAAAAACAACTGAACATGTTGTTGTTTTTAACTATTGATTACACAGTAGGTTGGGTCGATGAAATGCATATTTGAGAATCTCGTTAACTAATAGCAAAAAGTCGGTGCGCATTTTCGAGCTGATAACGGAAAAAATTATAAAAAAATTTTAGGAGGTTACTTTTAGTCCTCTACACGCAGTTTTAGTTCGCGGTTGTTGGAAAAAATATAGATTTTTAAAATAAAGCATATTAAGAAAAAAATTCCAAAAAAAAATTAGCTGATCAAATTTGGTCCGTGGAAGCATTTCAAAAACCAAAAAAGTTAGATTTTTTTATATAAAAAAATATCTTTTATTTCAAAATGGCACTCAAATGGTACATAGGGCCGATTTAAGTACAGGAAAAATAAACTAAAAAAATGGCGGGTATTTATCGCTATCCGCGAAGTTAAAAAAAATTGCAATTTGCAAAAAAAAAATTCAAAATGGATATCAAAAATTTGGTAAAATAAAGCGTATTACAAATTTAATATCAAAAAATATGTAAGCGATATGAATAATATCAAAAAATATGTAGGTCCATAGATGCATTTTTAAAAATCTGTATAAAATGCATTTATGGACCATGCCGATCAGCTACCTTTTTTTTTTTTTATTTTTTTAATATGCTTTATTTTACCAAACTTTCGATACCCATTTTGATTGTTTTATTGCAAATTGAAAATTTTTTGCACTGAGCGGATAGCGACAAATACCCGCAAATTTTTATTTCTATTTTTCCTGTACTTAAATCGGACTTATGGATCAATTGAGTGTCATTTTGAAATAAAACATATTTTTTTTTATATAAAAACATCTAACTTTTCTGGTTTTTAAAATGCTTCCATGGACCAAAATTGATCAGCTAAAATTTTTTTGGATTTTTTTTTCTTAATACGCTTTATTTTAAAAAATTTTTTAAATATTTTTTTTTTTTTAATATTTTTTTTTCCAAAAACCGCGAACTAAAACTGCGTGTAGAGGACTTAAAGTAACCGGCTAATTTTTTTTTATAATTTTTCCTGTTATCAGCTCACAAATGCGCACCGACTTTTTGCTATTAGTTAACGAGATTCGCAAATATGCATATCATCGACCCACCCTATTACACAGCTCCATATGAAAATGCGTATTGTGGTTCTAATTTCTGGAAGTTTTTTTTTTATTTTTATTTTCACTACAAAATATATTTTTTTTTAGTTTTTTTAAACTAAATGGGCGAAAACCGAATTTTTTTTACTTTTTTTTCGCTACAAATTTATTTTTTTGATCATTGATGTTAAAATAAATGGGTTCCTTCCAACTTCAGTATGGGGGTATAGACATTTGTCATTCCGTACGTAACTCATCGAAATATCGGTTGCGGACTCCATGAATACATTATTAATCCATAAAAGATTTTGAGGCATTCTAGCAACGTCCGTCTGTAGTTAACATAATGCAGTCCACAATAAAAGAGCTAAACTCCACAAGATTGTCAAGAAAAAGTCTCATGGTCCTAGGCAGGCAAAGCTCGGAAATTGGCTAAATTTTAACAGTGGAAAAAAGTTCCTCCTTGAAGAACTAAACTAACCTCTGAAAAACGTAAATTTTTTAGATTTTTTTCGATTTTTATTTAAAAAAAATAAACATTTTTAAGTTTGCGAAAGTTCAAAGTCTAGAACTTGGACCCAGGGGGTTAGAAAATGTCGTTTTTTTTGCCCGCCCACTTTTAAGTGCGTGGATAATCAAAATAATTTTAATAATGATAAAATTATTAATCCTTAGTGTACAAAACAGAATAAAATGAACTTGTAAACATATACCGCGAGGGCAAGGAGTCCCCAAATTCATTCTATGAATTTGATGTGTTAAATTACTTAAATATTAATAAATAAAAATTGTTTTGTGTTAAAATAACGCACGCGTAACTGCTTTTGTTGTTATTTTATAATTTTCTGTGAAAAAAAAAGAAATGTCAAGAAATTAAAACTTTTCAAAAATTAAAACAACCCGAGGAACGAAGTGGTTCTAATTTGTGAGATTTTACTGTACTAAAACAATAAAAACAACTGTTTATACACAGATGTTTTTACTACAATTGCCTAAAATTTTATTTTAAAAAATTCTAAAACGTTTTAATGATTGATATTTATTTATTTAGAAAGCAATACATTTCAGTTGGTTGTATAGAATTTTGACATGAAATGACAATTTTTTTCGAGTAATAGTTTTTTATTTATTTATTACGTTTTTAAGATGCTCAAGTCCCTATTGTACACATAAATTCCCGAATCTCAACAACTGAGCAAGGTAGCGCAAAACGACCAAAAAATTTTGGATCAAAATCAATGACGATCCCTAAAGGAGCTAACTGGTCCTTGGCCTAAGGGATTTTGGACACATGGGATCCACACCCAATGAGGTTTGCACCCAATTGGGTCCTAAATGTGTTAGAACTAAATTGAAATAACAGTTTTAACATTTTCTTATATATATGTAGTTCAAATTGGCATCAAATTTAAAAATTTCTTTTTTACTTATTTTTAAGAAAATATGGTATTAAAAAGAAGGAAAATATTGCAATGGAGCATAATCATTATCTATTTTCCTTGAGTTTAGTGAAATTTACTTTTTTTAGTTCTGTTTTTTGAGTGAATATAACAAATAGAACTATTTGTAAATTCCCTCACTATTGAAACATTTTAAAATTGCATTATGGAATTCACGGGGTGTGCTTAATATTTTGTACGTTATTCCATCATAACTTGTTACACTGTGCATTATCATAGCATATTGTACTTTAACTTATACAAATCCAAAACTTCTTGAATAAAGGTCATACTCGAAAGAACTCCTATATATCTCTCATTGACTGCAATAGTGATATAACTCCAAAACTTGATTTTTGATTTAAAGATGCAGAATTATTCGTTATTTTATGATTTATATTGATTAAAAATCGAATTAATATCTTTTGAACTGACCGCTTGCCATTATTACATTTTATATGTAAAAAATTTACAACTGCACTTAGAAAATTATTGCAGTTACTACATGACAGTCATTTGTGTAGTAAGTAGTAGTTGTTGTTTTTAACTACAATTTCAGTTGTTTTTGTATGAAAATTCTCAAACAACTGTTTTTTATAGTCGTTTTATAAATCAAATACAAAAAATTACTACATTGTTGTAACAGTTGTTTTATGTAGCAGGGTTGCAAAATGAGAACATCAAAATAGTACCTAGGAGCTCCTAAAATTGTACTTTTTCGACCACAATTGTACCAACAATTTTTTTTTTTTATTAAAAATCCGAAATTTTGGTCCTAGACCTACGTTTAAGTATACAGATAAAGAGAACCACTTTTTTAGTCGATCTTGCTATGATTTCCTGTCCCTCTAGGTCCATGTAATTAGTCTCCATACAAACGTCCTCTCGATATTTACTTAAATATGTCTATTGTCATCCTTATTGCCTATTAAACTCAAATTTGGTTTGTATGTATTTCCACACCAATTTCAGATCTGGCCAAACATGGATCCAATCACATAGAAATGATACAAAAGTTAAGTTACCACCGTGAATCGTTTAAACTAGGGAAATTTCACCAAAAAAAGGGATAAACTGAGAATTTTACAAAATAAGTAATTGGTGTACCATTGTACTTTTGTGCTTCGAATTGTATCAAAAAAAAGAACAATTGTACCAACTTTTGCAACTCTGTTATGTAGTTGTTTTTAGTCTATAAAAAAACTTATAATTTTCTAGAAATTTTTAGAAAAACGGATGTGCAGGAATTATTTCCAAATAATTTTAACCGCTTTTGACGTTTAGAATTTTATTTCTGTTAACCCGAGTAAAAAAATTGATATGACACAATATATAATTTAATATGGGTTCGTGTCTATTTTGATATAATCTTATGCGAAAAATGGTTTCATAAGATTTGATCGAATAATATCTAATAATATCAGTTTATATAACTTTATATCGACTTTGATACGAGTTTTGGTCTAATCAATGATATAAAATTATATCCAATTATATTAAAATTTATACAATTTTAGAAATCGGATGTTTTTTTTAGTTTTTAATAAAAAGTTGAAAAATTAAAATAATAAAAATAAGTTGTTCTTTGAAAAAAACTTAGAAAAATTTCAAAAAATGGAGTCATGTTAAATTTTATATAAAACACTTAGAAAATATTTTCAAAAAAATTTGTCCTTGGAAAAAACTTAGAAAAATTTGAAAAATGGAGTTATATAAAATTTTATATAAAACACTTAAAATTTTTTTCGATAAAAAAAATGTTCCTTGAAAAAAACTTAGAAAAAATTTAAAAGATGGAGTCATATAAAATTTTATATAAAACACTTAGAAAATATTCGTGATAAAAAAGTGGTGCTTGGAAAAATCTTAGAAAAATAAAAAAAATATGAAGTCATATGAAATTTTATATAAAACACTTTGAAAATATTTGCGATAAAAATATGTTCTTGGAAAACACTTTAAAAAATTAAAAAATAATGGAGGCATATAAAATTTTATATAAAACACTTAGAAATTTGAAATGATGCATGGGACCAGATGTTAAAACATATAGTTATGTATGGCGATATCTTAAAAAAATCCCACATCAAAATTTATTATATAAATTTATCTTGCAATACATAGTGTCACACATGATCATATATCAAATAATATGACTACCCGAGTAAAAATAATTTAATATGATCTTATATACTTTTATATAGTCATATTTTTTGATATATGATCATGTGTGACACTTTGTATTGCAAGATAAATTTATATAATAAATATTGATGTAGGATTTTTTTAAGATATCGCCATACATAACTATATGTTGTAACATCTGGTCCCATGCATCATTTTAAATTTCTAAGTGTTTTATATAAAATTTTATATGATTCCATTATTTTTGAATTTTTTTAAAGCTTTTCCAAGAACATATTTTTGTCGTAAATATTTTCAAAGTGTTTTATATAAAATTTCATATGACTTCACATTTTTTTATTTTTCTAAGATTTTTCAAAGCACCACTTTTTTATCACGAATATTTTCTAAGTGTTTTATATAAAATTTTATATGACTCCATCTTTTAAATTTTTTCTAAGTTTTTTTCAAGGAACATGTTTTTATCGCAAATATTTTCTAAGTGTTTTTTATAAAATTTTATATACCTCCATTTTTTCAAATTTTTCTAAGTTTTTTCCAAGGACAAATTTTTTTGAAAATATTTTCTAAGTGTTTTATATAAAATTTAACATGACTCCATTTTTTGAAATTTTTCTAAGTTTTTTTCAAAGAACAACTTATTTTTATTATTTTAATTTTTCAACTTTTTATTAAAAACTAAAAAAAAACATCCGATTTATAAAATTGTATAAATTTTAATATAATTGGATATAATTTTATATCATTGGATTAGACCAAAACTCGTATCAAAGTCGATATAAAGTTATAAAAACTGATATTATTATATAATATTAGATCAAATCTTATGAAACCATTTTTCGTATACGATTATATCAAAATAGACACGAACCCATATTAAATTATATATTGTGTCATATCAATTTTTTTACTCGGGTATATAAAAGTATATAAGATCATATTAAATTATTTTTACTCGGGAATAAAAAATTCAGACAATTTGAGTTACAGTAAAAACAACTGTAACTTGAAGTAGTTTTTACAGTTTTTTTGTAGTTGTTAATCAATAGTTAAAAACAACAATAATTTTTGGTTGATTTAACCGTAAAATGTAGTGCACGCCTAAGCAACAACAAATGTAGTAACTGTCTGTTGTAGTGGAATCTATCGTCATAATTTTTTTGATTGTGACAACTTTAAACACGTTTTTAGCAAAATCAGGTTTTCCGAGTTATGTCACTACTGTAGTACATACGCAATACGTATTCGTTGTTGTAGCAATAGTTTTTTTTTATTTCATATCTTTTGTTGGAATTTCTTACACCTTTCAATCATTTTTATTCCTTAAACTCTTCAACATTATTTACTCATTCTTATTCACACATACATTCACTCACTCACTAACACATAAACTTCATTTCTATTTTTTCCTTACATTCACTCATACATCCATCCATCTATCCGTCAGTCAATCGTCATCTTGTCTGTCACTTTTAGCTGCCATTTTACACCAAACTTTTATACTCTTTACTTCATGTTTTGTATAAAGGTTACAATATTGTACAGTCGTTGGGTGTACGCTTTGGGTGCTATTTTCTTTCTAGTACTTTTGTAATTCATTCTCTTGTTGCTGCTTTTTATATTTTCTACTACTTGAAGAAAACTTTTATTTTTAGATTTTTTTTATTGTTGTTGTTTTTGTTGTTCGGCCTTTCCTACTTTTTAGGTTGGCTTTCATCAACAACACTGTGAATAGCAGTTAAACTATGATTTTAAAGTATTTCGATTGAATTCTCTAACCTAAGTTTCCTATGGGAAAGCCTCGGAGTGTTGGAAAGGGTATTTTTGGTATCGTTTATTGTTTTGACAATATATTTTTATTTTATTAAATAAGTATTACAATATAATTACAAATCATATACTAATTTTACCTAACCGAGAACTGGTAACAATGAGCTTCGTCTCGTTGTTACGAAATAGACCAAGGCCTCCGGTGGGAATCGAACCCACGGCCCCCAGACTCATAGGCTAGCACGCTACTAGGGCGTCTAATTTGACAATATAAACACGAACAAAAATAAAGACTTCATCTAGAAATACTCTTCGAAATGTTAACAATTGATTTTGAAGAAAAGATCGCTGCTCAAAAAGACAAACTTATCTTACTATTTTTTTGAAACTAACACTCAGGGGATGCCCCTACTAATGCATTGCTGCCAGATTTTGGCTTCGTACTGGGACTGGGTGTCATACTTAGGGAACATGGTTCGCTCAATGTATCGAACGGGTCTGTCCGACACTTCAGACTAAGGATGTGGAAGGACAAGCCACTACTATGATGATGTTAGAGATCTGAAGGGTATAACTGATTTTGGCTCCGTCTCAGATTTCAAAAGAATTGTAGAGAATCGCGGATCTTTGTTCGGTTAGGCGAATTCGTTAGGATCGTTTTTAACAGGAGGAGGATAAGGCAGAATTAGTGAATTATAAAATCAAAACGTCCTCTAGGTTGTCACTCGTTGTGTGCGGTAATTTCATGGTGTTGGTATATGTTTCTAAAGCTGCCAGTGGTAAACTGCTTGGGGTTCAACTGGTAGTAATATTTATATTATATTACCGGGAGTTAGGAGCACATGAAAATTTCTTCCATCATAACTATGATTTGGACCTTCTGGGAGCATTCGTGGTGGCTATGGTTTAAACAAAAATTGCGGGAAGATTGCAAACTCGATGTGGAGTCGTATTGAAACCGGGTGTCGTGAACCAAAGATTGGTAGAAGTTTAGATATGCTTTGCTCCTCACTAGGCTTGCCAGACGTACTTTTTTCAACAGTACTCGTACTTTTTTTTACTACAGGTACTTTTTTCTGCATAACACCTAAAAAAGGACGCTAAAGTACTTTTTTTAGGCTTTTGTACTTCTTTTTGTACTTTTTTCTGTGCTTAACGTTTTTATTAAAAAAAAAAATTGAAGAAAAATAAACTATTGAATAAAAAAGTACGCTAAAGGTGGTATGATACTTGCCAGTTTCTGTATTGGATTTTTTTAGGATTGATCGAATGAAACAACAAATGCGAGAAAGAACAAGAAATACAATAAAATAAAAACAAAACAAAAAAACAATACTGCCAACTTTTATTTTTAAAATAACTCGCCGACAAAAGCTAAAAAAACGCCCAAAACAAATGTAAAACCGCTTCATTCGGGCAATAACTAATAAAATTGGCAACACTGTTAACATTTTATTCTTTAAATGTCAATTTCAAGTTGAAAATTTTTATATTTTTTTTGACAGTCACTGCAAAATTATGGATAACACACGTATATTTTTTGACGTTTTAAGTTTTTTCATGATATTGTCATACTCTTTACACTTGGTCAGTTTTTCTAAGAAAATATTTTTGCACTGTTCTCCAAAATATAAAAAATACAAAAACTAGCAAGTATCATAACACCTTAAAGTATTTTTTTTAGGCTTTTGTACTTATTTTTGTACATTTTTCTGTGCTTAACGTTTGTATTAAAAAAAATAACTATTGAAGAAAAATAAAATGTTAAAAATGTCTAAAGTAGTGAAGTACTTTGTTATAAATATTATTTACAATCAGTGTTCGAAAAAAAAACAGTACGTTATTTAACGTTCCGTTCCAAGAACACATTCACGAAAAAGTTTTTTAGTGGTTCGCAAACAGAATTCCGAACGTTATGCCTGCGAGTTGAAGAACAGAAACTTACCGAACTAGGTTAGAAACAAAATAAAGTTCTTTTAGTGTTCTGTTTGCGAACTTTTGAGACATTTTTTTTTTTTAATTTAAAATGGCGATATCTCGAAAACTAAGCAAGATAGAGCAAAACGGAGCACATTTTTGGTTCATTAGACCCCATTGGGTCCTTATTTTAAATCTTAAAAAGTTAGCATTCCGGGAAATTTAAAAATGCACATATCTCGCTAAATACTGCCGACACGATGAAAAGTCTAAAAGCATTTTTGTGGATCTTGTCTCGTAGTACATGACCGTTTTTAGACTTTATGTCGTGTCGGCAGTATTTAGCGAGATATGTGCATTTTTAAATTTCCCGGAATGTTAACTTTTTTAGATTCAAAATAAGGACCCAATTAGGTCCACCAATGTGTAGAGGCCTAGCGATACTATGGTAATCCCAAGAACCATAAAAGTGATCCGTTTTGCTCTATCTTGCTTAGTTTTCAAGATGTAGCCATTTTAAATTTAAAAATGTCTCAAAAGTTCGCAAAAAGAACACTAAAAGAACTTTATTTTGTTTCTAACCTAGTTCGGTACGTTATCGTAAAGTTTCTGTTCTTCAACTCGCAGGCATAACGTTCGGAATTCTGTTTGCGAACACCTTCACAGCCACTAAAAAACTTTTTAGTGAATGTGTTCTTGGAACGGTACATTTCGATAACGTACGGTCGCTCCATAGTTCAGTACAGAACACTAACGTACCGTACGTTAGAGTTTTTTTTCAAACCCTGTTTACAATCCTATTTTTTATATTCTTTGTTGAATAAATTGTTATAAATTGTTAAAGAAACGACGAAAATCAAAATTTTAGCCAGAGCCGTTTTTGAAAAAATCGCTGTCAAAAGCGAACAAATTTACATTTTAAGCTTATCTCGAAAATTAATTTGATCGGTTTTGTTGCTCAAAAACTTTTTTGCAATATGTTTTTTATAAATGTCGTTTTTAGCAGACAAGGAAAACAATAAAAATTAAAATTCGTTATTGATTAAATTCTATTTTGAATTTATCAAAAAATTTAAGAAAGAATTAAAAAAATCTAAAAAATTTTATTTAAAATTCGTAAAAGAATTTTATTAATTAAAAAAGAATTTTATTTTCATACAAACAAATATATTTATAACATGTAACTATTTTAAAAATTTATTTTTGGAAAATAAAATTCTATTTTTTTTTGAGAATTTTATTTTTGGAAATAATTAAATTCAAATTTTTTTGAGAAATTTATTTAAACAAAAATTTTATTTCAAATACCTTATAAATTTTAAATAAAATTCGAATTTTTCCCTTGTCTGGTATTTAGATAAGCTTAAAATGTAAATTTTTAACGTTTGACGGCGATTTTTGAAAAAAAAGTAGCTGGCGAAGATTTTGATTTTCGTCGAAATATAGTAGTGGGGCACCCCAGATTAATAATAAAGAAATACATTCACAGTTCTCGCAACTTGAGGTTAATGTTGGTTCTGCCGAGGTGTGAAAAACACAATGTACTTTTTTTTTTCAATTCTATATCTGGCTATCCTACTCTTCACTAAGGTACCAATCATGTCCAAATACTTGGTCTTGAATTGAAACTCATATGTAATAATTGTGCTGCTGGTAGACACATTATTTAAAAAAAAAAAAACAAAAAAAGTCCAAAAATGCTACTCACTCGTTCCTCCTCATAACCTTTATTCCCAATACCAACATAATGCACTGCATTAGTAGGGATCATTCCCAGAGTGTTGGCTTAAAGTTTAAAAAAAGAAACAAAGTTAAGAAATTTACTAGCCTGTGATCACAAGACGTATTTGTTACAAGTTTGTGGATTTTAGCTTTTTATACCCTACAGCACTCTGGGGTACAGGGTAGAGATGGGCACATAAGCAGATTAGAGCGTGAGTGTGACTGAATTCAATTTTATTCACGTGATTGTGAGTGATGGAAAAAATTGCGTGAGTGAGTGTGCGTGAGTAAAACTTTTTTTAAAAAATTTATTTTAAGTTCTGGAGAAAAAAATATGTGAATGAAGAGCTCCTATACCACCAAAGTTCAAATTTTCAGAGTAGAGACTTGACTAGATCTTAAGATATTGATAGAAACTTAGTGAAAGTTAAAAAACGGTTAAATTCCCTCAGTTAAGGTTCAGTTATCTCGAAAACTTAAAGTGAAATAACAGTTCCAAGGCCATATTCGGACTCAAGGGCCTAAAACATAAATTTATGTGTTTACTAGGTATAAAACAATAAAAAAATTTATTGTTTTGCCGAAGAAAAAAAAAATGTTTTTAACTTCCACTATGTTTCTGTCAATATCCAATCAAGTCTCTATCATTAAGTTAAATAATTCAAATTCTGATTTTTGGGCACTAACGATTGTCATTTGAATTCCCTATATTTGCTAACTAGTCTTGACAATGGAATCTGACAATTTCTGAGACACTTGTCGGCTAAGTCTTTCAAAAATGACCAACATAAATAAATTTAGTACAGACAGAAAAAATCTTTCTATGAGAATATCATGGTTTAAATTCGTAAAGGAATAATTACCTCGAGCTAGAATAATCCAACTCAAATTATCTGTGGCTAAAACGAAAACTGCATAAGTGTTTTTAATAATTTTTTTCAAGACCACTTTAAGATATAAATTTGAATGCAAAATCATTGTTACTTGGCATTTTTTATAAAAAATATGCTGTAGATTATTTTTACAATCATGATAGGGGTTAAAATATAAAAATTAAAATTAATAGAAATAACTAAACAAGATTAAAATAACTCGACTTATGCACTTTTCCCTTTTGCCACAGATATGTTTTAAACAATTTGTTTTAGAATCCGTACAGTTTTCGAGCATTGTGTGTAAATGTATTAGTACTACTGTTATTTAGAAAAGGACTCTTATTTAAGTCAACTCATTTGAGAGACATTGATTGACTTTCTTAATAGACTTTATGTCTTGTCAAAAAAATTAAAGTAAAACGTCAAATATTTGTAAGGGATTTTAATATAAAAATAAATAATACTACGCACATTTTCAAATGCAAGTCTTGTGTATATGCAAGAGGATTAATTAAAGGAGAATTAAAAATATTTAAAAAAATGAAATAGAATTAAAAAATATAGCAAACCGAGTCTTAAAAAGCCAGCAGATTTATTATATACCTCCAACTCAATTTAACCCAGCAAAGACCAAAAATATGAATAAGGCCTTACCGCCTAATTTCAAATGTTTAATATGGCAATGTAATTGGAGGTAACCACTTTTTTTGAATTTTTGTGTGTAAAGTAATGCTGATAGTAGATTAATCAGAAGAATTATCTATGATTCCAAAATCGATTCTGCTGAAATCAGGCAATTTTTCTGTTAAAATTAACATATTTTTTTGCTGAAATTTGCAGTCTTTTTTTCTACAAGCAGCAGATTTTTCAGCTGAAATCTGCATAACAAGTTTTAAAAACTTTATTTGCATAGAAAAATAAGGGACATTCTTAAAAAGATTCAATTATTTATCAACTTCTTAGATTTGATCAATTTATATGGTCTTCACAAATTTTTCGATGTTCGTATTACACACGGAATGATAAAGTTAATTTATCCCCATAAATTTAAAGCAGTTTATAAAAAACTAAAAATCTTCATATATTAATTTAAAGTTTTTTGATCGAAAACTTATTCCTAGTAAAAATATTTATATTCCTTCCTAATGTAACATATTTTTTTTCGTTTCTAATCCATCCATCTTAATAATTGTTCACAAGTTTTACTAATTAAGTGATTACTAAAAATAATTTTTATCCATTAGTAACTTTCAGATAATTTTTCAACAAACGCTAAAACGATTATTTTTTTTGCTTTCCTTACAAATCAATGACCACCTCTTGTCCATATCTTAGATAGAATTATGAAAAGAAAATACAAATCTAACAAAAATTTGCCTCTTAATGAATAATTACGTCCAAATACCAGCTCCAACTACCAACTATTATGAACATATGAGGCATTCCACACCAAATGTTCAGCAAAAAAAAAGTGATGTCGTGTCAATATGAAATCAATTGCAGAGTATTCGCCCTTAGGTCACTATTAAATAACAAAAATAAAATTTCAGTTTTTTGAAAAAATGGGCCTTGGAGGCATGGTCAAAAATTGAAAATTTCAGCATTTTTTGCCTAAGTATCTTTATTTTAATATTTATGCCAATGAAATGAAACACAGTGATGTTTTTAAAATAAAAGTTTTTTATAGATTTTTGTATGGGCTATCGATTAAAAAAATAAAAATTGGAACATTTTCAGAAGAAGTTCTGAATATTTTAAATTTAAATTTAAACTTTATTTATCGAAAAACATGCCACAATTTTATTTCTTTTTTAAATGTTCAAAAATTAGTTAAGGTGTATATCTATCTGTTCTGAAATTTTCAGAGATGCATTTTTCCTTGTTTTCGAGAAAAAAAATGTTGAACATTGCACTATGCTTATAATTTACAATAATGGGGTATATTACGTATGCGAATGAGTAATATTAACTCTTAAAAAACATTTAACATAGAGATGTTTTCGTGGGTGAGTTTTTTTGACGATCACGCACGCTCACGAAGAAAAAGTTTCAATCACGCACGATTTATCATTTTCCTCACGTTCACGTACGCTCACGTGAGTTGAAAAAAATGTTGTCACGTGCACGATACTCACGTGAGCGTGACTGAGCGTGAGCAAAATAAATGAGCATGCGTGATTAAAATAATTTCCTTGGTAAGAAAGCGTGATGGTAAAGAAAACAACTTACCCACGATCACATCTCCATTTTAAATGTTTTTTAAGAGTTAATATTACTCATTCGCATACGTAATATACCCCATTATTGTAAATTATAAGCATAGTGCAATGTTCAACATTTTTTTTCTCGAAAACAAGAAAAAATGCATCTCTGAAAATTTCAGAACAGATAGATATACACCTTAACTAATTTTTGAACATTTAAAAAAGAAATAAAATTGTGGCATGTTTTTTGATAAATAAAGTTTAAATTTAAATTTAAAATATTCAGAACTTCTTCTGAAAATTTTCCAATTTTTATTTTTTTAATCGATAGCCCATACAAAAATCTATAAAAAACTTTTATTTTAAAGACATCACGGTGTTTCATTTCATTGGCATAAATATTGAAATAAAGATACTTAGGCAAAAAATGCTGAAATTTTCAATTTTTGACCATGCCTCCAAGGCCCACTTTTTGAGAAATCTTAAATTTTATTTTTGTTATTTAATAGTGCCCTAAGGGCGAATACTTTGCAAATGATATCCTATTGAAACCACCATGGTTTTTCTGTAGTGGAACAGTTGGTGTGGAATGACTCATATGTACGAGTAAAAATTATTACAAAACAAAAGTTGAAAAATGTTTAACAATCGATCACAAATATTAAATACATTTATTAATACATATTATTAGTTTCGATGAAAACGCCCTTGCCATTACATAAAAGGGGGCGAATAAATGGCAACTTCACTACCAACACCACCACCGTGAACTACATCATTACCACCAATACAAACTACAAAATTTACTCTAAATATGAGAGAAAAAAATTATAAACTATAACCATTTATATCCCATATATAAAACATAAATACACTCAGCATAATTAGATTAAAGACACGATTTCTAATTACACAGTGATACAAAATCTAACTTTTCGAATCGGAATGGGATGAAACTAAAAGCAAATTAATGCTGACATTTTACATAACAAAAGAGTGCTTTGAAAATAATTTAAGGGGAAAAATGTTTTTTGTTATTCAGAAAAAGAACTTTGAAAATCGGACGATTCTCGTAGTTCACTTAAAGTGATCACAGTCCAGATTTATATTTTTTCTGGTGCCTATTTAAATAATAAATAGAATGTGATGAAACCAAAAGCAAATGAGAGGTGATATATTCCATACCAAAACCTTCAAGGCTTTTTTTTTTTAGTTCAGCGCTAGATTTTTTTATACGCATTTAAAGTTGGTGATTTTTAAGCCTTTAAAGATTTTGTGTCTAAGCATGTCCTACTTTAGGGGACCCGGTAGTGCTCTTATTGGACATGTGGAGTCAGCTTCCAAACTTAAGCTAGAAATTACGTCAGCTATAACCGGTATGAATTTCGCTGCAATCGGCACCTACTTACTGAACAGCCAAATTAAAAAAATAAACAATTGTGCACCGTTGCGTATGATTGTTATTAAAAAGCAATTACAATATTAAGCATACGCCTTATACAGTTTTCAAGCGCTTGTTAATTATAATAAAAGTTCATCAACTTTAAATGCGTGTAAAAAAAAATTAGCGCTGAACTAAAAAGCCCTGAGGGCTTTGTTACGGAATATATCACCTTTCATTTGCTTTTGATTTCATCACATTCCGATGGTTGTTGCACTGTGTTATTATTTAAATGGGCATCAGACAAATAAAGATAACTCTGGACTGTGATCACTTAAAGTGAACTACGACAATCGTCCGATTTTCAGAGTTATTTTTCTGAATACCAAAAAAACATTTTTCCCCCTTAAAATGTTTTTAAAGCACTCTTTAAACGACATGTGCTTAAATGTCGTTTGTGATCAGATTTGATTACTACTTATGGTTAAGAGAAACATGTTATAAGTCCTCTAATGAAACTAGGGAAGGTACTTTTCTGAAGAAGTGACCAAGATTTACGTTGCTTTACTCTTTAGCTGACGCATAAAGAGAAAAAAGCTGTCTTAAAATAAATCTCTTATTTAACGAACTCTTTGAGAGCGTCTTACATTTATCAGCTGGGTTACTAACCCCAGCTAATAAATACGCTCGGCGTGTCTAAGCCGCGCAATCGTGGTCTATTGGTCTACCCAGCATATTGTGTCACCTATTGGCAACGCTAATTTTCAGGTTCGAAGGTGCGATAGTTGATAGGTAATTGTCGTAATTGTAATTGCGAAAGTTCGTTAAAAAGTACTTGGTCTTGCGAAGATGAGGTTTGTAGTGCGAAGATGAGTTTGTAGTTCGATCAGATTGTCTTTAGTCGTTTACATATTATGCCAGATGGATCTTTTATCTTATTTCGATGACACCTTCGTGGAAGAGTGTTTGTATTGTAGACCTCTTCGCATAATAATTTCGACAAGTGTCTCCCTATAAGCTCAGTACAGCTTACACAAGAGAAGGCAATGCTTTTTATACTTTCAGCTAGAGTCTTTAATTAGGTTGTAAGTGGCTGTTGATGCTTTACCTAGGCACACATAGACAGTAAGATCCGTTGTGATACGTTAGGTTGGATGGGCATTCGCCAACTTGGCGAATTCACTCGGAGGCCATAAGGCCCATTGTGATTCCCCTAATTGTTTGTTGTGATACCACGGGACAGTAATTGGGTTCCCCTACTTTGGAGCTCATAAGATATTGAGTTTTGGCATCCGATAATTTAGAAGAAATCAGTGAGCAAGTCTCTGACCGAAAAGTAAATAGATAAAGTGATCGATATTTCCCAACTCCTGCTTATCGATGAAACTGCAGCAAAAGTCATTTGACGCCACATTTAAACGCTCATCATGCTTTCCTTAAAGGTAGTGTCCAGTAATAACAGCAACCACCGTTGAAATCTCTCCTCTTGGAAGCGATAGCAGCTCACTTGTGCACTTCTGATTAACAGAAGGTCAAATCTGCCGTGTTGTCTAATACGTCCATCTATTTGTCCATCTTTGATTAGTCTCCGTCCCGGAACAAAGCCGTTGGCTTTGCTTGCAAGTTTCTAGAGGCATACCAACACATTCCAATTCTGTTGGAACCTGCAATGTAGTTCCCAGTCTTGCAAGCTCATCGGCTTTGCAATTCCCTTGAATGTCTCTATGCTCTGGGACCCATATGAGTCGTATGTCACACTGCTTGACCATCTCACTTAAAGACGTGCGACATTTAAGTGCAGATCTTGTTTTCAGAAACATTGACTCAAGGAACATCCCGCAGTTTGACTGTCAGAATAAATGTTGACTGCAGTTGTAGACAATACATTGCAGCTCAACCAGTCAGCCAGTTCCTTTATATCCAGCATCTTTTCCTGGTAAACACTGGAATGATCCGGCAATACTCGAGCCAGGCTCAACCCAAGCTCCTCCAAATAGACTTCAAAGCCCTCTTGTTCGTGCAGCCTCTATCCATCCGTGTAAAAATTTATGGAGGCTCCACTACCCGTAATTCCCCTCATGACTTCCTGGACTTCCTGGATAGTATCATAAGAGAGTTAGTATGTTGGTAAGTTTGCTAAAGTAGTTACGTGATATCTGTTGGGATTGGAGTTTTGCAACGTCGAGGATTCTGCCTGTATCATATCGATCATTTTTTTTTTCGAAGAGGGCCAAGAAAGACCTTTCGCAGTAGTTTTTAAATGTCAACTATTAGTCAACATAACACTTGTAATATTGGTTTAATATTTTTGTGAAGTGTTTTTAATAACAGCGCCGCGAAGGAACCAGACTTGGATGTTTATTGGGCCTCTTTAAAAAAAAAAACTAACACGTGACTCCACATTAAGGCGCAGGCAACGAATTGCAGCTACTTTAAGGCCATCACAAATTTTATCCTTTCTTAGTTACCAGTTCTTAACTTACATTTAAAAAAATATGTCCCTATTCAATACCTCCAGAGTTTTCATATGCATGCTTTTTTTAGTTATGTCCGTCCAACTGTTTCAGTTGTGTTTTAGATTATGTATGTTTAAACATATATTCATGTATCTAAACGAAAAACTTCACAAGTCACATATGTTTGAGACGCAGATAAATATGCGAAACGTGCATGATTCAAGCATAAAATCTAATCAATTCCAATTAGGACTTTTCTCTGATGTATTCGTATAAATTATTATTTATCACTTGCTTATTTATTATTTTTACTTTTGCCTTAACTTCTTCCAATTTTTGTTTGGTTTTGTCTACTCTCAACCACACTTTTGCTTAGAATAGTTGCCTTTGACTACTGCATTTTTACTTTCCAAAGAGGTTTTTAGCATTAAAAGTAGTTGTTGCTATTTAGTTTATAGTAGGATGATGTTGATATGGCTTATGATGATGATGGCATAGAGCATGTTAATTCTTGAAAATTTATGAGCGCCATAATTTTTTTTTGCTTTTGCTCAAGTGATGAATATGAATAATGGGAGTTATGCATAACATATACAAAAATATTCGTATAATTAGTTAATTTTGACCACAGATGTTAGATAATAAATGACAAAGATTTGTTATCGATATTTTGGATAATAAGTATTGGACGTGATAAAGTCTTTACATACCAATTAACGATGAAAGATGGGAGATGGCTAACTCAGTCAGGCGGTGATAAAAAACTCATTGCAATCCACACTCATCTATACATAGTTTTTGAAAGTAGGGACAAATTTTTGGCCTGGGTACCATGAGGAGGATTAACATCTATAAGGTGAAGAGAATAGAACGATGTATGTTCCGCTATGATAAAGATAGCTCTAAAACTTGCAAAGTGTCCAATGTTATTTACAAATTTTATAATCCTAAAGAGATCGAACTTCTACTGTCACTTTCTGGAAACGTTAACAGACTTCTCATGAAAGATAAATCTCTATTTAGAAAAAAAGGTAAACCATGTCAAATCCGACACTTTGAATTTTTTTTTTTAGATTTTCACAATTTGTTTACAGTTTTTAGTACCCTTCGAAAACTCCTTCGTGGTAAATTTTCAGACTTTTTTGATGACCCGTTCAAAAGATATCGAATTTTTAAAAATTACCTTTACTTAAACTTCTTTTACTCATAACTTCTTCAATAATGGTCCAAATTTTAATTTTTTTTTTTTTTAATTTTTTTTTGCGTAATTTAAAAAAAAAAAAATAGCAAAAAATTCTTAAAAGCGCTCTACTATGCGATTTTTAAGTTTTAGAATTTAAATCTCATTTTTGAAAATGTTTCTACTCTTCGATTTTTTTGAAATTTTTTGTTGTAAAACTTCTATCGATTCCACAAATTTTTTGCCCAGTAGGATCATGGGATAACGATTATTACTATTTTTTAAAATTTTTTGAAAAATTTTTATTGTAATTTTCCAATCTTAAAATCATTTCTACTGCTCTATTAGTACGTCGTAGAGGGGTCATTTATAAGACCGACCCCATTATTTTTATGTCTAAAGATTTCCTTGAAACAAACTAATACCCTATCTCCAATTTCTAAGGGGACTTCCACACAAAACGACATTTTTTAAAATTTGCTCCAATCGCTCTAACTGCCCTAATACACTCAAAGAAAAATGCTTCATCATACTGAAGATACGGTTTCATCACTTGCTGTTATCAATTTCGATGACAAATTTCGTCATATTGATGAAGATTTTCTTCAATATGATGAAACATGTCATCGAAATTGAAAAAACAAGTGATGACACATTTCATCATGTCATCAAAAAGTGTCATCAATATGCCTTTCAAATGTTTTTTTTGTAAATAATAAAATTAATATTAAAATAAATAAAAATATTAAAAAAATATAAAAAGTAAAAAAAAAAAACAATAAAAAAAAAATTAAAAAAAAATCCAGCCCCGGCTGGTACTTGAACCCACGGTCCCCAAGTTGCAGTGTTTGTTGTCGACGCCTTAGCTAGTTCAGCCAACTATAGACGCAAATCTCACACCACTACTTAGTTAGATAACGTTTTCTAATATGTATATGTGAAGACTCAAAATCTTTTGTTATATACAATGTATCATATATGTATGTACATGTTTTTAAACGTTTGTTTATGAGAATTTGTAAAGACTCAAATATTTTATGAATGTAAAATATGCCTCTTTTTCCCTCTCACAGCTTTTAGCAAAGCGTAGTTACATACAAACTTTTAGCGTTATTATTAGCACAAAACAAACTAAAGGGTTTTTTAGTGCGATAATGTATTGTTATGCTGTAGGTCAGAGGCTAGAGGCTAAGTCCAACGAACAAGAGGTCCGGCGTTCAAACCTTGGTGGATACGAAAAAAGATGTAAGTTTTTCCAAATAGAAAATAGCAAACAATTGTAAGTAAATTAAAATAAATAAAATAAAATCAAATAACAAAAAAAAAATTGAATTATTTTTTTTTTTTTCTTATTTTTCAAATAAAAAAAAATGTTATTGATGATACCGCTTTATCATATTGATGACATGTTACATTGGACGAAAAATGATGTAACATTTTATCATATTGATGTAACTTTTCATCAGTATGAAGAAGCTTTTTCTCTGAGTGTAGTGCCCTTAGAGCAACAAAATGTATGACAAACCCACAATATTTTTTTAGTCCAAAAATTTTCTCTGAACACACCTACCCTCTATCTTTAACTGTTAAGGCAATCCCCATACAATTTTTTTACTTTTTGTAAATTTGTTTTATTTAATCAGCTTCTACCGGTCCAATGGTGCGTCCGAGAGGGGTCATGAGACCGACCCCCATTTATTTTTACCCTACAATATTTTTTTAAAACATACCCATGCCCTATCTCCACTCCCTAAGTAGGCTCCCATACAAATAACTGTTGAAGCAAATTTTATAAAAATGTAATTTTGAATGGAAGCCTACTTAGGAAATGGAGATAGGGCGCAGGTGTGTTTTACAAAAATGTTGTAGGGTAAAAATAAATGGGGGTCAGTCTAACTAATGACCCCTTTCGGACGCTGATTAAATAAAACAAATTTACAAAAAATAAAAAAAATTGTATTGGGACTGCCTTAACAGTTAAAGATAGAGGGTAGGTGTGTTCAGAGAAAATGTTTGGACTAAAAAAATATTGTGGGTCGGTCATACATTTTGTTGCTCTAAGGGCACTATTAGGGCAGTTAGAGCGGTTGGAGCAAATTTTAAAAAATGTCGTTTTGTGTGGGAGCCCCTTTAGAAATTGGAGATAGGGTATTAGTTTGTTCCAAAGAAATGTTTAGACGAAAAAATCAATAGGGGTCGGTTTTATAAATGACCACTCTATGACGCACCATTGGAGCAGTAGAAATCATTTAAATATAAGATTGGAAAATTACAATAAGATTTTTTAAAAAAATAGTAATAATCGTTATCCTATGATCCTACTAGGCAAAAAATTTGTGGAATCGATAGAAGTTTTAAAACAAAAAAATCGAAGGGTAAAAACATTTTCAAAAATGAGATTTAAATTCGTAAACTTATAAATCGCATACTAGAGCGCTTTTAAGAATTTTTAACGACTTTTTTTTTTAAAAGTACGTAAAAAACCAAAAAATTAAAAAAAAAAATTGAAATTTGGACCATTATCGAAGAAGTTATAAGTAAAAGAAGTTCGAATAAAGGAACAAACTACCAATTTTTAAAAATTCGATATCTTTTGAACGGGTCATCAAAAAAATCTGAAAATTTACCACGAAGGAGTTTTCGAAGGGTACTAAAAACGGTAAACAAATTGAGAAAATCTAAAAAAAAAAATTTCAGTGTCCGATTTGACATGGAATGCCCCATAAGTTTTCTACTATCCTGTACACTCAAAAAAAAAACCTTCTAAAATTACAAGAAAAACTAGTAATTTTTTTTTTTTTGCTACTTCCCATTTGACAAAAATTTCTAGTAATTTTACAATCTTTTAACCAATAACTTTGTAATTTTACAAGGTTTTTACCAATAAAATTGTAAATTTACAAACTTTTAGACACCATAAAATTTAAAAGGAGGTTTCGTAACTTTACTATATTTTTGCTACCTTCTATTTTACGACAATTCCTGGTAATTTTACAAGCTTTTTACCAATAATTTTGTAATTTTACAAGCATTTTACCAATAAAATTGTAAATATACACACAGAGAAATGTTTAGTTGGAATTCCATTATGAAAACGGAATTTTGATAAATCTTATACATTTTTAGTTGTGATTGTAAATTTTTTATCACCATACCAAATAAATAACAGTAGTAATAATTAATTTTCAATCGTGATCGAATGGATGTATCAACAACTAATAATTTGGTTAATATGCCCAAACTAAAAACAAATAAAGTTTTTGAAAAATATTTAGTAAGTACAACTGTTTCTTTTAGTCTTTATTTTCCCTCTCGACCAATAATCATTTGTTTAAATTAATAAATTCCAAAGACATTAGGTAAAAGTATCCACAACTAAAAATTTTGGTTAACTTAACCAAATTTTCAATAATTTTTTATTTTTGAAAAATTTTACTAAATTATAAATTTGTATTGGTATTCTTAACTAATAACACAGTGATACAAAATCGAACTTTCGGAATCGGAATGGGATGAAACCAAAAGCAAATGAAAGCTGACGTTTTCCATAACAAAACCCTCAAGGCCTTTTTTTAGGTCAGAGCTAGATTTAATTTTACACGCATTTAAAGTTGGCGATTTTAAAGTATTTAAAGTTTTTGTGTACTAAACGTGTCCAACTTTAAAGACCCCTGGTGGTGCCCTTATTGGACATGTAGGGTCCAGTTTCCAAACTTAAGCTCAAAATTACTTCAGCTATAACTGGTATGAATTTTGCTGCAACGGTCCAGTACCTATTTACTGAATAGCCAAATTATTAAAATAAACCATGTACACCGTTGCGTATGATTGTTATTTAAAGGCAATTATTAATCTAAATCACTGGACACCGTTGCATATGATTGTTATTTAAAGGCAATTACAATATTAATCATTCGCCACTAATACAGTTTTCAAGCATTTATTATTGTAATTATAATAAAAGTGCACTAACTTCAAATGCGTGCAAAACAAAATCTAGCTCTGAACTAGAAAAAAGCCTTGAGGGGTTTGTTATGGAATATGTCAACTTTCATTTGCTTTTGGTTTCATCCCATTCCGATTTTGGGTGTTGCACTGTGTAATTGGTCGTTAGAATTTCATTTCAATTACAAAACGTTTTATGTCAAAAAAAAAAAATAAAATAGTAATCATTTAAAACAAAAATGTTATTGTGTTCAGACGTTTTTAAAATTTTTAAATAAAATTCATGTAAAATTTCGTAAAAAATGTTACAAATTTTGATGGTAAGTTGATACCACTGCCGAAATGCAATCAATTTAAATAAATAAATCTTACTTTAGGTATTTGCACACTAGGGATATAACCAAAATAGGAATCTATCATAATCGTATGGGCAATTTTATACTGATAACAAAAAACGTTATCCGGGGACATTTTGGTCCAAAAACCTTCGGCACCGATTGCAATTTCTAAAACACCATAAATTTAAATTTTTTTATGTTTTATGGTGGGATTCCTTCCTATTTGTCGTTTTACAACAAAAATAAAACAATAACAAATTTATAAAATGGTTTTCGACACTAGAAATACGGGTTTTCCGAATAATAAAAAAAATATTAACGAAAACTCCATCGCGATCGGTGCCGAACCTTTTTTAACATTCGCGAAAAAAAGAACACACATTTCTTCTTGATTTTTCATGTACTTTCTAAATATGAAAGGTCCTTTTTGATATTTGCAAAAAAACGCAAATGGTTATATCCCTATTGCACACGCAACTTTAATGCAGATGCTAAAGATGATATTTTACCCAGAAGTCGACAATAAAATCGATTTTGAGCTAACATAAAAAACTTTGGAACAGTTTCCAAGAAATCCTTAGAGTACAAAGTGTCCAGAGATGGTAACAAATTTAAGGTTTGTAAATGCCAGAATATTGAAATTAAGAAAGTTTCATCCAAAACTATTTTTATAGTCATTTATCATTTTCTATAGGATAAATGACTCAAAATCTGAGACTTTTTCTGGAGGAAACATTTTTCAGAACCTGAGACTTTTTCTCCGAATCGGAGATTTTTTATATAGGACAAATTTCAGAATTTGAGACTTTTCCTTTATTTTCTATTAAAAAATCGTAGGATTCTGAGATACGTTTCCATAAAAAAATTCTAGAAGTCTGAGATAGTTTTTGATTTTTTCATTGACATGTTTTCTTAAGAGATATATTTAGGTTCGAGTTATTTTTGCTTTAGAAAGTCTCGCAGATTCTGAGACAATTTTTTTTTTTTGAAAAATTCTTAGATGTTAAATTTTTTCTATCAGAATTATCAGTTTTAATTTATTTTTTCTATTGTATGTATTTATTTCACTTTTTAAATTATAAAATTTTTACAATCAAATAAATCAGAAAAATTTCCAGAACAAAATATTAAAAATTTTTATTTCAAAAGAAACAGTTTAAAAAAAAATATTGATTGGTACAACTATATAAAGCTTTTTAAAATTCGATCACTATAACCAATGTCAATTTTTACATAAAAATATTCGGTTCTTATGATAGATATTTACCGGTAGAGACAACTGAATTGGCAGTAAAGGCAACTGAATATTGTGATAGTTGGTGCAACCGTTGGCAAACAATTCAGTTGCAACAACTGAATCTATTTTCTGTGTGTACAGTTCTTTTGTCGCAATAAACATTACAAGGAATTTTCGTGAATTTACTAGATTTTTTTTGTAAAATTATCTTGGAAATTTGTAAAATTACAAAAAAATTGTAAAATTACAAAAAAAAAATTAAATTTCGATCAAAATTTGTTTGTTAAAAAACAAGGAAAACTGTCAAATATTGGTAAAATGGGATTACGATACTTTTAATAGTAATTTGACAAGGTTTTTTTTGTGTGAATGAAGAAAGGAATCGTTGTGCTCGGCCAAACTAGATTTTTAATAAAGAAAAAAGAGCGTTTCGGCGCCAGTTTTGAAACGCTACACTCAAAATAATTTTACAGTAAAAGGTTTAGTAAGTGATATTGTACCAAAATCTACTAATTAGATACTAATTTTAGTATCTTCAAAGTACTAACATTAGTAATTTTTACTAGTTTTGACTAATATTAGTTAAACATTTTAGTATTGATTACCAATTTCTGCACTAGGTCCTTTTGGACTAAAATTAGTTAAATTTTTAGTATTGAATACCCACGTTTTTTTTTGGGTGTACGAATGGTAGAATACGAAATGACGCAGACACAGTACTATGATCTGAATTTCCTAGAGGTGCCAGTATTCTTACTTCACTTCTAAATAATGATTTCACCAAATTAACCATCATATTTAGAATAAATTCATCATAAAAACATATTTTTTTACATTTTTAACTTTAAGTATCAAAAACACATTAAAAAATCAAAAAAAAGGTTTTTCTTTTACAACAATAGTAACACACTCATTTCATTTACAATAAGAGTACATTAATACATGTGTAGGAAACACGAAATCATTTCCAGCTTCAACTACATACAGACTACATATATATCAACAACATCAACATCATCATAATAAGGCTGTCAACTTGTGATGACATTGTCAACTGACTTGTCAAAAATCCACATCAAATGCAGATACACATACGAGAGAACAATATTTTTATTGTGCGTGTTGTAGTTTTTATATATAAAAAACAAAAAAAATATATATATTTGTAGTGGTTGGATGAAAGTTAAAGAGATATTTTCGTTTTGATAAATACTTGTTAATGTAAAGAAATTCGTAGAATAATTAGAACCCAGCAAAAATTGGCATTACTAGTAATGGGTTTTGTAATCCGAAACAGATGTTAATAAGTAGTTACTTATTGAATGAAACATTACACTCAAAAAAATACGTTAGTAGATTTACAATTTTTTTTTTTTTGCTAATGCTAGTTAGCTAACTTTTAGTAAATTTTTAGTTGAGATTAGCATGTTAGCAAAAAATTCTTGTAAACTTCATTTAGCACATTAGCAATTTTAAACAAACTTTGAACTAATTTCTTTTGCTAAATTTGAAATTGAGTTGACAACATTTTTACAAGATTTTTTGCTAACATTAGCAAAAATAAATGGTAAATTTTTTTTTATTTTCAGAAAACTAAAAATGGCGCTATCTCGGAAACTAAGCCAGATAGAGCAAAATGGAGGGCATTTTTGGTTCTTAGAATCTCCATGCTTTCGCGGGTCCTCTTCACATGTGTGGACCCTAATGGGACCTAAGTTTGGATCCAAAAAAGTTAGCATTCCTGAAAATTTTAAAATGCTCATATCTCGGTAAATATTGCCGACTAGGGATGCCAAACGGGAAATCCAGAATCCCGAAATCCCGGGATTTTTCGGGATTGACAAATCCCGAATCCCGGGATTTATTTTTTTCAATCCCGGGATTTTTCGGGATTTTTCGGGATTTTCCGGGATTGACAAATCCCGAAAAATACCGGGATTTCGGGATTTTTTTGTTAAATTTCATAATGAAAATTGACTATTTCTTCAGTATTTGTTTTACATTTTAAACAAAATTGATATTGTTTGAAAGGTCTTTATCTTTCAAATGAGGCATGTTGGGCTTAAATTCTCTTGCTCTTTGGGAGGTAAATCACATTTTTAGGGCGGATTACTCAATACACAGTTTTTATGAAACAGTTAAATTTCGCCGTGAGTTATTCTATAACGCAGCTTTTAGTATTCCAGCTGTAAAGTTTATATTCAACAGTTTTTGTTCTTATTTGAGCGTTATAAGTTAGGAAATTGAATATATTTCTCCGATCAAATTTTTGTTAGAAACAGCAGCGAAAAAAATTGAACAGGGGTGTGTTTTGCGATGGCGTCGGGGTCAGACACTGGGGACAACTTACCCTTGCCAAAAATGTTAACAACTTTATTAATAAAATTTTGTATTTATTTAAAGAAATATTTTATTAATTTTCAAATACCATACCCTGTAACTTAAAACTTTGACATCAAAATAAATGTTTAAAAAAGTTACGTTTTTCAAAAGTTAATTTAAATCCAAATAGGGAAAATTGTTTCCCAATGTCTGCTTTTGCCCTTTAACGAACTAATGACCATAAGAAATAAACTGCAGGGTCTAGCTCTTTTGGTTTGGACTGCATCGTGTCTTTCACAGACTTGGAGCAGTACCAGTTGAGTTAAGTTGTTCCTAAATGCTGACCCAGATGCCGTTAAGTGGCTGAAGAATATTGACATCAATATCTAATTCTTATCTATATTCTTTTTCATCAAATTATGCTAAACTTTGTTGTAGAATCTGTTAAACTCGTAATGCTTATATTTCTAAAATTATAATCGTTTTGTATCAGTGCAATACGATAAATAAGTAATTAAATATTAAATTATATAGTAGTATATTTTTTTTAAATATAACGTTAAAAAGTTTAATTTTAATAAATCCCGAAATCCCGAAAAATCCCGAAATCTCGAAAAATCCCGGGATCCCGAAAAATCCCGAAATCCCGAAAAATCCCGGGATCCCGGAATTACGATTTCAAAATCCCGAATCCCGGGATTTGTAAATGTCAATCCCGTTTGGCATCCCTATTGCCGACACAACAAAGAGTCCAAAAGAATTTTTGTAGCTCTCAACACGTAGAACAAGACCGCAAAATAACCAAAAGCTCTCCGAGTAATATTTTTGAAGTTATCGAGTTTTTTAATTCTCAAGACCCCAGTGATCACCTAAAATCACGTATTTCAAAAACTAAGCAAGGTAGAGCGAAACGGACACAAATTTTGGATCAAAAACTATGACGATTTTTAAGGAACCCAACTAGGTCTAGGCCCATCGGTGTCTGGACCTATTGGGTCCGAACCCAATGGGGTCCTCAAATGTGTATGAACTAAGTTGAAATAAAAATTATTTCAGTTAACTAATTTTTAGCAAATCGTTTTTGCTAACTTTACCAAAAAAATTGTGGGTTCAAAATCAGCAAATTTTCTTGTAGGTTTACAAGCTTTTTTTGCTAACTTTACAGTTTTTTTTTTTTTTGAGTGTAATTATTTTAACAAGGGCGTGAGACAAAAATAACTAGTGAATAGTATGGAGATAAATAAGTAGTTACTGTCTCGGATTACATTTTTTTTTTTTTTTTTTTAAAATGTTTATTTATTTGAAAAATTAGTTGCTGTATTTATACTATAAATAAACAAATAGTTCATACATCTTAAATTTATAAAAATACACTGTCCCTTGACGGGCGCTCTAGTACTTAAATAATTATATTTGTTTCTGTATTTTTTAAATCTAGATATGTTTTATATAATACTAGGTAAATAATATTATTATTATGGATTTATAAATGTGCAATGAAACTTATAAGAAAAACATTGCTTTATTCAAAAGTCTCGGATTACAAATAAGGAGTAAAAACCCATTACCAATAAGAAGTAAAATAATTAGATAAACTTTTAGGCCCTTATTCATATTGAAATTAACAAACTTATAACAGGTTTATTAAACGAATTTTGTATGGAAATCTATTTTATAAACCTGTAATAAAGTGTTCAAATTTTAATATGAATAAGGGGCTTAAAATTTAACTTGTTTTTACTAAAACTTAAAAATTGCGTTATTTTTATTAAGTTTTTAAGTACTTTTTAAGTTTATTGAATTGTTAAGGTTAAAAACTGCAAGTGCAAGAAGATATTATTACTTACAATTAGAGGTGCTTTTATAACATATTACTGAGTTAGTTACATTTGGGCTTAAAATAATGGTAATGGGTACTCATTATAAATAATGTACTTGGTAATGATTACTTTTCACAACTCATTACCATGTTTTTGCTGGGAACGTACCCAAGTAGACAAAAACCAGAACGAAGCTGTTTATATTTTTAGCCAAATCGGATAAAATAATCCATTCCATTTTGGGGGATAATTTTTTTTTGACCGGCGATCAACGAAATTCGAAAAAAGTCAATACTCATGCCACCCCATTTGACATATGGCGTCCAACGTCTAGACTTAACCTCGAAATTGCGTTAGATATAAGCGCATTCGGTCCAGTACTTACTGAATGGTACTTGAAAATAAACAACTGTGCGCTCTACACTCAAAAAAAAAATCTGTGTAAGATTGAGCAATCCTACTTGGTAAAACTTTTTTCATACCAAAAAAAATTTTTTACCAAATTTTTGCTAATATTATGCTTGTCGACTTTAAAGTAACATAATTCATTTTTTATGTAAAATAACCAAGTAGCTTGCGCAATAACGCAAATTACCTGCACAAAAATTTATCGAAAGAAAACAACAAAAAAAAAAAGAAAACAAATACAGATCGCCATTTTCATTTTGTATTTTTGTGTGCGTTGTTCGTTTCTTTTTTGTGTTATAAAAACGTAAAAAGGAAATTGATAAATAAAATTAAAATAAATAAATAAATAAAAATAAATAATTAGTTTTCTAAAAGATAAATAAGTGTAAGATAAAAGAATGTTAAAGTTAATTTTGCTTTCATCACTTAAAACACCATTCATTAAGAAAAACCAATGGAGTCCCAGACGTATGTTTCGATGAATAACAAATGGAATGATAAAGTGAGTATACCCGCATTCCGAAGACACCAATAAGGTTTAATAGATTTTTAGTTAAAAATTAGTGTTTGGTAATAATTTTCTATTTTTACAGGGTACTGCTAAATAAATTTTTGAAGCTATGGCGAATCATTCACTACAATAAAGAGCGTGGACACCAATCCTGCCTTTAGTTATAAAATTAAAACCTAAAAACCCAAAGCCAAGGGAGTCCATACCTGTTTTGATGAGTTACAAATGGAATGACAAAGTAAGTGTTCCTCCTTACCAAGAGACCAACGGGGTTTACCAATTTTTTAAATTAAAAATTTATGTTTTGTAATAATTTTCTATTTTTACAGGATGCTTTTAAATAAATTCGTGAAGCTATAGCGGATACTTCACTTCAAGAAAAAGCGTAGGCAGCAGTCACTGGAGAAAATTGTACATAAAGGGTCAGTTGGTCGGTGGTAAATAAAATCCTACACAACATTTATTATATTAATATGGATTTATTCTGTGAAAATTTTAAATTCAACAAATATACAAATTTTTACAAAAATTTTATAGAAAAATTATTTTAGCATAAGTGTGGTAATTTTTAGCATTATTTTTAGTTACCTTTTCTAATAATTTTGGTATATTTCACCATATTTCTTTTGGTATATTTTACCAAGTTTTTGCTTAAACAGCATTAGCATTTTCTTCAAATTTTTTTACATAAGTGTTTTGGCTAAATTACGAAAACTACTTCGTCGGTTGTAGTTTTAGCATATTCTTGGTAAAATTATGCCAGATTTTTGCTCACTCCGACACAAGTTTTTTTTGCGTGTAGAGTTTGTTTATTTTTTGTTGGGGAAACAAGTGGAAAACACATTTAAGAGCAATTTAAAAAAATGTTCTAACCGTAATCGAAACAATTCTTATAAATAAAATAAACTTATTTCACATAAATTTTTTGAATTTCTTAATAAACCTTAAAAATGTAAAAGCAATACGAAAAATTCCATGATTACTACTTACATGACAATACTATGATTGACAGCAAGGACTGGACATTTCATTATAAGCTTTCAAAGTTTTTTTTTTTCATATATTTTGAAGAGCTAAAGCTGACAATAAGAACGCACCTTTTTCTATTGAATTGATGTGAGTAAAAATTTATATTGTTCGTGTGTGTAAGTTTTTTCTTTTTATTAACACCAAAAAGGACATGAGATGAAAATGTAAGTGACAGTTACTTTTGACAGGTGCGTCATCTTCATAACAACAAAACGAAATTAATTACATATTAAGAGCCCGGACACAATTGCAGCGGCAATCATCAATATAAAGTAATGAAAACAAAACAAGTAAAAAAGTTAAATTCGGTGACATGACATAATCTCCACAGACATAATCCCCATATCCGTTTTGGGGATTACTTATGACCAAAATTATCTCGATCATAATTACCATAATGGTAGTGGGGACTATAACCGAATATAGTTCGGGCATAATCCCAATACAAAATGGACATAATTCCCATATTTATGGGGATAATAACCACATAACAAATGGCCATAATCCTCGTTACAGGGATTTTGTCCAATAATAGTTGGTCATAATCCCAAAAATTTCATTTTTTTTTTTTGTCTGAAAAGTTTTTAGGGATTACAAACTCCATGCAGTAAACCCACCTTTTTAGCAAAAAACAGGGACTATGACCAAAATAGCTTTGGACTTACAATTAGTCCCCATAAAATAAATCGGGTTGTGACCGACAAAATGTCGGTCGTAATCCCAACAGGGAACGGACTTAATTCCCATTGGGACTATGACCGTTTTGGAAATGTTCATATTCCCCACAATTCATGTTGGGATTATGACCGTATTGTATTCAGTCATAATCCTCATTTCCGTTATGAGGATAATGTCCGTGGGGACTATGTCCTTTCACCGTTAAATTCAGCTTTGCCAATACGAAACTGGTAAGGACAACTACAACTAAAATTTATCTCTACGAATTACATCTGCAAATGGTGTAGTCTTATTAATATGATATGTTTTTTTTTCATTCATTTGCAAAATGATTGTAGCCAGACGACAGACACAAAATGAAAACCTATTATTGATTATATTTATTTAACTTACAAATAAATTTAATTTCAATATATGTGGACAAGGTTGATGATGATGATTTCATCAAAAAGAGAAAGAAAAAAAAAAACATGAATAAATAAATCGTAAAATAGCCTTCACCCTGACCCACAAAAAAAGTCTAATGACAATTTCATTGAGTGGGTGGTTGAGTGTCGGCCATTCTTCTGTACTCTTACTTCGTTTTTGGTTTTTGACATATTTTACGAATTTTTTGTCATTTGTTGTTATATGAGGTCTGGGTTTTTTGACGTTTTTTATTTGTTGTTGTTGTTGTTGTATATTTATATTTAATTCTATGAAATAAAATGTCACAAAATTCATTCAAATGTCAATCACAGTCATACTTGTTTCTTATTGTTAAAAATTTAAGCTGGAGTATATATGATGTTTGCTTGATATGAGTAAACCCAAAATTTTAGTAAAGTTTTTAATAAGGGTGAATTTTAATGAAAATATAGATTGTGTGTATTTTTTGTAAATAATAAACAAAAAAAAAATAATTTTATGAAGGTGTGTTAAAATAATTCCATTTAAACAGATTTTTTGGAAAGTAGATTTATTAAACTAACATAGAAAAAAACAAGTGAGAGTGTTAAATTCGGCTGTGCCGAATCTATTATACCCTCCAACATGTAAAAAAAAAGTAAAAAAAAAAAAATTGATAGGGGCGTTGTTTTAAGGGGGGGGGGGGCAAGGTAGGGGGAGGGGTCGGTGAGCTTGGGTGACTCCTTGGCCCTCACGGTATATGTTTACAAGTTCATTTTTGTCTGCATTGTGCACTAAAGTATTATTGTTTTATAATTCTTTAAATTATTATTTTATCTACGCCCTTAAAAGTGGGGAGGGGCAAAAAAAGCGTCATTTTTTAATCCTCTGGGTCCAAGCGCAGGACTATAAACTTCTACGAACATAAAAATGTTTCATTTGGTTCACAAAAATACAAAAAAAAAACAAAAAAAAATTAGCATTTTTAAGAGGTTGGCTTAGTTCTTCAAGGGGGAGCTTTTTCCCCCCTGGTCCGATTTGGCCCATTTCCGAACTTAACCTGCCTAGGACCATAAGACATATTTATGCCAAATTTGAGGGGTCTAGCTCTTTTATTTTGGACTGCATCGTGTTAACTACAGACGGACAGACGGACAGACGGACAGACGGACAGACGGACGGACAGACGGACGGACATCGCTAGAATGTCTTAGAATCGATCACTGATCAATAATATATATACTTTATGGGGTCCCCGACCGATATTTCGATGCGTTACACACGGAATGACAAAGTGAGTATACCCCCATACTGTAGTTGGAGGGTATAACAAGTAAGAGTGTTAAATTCGGCTGTGCCGAATCTTTTATACCCTCCAAAATGTAAAAAAAAAATTGTCAGGGGCGTTTGTTTTTTTTTTTTTGTGGGGGGGTGATGGGGGTCAAAGGGGGGATGTTGACAGCACCTTCCCATCCCGATAAATATAACAAATGTTTCATTTATTTAACAAAAATACAAAAAAACATGTAAAAAAGTGTATTTTTTCAGAGGTTGGTTTAGTTCTTCAAGGGATTTTGCTCATTTACGAACTTAACCTGCCTATTAACATAAGACATATTTGTGCCAAATGTCGGGAGTCTAGCTCTTTTATTTTGGACTGCATCGTGTTAACTACAGACGGACAGACGGACGGACAGACGGACGGACGGACATCGCTAGAATGTCTTAGAATCGATCACTGATCATAAATATATATACTTTATGGGGTCCTAGACCGATATTTTTATGCGTTACACACGGAATGACAAAGTGAGTATACCCCCATACTGTAGTTGGAGGGTATAACAAGAAGAAAAATTAAATTCGACTTGGTCGATTCTATGAATACCCTCCACAATGTTATCTGATAGTAATTTTCTAAAAAAATTGCATTACAAATTTTTATTAGAAATATATTATTTTGAGTAAAATTTTTTTGTGAGTGTAAAATTTTTTTTACTGTCAACATTTTTTGGAGTGTGAATTTCATTAAAAAAAAAAAAAATAATTAAATTAAAAATTAAAAAAAAAAAAAAACATTTTTTTTTGAGTGTAAAATTTTTTTGAGTGTAAATATTTATTAGAAATATATTATTTTGAGTAAAATTTTTTTGTGAGTGTAAAATTTTTTTGACTGTCAACATTTTTTTGAGTGTGAATTTCATTAAAAAAAAAATAATTAAATTAAAAATTAAAAAAAAAAAAAAAACATTTTTTTTTTGAGTGTAAAATTTTTTTGAGTGTTAATATTTTTTTTAGTGTACTATTTGTTTGAGTAACAAAATTACTTTGTAAAATATTTTTGTTGTTTTTTACCTATACGTATATGTTAAAAAAATATATTTCACATATTTTCCTCATTTTATTTTACCATCCTCGTCTTTAAAAACCAAAAACAAACTAATATTTGATTTTTTTCCAAAAATACTTACTATACACCGTTACATACAGTTACAAAAACAAAAACAATAACAAATATTTACTTGTCTAACAACTAAACTGCACCCCACGGCAGGAAAACAAACAACAACAAGTTTAAAAAAAAAACTGGTATTTCACCATGCTTTTAAAACTTGTTTAACGAGTTTTCAACAGTTTAAGGTGAAAAAAATCTGAAATTCCGAGCCTTGCTTATAACTTTTGAACCACTAAACCGATTTTGCTGAAATTCAAAACCAAATAGACTTGGAGAACGACAAAGATATGTAACAAGTTTCAACACCCTCAGAATTGTCTTTCGAAAGTTAGAGTGGTTTTAATCTCGTAAGTTCGCAAAATTCCATTGCCGAAATTTACTCTTTTGCTCATAACTTTTGAACCACTGCACAGTGCCACATTTGGCCAATCTAGGACGACAAAAATCCAATTTTATTTATATTGACTAGAAATTCAGTATAAATGTTCGTTTTGACTTCAAAAACAACATTATGAAAAATATTGGAGGCCAGTTAACGGCCACGCCCACTTTTTAAAAAATTTTTAATTTTGGTTGTAATTTCTTTAAACTTGGTATATATACTCTCAAGAACTGTAGAATTAATATTTTTTTATTTTTTATTATGTTATAAATTTAATTAAAAATAGAAAAAATTGTTTAAAAAAAGAAGAAAAGATATGACTTAAAGCCTTTAAGTATCCTTTATAATTACCAAAAAAAGAGTGTATAAATATCTTTTTTTTTTAAAAAGTTACAACCGTTTAAAATCGACTTAATTAATGCGAAATAATGAACACTACTTTCAGGATTTTACAAGATGCAACTTTATGCACCCACATCTTAATAACGAATAGAATTATAGTTCTTATATGAGTAATTCCGTACTATTAGGAATGTTTTATAATACATACAAACAAATCATAAAAATCGGGGAACTTTTTTTTTTGATTTTTGTCGTGCTAGACCGATTTGGACCGACTGGACCGATTTGGCTGGATTGCAATACCAACCTGACCCGGTAAATACCCAACATATATGTCAAACTTCAGGAGCCTCCATAAAGCCTTTCAAAAGTTAGCGTGTTTTCAACGGACAGACAGACAGACGGACGGATGGACGGACGGACATCGCTAGATCGACTTAAAATCGATCAAGGATCATGAATATATATACTTTATGGGGTCCTAGACCAATATTTCGATGTGTTACAAACGGAATGACAAACTTATATATACCCTCTATCACTAGAGTGGAGGGTATAAAAACGAATTGTTATATTGACCCCCATACATATTTGTGAATACAATAAATTTTTTCACTGAAAATGCTCCTATACGGAAATTTTTAATATCAACAACGTTTTTTTTTTTTTTTCAACAAACACAATTTGTTGATCTGACAAAAGTAAGAAATCTTAATTTTTTTTCAACAAAGAAATTCAACAAACACAATTTGTTGATCTGACAAATGAAATTTTTTTTCAACAAGGAAATTTAACAAACACAAACACTATTTGTTGACATGATAAAAGTATTTTGAAATAAAATTACTTGACTGAATTTGTTGAAAACAAAATTGAAGTTTTGTATTATGGACTAACAGGCTGCCGTTTTTACTAAATGTTTGGTTGATTTACAATTGCACTCAGAAAAAAAACTAACTAAAAAATGGGAAAATTAACTAAATCCAAGGAAAATTGATAATGATTTGGCTCTATTGCCATGTATTCCTACTTTTTAGTCCACATTTTTCTTTAAAAGAAAGACCAATTTGAACTAGAAAATGAGAAAAAATTTCCCATTTTTTGGTTAAAAAACATTTCTGATAAGGAAATTTTTCCTAAAAATTATTTAATTTTATATTTTTTAATGGTTTATTTATAGGATGGCATGCGAATACACACATAATTCTCATTGGGTACATAATTTATTATAAATATAAAGAAGCGTTTTTTTCTTATAGTCAAGTATAAATTTCATTAGTTTTTTTAGTTAAATTACAACAAAAACTTTGTATTTGACGTTTGTTCCCAGACTATGGGAGTGTGATGTGTTTATTTAAATTTGACGATACTATTGAAACTTAAAATATATCGTCGAACTATATTCAATAAATGCCAACTCTAAAAAGCTTACTTTTTTCCATAAGATGGTTTAAATATTCTAAATAATTTTTACCTATGCCAAAAATTTCATATTTTGCACTTGTGTGCGTATTTTTCAGAGATGGCATTTATTACTATGCCAAAAAACAAATATTTTTTTTTAAGTCGGCATATTTTGTCAGAAAATAAAAATATATATTTTTTTTAAAAAATTTTTATTACTTTTTTTTTTTGATTTTGTTTTCCTTAGTACGGTAATTGCAAAAACTAAAAAAATTAAAAATCTTTGCATATTTTTAAAAGTTACTAGTTCCGAAATCCTCTTAATCTCAGTGTGGTCAACTTTGCCACTCTGTAACTTACGCTGTATTGTATTTTGGTCACTCCAAACTAATTTTTATGCCAAAATATGCACTTAAAAGTTGTAAACACGCACAAAATACTTTCACCAAAATATGCAAAAATGTGCAAAAACAAATCAATGCCATTTTAACGCAAATTTCTTGATTCGGTAAGATAACACAGTGCAACAGCGCATTTAGGGCCTCAACCAAACCAAGACAGTTTGAAAGTACTTATGTATAGTAGTAAAAATTCTAAAGGGTTTAGCTCTGTAACGTCTCAACTTTTTTTTATAGCCCATTGAATTTTTCAGTTTTTTTTTCAAAGGCCTTGGAAAAAAGTCGAAAAAATTAATGTTAATGTTCTTTTGAACTTAAAATAGTGTTTGAAAGTCTTAAATAGAATTTTATGGGGAACATTTTTCTAGAGTACGCTAAAACTATATCTCCCGTTTTAATGTGTCATTTACGTAATTTTTTTAAGAAATGGCTCAGAAAACTACTAAGACGTGCGTTTAAAAAAAGTAAAAAAGTGTGAAAACTTTTTTATAATTCCACGCGTTGCCAAATATGGAGTTTGATAGATTTTTTCCCTGAAATCGAACAGAGTACTATCAGGCGCGGATCCAGCTTTTGGTTTTGGGGGGAGGAAATTTTTTTTACTCAAACAAAAACATCGGGTCAGATTAGGGTTTTAGTGTTAACCTCTCGTTTATAACGATTTTTTCTATAGAAACGTTACCAAATTTTAAAAATTTATTCCAATAGAAAAGGTTTTAAAACTTAAGAAATTTTTTGATATTTTTATATGTCTTCTTAAGAAATTCTCAGGTTCTAATGGATTTTTCTGACAGCAAAAGACCCAGATTCGAAAACAATTTTCCAATTGAAAATATACTAGATTTGAGACATGTTCATTCCAAAAAAGTTTTCTGATTAAAATTTTTCTGAGTCATTTACTTAAAGAGAAAGTTTATGATTCTGAGACATTATCCCAATAGAAAAATTCTGGGGTTCTGAGGCATTTTGCTACATAAAAGCTTTTATAATTAATTTCTGGCAATAGAACAATTTTTAGATTTTGCTACCATTTCATAAATAAAATTTTCAGATACTTAGGCAATTTTTCTTTCAAAAAATTCATATATTTAGCAAAAATTCTTCGTATAGAAAAATTTCCCTGATAGAAAACTTCTTAGGTTCTGAAATATATTTTCTCTTCTATTTTTCTATAGATACCGAAACATTCTTTCTACACAAAAATTTTCAGGATTTGATAAGCAATTCTATAAAAAGTAACTGAGATTAGAAAAATTAAAGACTTAATAATAATATAATATAATTATAGTTTTGATCACTTGATCAATTATTTTTTATTTATTCTTTCCATTTATTTACAACTCATTTTTAATAAATTCACCCTAACCGAGAACTGGTAACAATGACCGTCGTCTCGTTGTAGCGAAAAAACCAAGGGTTCTGGCGGGAATCGAACCCACGACCCCCACGTTGAAAGGCTAGCACGCTACCAACTAGCCTACGGGGGCCCCTTTAAAGACTTTAATGCTTTGTTAAATTTTTTAAGGCAATTTAATTTTTCTATAGCCATTTTCCTTTAGAAAAAGTATAGTTATGCTATACATTTTCTGAAACATATTTCCTATTAAAAAACTCTAAGATTCTAAGAAATGTTTTCTACAAAAAAGACTTATGTCTTGATTCAGTATGTCGTACAAAGTGAGTGACTAGAAATTTTGTACGTAAAACAAAAACAAATTTGAGTTTTTTGTTTTTGTTTTACGTACTAAATTTGTAGTCACTCACTTCTACCGAGATAGCGAATCGCACTGTTAGATTCTGAGAAATTTTCCCTTTGGAAGGTCTCAGCTTTTGAGACATTTTTTCGGTAGAATAAAGTCTCAGAGTCTGGGTCTCAGTCATTTTTCCTATGGAAAAACTATCAGAACTTACAAGTTCAGAGATTTCTTTTCTAGGATTCTAAGACCTTTTTTTTATAGAAAATTCCTTTTAAAAAGTTTTGGATTCTGAGACAGTTTCAAATAAAAATAATCTCAGATTCTCAGACATTATCTCACAATCTCAGGCATTTTTCCTTGAAAAATAGTCTTAGATTCTAACACTTCTTTTGGATAGAAGACATTTTTCCTATAGAGACATTTTTTCTAAAGAAAAGTCGTAGTTTCTGTGTAATTTTTCCAATAAAAAAAGTATCAGGTTCAAATAAATTTTTTCTATAGCAAAATTCTTAAATTTTTTCTGCAAAAAATTTTCTTGTTTCTATAGAAAAATTCTCAAAGTTGCCCTGAAGAAAATTTTATTATTTTTTCTATAGAAAAATTTAAAGATTCCGAGAATTTTGTCCAATAAAAAAATTTTAAGATTTATAAATTCTAAAATTAGAAATATTTGGGCATTTATCCTAGAAAACAAATGAAAAAGGAAATTCCTTTCTTTTTCTCTTTCGTTTTTACCCATCTTCTTCTCAGATTTGTTTTCAAAAGAAGAATTATCAGATTTTCCCTATAGAAAATTCTCAAATTTTTGATACAAAAAAGTTCTTAGATTTTCCTAAAGAAAAATTTGTCATATTTTCTCTATTTTTTTTCTAAAGAAAAATTCTCAGATTTTTCCCATAAAAATATTCTCATATTTTTCCTATAGAAAATCCTAAGAAAAGTTCGCAAATTATTCCTATAGAAAACTTTTCCTATTAAAAAATTGTAAAATTTTTCATATAGAAAAATTCCTAAATTTTTCGTCTAGAAAAACTTTCGTGTTCTTTTTTAAGAAAAATTTTATTATTCCGAGACTTTTTTGATTTAGAAAAATTCCTACACATTTTTCCTTTAGAAAATTGTAAAATTTCTAGACATTTTACAAAAATTCTCAGATTTATCCTATAGAAACATTCTCAAATTATTTCTATAGAAAAATTTTATATTTTTTCCATTAATTTCCTTTAGAAAAAATCTCAAATTTTTCACATAAAAAATTCTAATATTCCGAGACATTTTTACTTTAGAAAAATTTTAAGATTCTCGAAATTTTTTCATAGAAAAAAATTCTTAGACAATTTTGCTTTCCTTTTTCCCTCTCCTTTCCTTTCCTTTCCTTTATTTTTCTTTTTCTCTTTTCCTTTTTTCTTTTTTTTTCGAATTCGGTTTGGGGGGGGGGGGGGGAATTTCCTTTTTTCCCCCCCGTGAATCCGCGCCTGGTACTATGCTTTAAACGATACCACCACAACATTGCACACAGGGCCAGAATGATCCAATTCCGGCCAAAAGTCTTTATCGTTGCTGGATTCGGCTGAAAATGTGCATCCCGAGTATTTTGGGGTCACTGATTTCAAAATTTAGCTAAAAACTAAAAAAATCAAAATGGATCCAACACGGTGCCCTGGAGAGGATTTAAATAAAATTTTGGTGTTACTCCAATTTTTAAGCGGATTATGTTTTTGGACTATAAAAGAAAGAAAATGAGCCAAAAAAGAAAAAAAAGTACTAGGCGCTTTTTTTTTTGGCGGGCAAAAAGATGAATTTCAAAAAAACAAAAAAGAATTTATTCTTTCAAATGCATCAAAATTTTTTTATACAGATGTAAATTCATCACATATTCATTTGTCAGTGAGATTTAAATACATATGTGACATATTTTTTCAGATATGAGACTTAAAAGAATAATTTCACTATTTAGTGAGACTAAATCAAATTTCTTCTTTAATTTAATGAAAATTTTAACTCTAGCAGCTACTTCACATTTAATATTGATCCTGTTTCTAGATTTTGAAGGGGGGAAGTTACCCCAACAATACAAACAAAATTTTCAAAGGATTTTTGGCGAAATAAACAAAATTAAAAAAGGATATTAAGTCCATCCACAAGTTTCGCAATAAACAAATAGTCCAAACCACTTTCTGTATCTCTTTTTAAACTATTTACTTTATTTTACTCTTCCTTAGGCATTGCAAACGCATTTTTAATGATTTTTACTATCGTTTTCTTATTTTTCTTAGTTTTGAAAAAAAAAATTAACAAAAAAGTATTAATTCTTTTAAAATTATATGACTCACTAAGGTCTAAACTAAGGCAGCTTTGTGTTCTGCTGTCCGTCTGAGTAGTACACTGAAAACTTTTAAGAACTAACATTTTTAAATACAATTTACAAGGACATATTTCATTTGGTTTCAATTAATAGTGAAATTATTCTTTTAAGTCTCATATCTGGAAAATATGTTACATATATATCTAAATCTCACTGATAAGTAAATATGTGATGAATTTACATCCGTATATACAAATTTTAATGCATTTGAAAGAATAAATTCTTTTTTGTTTTTTTGAAATTCATCTTTTTGCCCGCCAAAAAAAAGCGCCTAGTACTTTTTTTTCTTTTTTGGCTCATTTTCTTTCTTTTATCTTCTAAAAACATAATCCACTTAAAAATTGGAGTAACACCAAAATTTTATTTAAATTCTATCCAGGGCACCGTGCCAATATGGTGGACAATTTTTTTTAAAAGATGTCCGATTTAACTCAAATTTTGTTTTAAGGGGGTCTTTGAGATACTGAATCAGAATTATTACTCTATATTTTGAAAAACAAAATGGCGCACTAAATATGCTACTTAAAGTTTGTCAGAATGATCCAATTCTGGCCAAAAGTCGTCATTGATGCTGGATTCGTCTGAAAATGTTCATCTAGAGGATTTTGGGGTTCCTGCTTTCAAAATTTAGCATAAAACTAAAAAAGTCGAAATGGCAGATCCTATATGGCGGACAATATATTTTTTTTTTAATTGTCCGATTTAACTCAAACATTTTTTTAAGGTGGTCTTGGAGTTACTGAATCAGAATTATAACTCTGAATTTTGAAAAACAAAATGGCGGACTTAATATGTTGCTTGAAGTTTGTGAGAATGATCCAATTCCGGCCAAAAGTATTTATCGATCTGGCTGAAAATGTGCTTCTAGAGGATTTTAGGGACGCCAGTTTCAAAATGTAACTATAAACTAAAAAACATTAAAATGGATTACAAATTTTTTAAAAATTTTTCGGTTTAATTTAAATTTTTTTTAAGGGGGTCTTTGAGTTACTGGATCTTAAAAAATAAATGATAAATTTAAAAATTCAATAGGTCGTAATCAATATAGCGACTATTTTTTTATACCCTCCACTTAGTGATAGAGGGTATATATAAGTTTGTCATTCCGTTTGTAACTCATCGAAATATTGGTCTGGGACCCCATAAAGTGTATATATTCATGATGCCCGATCGATTCTAAGACAATCTAGCGATGTCCGTCTGTCCGTCTGTCCGTCTGTCCGTCTGTCCGTCTGTCCGTCTGTCCGTCTGTCCATCTGTCTGTCTGTGGAAAATGCTGTCGCGGACAAAATATTGCACATAGATGACTGAAACTTAACATATTTATTGGAAGTTCTCCCGAGAAGTTTGGTATTGCATTTGAGCGATATCGGTTCAAATGTTATGAACGAAAATGTAAGCACACCTCAAAAATTTCAGTACATTCAACATAACCTAAAAATACAAAATGCTTTAATTCAGCTTCTGGTTGACATATGTGAACATAATTGAACACCAAATGGTATTTAAACAAGTACGAACATATTTTTTGACAAAAAAAAAAAAATGGGGGTTTTTTTTACCAAATTTTTTTTTCGCGCAATTTTTTTTTCAAATTTTTTTTTTTTTTCAAATGTAATTTCCTTTTAAATAATGTTTTTTGCAATAATCTTTTTGAAATTGTGGAGGGTATCACTACATTCGGCAAGGTCGAATTTAACTTTTTTACTTGTTTTTTTATTTGCGTGATCTAACTAAAAATCAGTTTTAAAACAGTTGTGCCCAAAACTTTTTTGCAGTAGTATTAGTAAGCACGAGAGAGACCGCACTGAACAAAAATAATTAACCGAATTATAAAAGATGTCGTTAAAATCAGATAAATAATTGAAATATAATTAATGACTACACCCAAAAAAAAAACGTGGGTATTTAATACTAAAAATTTAACTAAATTTTAGTCCAAAAGGGCCTAGTGCAGAAATTGGTAACCAATACTAAAATTGTTAACTTAAATTATTGAAAACCAGTAAAAATTACCAATTTTAGTACTTTGAAGTTACTACACTCAAAAAATTATGTCATTAACTGTTTGTAGTTTATTTAAAAAGTTTTCCGTTTAGTCGTTTTTAAAAGAAAAAACATTTGTTTGATGTTCAGTTTTTATTAATGACTACTTCAGTCCTTTGTGGAGTTGCCAAACTCCCATCGGACGCGTCCCCAGGTGGCGGATAGGGGGAGGTTTAGTGCACACGTGGGGTTATTATTGTAAACGTACTGTTTATGCTTGCAGTTGTAACTCCATCTGTCACCTAACCTTCGGGCACGACTTGTCGTTCCCCGCGGACCAAAAATTGGATATGGGCGGTTCCCTGAAAAAATTAACCTGGTCCCCTGCCATTAAATAGGTTAGGCTATGGGCTAATAACCCATTCCCGTAAAAAAACCATATTACTGAAACGCTAACAAATTCAACAACAACAACTCCCTCTAAACCGTGGATTAGCGAAAATACATGGAATGAAATATGCAACCGCAAACGTTTGAGGAGGTCCTATATAAATGCAAAGTCTGATGCCTCAAAAACTTCCACTAAGGCCGAATATCGTCAATCGGCCAAAAATGTTAAACGTATGGTACGTACAGACCATAAATTATATTTAACCAGCATCGCGCAAGATGCTGAAAAAGCCAGCAACACTGGAAATATGCGAGAGGCTGCAATGCTAGAGGCTGCAATGCTAGAAAAACTACGGTTATTAAAGACCTTGACGGAAACGAGCTAATATCAACAGAAGACCAATTACGTAGATGGCGCGATTTCTTTAGCTCTTCATCAAATATCACAAACAACTTCGATGAAAGTTCCTGCCCATGGTTGTCTCGTAGGCGTAATCCAAGCAGAACCATTTCAACCTCGCCTCCTACACTCGAAGAAGTAAAAAGTATTTTGCAACAGCTAAAAAACAACAAGTCACCTGGACCAGATAATATGCCTGCTGAGCTTTTTAAGTACGGTGCAGACCCATTAGCTAACGAGCTTACACCAATGTTACGCCATATTTGGGAAACTAACAACATACCGAATGAATGGAAGAAAGGAACCGTAATAACAATACCCAAGAAAGGTGATATTAGCCTGTGTAAAAATTGGCGTGGTATCACACTTCTTAACACCATCAACAAGGTACTTGCCCTTATAATCCTCCAACGCATCACCCCCTATGTTGAAACAATCTTACGCAGAGAACAAGCAGGCTTCAGAACAAATCGTTCTTGTGCAGATCATGTGACCACTCTTAGAATTCTAATAGAACAATCCGTAGAACTTAACAGCCATTTGTACCTTCTGTTTGTAGACTTCGAACGTGCGTTCGACACTGTGTCAAGAGATGCTCTCTGGGCCTCGCTTAGCTGCAGAGGATTTCCAGAAAAAATTATCTGCCTAATACGAGAGCTGTATACTGAAGACTTGTGCGCTGTGCGCTTCAATGGAAAGGAAAGCCAACCTTTCTCAATTGAATCCAACGTAAGGCAAGGCTGTGTTCTGTCTCCAACTCTTTTTCTTATCCTGCTTGATTGTGTAATGCAACAGACTAACATTGATTCTCCATTTGGTATCCAATGGAATTTATTGGAACGTCTAAACGACATCGATTATGCGGACGACATCTGCCTACTTACACACCGACAAAGCGACATGCAGGCCAAATTATTCCATCTGGCTAAGAACGCCGAAAAAGTAGGCCTGAAGATTAATGTAAAGAAAACAAAGCTCATGCGTGTTGTAGCAGCAAACAATCTTCCCATTTATCTTAATGGAGTCGAAATAAACGAAGTGGATTCATTTTGCTACCTTGGTAGTACAGTAACCATAGACGGTGGGTCAGAAAAAGACATTAATGACCGGATCAATAAAGCTCGATCAGCCTTCCAATCGCTTTACAAAATTTGGAGATCCAACAGTATAACTAGAAAAACAAAAATTCGTATTCTCAACAGCAGTGTTACAAGTGTACTCCTCTATGGCTGTACTACCTGGAGATTGACACAGGAAAGTTTAAGAAAGCTGCAATCGTTTACAAACCGATGTCTACACCAAATCCTACAAATCTTCTGGCCGTACTGGGTCACAAATGAACAGCTTCTCGAATTGGCGAACCTCAACTCGATCGAGAATGAGATAAAAAAACGTAAATGGAAATGGATTGGGCATACACTGAGAAAGCCCCCAAATGAAATAGCACGCGCAGCGTTGGAATGGAACCCGCAAGGTCAACGAGGTCCTGGTCGCCCACGTTTAACGTGGTTAAGAAACATACAAAATGATTATGAAGATATCGGAATGACATGGAACCAAGTAAAGTCATTGGCTAATGATCGACAAAGATGGAAAGAGTTCGTTGGCGCCCTAAGTTCAAACTGAACGTTTTATTTAACTTTTTTTTTATTTTTTTTTACCATTGTAATAAGAAAAAAAGAAAAGTTTATAAATAAAGGAATTTAAAAAAAAAAAACTTCAGTCCTTTGTTTCAAAAATAACATACTAAAAAATATAGACTTTCATTTGCATTTAATTTTTAAAGTCATTTATTCTTGTTCTGTAAGTAAAAACTACTGATTATTCTTTTGATTTTAATGATTTGTGTAAGTAATTTTTTTTTTAAATTGTTGGTATTTTTTAATGAAATATCATTAGTTTTTACCTACACAAGTCAGTTATTTTTTTGTAGAAAAAAAAAAATCAAAAAATTATTTATAGAAATATAAAAACATGTTTGTATCAAGTGACTTTGGCACTACCCATCGTGTCTGGCCAGAATGTAGTTGATTGCGGGATCGATTCCCCAAAAATTTTATTAAAAATTTTTAAAAAAATATTTCAATAAAAAATTGTAAAAAATTACCTACAAAATCATTAATTTTTATTGTTTTCGTAGGTTATTTTTTTGAAATTTGTTGGTAGTAAAAATAACAGAACTATCATTAATTTTTATTGTTTTCGTTGGTTATTTTTTTCGAATTTGTTGGTAAAAAAGAGTGAAAAAAACGTAATTTTTTAATGTTTAATGTCATTTATTTTAGAAAATTTTGTCAACAGTAAAAAATAAATGTTGATGTTTGTTAAAACAAATGAATAATTACTGGGATGGTTTTCAATTGTTTATTCACTGGTTTTAAGTGTGTTTTTCTTTTGTTTTTGCCTACAAAATATTTTGAGTGTAAAATTAGTAAATTATTAGTAGATTTTGGAACAAAATCACTTACTAAACCTTTTACTGTAGAATTATTTTGAGTGTAAAATATATATTTGTATTTATTTTTATGACATTTTCAGAAACACATTTTTTTTGATCGCCGAAAATTTTAATTACCAGTAATTAACCAATAATTTACCATTAGTAGATCATATTTAAGACATATATAAATATTAGACCTCTGAAGAGTAAATTTCGAATTGTAAATGAATTCTCATTATTTTTAATTAATTAATTAGTGGGCAAATTATTTACTTAATTCGTTCTAAAAAATGTGGTATGCATTTTTCAGAAAATTTTTGAAATTGAATGAAAATTTTTGAATTTAATTTGAAATGGTGTAACTAATGTTATCCCTTATTCTTTAAAAAATACTAAAAATGTATCCTAAATTTTATTTCCTACATTTAAGGCACTTTCTGGCAATAAAAATTACTTAAAGCCATAAAACATTATTTTTGTTCAAATTATTTTTTTTTTTAAATAAATCTAGCACCACTATCAAAAATAGCTGTAGTTTTGCCATTTATTATTTCGAGCAAGTTTGGGAAACTTTTTTCGAAAGATATGGATCCATTCTATATCAAAAAAAATATAGACCGATTGTATCGAACTGAGGATCGCTGAGGATTTTTTCGGCGCGAGGTAAATAGCTAAAAAATTATAACTTTTTTTTCACAAGAAACGCAAATTGCTGCCAGGCAAATGAGTTATATTTGTCCATGTTATTTTCGTTACAAAGGGTTATATATAAGGTTGAACCACTCAAACAAAAAGTTAAATATTAGCAAAAGAAGTTTTGAAAAAAAAAAAATTAAAAAAGTATCTCAACTTTTAAAATTTTTTTACCAATTTTTTTAACTTTGAAGACCTGTCAAAGGAAAGGGTGTAATTGAATCATAAAGATAAGTTCAGAAAACCTGCTCCTATATATGCCCAACAAACTGTTTAACATTTTTGAGAATTTACAAATAAGGACTTTTGGTGGGAAATCGATCTGTCTGGCCCTCTGTGCATTGATATGATTTGATAAATAACCGTTTCTTTTTCTTTTGCAAAAAAGGACTTAAAAAAAAATTGAGTTTTATATTAAAATAATTAAAAAATTATTTTTGTATAATATTTGATTGTAAATATTTAAATATGAAATATAAAGATTTTACGGTATCATTAACCCGTTCAAACTTGATACCAAAAAAAAATGACATGATTTTGGGGACGTTTTAAATACACATTTTTTCAAAATTTGAAAATTTTATTAAAAAAAAAACAATTTTTAGGCTCAAAGTGGAGACAGAAGATAAACTCAGATCGGAGTGATATTTTGCATGTAAGTTACCCTTAGGAGACCGACACTTTTTGCGTTATTAGAATTTGATCAGAGAGAAAAACCCAAATACGAGCCACCGGTAAACTTAGAATCGATCAAGGATTAAAAATATATAGTTTATGTTATCAAAGACCTATGTTTCCATATGTTACACACGGTAGGACAAAGTGAGTATACTTTCCATACTGTGGTTGGAGCGTAAAAAAAGTTGGGTTTTTTAAGCCCACTGAAATTGAAATTAATCTGCATTAATAAAAATTATTAAGTAAAGTTAATATCACAATTTTGTTGCTCAACCAATTTTAAACCAATAAACTTATTAAAAATTTTATTTTCACCCATATAAATAATTATAATTTGCAAATATTCATGCATGTCTCTTCTAATAAACCAACATCAATCAAAATCAATTTAAGTTAATCCTTGAAGAAAACTATTGATATATTTTAAACATTAGCAAAAAACAACAATCTTCATTAAAGTTAAAATATGCATAATAAACAAATAGTTATGTATGTAGAAAATCTAAAACAAATATTAACATTATATAGCCATAAATATAAGTATTTAAACATGTAATAATTCCCATAGAATTATACTCAAAGGATATATGAATGTCAAATGGTTTACTCTGGTAACTTTACTAAAATATACCTACACACATGCAAACGTAAATACTAACTTGTACAATAGCGTGTACTAGAAATGCAAAACTTTGGGGCATACGAGAAAAAATTAAAAATTTTTTTTTGGAGATCATCTTCAGGGCACAACCAGCGCAAGGTTTGCATCAGTGGTTAAAGTTTGCATCCATAGTACACTTTGTAAAAAAAAAAAACATTAAAATTGGTGACAAAAGTGCCGTTATGTAATATAAATTGAAAAAAATATATTAAAAAGTTTCAATGGAGCAACTTTGGTCCAGCACAACGTTTTGAAATTTTGAAAATGTGTCAATTATTTTACTTCTTTTTTAAGTTCTTGTGTAAAACGAAGTTTGTAAAAGTTCTTGAAAGTTTTTGCATAAAACGGAGTTTAAGTTGAGATTTTTGTATAAAAATAGCGAAACTTTTGACACCAATGTAAAAAGTAAAATATTTTTTTTGCACCCTGAAGATGAACTCCAAACTTTTTTTCATTTTTTCCCCCGTAATCAGCTCTTCAATAAGCATCATTCTAGGGGTATGCTTTAAAGATATTCCAAAATTTCCTGTTTTCGGGACATGTTATCGTACAATCATATCTGGCAAGTGTGTAACTGATGTACACATACACAAATACATACTTATGATCAAATTAATAAAATCATCTTATGCAATTGCATCTAAAAACCATAATATAAATGAGAAGGACACGTATGATGACAAGCGTGATGACAATAGCAACAACAATATAGACGTAAGCAACAACAGCTACAACGGCAACAATAACAACAAATGAGCTAATGTTATTGTTGGCAATTTTACACAATATTTCGTTGCAACCAGTGTTGCCACTTTCTGGATAATTATCCAAAAGTGGGACAATTTCAAAATCCTTGGATAATTTTTGGATAATAAAATTTTTTGTGTAATTTTTGTGTACACTCTAAAAAATATATGTAAAATCACTACAATAATGTTAGTAAATTTTTGTTTAAAATAACACACAACGTCTAAATTTACGCATGAAATGTTTAAATAATACATTTAGACACAAAAAATCGAAAATTAAACATATTGTATAGTAATTTGTAAGTTTTTAAAAAAATTCATTTTATTATTACACATTTTGTGTTTGAAATCGAATATTAGGCATAAAATGTGTTATGATACATTTTTATAGCAGAATTATAAAATTGTCATATCAAAAATCAAAATGGAAAACATACAGAAATATATAAACAAATATTTTATAAAACAGAAAAAAGGTGAGTAGACCAAAAGCGTCAAACATAAAGAACTGCATCAACAAAATAACAATATTTTTTTCAGAAATTAAATGCAAATGGCCAATGAGGTAAACAATCTTTTTGTGTTTTGGCGAGAAATTCAAGTCTATCCCGATTTCATCTCAAAACGGATTTCTTGTTTTACATCTAAAGAGTTGAGACAAAATCCAGCAACGCATCAAGAAAAAATTTGCCTTTATATATTTTAAAACAAATAAGTGCGTCTTTTCAAAATCATATATATTTTCTAATGAAATGTGTCTCAGAATGCACGACTTCTTCTAAACGTTCCATTTATTTTTTTTGTACAAAAAGTCTATGAATTTTTTTATAGAAAAAGTTTCAGAACCTGAAGTATTTGTTTTTAAAGGAGTCTGTTATCTTTTATCTAACTGGAAATTCTCATAATCTGAGACATTCATCCCACAAATCCCAGAATCTGAAACATTTTCTTTATTAATTTTTCTATAAAAAAAGATCAAGAATCTGACATATTTTTTCAATAGAAAAAGTCTTGAAATCTGAGACATTTTTCTACAGAAAAAGTTTCCGAATCTGAGGCATTTTATATGGATAAAATGTAACTAAAAAAAATTTTCTATAGAAAAAGTATCTAACAATAAGATATTCTATAGAAAAATCTCAATATCTGAGACATTATTTCTATTGACATTTTTTATTTTTAAAAAATTCTTTGAAACTGCTACAGTTTTTTAATAGAAAAAGTTTCGGAATCTGCGATAGTCTAAGCATCTGAAAAATTTTTTCTGTAGAAAAGGTCTCAGAACCTGAGATATTTTTTCTATAGAAAAAGTTTTAGAACCGGAGATGTTTTTTTTTTTTTCTACAGAAAAAATCACTGAATTGAAAACATTTCATTTATAGAAAAGGTCTTACTTTCTGCGAAAGTTTTTCTGTAGAAAAAGTCTAAGTATCTGACAATGAGGCATTTTTCCTATAGAAAAAATCTCAGAATCATTTTTTCTAGAGACATTTTTGCTAGAGAAAACGTATCTGAGACAGTTTTTCTAGAGAAAAAGTATCTGAATATGAGACCTTTCTTCTATAGAAAAATCACACAATCTGACACATTTTTTCTGTTGAAAATGTATCTGAATCTGAGATATTTTTTTGTATAAAAGCTTCACAGAATTTGCCACAGTTTTTTAATAGAAAAAGTCTTAGAATTTGCTGTACACTCACATAAAAAATCGGTTAGAATGAGGTTGCCACAACCTCAATACGGTTGTCGTAACCGGCTTACGGTTGCTACAACTGAGCTACGGTTGTCATACCTGTATACGGTTGCAGCAACCGTAAATTGAGGTTGTTAAAACTTTTTTCAAATTTTTTTGTGGCAGTTACCACAAACTCAAAAAAAAGTTGCTACAACTTCGAATTCTCGGTTGTAGCAACCGTAAGTTGAAGTTGTAATAACTTTTAATATTAAAATTGTGCCTGCCTTTCAAATGTCAACAAAAAAATTTTAAATAAAAAATAAAATTAATAAAAATATAAATCGTTTCGACATCCAAATAAATAAATCAAGAAAATAAAAGCAAATTCACGTAAGTTTTGTTTTTAATAATTTTAATAATCATTATTTAATTTGTTTTTTCGACCTTTTTGGTTTAACTTCAATAAGTAAACGGATTTTCAAGCTCGAGGCCTTAGTTTTTTAATAAATTTTATTTATTTATTTTATTCATCAATATTTCGTCATCCCTCGGATGACATCTTCAGGATCTTAAATTAAATACAAAAAATATACAAAAAATTTATCACAATATTTTTACTATATAAACCACTGTAACACAAAATTAAAAAATATAAAAACAACAACAAAATAAACTTACAAAAATACAGAATTTTTATTTTAAACGAGTAACAAATGATACACACTAAACGACTGCCCGCTAATACGATCTTCTTTGCACTAATTGTTGATTTTGTTTATAATGTGTTGAAAGCTGCTCGCACAATTGTTTTCTACGTCTTTTTTAAAGTTTATCCTATTTTCTTTTTTTGTTTGTATAATGTAGAGCATTTCTAATGTAAGTCTCCTATTATATTTCTCTTCTGTGTGTAGGATGTCAACGTCATTTAAATTGGGTAAGTGTGCTCTCTCCACACAATGGGCCAGTAATGCAGTTTTTTGTGTAGGTAAATTATTTTTACACTTTAAATCTGATTTGTGTCCTGAAATACGGGTTTTCAATTTATTCTTCGTTGTGCCGACATATACTTTATCCCATTTTTCTTTTTTTTTTTTGTTTTTATATTTTTTAATTTTGTGTTACAGTGGTTTATATAGTAAAAATATTGTGATAAATTTTTTGTATATTTTTTGTATTTAATTTAAGATCCTGAAGATGTCATCCGAGGGATGACGAAATATTGATGAATAAAATAAATAAATAAATAAAATTTATTAAAAAACTAAGGCCTCGAGCTTGAATATCCGTTTACTTATTGAAGAATTTTAATAATCTTTAGATTTGTTTCTATGCCGTTACCACAAACTCAAAAAAAAGTTGCTACAACTTCGAATTCTCGGTTGTAGCAACCGTAAGTAGAAGTTGTGATAACTTTTAAAATTAAAATTGTGCCTGCCTTTCAAATGTTAACAAAAAAAATTCAAATAAAAAAATTAAATTAATAAAAATATAAATCGATTCGACATCCAAATAAATAAATCAAGAAAATTAATGCAAATTCACGTAAGTTTTGTTTTTAATAATTTTAATAATCTTTAGATTTGTTTCTATAGAAAAATATGCTCAGCATCTAAGTCTATATGAAGAAATATCTTATAAACTGAGAATTTTTTTTCAGGAAGTCTCAGGCTGTGAGACTTTTTTGCTACAGAAAAAGTCTCAACTTTTGAGAAAGTTTTCCTATAGAATAAGTCTCAGATATTTTAAATAGAATTTTTCTATAGAAAAAATGTCTCAGAACCTGAGACTTTTTCTAAATGAAAAATATTTTAGAATCTGAGTCTTTCTCTGTAGAGACTTTTTCTTTAAGGGGGTTTCTTTCATTCACCCATAAAGAAAAAGTGTTAGATTCAGACACATTTTTTTTACAGAAAAACTGTCGGACGCCAAGATATTTTTCTAATAGAAATAGTGTCAGATTCTGTCTCAGAATGTATGGAATAGGTAATCTTGGAAATACAATCTTTTAATTTTTTTTTTGCAGACAATGGCTTGTTTTATTAATGTGAATTACAACGATGTCTCTGCAATTGTTAAGATAAGCTACATTGAAAAATTAAAAAATGAAGATATATCCCAGCAAAAACATGGTAATGAGTTGTGAAAAGTAATCATTATCAAGTACATTATTTATAATGAGTACCCATTACCATTAACATTATTTTAAGCCCAAAAGTAACTACTTCTCAGTAATATGCTATAAAAGCACCTCTAAGTAATAATATCTTCTTGCACTTGCAGTTTTTAACCTTTACAATTCAATTTACTTTAAAAGTACTTAAAAACTTAATAAAAATTACGCCATTTTTAAGTTTTAGCAAAAACAAGTTAAATTTTTTAAAGTTTTAATGAACTAATTATTTTTCTTCTTATTGGTAATGGGTTTTTACTCCTTTTTTGTAATCCGAGGCAGTAACTACTTATTTATCTCCATACTCTTCACTAGTTATTTTTGTCTCACGTCCTTGTTAAAATAATTAGTGTTTCATTCAATAAGTAACTACTTATTAACATCTTTTCGGATTACAAAACCCATTACTAGTAATGCCAATTTTTGCTGGGATATAAAGCAGGTACATATAATTTTCAGTTATTTTTTAATCGATTGTATGACAAAAATAAAATACCAAACCTGTTACATTTTGTTAAATATAACAAGTTAGAGCTTAATATTCGGCTAAACCCAACATTTATTTATGGCGGAGACGTTTTGCATAACGTCCATGGTACGATAGTCAAATCAAATAACATGTTATCCTTATTTAAAATTAATTTAAGTTAAGGCTAAAAAATCCGTATAACATTTTTTTCTTTTTTAGTTAAAGATCATTTCAACATTCGTGGTGTTATACAGTTTACTGATAACATTTCAATGAATATTATAAGTGACAGCTTTTTGTCCGATTATATTGAACATTTTAAAAATATACAAGGCTGGGGGTTACGAGTGGTTGACGTCGATGCAGGTTGAAAACACAGTAATCTTAATATTTTTTTTAATTAACGAATAATTTTTTTGAATAGAATTTCAAATAACTAATAATGTGGAGACTTCCGAATTACTTGAGGAGCCTGGATGTTCAGTACAAGTCCAATTAAATTCTAAACAATCCCAAAGTTCTCAAAAACCTATTAATGACAATCAGATAAATTCTTACTCAAGAACTGACATTATGCATTTTTAATTCTGAAGTATGTAACAAAAATAAAAAAAAAAAAATAATATTTCTTCAAAATAATAATAATAATCATTTTAATCAGATTTTAGAAAATATTCAAAGTATACGATTTAGATATTGTAAGCAAAAATATGCGAACGAAAAATGGTTTGATAATGCTGAACAGGTCCTTATATCAAAAATCATCATCGAATATCTCTTTGAACACAATGCTAATATTGAGTAAGTTGTACTTTTATTATATGCAAAAGTAGAATCAAGGCGGTTTTACACAAAGCTTTATGTCATTGAAACAATAAAGAAATTTGTAATTCAATCAGAATGATTAAGGTATTTTAGGTTTGAAAGCATTTGTTTTCATTATTTTTTGTATTTTTGTGTCTTTTTATGCGTAGTGTTTAACGTTTATATTACCCTTCACTTTTGAAAACACTGTTAAACAAACTCATATTTCCATAATTCAGAATACATGAATCAAATAGATATTTGAAACATCTGATTTCAAATCTGACTTCAAAATTTTTCTATCACGTACAATTTTTAAGATATTCGCATTTAAAAACTTTATAAACAACAAATTAAGCACTTTTTTATAAAAATTAAATATCACAAAAAACATTCCTGGTTCAATTTAAAAGTCATAAAAATAACGGTCTACAAACTTAATAAGCTTACTTTCAAAACAGATGTAACCTAGTTGTGGACCTAGTTTATAAAGGGCTAGAAAGTCGATGAAAATAGTTCAAATTAAACCTTGGCTATACACCTATTGTGTTTACATGGACGTATGCAGGGGGTGGGCACAGGGGGCACGTGCCCCCCCCTTTTCGATTTGAAAATTTTTAAAAATTAATACACTGCAACGCATTGTACAAAAAAATACACAGGTATCAAAATATTTTGGTTTTTAAAGAAAAGATTTAAGTTTTTTTTATAAAAGCTCAAGAGCGTAATCTAATTTCGTTTTTAAAAAGCCATTTATATCGAAATATCTGTAAAATATGTTTAAGAAACACATAAATGGTTTTATCTAATAAAAATTATGCATGAGGATCATAAAAAAAATGTCTAAAAAAATTTCTAAAAAAAATTTAAAACTACAAGATTCTAAGATTAAATTGTGAGATTCTGAAATATTATATCTATAGGAGATTCTCAGATTCTGAAAACATTTTTTTTGAAACATTTTCAGATTCTAATACATTTTTTCGTCAGGAAAATTGTTATATTTTGGGAGATTTTTTTCTTATTGAAAAATTGTTAGATTCTGAAACATTTTCTCTATAGAAAATTTTGAATTTCTTAGTATTTTTTTATAGACAGACTATCAGATTCCAAACTATATTTTCCTTAGTAAAATTTTCATATTCTCAAATATTTTTATACAAAAATATATCAGATTCTGAAACAATTATTATATAAAAACTTTTTAGATGCTGATACTTTTTCTATCAAAAAAATCCTAAATTTTGAATCTTTTTATAGAAAAATCATCACATGGTACCACGGAACAAGCTAAAATCTAAAACAGCGCGATCACCAAACTTTTTATTGAATATGAATTTGGAATATCTAACAATAATTTTTGGATATAAATCTAAAATTTTCAATCTAGCACTTTTTCTGGGTTAAAATTGCACAAACGAACAAAGTTTTGTAACTATACTCAAAAATACTTAAACCTCAAAAATCTGCCTAAAATACCCACATTTTGAACCATATGAGGATCTGCTGATATTTTAGCAGACGCGGTTTGCTAAATTTCTGTCTGGATTTGCTAAATTTCAGCAGACAAATTTGTCAAAACAGACATTTTTATGGCTCTCATTTTTATGGGGGGGTAAATAGGGGGTGTAGTCATAGTTAAATCGGTGATGACTAAAAAAAATTTTAAAGTTTTCAAATTCCTGGATACGTCGCTGTCTGTTTACCCTATGCACATTACATTTTTAAATATTTGTCAAATAACCCGCCTACACGCGGAGTAATGAAATTAACCAGGACATTTTTTAAAGCTTTTGAATGCCAGCAGTTTTATCCAAAATCGAAAAAAATTTTGTTAATTTATTTATATCCAGTTTCCCGAAATTGGTGCCATGTTAACTTTAGTTAGCAACTCAGGTTGTTTTTCTTTTTCCTTTCGCTCACTTATATCTTTCTGATCAATTATTTTCTTATTTGCAAATTGATCGGCGGCGGCGCGCAAATTGGCTTGAGCTGATCGGCTTGCATCTTTGTTGCCATAAACAGCTGTTTAAAAATAAACAAAAATACAAGAAATTTAGTTTTGTGCGAAAAAAGACGTTGTATAGCGCAGAAATATTAATAAATCTAAAATATAAATGAAATAAATTAAAAAGTTGTGCGTTAAATAAAAGAAAACTATTATAATTATTTAATTAAACAAAAATTTCGGATTTAAGTACAAATGGAAATAACGATGGGTAAGCAAAATAAAGGTTTTGTCCATAATTTGTTATTGTTTATAAATATGTTATTGTTTATAAACAAATTATATGATTTGTGATAAAAAAAAACGAATATCTCGGTACTTGCTAGAAAAATATCAATGGCAGATTTGGAATCGGGTCTCCAAAATCTATATAAAGACCAATTGGGTGTTTTATTGGGAGGTTTTTGGCTTTTGTTATTAGTTTTTAGGGGCAGTATAAAATATTTACGAATTGTTATTTTAAATTACATTTGTTTTTTTAATCATAAACAGATTAAAAAAGGAAGACTTTATGTACATAGCTGATACAATCTGCAAAGTTTTTAATAAAGAAATACCAGAGATATACTACTCCTACGGAGTAAAATACCAAAGAGCTTCTGGAAAATTATACGATGCTTACGGAAATCTACGAAAACAATTAATTTCAGTTGGTCTTATAAATAAGAAGTCGTACACAACCACAAAAACTATACCATTTGAAGTTTGTGGTATGTAAATCGTATATGATGGTATATGAGTTTGATTTTAACAATTATCCTGTTTAATTTTTTAGAACCATCTACCAATAAATGTGATATTAATTTTATTCAAACGAATGCTGATTTTAATGATGAATTCATTTTAAAATGGTTAAATTGTTATGATTTTCGGCAAAATCTTTTACAGAAAGAAAGCATGTCTACTTATGAATACCTGAAGTTATTTCCAGTTTTTTCGTCAAACGATACAGCTATTTTCAGATTAGTAAGTTGCAAACAGAAAATTTAAATAAAAGGGTATAACCAGAATCAAATAACGTCACGTATACCAAAAATGTTTGATTCAAATTTGTGGGTAGCCTCAAACAAGCGTTTTTATACCCTCCAACTACAGTATGGGGGTATAGTCACTTTGTCATTCCGTTTGTAACGCATCGAAATATCGGTCGGGGACCCCATAAAGTATATATATTATTGACCTATGATCGATTCGAAGACTTTTTAAGAATGTCCGTCCGTCCGTCTGTATAAGACACGATGCAGTCCAAAATAAAAGAGATAGACTCGTTAAGTTTAGCAGTATTTTGTGTTTTGGTCATCGGCAGGTTAAGTTCGTAAATGGGCAAAATCGGACTAGGGGGAAAAAAGTTTCCCCTTGAAGAACTTAACTAACCTCTCAAAAACGCCATATTTTCACAGTTTTTTTTGTATTTTTGTTAAGCAAATGAAACAATTTGATATCAGAAAAAGTTCTAGGTCCTGCACTTGGAATTAGAAAATTAAAACAAAATCGTTTCTTGCCCGCCCCCCTTTTGTGGGCGTGGATATTAAAAATGTTTTTAAATAATGATAAAATTGTATTACTTAAGCTCAAAAAGCATAATAAATGAATTTTTAAACATTTTCCGCATGGGTTTATGTGTTCCCCAATGACCTCTACTGACCCCCCACCCAACAAAAAACGCCCCTGGGGGAGGGTATTATACACTCTCACTTGTTTTACGTCATTTCGATGCTACGTAATTTTATTCTGGACAGCTACTTAAGTTTTATTTCCATTATCCCATTGAGTCTTGAGATTTTAAACAAGTAAAATATTAAAAAAGTTTTAACACTATCAAAATCATACATGGGACTATTTTAATAAATGGACTAATTAATTGACGACTTCAGTTCATATTAAAAGTAATTCTAATGAAATTTTTAGCATTGTCATTGTTTCAATCAATGCCAGTGTCCGTTAGGAAATTGGAAGCATTACTAATGTCTAATGTGAAAAATTTCATTGGCATTAATAAATGCCTTAATGAAAAAAAATATTTTTTTGGTTAAAACTTGAAATGACTATTTCAAAAACTAAGCCAGATGGAGCAAAATAGAGGGCATTTTTGGTTCTTAAAATCTCCATAGTATCGTTAATGCTCTCACATATGTGGACCGTTATGGGTCCAAAATTTTGAATCTTAAAAAATTGGTACTCCCGAAAATTTAAAAATTCACATACCTCGCTAAATACTCCCGATAGGAAAAAAATCCAAAAATGTTGGGTCATTTCGCCCATAAGATCCAGACCCTTAGGTCCCCAAAGGTTCGCCAGAAATTCAAAATCTTCCTTAGTTTCCAGGTACTGCAATTTAGGGGCCTAATAGGGTATTGAGAATTTTAAAAACCAACAAGTAAGAAAGCTATATTCGGCTGTGCCGAATCTTTAAATACCCTCCACCAAAGTAATGATTTAAAAAACAAAAAAGTTGTTTTATTTATACCTCAGGAAAAAAAAGTACCAAAAAGTGTACTTCCGGTACTTTTAATAAAAGGTACTTTTTATAAAAGGTACTTTATATGAGAGGTACTTTTTATAAAAGGTACTTTTTATAAAAGGTACTTTTTATAAAAGGTACTTTTTATAAAAGGTACTTTTTATAAAAGGTACTTTTTATAAAAGGTACTTTTTATAAAAGGTACTTTTTATAAAAGGTACTTTTTATAAAAGGTACTTTTTATAAAAGGTACTTTATATAAAAGGTTCTTTTTATAAAAGGTACTTTTTATAAAAGGTACTTTTTATAAAAGGCACTTTTTATAGAAGGTACTTTTTATAAAAGGTACTTTTTATAAAAGGTACTTTTTATAAAAGGTACTTTTTATAAAAGGTACTTTTTATAAAAGGTGCTTTTTATAAAAGGTACTTTTTATAAAAGGTACTTTTTATAAAAGGTACTTTTTATAAAAAGGTACTTTTTATAAAAGGTACTTTTTATAAAAGGTACTTTTTATAAAAGGTACTTTTTATAAAGGGTACTTTTTGTAAAAGGTACTTATTATAAAAGGTACTTTTACAAATGGTACTTTTACAAATGGTACTTTTTCTAAAAAGTAATTTTATAAAAGCTACTTTTTATAAAAGGTACTTTTTATAAAAGGTACTTTTCATAAAAGGTACTTTTTATAAATATAAATATAAGCAACATTTTTTTTCGAAATCCTTTTAAACAAAATATAATTTTATCAGTTTTTAGAAGACACCAAAAAGCAGTACCCGACGTTAAAAAGCATTAGCTTATGGTATGAGTTATACGATAAGGTGTACATTAATTTATTAAATTCTAAAGATGACAATGTTCAAAAACTTATTCAAATGTCATTTGAGTGGCCTGAAGGTACAAATTTAATTTATTTTTTATTTTTATTTTTTATTTTTATTTTTTATTTTGTATAATTTTATGTTAGATGTGAGAAAATCTATGGCATTTGTTTTACTACCTTATATGTTTCCATCGTTGGTTATAAAGAATCGTACTTCAAAAAAAATCTAAAAGCATCAAAAATCGAGATACAGGAAAAATTCATTACTCATTTTACTGTAAGTTTAAAAAAGGAGTTACAAGTATATTCATTGCTTTAAAAGTAATATTTCGTGGAAATTAAAAAAAAAAAAACTTTGTAACCACATTGATGGAGCTTTATACAAAGCTTCATAATTTTAATGATAACAAAAATGATAAAACATACACTTAAAATAAATTCTCTGTCTAATCAGCAGAAAAATCTGCTGAAAATACACCCATTTTGAGTTATATGAGAAATCTGCTGATTTTAGCAGATACGGTGTGCTAAAAATCTCTCATGATTATCTAGGTGAAATCAGCAGAGAAATCTGTCAAAACAGCAGAAAAATGTGTTAAGATATTTTCTAGAAAAGTTTTGTTTTTAGAAAATTTGTTTTAATGAAAACTTTAATAGTTTTTTTTAATTTAAAGTTAAAAAAACAATGTTTCTGTAAAATTATCAATATAAGCTACTATTTTTTTTTTTAAGTTTTGTCAATTATTAGTCTCATTTGTCTTAATTATATAATTTTTGTAAAAATAATGACAGCAAACTATTTATGTAAAATTTCAAAATAATCTGCTAAAAATATGTTCAGAAAAATGATTTTCATTGTATAAAAAAATTAACACTTTGAAAAAAAAACATAGAAAATTTTCTTGAAAAAAGAATGACAGCAAATTGTTTCTGTAAATTTAAAAAAAAATCAGTTTAAAATATGTTCAAAAACATTTTTAAATTCAGAATCAGAATCAGTTAAAACTCTAACTGAGTGTCTGTTATTTTCTAAAACTGAATGACAGAGAATTTAGTAAAAATATTCTTTTGGTGAAAGATTGATAATTCAAATTGAAAGTCGTTTTACAGAGTTTTTCTTTTGAGTGTATCATTTTATTAAAATTAATTAAAAATTGCTACACTAATTTTTTTTTAAAAAAAATTTAAATTTTAACTTATTTTTTAAAAAGAATAATTTTACTTTGTTAAATAGAATATTCAAGATTCCGAAACTTACGAAAGAGAATGCCTTAAAGCAAATGAAAGTCTTCAGCCAAGAATAGTTTTTATTGAAAATTTTGATAATTTGAAAGCATACCTCACACTGTGTGAAAAAAAATATTATTTTTCCAATCCTTTGGATGCCATTGAAAACTGTTTCTATCTATTTATGGCATTAAATATACGTTATCCTAACGAGTGTTCATCAATTTGGAATTTTATTCAAAAACACATATTTGGTATTACTACAAACTTTGATTTAAACTACTCTTCCATTAAATCTGTTATGCAGAAGTTAAGTCAATAATTTAATTCATAAAATATTCTAATTTTTGTTAATGATATTTATTTGCAAAACCTAATTCACTCCATTTATAACTTTATATTATCTTATATTAAATATTTTACTTTTCTTTTTAATATACTTATTTTGTATCACCTCAAATATTTAAACAAATCATCAATCATATTAAAATGTCACGCGTTGTAAAAGCTTAATTTTTTTTTTTTAATTTTCGTAATAATTATTTTTATCTTGCATTCAATCCATATAACACATATTCTAATTTTTATTGATTTTATATTATCTTAATTAAATATTTACTGCATTTTAAACTTTATATTATCTTGTATTTAATATTGTATCTACTGTTGATTTTCTTTTAAATATTTATATTCATATTTATTTTTGTTTATATACCTAAGTATTAAAACAAAAATATGAATTGCATAATCTGTTACAATCCATATAACCCATACCAAGATTACTCAAAACATTTCAGAAGTGCACATAGAAATATCACTCGTTTTGAATGCAACCATGGTGACTGCCGACGAGTATTTTCATCTTTGCGTATTTATATGAAACACGCTAATAATCACTTTCAAGTTGATTTCCGTGTTTCACCAATTCTTGATGAAAGTGATAATGAAATTAGCTTACAGGATAACTTATTGACAATAACAAATGAACAAATTATTATTTCAAATAATGAAACACCCAAACAAGTCTTTAATATAGATGCAATAAAAAAAGATTTCCTTAAAGTAATTTTAAATGTTTTAAGTGATATAAGGATACCAAGGACGACTGCTTTAGAAATATTTAAAAACGTTTTTAAAACTTACGATAAACACATTCAAAATGCATTAAATTCAGCAAATAGTATTAAAAGCGAAAACCTGCTTGAGCTAAAAATAATTTTAAACTCCTTGATGAGTACAAATGACTTAAAGTCTGAATATAGAATCTTAAAACAATTGAAATCAATAAATTTAATTGTAGATTTCGAAACTGTATATTTTGGATCCGAAACAATCATTCAAAATTCTACTCGCAATAAAATTGTTGAAGTAAAAAACGATTTTTTTTATATAATAGTTAATATAAAACAACTTTTTGAAATATTTTTTTTAGAAACAAATTTATTAGGAGAAATTTCCAAGTATTTACATTTTCTAAATACGTCAGAAGATAGAATCTCTAATATAACACAATGTACATTTTGGAAGTCAAAAATTAAAGAAAACCAGACGGGAAATGTGATGTACTTACCATTAATGATATACTTCGATGATTTCGAAGTATTAAATCCACTTAGTTCACATAGTGGGCAATTAAAAATTGGTGCAGTCTATCTCAAACTTTTGTGTTTACCACCACATTTAAATTCTAAACTAAATTCCATATTTTTGGCTATGCTTTTTTTAACTGATGACAGAAAAAAATTTGGAAACCATGACATTTTTTCGAACCTTATATCAAAATTAAATGTGTTGCAAAATGAAGGTATGCAAATTAAAAATGTTGTTGTAAAATTAATTCCAATAATTATTGGAGGTGATAATTTAGGTTTGAACTCAATATTAGGTTTCGTGGAATCGTTTTCATTAACGCATTTCTGCAGATTCTGCAAATCCAATCCAACAGAAATAAAAAACAGTACTGAAGAAAACGCAAATAGTCTAAGAAACTCCGAAAATTACTCTTTAGATATTCAAAATTTAAATACGTCACAATCAGGAATAAAAGAATTTGGAATAGTCTACAAAATTTTCATATAGTAGAAAATTATAGTATAGACATAATGCATGACTTGTTAGAGGGGGTATGTCATTACGATCTAAAATTAATTTTAAAAGCTTTAATATTCCAAAAAAAAAAAAATTTCAACCCAAGAAATAAATAGACGAATTGAAATATTTAATTTCGGCCCTGGCATAAAAAAACCCCCACTTTTTGACAATGAGTGGGATAAAAAACAGAAATTTAAATTAACAGCATCCGAAATGTTTATTTTAATCAGAAATTTCCCATTTTTGGTTGGAGATTTAATACCAAGTGATTGGGATGAATGGAGTTTATTAATATCTCTAATAGAGATAATAAGTATTGTTTTTCGAAAAGTCATAAATCAAAATACCTCAAAAATTTTACCAAGTTTAGTAAGACATCATCATAATTTATACATAAAGCTTTCCGGTAGTCATTTAAAACCAAAGTATCATAACATGATACATTATGCGTCCATAATTTCTAAAATTGGCCCGGTTTTAGAAATAAATTCAATGAGGTTCGAGGCAAAACATCAAATATACAAAAAGGTAGCTTACAGCTCAAATAATAGGCTTAACATTTTAAAAACATTGAATATAAAAAACCAGTTTCAAATAGCAAATTTTTTATTAAATAATGACACAAACTTAAATATTTCTTTTAAAGTAAAGTCAAAATTTCAAAGTTCAAACAAATATACTTTTAACGAACGTGTTGACGAACTCCATTGGCTGGACTTTGAAAATTTTATTATAAAACCAAATCTTGTTATCTGTTTAAATACATGCGACAACGACGAACCAATTTTTGGAATAGTAGAGCATGTTGTGAAAAACGGTGAAAATTTTTTTATGTGCATAAAAAAAGTTAACACTTGCTATTTTGATAGACACTTCTTTAGTTTCAAAATAACTTCAGAAAACGCTACATACCACATACTTAATGTCAAAAATTTAAAACTTCGACATTCTTCGAACGTATCAAAATCTAAGAATGAAGAATTCGTTGTTTGGGATTTTTAGCATATGTATCAATACACAATTTAAATGTAATATTTATTAAATATTTGTAGTAATTATTTATGTATATAAATATATTTTTTGAAAATAATAAAAAAAAAAATACAATAAAAATAAAAAAAAACATGTTTTTTATTGGGATTTTTTTGAATTTTGGCAAAATATCGAAAATATAAGAACCATAGCCCTGGTTGGAGCAACCGGCACTGCGGTTGCAACAACCGGTATTAAAATTCAAATTACGGTTGCTACAACCGGCATTTGTCGGTTGCAGCAACCGGCAATCGCCGGCAATCGCAATCTCAGCTCGAGGTTGGAACCTTGTACGGTTGCGACAACCGTATTTTCATGTGAGTGTAGTTTTTTAATAGAAAAAGTCTAACGATCTGAGATATTATTACCATAGAAAAAGTCTCAGCATCTGACATAATTTTTCTTGAGAAAAAGTCTCAAAATCTGAGACATTTTTTATATAGAAAAATTTTCAGATCATGAGACGTGTTTTTTTAAAATAATTTTTTCTATAGATAAAAGTCTCAGTATAATCGAACGTTTTTCTGTGAAAAAGTTACAAAATCAGATACATTTTTTCTATAGAATAAGGCTCATAGTCTAAAACTTTTTTTATATAAAAAAGTCTCAGAATCTGAGAGATATTTTCTATAGAAAAAGTCTCTGAACCTGAGACACTTTTCCACGCAAGAACAATTGGACTCATCTCTGATTCCAATTGTAGAAGATGTGATGAACCGAATACGGATGAAACTGTTGAACATATCCTGTGCAAATGCCCCGCATTGGCCAGGCATCGCAAACAAATTTTAGGCAAAGCAGAACTCGAGAATCTGGAAGAAATCGCAGTCATGGACCTCATGCGCATTAAATTGTTTGCAACATGGACTAACGCGTTTTATCCTCGTCGCTGAAGGAACATGTGGTATTGCTATGGACCAGCCGGTCTATGCGAGGAGTTCAAAATTTTGAGCTCCGCCACCCCTAACCTAACCTAACCTGAGACACTTTTCTATAGAAAAGGTTTTAAAATCTAAATTTTTTTTTAGCTAAAAACTGACAATCGTATAAAATTTTTCTATAGGAACAATTTTACCGATTGAGAGAATTTTTCGGCGATTTTATTTTGCAAAATCTTATATATATAAATTGTATCAAATGTATTTACATAAAGTATTTTTTCAATTATACATTTATTATAATTTTGTTATTTTAATATTTTAAGATTTTGTATTATTACGTTATAATGTAACATGTTACTATTTATTTACTTTTTAATTTTAAATTATTAATTGTTTATTAAAAAAATACTATTTAAGCACATTTCAATACTATTGTAATATAAAAATCATTAAAAATTAAAAAGGATTTTTTTATTAGGATAGAATAGCGAATTTTTAACAAAAAAAGTATTAAATATGTAATTTTGAAAATTTTTTATGCATTTTTGCACACATAGGATAGCTTTTATAAGCACAAATAATTAAAAATTACACACTTTTTGTTTATTGCTAGAGAAATTTCAAAGCAGTAAGTACACACATAATATTTATTTGCTGTACACACTTTGTGTTCAAATGTTGAAATTTGAACACATAGTGTATTTTTACCCACTTTATTGTAGGAGAACAGTTACCTACAATAAAGTGGGTACATTTCAACAAAAATTTATAAGAGTGTAATTTCACCTCAACAAAGTTCCAAATAACTTTAATCATATTTAAGTTTTTTTTAATAATTTTATTGACGTTTTCGGCTTAAACAAATCATTGACAATACTCATGGGCATGCTTTTTTGGGCCATAAAAACCTACCCGAGTAAAAAAAAAACCTTTTTAAGATCTAATTTGATCTCAAAATTGGCTGTATCAAGTTGTATCAAAAAATTATCTAATTGTATTATTTTAGATATACAAATATAAAAAATGGTACAATTACATCCGAATTTTGGTCACATCCAAATAAATCCAGTTGATCTTATTTTATATAAATAAATGTAGATTTATATAATTATATGAAGTCATATATATTTATGTATAACCTCAGATAAGAAAATGGAGCCATATTAAATCTTTTATATAATTAGATCTGAACATATAAGAACTCATATATATTTAAATATGATTGTATCAAATTATATATTATTATATCAAAACTTTTTTACTAGGGTAGTCTTAAGTTTTTGAAGTTAAAAATTTTTCTCAAGAATACGTTCTCCCATTCTTCAGTTAAAAGAATTTTCAGACGAACAGGCGACTTGTGAGTCGACCTGTCAAATTTTCTGAATAAATTTATATAATTAGGAATACGAACGGCTTTCCTCATCTTTTGAAATTATTCCGAAAAATATTTCACAACCGGATCAAATATTTAACATACAAGGTACTCCGAAAGGAAAAATCTTACTGAAATACTAGACGGCTCTATAAAATACTTTATAAACAAATTATCGACAAATACAACTTCATCAATACTTTTTACAAAAAATTAAATTGAAAAAAATTGAGGAGCTAATTTTGAACGTACTTTGAAGTTTAAAAAAACTGTAAAGAAAATTAATAGAAATAAATTAATTTATTTAATTTCTTATTTTTAAGTATAACAATACAAAAACATGATCGATAGAAAGTTTATAATTTTTTTAGTGGTTAAAAATTTTTTTTTTGTGTAATTTGAGAGATTTTGGATAATTTTGTGTGTAATTTCGAATTTTATTGGTGGCAACACTAGTTGCAACACACATGAGTATTTTGAGATTTACGCATAAAATACGCACAGTAGCAACAACAACACAACCACATATTTACATGCTGTTTTTGTTGTTGCATGCACAAGGTAAACAAAACTAGCAGCAACAACCACATCATATATGACATCATAGAACAGGAACAACGAACAACAAATCCCATAAGCAAACGACGAATAATTTGAACAGATTTGTCACATTCTTCTTTGTAAGTGCACTGCACAATGGGCTGATTTTTTTTTAATTTAAAAAAGACACGACCCTTTATCTCTAACTTTTGCTTTGAATAAAGTAGTTAACTTCGAAGTATGTAGCAAAATATGCAGATTTTTGGCCATACTAGAAATTTGCTAATTTCAGCACATCTGGTTGGTCGGAACAGTAAAAAAATAACAAGAAATACAAACATCATTTCTATATATTTCGGACATGCTGATTTGAACCGATTCTCCTGAAACTTAAAATATATATAAAAGAGACGATTTTAAGATTGGGTGGTCTCGGATTATCGGCCATATCAGTGTATAAAAATTTCGTTTCCCCCTTATAAAACAATATGGAAATTTGGGAAAATTCCGATAACTCCGGAACTAACAGGAATATTGTCTTGAGCAAAAATATATCAGGAAATCTTTTTTAAATTTAAACTCACAAGGGAAGTCTCCCTAGTGTCACCCGCGGATCTTTATGGAATTGGTTTTATTTTGTAGAGCAGAAAAAATAAAGGGACACGTATTTTTTTTTAGCGGCCCAAATTCATTTTTAGGGGGTAAAAAGAAGGGGGGAAGACAAGGCCATTTTTCAGTTTTTTTCGTTTTTCTCCTATATTATGCAAAGAAAACTAGTCATGTTGAATACCAAATGAAAGGTCTTTGGAAAACCTATCTACGTGTGCTAAGAACGTGTCCAAACATGCACAACTTTTCGTCATATTGAGTAAAATACTAAAATTTTAGGACATTTTTGTTAATAAGTCGAAAAATATTAACTTCTATGGCCCGTCGTTAACACCACGAGATAGGTATTTTTAATACCTTTAATCTGATACCACACATGCCTATATTAATTTTGTTTAAATAGGCTTAAATTGTGAAAAACTGAAAAAGGTCAATTTCCCCCAATACAAATCGACCCCTCTAAAAAATGAATTTGGGCCGCTAAAAAAAAATACGTGTCGAATTAATTTTCGTTCTTAACAACATATCCAAATTTCATGAAGATCGGAGGGTGACACCAGGGAGACTTCCCTTGTCAGTGAAACTGAAATAAATGTTTAAAAAAAAACCGGCAGTTTTTGGAATTTATAAAAACTGTAAGTGCAGCAGTGTAAACAAGACCTTGAACCATCACTGAGCAATGTTAAAGGATTACCCCACTTTATCCGTAAAAGTTACAGAGGGTTAAAGTTGAAAAATCGATAAAAATGGCTTGAAATAATCCATAGTTTTTACCTTCTTTCGCTTTTTTTTTAAGTTCTCCTTATATTTCAATCTTTTCCGGTATAACACAAAGTCAGTACATATAAGAGATTATTTTAATGTTGGCTTGATAGATGCTTCATCGCTTGGTAAGAAGTTATAAGACGGTTAAGTTTTGAAACCAAAATTAAGAGTTTTTAAATTTTCGAGGTTTTTTGATCAGGGATTTCGGCCCCCTCTATAAAATGAAAAAAGTTGAACTAGAGTTGGTAGCTGTTGTAATTCTTAACATGTTGGAATTAATCCCGTTAATGTGCCACGAATAGTTAAGGAGTTTCAGCAGATCAAAGTTCGAAATACAAAACGTAATTTTTTTAAAATACCAGTTTTTCGCGAGGCACATTCGCGGTTTCATTCGAAATTTGGTGGACTCTTGCGTAAACCGAGTTTTTTGTGAGTTTACATAAAAAAATCACTGGCGGGTTTATAAAAAATAAATTGCAAAAATTTTATGGCATTTTTGAAAATTGTGCGAAATTTGCAAATCTGTTTCCTATTTTTTTTAGTAGCAATTAATGCATCATATCCAAATTTAATACATCAAAAGACGTGCCTTAACGAGTAGAACTGATTTGCTTTTTGACTTTTTACTTTAAGCCATTCTGAGCGGAAAGCGCGGTGATTTTATCTAAACCTGTTTTGATCTGGCACATCCAAGGCTTTACACCAAATCGGATGAAATTTTTTTTAAATGAAAGCCCACTTTATGTGTCATCATAAAATCAGAGGCGGGTTAAAAAATTTTGATGATTATAGATTTTTTGGACCATATTAAATTTTCTTGTTATAAAAAAGCATCACCGATTTTTTTTAAACTACTGGTACAATGATACGATTTTCCGTGATTTTTTTCAGTAATACCAACTCGCATTGCCTAAATTTGTTATAAAAAATTGTGAAACTTTTCTTTTACCGCGAATTAATCGCGATTTTAGGTAATTAGATATTTTTTTTTTAAATCGTTTGGTCATTAAAGGGTTAAATTTATATCATATATTTTAGAAGAAATGATGTATCCTGGCATGTTTTAATAACGCATGCAACAAATGTGTAGAAAAAAAATCTTTAAAATATTTTTAAGATTTTTAAAACCGCTAAATCTTAAAACCGCCATAACTTTTGACCCCCTTGCGCGATTTAATTGACGCGAACGAATTTCTTATTCTTAAATAGCTTCTAATATTTATGCCAACTTTCATCGATGTGCCATAAAAACAAAAATCACATCTTTTTTACCTCAAAATTTAAGTCTTAGACGGAACTCCTCATATGTATGTATTTCTTATTCATATGGCTATCATATGGATATCGTATGTCTTTATATCAATGGTTCCCAACATTTTTTTGCGCCATGCCCCACTTTTTAGTTGAAAAAAATACAATGTTCCCCCCACATTCAAGAAAAATTTTTAAATTCTTCAAATTTGTGTTAAAATCCAAAATTTACTTGTGGTTGAGCAAACTTTTTTTAAAATCATAGTTTAAACAAAGTTTTTAAAAAAAGTTTTCAACAACTAACTAAATAATTTAACTAAAATAATGTTTTTTTTTAGTTTATTTAACAAAAAAAATCTTAAAAATTTGCCCCAGAAGCATTCAAATTGCCTCCCAGTGGGGCAAGAATCAAAGGTAGGGAACCATTGCTTTACATAAATACTAAGGCTTTTAATCGGGATTTGTTTATCTGAATCCCTGGATTCGGGATTGAAGAAAAGATTTCGATATCCCGGGATTTCCGGCATATTTTGAATCCCTGGTTTTGTGGGATTTTTGAGTACGGTTGGGATTTTTAAAATTTTTTAGTATTTTTTGTGACTTTAGCAAATCCATGCGTTTGTAAAGATTTGTGAAGCTCTGTTGAAGTTTTGAAATTCAAACAAGAAAGTTATAGTCGGTCAAGACCGAGTACTTTTTTGTGAATTCCGTTTCTAAGGGTCGTTAAGGGGTTAAGTTTTCAACAATTAACTAAATAATTTAACTAAAATAATGTTTTTTTTTTAGTTTATTTAACAAAAAAAGTCTTAAAAATTTGCCCCAGAAGCATTCAAATTGCCTCCCAGTGGGGCAAGAATCAAAGGTAGGGAACCATTGCTTTACATAAATACTAAGGCTTTCAATCGGGATTTGTTTATCTGAATCCCTGGATTCGGATTGAAGAAAAGATTTCGATATCCCGGGATTTCCGGGATATTTTGAATCCCTGGTTTTGTGGGATTTTTGAGTACGGTTGGGATTTTTAAAATTTTTTAGTATTATTTGTGACTTTAGCAAATCCATGCGTTTGTAAAGATTTGTGAAGTTCTGTTAAAGTTTTGAAATTCAAACAAGAAAGTTATAGTCGGTCAAGACCGAGTACTTTTTTGTGAATTCCGTTTCTAAGGGTCGTTAAGGGGTTAACAATTGTGCATTTAATACTTTTTGTCATTCCATTTGTAACTCATCGAAATATCGGCCTGAGGACCCATAAAGTGTATATATTATTGATCAGTGATCGATTCTAAGACATTCTAGCGATGTCCGTCAGTCTATCCGTCTGTCCGTCTGTGGAAATGGTGATCACGGCCAAAGTATTCAACATACATGACTGAGACTTAGCACCTTCACTTGTTGTTGTTCTAAGTATTTTGGTATTGCATTTGAGCGAAATCGGTTCAGCCGTTCAGAAGTTATGAACGAAAATGTGAAAACATCTTGAAAATTTTAGTACATTCTACATAACCTAAAAATACAAAATGCTTTAAATGGGCTGCTGGTTGGTATATGTGAACAGAAAAAAAAAAAACGTTTTTTAGAAAATTATAATTCTTAGAGCATAAAAAAGAGAAAATGGAAAACTGTTGAAATCTCAAAATTTGATATGTCGAATCCTACAGCAGAAATAAGATACAAGAGGAGGACATATTTTGAAATGTAATGGTGAAAGGGTACTTAATTTGGTAAAAGTGATGTGAAATCATGCTTCTAATTCTAAACATAAAGACTTGATTTTTTTTTTATTTGTTTAAAATATTATATTGAAGGGAATGAAACTTACATGGAACGCAAGGAGATTGAACTGGGAACAAAATGGAATAGAATGGGAACCGAAATGGAATATAGCAGGGAACGATATAGAATAATATTTTTTTCTTAAATTTTTCGTGGTCAATGTTTTTCTATCAAATTCAAATTTCTTTTTTTATTGAAATATTTTTTCACTCAAAATGAAATGAAATTAAATTTTTACTCAATTTCATAATCTTTTTATTAAGGCCCGAAAATTATTAATACATACATTTTTTTGCCGGTACTATCATGTTTGTACGTGCCAAGGAAGTTATTCAAATTTTATAGTTTCAATTGTATTATGAAAGACTTGAACGTCCACAGTTAAGTAAAACAAAGACTCCGTCGGTGAAAATTATTGAAATCGGGACTCTGATCTCGATACTTCTATTATTCGTTATTTCATATTACCGGTAACGAAGTTCCCGGCGCACAGTGGGAAAAATTTTTGCTCTAAAAAATGTAATAGGCAGGGGACGAATCAGCTGTATGGACAAAATTAAAGGTATTTCAACCCCTTATAAATGACATTAATAGCATTTGTTAATTTATTATTATTTTGGTTTTTATAGACATCTGAAAACTTAAAAATGTTCACTTTTAAGTACCTATATCATTTTAAATAATGTACCAATTTCAATTAAATTTTTTTAAATTAAAGCTTGTCATTTTCTTAACCATTATTGGTATATAAAGTATTTTTGCAAAATTGTTTAACTCTTTTTTTCGAATTTACAATGTAATAACCTCTTTTTTTTTTTTAAAACAGACTAAAAAATAATTTTGAAATTCCAAAAATCATAAGGTAAAATTTAAGCAAAAAAATAAAATATTTGTTTCAAAAAATTTTGTGGGCCAATTATGACTAAGCAAAACATAAGCTTTAATCTAAAAAAGATTTCATTGAAATTGGTACATTATTTTTAAAGATATAGGCTTTTAAAAGTGAAATTTCTTAAATTTTTGTCTGGTTATAAAAACCAAAATAATAATATATTTTTAAATACTAATCACGTCGTTGATAAGGGGTTCCAATACCTTTAATTAAGTCCATAAAGCATATTCGTCCCATGCCTAATACATTTTTTATTGCAAAAAAACTGAAAAAATGAAAATTTTCTAAACTTTAGGAAAATATAAAAAGTAATCCGAAATTTTTTTTTTAAAATCCACCATGACAGATCGATGCGGAATTTTATTAGCTAAACCACAAAAAAAGAAAAATCTATATCGGTTAAGAATTGCACGCCCGCCGCACATTTTTCCCCACTGTGCGGCGGGCGTGCTATTATGACATATAAATTGTGTCGTGCGAGAGCTTTGATTTTATGATATTTTCAATCATAGAGAAACATAGAGGCGAAGACGTCAAAAATTGAGTAGTCAAAGTACAACTTGTTTACATGTATTTGTTGACAAAGTACGACTTGTAAACATGTATTGTGTGGTGAATTCACATCGACAACGTACGTGTGAGAAATTAGAAAAAGATAGCAATATTGTTTTTTCTTTCACCTTCGCCTCTATGTTTCTCTATGTTTTCAATAAACTGCACAAATTACGTCCAACATTTTTTTCAATATCCAAAGTTGACATTTTATATAAAACAAGTAAAAAAGTTAAATTCGGCCTTGCCGAATGTATAGATACCCTCCACAATCTAAAAAAAAAAGATTTTTTGCTAAAAAAATTCTTTTGAAAAAAAAAACATTCTCGAAAAAAATTTTTTGGTGAAAAAAAAATTCCACGATTTTTTTGTTAAAAATAGGTTTGTACTTTTTAAAATACCACTCTGTGTCCATTTCTGTTCACATATGCCAACCAGCAGCCAATTTAAAGCATTTTGTATTTTTAGGTTATGTAGAATGTACCAACATTTTTTAGGTGTTCTTACATTTTCGTTCATAACTTCTGAACCGCTGAACCGATTTCGCTCAAATGCAATACCAAACAACTTAGGACAACCCCACAAGTAAATGTGATAAGTCTTAGGGCCTAATTTTGTAAATCACTCGCGTTGAACGCATCACCAACGTTAACGTGAACGCGAGGCTCAAAAAGTGCAATTTTGTAAATCACTACGTTTTTGCGTTCAATCTTTACGTCATCACTGGAAATGTCAATTATATTTGAATCTGTGTTGCCAGACCTTCTAAAATTAATTAAATTGGGCACCCATTTTGTAGGGGATACACACCCATTATCGTGGGGAAACACATATATATGATAAAGCAACACCTGTAAAGAGAATATTTGAGAAAAAAAGTAACATAAATTAGTTGAAAAAAGCAAAAAAAAAAAATCACAACGAGACGCTTTGCTATTTTCGATGTTTTTCTTCTGCCGGAGAAGTTTTTTTTACACATTTATTACTTTTTTGTTGTATATTTAAATATTTCAACATTATTTATTTATTTTTTGATATTTAAAAGCACATTTGTTACATCAACGCCCCAAAATTTCAAGTGATCATTTTGACACTTTAAGTGATGAAAAAACACTCTCTTGCGTTTTACAAAATTCCATTTTCCATACAATTTGTTCTACAAACACGTAAGTCAACGCGAAAAAAACAGCTGTTCAGTGCTCGCGTTTTACAAAATAGAAAATTGTCCAACGCGAGATAAAAAGGCGCGTTGCGTTTTACAAAATTAGGCCCTTAGTCATATATGTTTAATATGTTTGGCCGTGATCACTATTTTCACCGACGGACATCGGTAGAATGTCTTAGATCAATAATACACTCTAAAAACTCCTTGTAAAATTACTACTATAAAGTGGGTAAATTTTTATGTAAAATAACACACAACGCCTAAAATTGAGCACCAAGTGTTTAAAATTTTAGTTTACACACAAAAATTTTAATATTACGCACATTATATAGTATTTTGTGTGTTGATAAATATATTTATAAAGTAATAAACACAAAAATTTTAAAATTACACATTTAATGTTTATTGTAAACATTTTGTGTTTAATTTTTGATATTAAACATTAAATGCGTAATGTTCAATAATTTTAAAATACAAATTGTCAAAATAAAATAAAAAGGAAATTAAATCAGAAAATTTTGATATTCTCGCAATTAAACAAAAATAACGCGAAAAAAAACATAAAATAAAAGATAATATTGTTAAAAAAAAATGAAAAAAAAAGATCAATGCAACGTAAAATATTTAAAAGGTGGACTAAAGAAACAAAAACAGACCCAGATGTTACAAATTCGATAAATTTAAGAAAAATCATTTGTTGTTAATTTCATATTTTTCTTGAATATTTGTATTATAAATCAGAAAGGTAAGTACCATAAATGACTTGGATTTTTTGAATTATTCATTACAAAAATGTCTCGATATCAGAATCTGGGAATATTTTTTATAAAAAAAGTGTCTCAGATTATGAGAATTTGCCTATAGAAAAAATGTTTCAGATTCTAACTAGATTCTGGAAATATTTCAATAAAAATTCCTAGATTATTATAGATTTTTTTCTGCAGAAAAAGTGGATCAGATTCTGAGAATTTTTTTATAGAAAATATATTTCATAGTCTGAAAATTATTCTATAGAGAAATATCTTAGATTATGAGAACTTTTCTTAAGAAAAAATATCTCAGATTCTGAGAAGTTTTTTATAAAATAAAAATATCCCAGATTATGAAATATCTTAAATTATGAGAACTTTTCTTTAGAAAAAAATACCTTAGATTATGAAAACTTTCCTTTAGAAAAAATATCTCAGATTCTGAAAAGTTTTTTATAAAATAAAAATATCCCAGATTATGAGAAATTTTCTATAGAAAATTATACCAGACTCTGAGAAATTGTCTATAAAAAAATATATAATTCTCTGAGAAATTTTCTATAGAAAAATTTTTTTAAAGAAAAAACACCAGATTCTTAAAATAACTCTATAGAATAAATATATCAAATTCTAAGAATTTTCTATAGAAAAAATATCTCAGACGTTGAAAATTGTTCTAAAGAACAAATATCTCAGATTCTTATATTTTGTCTATAGAAAAAATAAATCAGACTCTGAGAATTTTTCTATAGAAAAAAATGAACTAGATTCTGAACATTTTTCTATCGAAAAAATATTATTATGTAGATAAACCATTTCAGATACTGAGAAATTTTTCTGTAGAAAAATTATTTCAGATTCTGAGTATTCTTTAATAGAAAAATATCCCAGATTTCGAGAAATTTTCTATAGATAAAATGTCTCACATTCTGAGAATTTTTCTATAGAAAAAATATCTTAGATTATATAGAAAAAATATATCATATTCTTATATTTTTTTATAGAAAATATATATCAGATTCTTAGAATTTTTCTATAGAAAAAATATCTCAGATTTTGAGAATTTTTCTGTAGAAATTTTATCATAGATTTGGAGAAATTTTTAATAGAAAAAAATATTTTATGTTCTGAGAATTTATCTATGGAAAAAATATCTTAAACTCTAACTGGGCTATTCATAATGAGTAAATTAAATCTAATGTAGGTTTATTTGACTGATATTGCATGAATATTTGTCAAATAAACCTACTTTAAGTACACTTTAAGTATTATGAATAAAGGCCTAAGAATTTTTCTATAGAAAAAATATTTCAGATTCTAAAATTTTTCTATAGAAAACATATCATAGATTCTGAAAAGTATCTCAGACTCTAAGAATTTTTCTATAGAAAAAATATCTCAGGTTCTGAAAATTTTTCTACAAAAAAAAAATCCCAGATTCTGAGAATTTTTCAATAAAAAAATCTCTGATTCTGAAATTTTTTCTATAGAAAAAATATCTCAGACTCTGAGAATTTTTCTATAGATAAAATATCTCAGATTCTGAGAATTTTTCTATAGAAATAATATCTCAGATTTTGATAAGTTTTCTATAGAAAAAAATCTGAGAGTTTTTCCATAAAAAATATATCACATTCTTAGAATTTTTTTTTAGAAAAATTTCTAAGATTCTGAGAATTTTTATATAGCAAAATGTCTCAGATTCTGACATATTTTCTATAGAGAAATTGTCATAGATTCTGAGAAGTTTTCAATAGAAAAAAATTACTATAAATTCAGATTTAGATATAATAATGTAAAATTTTTTTATACTTTCAGTTTGGAACAACAATTAATAAAATGAAAAGTCAAGTTCCAAGGGATTCTCCATTCATTACGATTGCTCGTAAGTATTTAATTTCTTCAATAATTATTGAAATTATAATTTCAATATTGGTTAAAACAATTAAATTTAACTTTTTTATATTTTTAGAAACAGAAGACTCACAACAAATATTTATATTCAAACTTCTCTAGAAAAGAAAGTACTAATGGGCGAAACGGTGGATATAATAGAACATCTTAATCAAGTGTTTCTTTTTCATTTTACATTTAACATTTTATATCCTGCTGAAATCTGTCAGGCGATGGATTTTTATTATTTTTTTTAATTAATTTTATCTCCAAAAAATAAGAGGTATTAATAATGTTCAAAACATCTATATAGTTATTTTAACGTGTTATTTTTCTTTTGGTTATGTTACGAATTATTTTATTAACACAAAAAAAGTTGCATTTAAATTATAATAATTTATGAATATTATATTTATTCATTATACATTATTTCATTTTATTTTAAATAAAAGCTAAAAAAAATAATAAAATGCATTTTTGGTTTTATTTTTTTATAGGAATACAAATTTTTAGCAGGTTGTTAAAAATCAAGCACTTTAAATGTAAAAGAAAACATTTAAAATGCAATTTTGAACATTTTAAATCTATTTTTGAGCACAAATAAGCTACAATTACACATTTTGTGTGTATTGCAAGAAAATTTTGAAAGCAGGTTTACACACAAAATGTTTATTAGTTGTACACACTTTGTGTGCAAATGTTGAAATTTAAACACATTGAGTATTTTTACCCACTTTATTGTAGGAGAACAGTTACCTACAATAAAGTGGGTAAATTTCAACAAATATTTATAAGAGTGTATCCACTAACATTTTTTATTTTGGAAAATTTTCAGAAACCGTTCTGAAAGTTTTAGTTTTTTAAAAAAAGTCAATTTATCAAAAATCCGGCCACATTTTTTTTTAAGTTTAGATGTTTGTCTATTAACACAAAAAAAAAAAATAGGAGGGCATTTTATGTATTTTTCGAGAAAATAGCATTTGAATATTAGATTTCATAAAAATTATGTAGTTCTATTGTATTTTATTGTTTCAACACCGCGTATGAGTAACGAAAATTCATTGGTTTCGCAAATAGTCGTTACTCATACGCGGCGTTGACACAATAAAGTACAAGAGAATTGTAGAATTTTTCTGAAATCGAATGTTCAAATGAGATTTTCTCGAAAAATACGAAAAATGCCCTCCTGAATTTTTTATGTGAATAGACGAACATCTAAACTAAAAAAATTTAGAAAACGTTGCCGGATTTTTGATAAATTGTTAACTGGAACAAAAAGGGGTAAAATTTGGAATACAGCATCCTTTCTGAAAAAATTTACTTGTTGTAAATTTAATTTCAAAGGGTCGTAAAATTGGTTAAAAAAATGTACTTTTTGACCTTTTCATATTTTATGAAATAACGATCCTGGACTATTGAAATTTGTAATGAAGGATCCTTTGAAAAAAAAACATTCCACAAAAACTACTTTCATGTGTATATATTTGAGCGTCCCGAAAATTTTAAGCTTTCGAATTTCGTGTCAGAATACCTGTCAATGGCCACTGAAGAGCTGACTGTGTGAAAATTTATAAGGGAATTTAGAAAGAGCTTCTTCAGTCTGCAACCAGAGAAAAAATTACGTTTTTTGATAAAACTTCATGATCGAATTTTTTGACCAAATCCATCCAAATCCTTTTGGATTTCATATTTTTAAAACAAAATTGTTAGGTTACTGAGATGAAATATTTAAATTTAACTTTCAATTTAAATTACTTTTACAAGAAAAAAGGAAAGAGAAATTGCAAATAAGTTAAATGAATTGTAGGCCAAAATAATATATTTTAAAATCATTATAAAATCAGTGTATTTCAAAGCAAATGATTAATCGTAATCGTATGATTTTTTTTTTATCGCTTACGATTAATTGGTGCGATTAATCGCGATTACGATTACGATTTTAATCGTTTTGCAAACTCTAGCTCCAGTACTTATTGAATGGCCGAATTATTAAAAATATATCACTGTGCACCGTTGCGTATGATTGTTATTTAAAGACAATTACCAAATTAAGTATACGCCTCTTATTTTCCTCTTTGACGTGTCAAGGTTTAAGCGAAGTTGAGAAGAGGAAAACGTTTAAAAAATTTTATTTGTTTTATATTTTTACATATTTTTACTATTTCTACTTAAAAGACATCGGTCAATTTAATAACTTAAAAGAGGTTTTCCATTACTTAAATCCAATAGTTTGAAACGCTTTTTTAAACTTGCTCAATTTATTATTCCAAGCTCATAGTGTCTATGCATGTAAAACTAAAGGACGACAGCTATGCAGAAGAAGATTTAACATTAACTATAGTAGCAGCATCATTCGCAGCAGCACAAACAACAAAATCAAAATCTTTTACTAATTAACATTTTAGACGTGGTTAATGTCATTTTGCCAAAATATGTACACGCATATTTTGACAAACATAGATTTCATTCGTGTGTGACATTTATTAGGTTAGGCCGCGATTTAATGACGCATAGTAAACCATGAATGTTACGTGTATTTAGTAAAATGTGCGTGTGTGTGTGCGTTCCTGTGATAAGTGGCATTGTGCTGCTTAGAGACGTGATAAATTTTATTCTCTTCAAAAACGTCTACAAATCGTTTAGTTAAGAATTTCGCTGATTATGTAGATGTTTATTTTTCTCTTTGGGCTTATGATAAAATCTCTAAGGTATTTACCGTGATGGTTAAGTTGTTAATTCTGTTGATAAATTAAAGAGTTAAAATTTAAGTAAAAATTTCTTCAGTATTTTTAATGGGAAGAAAACATAAAAAAACAACTGGTGTCGTTTAAAATTTAGTACCAAACATAATATTATGTTCAACACCAAAACCCATCCCAATAAAATATACAACAGATGCTTATAGGTTCAAATCTGTTTCCAAATTCTCTGCTGAAAAGTCTAAAAACCTATAACTTACAAGGACGGTCATTCACAGTGCACCCACCGGTTGTCCTGAAACTTGAATTTTGAAATGAGGGGAGAAAGTTAGCTTTTTTTTTAGCTGCGTAATCTCAAATTTAAAAAGAATTGCGCCTTATGGAAATCCCAATAAAATCCGAACTTACAGGAATTTTACCAAACGAAAAAATTAGGCTCAGCTTAATTTTAATAGAGGTTATTATGTATGAATTTGGCGGGCGTACGTTTATACCTTTCCAAATAAACTACTTCGAAAATAACACTGTGACACAATTGAAGGTTTATTTCTTAGGGCCTCAACCAAACCAAAACAGTTTGAAAGTACTTGTGTGTAGTAGCAAAACCCCCAATGGGTTTTTCTCTGTAACGTCTCAATTTTGTTTTTTAGCCCACTGAATTTTTCATTTTTTTTTTTAAAGGCGTTTGAAAAAACTCGAAAAAATAATGTAACTGTTGTTTTGAGCTTAAAATAGTTTTCGGGTGTCTTCAATAGAATTTGATGGGGAATTTTTTTCTAGAATATATTAACCCTCTATCTGCCGTATTTATTGGCCTTTTAAGTACTTTTTTTAAGAAATGGCTCAAAAGTATACTAAGACTTGCGTTTAAAGGGTTAAAATGTTCTACGAATATGTTCAGCATCAAATTTTACTAGGGGTTACTGAAAGCAGAAAGTTCGACTGGTATAAGGAAAATGCAGAAAAAAGATAACTTGTAAAGTGTCATTAAGTTTTTTATATTTTTGCCAGAAACCGTATACAATTGTAACTAACAAATATAGGAAAAAATATAAAAAATTAATGATACTTTACAATTAATCTTTTTTATGTATTTATTTTATACCGGTCGAACTTTCTGCTTTCGGAAACCACCAGTGAAATTTGATGCTGACCCTTTAAATGCAAGTCTTAGTATACTTTTGAGCCATTTCTTAAAAAAAGTACTTAAATGACTTATTAAAACGGGAGATAGAGGATTAGCGTACTCTAGAAAAAAGTTCCCCATAAAATTCTATTGAAGACCTCCAAACACTATTTCAAGCTCAAAAGAATATTAATATCATTTTTTTTGACTTTTTTCCCACGCCTTTGAAAAAAAAACTGAAAAATTCAGTGGGCTATAAAAAAAAATTTGAGACGTTACAGTGCTAAACCCTTTGGGGTATTTACTAATACACATAAGTACTTTCAAACGATCTTGGTTTGGTTGAGGCCCTAATTGGGCTGTTGCACTGTGTAAGAGAACGATAAAAATACCGATTTTCCCCGTCCCCTTTGCCCCGCGAAGTGTGAGATTGGGCAGCTAAGAAAAAAAAAAGAAAAAAAGGGTCCATTTTGAAAGCTAAAATTGCACTGATTTATATTGTGCTCTTTTTCATTACTACTTTCTTTTGTTCATTAATATGCGAAAAGTGTAAAAAATATAGTAGGTAATGAAGAAGAGCACAATATAAAACTGTGCAATGTTAGCTTTCAAAATCAACCACTATCTGGTTTGTAAGAGATGCCGATCAAAAAGTAAAACTAAATTCACAAGGTCATCTAAAAGGTGCCTTATGGACCAAAGGGTTAAAGTCGAGATAAACGCAGTCAGAATTGTTTTGTTAACCCAAGCGAAGTTTTTAGAAATCATTTTAGAAAGTAAACTATCATGAAAGCAAAACACGGATGAGACGCTCAAGAAAGCATACTACGCTTCCTACGCATGTAAAAAAATTACTGGTGTAACTTAGAAACTGGAACCAAATTACTTACTGGATTTTTACTTCTGAAGTAGGACCAAACCTACTACAGTCAAACTCGGTTATAACGAACTCGGATATATCAAATTCTCGGTTATAACGAACTATTTCCAAAGTCCCGACGTTTTGGCAACAATTTTCACACAAAATACTTCTTTTATAACGAACTCGGTTATAGCGAATCCTCGGTTAAAACGAACTTCTTATTATGGTCCCACGAACACAATTTAATGTATATTTACTTTTTTATAACGAACTCCCATAAATATTTTGAAATGTGCCGCAAATATATTTACCAAAACTCACAAAAAGATATAAATTTTTGGTTAATATTATAATTTTGATAAAATTTATAGATGTTTTTAATGCTTTCTTCTCAATAAATAGTTTACTTACAAAACAACGTCAAATAAAATAAAATTGGAACTTTTTTTTGGAAATAAAACTAGGTTGATATAAAATATACCCCGCTTATAGCAAACTTCGCTTATAACGAACTATTTTTACTGGTCCCTCGGAGTTCGTTATAACCGGGTTCGACTGTATATAGTGTTATCGTCTGGAACGAAATGTGAAGAATATGAAATTTCGGAGAATTTGAGAACAACATCAACTGAATCTGTTGACAAACTACTGCCGTCGTCTCAAAGAATCATATTTATTCAGACAACGAAACTTTGGGCACGTTAACATCGACAATTTAAATAATATTTCCACCTATTACAGGGTGCCCAAATATATTTTCGAAGGAAAATGCGACGTAGAATTTCCGACTAGATAATTTTTGTCAAACTGGCTAAACACTCTAATCAACGCTATTAACATATTCATATACGGCTTCAAACAATTCATGGGAGTCGGTGCAGACAATAAATAGTTTTCGAATGTATCGAGAACTTACAAAATTTGGGGTGTAAAAACAAGGTGAAGCTTAAACTGCTTCACTAAAAGAATTTTGTTCATTACGTCTATGAAAACGTATATTGATTGTATGAAAAAAATCATTAGAAGTGAGCCAATGATGCCCTTCATAGAATCTATGAAACAAATTCATAGAAACCAGAAACCTATGAAAAAGTTCATAGGCTATAAAAAAAAAAAATATTCAATTCTATTTTTATTTATTTTATTGTTTCAATTTTATTTTTTTTTATTTTATTTTTATTTATTTTTATTATTTTATTTATTTACAATTTCCTATTTTTAAAAATTTATATTTTTTTTTAACTTATCCCCACCGAGATTCGAACATAGAACCTCTTGTTCGTGAAGCTTAGTCTCTAGACACTTAGCTAAATTAAATAAACAAGTAACAACACTTAAAATCTATTTTGAATAATATTCTGCTAACATATTGAGTTTGAGTCTTTGCTCTGTCACAATGCTCTGTCAAAAGCTGTGTGTGTGTTTGTAGAAAACAAATATTTTGTGTATTTACAAAAATGAAGCGTTATAAAACCAAGCGTTAGTTGGCGAGATTTTTCTTCTTTGGTGGCGCTGATAGTTAAGGCGTCGACAATTACCACTTCAGCCGGTAGGTCTTGGGTTCGAGCCCCGGTCAGGGCAGCAATGAAAAATTTTTTTTAATGTTTTTTTATTTTTTTTTTTTTTAATTTTTTTTAATAAATTTATTCAACTGTTTTAATTATTGTAACACTATTTAAATTATTTAAAAAATTAAATGGCATATTGATGGCATTTTCTTCTATGAATGACATTCATTAATTCTATGAATTTTTTCTTTGAATTTAATAAAATCTATGAATAAACTTCTATGAAATATTTCAGAATACTAATGAATATTCATTCAGCCAATGAATTGTTTCATAGATTCTATGAATTTGGTTTTATGAAACTTGTTTATAGATATAATGAACAATAATTCTTTCAGTGTTTATAGGTTATCATAGAGAATAAATGGGACTTATTTTTTGAAAATACATATCCTTTGCCACTGTCCTGCTTTAGACAGAACCCGCCTGCACATATTGGGAAGATTTTTCTTCGCTTACAAACGGTTCCGAATGTCGATCTAAAGCAATTAACACGATTCGCGGTAGATACTAGAGACGGGCGCTGGTCACGTGATTTGCGTGACTCACGTGAATCACGCATGAATTTTTTTTTACTCACGTGAGCGTGCGTGACCGTGAGTAACAAAAAAAATTCGTGCGTGATCGTGCGTGAGTAAAATTTTTAAGTGAATTTTTCGTGATTTTAATTGTTTCCCAGTTTTTTTTTGTTCAGTTAGGTTTTCTTGATTTTTTCATGGTCTTTCAAAAAAATTATAAAATTTTTAAGCTATTTAAATGTGTCATTGGGGAATTTGCACAGTGCTTCCATAAGGAAATGTCTTCAAATTCTGACATATAATAGGTAGTTCTTGAGGGCATGTCCTAACATTGTCATCAATGAATGTTTGTTTTAAGAGTGTGGAAAAATCCTATTAGCCATCTATAAGGAAGCTTCGAGAACTTACAAAGTTTAGGGAGTAGGTGAAACTAATATGGGTACCAGGTCACATAGGTATTCAAGGGAACGAGAGAGCGGATGAGCTTGCGAAACAAGGTGCTGATGGTAATGGTATTTCTGTACATATTGATCCACCAATCCAGCACTTCTGATCGCTACGCGAGATTCAAAAAGTGGAGAGAGACAACATTTCAGATTCTGAGATTTTAAAGTTCAGAGAAGTTTTTGAGATACTTTTCGTGTTGAAAAACTCTCAGATTCTGAGACGTTTTTCGTATAAAAATAGTCTCAGATTCTGAGACATTTTTCGTACAGAAAATGTCTCAGATTCTGAGATAGAAAACGCCTTATTAAAACCAATTTTTTTCACGAATATCATGGTTTTAATAAGTAAAAAAAATTTCCTCAAGCTAAAATATCCCTACCCAAAATATATTTTTTTAGTTTCTTTTTCATAAAACAGATAAGGTTATAACATGAATTTAATTTTTACCAAAAGAATGTATTTTTTTGTGCGACTTTCTACGTTCCAGCGGGGCCCCAAATTCTTATGTGCCCATACATCATACTTTAAGACGGACCAGAATCTGGAAACTTTTCAATTTCTGAGAAAAACATCGGAAACATCGAAAAGTTATTTCTTAATATGATAAAGATAATTTATAAAGGAAAATGGATGAATGTAAAAACTAATGGAAATACGAAGATTTTTTGAATTATTTGTATGACATATATCAGACATTTCAACAAAGACGACTTAGGAGAAATGTCATGGAAATGTCAAGACCCCCTGAAAACTGCTGATTATGATTGAGAAAATTTTGAAATTTAGAGATGACATGGGGATGCCGTCACCACGGATGGCTCAAGGACTTTCAACCCAACTGGGTAATGCATAAAAAAATATGACATACATTTTTTTTTTGCATATTTTAATTCGTGAGTAGTTCGTGATCGTGATTACGTCGTGAGCGTGATTAAATTTTTTTTCAACTCACGTGACCGTGCGTGAGCGTGAGCAGAAAAAAATGTTCGTGCGTGATTACAATTTTTTTTTCGTGAGCGTTCCCATCTCTAGTAGATACTAACGCGTTCTATCAGCTTTGCATAGGAATTATTGTGGTTTCGCTATGTACATTCATGTCAACGTGAGGAGTCTTTGACTTCTAACCTAACCTAGAAAAACTTGATTTCATGGCATTATTTTAAATATTTTACATTTTGGAAAGTGTCCCTTGTTTATTTTCAAAAAGTTTAAGGGTATTCATTTCAGAGAATGTAAAAGTGGAAAAATAAAAAATGTAAGATTCCACTCTCATTGATGTGAACGGGTACATAAAAAAATTATGATGCAAAGTTTCCAAAAATAATTAAATTATTTGATGAATGAAACAATTAACTTATAAATTACACTTTTTACTTATTTTTACAGTTTTTCTTGTTGTTTAATTCTTAATTTCTATTATTATAACCAAAATTATTTGTATACATACATATTTTCTTCTAAGAAAAATTTCAAACACATGTTCACTAAGGGCTGGCGAGGTAGAAAAAACTTAAATAACGGTAGCAAATTTTTGTACTTTTTCTTTGATTAGTAATGAATGGCAAAGCTTAAAAAATTGGAAAAATGTAACTTTTTACTCTGATAGTTTTACACTTGGATATAGGTTGTTTAAATTCAAACTTTTGAGTGGAAAATTTTTTCATGTGTTTGTTGTAATAAAAAGTTACATTTTTCCAATTTTTAATTTTTACAACCAAAAAAAAGCTGAAATGAATACCCTTTTTATAACACCGTCCGACTCCTTTTTATACACATGGACAAGACATATAAATTCTAAAAGAAGGGCCGAAAATAAAATACACCTCCCAAGTAAAAAAGTTTTTATATAGTTGTATATAATTTTATAAACATCATAAATGATTATATAGAATTTGATGCGAAAAATGAGTCGATAAAACCACATAAAATTTGATCAATGTTATAATTTTATGCGAAATTTGGACCCCTATTTTATATTACAATAGCAAATTTATATAATCAGATATAATTATATACAACTATATCAAATTATATAAAAAAATATATAATATTATAAAGTAATATAAAATTATGACAAGTTTTATATAATTACAAACATTTTTTTTAGAATTATATATAAATATATATAATTTTATGTAATTTTATATAGTTTTATACAGTTTTATACAATTTTATATATTTTTTTATAATTATATCTGATTATATATTTTTGCTGTTATTATATAAAAATAGGGGTCCAAATTTCGCATAAAATTATATAAAACAAGTAAGAGTGTTAAATTCGGCTGTGCCGAATCTATTATACCCTCCAACATGTAAAAAAATTAAAAAAGAAATTTTTGAGAGGGGCGTTGTATTAAGGGGTGGGCAAGGTAGGGGAGTGGTCGGTGAGCTGGGGAGACTCCTTGGCCCTCACGGTATATGTTTACAAGTTCATTTTTGTTTGCTTTGTGCACTTAAGTATTATAGCTTTATAATTATTTAAATTAATTTTTTATCCACGCCCTTAAAAGAGGGGCGGGGCAAAAAAAGCTAAATTTTTTAATTCCCTGGGTTTAAGTGCAGGACTATAAACTTCTACGAACATAAAAATTTCTCATTTGGTTCACAAAAATACAAAAAAACTTTAAAAAAAATTAGCATTTTAAAGAGGTTGGTTTAGTTCTTCAAGGGGGAACTTTTTTCCCCCTGGTCCGATTTGGCCAATTTCCGAACTTAACCTGCCTAGGACCATAAGACATATTTATGCCAAACTTGAGGGGTCTAGCTCTTTTATTTTGGACTGCATCGTGTTAACTACAGACGGACGGACGGACAGACGGATGGACAGACGGACGGACAGACGGACGGACGGACATCGCTAGAATGTCTTAGAATCGATCACTGATCAATAATATATATACTTTATGGGGTCCCCGACCGATATTTCGATGCGTTACACACGGAATGACAAAGTGAGTATACCCCCATACTGTAGTTGGAGGGTATAAAAATTATCAAAATATAAGAAACATTGATCAAATTTTATATAGTTTTATCGAGTCATTTTTCGCATCAAATTCTATACAATCATATATGATGTTTATAAAATTATATACAACTATATAAAAACTTTTTTACTCGGGCTGTCTCCCAGTTTTTCTAGATCAATTAACGTTTTCGCAAAGAACGCCAATAAAAAATTTGCAATTTTTTTTCATTTTTCGCGAAAACGCGAATTGATCTAGAAAAACTGGGAGGCACGGGTATTTTATTTTCGGCCCTAATCTCAGAATTTTTTGGTCCGGTTTATGTGTACAGCCAAAATTTGAAGTGTGTCGGACGTTGTAATCGTCCAATGAAGTAACTTGAACTATACCGTTCATAAACGACACTAATCTAATGTTTGTTCCACATTACAGTGGTGCACATAGTGCTTTTTTTACATATCACTAGAATCAAGCGTTAGTAGAACTAACTTAGTACATGCTCCTAGATATATCTCATACAAATTTCAGACTGCTAAAAAAATAATTTAGATGACGTTTTTTAATCTTGGAATGCTTTAGGATTATAAAAATTATAAAAGTTTTAAAGGAGTGCTGCTAATATATTTTGCATTTACTACCAACATATACAACTACATCTCATATCTGTCGTTTCATGCAATTAAGGGTTTTTGTTATCATTAAAATGATGTTTCATGGAAAATGCTAACATTAATTTTATTAATTTTGCACACATAAAAAATGCGTTTAAATCTAAAAAAACGATATTTATGCTCTATAAAAAATAACAACTTCAATTATCTATTGTGACATTACAAATTATGCAATTTAATGAAAATCCATCCATATCTGATCTATGGATAATGAGTATATATTTTTTATAATTTTAATAAGGCAATTCACAGTAGAAATGGCAAATGTTGCAAGTGGCTTTCTTTGACTTCGCAATTTGTTATTTTATTTATTTATTGAATTTAACATATTACACCGTCCGACAAAAAAGAGATCGTTAAACACGAACTGGATAATATCCCAGCAAAAAAAGAGCTTACCATTCACTACAAAATTCACCACAACTTATGAACCAGATGTACTTCTTCTTCATCTGAAACATTGATGAATTTAATATGGGCGTGACACACAAAGTATGTTCTTTTTTCGCCACTTTTCAGTGGCGAAAGATTGACTTTTAAGTATAACATATATCACTAGTGTTTTTTATGTACATATATATTAACATTTTTATCACAACTTCTGAAGTAGTGATCCGGATGTTAATATAACATGACCTTTTGGAAGCACTTTTTTCATCACTTCTTTAGAAGTACATATTTCTTGGCATTTTGGGTGTGATTATGTCATTTTTATTTGGTGATTTAGAACTTCTAAATTAGAAGTTCTTTTTTCACTTCTTTTTGTAAGATTGATTGAAAGAGTATTTTTTTGTAATATTTACATTAAAAACACTGTTCGACAGCAAAAACCTCCCTGTGAAATTTCAAACTGGATTTTGGTCTCTTGCTTCCAAATCTACCGTCCAAATTTTTCTAGCACGTACCGTTTTTGAGATATTCGCTGTTAAAAAGTAAAAAAAAAACAATATTTTAGCACTTTTAGGGGTCCACTGTTACGTAATCTTACGTGGCTTCCACCAACTAGGACTTGATTTCAAACAAAATGGACCTCCTGATTCCAAAACTGTAATCCAAATTTTTCAGGCATGTTCTGTTTTAGAGATATTCGCGTTTAAAAATTTTAGTGTGATTTATAAAGAATATAGGTGCGCAACAGTGGAGTTTGAGTTTTTCTAACGCCAATATTTCAAAAACAGTACGCGATACAAAAATTTGGATACCAGATTTGGAATAAAGATGTCTTATTTTTACTAAATCGAGCACTGTTGTGTTTGAGCAACTTAAGAATACCCCAGAAAAAAAGTCGCATCCAAAAAAGCGGAAAATAGTACGAGCTTTTGAATAAGAAGTTGTTCAAATTCTACTGAATCCTAAATGATTTTTACACAGGAGTGTCATAGGAGGGAAGTAGTTTTTTTTTGCTACTCTTCATTACGTTAAAACTTGATTTCATAATGTAATAAAAGCTTGATTTCTTCGATGTTGTTTTTTTATCAACCCAAATATGTACTTTAAAATAACATTTTTAGATGCGATGATAAGTAACTTCATCAGAATAAAATAAAAGTTGATTTTTTAGAAGTGGTTCTAATGTTGTTTTTTAAAATCCATTCTGTAACAACATAATGGTATTAAAAAAATTAAAAATAAATTTAATTCTATTCAAATAAAATGAAAGAAACCCCTTGGAAAGCTATTTTTTATAATTTCTTATTATTTTGCTTTTACAAAAGGTTCTTACAGTTTAGTTGAACCTTAGTTTCTGGTTTTTATTAAAAGAAAGTTGTTTTTATTAAAACTTCAGATTATTTAAAGATTCAGATTAAAAAAAATATATATTTGTCAGTCATTGTGAAAGTAAAAATACATCTACTATATTTTTATCAACGATTAGCGAACTCATGGAATCAGCGCTTAAGATTCTTACTGCGTTAATTCCGCCAAAACCAAATTCGTCTTATTCACAAAAAGGACTAATTGTAAGATAAACACGTTTGTTCTTCCCAAATTGAAAGGAATCAGTCTGGAACTATCTAATGAGGGGAAATACCAGGGTGTAATCTTTGACTCAAAGCTTTCTTGTAAAGGAATGCAAAGGAAAGAAGGAAAAAGTCATTATGTGCTTTTTACACCTGCAGGAGAACTTTCGAAAAAAGGTGGCGTCTAAAATCTTATATTATCCACTGCATGTATGGTGCAATAATTAGACCAATACCCACCAAAAACTACTGCTTCGCCGTAAGCAGGTTTGTAAGTGAATGTTGAGTTGCCATTCCCTTACAAACCTGCTTACGTATGGCATGATATTTGGTCGCAATGTCCCACTTTAGAGCATTTCATCCGAGCGCTTATTTCAGCGCAATAAAAATGTAATGAAATCATACTTTCTTAGAAGCTTACTAGGTGCATTTTTGTAAGCATATTGGATGCTCAGAAATCATTGCTCCAATAAAGCACAAAAATAATGTATTACCATCACTAAAGTCTTCATGCCTGAAAAGTTTGTATGAAGGAAGTGCTCCTCGTAGGCACACAAATAACACTACAGTTTTAATGTCTGAATAGTGTCTAGTCGAAACTTTTGTTTTCACTTTTGCACATGCGTACACGTCTGTTCACAAAAACACAAAATATCAACTGAATTAAAATTGTATTTTTTTATTGCGTCATCCAAATTTTCGTTTTGCTGTTTGATGCTCGTAAGTCGTCGTATAAATCATAATTTTTTCTCTCTGCCTTACGGTAGTGCATACTAGATGCACTACTGTAAGCGAATGTATTTAAAAATGTCTGTTTACATTCGTAATTTACCGAAAATTTTATATTTCTATCTCTGCCTTACAATATTGCATCTAGTATGCACTACTGTAAGGCAGAAATATCTATGTGCTGAAGACGAAGCGCTTGTGTATGCCAGAAAAATTATGAACTGCTTCCACAATCTCGATTATTTTTTGCTGGGTACTTACCTATGATGCCCTTGTATGGTGGAGAGCAATGGATAAGAAGTAATATCACTACAACTTACAAAACGTACAACGACTGGCGTGTGTGGGTATCACTGGTGCCATTAAATCGGCACCCCAGGCCGTCCTGGAAGTGATACTAAACATTCAGCCCGTGGACACCTACGTAAAAATCGGCTCTCAGTTTAAGACAGTCGCAAATGCTTAAGTAACGCTCCTGGGGACACTCGACCATATTATGTACAGTGGGCGGGACGGAACTGGAACCAAACACCGACTTTACCCCACCACAGACGAGCTTTGAAGAACCTTTGCGGTTCAAATACCAACTAAGAAAGACTGGGCAGAAAACTCTGTGATAAAAAAAGTAATAAAAGTACTTTCTTTTCTACTTCTAAAGAACGAGTTATAAACAAAACCTAAATCACAAGAATTTTAATGAATATTAGTCAACATTTTTAGATGTTTCCTTAAGGCACTTGTTAAAAATTAAAAAATATGCAGATGCTGCTACTTAGTTTGTTAGTTAAAAGTATTTTTTTTTTCTGAACAACTTCACTTTTTTTTTTGCTGGGACGTTACAGAGGAGACAAAAATATTTCAATATTCAAACGCGAATATCTTAAAAACCTTACGTGATAGAAAAATTATTTTCATTGATAATTATATTATAATCAAACATATATACTTCGAATTAAAAAAGGAGTAATTATAAAGATCACAAAACTATTAAAAATCACGGCGAATTGATTCACCAGTTTGTTCTGACCACAAGCCTAAACCTCAATTTTCTAAAAAGTTTAAACAATCTTTAATTATGTAATGCAGCAACATCCGCTTTAGTTCGCAAATGTATTTATTTCATTGCTTGTATGAAATTTGAAAAATTTATCAATAATCGATTTTCGTCTTTTCGATTTCTTAAGCTCTAAATAATAAGCAATGAAATGCCATTACCAAATTTTGTTACCATTTTTGCAAAACCTAAATCTAGTTTAAGCTGGACGTAGAAAAAATTGCATACTTCGTACATCACCCTCATTCTAAGTGTTTCAGTTGAAAAAGAAGTTCATATGTTGTGGTAATTTTATTTAATTTGATTTGATTTAATTCCTACACTCAAAGAATTATGTAGGTAAATTCCACTGAATATTCACTTAAAACAAATTAAATTTTATTTAAAAACCATTCCACTGTTTTTTCATTTAAAATAAAAACACATTACAGTCAATTTTAAATGTTAATTTAATGACTAGCCAAAACATTAAAAAACTAGTGAATATTCAGTTATTTTGTATTGAAAAACAGTAAAACTATAGAAGAAATATTTTACTGCCGAAATTAAATGTAACAGATAATTCGTTTTTAATACAGTAAATAATTTTTTTTAAACTACAGAAACAGTAAAAAAATTAAATCCTTCATAAAATAAGTGATTTTTCTTTTAAAATGACTCTACTGATTACTTTTTAAAATAACCTACAAACAGTTAATGACATAATTTTCTTAGTGTAAGAACATTTGAAAGAGGTACATCAAATCATTAAGTAAAGAACTGGTGAAAGATGTTTTTTTTGTTATTTTGTAGCATTTTTGGAAGTGATTTTAAAAGTACTTCCTACGGAATATGAAGTTCGGCACCTATAGCTACTTTGTATGTAGTGAAACCACTATTTTTTTTTGAATCACTTCGTTTATTTTTTGCTGGGATACGTTTGAAACTAGAGACTAAATGTAGTAAAAGTGCATTTACTGTTTTTAATTTTGTGATCCTGTTTCCTTTTAAAAGGACTTTAAAGTTTTAGAGAATTATATTTTTGTAAAATATTTTTTTTTGCAATTTTCTTAGGACACCACTAGTAATGGCAAATACCAGAGGAGGATCTCCCATTTTATTATTTTGACATTTCAGGAAAAAGGATGTCCTTTAGAAATTTTATCATTTAATGTCATTAAAAATTTTTAACAAAATATTTTGAAAAAACATTATTCTCATCCTTTTTCCTGATATGGCAAAATAAAAAAAATTTAAATATTAGCGAAGATTCTCCCTTTCATTTTCCATCAATAGTGACATCATAAGACAAGCACAAATACTTAAAAAAATTAAAAATGTAATCCTTTAAAAATGTAAGTCCTTTTAAAAGGAAACAGGATTACGAAACCAAAAACTTTAAATGCAGTTTTACTCCATTGGATTCCATCCGGTTAATGTCTAATATTGACTGTCAGTGTAATCATTTACTAACTAAATATCTCCGAGACGAGTAACAATAAACATGGTCTGGTTGTAGTAAAAACAGACGAAAGGCTATGGTGGGAATCGAACCCGCAACCCCCAGACTCATAGTTAAGCACGTTACCAACTAGCCTACTGGTGCTCCACGAAATTTATTATTATTTTCATTTATAATATTTACAATAATCATTGTGAAATCCCTTAATATTGTTAATGTGTGTCTATCTTTAATTCAGATAACTTTTTTTCTGTCGATTTTTTTTTTCAATATGGCAGCATTGATGTTAGTACTGCTGCTGTTGCTGCTACTGCCATAATAAATGTCAGTCAATAAACATAAAACGCAAAGTAAAAGAGATGTGTCAAATAAATTAATTTTGCAACAAAAGCCATCAAAACTAATTACGACACAGCAGACAATATATTAATGACGTGTCAAAATTAACATTTCATTATTTGAAACGAAACAAATACATACACAAACAAAAAAACCGAAACTTTTTTGTATGATTTCATTTTGTAAATGACAGTAACAAAATGCACATGTTCACAAAAGGACAACAAACTCTTTTTGAACTCGCATACACAAATCCACTCTAATACACGTTGATAGAATATCATAAATTTGCTTTCGATATGTCTGTTAAAATAGATATTGAAACTTTAATTTAATGTAAAACAAAAATATACAGAAAAACCTAGTATATACCCAGGCAGAAATTGTGGACGGTTTCCAAAAATCTAGCACTGCTTCAGCACTGATTATTTTTTTTAACGCCAGTAACCACTACTGCAGTGCTGCAGCAGTACTATTTTACAAATGTTACATGCTACACTCTAAAAATTGCATGTTAACTTACTATTACAAATTTTTGGGATACAACTTTTGAACATTTTTTGAAAATATCAAATCGGCCCAATGCAGGCAGCGTAGAGCATGAAAAACTATGAAGAATTGTGTTGTCTAATTTTCGGTGGCTTAAAAAAAGTTTCCGTATAAACCTCTTTGAAGTTAAATACACTGATAGAAAAACGCTTCATATCACTAATGAATGGAATTAATTAACGTTGTTTCATAACAACAATGAAATATTTCATATGCTGAATAAAATTTCATATATATTGTGAAATTTAATAAAAATTCGACCTTTAAAATAATATATTTTGAGTAGGTTTTTTTCTAGCTCGAGGTCATTATTTCCTTCAGTAATTAAAACTATGATATTCTCATAGAATAATTTTCAAGAAAATTATTTCTCTGTTTTAAATTTATTTATGTTCGGGATTTGTCAGATTATTTAGCAAAAATAAAAACCCTATACTTAACCTGACCAACTGTTTTTGTCTGAAAAGCGGGATGGAAAGGTTGAAAAAGCGGAATTTTGGTCTAAAAAGCGGGACTTTTTATATCCTTCACTTACAATTAGTGATAGTAAGTTTGTAACAGTTCGAAAAACTACACTCAGAAAATTATGTAAGTTACTACATGTTAGTTGTTTGTATATTTTACAGTAGTTAGTTGTTTTCAACTACAAAGTCAGTTGTTTTTGTATGAAAAATATCAAACAACTACCCAGCAAAACTTTGGTAATGGGTAGTGATTATATAACACATTACCAGGTATTGTATATAACTTATTTGTAGCATTATTTTTTGATGTTTTACTAAACATTTGTTCCACAACGTATAATTTTCAAGTAAAAAATAATGCATTACTAATAATTTGCTACATAATGCATGATTATTGGAAAAAATTTATTTATGATTTATTATTTCTAAACATTAAATCATGGATGACTTATATTTGGTTACATTATGTATTATTTAAAAGTTTGAAATAATGCATTATTTATAATTGGCTGCATAATGTATTACAATAACAAAAAAATAATTATTTTATAAAAAAATTCATAAGTTTAAACTAGAGATGGGCTCACGACGGAAAAATTCTAACGACACACACTCGCGAGCATATTTTATCTACTTGCACTCACTTACAATCACGTGAGTAAATTTAATACAAAATTACTTTATCACTACTCGTAACACCTTATATATTATATTCTGGTATGCTATATTATTCCATTTCTCGTAACCTATAAAATATCATATATTTTACACCTTACTCGCATTCTTCGTTATAAATTTATGACTTATTTTATACCTTACTGGTATTCTTTGTGATAATGTGGATGCATTACTTTGAGTCTCATCGCCTGTTAAAATCATCAATGCTGCAGTGTATAAAATAAGAGATCCTATACCTTATTTTATACCTTATTTGGTAATCTATGTTTTGCTGGGTATTTCTGTTAGTTATTTTTTTTTAGTCGTTTTATTGAACAACTAACAAAAAAGTACTATGATGTAGTAACAGTTATTTAAAGTAGTTAATTTTATTTTTTTTATCTCTGAAAAATTTTTTAAGTTTTTTTTCCAAAAAATGAAAATAAATTTTCGTTTTTTTTTATATATCACAAAAAACTTGGAAAAATTTGGTCTTCAATTTTTTTTCTGAAAAATTTTTTGAAAAAAAAAAAAATATATATTGATTATTATATTTTTACTACATTTTAGTTTTTTTGACTACAAATGTAAGTAGTTTTTACTACACAAGTCAGTTGTTTTTTGTCAGTTAAAATAACTAACATTGTTAGTTGATTTAACTGAAATTGTAGTTGACCCCAAAATAACTTACAAAGTAGTTATTTTAACTGACATTTTCAGTTGATTTTACTAACATAATTTTTTGAGTGTATAGACAAAAACATGCATTTGCAAGAAAATCACATCCCTAGTAATGAGATATTAAGCGCCAATCAGACGACAGACAAATGTTACAATTTGTCTTACGACCGAATGCAAATGTCGTCAATAATAGTATTTGTTCAGATGTGTGTTCGAAAATATTTTCAGAAAAAAAATTAGCGGTTGGAAGACAAATTGTATGATTTGTCTGTCGTCTGATTGGCGCTTTAAAATAATTAAAATTGTTATTTGTTTACAAATAAATTGGTGATTAAAAGAATTGTAGGTCAAAAAATGTTGATTTCTTTTTCTGCACTGAAAAAATTTCATTAATCGTTAAGGTTGTTGAAAAAATTCGCTGATCTCTAACAATTTATAAAGTTTGAGCTTGAAAAATGATCGACTTAAAAATATTTTTAAAACATTTTCCAAAAAAATATCTCTAAATAATTTTATTTTCCAGCGCGACCCTCGTGTATCATTTTATATTTGCTCAATCTGGATGCTATCAAGCTTAAATTAAAGCTTAGACAATTTCCTATATAGCGTTTTTATAAACAACAGTCGATTGATAACTTTGTTTTTACCAAATTAGTGCCTACGGTCAGTACCGAAGTACCGGGTATTCCCGGGACTACCGGTATGAATATTTTGTAAAATTTTGTACAAGTAAAATTTTTTCTTTGCGTTTACCAAAAAAAAAATTCAAAACATGTGAAAAATACCATTTCTATTTAATTTTATGAATTTAAGAAAAAATAGTTACATGATTTTCAAATAATTTTACAAACACAACTAAATATTTCTGAAATACTGATTAAATAGTGTAACCCAGCAAAACTTAGATTACCAAATAAGGTATAAAATAAGGTATAGGATCTCTTATTTTATACATTGCAGCATTGATGATTTTAACAGGCGATGAGACTCAAAGTAATGCATCCACATTATCACAAAGAATACCAGTAAGGTATAAAATAAGTCATAAATTTATAACGAAGAATACGAGTAAGGTGTAAAATATATGATATTTTATAGGTTACGAGAAATGAACTAATATAGCATACCAGAAGATAATATATAAGGTGTTACGAGTAGCGAAAAAATATTTTTTTATTAAATTTACTCACGTGATTGTAAGTGAGTGTAAGTAGATAAAATATGCTCGTGAGTGTGTGTCGCTAGAAATTTCCTGTCGTGAGCCCATATCTAGTTTAAACTTATCCCAGCAAAACTTTGGTAATGGGTAGTGATTATATAACACATTACCAGGTAATGCATATAAGTTATTTGTAGCATTATTTTATGATGTCTTACCAAACATTTGTTCCACAACGTATTATTTTCAAGCGAAAAATAATGCATTACTAATAATTTGCTACGTAATGCATGATTATTGGAAAAAATGTATTTCATATTTGTTATTTCTAAACATTAAATCATGGATGACTTATATTTGGTTACATTATGTATTATTTGAAAGTTTGAAATAATACATTATTTATAATTGGATGCATAATGCATTACAATAACATAAAAAATAATTATTTTATAAAAAATGCATAAGTTTAAACTAGAGATGGGCTCACGACAGGAAATTTCTAACGACACACGCTCACGAGCATATTTGATCTATAGGGTGTTTTTTTTAGAGGTTCACAACTTTGAATTGGGAATACTGCTTTATTTGACAACCGATCTAACTGCTGATAGTTGTGTTTTGTTAAGTATGGTTTGACATTTTATCATGCAAAGACTTACATAAGAGCAACGCTTCCAAATTGTAGAAATTTTTTATCAAAAAAATGTTTCTTTTCGTCGAACTTAAATTCTATTCAAAGATCCAATTAATTGGTTACCAATATCGTTTGATTTAACCCCATTGGATTATTTTCTGTGGGGCTATGTAAAGTAAATTGTCTTTTCCGATAAATTAGAGACAATTTAACTCCTGGAAATAAACCTTCGACGAGATATTGGAGAAATTCGAAAAACGGCCTCAAATTCTGTGAAAATTGTGTGAAAATGGAGGTTCAGATTACTCCATGTACGAGCCATTTTTGGTATCGATATGGCTCCAAATCATTTTTAAACATTAATGTCATAAAATTATCTATCCAATAAAGTCAGTTTGATTGATATTAAAAATATTTTTCCTTATTTTTTTTTTATTTGAAGTTCGGTAACAGTAAAAAAACACCCTATACTTACACTCACTTACAATCACGTGAGTAAATTTAATACAAAATTACTTTTTTACTACTCGTAACACCTTATATATTATCTTCTGGTATGCTATATTATTTCAATTCTCGTAACCTATAAAATATCATATATTTTACACCTTACTCGTATTCTTCGTTATAAATTTATGACTTATTTTATACCTTACTGGTATTCTTTGTGATAATGTGGATGCATTACTTTGAGTCTCATCGCCTGTTAAAATCATCAATGCTGCAATGTATAAAATAAGAGATCCTATACCTTATTTTATACCTTATTTGGTAATCTAAGTTTTGCTGGGATGCATTTTTTTATTAAATAATTATTTTTTATGTTATTGTAATGCATTATGCATCTAATTATAAATAATGCATTATTTCAAACTTTCAAATAATACATAATGTAACCAAATATAAGTCATCCATGATTTAATGTTTAGAAATAATAAATATGAAATATTTGTTTTCCAATAATCATGCATTACGTAGCAAATTATTAGTAATGCATTATTTTTCACTTGAAAATAATACGTTGTGGAACAAATGTTTGGTAAGATATCCTAAAATAATGCTACAAATAAGGTATATGCATTACCTGGTAATGTGTTATATAATCACTACCCATTACCAAAGCTTTGCTGGGAATTTAAAGATTTTATGGTATAGTATGTTTTTGGTTTTTGAGAACCGGTACAAGGATCAGTACCGGGAATACCGGTATTCCCGGGAATACCGATTTTTAGAAATTTCTTTTAAGTTTTTCTATTGACAATTTTTTTAGGAAACTAAATCGACTCTACTAATCTAAAAAGGTTTAATTTATACAATCCATCAGTCGCATATTGTACAATAAATAGTTAAATTGATAAAAATTGTCTGCGAGACAGAATTATTATACTATACTATAAAGCTTAATAACAAATAATCTATTGTCATCAATCGTCCAATATGTCTACCATCAATCCATCAATATTCGCCAACCAAACGCTACACGCACTCAAACACGTACATACGAACATGCACATGCTATTATAGTGAAATATACTAACCGCTAAATCAATTGAATTTATCAATTGATTTTAACTGCTCCAGCAATATACAAACTAAAATACCACACACACACACATGCAAAACACACGTTTAATATGTATATTACACACACAGATAAACACTGGCTTGTAGGAATTTGTATTACTTTTACACTCAAAATCAGTTGATTGTTAAATATTACAACGAGTATGAGCAATTCTGATTCCAGGGAATGGTGATATGGAAAATCAGATGTTTCCAGCTACCGATGCCTCTGTAGAATCAGCACAAAAATTTGCTAAAACTTTAAAATATTACATAGATTTTTTACAACATACTTTTAATCGAATCATCAGAAACATCAAGTATTTTAGCAGAAACGATTTTTTTTTTATTATTCCTTTTATTAATGTCTGTCAAACAGAATAAATTTGTTAACATAGCAAACAAAATCAGTTAAAGTACAACTTTAATATTGTTGTGTTCCGGAAATGAGTGACAAAGATATTAATTACAGAATAAATTTCAACAGAAGAATTTGCTGATATTTTTTCAATTTTATTAGAAAGTTGTATAGTCTGGCGGTTTTATTTTTTTGAGTGTAAATTTGGTGTATGTCGTCTTTTCCAATTCTAAAAGAACCATTGTTAAAAAGTTGTAACAACTGTGAAAAAATATCTGAAAATGAGTTATATATTGTCTGCAGAATTTCGGACACCACCCCCTTCCATTTCGATCATTTTTTGATGTTTAAGTGTGCATTAAATCAGGCGCGGATCCAGCTCTTGAGTTTTTTACTCAAAAAAAATTTTTTTGCTTAAAAAAAATATTGCAGGGATCGGAGTTGAATCATTAGTTTTTTAATATAAAAAAGGTTTTACAATTTAAGAAAAGGTTTGATAATTAAAAATGTCTCCACAAAAAATTCTCAGTAAAAGACTCAGATTCTGAAAAAAATCCATTAGAAAATATATCAGATTTGCGACTAATTTATTTCAAAAAAGTTTCCCGATTTAAAAATTTTTCACACTCATTTGCTTAAAGGAAAGTTCATGATTTTGGGACATTATCCCAATAGAAAAATTCTGAGGTTTTGAGCCATTTTGCTATAGAAAAGATTTAAGAATTTATAAAATTCTTGCTATAAAAAATTTTTATATTTTGATACGTATAGAAAATTCTCAGAAACTTCGGCCATTTTCCCACCAAAAAATTCCTATTTAGAGACAAAACCTTGGTTTAGATTTAATGACTTTTTTCACATAGAAAACCTCTAAGGTTCTGAAACATATTTTTCTAATCTATTTTTTCATCGAAACGTTCTTTCGACACCAAAATTATCAGGTTTTGAAAAACTAAAAACTACAAAGTAACTCAGATAAGAAAAATTAAAGACTTTAATGCATTTAAAAAATTTTTGAGTCAATTTCCTAGATTCTGGGTCATTTTTCTAAAGAAAAAGTAAAGATACTTTTTCTTTGAAAAAGACTCTCAAACATTTTCTGAGACATATTTTCCGTTGAAAAGTCTGAGATTCAGAAACATTTTTCCTACAGAACAGGTCTCAGGTTCTAAGATATGTTTAATATAGAAAAAGTCTTAAAATCTGTGTCTCAGACATTTTCCTTGAGAAAAAGGTTCTGAGACATTTTTCAAATAGAAAAAATCTCAGAATATAAGATATTTTCTTAGATTCTGGTACATTTTTCCTAAAATCTCAAATTCTGAGGGTTTTTTTATACACTAAGAAAATTATGTCATTAACTGTTTGTAGGTTATTTTAAAAAGTAATCAGTAAAGTTATTTTAAAAGAAAAATCAGTTATTTTATAAAGGATTTAATTTTTTTACTATTTCTGTAGTTTAAAAAAAATAATTTACTGTCTTAAAAACGAATTTTCTTTTACATTCAATTTCGGCAGTAAAAAATTTCGTCTATAGTTTTACTGTTTTTCACTACAAAATAAGTGAATATTCACTAGTTTTTACATGTTTTGGTTAGTCATTAAATTAACATTTAAAATTGACTGTTATGTGTTTTTATTTTAAATGGAAAAACAGTGGAATGGTTTTTAAATAACATTTCATTTGTTTTAAGTGAATATTCACTGGAATTTACCTACATAATTTTTTGAGTGTAGAAAAAGTCTCATATTCTGCGTCATTTTGACTTTACAAAAAGTTTTATATTCTAGAACCTTTTTTTCTATAAAAACTCACAAACTCTGAGATATTTTTGCTATAAGATTCAAAAACATTTTTCCTATAGAAAAATTTTGAGATTCTTGAGTATTTTTATAAAAAAAATTTCATATAATTTCATTTTCTTTTTGTTTTTACTTTTAACACATCTTCTTAGAGATTTTCTAAAGAAGAATTATCAGATTTTCCCTATAAAAAATTCTCACATTTTTCTACAGAGAAATTCTTAGACTTTTCCTGTAAACAAAATTCTCTGATATTTTTCTATAGAAAAATTGTTAGATTTTTTCCATGGGAAAATTCTTAGAAAAATTCTTAAATTTTTCGTCTAGAAAAATTCCCAAATTTTTCGTCTAGAAAAATTATCGTATTTTTTTTAAAGAAAATATTAAATATTCCTAGACGTTTTTTCATATAGAAAAATTCTAAATTCGGAAAAAAATTCTAACGTTTTTCCTATAGAAAAAGTCAAAAATTTTTCCTGTAGGAAAATTCTCAATTTTTTTCTTAAGAAAAATTCGCAAATTTTTTCTGTATAAAAATTCTCAAACTTTTTCATATAAAAAACTTAACATTCGAGACATTTTTCCTTTAGAAAAATTTTTCATAGAACAAATTTTCAGATTATTTTCTTTTTTGTTTTCCCTTTTTGTCTTTCCTTTCTTTTCTATTTCTCACTTTTTTCTTTTTTTCTTCTTTTGAATTGGGTTTGGTGGGGGGAGGGGAAATTTCCTTTCCCCCGTGGATTCGCCTGATTAATTTCAACTGGAACAACAATTTTCAGTCTTTTAGTCCAAGTATGTTTTGAGTAACCGATTTTTTAAAATTTTTCAAAAGACTTAAGAAATTAAAATTTTCGAAAAATGTTGACCAGTAAAAATATCTATGTTTAAAAAAATGTTGTACAATAGAGTGGAGCAAATATAGCTTTTTTACGTCGGGGTCGGGAAAGTTGCCTTTTGGGGTCGATATTAATCCACAAAAATATTGGACCTGTAGGGCAATGGCTTTGGGTTCCTATTTTGACTTGAAAATCGGAAAGTCCCGAACAAAGTGAAAAAAAACATATTTTGGACGCTTTTTTTTCTTAAAATATTAGTTTATATTTGGACATTACTGAAAAAGTGTTTTTATGGTAAAAATAAAATTTTTTTGGTCTATAATTTTTTTTTTTTTTTTAATTTTCTTTAAAAAGTACTTAAAATTTTTTTTTTAAATTATTGGTTATGTTTTTTCGACCTTTTTATTTTAACTTCAATAAGTAAACTGATAATCAAGCTCGAGGCCTTAGTTTTTTATAAATTTTATTTATTCAATTATTTATTTTACTATTCGATATTTCGTCATCCGACGGATGACATCTTCAGGATCTTAAATACATTACAAAAAAATATACAAAAAATTAACACAATATTTTCACAACATAAAACACTGTCACACAAAATTGAAAATATTAAAAATAGCAACAACATAAACTTACAAAAATATAAAATTCAAATTGTGGAAACAATATTATCCAATAATTACAAATATACATATTTTAAATAATTAGTTAATATTACGTTTTATTTTCAGTTAAAAATTAATTAAAAATATTTTTTTTTGCAACACCAGAAACAAAAAAAAAATAAAAAAAAAATTTATCCATAAAAACACTTTTTCAGTAATGTCCAAATATAAAGTAATATTTTAAGCAGAAAAAGAAAAAGTTCAAAAATTGTTTTTCACTTTGTTTGGTACTTTCAGATTTTCAAGTCCAAAAACAGGAACCAACACAAAGCCATTCCCCTACAGGTCCAATATTTTTGTGGTTTAACATCGACCCCAAAGGCAACTTTCCCGACCCCGACGTTTTCGAAATTCGAAAAAAGCTATATTTTCTCCACCCTATTGTGCAATAGGGTGAGTCGATGATTTGCATATTTGCGAATCTCGTTAACTATTAGAAAATTCGTAAATCGCGACTAAAACCTCTTGTAGAGGACTAAAAGTATTCTCCTAATTTTTTCATGATTTTTACCGTTATCAGCTCGAAAGTTCACACCGACTTTGTGCTATTAGTTAATGAGATTCGCAAATATGCAAATCATCAACCCACCCTATTGTACAGTAGAATCTTACAAATTGGAACTGTCCAGAAATTAGAACCGGCTATTTTAATGTATTGGACGCTCTAAAACAGTGGTGCGCACACACATACTATAACATGAGAAAAATCAACAAACAAGAGAAAAATCAACAAATTTGCTCAAGCAACAGAATTTTATGGTCTACGTGAGTCGACAGCGCACAAGCAGCCTATTCCCGCGGGAATAGGAATTACAAAAATGCCCATCACTGCTCTAAAATTATAACCTGTGGTTCTAATTTCTGGAAGCTTCCAAAACTAGTTTTTTTTTATTTACACTACAAAATATTTTTTTCACTCAGAAAATTATGTAAGTTACTACATGTTAGTTGTTTGTATATTTTACAGTAGTTAGTTGTTTTCAACTACAAAGTCAGTTGTTTTTGTATGAAAAATATCAAACAACTATTTCTGTTAGTTATTTTAAGTCGTTTTTTTGAACAACTAACAAAAAAGTACTGCAATGTAGTAACAGTTAATTAAAGTAGTTAATTATATTTTTTATCTCTGAAAAATTTCAAATTTTTTTTTTCCAAAAAATAAAAAAAAATTTTCGTTTCATTATTTTTTACATCTTTTTTTTTTAAAAAAAAAAAAAAACTTGGAAAAAATTTGATCTTAAATTTGTTTTTGAAAAATTTTTTGAAAAAAAAAAAAATATATATTGATTATTTTATTTTTACTACATTTTAGTTGTTTTGACTACAAATGTAAGTAGTTTTTACTACATAAGTCTGTTGTTTTTTGTAAGTTAAAATAACTAACATTTTTAGTTAATTTAACTGAAAAAGTAGTTGACCCCAAAACAACTTACAAAGTAGTTATTTTAACTGACATTTTCAGTTGATTTTACTAACATAATTTTTTGAGTGTTATAGTTTTTTTTTTAAACTAAATAGGGGAAAACCCGAATTACCGCTCTAAAATTAGAACCAGTGGTTCTAATTTCTGGACTTTTTTTGTTTTTATTTTCACAATTCCATAAGTGTAAGAGAAATCGAAAAATGGAATGAAGATGGGTTTAATGACGGATCAAGTAGCAGTAACGATGATATAATCGATGTAACGCCTGTTATTTCTCATTTCAAAGCCCTTAAAAGTGTTTTCTACAAATTTAATGTGTTATAGTAATTAAATATTAACAAAAAAATAGTTTTGTGTATAAATAAAGTTGTCGTTACTGTTTTTATTGTTATTTTATAATTTTTCTTAAAAAAAAAAAATGTCCAGAAATAAGAACTTTTCAGAAATTAGAACTATCCGAGGAACAAAGTGGTTCTAATTTGTGAGATTCTACTGTACAACATTTTTATCGAAGTAATAACCACTTGATTTTAAATGTTTAAAAATGAAAATCGACTTTTTGAAAAATTCCGAAACCTTCAAGTAAAAAAAAAAACTGAAAATTCACCCTAAATAATCACATCTCGAATTACGGCTCAAAAGTTAAGTAACTTAGAGTTGAATATCTAGATTTTTAAAAAAAAAATCTATTGTTTCAGTAATTTCAAAAAGTAAATTTTAATTGTTTTTTTGTCATATTTTTTTTTTTTCTAAAACTAAAAAGGGTTTCGTGTCCGAAATTGAGCGATCAAAATAAATTCTCTGTCCAATCAGAAGAAAATCTGCTGAAAACACACCCATTTTGAGCCATATGAGAAATCTGCTGATTTTAGCATACACTGTTTGCTGAAAAGTTGTCATTATCTAGGTGAAGTCTGCAGAAAAATATGTCAAAACTGCAGAGAAATCTGCTAAGACATTTTGTAGAAAACTTCTGTTATTAGAAAATGTATTTTCATAAAAACGTTAATACAGTAGAATCTCACAAATTAGAACTCTCACAAATTAGAACTGTCCAGAAATTAGAACCGGCTATTTTAATGTATTGGACGCTCTGAAATTAGAACCTGTGGTTCTAATTTCTGGAAGTTTTTTTTTTATTTTCACTACAAAATGTTTTTTTTGTAGTTTTTTTTAAGCTAAATAGGGGAAAAACCGAATTATTATTAGTTAACGCTCTAAAATTAGAACCAGTGGTTCTAATTTCTGGACTTTTTATTTTGTTTTTTTTTTTCACAATTCTATAAGCGTAAGAGAAACCGAAAAATGGAATAAAGATGGGTTTAATGACGGATCAGATAGCAGTGACGATGATATAATCGATGTAACGCCTGGTATTTCTCATTTCAAAGCGCTTAAAAGCGTTTTTCTAGGAATTTAATGTGTTAAATTAATTAAATATTAACAAATAAAAATTGTTTTGTGTTAAAATAAAGCAGTCGTAACTGTTTTTATTGTTACTTTGTCATTTTCTTTGAAAAAAAAAATGTCCAGAAATTAGAACTTTTCAGAAATTAGAACTACCCGAGGAACAAAGTGGTTCTAATTTGCGAGATTCTACTGTAATTCTTTTTAATTTAAACTTTTAAAAAATGTAAAAAAAATGTTTTGTAAAATTAGCAATATTATCTTCACTAAGAAAATTATGTCATTAACCGTTTATAGGTTATTTTAAAAAGTAATCAGTAAAGTTATTTTAAAAGAAAAATCACAAATTTTATTAAGGATTTCTTGTTTTGTATTTTTTTTTGTAGTTTAAAAATAATAACTTACTGTCTTAAAAATGAATTTTCTGTTACATTCAATTTCGGCAGTAAAAAATTTCTTCTACTGGGGTAATATTTTTCAATACAAAATAAGTTAATATTCATTAGTTTTTTAATGTTTTCGTTAGTCATTAAATTAACATGAAAAATTGTCTGTAACATGATTTTATTTTTAATTAAAAAACAGTGGTTTTTTACATAATTCTTTGATTGTACTGATTTTTGTTTAAGTTTTGTCAATTATAAGTCTCAATCGTTTTATTTACTTATATAAAAACAAAAAAAAATACTTAAGAAAGTTTTCTTGAAAAAATTATAACAACAAACTATTTCTGTAAAATTGCAAAATAATCTGCTAAAAATATGTTTAAAAACATCGTTTTGATTGCATAAAAAAATTAATACTTTAAAAAAACTTAGAAAATTTTCTTGAAAAAATAATGACAGCAAACTATTTCTGTATAATTTAAAAAAATCTGCTTAAAATATGTTCCAATATATTTGTAAATTCAGCTAGCAGAATCAGTAAAAACGCAGTAAAATTTCTGTTATTTTCTAAAACTGAGTGACAAGGATTTTAGTAAAAATATCCATTTTAGTATAAAAGTCTGCTGAAAGTCTGCTAAATCAAATTGAAAATCGTTTAACAAATATTTTGAAAGAGTTTCTCTTTTGAGTATAGGGATGCCCACCAAATACGTGATTATCGTGAATCACGAGTGATTCTAAGTTTTTTTTATAAAACTTTTTTTAAAGTTTTTTCAAGGACTATATAATGCGCTATATATTTTTTTTACTCGGGGATCTAGCGATCTCCGTCTGTATAAAACATGCTAACTTTCAAGAGACAAATCTGAGGCAACTGAAGTTTGGCACATATGTTTAGTCAGATTGATATTGCGTTTCAGCAAAATCGATGTAGTGATTCAAAAGTTATAAGCAAAAGAGAGAATTTCGACACATGAAATGAATTTTGCATTCAAAAAAAATATTTTTATTCTAAATAAAATATTTCTAACCAAAATTGTTAAATAATTTTTACGTAAGAAAATTTACTATCACTAAAAAAATGCCATTGTGGAGGGTATTTATGAATTCAGCCAAGTCAAATTTAGCTTTTCTACTTGTTTTTTTTACTTTTTTCTGTTTACTAGTATAAACAGATTGACAAATTGACAAAAACCGTTTACTACAAAGTGTAGGGTATAATATTACCCTCCTATTAACAATATAGTCGCATTAACTTTGGGACATTCAAAGCATTTATATGGCGGCATTGAGAGGTCAATTTGTATTGTGCAGCAGTAGGCAACAACAACAAAAAAAAAGGAATTAAAATATATTGGAAGGAGTTAAAATGTGTTTTATTCCATCATTGTCAGTTCGTCAGGACATGTCAATATATTATTAAATGACATTAAACTGTCTCTATCGGATTAATTAATTTATTTATGTTTTTATTGTTGTAAGAGGCAACTCATAATAGCAAATAACACAAAAAAAAAACTACACCAAATTCATCCACAAATTATTTATATCATGAATACTACTACATTTTTTTTTTAAATATAATTTATATTTATGTAAAAAAATGTAGGAAGTTTGTATGACCTTTTTATGATACTAAATCAATAAAAAATAATTTCCAGTTATTTATTTAATTTAGCAAAATTGTTGGAATATGTTAATACATTTTGTGTGTAATCACACACTCAAAATAAAATGTAAAACTAATCTGTGATGTCAAAAGTACTTGAATCAGATCAGGGTTTTTTGAAATTCACAAATTTATGTGAATCAAATACAAGGAATCTTGAGTTTTGAGGATGATGGATTTTCTATATTTTTAGAAAGATAATGTAATTACATAAATTCAAAAGATCCTGAAATATTCGATGAGGTAATGTGTCAGAATTTATAAGAAAAGGTACTCAGAACATCAGGGCTTTTTAAAAAAATGTGTTTATTACACTGTTCGACACCAAAAACCTCCCAGCGAAATCTGCCACCTAAACTTTCCACTTTTTGGGTTCCACTATTACGGTCTCTTTCGTTGCTTCTACAAAATAGGACTTAATCTTACATAAAATGGGCCATTTAATGTTTGTGTACGTTATTTATACCCTACACCACACTGTGGTACAGGGTATAATGAGTTTGTGCTGATGTTTGTAACTACCCGAAATATTGGTCCTAGACCCACTTTTAAGTATACCGATCGTCTTAGAATCACTTTTTGAGTCGATTTAGCGATGTCCGTCCGTCCGTCCGTCCGTCCGTCTGTCTGTCCATGTAAACGGTGTAAACACGATACAGGTCGCAATTCTTAATCAATTGACTTGAAATTTGAAACTTAAGCCTCTTTTGGCCCAAGGACGAAGCCTATTGAAATAGCAAAAAATCGGTCCATATTTAGACCTAGCCCCATACAAAGGTCCTCTTTAGTTTTGGCTCAAATGACTCTAATAGCCGCAGTTTTATAGGTATCTTTTCGAAATTTGCCAGGTAATCATGTTTTATCCACACAAATCAACATTCCGAATTTGAAGAAATCGGACCAGTTCTTCTTGTAGCCCCCATACAAACCACCTTCCCGATTTTCACATAAATCTCTCAAATTTCATGAAAATAGAAAATATTTAATTAAAATTCTGTTTGTGTATGTTAAACGCGTTCTTTAATAACCTTATCAAATCTGATTATCATCGGACCATTTTTGGACTTAGGTTCCATGTGGAAATTTCCCCCGTATTCAGTTGAAGCGATTTATTGTCAACAAAAAGAAGCCTATTCCACTCAAGTTTGATTAGTGAGTGCTTTTTACACTTATTAAAGATTTGACAAAATATAGATCTAATCAGTCCATGTTTGAACTTGGGACCCATTTTCCGGGAAACTCTGGTGTAGGGTATTATATGGTCGGTCTTGACCGACTATAATTTTCTTACTTGTTTTTTTTTTAATTGTTGAAATTTTTTAAGGATAAATCGTTAGTTTTTACCTACTTAAGTGAGTCATATTTTTGTTGTAAAAAAATCAAAAAATTACACTGTGCTACAAAAAACACAAAATCGACTATACTTTTATAATGTGGTAGTTAAGGTTGTAGGTCTCGTCGAAAAGATTACAAAAATGCCCATCAAACTTGCCAGACACCCTCAAATTTTAAAGTTATTGTAAAAAAACGTTTTTTTGCAACTTTTCTCACTAAACCACGTGTAACTTAAAAATTTTTCAACCGATTTTCAATTTTGTAACTGTTTTAGATAGAAGAAGGATAGGGATTTTTATGTATGTGAGTAGGTCTATACATATAAGAAAGATATGTATTGATTTTATCAACAATATATAATTTTTTTGTTATTTTTTGAAAATTTTTTGAGTTTATCGATTTTTTTCTGCTATAGTTCGTTTAACAACATTTATATTGATAAACGTATTCTTAAAGAAAATTTAATTGTGAATACAACGAGCTTTATGCCGAAAAAATCGGATAACAATTGACAGAGCTGTGATAATTTTTCTAAAAAAGAAAATTAAGATTTTGCATGAAATTGCCGTTCGGACAACCCAGGCAAAAAAAAAAAATAAAAAATAAACGAACATACTGAGAGGTCGCGTATAATTATTTTAAAGGTTTTTGGCCTCCTGAATTCGAATTTAACCTTGAAATTTCGCTGTCTTATTAAGTTTTTGATATATCAATATATGTTAAATATCTCAAAAACCTGATGCGATAGAGCAATTTTAAGGCCAGATTCGGATTCAGTGCACCAAAAACCTTTATAAATATTGTACATGACCTCTTATGATAAATTTATTTTTTTTGCCTCGGTAATCTGGACGGCGATTTCCTGCAAAATTTTAATTTTCTTTTTTAGAAAAATTACCACAACTCTGTCAATTGTTATCCGATTTTTTTAGGATAAGGCTCATCGTATTCAGAATTAAATTTTCTTTATAAGTACGTTCATAAATATACGGTTGTTAAACGAACTATAGAAAAAAAAAAAATCGATGAACTCGAAAAAGTTTCAAAAATATCCAAAAAAAAATAGATATTATAGAAAAAATCAATAGATATCTTTCTTATATGTGTAGACCTATTCACACACATGGAAAGCCCTATCCTTCTTCTATCTAAAACAGTTAAAAAACTTAAAATTGGTTGAAAATTTTCTTAATTACACAAGGTTTAGTGAGCAAAGTCCCAATAAAACGTTTTTTGAGAATAACTCTGAAATTTGAAGGTGTCTGGCAAGTTTAATGGGCATTTTTGTGATCTACTAGACAAAACCAACAACCCATACTATGTCACATCAGAAGTATTTTTTCACTGTAGCACAGTGTTATTTAACGAAATATAATAATTTGTTTGTATCAAGTGACTGGCGCGATGGGTAGAGGGTCTGGTCAGAATATAGTTGATTTTGGGATCGATTCCCCAATATTTTATTAAAAAATTTTTAAAAAATAATTTAATAGAAAAATTGTAAAAAATAACATACGAAATCATTATTTTTTAATATTTTCGTAGGTATTTTTTTTTTTGGAATTTGTTGGTAAAAATAACACAACAATTAATAATTTTTAATGTTTTCGTAGGTTATTTTTTTTTTCAAATTTGTTGGTAAAAAAAAATGAAAGTGACATTATTTTTTAATGTACAATGTTATTTATTTTAGAAAATTTTATGAACAGTAAAAAATAAATATTGATGTTTGTTAAAATAAATGTATAATTACTGGGTTGGTTTTCAATTGTTTTATCAATTGTTTTAAATGTGTTTTTCATTTGTTTTTGCCTGCAAAAAATTTTGAGTGTAAATTTGCTTTTCTTTAATATTTAAACTCGTATATTACACTGTGCAACACGATTTTGTATATTGGATGGGACCAAAATAAATTGAAAGTATACCAAGAGTAGACCACCACCCCCGAAGTGTTTCGAAAACTTAACTTGAGCTCTTTTTTTATAGCCCAATTAATTTTTAATTTGTTTTTTCAAAGGCGTTTGAAATGAGTCCAAAAAAATCAACCGAACAGGAATATCAACAACTAAATTCAAATCAGTTTGGAAACCGTTTAAGAGACCCGTTTCTTATTAAGAGAAAAAGAATTGGTAGGTGAACGTAAAACAAAAATGTGTTCTTTTCTAAAAAAAATGTTAACCCTTGTAAAGGGTATCGATTTCTTTTCTAAAAAAATACTCCTCCATAAAGTGCAAAAAAGTTTTACCTTTTGCCCCGTATGAAATCACGGGGTTGAAATTGCCTTATAAAACATCTGACTTTTTCTAACTTGTTTTGTAAGAACAGCTTTAAAAAAACGGGCAGAATATTGCTGTATGTTGTTCTAGTCCAGTGTGTGTAAAACATTTTAAAAATGTGCATGCTAAGAAGGCAACATCTTGTTTTTCAAAAATAAAACACCATTAGTGTTTTTTCATTATCTTAATATATGGTTGCCCAAACTGTCATTTGAAATATTCAAAACATACACACATATCATTTCATTTCCAATTGACATTTTTGATTGACAAACTGGTTTATTTAATTACTAAAAACGTCTCGGGGTATGAGAAATACAAGGCGTTATGATATACTTATTTCAAAAAATTATAAAACTGCTGAAAATATTAATTTTAAATGATATACGTATGAAGTTTACATTTACTACTTTAAATATGAAATGAGCGTTTTATCACAAAAAAAATCCAAATAGGTCTAAATCCGTTTTAAGGAATGCTTCTCGTTCTATATTGAAAAGGTATATTACTGTTATCGATAAATGACTCATACGCACTGGCCAACCTACGTATGAGTGATATAGTTTTTCTGTATTACTAAATAATATTAATCATTCGCCTATCAATCATTTCGTGCCACATTGAACGATTTTTAATACAAATTTTACTTTGAAAATTGCTTTTTTTATACCCTACACAAGGGAGGTCTTTCAATGCGCTCCCACCGATTGTACTGAAATTTGCAGATGGGTAAGTGAGTAGAAAAATTTCACAGTTACAGTGTCAATGGGGGGAAGCAAAAAGTTGGAATTTTTAGTAAATAAAAATCCAATTTTAGTAAATAAAAATACTAAAAAAACCGAAAATTTTTTTATCAATTTTAGTAATTAAAAGTATTAAAAATTTAATTTTAGTACCTAAAAATCAAATGGTTTCTTTTTCTTGTTAGCTTGTCCTCGGTAGTTGGAGTATCAGCAACTGGACTTTCAATAACAACAAAATCGGACATTTTTTTTACATACTTGTTTATATTTTTTCGGCATTTAGTTTAGCTTTAGTAGAGGAATGAGATTTGCATAGTAGCCTACACAAGAAATTTGCTAGTTTTTTTTTTGAGTGTAGATATTTAATTTTTATATTCTCTTAGTTTTTTTCATTTAGTTTATAGTTTTTTGTATATAAAAGTTTGAAATCATGTTTATGAAATTTTCCTATGTCTTTAAGACATAAATATGGTTGGTAAAGATAAAAAACTATTTGTTTTTAAAAAATTGTAAAACTTAAATTTTTTTTTTTTTAGAAATTAATAAGTTTTAAGTAAATTTTTACTTGACACAATTAAAAAACAATTAAAAAGTTTGAAAAAAGTTTTTTTTTTTAAATTTAAAGCATTTAAAATTTAAAAAAATACGAAATTGATAAATTTTAGGTAGATTTTTACTTGACACAATTAAAAAGTTAGTTGAAAATCGTGTATTCAATTAAAAATTTATTCAAATTTTATTAAAAGTTAACTCAATAATGATTTTTTTGATCTCATGATCAATTATTTTTATTTTTATAGACCAAAGGTTCATGTGCGAAACGAACCCATGACCCGCACGTTCAAAGGCTATCACTCTACCAACCAACCTACAGAGGCTCCATTACTCAATACTATTAAACAGTTTACTGGTGCAAAATTGATTAGTTTCACTAGTTCACTAGTATTAAAAATTTTATATTTGTTTTTTACGATGAATCAACACTCAGGGGATGCCCCTACTAATGCAATGCATTGTGTTGATATCAGGAAAATAGGTTATTAGGAGGAGGAAAGAGGGAGTAGTGTTGGAAAAATTGGTACTTGAGTAAATAAAAAATAATAATTTCAAGTATTTTAGCATTTTATTGACAAAAGAAACAAAACAAACGTAAAAGCATTACAAAATGTATCAAAACTAAAAAACTAAAAAAATTGGAGATTTGAAAAATGTGTAGATTTTAAAAATTATTTTTGTTGCCAAATTTATATGGATTACCGATATCACAAAAATTTTATATCTACTATCTGACTAAATTTGGGAAAATGTTAAACAAAAAATATTTTGTTTTGATCATATTCATAAAATTTGTAATTTATTTTTTTATAATTTAGTGAATTTTTGTTTAAAACTCCAAACTTTGACCGATTTCAGAGCAGTCACAGAGTCAACCGATTTGGCCAAAAATATTATTATTTTAGGTCGTTTAAAAAATTGAAGCTTCAGTAGCAGCGAAAATCCGAAAACATTTTAAAATAAGAACTACTCTTGTTAACATGGGAGTTTTTTTTATTCCAACGGCCACATATATTTTGTTTGTTTATTTGACTTAAAACTTTTAAAAACTTATACCTATTTCCCTAAAACCTACGTATTATTATTCGAATAAACAGGAATTTTAAATTAATCGAACAATTATTCGTCTAAAATTGCTCGATTAATCGAACGAAAATTAATCGACTGAACACCCTAATAAGTATACACTGAGAAAAATAAATTGCTAAATTTTACTTTATGAGAGAAACATTTAAAATATAAAACTGAAATTTTTGTCAAAAAATAACAATAGTCCTGTTTCGCATTACGGTATATACGCTTACCCATACAAATTTTTAATCACCCACACTCAGAAAATTATGTAGGATACTACATGTAAGTTGTTTGCATATTTTAAAGTAGTTAGTTGTTTTCAACTACAAAGTTTTTTTTTTTGTTTTTTTATGAAAAGTATTTTTTTTTTAGTTATTTTAAATCGTATTTAGTTATTTTAAATTTTAACAAAAAGAGTACTGTAATGTAGTAACCGTTATTTAAAGTAGTTAATTTTGTTTATCTCTGAAAATTTTTCTAACTTAAAAAAAATAAATTTTCATTATTATTTTTATACCCTCCGACCACAGTATGGGGGTATACTCATTTTGTCATTCCGTTTGTAACGCATCGAAATATCGTTACAAACGTAAAGTAAAGTATATTTATTATTGATCCATGATCGATTCTAAGACATTCTGTGAATGTCCGTCCGTCCGTCTGTCTGTAGATGGCACGATGCAGTCGAAAATAAAAGAGCTAGCATCCTGCAATTTGGCAAGAATATGTCTTATGGTCCTAGGCAGGTTAAGTTCGTAAATGGGCAAAATCGGCTTAGGGGGAAAAAAGTTCCCCCTTGAAGAACTGAACCAACCCAGTGTGGGCCAGCATTTCCATTTTTTGGCCAATAAGGTCTGCAAGGCATATTTAAAAATATTTTTTCAGAATGTCAGCATCTTGAATTTCGTGCATCTTTAATATCTTTTTATTGTAGCTTAAAGTTTTTTTTTTTTTTGCATGAGGTTAAAGTTAAAGTTTGAGATTTTTTTTATATTTTTTATTCATGAAACAAAAATTTTTTTTGTACTTCAACACAATATTTTTTCAAATTTTCTGCGAAGTTCTCCTAAAGACACACCTGTTAGTCCAACACATGAGATAAACTGCCAAAAAGTCAGCTAAAAGTATATATTTTTTTTAATAAATTATCGAAATTCATACTTTTGTTGAAATCCGCCCTTTTTTTCAACCCCAAAGTCCAAAAAAGTCCAAACGTTATTGACAAACCTTGAATTACAATCTGTCTCTAACAGTGTATATTTACAATTTTGCGACCCTGTGCGACCGTTCATAATCTTTTGACATAGAGGCAATAAACCAAAGTATGGCGTTTAGAATTGCCCTAAATTGCAACTTCAATTTTTTTTTGATATTTTTGTTTCTATTGATTCCTAATAAAAAATTTCCCACTTCGACAACATTGGAGTGATAACTCTGGAGATAAGCGCGTGAGTGAGTTTCGACTCACGTTCACTTACGCTCACGCAAAAAAAACATAATTTTCTCAATCGTTTTTTTTCTCACACTTACTCACTATTTACGTGAGTAAGCAAAACACCACTCACGTGTGACTCACGCGTAGCTCACGCTAAACATTTTAAACACAAAAAATTGTAAAACTAAATTAATACACTTATATAATTTTGACTTACGCAAAAAAATGGCACTCAATACGAATCACTCACGCAAAAAATGCCTCAATCACTTGTCACTCACGAACAAAAAATTTGAGACACGCTCACTTTCGATAACGCGTGATTCGCCTGACCAGCGTCCATCTCTAGTGCTAAAATTAAAACTAGGAACGCATTAAAGCGGGCATATGTCAATAATTAAATAATTTTGACTCACGCAAAAAAATGGCACTCAATACGAATCACTCACGCAAAAAATGCCTCACTCACTTGTCACTCACGAACAAAAAATTTGAGCAACTTGACCAGCGTCCATCTCTAGTGCTAAACATTATAAATGGGAACGCATTTAAGCGGACATATTTTGGCGATAGCATTTTAAATATTTTTTGTGAAATTGTAAGCTAGTAGCATTATTTGTACATTTGAATGGCAAATGCTAAATGGAAATAAAAGAGTTCTTTCTTAAATGTCCCACTGGATATATAATCATTTTGACGCATTTAAAAGAGAAATATTTTATTAAAATTTTCTGATAAAAGCAAAAAGAGGGTTTTATTAAAACTAAGGAATGTATACATTGTACAATTTTTTTTAAATACTATGTCCTACATTTTGGATCCGCCATTTTGATTTCAAAAAGTCTGAGTTCGTATTCCTGGTACGCAATCATTTCATATTAATAAATAATTTAAATATCTTGTCCGCCATATTGGATCCGCTATTTTAAATATTTGATTCTGAAATCAGATTTGGCATCCTAAAAACCGTTAAAATCAGACAACAGAAAAAAATTTTATATTTTATTTGTAGCCATATTGAATCCGCCATTTTGAATTTTAAAAATTGGAGCTCATATTCGTAATTACCGACCCTAAATACATCGAAAATGATTATAGTAAATACAGTGAGCAAAGAATTAAAAAATCCGAAAACCATTAAAATCTAAGTTTTTGGCAAAAAAGAGACAACATATAAGAAATCTTAAATTTAAATTTGTCGCCATATTGGATCCGCTATTTTGAATTTTAAAGGTCTGAACTCATATTCGTTATTAACGACCCAAAATATATCGACAATGATTATAGTAAATACAATAAGCAAAGAATTAAAAAATCATGTCCGCCATTTTGGATCCGCCATTTTGAATTTTCAAATTTTTTTTTCTAGAATCGTAATCAGCGATCCTTTAGCACCCATTTGTAATACTTTTTTGACATATAGGTTAAGCGGTCTATTTATGGCCAAAATTCAGGGAGGCTGGCCCACAGTGCAACCTCTGAAAAATACACTTTTTTTCAATGTTGGCAATCGATACCTATTCAATACCGTTATCCGTTTCAAAACCCTTTAAATTGAATACCGGTACCAATACCAATACCGAAACTTAGTTTTGGTATCGGATACCGGTATTCAAATCCTTTTCCTTCGATACCGGTACGTACCGGTATTGAAACGGTATTAAAACGGTTTTTCCTAAAAAACATGTTTTTTTTACAAAAAAAAATAATAGAAAATTTTTAATTTTTTTGGTTTTTGTAAATGAAAATGGTACTCCAAATGCCTCCCCGAAGTCTCATAAAAATCAAAAAAATCTTTGGGCACCCACATCGTGGATTAAGTAAAAATTTCCAAAAAAAAATATCATACTTCAACCGCTATGCGGGAGCAGAAGAAAATGATTGATTTTCACGAAATTTTTTTGAAATCATTTAGACTCTCAATAGAAACTTTCCGCAACCCTAAGTATAGTTAAGTTTTTTTAAGGATTTTGATTTAATCCGCGATGTGGGTGCCCAAGGATTTTTTTTGATATTTACAGGACTTCGTGTTTAAGCAAAAAAAAACTTACACTCAAAAAAAAATTTTTGTAATTTTTTTTTTCAAAAATGACTAAAAAAAGTTTTTTACTCAAAATAAAATATTTCTAATCAAAATTGTTAATTTTTTTTTTAAGTTAGAAAACTAATTATCACTTTAAAAGGGCACCGTGGATACTCATGGATTCGGCAAACAAGGAGAGTCTCCCTGGTGTCACCCTCCGATCTTCATGTCATTTGGATATGTTGTTCAGAACGAAAATTAATTCGACACTTATTTTTTTTAGCGGCCCAAACTCATTTTTAGGAGGTTCGATTTGCATGGAGGGAAATTGACCTTTTTACGTTTTTTTTTTGACGATTTACGTCTATTTGCTCAAAACTAATATAAGCGTATTTGGTATTAGATTAAAGGTAATTAAAATACCTATCTTGTGATAGGCGTAAAAAAAGTAAATATTTTTCGACTTATTAACAAAAATGTCCAACAATTTTGTCATTTTACTCAATATGACGAAAAGTTGTGCATGTTTGGACCTTTCTTTGCACATGGAGATAGGTTTTCCAAAGACCTTTCATTTGGTATGTAACATGACTAGGTTTATTTGTATAATATATGAGATAAATGCAAAAAAACTGAAAAATGACCGTTTCTTCCCCCTCATTTTCACCTCCTAAATATGAATTTGGGCCACTAAAAAAAAATACGTGTCCCTTTATTTTTTATACTCTACAAAATAAAACCAATTTCATAAAGATCGGCGGGTAACACCAGGGAGACCTTCCTTGTAAGTCGAATTTAACTCTTCTACTTTTTTACATATTTTTTTTACTTTCTGCAACATATTTTTTTTACATATTTTACATATTTTTTTACTTTCTGCACCAAATGAAACCTTTTTATGTCAGAATAACTTCAAAGTCCTGCACTTTGAAGATTCCCCGCCGACCCCCTAAGAAAACGCAATTTTAATTTTTTTTCACATTTTAAAGCGCAGTTTAGCAAAAATGCTAAAAATAAATACGTAAATACGTGTATTAAAATTGAAAAAAAAAATTTAGTTTTTATTCGTTTTTTATAATTTTAAAATTTTTTTTGGGTATCGGTAATACCGTAACCGATTCAACTCAAATACCGTAACCGATACCGATACCGAAATAAATACAAAAACGATACCAATACCGATATCGATACCGTTATTCGTTTCGATTGCCAACCTTGCTTTTTTTACATGTTTTTTTTTGTATGTTTGTTAAATAAATGAAACATTTGTTAAATTTATCGGGATGGTAAGGTGCTCTTAACGTCCCCCATCACCCCCCCCCCCCCAAAAACAAACGCCCTTGACAATTTTTTTTTTTAACATTTTTGAGGGTATAAAAGATTCGGCACAGCCGAATTTAACACTCTCACTTGTTATTTTTAACAGCTTTAAAAAAAAAATGCCTGCGAATTTTGCCCAAAACATTAAATCATGATAATGTTTTACGGAAGATTTGGATGTACTTGCCAAAGCAAAGTTTTTTTAGAAAAAATAATGTAATATTACTTTGCTATTCCATGCAAAACGAATTGAAATGTCAGTGGAGGACCCCATTAAAAAACCAAAAGAGCTGTACATTTCGTAAGTGAGTGGAAAAATAAGTGCAAAAAAGTGTTTTTACATTTTGGAGAGTATAAAAGATTCGGCACCAAAGAATATAACACTCTCACTTGTTTTGTGTACATTTGATAAACAAATGGAAAATTTTTATGCGACAAGCTTAGACTTGGTGAAAAAGTAGTTTTGGTAAAAAAATGATTTTTTTCACGAAAAACAAATTAAGTCAAAAACAAATTAATGAACCTAAAATTTTTGGTGAAAAAAAATTTCGATGAAAAAAAGTTTTTGATGAATTTTTTTGATATAAAAAAAATTGATGAAAAATATAAAAAAAAAAATTTTTTGGTGAGAAAAAAAATTAATAATAAAAAAAAAAATTGATGAAAAAAAATATGATAAAAAAACGTTTGTATGAAAAAAAAAATTGATGAAAAAAAAATTTGATGAAAAAAAAAAAGTTTGATGGAAAAAAAAAATTTATGAAAAAAAAAAAAATTATGTGCAAAAACGAGACAAAGAGAGATTAAGGAATGTTGTTGTTTCTAAGGATCGTATAATGTTTGTGTAAAATAAAAATCTTCTGTTGACGTCACACACTTAACATCTGTAATGAAATACGAACCAACCAACTTCTGCTGTTAGTTTGTCAAGCAGGGCGATAGCTCAGATGGTAGAGTACTTGCTTTGCAAACAATTTAAATATAATGTAATTTTCTCCACTGATGACGTAGAGGTGGCTACAGAAACCATGGTATGGAATAAATCCACATTAAAAATAATCTTTAGAAATACAATGTGTTCTTCTTCAATCACAAACCCGTAATAACAAACAGAAATGGCATGCGCCGATAAAAATACTTAAAAAAATAATTGATGAAAAAAAATTGATGAAAAAAAAATTTTTTTAATGGAAAAAAAAAAATTTATGAAAAAAAAATTTGATGAAAAAAAAATTTATAAAAAAAAATTTTGATAAAAAAAAAAAAATTGATAAAAAAATGATGAAAAAAAAATTGATGAAAAAATTTTTTTTTTTTTTTTAAATATTGTTACTTTTTATTCACCAGCTGGTGAAAACAGTTTTATTCACCACGAGGTGAATTATTATCCAAGTTACAAACCCAAGTTATTAAAATTTTTGGTTTTAAGAAAATTAAAATAGTAATTCTTGTTTTGTTTTTCGTTCATTGTTAGCTTATATAGTCAAACTGAGGTGGCGTCCTGCAACTTTTTTAAAATTAGACACCAGCCTAAAAACATTATCGTGTTAAAAAAATAAAAACATAGAAAATTTTATTCGTCATTTATTTGTCTCTTAAAAATTTTTGATTTTTTTTTTTTCAAAAATTATATATTGTTTATTTTTTTTACTACATATCGAGGGCCTATATTCAAAACCCTCTATCTTCCATTTTCACGAAAATGACTTTTTGATGGCAAAATATTCAGTAAAACGGCCCTCATCTATGGTGCAAAATTCAGAACAAAAATATTTTTTTTTGCTATTTTATTTTCATTTTTGGTTTTCTCTATCTCTTACACAATTATTTTTTCTGAATGCAAAACCCTCTATCTTTTCAAATAATTATTTTTTATAAATATTTTTTTTTAATAATTTCATTATGAATTACATGTTTTAATACTAATTTTTGCATGCTGAACATGAATTTGTCAACAAAATTCCCGAATCAAGATTTTGGTCCACTGATGCTTATTTTTTCTCAAAATTCTTGTTTAACTTTTTTAAAAAATATGGCTCAAAATTTTGATGTCTTGTGTACATTATGAAACAAAAATTTTAATCTTAAAAATCGAGATGCTGATCAGCATCTGTGGACCAAAATCGCGTTTTTAATTTTTGACTTTTTTTATATAACATACTCAACAGTTTGTCATCTTTTAAGATGAATTCGGTAAAAAAATAATTTTTTTCTCAAAAATCCGCACCTGTGGACCAAAACCGCGAATTCGGAATTCTTTATACTTAAGCCGTTATCATTAATAAATCACGTTAAAAATTTACCGATGTCGTAAATGAAATCATAATAATTCATTATTATTAAAATGCAAAACCCTCTATCTGATCATTTTCATTCATATACTTAATATTTTTGAGAAACGAAACCCTCTATCTTTCATAATATCCCCAATAGTGCGAAATTTTAAAAACTAATTATATGTGAGATTCAGTAGTTGATTTAAAAAAATATTGTAGAATATCGAATTTTAATTACTCTTACAATACGCGAAATAAACAGTTTTTTGGCTCTCCTGAAAAGTTGTGTTTTTTAAGATAGAGGGTTTTGAATATAGGCCCTCGATATGTTATTTGTTTTGACAACAAATGTAAGTTGTTTTTATTACATAAGTCAGTTATTTTTAGTCAGTTAAAATAACAAGCATTGTTAGTTATTTTAACTGAAAAATTAGTTGACTTCAAAACAATTTACAAAGTATTTATGTTATCTGATATTTTCAGTTGATTTTATTAACATAATTTTTTGAGCTTGATTTTAGCTTGTAAAAAGTAAGGCCCAGTTCACATTATTAATGAAATAGCATAGAAACAACCCATTTTTTCTTGTTATAACAAAGATATATACCATTATTTCTTGTTTGTCTTAACAAATTTTACCACACAACAATAGTGATGCCAATAACATTTTGTTAAACGTAGATGCGTTTTCGGAAAATTCCTCATTACTACATCGAAATAGAGTCACTTTATCGACTGGATTAAGAACTTGAAAAAATAAAAAAATAGACTTGTTGTCGAATTAAAAATAAACAAGTAAAAAAGTAAAATTCGATCTTGCCGAATGTATTGATACCCTCCACAATGTAAAAAAAGTTTATTTGCAAAAAAATATTGAAAAAAAATTCGCGAAAAAATTTTTGGTGAAAAAAAAATTCGGCGAAAATTTTGTTTTTTTAAAAAATATGTTTGTAGTTGTTTAAATACCATTTGGTGATCAATTCTGTTCACATTTGCCAACCAGCAGGCGAATTAAAGCATTTTGTATTTTTAGGTTATGTTGAATGTACCAAAATTTTCGAGGTGTCCTTACATTTTCTTTCATAACTTTTGAACCGCTGAACCGATTTCGCTAAAATGCAATACCAAACTACTTAGGGCAACAACAAGTAAATATGCTAAGTCTTATCTGTTTAATACTTTGGCCGTGATCACCATTTCCACAGACGGACAGATGGACAGACAGACTGACATCGCTAGAATGTCTTAAAATCGACCACTGATCAATAATATATATACATTATGGGGTCCTAGATCGATATTTCGATGAGTTACAAACGGAATGACAAACTTATATATACCGGGTATTATATACCCTCTATCACTAACAATAAGTGGAGGGTATAAAAATAGACTTGATATCGAATCGAAAGTGATACATTTTTTCGTATGAAATTCGATAAAAGTTCAAAATAAACTACCGCCTCGAAACGTTGCATTCTGATAAGCTTATTATTTTTCTGTGTGTATATTTAGAAATTTAAGTTTTTATTTATACAACCATATGAATATAACCATAAATACAGTAAGATATTATTTGAAGGAGATGTTTAGATTGAAAAGAAAGCAAAAAACTGAATAAACGCGTATATCAAACTAATCCTTGACATCATCTTTACTATTTGTTTCCATTCATTTTTTTTTCTTCTTCTCTTTGTTGTTAAAAGATGTGACTGCTCTACTGACTACTACTACTACTGCTGCTTCTTTAGCTGTCAATGGTATTGAATAAGAAAAACTTGTAAATATTATGTCCTGGAAGCCATCAATCGTTTTGCTGAAATGTGCACTAAAGAAATAATAATAAAAAAAAACAACAAAACGAAAAGAAAAGAAAAAGTCATGAAATTGAAGTAGAGAAATTGTGGATGATTTTTTTTTTCTTAGCCGGCAATGATGAGTTGGAACAGTGGAATTAACATATGAAATAATATATTTTACTAATAAATTTTTTAATACCCATTCTAGGCCCTGTAGCCTAGTTGGTAGCATGCTTGCCCATCTTAAGGGGTTGTGGTTTCAAATCCCACCAAATCCCTGAGTTGATTTCACAACAAGGGGTCTTTGTTACACGTTCTGGATTAGGTTAAATTAAATATTTGGAAAAATATACATTACAAAACTTGATCGTGGTATCAAATTATAAAGGACGAGTTTTCGATATGTCGCTTAAAATTCCCAGTTGGCAACGTCCACGAGTCATCCTCAGTGGTGACATGTCATAAATTGAGGACAGTTTCATATAAATTTTCAAAATGTCCTCACTCAAAGTCAGCAGTAGTCAGGGCATGCTGTCAAGGATTACCTATGAACTGTCAGAACCTGAAGACATTTTCCCAATGAATCACTCAGTGACACATTTTCCAACTGGGGATTTCATAAGGAACTGAAGCTGGTTTAATGGCAGGGAACCCCATTACCGTCCCGTGGTATCACAACAAAAATAACCCGGAACAGAAATCTAAAATTTTTGATTTACAGGAACGAAAAATAAATAAACATGGAATTAAAAAGTTTTCTAAATTTTCCACACTTTCCCACTGTTTTTGTTAAAGACGTCAACTTTTCTTGCCATTTACTTATACTGTAGATGAAAAGTAGTATTTGATGTGTATTTCACTACCATTGCCACCTGCACCCTCTCAATTTGACCAAGTTTATTTGAATTGAGTACAAGAGGGCTAAAGTATTAGATGTGGTGGTGGTCGTCGTCTTCGTTGGTCTTCAATGATGTTGCAGTTGACGTAAGCTCTAAGCAAAGACATCTGACGATTGACAACATTGTCGTAGCCGTCGATGTACAAGATGTCCACAAGAAAGATGTAAGAAGATTTTGTTCTCTCAAACTTAAAAAAAAGGAAAATATACACAGATGAAGTAGAAAACTTGATGATGTTTCGATGTTGTTGTATGACTATTTTGAAATTTTTATGCAGGAATATGCACGCTCATAAGGTCGATTTGACACAACAACTGAATGACTGTCGGGTCATTATGATGCAGAACTAGCAGAAGAGAGAAAGGAAGATTGGCAAAAATGTAAAATATTAAGAAAGAGTAAAACAAAAATTTTGTATTTCTTTTTTTTTTTTTTAAGAACTGATGAACATGTTGTCATTTGCCACGTTCTTGTGGGTTACAACAGGAATAGTGTTTGCTATACCCTGCAACTACAGTGTGGGGGTATACTGGCTTTGTCATTTTGTTTGTAACGCATTGAAATGTCGGCCGGGGAACCCATATACAATATTATTGATCCACGATCGATTTTAAAATCATCAATGAATTTTCGTCCGTCTGTATGTGACACAATGCAGTTCAAAATAAAAACGCAAGACTATTCAAATTTGCCACGGAAATGGCTTACGATCGTCAACAGATTAAGTTCGTAAATGGGCAATATCGGCTTAGGAGAAAAAAGTTTTCCCTTGAAGAACCAACCCTTTCAAAAACCAATCTTGCAATTTTTTACACGTTGTTTTCGTATTTTATAATAACGGCTTAGGAGGAAAAAAAATTTTCCCTTGAAGAACCAACCCTTTCAAAAATTTTTCCATTGAGAAACCAACCTTGCAAATTTTTCACGTTGTTTTCGTATTTTTGTTGAACAAATGAAACATTTTTATGTCAGTAGATGTTCAAAGTACTGCGCTTAGACCCAGGGGATAAGATGCCATTTTTTCGGCACGCCCCCTTTTGTGGGTGTAGACATAAAGAATTAATTTAAATAATTATGAAGTAGTTTTAGAAAAAGCAAATGAATAATGTGTTAAGCATGTGAAGGGTATATAAGATTCGGCACAGCCGAATTTTACACTCTTACTTGTTTTTTCCCCTCTTGTGACTTAAGCAGGCAATGGTCGTTGTTGGGGTTTTTTCCTTCTAATGCAGTTTTCTTTTTACACTTCAACATTTGATGTGTCATTTGGGTTGTTTTCTTCACAATATTTTCGATATAATATGGATTTTTTTCTTCTTTTTATTTATTTTTACTTTCTTGGCATTTCGTCTTGGTGAGTTTGAGTTTGAATTTTTGTTTTTTTTTTTCTGTTTCCTTGTACAATATTTTGTAAATGTTATTTGGCTTTAGCATCACTAATATTATGTTGTGCTTCTTCTCCATCAACATCTTTCCCAGCGTCATCTACTTTTTGGTCTTATTACTTGATGCCAATAACAACATTGCACTGCTTCTATCAATCCACATAAAATTGAACGACAACGTCAGGATTTTTGCAATTTGAGAAGTTGCTACGTGACATTTCAATAATTTTTTGAAAAGTTCTTTTTTTTCTTATTTTATACATTATAGTTTTGCTCGATTTTTTTTATATGTAGTTTTGTAAGAATCAAAAAAAAACGCAGAAAATAAAATAAATTTTTGTGGTGTTTGATTCTTTCCATAGAGTTTCGGCTATTGGAATGGGAAATTTTCATAGCAGTTGGTATAGTTTTAGTTATTTATAAATTCAATAATATTTGTGATATTGTTACTTTATCCACGATAGTTTTTTTTCATTCGTTATTTCATTTCAAATTCTGATGCGTTCTTATGTAATCATTTTGTTTTGAGCTTTTTCTATGAAATTTGATGTTTTAGTTTTATTTGTCACTATTTTGTTTTACTAGTTGTTATTTGACAAAGGAAGCAATTTAATTTTATTTTTTGAGAATTTAATGCTTATACATATCGTCACCTAAAATCCAAAAGGCCTTAGGTTAGGTAAGGTTAGGTTGTAATGACGTCAGCACACATAGACTCTATGGTTCGTTGTAATACTCCAGCACCATAATAGATTTTCCGACTAGTCTCTGTCGTTAAACGATCCAACGCTTCACTCCCAGATTAGGAAATGGCACAATTCCCAATTCTGGGATGACATTATTAAAAGACCCTATATATCAAGAATGCCCCCATAGTGTACTCTTTTACCTAAAGCAATCTCTTGATGGTACCAAAGAGCTCATGAAGATCTCTTTAGCAACCCTTTATGAATTTAGGGCGTCCCGTCAAATTTAAACTCATGGCCGCGGTAGAGCTGATTTTCGGGAAATTTATGAAAAAATTTGCAAAGTAATCTTCTCTCGGCAACCAGCGGTAAAAGTTGGAAAAAATTATGTTTTTCGAGCAAAACTCATGTTTTTTAACCAAATACGGCATAAAAATTCGGAAATTTTGCGTACTTAATTGGGAAAATATTTTAAAAAATCCAAAACCGCGATTTTGGACCACAGATGCTGATGTTCAAACATAAAAATAATTTTTTAATGTTATGTAAAAAATATTTAAAAAATATATAGAAACACGATTTTAGTCCAAATATTCGGATCAGCATCTGCGAACCAAAATGGCGGATCAGCTGATCATTTTTGACAAAAATCGCGTTTTTTATTATACCCTCCAACCACAGTATGGGGTCATTCTGTGTGTAACGCATCGAAATATCGGTCTAGGACCCCATAAAGTATATCGAGGGCCTATATTCAAAACCCTCTATCTTCCATTTTCACGAAAATTACTTTTTGATGGCAAAATATTCAGTAAAACGGCCCTCATCTATGGTGTAAAATTCAGAACAAAAATATTTTTTTTTGCTATTTTATTTGCATTTTTGGTTTTCTCTATCTCTTACACAATTAATTTTTCTGAATGCAAAACCCTCTATCTTTTCAAATAATTAATTCATAAATATTTTTTTTAATAATTTCATCATGCATTATTTGTTTTCATACTAATTTTTGCATGCTGCACATGAATTTGTCAGCAAAATTCCAGAACCACGATTTTGGTCCACTGATGCTAATTTTTTCTGAAAATTCTTGTTTGACTTTTTTGAAAAATATGACTCAAAATTTGGATGTCTTGTGTACATTATGAATCAAAAATTTTAATCTTAAAAATTCCGATGCTGATCAGCATCTGTGGACCAAAATCGCGTTTTTAATTTTTTTACTATTTTTTACATAACATACTCAACAGTTTGTAAACTTTTGAGATGAATTCGGTAAAAAATAATTTTTGTCTTAAAAATCCGCATCTGTGGACCAAAACCGCGATTTCGGAATTTTTTGTAAGCCGTTATCATTAATAAATTACGTTAAAAATTTAACGATGTCGTTAATGAAATCATAATAATCAATTTTTATTAAAATGCAAAACCCTCTATCTGATCATTTTCATTCTTGTACTTAATATTTTTGAGAAACAAAACCCTCTATCTATCCTCTAAAACCCCCAATAGTGCAAAATTTTAAAAACGAATCATATGTGAGATTCAGTAGTTGATTTAAAAAAATATTGTAGAATATCGAATTTTAATTACCCTAATAATACGCAAAATAAACAGTTTTTTGGCTCTCCTGAAAAGTTGTGTTTTTTTTAGATAGAGGGTTTTGAATATAGGCCCTCGATATATATTAGCGATGTTCGTCCGTTTGTCCGTCTGTAGAAGACACGATACAGTCCAAAATAAAAGAGCTAGACTTCCGAAGTTTGGTACGAATATGTCTTATATTCTTAGGCAGGCCAAGTTCGGAAATGGGCAAAAACGGACCAAGGAGAAAAAAGTTCCCCTTTGAAGAACTAAACCAACCGAAGAAAACCCGCATTTTTTGCAGGGGTTTTTGTACTTTTGCTAAGCAAATGCAACATTCTTATCTCAGAAAAAGTTCAAAATCGCAAGGGGAAGGTTCCCCCTAAAGTCTTTCACCAACCCCCCGCCCCCCAAAAAGAAAGACGCCGCTGTATTTTTTTTTATATTGTTTTTATATTGTTTTTTTTTTGAGGGTATAAAAGATTCGGCACTGCCGAATGTAACACTCTCACTTGTTTTTTTAATATTTTTTTTATTATTTTTAAGATAAAATACTTTTCATTTTCTAAATTTTAAGACCAATTTGAATAAAAACTAATTTTTATTTTTAAAAATCAACATCTGGATTTTTTAAATATTTTCCCAATGAAGTACGCAAAATTTCCGAATTTGTATACGATCCAACCACAGTATGGGGGTATACTCACTTTGTCATTCCGTTTGTAACGCATAAAAATATCGGTCGGGGACCCCATAAAGTATATATATTATTGATCTATGATCGATTCTAAGTCGTTCTATGAATGTCCGTCCGTCCGTCCGTCCGTCCGTCCGTCCGTCCGTCCGTCTGTATAAAACACGATTCAGTCCAAAATAAAAGAGCTAGACCTGAAAATTGGTCAGAATATGTATAATGTTCATAGGCCGGTTAAGTTCGGAAATGGGCAAAATCGGGCCAGGGGGAAAAAAGTTCCCCCTTAACAATCTAAAAAAACCTCTTAAAAAACGCCATTTTTACGTCTTTTTTTGCCATTATTGTTAAACAAATGAAATCTTTTTATGTTAAAAGGGGTTTAAACTCCTGAACTTAGACCCAGGGGGCTGGAAAATTTAGTTTTTTTCTACACGCCCCCTTTTGTGGGCGTGGATTTAAAAAAACCATTAAAATAATGAGAAAATGGTATTACTAAATTGCAAAAAGCATAATAAATTAGTTAACTTTTATCGCGATGGGGAAAGTATCCCTCACCACCCCCACCGAGCCCCCCCGCCCCCCAAAAAAAGGCCTTGGATTTTTTATATGTTTTGCCATGTTGGAGGGTATCATAGATTCGGCATAGCCGAATTTAACACTCTCACTTGTTTTAACTGGATTTGGTCAAAAGTTCGTACATGAATTTTGATCGAAATACGTAATTTTTTCTAACTTTGACATTGCAAAATTGTTTCATAAAGCTTTCCATAATCAGCTCCAATGTGGCCATTTTTTGGCAGGTATTACGACACGAAATTCGTAAGTTTAAATTTGATGGGACGCCCTTGCCTGGTTGAAGGCTACCTTGGGTTAATCACTCTACGCAAAAACGAGTCTATCATTCATGCCATCGTCTTTAACAAAAAAGAAGACAGACTAATTGGTCTGGAATCCTCCGGAACTGTGTGGACATTTTTTTTTCCAGTTTTCGAGGTTGAAACGACTCTGGAATTCCTCCATTTTAAAGGATTATACCTACGACCAATTTATGCATGCTGTGTAGAGATTATACGGCCTGCAGTTTTAATCTCCCAGATTAATGTACACACAAAAAAAAACTTGTCAAATTACTAGGAAAAGTCTCGAAATCCGATTTTACTAATATTTGACAGTTTCCTTGTTTTTCAAGAAAAAAATGTTGATTGAAATTTATTTTTTTTTTTTGTAATTTTACAATTTTTTTTTTAATTTTACAAATTTCCAAGGTTTTTTAACAAAAAATAAAACTGGTAAATTCACGAGATTTTCTTGTAGGTTTTATAGCGCCAAAAAAGTTGTAAATTTACAATTTTATTGGTAAAAATCTTGTAAAATTACGAAAAAGCTCGTAATTTTTACTAGGAATTCTCTTAAAATAGGAAGTAGATAAAAATCTAGTAAAAACACGAAACCTCCTTGCAAGTTTTATCGCGTCAAAAAATTTGTAAATTTACAATTTTATTGGAAAAAGCTTGTAAAATTAAAACATTTTTGGTAAAAAGCTTGTTAAATTACAAGGAATTGTTTTCAAATTGGAGGTAGCAAAATAAAAAAAGTTACAAACTTTTCTTGTCGTTTTACAAGGTTTTTATACCCTCCCCTCCGTCCGTCTTTATACTCCCGACATCCGGCACGAATATGTCTTATGTTCCTAGGCAGGTAAAGTTCATAACTGAGCAATCGGACCGGAGGGAAAAAATTCCCCCCGTGAGGAACTAAACCAACCCACAGTGGAAAATTTTTCAGAAAAGGTCAACATTTAGCCCCATAGACTTTTAAGGGCCAAATGTTGCAATTTTTAAAAAAAATACCGAATTCATATAGATTTTCATTGGTGTCAAATATAAAATTTAACTGATATTTTATTGTAATACGACAAAAATAAGGAAGTTATAATAAAAAAATCTTATGTAAGTTTCCAAGATAAAAAAAATAGTGAGTGTTAAATTCGGCTGTTGCCAAATCTTTCCAGAACCCTCCAAAAAGTAAAAAAAAATAAATAAAATGTCTTTTTTTGGGAACTGAAGTAAGAGGGGTGGGGGGTGGTCGACGGGGGACTACCTTTTTGTGATAAATGTCTACAAGCGGGGCGGACCAAAAAAAAAATACGTTTCTCAGTCTTTTTGACAAGCGCAGGTTTTTTAATTTTTATATTAATCAACATGTTGTTCAATTGTTGAACAAATATGCTAAAAAAATATTCAAAAAATGTTTTTTGGGGTTGTTTTTTTTTTTAAGGGGAAATTGTTTTCCCCGAGGTCCGATTTTGCCCATTTACAAACTTAGCCAGTTATAAGTAATTTTTTTTGTCAAACTTCCGGGGTCTAGCTCTTTTGGTTTGGACTACATCGTGCTTTCCACAGACAGACGGACGGACATCGCTAGAATATCTTAAAATCAATGATGGGTACCAATACCTTTTCGATACCAATACCCGTTAATACCAATTCAAATTGAAAACCAATACCAATTAAAAACCAATACCTTTATTTGTGCAATACCAATACCGATAAAAAACCAATACCGATTCCCCACTACCAATACCAATTAAAAACCAATACTTTTATTCTTCAAAACCAATACCAATAAAAAACCAGTACCAATTCATTTTTTTCTACTTTCGTATCGGTTTTGTTTCGGTTTTTTGTATTCTTATTTTCGTTTGTTTTAATTGTGACGTTAAACATTTTCTTTCCATCACATTATTAGGTTTTACCTGACTAACGAATTGCAAAAGATGTTACATCGATCAGTAATCGTTTGCATGCAATGTCACATAACAAAACGGAGTTAGCTACTTGAATTTTAAAAGCCATGAAAACATAAAAGAAATATTTTTTGTCACGGTTTTTATGACCCCTAATAAAAGTAGATCTTAAAAAATTTAGACCTTCTATGATGATTTTTTTTTTTTGCAAACATTGTTAATATTTGATATATGTACATTAGACCGACTCACCTTATATGGGCAAAAAAAAAGTTAAAGTTGTACCCCCCTCAAAATTAACTTAGACATGTTTTATGAAGATTCCCAAAATATTTGGGCTCTAGCGATAATCTCCCGTGAGCTAAACCGCGTCAAAAAAGAGTCCAAAAATGGTATTTTTCATGAATAAAAAAATCAGTAAATTTTTTGTTGTCCAATGAATGACCAAATATAATAGATATTTAGGAATTCTTTGATTCTGCATTAAAACATTTTAAAAATCTAACCACAGACTCGAGATAACGAGTTGTTTACGTCAGTTTTTTGATGCTTTTCAATTCGATTTTAATGAAAACTTAAATAACTTTGGTATTTTTTGTCCGATTTTCACTTATAATACATCGTTAGGAAGGTGTTGACCACCGCTTCGGATTTTAGTAAAAAATTACCCCTTAACTGCACTGTCTAACTTTTTTATAACATTCACTTCGACATCATTAAAAACCGTTTTATAACCACAAAAAGCATATCTTTGTGCAGGAAACACGTTTAATTAATATATTTGTCCACAATTAATTTAACCCATGCATGATCAAAATATTTTGGCAAACATTTTTAAAAAAGTTTTTGCGGAAATTATTGAAAGCTAGTTGTAATACTTAAAAAATATAAAATTAAATAAGGTTTTGTTTATTTAAGTCAAAAATTATCCCTTAACTGCACTGTCTTACTTTTTTATAACATTTACTTCGACATCATTAAAAACCCATTTTATAACCACAAAAAGCATATCTTTGTGCAGGAAGCACATTTAATTATTATATTTGGCCACAATTAATTTAACCCATGCGTGATCAAAATATTTTGGCAAACATTTTTAAAAAAGTTTTTTCGGAAATTATTGAAAGCTGTTGTAATACTTTAAAAAAATATAATTAAATAAGGTTTTTGTTTATCTAGACGTGCTTATTAATATCAAATAATTATTACGTGTACCACATTCCTGGTCAATTTTTTTTTTCGAAATTTGTATGTGCAAATTAATTTAAAAATAAAATATAAACAAATTTTGTCTTAATCGCATATATTTGTGCAAAAAACGCATCCAATAAATTGAAATATCAATTATATTATTTTTTTATGTATAACAACTGGACTTAAATTTTTTCCACATTTTTTTTAATTGGTAATGAATGGGTTAAATTAAAAATATTAAGATCTATTTATTAGATGCGTTTTTTGCACGAATATATGTGATTAAGAGAAATTTGGTTTATGTTTTATTTCTAAAATTTATTTGCACATACAAGTTCCGAAAAAAAAATTTCACCGGGAAAGTGTTACACGTAATAATTATTTGATATTAATATGCACGTCTAGATAAACAAAAACCATTTTAATTTTATTTTTTTAAATTATTTCAACTAGCTTTCAATAATTTCCGCAAAAACTTTTTTAAAAATGTTTGCCAAAATATTTTGATCATGCATGGGTTAAATTAATTGTGGCCAAATATATTAATTAAACGTGCTTCCTGCACAAAGATACGATTTTTGTGGTTATAAAATGGATTTTTAATGATGTCGAAGTAAATGTTATAAAAAACTAAGACAGTGCAGTTAAGGGTTAATTTTTGACTAAAATCCCAGGCGGTGGTCAACACCTTTCTAACGATGTATTATAAGTGAAAATCGGACAACAAATACCAAAGTTATTTAAGTTTTCAGTAAAATCGAATTGAATAGCATCAAAAAACTGACATAAACATCTCGTTATCTCGAGTCTGTGGTTAGATTTTTAAAATGTTTTAATGCAGAATCAAAGAATTTCTAAATATCTATTATATTTGGTCATTCATTAAACAAAAAAACAATTACTGAATTTTATATTCATGAAAAATACCATTTTTGGACCCTTTTTTGACGCGGTTTAGCTCACGGGAGATTATCGCTAGAGCCCAAATATTTTGGGAATCTTCATAAAACATGTCAAAGTTCATTTTGAGGGGGGTACATCATCAACTTTGTTTTTTGAGTCACTCTAATGTACGTTAAAGGTGTCCTAACGACTAAGGTAATTTTTCAAAATCACTTTTTAATACGTGGTAGGGTCCTTAATTGTAGTTTAGTATCTAAAAATGAGTGAGCCAAAATTTGGAGACAATCGGATAAAAATAACTCGTGCCGAAAATGGATTGAAGTTTTGGGACACTCTTATCTGATGAAAAAACACGTTTTTTCTAGTTTTTTGAAAAATATTGGTATATGTAATTTTTTGTTAATTTTTTTGTTAAATAATATGAAAATGGTAATAAATTACCTTTCCAAAAAGCTTAAAGAAATTTAAATCGGATGAAAAATAAGCATTCTACGCATACATGCCCCAGACCATTGCATGGGTTTTTAAGCCAAAATTTGAAAATTTTCAAAATTTTTAGGCAAAAAAATAAAAAAAAAAAAAATTACTTTATAATTATATTAAATACATGTTATAGATAAAAACTAACAGATATGGTAGTCTAATTTTTTTTCATTTGGCGTGGGTAGTGATATAATTTCCGCGGATTCCAAAGAAAATGTGTTTTTCTAAAATAATTTAGCAAATATGGGAAACAATTTTCTGTATTGTATTATACGAAGTGAAATACATAAATTCTGTAAATTTTTTGAGAATTCGAGCATCTTTAACCCGTTTTCGTCGAGGTGAAATGACAAATTTGAGATGTTATACATTTCTATAATACAAAATATCTGCATATATTCGATTTCCCAAATTTACAGAATTTGCGTTTTACACTTCGATCCGCACAATAGAGCACAAATTTTCAAAAACTTGCTTAATTATTGTAGAAAAACGCATTTTATTGGAATCCGCGGAAATTTTATAAATTCCCGCGCCAAATAAAAAAAAGCTTGACTACCATATTCGCTATTTTTAATCTTAAAATGTTTTCAATTTGATCATAACGTAAAATTAAATTTTTATTATTTTTGTGCCTAAAATTTTTTAAAATTTAGAAATTCTGGATCTAAAAACTATACAATGGTCTGGGGCATGTATGCGTAAAATGCTTATTTTTCATCCGATTTTAATTTTTTTAGTTGTTTTGGAAAGGTAATTTAATACCATTTTCATATTATTTCACAAAAAATTTATCAAAAAATAACAAATACCAATTTTGTTCCAAAAACTAGAAAAAAAAACATTTTTCATTCATATAAGAATGTCCCAAAACTTCAATCCATTTTCGGCACGAGTTATTTTTAGCCGATTGTCCCCAAATTTGGCTCACTCATTTTTAGATACTAAAGAACAATACTGGACCATAACAGGTATAAAATTGTGATTTTCGTTTTTAAGGACACCTCTAATGTACATTGAATATCACTGCACTCTTCTTTGCGTTGTAAAAAAAATACTAATGTCCTTTTTTGGAAATTCCAAAATTTTAATCAAGCAGACGAACGTTACAAAATTTTATGTCACAACACCAGAATCCAGAAAAAAAATTTATTGTTTTATTAGAGGCACAGTCATATTATATTAGAATTAAATAACGCATAATGTGCAGTTCACATTTGCTATTTTTGTGAGTTTAAGGGCTACGTGTTTAAAAAATTCTTTTTTCTGTATCCATTACGTTTTTATTCTGTTACTGGTGTTTTGTTAAACAACTTGTTTCACACTTGTCGTAAGTGTGAACCCATATAAGAAAAAAAATGACCCATGTAATCGCAATTGCCAAAAGATCTAAAATCGAAAAAGGGGCCCCTGCATGATAATCCATTTCGATCACCTTTTTCAAAAAAATATTTATGTATGAAAAGGATGAAGCAAAAACGAAAAATTTGCATTTTTTTAGTTTAGGCTTTTAATTTTTTTATTAATTAATATTAGTTTTTTTAGATTTAATTTATTATCAAATTCCACTAATTGAAACATTTTGAAGCTATTTATTTTGAAAATAACGAAATAAACTAATAAAATAGCAAATTAATCCAAATATTAAAATTGCATAAAAAGTTGAAATACAGGCTTTTCTTGAATAACGGAACATTAATTTTTTTTACAAGAGTTTTGAGATCAGCCGGAGCTAATTTTACTAAATAGGTACCTTTTTCCAAAAAAAAAAATTAATCTTTGTCCAAAATGGTTAAGCATGTACTATTTAGTTTAAAGTTAGACTTAATTCTAAATGCAAATACTGCTAAATAATTTTTTTTTTTAAAAGGGGTTTTAAAAAAAAAAAAACATCCCTCAAGCAAAACTTCGACTCACTCTCTAGACACTCACTCAGAATTTTTCAACTCACAATCACGTGATTTAAATGAAAATCACTTTTTTGAGTCACGCAAATCACGGGACCTGCGACCATCTACAATTCAAATACATAAACAAGAGACAAGTGTCTTTTCATTTGTTTAATCTATAAAGGTACCTACAGACGACGCAATATTATGTACAATATTCAATTATATTGATGGTGTGTGGGTAAGATTGACCATTGTACAATCGTCAATATTACCCACACACCATCAATATAATTGAATATTGTACATAATATTGCGTCGTCTGTAGGTACCTTAACATTTGTAAATTTTATTTAAAATGAAGTGTGAAAAAGTTTCCTTGTAGGTCTGAATTCAAAAAGTTTCAAGGCACTTATTTATTACCTTAATATAGTCACTTGACTTAAATGAAAATCACTCTATAACCAAATGATTTAAATGAAAATCACTCACGCTCACGCGTGAATCACGGGACCAAAACCATCTCCAATTCAAATACTTAAACAAAAGGCAAGTGTCTCTTCATTTGATTCATCTATAACATCTGTAAATTTTGTTAAAAATGAAGTGTCCACCCTGAAATAGTTTCCTTGTAGGTCCGATTTCAAAAAGTTTCAAGTCACTTATTTATTACCCTAATATAGTACTTAATTTAAATGAAAATCACTCTATAATCACGTGATTTAAATAAAAATTGCTCACGCCTGAATCACGTGGTCTTTTGAGTCACGCAAATTACGGGACCACAGACCATCTCTAATTCAAATACATAAACAAAAGACAAGTTTCTCTTCATTTGTTTCATCTATAACATCTGTAAATTTTATTAAAAATGAAGTGTCCACCCTGAAATAGTTTCCTTGTGGGTCCGATTTCAAAAACTTTCAAGGCACTTATTTATTACCTTAATATAGGCTTATATTCGGAATTTCAAAAAAATCGGTTAACATTTACGACCTGTAGAGACTTTTGGCCAAAAAACCTACCATCTCGCCCCAGTGTGCACTGTGGGGCGGGCAGAAGGACGACTTACTTTAAATTAATTAATATTAACGACAAAACCTTTTGCATACAAATACCAAAACCGATATAAGATAAATACCAATACTTATTAAAAACCGATACCGATTCGGGGCTAAAACCAATACCAATACTCAATGCCTAAATAATTGAAAACCAATACCGAAACCTATACCAATTCAACAAAAAATGAAAACCAATACCTATACCAATACTAATATAATTCTAAAAACCAATACCAATACCAATACTTTTATCGAATTGGTACCCATCCTTGCTTAAAATTTATCATGGATCAATGTTAAATGTATTTTATGTGGTCCTAGACCGATATTTCGTTGCGTTACACACGGAGTGGCAAATTGAATTGGGCATTACCCAGCAGAAATTTTGCTGAACGTTCAGCAGCTTTTGGAAGGGGAACTTGAGTAAAGGAGCGCATCCAATTGCGCTGAATTCATGCATGATTCTCTAAGGCGATGTCCCACTTTAGAGCGCTAGTTGGATACACAGAAACAGCGCTCTTTAGATGCACTGAAATCACGTGTCTTTAGAGCGCTGATTTAAGCAGAATAAAGATGCTGTAAATTCATGTATCTTTTTAGCGCTGATTTAAGCAGATTAAAGATGCAGTGAATTCATGTATCTTTGTAGAGCTGATTTAAGCAGAATAAAGATGCTGTAAATTCATCTTTTTAGCGCTGATTTTGTAATAAAATTTGTATTTTCTAAAATTAAAGTTCTAAAATTAAAATGTAAAAATGAGATAAAAAACAAAAAATTTACCAATAAATGAAAAAATATTCAAAAGAAGTTATAACAAATGTATCTTAGTTTTTCTGTTTTTTCGTGATTAGAGTTTGTGTTTAATTCAAATCGGTTTATTCATCGAAATAACAAATAAGCATTGGCTGTTTTTTGGTTGGCCTATTTATCATCATTTAAAATGTGTTAAAGGCCTCTGTTATGTCTTTCAAAACTTTTCAAATCACATGATATTTTCCGAATCACATGAAATCGAGTTTGGTGTTTGTTTACGGGTTCATTCAAAGTCAGACAAGGAAAAACAATAAAATTTAAAATTCGTTATTGATAAAATTCAATTTTGAATTTTTCAAAAAATTCAAGAAAGAATTTTAAATATAATTCTTAAAAATTTTATTTTAAATTCTTAGAAGAAATAAAATTCAAAAAAATTTTATTTAAAATTCTTTAAAGAATTTTATTAATAAAAAAAAAAGAATTTTATTTCCATAATAACAAATATAATTTGAACAAATAAATATTCAAACCAAAAGTAAAATAAAATTAAACCAAAAATAAAATTCAAAAATAAAATTCAAACCAAAAATAAAATTCTTTTTTTTTGAGAATTTTGTTTTTGGAAATAATAAAATTCAAATGTTTTTGAGAATTTTATTTAAACAAAAATTTTATTTCAAATACCTTATGAATTTTAAATAAAATTCGAATTTTTTCCTTGTCTGTTCAAAGTTTAAATCAAATAACTAAAATTTAAAAAAATATAACAAAAAAATTCATTCGTTTTACTTTACAAAACTTTATTTATGTGAAACAAAATGAAAAAAAAAAATCGGAAGTGAACATCAAAAAAATATCGGAAATTTTCATTTTCACATTTTTTATGGGATTTTTTTTGGGAACAGCGGTCAAAGATGCTATGATTGAAGCGCTCTTTGCAGCGCTGATTAATGCGCAATAATGATGCAGTCAAATCATGTGTCTTTGTCTAAAACTCATGTTTTTTTATTCAAAAAGTGTTAAAAATATTAAAAAGGAAAGCAAGTGTGAAATTTTATCAAAAAATAATTACACATTATAAGTTTTATATAAAAAATCTTAAAAAAAAATTAAAATTTTTTCCCCTTCCTTTTACTGCATCCCTAAGAGCGCTCTTTGGATGCGCTACGGTATGCTATAAACAGATGCTGTGTCGCCAAAATCTCGATTTATTTCTGCTGGGTATGAGCGAAATTAATGAATAATTAAATTTTTATTTATTATTAATTTGTGAGTTCGTCAACATTTTTGCATGCCAATTGTTTAAAGGCACGAAAAGGCAGCTGGTTTTAGATATATCTTTTAGATCAGCGGTTACCAACCTTTTTGGATCGCGTACCACTAATTTTAAATTTTATCAGCCGCGTACCCCTTAACGAGTTTTTTGTTTTTCATTAAACACTTCTCATATAAATATGGTTAGAAATTTAAAACAAATTATATTGTAAAGCTTAGATTTATATTTAAACTTAAATTATATTTAAACTTAAAGTTTATATGAAAAAAAAACACAAAAATTCAAAATTAATGACAACTTAAAAAAAGTTTATAATGACACTGTTGAACAAATTCATAGAAATTCGCACTATAATGAATAAAAATACATAAAGTAAAAAAATTTTTAACTCCTTATTTCAAATCTGAATTTAAAATTTTTCTATCACGTAAGACTTTTAGATATTCGCATTTGAATATTGAAAAACGGTAATTTGACATTTTTTGGGACTCCGCTGTAACGTATTCTTAAGGTGTTCACACAAAATAGGACTACATTTAGTATAAACGAGACCTCGTGATTCCAAATCTGGCATTTCCAAATTTTTCAAACGCATGTTTTTGAAATATTGGCGTTTGAAAAACTCAAAATCAACTGTTACGCACTTATATTCTTTATAAATCATTCTAAAATTTTCAAACGAGAATATTTCGAAAACGTAACATGCTAAAAAAATTTGGATTGCTGTTTCGGAATCAGACGGCCCATTTTATATAAAATCAAGTCCTATTTTGTTGCAGCAAATTAACAATATGAAAAATTTAAAAAAAAAATACTAAAAAAAAATATTTTTTTTCCAAAAACCTCGAACTACAAAAAATAGACTTTTTTGCATCCCAAGCACGACCTTGAACTTTTTTCGAAATCAAATTGATTTATTTTCTTACCAAAAATAAAAAAAAAATCCCGTAAAAATGGAGCTTTTCAGAGGTTGGTTAAGTTCTTCAAGGGGAAACTTTTTTCCCTCTGGTCCGATTTTGCGATTTTACGAACTTAAACTGCCTTTGACCTTGAGACATGCTCGTGCCAAACGTAAGGAGTCTAGACATTCTATAAAAAGTACTGAAAGAAGTGGTCGAGAAAAACTATTAGTATTTCCGTACTGTATGGATTTCAAGTTGAAATTTTGAACCAGCTCAAATTTTTATATGAGAACGCATTGTTTTTTTTTTTTGGTGTAGCACATTTTTATTTAATGTTATTACTAAACAAAAAAAAGTGCGAAAAAAATAGCTAAAATTTCGCGTACCCCCGTGGACAGTTTCGCGTACCCCCGTGGACAGTTTCGCGTACCCCCTAGTGGTACGCGTACCATAGGTTGGTAACCGCTGTTTTAGATAATAAGTTTAACTTTAATTCTATGTTATAACTAGATTGGAGGAAAACGGCGCTTACAGTTAAAATCCTATTCAAAATTGCGTAGGTTAGCAAAAAAATATTATATACTTCAAATGAATATATTTCAAACCTGCTTACAATATATACAAAGCTCATAACAAAAATAGAATCTGGACATGTTACCCTTTCCAACATGGTATAACAATCCTAAAAAAAAATAATTAGAAATATTAAAAATACGCACTTGAATATGGTATAATTTTATCTCCCGAAATCTTTAAAGTCGAAAGTAGTGTTTTCGGTCGCCATTTTCGAATAGTTCTGTTGACATAATAACTATAATTTCTGAAAATAATTATTGCTTGACATCTTAGCTTTACGATAGATTTTGTTTTATGGTTAATTTCAAACATTTGAAAAAAATCAGCGTTTGAAAGGCTACGTTAGCTACCCGTTTTTTTGCTTTTGCTATTCATATCACTTCAAACAATTTCAATATTATAAGTTATAGCTTTTGTTTACTTTTCTTTTTTGTGTTTGCTTAAACTACAACAACATGAAAAAAACAAAAACTCCAAACAGAGCAGTAGCGGAAAACAAATTTTATTGTTGTAGCCTACAAATATACTACAGTAGTATATTTGTAGGCTACAAAAATACTACAGTAGTATATTTGTAGGCTACAGTATTACTACAGTATTACTACAGTATTACTATAGTATTACTACCTTCACATTGTAAACAAATGTAGCAATATAAAAACGTGATCATATTAAAAATATCGTTAAGATGGTGTAAAATAAATACAACATCGAAAAAAGAATAATAATAATTTTAAATAAAATTCTTTTAATTTCGGTCAAAAAAATATAGAAAAATTTGGAATTTTGGCGAATTTTTCGATATTTTCGAATATGTACGCGATTTTACTATTATCGGTCTAGACGCTCAAAAGTTATGAGCAAAACCGTGGCATTAACATTAGGTTAGAGATGGGCGCTGGTCACGTGATTTGTGTGATTCACGTGAATCACGCGTGAGTGATTTTCATTTCAATCACGTGATTGTGAGTGAGTGTGAGCTAAAAAAAAAATCTGAGTGAGTGTGTCATTTATTTTTTGCGTGAGGTTGCGTGATTAGATTTTTAGATTAGCCCAATTTTTTTATTTTTTGTAAAAAATTTTTTTTTGGAGTTTTTTTTTTGGTAAGAAAATTTTATTGCGTGAGTAGATTTTGCGTGACTCACGCGTGAGCGTGATTGAATCTGGCGTGAGTAAGATTTTTATTACTCACGTGAATAGTGAGTGAGCGTGAATAAAAAAAAAATTGCGTGAGTGATTCGATTATTTTTGCGTGAGCGTGAGTGAGTGTGAGTCAAAATCCACTCACGCACCCATCTCTACATTGGGTTTTTCGAAAATTCACGTGTTGAAAAATACACAAAACATGGATTTAATTAGAGATGGGCACGTGAGTGATTTTTGACTCACTCACGCTCACGACAGGAATTTTTGAATCACACACACTCACTCACGAGCAAGTTTTTTCTACTCACACTCACAATCACGTGAGTAAATTTAATACAACTCACACTCACGTGCACTCACTCAGGCTTCACTCACACTCACGTTGACTCACACTCACGAAACTCTTATTCATACAAAAAAAAACTTAAAAACTAAAATTTGAAAAATCTTTTAAAATTTTCAACAAAATTTAAAGTTCAGCGAAACTTAAAAAATCGACTCACGCAAAAATCTTACTCACGCAAAAATCTTACTCGCGCAATTTTTTTCTTCACTCACACTCACGTGAGTAAAATTGAATTTATTCACACTCAAGCGTGGTCACGCGTGAATCACGTTCTAATCTGCTCATGTGCCCATCTCTACTTTTAATGACAAGGGTACACCACAACAATGTTTGCCAAATTTTTTTTCCAACCCTATTCTTTATACACATTAAAATAAAACAGTTATGTTAAACAAGATGAGTGTGTGTGTTATAGTTTTATTAAATTTTCTCTTTGTAGGCTACAAAAAAAATATTTGTAGGCTACCAAAAATAATTTGTAGGCTACAGGTAGGCTACCAAAAATAATTTGTAGGCTACTTGTAGGCTACACAATTCTAATGTTTTTGTTTTATTTGCTACTTATTCATTTTTAAAAACAATCGTTAGCTCTCGCTACAAAAACAGAAATGTACAAGTATTAGTAGTTGTAGCAATTGAATGATTTACATATTGTTTGTTTTTAAAACTATACATATCGTCAATTTTGGTTGTTTAAGCTACTTTCTTCGTAGTAATTTAAACGCTGAAAAAAATACCATTTTTTACATGATTTTTTGTGTTTTTGTTTAACAAATGCAACATTTTTACGCTACAAGAAGTTAAAATTCCTGCATTTTGACCCAAAGAATTTAGATTTTTTTGGGCCGCCCCCTTTTATGGTCGTGGAATATTTTTTTGTTTTTAAATAATGATAAACATGTATTTCTTTAGTGCAAAAAGCATAATCATGAATTTGTAAGCACATATTCTAGAGGAAATTTCCCCCCCCCCCGCTCTAAGTACCACTACCGACCCCCCCACCCCTTCAAAAAAAATAAAACGCCCCTGCAATTTTTTTGTGTTGGAGGGTATAAAAGATTCTAATTTAACACTCATACTTGTTTTTTGTAAAGGTGTAGTTTATATTTTCGAAGCAATTTCAGGTGCTTGAGCGTCAGAACGTTCCAATACACTAAAAATTATTGGCTAAAAAATTTCAATTATATCTATAGATAAACAAAATTTGAATGAGTCAATTTTTGTTTTGATCAACATTTTTGTTATTTTCTTTAACTATCAAATTACAAATATTTAACATACCAAATTTGCCAGGAAAATGCGGGTTTATGTTTATAAATTTAGAAGGAGAACCAGCGACTCTCTGATCCATTAGGATCCTTTAGGTATTCTAGGGTGCAAGGAGAAGAAGCCAAAACTTTTGATAGCCTGTATGCCTTAGAGACGTCTTCAAAAGTTTTTTTAAGAATCACATTGGGCAATTCTGATCATCTTCATATAACTGCAGCTTATTTGCAGATCAGTGCTCATCAATTGTTGAGGATTTCGCCTTATTAAAGAGCTTTCGGCGGGCTTTGCAAAAGGCAAGATGCATCTAGCGACCTATTACAAATATTTGTTATATAGTCAACCAGACAGTCAATTTCCACCAAACAATTTTGATCTCTTAATTAACTTAATGTCACTTTTATGGATCCACAATAATATAAAAATATTTTTTTTTTAAATTAATAACAAAATCTCGCAAATAAAGACATTATTAACTTCCTTTAATATGAGTAACTATACTTATGATAGCTGGCACTACCGTTAGCATATATTTTCACTACTAAATCTTTGAATAATTCATAATTATTATGAATAATATGAATTTTCGAAAATAAAATACTCAATAATAAATTTCACAATAACTCTTGTATACAATATGAGTTTAATGCAAACAAGAAACAAGGATCGTTTTAGTATTTCTTTGGTATGATCATAACTTTGCGTGAAACATGTTAATAATTTACAATTTGGTATTCATAAATAAAATGTCGTACTGGCAAGATATGTCCCAACAAAAATTTTGGGTACAGTTTAATCATTAGTCGTCTCTATTGCTACTAGCTGAAATGTTTGATTTTTTCCAGGTTGTCACACTTTTTTTTAATTCGAACTTCAGCAGCATTTACCGATTCTAAACATATGTAAATATTGTCTAAGGTCGGTCTATTCACACATCTAAAATTTTATCCTGGCGAAAAATATCTGAATTGCATTCAAATTTCGCTAGGATATTTAGTACAAATATGTTAACCAAGTTAGTACATATCTACATTTTATAATGCAATAGCCAGTGAATAAAAAATATATGTAGAAAACACAGCCGGTGGAGATGATGTTTGGTAAAGGTAGGTGGTGGTGATCATGCTAAACGATCATGCTCCAACTAACACTCAACTAAACGCTATGTACTAACAAGTCAGCCAGTTTAGCTGCCATATGGCTGTTTGATCAGCCTGGCCTGTTGAATGTATTTTTCTTACATGTACAAGAAATAATGAGCGAATGTTGATTGAGGTTATATATCATGTGGATTGTGTTTGACTTGTTATATTATTGTATTTACACTAGGTTCAAAAATTATAAGGAATCATTATAGCGGAATTGATGCATTTTACTATCAGCAAATCTTGATCTCGAGCTGGAACAACTTTATTTTTTAACATAATAAGCGCAAATATCATAATGAATCCATTTGTCGCAGGGGGTAAGGTGTCCCTAAAATAGGAGCGTATCCCCGAGGAAGATAATTTTCACCGTTTTTTTCTCTGAATATGAGAGCTTCTCTATAGGCAAATTGTTTAGATTCTGAGAATTTTGCTATAGGAAAAATGTCTAAGAATCTGAAACTGTTCCTAAAGGAATAATGTCTCAAGCTTTGAGTAATTTTCTGTAGAAAAATGTTTCAAAAAATATTTCAGAATCTGAATTTTTCTTAAGAAAAAATGTCGTAGAGAATAAAAATTTATGTAAACGATAGGTTAGGTTAGGTTGTAAGTAGCTGCTGACGTTTTACGTCAACACACGTAGACTCTGAGGTCCATTGTGATACCACGGGACCGTAATAAGTTTCCCTACTAGTCCCTGTCGTTAAACCAGTTTGAGCTTCTTATGAAACTCCTTAGATATTGAATTTTGACATCCGACAAATCAGAAAGATCGTACAGCTCCCTAGATCCCAGTGAACAAAGTCTCTGACCAGAAAGTGCCGGGCAATGGCAAATAAAGTGTTCGATAGTTTCCAACTCCTCTTCATCCACGCAAATCCGGCAAAAGTCATTCGACCGCACATTTAACCGCTCCGTGTGCTTCCCTATAAGACAGTGTCCGGTAATTATAGAAACCACCGTCGAAATCTCTCCTCTTGGAAGCGATATCAGCTCACTTGTGAGCCCCTGATTAAGAGAAGACCAAATCAGTCGTGTTTTCTCACACGTCCATCCATTTGCCCATCTTTGATTAGTCTCCGTCGCGGAACAAAGCTGTAGGTTGTGCCTCCAAGTTTCTAGAGGCATATAAACACATTCCAATTCTGTTGGAACCTGCAAGGTAGTTCCTAGTCTTGCAAGTTCATCGGCTTTGCAATTCCCTGGAATGTCTCTGTGTCCTGGGACCCATATGGGTCGTATGCTAAACTGCTTGGCCATCTCATTTAAAGACGTGCGGCAGTTAAGGGCAGATCTTGTTTTCAGAAAAATTTAATCCAGGGACTTGACCGCTGCTAGACTGTCGGAATAGATGTTGACTGCGGTTGTAGACAAGACATTGCACCTCAACCAGTCAGCCACTTCCTATATTGCCAGCATCTCTGCCTGGTAAATATGGTTACCAGATTTGAAATATGGAATAACAGTACATTTGGTCTCAAAAAACAGTACATTGTAAATCAAACTACAAAAACTTAGCCCTTTTACCCTGATTTTAAACAGATCTCAGCCAAAACGAGCATAAAAGGTTGTTAACAGAACGGTGGAACATTTTAGGTAAACCGTCTCAAATTTATTCTATTTTTTTTATCAGTGTTGAAAAAATTGCGATTGACTTTTTGAAGCATTTGTCTTAGTTGCCGCGATATCTTATTTGAAAAGCTTTTGTAGTCTATGCTTTCGCTTAACTAAAACACCGATCTTCCTATCAAAAGCATATGACAAAATCCATAAAACAGTGTTATAATTAAAACACGACTTTAAAAAGCAAACGCGAAAACGGTATTATTACACTCAAACAAAGGCCTAACTAAATTTTGGGAAAATGTTTTTATTTTTCACAATTTAGTAAAATTTAATAAAATTTTTTAAATTTCTTTGACATAATTTGCAACCAATTAGTTCATCATATCTATCTTCTTAGAATTGATAAAGTTTTTTCCTCAGGTTTAGTAAATTTTATGCAATTTAAGGAATTTTTTTTTTCAAAAAATGTTTCAAAAACTAAGCTAGAAAGAGCAAAAAAGTGTTCATTTTCGATTCTAAAAATCTCTAAAGAATCTCCGGTCCTCTTTCAATGTATGGACTCCTCAATTTGAATCTAAAAGTTTGGGCATTCCTCATTTCTCAGAGAATATTGCCGAAACAAAAAAAAAAATGCCAACTACATTTTTGTTGTTCTTTACACGACCGTCTTAATCCCTCCGTGTAATAGTTTTTTAGTTATCCCGTTAAGATTCTAAAGACCCTTTTGGGCCCTTAAATTCCCGTATCCTAAAAACTAAGCATGGTAAAGCGAAAAGGTCAAAGATGTTGAATCAAAATCTATGACGATCTGGACCCATGGGTTCCGAACCTAATGGGGTCTGCCCGCAATCGGAACTTTAAATGAGATGTACTCAATAAAGTAAATTTTTCCCCATTTTCTAGTTTTTTCTTTTTCTTATTTTTCAGAAAAATTTAGATAAAAAGAAGGAAAACATGGCAATGGAGCTAAAGCATTATTGAATTTAGTTAAGTTTTCCACTTTTTAAATAAATTTTCTTTTTGAGTGTGGTATAAAATTAAATTGCATTTAGCTCCTTTTTAAAAATTGAATTAAAATTTTGTCAAATATGAAACATTTTTCGAAAAATGTTACATTTTGGTGATAAGTATAAAAAAACAGTACAAAAACAGTACTTTTGCGTACTGTTTTAGGTGCTGTGCATAAAACAGTACTTTTTATAAAAAAGAGTACATGTACTGTTTAAAACAGTACGAATGGCAACCCTACTGGTAAACACTGCAATAATTTGGCAATCTTCGAGCCAGGCTCAATCCAATCTCTTGCAAATAGACTCCAAAGCCCACATGTTCGTGCAGCCTCGATCCATCTGTGTAAAAATTTTTGGCGGCTCCACTATGGCGGTGTGCCCCTCCCTGCGGTGTACCCCTATTGACAAATCGAAATATGACGGACGCTCTTAATTACAACTTTATACGTCTATTGGCAAGTAGGTTTTGCACCATTAAAACGATCCCACGCTTTACTCCCAGACCAGACAATGCCAAAATTATCGAGTCTGGGATGACATTATTAAAAGCCCCCTCTATATCAAGAAAGGCCACCATAGTGTAATCCTTTACCGAAAGAGACCTCTCGATGGTACCAACGAGCTCATGAAGAGCTATTTCCGTTGATCTACCCTTGATGTATGCATGTTGCTTTGTCGAAAGCAACCTCGGGTCAATTACTTTACGCAAATATGAGTCTATCATTCGTTCCATTGTCTTTTACAAAAAAGAAGACAGACTAATTGGTCTGACATCCTTTGGAGCTGTGTGGGAACTTTTCGCAGCCTTCGGCATAGAGACAACTCTGGTATCCCTCCATTTTAAAGAAATATATGATCATTTGATACATGCTGTGTATAGATTATACAGCAACGGGGCTATATAGTCCGACACTTGCTGCACCTCAGCTAGGGCTGTCAAACGGGATCGGTTTTTTAAAATTCCGGGATTCGGGATTTGAAAAGCGAAATCCCGGGATCCCGGGATTTTTCGGGATCACGGGATTTTTCGGGATTTTCGGGATTCCGGGATTAAATTTCTTTAATTATAAAAGTAAAAAAATAGTAGACTCTTTATGTTTCAGTTTTATTTTGCATATTAAGGGGGCTACTATGGGTTAGTTGGTAGCGTGCTAGCCTCTTAAGCAGTAAGTTGTGGGTTTGATTCCCACGAAAACCCTTGGGTTCGCTACAACGAAATTATTAAAAAAAGTATTTCTAATTATTCTGATTGTTATTTAAAGGCAATTCAAAAATTAGGTATACGCCACTTATGCAGTTTTAAAGTAATTATTATTATTAAATATTTAGTAAGGAACTAAAAAAAAGCCTTGAGGGGTTTGTTATGGAAACTGAGAACTTTTATTTGCTTTTGGTTTCGTCCCATTCCGATTTTGTTTCTTGCACTGTATAATTTTAAAACTAATTTAAAGAAAATTTAAAATAATAAAAACTTGCATTTTTTGTATAAAATTTTTTTTTTCCAATTTTGAACATCCGGGAAAATTTTTATTCTCCTACGCCTAAAACTTATGTGGTACAAATTTGAGGCAAATCGGATTAAATTTGCCCGTGGCGCCCTTCGATCAAAGTTTCGGTTTTTTAGAAAATGTTCGCCAAAACTTTGGTCAAAATGGCTTAATGGTTAGTGCGTTGGACTATTATTCAGCAAGCCTGGGTAGAATTCTCAGCTCAGCCAAATTCGTGGCCAGCTACCTTATAAATTAAAAAAAAAAAAAAAGTTTTAGTTTTAATTTGTTTATGTAAATGTAACAATAACACAGGGCAACACTTTTTTTTGCCCGGGTTCTGATAACTAATTTTGGGTATTAGGGGTACGCTGATTTCAAATCTGGCCACCGTTTTTTTGGGGTCAGCTCTAGTTTTCGAGATATAGCCTAAGGAAACTTTGAAAATAGGCTGTTTTTGGCATGTTTGTGAGTCTATATTTACCAACACTTGTCTTACATCCAAAAAGTGAATGACGATTTTAGGTATGTTGGATATGCTGATTCCAAAAATGCTCTTACTTTTGTTGAGTCATCTTTAGTTTTTGAGATATCGCTAAAATAAAACTTTTAAATTTAAGACCTCTTTAATATTGTCTGAATTTTTATGCCCTTTTTAATAACCCGAAAACTAAAGCTGTCAGAAAAAAACTAATACCAGTTTTGGAATCCTGGCAGCCAATATAGTTAAGTTCGTGTTTAAAACTGAGGCACTAATTTTTTTTTTGGAAATTATGGCCAAGCAAAATTGGTAAAAATCACACTTTTTAGACTCTTTAACAGCGATTTGCTCACGAACGCGAGCTGATGGAAACAATTGGATAACAGATTCGGAATCAGTACACTAAAATACATAGAAATCATTTGTCAAATGTCAGGCAAATTGTAAAAGTTCAAATTTTGTCAACCTGTGTAATTGAACAAAGTTGTATTTTTAAAAATAAATTCTCATACATTTTTAATATTTCAAAAATCCCGGGATTTGAGCTTAAAAATCCCTGGATTCGGGATTCATTTTATGACCAAAATTCCGGGATTTCGGGATTCGGGATTGACAGCCCTAATCTCAGCCCGAATTATACCATCAGTTCCCAGGGATTTATAGGGCCTGAAGCTTTTTATTGCCCAGATTTTATTATTTATTATTTCCGAAGCAATTTCAGATACTTGTGAGTCAGAACGTTCCAAACGATAAATCTCTCAGAAATTAGGAAATTGTATCAAAAAGTTTAAAAAGGTGTTTGAGTCGAAATAATTTCTAATTTTAGGTATCTGCTATTGAAGAAAAATTATAAATCTGATGGTTTGGCTGTAGGAAGAACACTTTAGGATCTCTAAATTTTCTGTACAAAAATGTCTTGAATTTGGCCTATTTTGCCTGACTAAGTTTGGCCAAATGATTACACCAAGAGCTAGATTCGCGCCTGTCCTAACTTCTTCACAATGCAGTTATATTGTTACAAAATAATAGCTTTTGTTTTTCTAACCTTCCGTATACTCTTCGATCAGATTCTAAATAGGTTCGTATGTATTTGCCTGCGGTATAACAGTGGACATTGAATGACGATCATGTTGTAGTTTTCTCATATGTACGAATGCAGCATAACTAAAAAGGTGAGTGCAAGTTTATGATGAAAGTTGTGTGTTGTAGGCTATGGTAGCATGGGAAAAAATGGCACATGGTTATAAAAAATATGCTAACAAAACAAAAAGTTATGATTGGTCCATAAACCATTACAGAAAACTATGTTCGGGTTAACTATGCAAAACCAGAAGGTAGACTTTTGACAAGTTACCATAATCATGGTAACATATTATGGACTACTTGTACTGAAATGTACTTTAATATGTATAGCTTTTCTTTTGCCTGATTAGATTATATAGTGTTTCTTGTTCTTAACAATGCATTGTTAAAGATGATATATTTGGTTAACTAACTACGGACAATCATTAATGAGGCTAATATAAAGCTTAATTTTTAGCTAGAGATCATGAAATTACTAAATGTCATGATAAAAAATTAATATTCTGTTGTAATTTTAAAATTAATAAAAATTATTTATTATTCGATTTTTAAAATTCTATTTTGAGTAAGATTATTTTAGCTCAAGGTCATATTTCTTTTACTTATCATTTCGATTGTCAATTTGCTAAATACTCTTGACAATCCAATTTGACAAATTCCGAAACATGTGACGAGTAAGTCTTGCAAACTGACCAAACCGATCAATTTAAAACAAACAACTTTATAAAAAGTTTCTTGAAAATTGTTACTTTGAATAAATCATGTTAATGATAAGTAAAAGAAATATGACATTGAGCTGGAATAATCCACCTCAACATAGAATTTGAAATGTCGAATAATAAATAATATTTATCAGAATTCTGTATTAATTTTTTAAAAGGAATTAAATGACCCCCAAAAGAACCAGCACATAATATCACTGAAGACATTTAACCATATTTTTAAGCTTTTTTTTTGACGATTTCAAAACACCTTTGATAAAATATTTAAGACTGCAGTGGCCCATAAAAAAGAAATTTGAACTAACATTGCAACACCTTCATTCAAAACTTTCATTTGGCATTATAAGCAGAGCTTCGAAGAATGAAATCCTTTTCGAATGAATTCTCAAAAAAATCCATTCAATTTTCATAGTCAGTGAATGCATTCGATTTCATAAATCAACATTGAATGCAGTCCTTGGAATTCATTCGATTGAATGAACAAAAATGAATGCATTCGATTTCTTGTTCATTCGATTTAGAAAAATCGAATGCATTCGATTTTTTACCATTTCACTGCGAATGCAATCGATTTTTTAAATATATAGACCAAAACGGAGCCAAATTTTGGTCCATAGTATCGCCTACTCTCTTTACATACGATGACCCTAATGGGCTCTAATTTTGAATCTAAAAAATTGGTGTTCCCGAAAATTAAAAAAATGCACATATTAACTGCCCATACGACAAAAAAATGTGAAGAGTGTTAGCGATACTATGGACAAAAAATTGGCTCCATTTTGCTCTATCTTGGTTAGTTTTTTTAAGTTTTTTATGCAATGAATGAATAAGCCATTCGATTTTTCAAATTGAATGAAAAGAAAATCGATTGCATTCGCAAGTGAATGCATTCGATTTTTAAAAGTCGAATGAAAAAAAATCGAATGCATTCGATTTTTGAAAGTCGAATGAAAAATAAAACGAATGCATTCGATATTTATAAATCGAATGAGTCTAAAGTGAATTCATTTAATTCGCTAAAATGTGATTGGGGAATGCAATCACTAAATTTTCACTCAGAATGACAAATCGAATTAAGGAATGAAATCCTTCGAAGCTCTGATTATAAGCATTGAGGCTCAACGCGATGACCCAAAATTTGTTGCACAATGTTATATACTCAAATTTATATAAACACTTTTGAGTAAAATTGTTTTTTTAGTATACATTTTTGAAAATTTACGAAATTAAGAAAATCCATCTGATCATTTTATTTTGTAAAACACACAAAAATTTCGTTAATTTCAAATTTTTTATTTTTTTTTTATTTTACGAAATAAATTTTAAAATTAAACGAAAATACGATTTGTTTTTGTATAATGGGTTTTAAGATGCCCGGTGAAAAAATAGCATATATGTTTACATATATGAGGCATTACACGCAAAACTGTCCCGCTACAGAAAAACATGTGTTCATTGAATTTCTGAATAGGTTGTATGGATAGCCTTGTATGGAAAAATTGCGTTTTTGGTTTTTAAATTTTTCAAAAAACTGGGTTTAGGAGGCATGGTCAAATATTGGAAAAATAGTCAAATTTGTGTCGAGGTACCTTGATTAAATATTTATAAAATTATGTATAAGTAATATTTATTCGCAACGTTAAAACAAGAATTTACAAGCAAATTACTAAATTGTTATGAAATTTAAAATTCAAATGCGATTTTCTCGAAAAAAACGAAAAATGTGTGTCTGATTTTTTTTTGTGTGGATGGACAAACATCTAAACTTTAAAAAAAAAGAAAAAAGAAAAAAAAAGATTTTTATAAATTGACTTTTTTAAAAAATGGAAAATTTCAGAACGGGTTCTGAAAATTTTCAAAAAAAAAAATTTAATCGATAGCCCATACAAAAGTATATAAGAATGTAAATTTTTGAGATTGTGGTGCATTCCGTGTCAATGTGATAAATATTTAATCAAGGCAACTCGCCACAAATATAACCATTTTTCCAATATTTGACCCAGTTTTTGAAAAATTGAAAAACTAAAAATGCAATTTTCTAAGTTCCATATAGGGCTATCCATACAACCTATTCAGAAGTTAACGGTACAATTGTTTTTTTCGCTGGAAATTTGGTGTGGAATGCCTCATATATGTTTACGGTGAAAAAATAGCATATATGTTTACATATATGAGGCATTATTTGAGCCCAGTTTTTGAAAAATTGAAAAACTAAAAATGCAATTTTCTAAAGTTCCATATAGGGCTATCCATACAACCTATTCTGAAGTTAACGGTACACATGTTTTTTCGCTGGAAATTTGGTGTGGAATGCCTCATATATGTTTACGGTGAAAAAATAGCATATATGTTTACATATATGAGGCATTACACACAAAATGTTCCGCTACAGAGAAACATGTGTCCCTTGAATTTCTGAATAGGTTGTATGGATTGCCTTGTATGGAACTAAAAAAATTGCGTTTTTGAACCCGTTCTGAAATTTTTTCGTTTTTTAAAACAGTTAATTTATCAAAAATCCGACCACTTTTTTTATTTTTTAATTTTATATGTTTTTTTTTTTTTTAAGTTTATATGTTTTAAATTTCATAAGAATTTTGTAATTTGTTTGTATTTTTTGGTTCACTATTGCGGATGAGTGTTAAATAATTGCATTAAGAATAGAAATACTCATTAAAAAAAACTGAACGTTAAACAATTTTTTTTTTCTTTTAAAAACGACAAAGAGTTAATGACATAATTTTTTGGGTGATCGACAAAAAACATGCATTTGCATGGAATTCACATCGCTATTGATCAGTGATCGATTCTAATAAACTCTAGCGATGTCCGTCAGCGTCTGTCCCTCCGTCTGCTTAGGAAGTTTCACTCAAAAAAATACGTTAGTAGATTTACTATTTTTTTTTTGCTAACGCTAGTTAGCTAACTTTTAGCAAATTTTTAGTTGAGATTAGCATGTTAGCAAAAAATTCTTGTAAACTTCATTAAGCACATTAGCAATTTTAAACAAACTTTGAACTAATTTCTTTTGCTAAATTTGAAATTGAGTTGACAACATTTTTACAAGATTTTTTGCTAATATTAGCAAAAATAAATGGTAAATTTTTTTATATTTTCAGAAAACTTAAAATGGCGCTATCTCGGAAACTAAGCCAGATAGAGCAAAATGGAGGCCATTTTTGGTTCTTAGAATCTCCATAGTATCGCCGGTCCACTTCACACGTGTGGACCCTAATGGGTCCTAACTTTGGATCCAAAAAAGTTAGCATTCCCGAAAATTTTAAAATGCTCATATCTCGGTAAATATTGCCGACACAACAAAAAGTCCAAAAGCATTTTTGTAGCTCTCAACACGTAGAAAAAAAGCAAAAAAGCTCTCCGAGTAATATTTTTGAAGTTATCGAGTTTTGTAATTCTCAAAATCACGTATCTCAAAAACTAAGCAAGGTAGAGCGAAACGGACACTAATTTTGGATCAAAAACTATGACGATTTTTAAGGAACCCAAGTAGGTCTAGGCCCATCGGGGTCTGGACCTATCGGGTCCGAACCCAATGGGGTCCTCAAATGTGTATGAACTAAGTTGAAATAAAAAAAATTTCATTTAACTAATTTTTAGCAAAACGTTTTTGCTAACTTTACCAAAAAAATTGTGGTAAAGTTAGTTAAACCTACAAATTTTCTTGTAGGTTTACAAGCTTTTTTTGCTAACTTTACAGTTTTTTTTTGAGTCTTGGCACGAATATGTCTTATGGTGATAGGCAGGTTAAGTTCGGAAATGGGGCAAATCGGACCAGAGTGAAAAAAGTTCCCCCTTGAAGAATTTATTTCGTCAAGGGGAACTTTTTTCTAAAAAATGCGACTTTTTTCTATTTTTTTTAAATTTTTTTTTATCAATTACAATTTTTAAATTTCAGAAGAAGTTCAAAGTACTGCATTTTGACACAGGGGATAAAAAAATCCCATATATGAACCAGCCTCGTATACCCCACTACACTGAAAAAAAAGACATAACTAAATTTGAGGAAAAAATGTCTTTGAAAATTTATCATGAAATTTCCTAAAATTTAGTTAAATTTAACTTAAAAATGAGAAATTTTCTTAACTATGAGAAACAAATTTTAGTTCATTTACTTATAATTAGTTCATAGTTTTCTTTAAATGGATTTTTTAAATATTAGGAAACAAATTCTTACTGCCAAAGAAATTTTCCACAAATCTAAGAATCGTATCTTTATTTTTAAGACATATTTCTTAAAAAACAATTTAGTTCAAGTTTAGTTAAAATTTACTAAAAACCACATCATCGTATTTCTCTTCTTTGAATTGAGGAAGTTTACTTCTTAGAATTTAGTTAATGACTTCTGAGAATTTAGTAAATAACTTCTTAGAATTTAGTAAATAACTTCTTAGAATTTAGTTAAAAATTCAAAATGGCGATATCTCGAAAACTAAGCGAGATAGAGCGAAACGGATGAAATTTTCAAAAGAAAGACTACAAAGAAAAATATGGAATAGCCTAGCTCTGCATATCTGTCGGGGTCTCAAGACCCTAATTTTAGATCTAAAATTTGAAATTCCCGAGATTTTATATATCCACATATCTCGGTAAATACTGCCAACAAGAGAAAACGTCCAACGGCATTTTTGTAGCTCTTGACTCGTAGAACACTTCCGCAAAATACCCGAAAGCCCTCCGATTAATAGTTTTTGAGTTATCCGGTTTTTAAGATTCTCAAGACCCTATCAGGCCCCTTATTACTGTATCTCAAAAACTAAGCAAGTTAGAGCGAAACGGACACAAGTTTTGGTTCAAAATCTATGGGGACCCTTAAAGGACCCACCGGGTTTAATGGGTCCGAACCCATGGGTCCAGGGTCTAGACCCAATCTATTTCTAAAATGTAAAGTATAATTTTTCCCATTTTCTAGTTTAAATTGGCTTAAAATTAAATAAATTTGTTTTCCTTATTTTTGGGAAAATTATGAACTAAAACCAAGAAAAAAAATCTTTGGAGCCAAATCATTCCCTCTTTTTCTCAAAATTGAGTTAATTTTCCCAGATTTTAGTTCACTTTTTTTTTGAGTGTACTATGATTGCAATTTTTAACTACAACCTCGTCAAAATTTATGCATCCGTTCTTGTATGGAATCCAAACTGTTTATCTCATACTTTCAAAAACCAAAATATTTCTTGCGAGATTTTAAACATGTTTTAGTTATTCCAATTATATTTAATTTATCTTAACTTAATGTTTATCTTCTATATTTATTTTTAATGCGACACATTTTTTGTCATTAAATAAACACCCATGGAATTTCTTCTTACTTATTTAAATAACTATTGGCACATATATTAAGGTGACATTTATATTTTACATACATTGTAGTGACAGATTTGAGGAGCGCCAATGACAATATCACAGACTATATACAGACTCAACAGTAGAGTTTTATAAGAAAAAATGGGGAAGCACTAAGCGATTTTAGGAGAAAACAGAGCGGTTTTTATTAGTTCTAACCAATGTTGGCAATCGATACCTTTTCAATACCGTTATCCGTTTCAAAACCCTTTAAATTGAATACGGGTACCAATACCAATACCGAAACTCAGTTTTGGTATCGGATACCGGTATCCAAAAACCTTTTCCTTCGGTATCGGTACGTACCGGTATTGAAACGGTTTTTCTTAAAAACCATGATTTTTTAAAAAAAAAAAATAAATAATAGAAAGTTTGTAAATTTTTCGGTTTTTGTAAATGAAAAATCGTACTCCAAATGCCTCACCGAAGTCTCATAAAAATCAAAAAATCTTTTGGCACCCACATCGTGAATTAAGTAAAAATTTCAAAAAAGCCATACTTCAACCGCGATGCGAGGGCAAAAGAAAATGATTGATTTTCACGAAATTTTTATGGATTCATTTTGACTCCCAATAGAAACTTTCTGGACCCCTTTCGTATAGTATAGTTTTTTGGGGATCTTTATTTAATCCGTGATGTGGGTGTCCAAGGATTTTTTTGATATTTACAGGACTTCGGTGAAACATTTGGAATACTAGCAGGAGGTTTTCCATAAAAGTCCCATAGTTCGCGAAAAAAATTGTTTGCAATATTTTTGAATGTGATCTTGCCTAGACAGGTAGACCTATTTTTCCAAATAGATAACACCAACAAAAAAAAACTTGGTTGTCTAGAAATAAGATGAAATATGTAAATTTTTGGGTGTTTTACTTTAACCGCGATGCGCGAGGGAAATAAATTTTATGGAGTCATTTTGAGACCCAATAGAAACTTATTGGACCACTTTCACCTCAAACAAAAAAGAAAGGTAAAAATCGATACGGCCTTATATTTATGTACTAAAGACATAGGAAAATTTTCAGCAAAAGCGGTCCAGTGCTTCAAAAGTTATGAACAAAAGACTGAATTTCGGCAAGGGTTTTTCGTAAATTTTCGAGATAAAAAAACACCCTAACTTTCGAAAGGCAATCCTGAGTATGCTGAAGCTTGGCATATATATTTGCCGTTCCCCTGGCCTAGTTCGTATTGAATTTCCGCCAAATCGATCCAGTGCACTGTGGCCGAAATCACTGATCTAGTGGCGCTTAAGTCAAAATTAAGATCGATAAATGTTTTTGCACTGCATCGTTTACCTACACTTTACAGAAAAAATTTACGTTTTTACTTTTGTTTTGCTTTCAATATTCGCACAGCTGTAAGCTGTCAAATATACATTTTCTGCATCAAGTGTATTAAAGGAATTTGGGACCTAATTACTCAGTGAGTTTTTCTTGACACTTTTAAGTCAATTGTTTAAGTTTTAATTAAAAGAAAAAGGTATGTTGAAAAAGGTATCTAGTTTATTATAAGTGCGTTATAAAAGCTGACATTTGTGATAAAAACTATAGTTTCATGGACTGTAACTTTTGAAATTCGATCGTATTCGGTCCAATTCCTGTTTTGTTTATTATTTTGGGTTATTTTTGTTGTGACGTTTCAGTATGGGGTGCTAGTTCGCGCAAGTTGTTCGGTTTTTTAGGGTCCATCTGCCTGTCTAAATAAACAGTATAAACGCGATACAGACCACAATTTTCAATCGATTTGGCTAAAACTTGAAATTTAAAATTTTTTATCGAAAGAACAAAACCTATTAAATTTTTGACAAAATCAGTCTATGTTATCCCATAGCCCCCATGTTAATTTCCCCTTCCAGTTTTACTTGAAAAGCCCTAACAATAGTATTTTAACAAATATCCTCTTTAAATTCGACTGTTAAATATTTTTTGTAGCCATAAATAATAACTTTAAATTTTAACGGAATCGGAACATTTTAACTTCTAGTCCTCATACAAACCACCCTCCCGATATTCACATAAATTTCCCAAAATACATAAAAACACTTAAATAAATAAATATGGTTAAAAATTAAATTCTTTATAAATTTTATAATCTCAAATATGCATTGGGCTTTTATTATTTACATTTCCGAATTAAGCGCCGCTAGATTGGTTGTTATGGCCACTGTGCAGTGGTTCAAAAGTTATTAAGAAAACCGTGAATTTCAGATTGGTTTCACCTTAAATACACTTGTTGAAAAAACTGTTAAAACAGCTTTATAAAAATTGATGAGTCAGGAAAATATTTTACAAAGTATTCTTGTCACTCACAAAAATTGTTATGCTAAAACAAAAAAAAACTTACACTCGAAAAAAAATGTACACTCAAAAAAAATGCTGTCAATTTTTTTTTTTTTTCAAAAATGACTTAAAATAGTTTTTTACTCAAAATAAAATATTTCTAATCATAATTGTTAGGTTGTAAGTGGCTGCTGACGTTTTACGTCAACACACGTAGACTCTGAGGTCCATTGTGATATCATAATTGTTAACTTGATTCACGTTAGAAAATTAACTATCACTTTAGAAGGGCATTGTGGAGGGTATTGATAATTCGTCCAAGTCGAATTTAACTTTTCTACTTGTTTTTAAAATTTTTTTTTAAGTTTTTATACGTTTTTTTATATTTTTAACATTTTTTCGATAACACCGGTACGTACCGGTATTGACGTTTCGATATCGGTAATACCGTAACCGATTCAACTCAAATACCGTAACCTATACCGATACCGAAATAAATAAAAAAAACGATACCAATACCGATATCGATACCGTTATTCGTTTCGATTGCCAACCTTGGTTCTAACATGTCAACACTTTCTACTACTTAGGAGTGAGTGAAACAATATAAACCGATCTGGCATCTATTTTTCTTATGGCGTGTTATATTAGTTTTCTCTTTCTAACCTAATTCGTAGAATAATTTGAAAAAATCAACCATATGGTTAAGGACTCCTTTTTTGACACCTGTCACTTATGTCGAGTCTGTAGTAGTCTGTGGCAATATCATGGCATTAGCACAGACTATATACAGATTCGACAGTAGATTTTTATAAAAACAGAGCAAGTTTTAGCTAGTTTTAAGCTAACATGGCACCACCTTCAACGACTTAGGAGTGAGTGAAACAATAAAAACCGATCTGGCATCTATGTTTCTTATGGCGCGTTATATTATCTTGTTCTTTCTAACCTAATTCGTAGAATAATTAAAAAAAAATTAACCGTATGGTTAAAGATACTTTTTTGACACCTGTCACTTATGTGGAGTCTGTATTAGTCTCTGACATTAGATCAAAAACTTGAATACTTGAGGCAATTCGGCCTTGAGGCAATTTTCTGTTAACACTTTTTGAAATTCTAAAATCTAAAAATGGATAGCTCCCTTATATACAAATAACAACAGTGCAACCAACTTGAACTAACTACTCTTCTCTCAATATATTTATAGTAAATATAACAATGATGAAGATTACCAACATTTGAAGTAAATATGAAATGACATGATGCGATGCAAAATGCATTCCCTCTTGTAAGGATGCTGTTCCTGATGATGATGATGACGACAATAGTATGATAATAATGTGATGTGAGATGATGCTAATGTAAGGCAAAATAATGACTTAGAAATGCGTGTGTGTGTGTGTGTATTAGGAAAATGAAGTAGGAATAACATCTACAAAATAACCCATCAAGAATTTGTAGTTCCACTTAATGTTAAGCAAATATATTTTTTTTAAGTTTTTCATTAAAAGAATTTAATTTTAACGGTTTTGGTTTTATTTAACAACATAATTTGTCAATACAATGAAATTATTTGTTAATACAACAACGATTTAATTAAAAATTAACCAACAATACAATTTTAATCGTAACGGGTTTTGATTTTTTATTTAACAACATATTTTGTCAATACAATGAAATTGTTTGTTAAAACAACAATGATTTAATTGAAAATTAACCAAACAATACGAAATTTTTTTCTGTGTCCTTTTAAAATGTTTGCTGGCGTCACATCCACCAACTCTGATTCTGATGCATGTGCATAAAATAACTACAGTAAAATGTTTTGTTGTTTGTGGTGCACTGTAATAAAGTATGTTTTTGTTTTTCAAACTTCATAAACAGATAAACTAAAATCTAGTGGTGATGACTATGAAATGATGATGATGGTGACATACATTTTCTTAAAGAAAATAAGTACTAGACACTAGAGTCATGTTCTTAGATTGAATGTGGTGTATTCATTCATATTACAATTTTGGTAGCTCCTCTCAGCTGCAAAAAGATGATGAGGCATATAATGTTGCATAAACAAGGAAATGTATATTAGAAACATTACTTTGGTGTATATGATAGAGTATATGTCATCGGATGAGACATTACCTAAGTGACATGCAAGTGATAGTTTGTGATTATAAATATACAAACATATATTAAGTGATGATAATGAGATTTAAAAAATAATGTAAATTACATTAGTAATGATATGTTAAATAAATATTTGAAGAGTTATTTAAAAAAAAGCTTGCGGTAATGGTTTTGTATGGGATATGAGAAACAATATATTTTCTAGGTGTTGCAGTGTACACTATGGTGGCTCGTTTTTGGGCTTTTCTCTCTGATCAAATTCTAATACCCGCCAAAAGTGTCGGTCCCCTAAGGGTAACTCACATGCAAAATATCACCCCGATCGGAGTTTATCTTCTGTCTCCACTTTGAGCCTCAAAATTGGGGTTTTCGCAAAAAATGACTTAAAAAAAAAAAAAAAATTTAAGTTTTTTTATTAAAATAATTAAAAAATTATTTTTGTATAATATTTGATCGTAAATACTTAAATATGAAATTTAAAGATTTTACGGTATCATTAACCCGTTCAAACTTGATACCAAAAAAATGGCATGATTTTGGGGGCGTTCTCAAAACACCTTTTTCAAAATTTAAAAATTTTATTAAAAAAAATGTTTAAATATACCATTTTTTCTTTCTGAATTCATTAAAAACACCTTGGAGAAGAAAATTGTGAAATATGGCGGATATCCGTCAAGCCACTTTGTGGGAATCGCGGGGGGAAGTTAGCGGATTTCAAGGAAACGTTGGTTTTATCAATAATTTGGATTATTAATATCTTATAAATTTATTTTTGTGCAAATTAACGGTTTTTTGGTGTCGTGGCATTCTATTAGATAACTTTAAGTCTGTCATGAAATCTTACAGATCTAGGACGTCTTAAACCCACATTGGCAGGGGGTCAAAAATGACCCCCGCGCAAAATTTGAAGTTTAGAGCTTTAATTTTGTGCTAAAAACAAGTATAAAACGGCTTTTGTGTTTTTCACCCCAACTATTATTTCGTATTAATAATATATTATCTTTAAAAAAATCGTTAACCCTTCTTAGTAGGGGGTCTAAAATGACCCATTCAATAAAAAGTATACATTTTTTCATATAAAATTAATTTGTGGCAATCTATTAGATTACTTTAAATCAGCCCTTAAATCTCACATATTTAAGATATCTTTAACCCACATTGGCCGGGGTCAAAAATGACCCCGGCAAAAACTTTTAGGCATAGTGTTTGAATTTTTTGCTATCAACAAAATATATATTTTTTATTGAATGGGTCATTTTTGACCCCTTACCAAGAAGGGTTAATGATTTTTTTTAAAGATAATATAATAATACGAAATAATAGTTGGGGAAAAAACACAAAAGCCGTTTTATACTTGTTTAAAGCACAAAATTTAAGCTCTAAACTTCAAATTTTATTCGGGGGTCATTTTTGACCCCCAGCCAATGTGGGTTAAAGACGTCCTAGATCGGTAAGATTTCATGACAGACTTAAAATTATATAATAGAATGCCACGACACCAAAAAACCGTTAATTTGCACAAAAATTAAATTTATAAGATATTATTAATCCAAATTATTGATAAAACCAACATTTCCTTGAAATCCGCTAACTTCCCCCCGCGATTCCCAAAAAGTGGCTCGACGGATATCTGCAATATTTCACATTTTTCTTCTCCAAGGTGTTTTTAATGAATTCAGAAAGAAAAAATGGTATATTTAAAAAATTTTTTTAATAAAATTTTGAAATTTTGAAAAAAGGTGTTTTGAGAACGCCCCCAAAATCATGCCATTTTTTTGGTATCAAGTTTGAACGGGTTAATGATACCGTAAAATCTTTAAATTTCATATTGAAGTATTTACGATCAAATATTATACAAAAATAATTTTTTAATTATTTTAATAAAAAAACTTAAATTTTTTTTTTTTTTTTAAGTAATTTTTTGCGAAAACCCCAATTTTGAGGCTCAAAGTGGAGACAGAAGATAAACTCCGATCGGGGTGATATTTTGCATGTGGGTTACCCTTAGGGGACCGACACTTTTGGCGGGTATTAGAATTTGATCAGAGAGAAAAGCCCAAAAACGAGCCATCCTAGTGTACACGTGTGAGAAGAACATGATGGGACAACACTAATGACTAACTGCTGAGGTGGTAGGTTTTTGAAGGACTTTGAATATAATGTATTGAAAAAATGTCTATATAGAACTTATATTATATTGTGTATATTGTTATTATGGGGAACGGAGTCTTTCACAGAGGTTGAAGGTTCAGAAAATTATTGGAAACACATGATTCTTAGACCAATATTTATACACTGGATATTCACAACAATTGTTAGACCACCACTGGCACACGGTGTAGTAGTGTGGTGGCCTATTGTAAAAATGAGTACGCACACCACGTACCTGAACAGAATTAATAGAGTAGCTGCCTTAAGTATCACTGAAGTACAAAGGTCTTCATCCACACATGATCTATGTAGGATTCTGGACTTGCCATCTTTGGATCTTTATATTCAGGAATACGCACTTAGGACATAGCTGAGACTGGGTCAAAATTATGTGCTAAATGGACACACACAACTCATACGAAACCATCGATATGAAGACTGTATGACTGATTATATGACTCCACATATCATGTGGGATGCAGGTATAATTATTGAAATATCATCTAAAATATTTTGGGAAAGTCCACCTGTGAAGGAATATCAACTCAAAGTCTACATGGATGGATCAAAGACGCCAAATGGAACAGGTAACGGTGTATACCGGTTTCCTTGAATACAGTTTAAGGATACGGGACATCTGTAATATTTTTCAGGCGGAGCTGTATGCAGTGTCAAAGGCAGCCAGGCTTTTTCTGAAATTTTTCTGAATTTCCAAAATATTTTAAAGATTTGTAATAAAAGATTACACTACTAAACATTTTGAAAAAAATTTATGTGACTAGGACGCAAGACTACACAGTTAATTGCAATTGTTCTAGTGATCACGAATCTGGTCACCAAACTTTTCCATAACATCAGGTTTTTGAGCAAATTAAGGTCAAAATTAAAAAAAGCCGTTTTGGCAATTTTTGCCAACTCATAGCGGATGAACCCGATGTGATAGCGACTTAAAAATAAGTTGAGAGTAAAGCTTACACATTTCTCTTAAGGATGCTAGACTCATTTGGTCAGTCGTCTTAACCCTTAGGGAACCAATTGACTCTGAATGATGTTTTATTCCCAAAAAAAAACGATTTTTTCTACTACAAATCATATGAAAACAAGTGAGAGTGTTAAATTCGGCTGTGCCGAATCTATTATACCCTCCAACATGTAAAAATTAAAAAAAAAATTTACAGGGGCGTTGTTTTAAGAGGGGGGCAAGATAGGGGGAGGGGTCGGTGAGCTGGGGTGACTCCTTGGCCCTCACGGTATATGTTTAAAAGTTCAGTTTAGTCTGCTTTGTGCACTTAAGTATTATAGTTTTATAATTCTTTAAATTATTTCTTTACCCACGCCCTTAAAAGAGGGGCGGGGCAAAAAAGCGAAATTTTTTAATCCCCTGGGTCCAAGCGCAGGACTATGAACTTCTACGAACATAAAAATGTCTCATTTGGTTCACAAAAATACAAAGAAACGTCAAAAAAATTGTAATTTTTAAGAGGTTGGTTTAGTTCTTCAAGGGGGAACTTTTTTCCCCCTGGTCCGATTTGGCCCATTTCCGAACTTAACCTGCCTAGGACAATAAGACATATTTATGCCAAACTTGAGGGGTCTAGCTCTTTTATTTTGGACTGCATCGTGTTAACTACAGACGGACGGAAGGACAGACGGACGGACGGACGGACATCGCTAGAATGTCTTAGAATTGATCACTGATCAATAATATATATACTTTATGGGGTCCCCGACCGATATTTCGATGCGTTACACACGGAATGACAAAGTGAGTATACCCCCATACTGTAGTTGGAGGGTATAAAAAAACCTTTATGCGAATGGAAAGCCGTCTAATGCACATGATAACAATTATTCTCCTGGCCACAAATCCGGTCTTCAATCAGCTTTTTAAAAAATTTGAAATCCAAAAAATTGCGTTTTAGGACATATTTGACAACTCATAGCGGATGAACCCGATGTGCTAACGACAAAAAAATATGTCTAGGGTAAAGCTCAAACATTGTTCTTAAAGATGTATAACTAATTTGATCAGTCGCTTTAACAAAATGGTTCCCAACCTTTTTTGCTCCATGTCCCACTTTTGAGCCAAAAAAAACAAAATGTCCCCCTACACTCAAAAAAAAGATTGCGAATTTTTGCAAATTTGTTTTTTAGTTCGAAATTACTAGCAAAATTTTTTTTCAAATCTTAGCTTAAACAAAGTTTTTTTGTAAAATGTTACATCTTTTACCTAAATAATTGTAGTTAATTTATCTAAAAAAATATTTTTTTTAGTATATTTAAGTAAAACAAATCTGAAAAACTTGCTCGTTGCCCCCTCAAATATTCAAATTACCCCCCAGTGGGGCGAGAACCAAAGGTTGGGAACCATTGTTTTAACCGTTGGATCACCAATTGTCTTTTAATAAGGTATTTTTCACCAAAAACTTTTTTTCGGTAAGACATCATAAAGAGTACACTAAAAATAATAACTCTGTAAAATACTCTGTAATATGACTGTAATCACAATTTAACAGATATTTGACAGAATTGTCTGTCAAAATACAGATTTAAAGAAAATACTATGTATTTTGTTGTGACAAAAAAAGAAAGTTTCCTCTGTTATATTACTTTTTACTTTGTAATCTTAATTTTACAGATAATTAACAGAGTTTTCTGATAAAATACAGATTTAAGCAAAATACTTCGTATTTTTTACAACCAAAAAAGTTTTCTGTTTTGAGTAGTATTTGTTACCAAACATCAAAATTTCATCTGTATATTTTTTTTTTGAGAAAAAGTTGAAAAGTAGCAAAAAAGTTATAAATTTTTTTTTTCAGAAATCTTACAAAAATTTTACAAAATAACATGCATTTAACTAAACTCTGTAAATTTACAGAGCTTTTTCTGTAATTTTTTTTGTATCAAATGCATTTTACAAATATATGTAAATTTACATAGTTTTTTTACTAAATGGTGGTTTTTTTTACCAATATTTTACTAGAAACTCTGTCAATTAACAGTTTTTTTGTCCAAATCATTTTACAGAGTTTTAAAGTCAAATAACAGAGTACGCTCTATCAAAAAGCTTTCATATTTAACCAATATTTTACTATAAACTCTGTAAATTAACAGTTTTTTTTTGTCAAAATCATTTTACAGAGTTTTTTAGTAAAATTACCAAGAAATGTTGTTAGCTGGAAAAGTATGGTGTACTCTGTTAAATTAGCAGAGTTTTTCTGTAATTTAACAGAGTTATTATTTTGAGTGTAATGTTTGAGCTTTTCTTGGACGTATTTTGATGTCGCCATCCCATCGGGTTCATCCGTTATGAGTTTTCAAAAATGCCCAAAACACAATTTTTTGAAACTTTGACCTCAATTTTCTCAAAAACCTGATGTGATGGAAAAGTTTGGAGACCGGAACTATTGTAATCATGATTAAGGTCTCGTCCCAGACGCAGTTTCAATGCTTAGTACTGTTATTTATATTATAAAAGCTCTCAAGGCCAGTTGAAACCAGAGTTAGACAAGAGTGTATCCTGTCACCTCGTCTATTTGACATAGTCCTGTACAATGAATGGGGGTAACGTTTTCTTTTTACACACCCGAATATAATATCAAAAAGTGAATTGTCTTCTTCTTTAAAATATTTTAATAAGTTAAAATTGTAGTAGCCATTTCAATAGTTTGATGTCTCTTTTTCTTGGATTGGCCTTAAAAGATTTTGCATGTGCCTTTAGACAAATACTAGACAAACAATCAAGATATGCAAAATAGCCAATTTATAAACACACATAAAGACTCCCGTTTTTCGCTTGTTGATTTTTTTTTTGAAGCTCTCCTGCATAATTGAAGTTAACAAGTCAAAATCACGACTGTAACGAATAGCTTAACTAGCAGTTGTTGGTGGATTTTCTTTAAAAAGAAAATTCGCAATTTTCTTATATTTATTGCAATACAAAACTAAGAGTTATATGCAAATTACTTAAAAAATTCCATGACAGTGAAACATGTTATTATAAAAGAAAACATGAGAGGTGAAATATTGTGATCTTTAAATCGAAATACACAGAAAATAATATCGTATATTTTATTTTAATTAAAACTTTAATTGTTTTTTAATTTAATATTAATTAAATTTTTAATTAATATAATTAATTGTTTAATTAAATTTTTAACTTAATTTTAATTAACATTTTAATTGTTTTTAAATTTAAAATTAATTAAATATTTAATTAATATAATTAATTGTTTAATTAAATTTTTAGCTTCACTTATTTTTTTGTTTTGTTTTGATTTTTGTGTGTGCGCGAGTGTGTGTGTTTCAATAACAATACGTAAGTATAAACAAATTGCTGAAAGTTTTTTTTTTTATTTCTCATATAGTTTTTTGAATTCTCATTTTGTTTATAGTTTTATGTGTATGTATATAAAAGGTTTATAATCAACTTTATAAAATTGTCTTAGTGACTTTGTCTTTACGGCTTTTTTATACCCTCCACTTAGTGATAGAGGGTATATTAGACTGCCCAGAAAAAAAGCGAAGTTTTTATTTTCTTGGGGGATACCTGCGAATTTTGTTCCTTTTTGTGCAAAAAAATTTCGGTTTTTTTTTGGGATTTTTAAAATAATATCTAGAGGTCGCGATCTCGCGTTTTATAACGATTTATTTTTTTTGAGTTTTTTATTATTTTAAATTGTTAAATATGATTAATATGATAAAATATTAATAATTTCAGACAAAAAAAAAATTAAATTAAAAATTAAATATCGCTCATTCCATGAGATGTCTCCCAGCATCTAATCAAATGTTCCTTAATTTATTTGAAATTTTGCACACATGAACACTATGAAGCTATTAAAATAAATCAGTTGTTAGTTCCGAGAAAATCCGTGAATTCGCGAATATATTCGCGTTCGCGAATTCGTGGATTTTTGCGAAACTAAAAACGAATTTATTTTAATTGCTCCATAGTGTACCTGTGTGCGAAATTTCAAATAAATTAAAGAACATTTGATTAGATGCTGGGAGACATCTCATGGAATGAGCGATATTTAATTTTTAATTTATTTTTTTTTTTGTCTGAAATTATTAATATTTTATCATATTAATCATATTTAACAATTTAAAATAATAAAAAACTCAAAAAAAATAAATCGTTATAAAACGCGAGATCGCGACCTCTAGATATTATTTTAAAAATCCCAAAAAAAAACCGAAATTTTTTTGCACAAAAAGGAACAAAATTCGCAGGTATCCCCCAAGAAAATAACAACTTTGTTTTTTTCTGGGCAGTCTAGGGTATATATAAGTTTGTCATTCTGTTTGTAACTCATCGAAATATCGGTCTGGGACCCCATAAAGTATATATATTCATGATGCCCGATCGATTTTAAGACATTCTAGCGATGTCCGTCTGTCCGTCTGTCCGTCTGTCCGTCTGTCTGTCTGTCTGTCTGTCTGTGGAAAATGCTCTTGCGGACAAAATATTGCACAGAGATGACTGAAACTTAACATATACATATATTGGAAGTTCTCCCGAGAAGTTTGGTATTGCATTTGAGCGATATCGGTTCAGTGGTTCAAAAGTTATGAACGCAAATGTAAGCACACCTAAAAAATTTCAGTACATTCAACATAACCTAAAAATACAAAATGCTTTAATTCGGCTTCTGGTTGACATATGTGAACATAATTGAACAACAAATGGTATTTAAACAAGTACGAACATATTTTTTGACAAAAAAAGAAAAAAATCGCGGATTTTTTTTTAACAAAATTTTTTTTCGCGGAAATTTTTTTTTTTTCAAAAGTAATTTCCTTTTAAATAAAGTTGTTTGCAATAATCTTTTTGAAATTGTGGAGGGTATTACTACATTCGGCAAGGCCGAATTTAACTTTTTTACTTGTTTATACTATTTTATTTAAAAACAAGTAAGAGTGTTAAATTCGGCTGTGCCGAATCTTTTATACCCTCCAACACGTTTAAAATTAAAAAAAAAAATTACAGCGGCGTCTCTTTTTTTGGTGGGGGCGGATGGGGGGGTCGGCGAAGTTGGTGGGGGACACCTCTACCCCCGCTATATATGTTTACAAATTATTTGTTTATGATATTGACGCTTAAATAATACATTTTTATCGTTATTTAAAATTTATTTCTATAACCACGCCCCTAAAGGGGGGCGGCCTGAAAAAATCGAATTTCCTAACCCCCTTGTCCAAGCGCAGGTCTATGAACATAATATGGCATACAAATGTTACATTTGTTGAGCAAAAATTTAAAAAAACTCGTAAAAATATCGTATTTTTTAGGGGTCGTTTTAGTTCTTCAAGGGGGAACTTTTTCCCCCCTGGTCCGATATTGCCCATCTTCGAACTTAACCTTACCAGTAAAATAAGAGATATTCTTGCCCAATTTCAGGGGTCTAGCTCTTTTGGTTTGGACTGCATCGTTATTTCTACAGACGGACGGACGGACGGACGGACGGACGGACGGACATCGCTAGAATGTCTTAGATTCTATCATGGATCAATATTATATATACTTTGTGGGGTCCCCGACCGATATTTCGATGTGTTACACACGGAATGACAAAGTGAGTATACCCCCGAGTAAAAATAAACATATATTACAATATATAACTTGATACAAACATAATAAATTATATATGATTATACATCCGTGAGATATTTTCTAAATTTTTTTAATGCAGTCATATGTAGTAATATATAATTGAATCATGATTCGGATTAAAAGGTGTACGGTTGATATAATTATATAAAATTACATGAGGGTCAATACAAAATTTGTTTTTCTGTATAATTTAATATAAAATTATATATATCCTATTCTGTTCCATATATAACACTATATGTTTCCATTTAACCAACAATTTCCTAAGTTTTTAAGGCAAAGTATAAGAAACTTTTTAAAATGTTCCTAAACATTTCCTTGTTAGGGTTATGTATATCACCTATCTGGTTCGAAGCGTACCCGAACATTTTTTTGTTTAAGAAAATTATATGTTTGGTGAATGTATCGTTGACCTGTGGTGTAACTCAACCCAAACCAGAAAACACCAGGATTTTACATGTTTTTATGCAATTAGATCTAATTAGATCCACTAATATATGGCAATGTCTGGTCAAAACTCGGATGAAATCAAATCATATTTTATACAAATTGATATTTTTTAATGCAAAAACATCCACCATTTTTCGGATCAAATTGCGTTTAATTATATATTGTATTACATATCAATATATATTGCATCATATAAAAATTTTTACTCGGGCCCCCATACTGTGGTTGGAGGGTATAAAAAAGTGTTTTTTTTAATTATTTATTTTTAAAAAAATGTATTGTTTTTAATTTATTTTTTTAATTTATAGAATTAAAAATTTTAATTGTTTTTAAAAAATTTTTTAATTAAATTTTTTATTTATATTATTAAAACTTTATTTATTTTTTTTTTAATTTTAATTAAATTTTTTAATTTATAGTATTAAGTTTTTAATTAAATAAATATTCATTTATTTTTAATTAATGACTTACAAATATATTTAATTTATATGCGCATTTTAGTGATTGGTCCGGATTTAATTAATTTTTTAATTAAATCTACGAATTTTTTAACTAAATTTTTTTTTTATTTTTTTCTGTGTACATTAAGGAAAAAATCATTTAAAAATTATGTTGAATGAAGAAATATTAAAATTTAATAACGTGGAGGTTTATTTAAAATAAAAAATGTCACCAAGTATCCAAAATAACATGACTTTGCTTGGTTAATCAACCAATTGTGAAAAATTATCAAGCTCCAAAACATTTTACTGTAGGAAAAACAGAAAATTATCCTAAAGGAATCATACCACGTACCTACTTACTGTACTTTATTTATTAGGATATTTTCCTAACAAATACTTATAGAGTTCTTGCCTTTAAAAATTTGTTAATTTTCAAGATTGAGTTCAGAATTATGTAGAAAACTGACAAAACTTTTGTCGTCTATCCATCAAATATTCAAATTCGTAATTACTTCAACCTAATGCGAACTAAGAAGAAATAATGAAATTTACGATTTTGAAATTTCACCTCTACTTTAAGGGTGGGATAGTGTTGTGTGAGATTTTAAGCAGCAGTATTTGGAATCGCTAGAACCCCTCATTTTGTGAGGTTCGTAAAAAAAGTGTATGAGCCAAAAAATGGGGGATGTCGGATAGGATCTAGGGGTCGCTCATAGGGGTCAAAGTTGGGCGTACATGGGAAAAAATCCACAAAAAGCCCCACAACTCCCCTGGTTTTGCCCCTAGAGGGGTCAAATGTGAGACCGGCTCCCATTATTTTTTTGCCCCAAACACTTTTGCCAAATATACCTAAGCCCTATCTCCTCTCCTTATATAAAGGTTGAATGTTAAAAAATATTTGCTCCTACCTCTCTAGCTGTCCTAGAAGTGACCCTAGAGGAATCAAATGTATGACCGACCCCCAATATTTTTTCATCTCCAACATTTTCTTAGAACATACATACCCTCTATCTTCAACCCTTAGGGTGGTCCCCATACATTTTTTTTATTTTTTCTTAATTTTTTTTATTAAATCAGATCCTACCGGTCCAACGGTGCTTCCTAGAGGGGTCATTAGCAAGACCGACCCCCATTTATTTTTAGCCCCCAACATTTCATCTGAACATGCTAACTCCGTATCTCCAATTCCTAAGGGGTCTCCCACACAAAATGACATTTTTATAAAATTTGCTCCCAACTGGCGCAGGGATGACCCTAGAGAATTTAAATGTATGACTGACCCCCAATATTTTTTCAGCCCCAACATTTTCCCCAAACAAACCTACCCTCTATTTTTAAGCCTTAAGGGGGTCCCCTCACATTTTTTTATTTTTTTATAAAATCAAATGAAAGTTGCCCCCAATATTTTTTTAGCCCCAAAATTTTCCCCAAACAAACCTATCCCTTATTTTTAAGTCTTAAGGGGGTTCCCACACATTTTTTATAATTTTTGTATATAAAATCAGATCTTACCGCTCCCATGGTGCCTCTTAGGAACGGGAAATGCAGACTGACCCCCAATAATTTTTGCCCCCTACTTTTTGGCCCAACATACCTACGTCGTATTTCCTCTTTGTTAGGGTAATATTTTTTCCTCTCCATAACGGCACAATACGTTGTTATAGTCCTCTATTAATTGTACGCCTCTTTCGGCAGCGTCGTTGAAAACATGTAATTGAAGTAATATTTGCAGCGCTTGCTGGTAGTCCTCACAATTTTCCCAAGTGTTTGGACCGGAACCAATGAAATTTGTTGTTAATCCGAAGCGTGCAAAAAGTTTAGGTGTCTCTTATATTATAAGTTCTGGATTTACTTGTTTCGATTCCATGTTAATTATTTTCACACCTTCGAATCCAACAACGTGTACTGGATGATCATTATCTTTGTTGCCACTTTCGCCGCTATCCCCCGAGTCATAATCTTCCCCGATATCATCGTCTTATTTTTCTTCGCTGCCTTCGTCGGACGATTCGTCCATCCTTTCGCCAGATAACTCTTCCTCCTTGCATTTGCCGTTTTTCGTTTTATTTAACAAGTGATATTCGAATCAAATTGTGCAACTGCTTCACCACTGAGATACCAAAGATGTGAGAGAATCTCTTCTCCAATCGTTGAGACATCTTATTAATTGAAGCATAATTAGCAATCGCTTTAAAAAAATTCAAATCATTATTTGGGGGTTCTATTGCTTTAGAGGCGCTAAACCAAAATTTAACGTAAATTGTTTTGGGTCAAACCTAAAACATTTTTAGGCAATATATGCCTTTTGCCATCCATCGAGCATGACTGATGGATCCTGGTGGGCTGAAATGATTATTAGGAATATTTTCACCAAGGTATAATAAAACAATTTCAAGAAACTCCTTGAAGTCGTCTCTGGGTCGATTTTCCTTAATTTGAGCACAACAAAACAACTTGATGCAGTTTGGACTTGAGCGGGTATGTTGCCAACCACTTTCTAATCTTCTATGTCAGGACTCCATGGTTTGACTTTTATTTATACGTTTTGCGTATTTGGTTTCAAACACTTCTTTTAATTGAAGTTCCTAAGAGGCACTATGGGAGCGGTAAGAGCTGAATTTATAAATAAAAGTGTTGCTAATTATTGTACTTTTGTAAATTCTAAATACTCCAACGTTGGGTTCCAATACCATTACGAATTTGGTTTTCCTAAGAAGAGCACGCTTATAAAGTGGAAATACGCCGTAGGTATGTTCGGAAAAAATGTGGGGGGCAAAAACTAATGGGGGTAAGTCTGCATTCCGTATCCCTAAGAGGCACCATGGGAGCGATAACATCTGATTTTATAAAAAATATAAAAAAATGTGTGGGGACCTCCTTAAGGCTTAAAAATAGAGGGTAGGTTTGTTTGGGGAAAATGTTGGGGCTGAAAAAATATTGGGGGTCAGTCATACATTTAAATTCTCTAGGGTCATCCCTGCGCCAGTTAGAGCGGTGGGAACAAATTTTATAAAAATGTCATTTTGTGTGGGAGACCCCTTAGGAATTAGAGATAGGGAAGTGGTATATTCAGAAGAAATATTGGGGGTGGAAAATAAATGGGGGTCGGTCTTAATAATGACCCCTCTAGGAGGCACCATTGCACCGGTAGGAGCTGATGTAATAAAACAATTTAAGAAAAAATAAAAAAAAATGTATGGGGACCACCCTAAGGATTGAAGATAGGTGGTAGGTATGTTCTAAGAAAATGTTGGGGTTGAAAAAATGTTGGGGGTCGGTCATACATTTGATTCCTCTAGGGTCACTTCTTGGACTGCTAGAGATGTAGGAACAAATTTTTTAAAAAATTAAACCTTTGTATGAGAGCCCCCTTGGGAAGTTGAGATAAGGCTTAGGTATGTTCGGCAAAAGTGTTTGGGAGGAAAAAATAATGGGGGTTGGTCTCACATTTGACCCCTTTAGGGGCAAAACCAGAGGAGTTGCGGGGCTTTTTGTGTATTTTTTCCTCTTTACGCCCAACTTTGACCCCGATGAGCGACCCCTAGATCCTATCCGACCTGCTCCATTTTTTGGCTCATGCATTTTTTTACGAACCTCACAAAATAAGCGGTTCTAGCGGGTCGAAATCGGAAACTCGTGCACTATCCCACCCCTACTGTACTTGCCACAAATATAAAAGATGTTTATTCTGCATTATTGAATATAATAAAAAATCAGCATTTTGATAACTTCACAAAAAGTACATAACCATTATTTTTTATATAAAAAAACACACTACTAAACATCAAAAATTCGACTGGGACGCGGCCATTTACACTTGATTGATTACCCAGCAAAAAATAAACGAAGTGGTTCAAAAAGAATTAGTGGTTTCACTACATACAAAGTAGCGATAGGTGCCGAACTTCATATTCCGTAGGAAGTACCTTTAAAATCACTTCCAAAAATGCTACAAAATAACAATAAAAACATCTTTCACCATCTTTGCTTAATGATTTTGAAGTACCTCTTAGGAATCAAATCAAATCACCACAACATATGAACTTCTTTTTCAACTGAAACAATTAGAATGAGGGTGATACACGAAGTATGCAATTTTTTCTACGTCCAGCTTCAAATAGATTTAGGTTTTGCAAAAATGGTGACAAAATTTGGTAATGGCATTTCATTTCTCTTTATTTAGAGCTTAAAAAAATCGAAAAGACGAAAATCGATTATTGATAAATTTTTCAAATTTCATATCTTATATAAAAAAAGTTGGTCCTAAATTAAATACATTTACGAACTAAAGCGGATGTTGCTGCATCACATTATTAAAGGTTGTTTAAGCTTTTTAGAAAATTGAGGTATAGACTTGTGGTCAAAACAAACTTGTGAATCAATTCGCCGTGAATTTTTATAGTTTTGTGATCTCTATAATTACTCCTTTCTTAATTCGAAGTATATACGTTAGATTATCAATGAAATTAATTTTTCTTCACGTAAGGTTTTAATATTGAAATAGTTGGGTCTCCTCTGTAACGTATTCTTAAGTTGCTTGAACATAATAGAACTCGATTTAGTAAAAATAAGGCATCTTTATTCCAAATCTGGCATCCAAATTTTTCTATCGCGTACTGTCTTTGAAATATTGGCGTTTGAAAAACTCAAACACTACTGTTATGCACTTATATTCTTTAAAATGACACTAAAATTTTCAAACGCGAATATCTCAAAAACAGAACATGCTTGAAAATTGTGGATTGCAGTTTTGGAATCAGGAGGTACATTGTATATAAAATTAAGTCCTATTTCGTGGAAGCAACGTAAGAATACGTAACAGTGGACCCCTAAAAGAGCTTTTTTTACTTTTTAACAGCGAATATCTCAAAAACGGACGGTATATTTGGAAGCAGGAGACCAAAATCTATAAGGACCAGTTAGAAATTTCACTGGAAGGTTTTTGCTGTCGAACAGTGTTTTTAGTGTAAATATTACAAAAAAATACTCTTTCAATCAATCTTACAAAAATAAGTGAAAAAAGAACTTCTAATTTAGAAGTTCTAAATCACCAAATAAAAATGACATAATCACACCCAAAATGCCAAGAAATATGTACTTCTTAAGAAGTGATGAAAAAAGTGCTTCCAAAAGGTCAAGTTATATTAACATCCGGATCACTACTTCAGAAGTTGTGATAAAAACACTAGTGATATATGGTATACTTAAGTGTCAATCTTTCGCCACTGAAAAGTGGCGATAAAAAGAACATACTTTGTGTGTCACGCCCATATTAAATTCATCAATGTTTCAGTTGAAGAAGAAGTACATCTGGTTCATAAGTTGTGGTGAATTTTGTAGTGAATGGTAAGCTCTTTTTTTGCTGGGTACAACTATTCTCCTGGTAAAAAATCCGGTCTTCAAACTTTCCATCACATCAGGTTTATGAGAAAATTGAGGTCAAAGTTAAAAAAAACGGATTTTTGGCAACTCATAGCGACTCATTTTAAAATAACCTAAAGAAAGGCTTAAACATTATTCTATAAGATGCAAAACTCATTTGGTCAGTCGCATTAACCCTTAGGGTACCAATTGTTTTTCAATGCTGTCTTATTCCCCAGTATAAAAAAAAAGTTTTTATGGAAAATACCGTTTTTATGGAAAATATAAAAAGACAATTGGTGATCCAATGGTTTAAGCGACTGTTTAAATGAGTTAAACATATTAAATATCAATGTTTAAGCTTTACCTTGACTTATTCTTAAGTAATCAGCAAATCGGGTTCATTCGCTATGAGTTGTCAAAATATGTACAAAAACGCGTTTCAAATATCTCAAAAACTTGATGTAATGGAACAGTTTCGAGACCGGATTTATGACCAGTAGAATAGTTGTAATCATTTGTATTAGGTTCAGTTCCACTCACGTCAAATTTATTTTTTTATGTGAATATTAGCGGAAAAAAACTTTTTTGGGGAATAAGACATCATTGAAAGGCAATTGGTGCCCTAAGGGTTAAGACGACTAACCAAATAAGAGGTTAGAACTTAATATGAGGCAAATTTTGTACTCGCTGAGAACTTTCTAACAGTTTTATACCCTCCACTTCTTGTTAGTGATAGAGGGTATATATAAGTTTGTCATTCCGTTTGTAGCTCATCAAAACATCGGTCTGGGACCCCATAAAGTATATTCATGATCCCCTATCCATTTTAAGACATTCTAGCGATGTCCGTCTGTCTGTCTGTGGAAATGGTGATCACGACCATAATACTGCACGGTTATGACTGAAACTTAACATATATATTGGAAGTTCTCCCGAGAAGTTTGGTATTGCATTTGAGCGATATCAGTTCAGCGGTTCAGAAGTTATGAACGAAAACGTAAGGACACCTCAAAAAAATTTCAGTACATTCAACATAACCTGAAAATACAAAATGCTTTTAATTCGGCTGCTGATTGACATATGTGAACATAATTGAACACCAAATGGTATTTAAACAAGTACTAACATATTTTTTTGACAAAAAAAGAAAAAAATCACGGATTTTTGTTTTTTACCAAAATTTCAATTGCTTTTTAAAAAAGTTTTTTGCAATAATCTTTTTGAAATTGTGGAGGGTATGACTACATTCGGCAAGGCCGAATTTAAATTTTTTACTTGTTTTTTTTTAATTTCCTTTATGACCGACCCAGTCTAGTATACAATTTTTCATAAGGGGGTAACTTAATTTTGAAACACTGATATGGCCGACAAGCCGAGACAACCCAACCTTAAAATTGTCCCTTTCATATATATTTTAAGTTTGATGCAAATCGGTTTATTTCGCTTGGAATACTTCCTTTGTTAAAAGTTCTACACAGAAAAAACAGCCGGTTTTTTGTTGTTTTGTCCAATAAAAAAATTTGGTCAATATAAAAGGTGATTATTTAAGAAACGAACTACTTTCAATTTTTTTCATTTTGGTTCAATATTACGCCCTCTATTGGAAAAAAATTTAAAAAATCAATTACTAAATACACTGATTCAATTACTTTAGTATTTGAATTTCCTCCGAGCACGAAAATTGTAATATAGATTACTCAAGTAATTGGTTCAATTACTAAAATAATTGAGCCAATTCAAATACTAAAGTAATTGAATCGGTGTATTTAGTAATTGAATTTTTTAATTTTTTTTTTTATGTTTTTCCAATAGAGGGCGTAATTTTGAACCAAAATTAAAAAAATGAAAGTAGTTCGTTTCTCACATAGTCACCTTTCATATTGACCCATTTTTGTTTCTTTTATGTTGTAAAATATTTTTTTATTCGACAAAACAACAAAAAACAGGCTGTTTTTTCTGTGTACTCTTTCCCTTCAACACATTTTTTATATTTTGCCGATATCATTTTTAATTGCTAAGATATCTCCAGATGAAATTTTTGGGTTTTCGTTATAAAATGGACGTGTCGAGTAAGTCTGGCAAAAATAACATCCCAGCAGAAATTTTGCTGAACTGGCAGCAGCTTTTGGAAAGGAAACTCGAGTCAAGTAGCGCTTCCAAACGTGCTGAATTCATGCATGATTCTCTAAGGCGATGTCCCACTTTAGAGCGCTAGTTGGATACACAGAAAATGCGCTCTTATGATGCTCTGAATTCACATCTCTTTAGAGCGCTGAAAAAATCGCTATAAAGATGCAGTGAATTCGTGCATATTTTGAGAGCTGATTTAAGCAGAATAAAGATGAAGCACATTTGACTATTTCTGAAATACAAATTACAAAATTCTGAAAATCAGTTGACTCACTGCAAGCATTTGGAAGAAATATCGCCTAAGAGATCCAATGACATTTAAAAAATTTCCAATTATGTTTCGAAAATTTCAAATTATATTTCAGAAACTTCCAGTTATATTTCAGATATTACCATTTATAACAAAAAATTTTAATAACATTTAAAAAATTTTCAATTATATTGGAAATTTTTGAAATATAATTGGACATTTTTAAATATAATTGGAGATCCTAAAATATGATTGGACATTTTTTGTAATATAATTTTTATTTTCTGAAACTAAAGTGGAAATGGTGTACTCAATTTTTTTTTTTCATTTAAAATGTGAGGTGTTATGATTGAAGCACTCTTTGCAGCGCTGATTAATGCGCAGTAATGATGCAGTGAAATCATGTGTCTTTGTCTAAAACTCATGGCTTTTTATTCAAAAAGTGTTAAATGTATTCAAAAGGAAAGCATGTATGAAATTTTATCAAAATGTAATTTTATATTTTGAGTTTTATATAAAAAATCTTAAAAATTTTTTTTAATGTTTTCCCCTTACTTTTACTGCATCATCAAGAGCGCTCTTTGGGTGCGCTTCGGTATGCTATAAAAAGATGCTGTGTCGCCAAAATCTCGATTTATTTTTGCTGGGATACCAATCATTTTAAAACAAACAATTAGTAAAGAAATGTGACATAGAGCTGGAGTAATCTTTCTCAATATAGAGAAAACTTAACAAGTAAAAAAGTTAAATTCGACTTGGCCGAATATATAAATACCCTCCACAATGCACTTTTTAAGGACAGTAAATTTTTTAACCTGAAAAAAATTTAAATATTAACAATTTTGATTAATTTTTTGATGTAATTTTTTTTCTTCGAATGTAAATTTTTTTTTAGTGTAAAAATATTTCTGAGTGACAAAAATACTTTGTAAAGTAATTTTGTGGCTTATCAATGTTTTTAAAGTTTGTTTTTTTAAAGCTCGGTTTTTTCAACACGTAAATTTTAGGTTAAACAAATCTGAGACCAGGGCAACGACAAATATATATGCTAAGCTTCGTTCAAAGTTATCGTGTTTTTTATCTAGTAAATTCGAGATAAACCCTTGCCGAAATTCACTCTTGTGCTCATAACTTTTGAGCCAATGGACCGATTTGGCTGGATTGCAATACCAACCTGACCAGGTAAATTCCCAACATATATGCCAAACTTCAGAGGCCTCCGTAGTCTTTCAAAAGTAAGTGTGTTTTCAACAGACAGACAGACGGACGGACGGACATCGCTAGATCGTCTTAAAATTGATCGAGGATCATGAATATATACACTTTATGGGGTCCTAGACCAATATTTCGAGTTGTTACAAACGTAATGAAAAATAAATAATGTAAAATCACATTAGACTTACTCGTCTAAAAAATCGATTAAAAATAATTTTGTGGAACGTTGATGTTTATTTAATTTTATTTTGTTGTTTTATATAGATTCTTGTATCACTTATCAAAATTGTGAATAGTCTCAATGGACTTACCGGTATCAGTTAGCAAAAAATTCGATTAGGTACGCCGAATCTGTTCTCTATATTTTTAATTTTAGATTGAAACGCTGTCATTGCAGTTTCGCTAATGGACGTTTTTAGTTTAAACTTGTGACATATTTATTAATAACTCATGAATTAATTGCAAACATATTTATTATATTGTAGCAATTTTGATATCACTTTAGGGTGGCCATATTATGAGACAAAGTGTACCAGTAGTCGATGCATTAACATTATTTTGTTTCAAAATTTTTACATTCAATGAAATTTTCTTACGAACAATTTTAAAATTTTTCTTTCAAAAAAAGTTTTCAGATTTCCAATAAAAACACATCTTATATGTGCCCATACAACATGTCATTAATTCAGAAAATTTAAGAAATTTGTATGCCTGCTTATATATACTGTGATCACTACAGTAACTTCATTTCCTCTAAAACAATAGAATTATAACAGTAGAAACCGAATTTGAAACAACAGAAAAATTCTAACAAGAGAAAAAGTGATCTGGTCACCTTTTCAAATGTCATTTAAGAAATTTAACAGGCGTTACTCTTTAGCAAAGTATAAAAAAGAAGTGCTGTTATAGTGAGTGAATACAATTTGTTACGGAAACCACAAATGAAGTGTTGATGTCTCTGTGACATGCCTCTGGAAAACATACCAAACAACAATATGAAAGTATTCCATATAAAAAATATAAGTGTGCAACACATAAATACTTTTTTCGTTCTTTTGTAATTTATTTTCAACTAAAAGACATTGTCATTATTTTGGTGGTAAAACACTCATTTTCGCACAGTAATAAATTTTCAGTCATCTGTGTTATAATTTTTTTTTTGTTCATTCATTTTCATTCCTTTTGCTCTCTTTTTTGCTTTGTGGTGAATGTTGATGCAATTTGAAAAAGTTGTTCACCATCAGTTTTCAATCAACATGTTTGCATTTTTTTATCTTTTATAATATAGGTACACTGAAAAAAAGGCAATTCACAATTTCTGAAACATTTCTTACACAAAAAATTTACTAGATTTAAGGAAATTATCAAAATTTAAGAAAAATTGGGCATACGAAGGCCAAACAGATTTTTTTTTTATTTTATTGCAAGTAAATTATTGTCTTAAGAATCTTTAAAAATTTATAATAGTGGTATTCAGAGTCGAACTTTCCAGGACTGGCACTGGTGGTAAAACGGGCACTTTTTAAAATAATCTTTTAAAATTCTTGTATTTTTTGAAAGAAGTACTCTTTTGCAACATTGCCAGGGCTGGCAACAAGACTCTGAATACCTCTAATGTTATTTCGGAAAAATATTTTTTTTGAGATTTTGTACACAGAAAAAAATAAAAATTTATTTTAAATAAAAAAATTGTAGACTCAATTAAAAATGAATTAACTTGCAAAAGGGGTCTTTCAAAGGGCACCCACCGATTGTCCTGAAATGTTCTCAGTGAATGTAGAGTTAAATAACTATTAATATTTTGTTTGAACATTAGCGATTTGTCATTTTATTTCCCTTTGTTACTTGTAGTATCCCAATAAATCAAAGGATACCGTTATGATATCGAGGCATTGTCACCTTATTATCACTAATTACACCGTCCGACACACTTTTGTACACATGGACCGGACTCGAAAATTCTGAAAGTAGGGCCAAAAAAAAATACCCGTGTCTCCCAGTTTTTCTAGATCAATTCGCGTTTGCGCGAAAAACGCAAAAAAAAAAAATTTTACATGTAAAAAAAATGTTCGCTTTTCAGAAAGTGGGGCTCAAAATAACATTCTTGTGCTTCCCGGTTTTTTTATATCAATTCGCGTTTTCGCGAAAATGCATTTATTTTTTACACACTTGAAAAAATTTACTGCATTCCGAAAATAGGGCTTAAAATAAAATATTGTTCTAGTTTTTCCATATTAATTCACGAAAAATGCAATTTTGAAAAAATGTGTTGCATTATTTTTTATAAATATAAAACATATATATTAGAGATGGGCGCGTGAATGATTTTTGACTCACACTCACTCACGCTCACGACAGGAATTTTTGAATCACTCACACTCACTCACGGGCATATTTTTTCTACTCACACTCACTCACAATCACGTGAGTAAATTTAAAACAACTCACACTCACGTGCACTCACGTGCACTCACGCAAGCTTCACTCACACTCACATTGACTCACACTCACGAAAATTTTAAAAACTATAATTTCAAAAATCTTTCAAAAATTTTCAGCAAAATTTACAGTTCAGCGAAATTTTACATTTTTTTTTTGCTTTTTTTTTGGACAAAATCATAAGTTAAGCCAAATTTTAAAAATTTTTTTGTTGCTTTTTTGGTACAATAGGAAATATAAAGAGAAAATAATTCACGCAAACTCACGCAAAAAAAACGACTCACGCACACTCACTCACGCAAAAATCTTACCCACGCACACTCACTCACACAATTTTTTTCTCCACTCACACTCACTCACAATCACGTGAGTAAAATTGAAATCAGTCACACTCACGCGTGATTCACGTGAATCACGCTCTAATCTGCTCATGTTCCCATCCCTAATAAATATACATGATTTACAGTAGAATTACGGTCCTTATACAAAAATTGCTAAAAATAAAATTCTCGTGTCTCCCAATGTAGTAAGTATCTATTCGCGTTTTCGCGAAAATGCATTTTTTTGCACACTTAAAAAAAATTTACTACATTCGAAAAGTGGGACTAAAAATAAAATATTCCCCTATTTTTTTTTAAATTAAAATTAAATTATCTGGAAAAACTCTGATACATAGGAAATGTCTTTTTAGCTGTACTTGAAATTTTGCGAGTGTGCTAAAAAGAACAAAAAATTTTTTTTTTACAAATTTGCTAATTGATATGAAATAACTGAGACATAAATGCTTAGATTTAAACCCAATTTTTTTTTTAACAGTGCAAAAAAAAAAATTTTTTAGCGTTTTTCGCGAATACGCGAATTTATCGCGAAAACTTGAGAGACACGGGTGTTTTTTTTTTAATCCCACTTTCTGAATAGCATAATTTTTTTCTATTGTGAAAACTTTTTGTTTTGTTGCATTTTTCGCGAAAACGCAAATTGATCTAGAGAAACTGGGAGACACGGGTATTTTATTTTTGGCCCAACTTTCCGAATTTGCGGGTCCGGTTCATGTGTACAGCCAAAAGTTGCAATTTGTTGGACGGTGTTATACGAAAACGATAGTGATTCCGTTCTAAATGTACCTTTCTTATGATATCGTTTTTCCATATAAATATGATATGTTTTTACCATCGATAATTCCAGTTATAACGAAAGTAAAATCGTAATTTTCTAGAATTTATCGTAAAATTATCGTTTTTCCAGGCAATAACGATATCGTTTCGATATAAAAATGGGACGTCGTTTTCACTATCGAAATTTTCAAGAATGACGATAGCAAAAGCGCTTAAAATTCGAAAATGGTTTCATAATTTAAAACCATGTTTCCAATCAGATCAAAAACACTTCGAGCTGTTTTCACTCAAGTTAAAGTGATTTGCAACGTCAAACTAATTACGAATTTTCGTAATAAATTTGACGTTTTCTATAAAATGTCTTCTTCTTCTATCGGACACATGTTATAATGCAGGTAGTGAGAAGTCATTACCAGGTTATCCAACAGGAAATGATGACTTATTACCAGATAATTTAGCAGGTTATGATGAACCAACCTATAATGAGGGCTCATTACTAAATTTTTACTAAGTTTTAAATTTTTAAACAATTTTCCACTGATTTTAATTTAACTTTTATTAACTTATTTGGATCCAATTTTCCTTCTCAGTGTATGCCTTGCAATTTTTATGCAGTAGTTTCTTTTTTGAATCGTTTGGAATATCTACACTACTTTAACATTTCCATTGGCACTCATTTATATATTGTTTATTTTTTTTTTTGCTTGACTCTTTTCATATTCACTCAAAGCTTTTCCACAATTCATTTCAATATTTTTTTCATCATTCATAACAGCGGAACTTGTTGCTGTTTCTGTAACAAAATGTTTCTACTCTTTGTAGTGGTTGTCACTTTTTTTGTAAAACTGGGTATGGGGAAGTTTTCATATCTACTATCTGTCTTGTTTGTTTATCAATGTGTGTGAATTCTTTTTTCCTTTGTGTCCACAAAGCGGTGTCAACAGTTTTGTGTTAAATGATGAGTAACTCATGCGGAAGTGTTGGGTTTTCATCGTAGCCTTCGTTCTTGATTCTTTTTTTTCGCACTTTTTTTTTGTGTTCTGTAAAGCCTCCATTTAACTTTTGACAAATTGGTGTACAATGTTGTCAGAAAAAAAAAGCGAAAGATAAAAAGAAATCGAATTCCCTTTGTTGTGTTTAACCTGGTTATCATAGTTTACAGTCATAAAAATAATTAAGTGTAATCCTGTAAAACAACAACAGTGAATGGGTATTTTTAAAAATTTAATCATAACTTATATATTTTAAAAGATCTCAAATCCTTTCTATAACACTAGATTAAAAAAACATTGCGATCCACGACAGTTTGCATTTATTTTCCATGTAAAATCCATTCCAAAACTTTTAAAGTAAAACAGTTTTCGGGATATTGGAAACTTTTCAAATTTTAATCTTTTTCAAAAAGTGGTTTTACTTAAATTAAAATATATCCAACACAAATTGATGGATTTCATTGTTGTTGGTTTTAAATTAAATGTAATTTACTGATCTATCAACCCAACACCAGGCTGGTTCATATATGGCACTTTTTTTTTGTGGATTTTTGTATGGGCCACCCGGAATATATATTAAGCACCGTGAAAAATAACACGTGATAAATTTTGGATAGGGTCTTACTTTAAAAATTTTTTAAAAAAAATTTTTTAGTTGTCCCAACAAACATTTACCTTTGAAATACATTGAATATTATATTGATAGCAAGTTTAAAATTTAAACCTTAGCTTTGAAAACCAGTTGAAAATAACATAGTTCTCAACGTGAAAACAATAGCATTCTCAAAGAAAACGGCATGTTAGTTCTCAAGTAAAATTTTCATGTTTATTTACACTCTTATAAATTTTTGTTGAATTTTACCCACTTTATTGTAGGTAACTGTTCTCCTACAATAAAGTGGGTAAAAATACACTATGTGTTTAAATTTCAACATTTGCACACAAAGTGTGTACAACTAATAAACATTTTGTGTGTACACCTACACACAGAAAACGGATTCGTTGTGCCAACCAAATTTAGAACCAACCAAATTATTGTAGTCCAGCCAACTATCACTTTTATCAGTTGTAATTACTAATATTTTCGATTCAGTCAATTGGTATATATATCGAATTTCAGTAAGAGCAACTGAATATATCTGTTGAAGCAACGAAAAATTATAAGATTAGAATGGTTGTTGTGACCGATATAACAGCACCACGACTAAAATATTTTATTAATTGGGTCCTTCAACCGTAAAATAAAAGACAAAAAATGTTTTTTGTAATATATTTATTAAATAAGTTAATTTTACAAAAAGATATACATAAGTTGATATTTAGTACAATCTTTAAACATATTTTTTTTTTTTTTTAATTCTCAAAAAACGTCTCAGCACCTGAGACTTTTTCTATAGAAAATATATCTTCCAATCTAAGACTTTTTCTATAGAAAATATGTTATAGAATCTGACACTTTTTGTATAGAACCTGCGAATTTTTCTATAGCAAAAATATCTTACAATTTAAAACTTTCTATAGAAAAAATGTCTTAGAATCAGAGACTCAAAATCTGAGACTTTTTCTATACAACAAAAGTAACATAATCTGAGACTTTTTCTAAAGGAAAAACGTTTCAGAATCTGAGAATTATTCTATATAAAAGTCGTATTAGAATCTGAGACATCGAAGACATTTTTTCTATAGAAAAAGTCTCAGATTCTTTTTCTATAGAAAAAATGTCTCAGAATCTGAGACTTTTTCTATAGAAAAAATGTCTCAGAATTTGAAACTTTTTCTGTAGAAAAAATGTCTCAGATTCTGAGACTTTTTCTGTAGAAAAAATGTCTGAGATTCCGAGACCTTTTGTATAGAAAAAGTCTCAGATTCTGAGACATTTTTTCTATAGAAAAAGTCTCAGATTCTGAGACACTTTTTCTATAGAAAAAGTCTCAAATTCTGAGACATTTTTTTATAGAAAAAGTCTAAGACTCTGAGACATTTTTCTATAGAAAAAGTCTCAGATTCTGAGACATTTTTTCTATAGAAAAAGTCTCAGATTTTGAGACATTTTCTATAGAAGAAAAAAAAAAAATAAAAAGTCTTAGATTCTGAGACATTTTTTCTATAGAAAAAGTCCCAGATTCTGAGACATTTTTTCTATAGAAAAAGTCTCAGATTCTAAGACATTTTTGCTTTAGAAAAAGTCTCAGATTCTAAAACATTTTTTCTATAGAAAAAGTCTCGGACTCTGAGACATTTTTCTTGTTGAAAAATTCTCACGATTTGAGACATTTTTTCTATAGAAAAAGTCTGAAATTCTGAAACATTTTTTCTATAAAAAAAGTCGCAGATCTTGGAACATATTCTGAGATTCTGAGACATTTTTTCTAAAGAAAAAGTCTCAGATTGTGAAACATTTTTCTATAGAAAAAGTCTCAGATACTGAGACATTTTTTCTATAGAAAAAGTCTCAGATTCTGAGACATTTTTTTTATAGAAAAATTCTCAGATTCTGAAACATTTTTTCTATAGAAAAAGTCTCAGATTCTGAGACATTTTTTCAATAGAAAAATTCTTAGATTCTGAGACATTTTTTCTATAGAAAAATTCTCAGATTCTGAGACATTTTTTTTATAGAAAAAGTCTCAGATTCTGAAACATTTTTTCTATATAAAAAAGTCTCAGATTCTGAGACATTTTTTCTATAGAAAATGTCTCAGATTCTGAGACATTTTTTCTATAGAAAAAGTCTCAGATTCTGAGACATTTTTTCTATAGAAAAAGTCTCAGATTCTGAGACATTTTTTCTATAGACAAAGGCTCAGATTCTGAGACATTTTTTCTATAGAAAAAGTCTCAGATTCTGAAACATTTTTTCTATAGAAAAAGTCTCAGATTCTGAGACATTTTTTCTATAGAAAAAGTCTCAGATTCTGAGACATTTTTTCTATAGAAATAGTCTCAGATTCTGAGACATTTTTTCTATAGAAATAGTCTCAGATTCTGAGACATTTTTTCTATAGAAAAAGTCTCAGATTCTGAGACATTTTTTCTATAGAAAAAGTCTCAGATTCTGAGACATTTTTTCTATAGAAAAAGTCTAAGATGCTGAGACATTTTTTCTATAGAAAAAGTCTCAGATTCTGAGACATTTTTTCTATAGAAAAAGTCTCAGATTCTGAGACATTTTTTCTATAGAAAAAGTCTCAGATTCTGAGACATTTTTTCTATAGAAAAAGTCTAAGATGCTGAGACATTTTTTCTATAGAAAAAGTCTCAGATTCTGAGACATTTTTTCTATATAAAAAGTCTCAGATTCTGAGACATTTTTTCTATAGAAAAAGTCTCAGATTCTGAGACATTTTTTCAGAGATACTTTTTCTGTAGAAAATTCGAATAAGTCTACACAATTTTTATGCAAATATCTAACCTCTCAAATTTCGTCCCAATACAGCATTTTAATAGAGATATGTCTTTTGTTGAATGTTGATATGTATTTATGTTGAATGTTGATATTGATATGTTGATATCTAAAGTTGAATGTTGATAATTATTGTAGATCAATGCTCGTAGGTAAATCCGCAAGATTATTTCTCCAAATTTCCTTTTTTAAATTTTAATGTACATATTTTGCTAAAAATAAATCCAGTCTTTATTAAAAATAATACAAATGTATTTTGGGTTAATTTAGATTTACTTACTTTTTGTGGTTTATTTTCCTTTTTGTAAACTATATTTTTTTTGATGTTTTAAATTATCTTATTCCAATTATTTCTTAAAAAATAACTTTTCTGTAAAATTATTTTGTTTTTTATGACTTTTAATAATTTAAATAATTTTTTTTAAAAGCAACATACAATTAGTTGCAGTAACTTTTATACAAAATTAAAAAATGATTGTATGTACCAAATCTAAATAATTTGAAGATAGTATTACATTAAAATTTTAATTTCAAATGTATTTTGAATTTTTAAAATTTTTTAACTTTTTATACAAGCATCAGTTGCTGTAACTGATTTTTTTATACAACTAAACTAATATTCTGTGCTAGTTATTAAAAATTTATTGCATTACAAAAAAAAAAATAAATGAATGGTTCGGACTATTATGAAAGTTTTTGAAATAATATTTTTTTGGAAATGATAAATGCAACCAATATTTTTTGAAAATGTGATGGTTTTTTGGTAATTTGTTTAGATATTTGGATACAAATTTACTTTTTGAATCATGAAATTTGAATTTAAGTCGTTGTAACTAATACTTATATTCTGAAACCAAATTTGAGGAGTTCCGACTGAGTTCCAAATAATTTTTTCCCTGTGTGTACATGCTTCACACAGAAAACGGATTCGTTGTGCCAACCAAATTTAGAACCAACCAAATTATTGTAGTCCAGCCAACTATCACTTTTATCAGTTGTAATTACTAATAATTTCGATTTAGTCAATTGGTATTTATATCGAATTTCAGTAAGAGCAACTGATATGTCTGTTGAAACAACGAAAAATTATAGGAACAAAATGGTTGTTGTGACCGATATTATACCACCACAACTAAAGTATTTTATTAATAGGGCCATTTAACCGTAAAATAAAAAGACAAAAATAGTGTTTTTTGTAATATATTTATTAAATAAGTTAATTTTACTAGACATAAGTTGAAATTTAATACAATTTTAACGAATAATTTTTTTTTTTTTATAAAAAATTCTCAGAATCTGAGACATTTTCAATAGAAAATATGTCCCAGAATCTGAGACTTTTCCAATAGAAAAAAGACGTTTTCTATAGAAAAAATGTCTCAGAATCTGAGACGTTTTCTATAGAAAAAATGTTTCAGAATCTGAGACTTTTTCTATAGAAAAAATATCTCAGAGTCTGGGACTTTTTCTATAGGAAAAATGTCTCAGAATCTGGGACTTTTTTTATAGAAAAATTTTAGAATATGAGACATTTTTTCTATAGAACAAGTCTCAGATTCAGAGACATTTTTCGGTAGAAAAATGCCTCTGAATCTGAGACATTTTTTCTGCAGAAAAAGTAATTTTTCCTACAGAAAAATTTTCAGATTCTGAGACATTTTTCCATTAGAAAAAGTCTCAGATCCTGAGACATTTTTCCTATAGAAAAAGTCTTAGACTCTGAGACATTTTTCCTATAGAAAAAGTCTCAGATCCTGAGACATTTTTCCTATAGAAAAAGTTTCAGATTTTGAGATATTTTTCCTATAGAAACAGTCTCAGATTCTGAGACATTTTTCCTTAAGAAAGAGTTTCAGATTCGGAAAAATTTTTCCTATAGAAAAGTCTCAAATTCTGAGACATTTTTCTTATAGATAAAGTCTCAGATTCTGAGACATTTTATCTATCGAAAAAGTCTCAGATTCTGAGACCTTTTTTCTATAGAAAAAGTTTTAGATTCTGAGAATTTTTTCCTGTAGAAAAAGTATCAAATTCTGAGACATTTTTCTTATAGATAAAGTCTCAGATTCTAAGACATTTTTCATATAGAAAAAGTCTTAGATTCTGAGACATTTTTCCTATAAAAAAAGTCTCAGAATCTAAGACTTTTTCTATAGAAAAATCTCAGATTCTGAGGCATTTTTCCTATAGAAAAAGTCTCAGATTCTGAGACATTTTTCCTATAGAAAATTCTCAGATTCTAAGACATTTTTCGTATAGAAAAAGTCTCAGATTCTGATACATTTTTCCTATAGGAAAAGTCTCAGATTCTGAGACATTTTTCCTATAGAAAAAGTCTCAGATTCTGAGACATTTTTCCTATAGAAAAAGTCTCAGATTCTGAGACATTTTTCCTATAGAAAAAGTCTCAGATTCTGAGACATTTTTCCTATAGAAAAAGTCTCAGATTCTGAGACATTTTTCCTATAGAAAAAGTCTCAGATTCTGAGACATTTTTTCTATAGAAAATGTCTCAGATTCTGAGACATTTTTCCTATAGAAAAAGTCTCAGATTCTGAGACATTTTTCCTATAGAAAAAGTCTCAGATTCTGAGACATTTTTCCTATAGAAAAAGTCTCAGATTCTGAGACATTTTTCCTATAGAAAAAGTCTCAGATTCTGAGACATTTTTCCTATAGAAAAAGTCTCAGATTCTGAGACATTTTTCCTATAGAAAAAGTCTCAGATTCTGAGACATTTTTCCTATAGAAAAAGTCTCAGATTCTGAGACATTTTTCCTATAGAAAAAGTCTCAGATTCTGAGACATTTTTCCTATAGAAAAAGTCTCAGATTCTGAGACATTTTTCCTATAGAAAAAGTCTCAGATTCTGAGACATTTTTCCTATAGAAAAAGTCTCAGATTCTGAGACATTTTTCCTATAGAAAAAGTCTCAGATTCTTAGACGTTTTCCTATAGAAAATGTCTAAGGTTCTGAGACATTTTTCCTACAGAAAATGTCTCAGATTCAGAGACATTTTTCTTATAGAAAAAGTCTTATATTCTGGTACATTTTTCTCAGATTCTGAGACATTTTTACTACAGAAAAAATCTCAGATTCTGAGACATTTTTCCAGTAGAAAAATATCAGAGATATTTTTCCTATGGAAAAAGTCTCAGTTTCTGTGACATTTTTTGTATATTGAAAGCCTCTGATTCTGATACATTTTTCGTTTACAAAAGGTCTCAGATTCTGAGAAATTTTTCCTATAGAAAAATTCTCAGATTCTGAGCAAGTTTTTCTATAGGAGAATTATCTTTTTCTAAGAAATTTTTTTATAGAAAAAGTCAAGGAATCTGAGAACTCGAAAAATGGCTCAGAATCTTAGAATGTTACCTATAGAAAAATCCTGAGATTATCAGACATTTCGCTATGGAAATATTCTGATATTCAATGATATTTTTCTACAGAAAATTCGAATATATGTATCAACACAATTTTTAATGCAAACATCTAACCTCTCAAATTTGGTCTTAATGCAGATATTCAATAAAGAGTTTAATTTTCCAGCAAATTTTGTTTAGATTAATAGGAAAATCCGCACGAATTTTTAACTTTTGATGATGAGCTTTTTCTGCAAAAAATTCAATCGTTATTTAAAATAGTATTTTTTGCGCAGATTTTGACATACTTACATTTTATGGTATATTTTACATTTTGATACACATTTAATTGATTTTTTGAATTATCTTTATACAATTTGTTTTTAAATATTTGGTGGAAAATTACAAATATTATTTTTGTATGACATTTTAATAATTTAAAAGAGTTTTTATAGAAGCAACATACAATTAGTTGCAGTAACTTTAATACAAAATTAAAAAATGATTGTGTGTACCAAAACTTAATAGTTCGAAGATAGTATTACATTAAAATTTTAAATTTCTAAATGTATTTTGAATTTTTCAAAATTGTAAACAATTTACACCAAGTATCAGTTGCTGTAACTGATTTTTAATAATACTGAACTATTATTATGTGCTTGTTATTAAAAATTTATTGCATTAAAAAACAAAATATAAATGAATAGTTCGGGCTATTATGAACGTTTTTGAAGTAATATTTTTTTCAAATTGATAAATGCAACCAATATTTTTTGAAAATGTGATTGTTTTTTGGTAATTTGTTCAGATATTTGGTATAAAATTTATTTTTTGAATCATGGTAATTAAATTTAAATAGTTGTAACTAAAACTTATATTCTGAAACCAAATTTGAGGAGTTTTAACTGAGTTCCAAATAATTTTTTCCCTGTGTGTTGACGCTTGGAAAATTTTCTAGAAATAAACACAAAGTGTGTAATTTTAAAATGTTTGTGCTTAAAAAAGCATTCTTTGTGTGCAAAAATGGATTAAAAATGCTTAAAATTGCATTTATAATGTTTTTTTTTTTACTTTTGTGATTTATTCCTAAAAAAATACAAAAAACGCTTTTTTATTTCTATGCCTTTTATTTTAACTAAAGTGCAATTATAATATTTAGTAAAATATCCAGTAATTTTTAAAACTAAAAATAAAATAAGATAATTATAAATATTAAAAATAAAAATGAACAGATACAGCTAAATTAAACGTCGTAATAACAGCAGACTTTGTAAAAATCCGAATTTTGATAACATCAAGTGTACGAATCTGCAAATATATAAAAATTTAAAATAATTAATATTATTAGAATCTAATTATTTTTTTCTATTGAAAAATTTTAAGAATCTGCTCTATATTGTTCCTTAAAAAATTTCAGAAGCTGAGTCTTTTTATCAATAGATAAGTTCTCAGAATCGAAGAAAATTTTTCTATAGAAAATACTCAGCACCTTGGACAATTTTTCTATAAAAAATTCTTAGAATCTCATTTTTTCTATAGAAAAATTGTCAGAATTTGAGACATATTTTCATGGAAAATTCTCAGAATCTGAGACATATTTTCATGAAAAATTCTCAGAATCTAAGGTTTTTGTCTATAGAAAAATTTTTAGAATCTGAGATATTTTTTTATAGAAAAATTATTATAATATGATACATTTTTGCTATAGAAAAATTCTCAAAATCTAGGAAATTTTTCTATAGATAAACACCTAGAATCTGAGACATTTTTTCTATAGAAAAATTCTCAGAATCTAAGATTTTTTTTCTATAGACAAATTTTTAGAATCTGAGATATTTTTTTATAGAAAAGTTCTCCGAATCTGAGACATTTTTCTATAGAAAAATTCCCAATCTGAGACATTTTTTCTGTAGAAAAATTCTCAGAATCTGAGACATTTTTTCTGTAGAAAAATTCTCAGAATCTGAGACATTTTTTCTGTAGAAAAATTCTCAGAATCTGAGACATTTTTTCTGTAGAAAAATTCTCAGAATCTGAGATATTTTTTCTATAGAAAAATTCTCAGAATCTGAGACATTTTTTCTATAGAAAAATTCTTAGAATCTGAGACATTTTTTCTATTGAAAAATTCTTAGAATCTGAGACATTTTTTTTATAGAAAAATTCTCAGAATCTGAGACATTTTTTTATAGAAAAATTCTCATAATCTGAAACATGTTTTCTATAGAAAAAATTTTGAGAATCTGAGACATTTTTTTATAGAAAAGGTCTCAGAGTCTGAGATATTTTTCCTATAAATAATTTAAAGAATCTGAGACATTTTTTTATAGAAAAATTTTTAAAATCTGAGACAGTTTTTGTATCGGAAAATTCTCAGAAGCTGAGACAGTTGTTCTTAAGAAAAATTCTCAGAATCTAAAATATTTTTGAATTTTAAAATTCTTAGAATCTGTAACATTCTTTGTAAAGAAAAAGTCTCAAAATCAGGAAGATTTAGTTATTCTGGAAAATTTTAAAATCTGAGAAATTTTTCTATTTGTAAGACATTTTGTTTTAGGATACACGAGTTCACAGAATCTTAAACATTTCCGCTAAGAAAAATTCTTAAAATCTGAGACACATGTTTTTTCTAAAAACAATTTAAAAGATAGTTGGTGTACTTATCGATATGTTGTATAATTGGCAATACCAAAATGCATATATTGCATTTGAACGCAGGACATATATTTTAATTATCCCTTTACTTTAAATACGTTAATTTTCATGTTTTTGTTTATTTTTCGCGTTGTTTTATTTTTGTTGCTGAATGCTGAACAATTTTCTGTATTTATATTAATTTTTATTTGACAATTTTAATTTTGTTTTTTTTTTTAGTTACACATTTAATGTTCAATATTGGAATATTAAACACAAAATGCTTACTATACACATTTAATGTTTTATTTTAAACATCTTGTGTGTAATTTTCTACGAATATATTTATCAACACACAAAATCTTCTATATATATAAAGTAGTTCCGTGACTGACTGATGACTGACTGACTGACATACTAATCACGCATCATCCCACAGCCCAAACCACTGAAGCTAGAGTCTTAAAATTTGGATTGTAGTTTCACCTCCCGAAATACATATCCGCTAAGGCTGGGTTTTTGGAAATGTTAATTTTAAGGGGTAAAAATGAAGGCTTGAAAAAGGGGAAAAAGCGAGTACTTTGGTACTTTTTATTTTTTCTGAAAAAAATTCAATTAATTTGAAATTTAAAATGTAGGATCCTCTAACGGAAAAACATTCCCAAAAAAAGGACTTTCTGCAAATTCGGATTCCTAAGGGTAAAAAGGGGTAAAAAATGGTACTTTGGTACTTTTTATATTTTTTGAAATTAAGGTCCTACAAAAATATTAAAATTTGCAATGGTGGTTCCAACAACGGAAAAAATTCAGAAAACGTACATTTTCGAAATTCCGATTCTAAGGGGGTAAAAAAGCGTGTACTTTGGTACTTTTTATTTTTTCTAAAAAAAAGTCCTATTAATTCGAAAATAACAATGTAGGATCCTCTAACGGAAAAACATTCCCAAAAAAATACACTCTGGAAATTCAGATTCCTAAGGGTAAAGAGGGGTAAAAAATTGTACTTTGGTACTTTCTATGATTTTTGAAATTAAAGTCCTACAAAAAATTTAAATTTGCAATGTTGATTCCAACAACGAAAAAAAAATTTGAAAAAGTTCTTTTTCGAAATACCGATTCTAAGAAGGGTAAAAAGCGAGCACATTTGTTGTTTTTATTAGGATCCTCTAACATAAAAACATTCCCAAAAAAGGCCTTTCTGGGTAAGGGTAAAAAGTTGTAAAAAATGTACTGTGATACTTTCTAAATTTTATGAAATTAAGGACCTACAAAAAAAAAAAAATAAAATGTTAGTTCCAACAACGGGAAAAATTTTAAAAAAGTACTTTTTCGAAATTCCGATTCTAAGTGGGGTAAAAATGTGTATTTTGGTACTTATTATAATTCCTGAAATAATGGTCCTGAAAACTTTAAATTTGGAATGCAGGGTTTTTAGCGCATGTAAGCGCATATTCGGAACGGAATGAAAGCTACATAGGACTAATCGGAATGGAACAGGGAATCAAATGGAATAAAACAGGGAACGAAATGGGGACTTGCAATTTGGAATGTAGGTGCGCCTCCCGAAATATAGATCCTTTAAGGCTGTGTTTTTGGAAATGTTGATTTTAGGGAATAGGGGAAAAAATTGTATTTTGGTACTTTTTATATTTCCACACCACTGAAGCTATAGACTTGAAATTTGTAATATATGTAGATGCACCTCCCGGAAAATAGGTACACTAAGGCTTGGGTTTTGGAAATGTTGATTCTAAGGAGGTAAAATATGCAAAAACAGGTACGTTAGTACTTTTTATAGTTCCACAAACCAATAAAGCTAGGGATTTGAAATTAGAAATGTAGCTGCATCTCCCGGAGTATAGATCCACTATTGCTGGGTTTTATGAAATAATGATTCTATGGAGGTAAAACGGGTAAAAAAGGTATTTTGAAACTTTTTAAATTTACTTAAATAATGGTTTTATTAGCTTGAAATTTGGAATGAAGCATCCCATGCTTAAATAAAGGTCATAAAAAGTTAAAATTAGGAATGTAGGATCCAACAACAGAAAAAACTAGGAAAAATGCAGAATCTAAGGTTTTTGTCTATAGAAAAATTTTTAGAATCTGAGATATTTTTTTATAGAAAAATTATTATAATATGATACATTTTTGCTATAGAAAAATTCTCAAAATCTAGGAAATTTTTCTATAGATAAACACCTAGAATCTGAGACATTTTTTCTATAGAAAAATTCTCAGAATCTAAGATTTTTTTTCTATAGACAAATTTTTAGAATCTGAGATATTTTTTTATAGAAAAGTTCTCCGAATCTGAGACATTTTTCTATAGAAAAATTCCCAATCTGAGACATTTTTTCTGTAGAAAAATTCTCAGAATCTGAGACATTTTTTCTGTAGAAAAATTCTCAGAATCTGAGACATTTTTTCTGTAGAAAAATTCTCAGAATCTGAGACATTTTTTCTGTAGAAAAATTCTCAGAATCTGAGATATTTTTTCTATAGAAAAATTCTCAGAATCTGAGACATTTTTTCTATAGAAAAATTCTTAGAATCTGAGACATTTTTTCTATTGAAAAATTCTTAGAATCTGAGACATTTTTTTTATAGAAAAATTCTCAGAATCTGAGACATTTTTTTATAGAAAAATTCTCATAATCTGAAACATGTTTTCTATAGAAAAAATTTTGAGAATCTGAGACATTTTTTTATAGAAAAGGTCTCAGAGTCTGAGATATTTTTCCTATAAATAATTTAAAGAATCTGAGACATTTTTTTATAGAAAAATTTTTAAAATCTGAGACAGTTTTTGTATCGGAAAATTCTCAGAAGCTGAGACAGTTGTTCTTAAGAAAAATTCTCAGAATCTAAAATATTTTTGAATTTTAAAATTCTTAGAATCTGTAACATTCTTTGTAAAGAAAAAGTCTCAAAATCAGGAAGATTTAGTTATTCTGGAAAATTTTAAAATCTGAGAAATTTTTCTATTTGTAAGACATTTTGTTTTAGGATACACGAGTTCACAGAATCTTAAACATTTCCGCTAAGAAAAATTCTTAAAATCTGAGACACATGTTTTTTCTAAAAACAATTTAAAAGATAGTTGGTGTACTTATCGATATGTTGTATAATTGGCAATACCAAAATGCATATATTGCATTTGAACGCAGGACATATATTTTAATTATCCCTTTACTTTAAATACGTTAATTTTCATGTTTTTGTTTATTTTTCGCGTTGTTTTATTTTTGTTGCTGAATGCTGAACAATTTTCTGTATTTATATTAATTTTTATTTGACAATTTTAATTTTGTTTTTTTTTTTAGTTACACATTTAATGTTCAATATTGGAATATTAAACACAAAATGCTTACTATACACATTTAATGTTTTATTTTAAACATCTTGTGTGTAATTTTCTACGAATATATTTATCAACACACAAAATCTTCTATATATATAAAGTAGTTCCGTGACTGACTGATGACTGACTGACTGACATACTAATCACGCATCATCCCACAGCCCAAACCACTGAAGCTAGAGTCTTAAAATTTGGATTGTAGTTTCACCTCCCGAAATACATATCCGCTAAGGCTGGGTTTTTGGAAATGTTAATTTTAAGGGGTAAAAATGAAGGCTTGAAAAAGGGGAAAAAGCGAGTACTTTGGTACTTTTTATTTTTTCTGAAAAAAATTCAATTAATTTGAAATTTAAAATGTAGGATCCTCTAACGGAAAAACATTCCCAAAAAAAGGACTTTCTGCAAATTCGGATTCCTAAGGGTAAAAAGGGGTAAAAAATGGTACTTTGGTACTTTTTATATTTTTTGAAATTAAGGTCCTACAAAAATATTAAAATTTGCAATGGTGGTTCCAACAACGGAAAAAATTCAGAAAACGTACATTTTCGAAATTCCGATTCTAAGGGGGTAAAAAAGCGTGTACTTTGGTACTTTTTATTTTTTCTAAAAAAAAGTCCTATTAATTCGAAAATAACAATGTAGGATCCTCTAACGGAAAAACATTCCCAAAAAAATACACTCTGGAAATTCAGATTCCTAAGGGTAAAGAGGGGTAAAAAATTGTACTTTGGTACTTTCTATGATTTTTGAAATTAAAGTCCTACAAAAAATTTAAATTTGCAATGTTGATTCCAACAACGAAAAAAAAATTTGAAAAAGTTCTTTTTCGAAATACCGATTCTAAGAAGGGTAAAAAGCGAGCACATTTGTTGTTTTTATTAGGATCCTCTAACATAAAAACATTCCCAAAAAAGGCCTTTCTGGGTAAGGGTAAAAAGTTGTAAAAAATGTACTGTGATACTTTCTAAATTTTATGAAATTAAGGACCTACAAAAAAAAAAAAATAAAATGTTAGTTCCAACAACGGGAAAAATTTTAAAAAAGTACTTTTTCGAAATTCCGATTCTAAGTGGGGTAAAAATGTGTATTTTGGTACTTATTATAATTCCTGAAATAATGGTCCTGAAAACTTTAAATTTGGAATGCAGGGTTTTTAGCGCATGTAAGCGCATATTCGGAACGGAATGAAAGCTACATAGGACTAATCGGAATGGAACAGGGAATCAAATGGAATAAAACAGGGAACGAAATGGGGACTTGCAATTTGGAATGTAGGTGCGCCTCCCGAAATATAGATCCTTTAAGGCTGTGTTTTTGGAAATGTTGATTTTAGGGAATAGGGGAAAAAATTGTATTTTGGTACTTTTTATATTTCCACACCACTGAAGCTATAGACTTGAAATTTGTAATATATGTAGATGCACCTCCCGGAAAATAGGTACACTAAGGCTTGGGTTTTGGAAATGTTGATTCTAAGGAGGTAAAATATGCAAAAACAGGTACGTTAGTACTTTTTATAGTTCCACAAACCAATAAAGCTAGGGATTTGAAATTAGAAATGTAGCTGCATCTCCCGGAGTATAGATCCACTATTGCTGGGTTTTATGAAATAATGATTCTATGGAGGTAAAACGGGTAAAAAAGGTATTTTGAAACTTTTTAAATTTACTTAAATAATGGTTTTATTAGCTTGAAATTTGGAATGAAGCATCCCATGCTTAAATAAAGGTCATAAAAAGTTAAAATTAGGAATGTAGGATCCAACAACAGAAAAAACTAGGAAAAATGCACTTTTTGGAAATTCCGATTCCGATCTAAGGGGATAAAAACGAGTACTATGGTACCTTTTATATTTTCTGAAATAATTATGATAAAAAATTTGGAGTGTAAGATTGCCTAGCGAAATAAAATTCCGAAAGGAATAACTTTTGAAAATTCCAATTCCTAGGAAATTAATTAAGAAAGGGAATTATATATTGTGTTTATAAACCGGTTAACCGGTTAACCAAAAAACCGGTTTATTCCCAAAATTTCGGTTTTTTGCAAACCGGTTAACGGAATTGAAAATTTCTGGTGCACCGAAAATCGGTTTTTTTCTTTCGGTTAACCGGTTTTTTAAATACATTCAAATCGGAATATTTTTGCAAATATTAAGGATTTTCACTTATTTTTTATGATAAAATGTTGTTAAAAACACCTTGAAAATCCGTGAGAGAGAAAGTCTAAAATATTTTTTGTCTTCAATAAACAATTTTCCAAGTAGGAAATTTATTCAGAATCTCGTACATATTTAAATTACTCACTGTTGTAAGCTTTTTTTTGACACTTCATTTAAATTTTAATAATTTTTAATACTAAAATTCCTGTTAATGGATAAAATGTCAATAAAAGAACACCAAAAAACCGGTACTGCAATTTACAACGAATTGATGTATTTTTTTTTTTTAATAAACCTAATAAAAAATTAAATTAAAGCTTCGGTGAATATGGGAAAATAAATCACAGTATTTAAATACCGCCATTTTTAAAGGGTAACAGTTGCCAACTTTTCTGAAAGAAACAAATATGTTAACATAAGTTATATTCTCTTTTTTATTTAAAAAAAATTAGCAATTTTAAAATTTATTTTTTGATTTTGTCAGTTAAAGAAAAAACCCGGTTAACCGGTTTTTTTATTCCGGTTTAACCGAGAAAACCGGTTAACCGAAAAAGCTGATTTTCGGTTAACCGTGAAACCGGTTTTCCAAAATGTCGGTTTTTTATAAACACTAATTATATGTTCTTAAATAATAAGCCTAATAACTTTAAATTTGGAATGTAACGGGAAAAAATCCACAAAAAAATACTTTTTGGTACTGTTTACATTTTCTTAAATAGAGGTCATAAAAACTTAAATTAGGAATGTTGTATCCAACAACAGAAAAAAAATCTGTAAAAAGTACTTTTTTCGAAATTTCGATTCTAAGGGAGTCAAAACGAACACTTTGGAACTTTTCATATTACCTGAAATAATGGTACTGGAAACTTGAAATTTGGAATGTAGGATCGTCTAGCGAAAAAAAAACATTCCCAAAAGATTTTTTTTTTAAATTCTGATTGCAAAGGAGTTAAAGGTGTACTTTTTATATTTTCTGAAACAAAATAAGGGGCAAAATGATTCTTTTTAATTTAATGATCTTATACCTAGAAACTCTTTTGTTATTTAACGAATACTATTCGAAATGGAATGAACACCACATTGAACGAAATTGAATGGAGCAGGGAACCAAATGGAATTGAACAGGGAACGAAAGGGAATGAAACTGGAAACGAATTGAAATGAAAATGTTTTCAATTTTTTTTTTTTTAATTTCTTTTTTTTTTTTTTACTAAAATTTCTTTTGTACTAAAATTTGTTTATCAATTAATTTTTCACTAATTTTTTTGTTTCATTCATAAAATTTTGTTCATATTTTTACAAAATTTTTTCATAAAATTTTAGACTCAAAGATTTGTTAACTCAATTTTTTTTTTTTTGCTCAAATTAATAAATCAATGTTTTTTTAACAACATAAGATCGTCTTAAAGTTGACTTTGTATTTATTATATCAACTAATGCATTTGGTATTTTATTGTAAGTGTGGTGATCATCATAAGCACAGTTTTTGTAAAGTATTAAGACATATCGTAACCTTAGAATTGGTTTGCTATATTGGATGGTAAAAACCCCATCTTATGGAGCAAACTAATTCTCAGGAGAATTGGATTACATAGCGAAAAGTTCCAAAAATGGGTCATTTATTATCATTATGAAATTTTTCTGTATTTACAGGCGCACGCTAGTACTACATAAAGTGTTTAATTTTCGAATTTTTGTGTGCAAATTAGATTTTTAAACACTTTGTGCTCAATATTAGGCGTTGTGTGTTATTTTACATAGAAATTTACCCACTTTATAGTAGTAATTTTACAAAGAGTTTTTAGAGTGTAGATTTGATATATAGTTTGAGATTTTTTGAATGTATAATGTTTCTCCAATGTACACAAATATTTTTAGCTTGAAAATATGCTTACTACACGCAAAAAAAAAACATGTTTGTGGTGATCATAATGGAGGGGCAAAATAGTATGATTGGGATTATGTTTGTAGATACACTCTAAAAAGTCCTTGTAAAATTACTACTATCAAGTGGGTAAATTTTTATGTAAAATAACACACAACGTCTAAAATTGAGCACCAAGTGTTTAAAATTTTAGTTTACACACAAAAATTTTAATATTACGCACAATATATAGTATTTTGTGAGTTTATAAATATATTTTCAAAATTATAAACACAAAATTTTTAAAATTACACATTTAATGTTTATCGTAAACATTTAATGTTTAATATTCGATATTAAACATTAAATGCGTAATGTTCAACAATTTTAAAATACAAATTGTCAAAATAAAAAGGAAAATTTAACCAGAAAATTTTGTTATGCTCGCAATTAAACTAAATTAACGCGAAAAAACCATAAAATAAAAGCAAATAAATTAAAAAAACAAAAGTGAAAATATTAACCAACGCGTTGCAACGTAAAATTTCGAAGAGGCTGATAAAAGAAATAAAAACAAACCCAAAGAAATAAAAACAAATTCGTAATATTTATGAAAAATATACATTGCATTTTTTCTTAAATATTTGCAATTATAAATCAGAAAGGTAAGTACCACAAATGTCTTGGATTTTTTGAATTATTCTTTACAAAAACGTGTGGATATCAGAATCTGAGAATATTTTTTGTAAAGAAAAAGTGTCTCAGATTATGAGAATTTATCTACAGAAAAATTTTTTTCAAATCCTTGGCAGATTCTGGGAAGATTTCAATAAAAATTTTTTCAAACAGATTTTTTTCTGCAAAGAAAATGGATCAGTTTCGGAGAATTTTTCCATAGAAAAAATATTTCTGATTTTGAAAACTTTTCTATAGAATAAATATTTCAGATTTTGAGAATTATTCTATATAAGAAATATCTCAGATTTTAAGAATTTTTCTATAGCACAAATATATATTCTCATATTTTGTCTATAGAAAAAATATCTCAGATTCTTAAATTTTGTCTAATTTTTTCTATAGAAAAAATTCATTATATTCTGAGAATTTTTTATAGAAAAAAATATCTCAGACTCTGAGAATTTTTCTATAGAAAAAATTTCTTATGTTCTGAGAATTTTTCTATAGAAAAAATATTTTAGATTCTGAGAATTGAATTCAAATTCCAAAACTTTCTGTAGAAAAAAAAAAAAAATGTCAGATTCTGAGAAATTTTCTATAGAAAAAAATAAAAGATTTTGAGTAATTTTCTGTAGAAAAAATATATCCGATTCTGAGAAATTTTCTATAGAAAAATTTTATCAGATTCTAAGAATTTTTCTATAGAAAAAACAAATCAGATTCTGAGAATTTTTCTATGGAATAAATATCTCAGATTCTTTTTCTATCAAAAAAATAACTCAGATTGTAAGAATTTTAATATAGAAAAAAAAAATATCTTCGATTCTAAAAATTTTTCTATATCAAAATATCTTAGATTCTGATAGTTTTTCTGTAGAAAAGTTATTTTAGATTCCGAATTTTTTTTAATTTTCCCAGATTTGGAGAAAAGTTATCAGATTTTGAGAATTTTTCTATAAAAAAAATATCTCAGATTCTAAGAATTTTTCTGTAAAAAAAATATCTCAGATTTTAAGAATTTTTCTAAACAAAAAATATTTTAGATTCTGAAAATTTTTCATAGGAAAAATTCTTTAGATTCTTTGAAATTTTCTTTAGAAAAACTATCTCAGATACTGAGAATTTTTCTAGAAAAAATACCTTAGATACCTAGAATTTTTCTATAGAAAAAGTATTTCAGATTCTGAGAATTTTTCTATAGAAAAATATCTCAGATTCTAAGAATTTTTCTAAAAAAAAATTTTAGATTCTAATAATTTTCCTATAGAAAAAATTCTTTACATTCTGAAAAATTTTCTATAGAAAAAATATCTCAGATACAAAGAGTTTTCAGATTCTGAGAATGTCTCAGATTCTGACATATTTTGTAAAAAAATATTATCTTGAATTCTGAAAATTTTCCTAGAGAAAAAATTCTTTAGATTCTGAAAAATCTTCTATAGAAAAAATATCTCAGATACAAAGAGTTTTTCTATAGAAAAAATATCTCAGATTCTGAGAATGTCTCAGATTCTGACATATTTTGTAAAGAAATATTATCTTGAATTCTGAGAATTTTTCTATAGAAAAAACTTTTCAGATTCTGAAAATATTCCCTTGTATGATTTAAATATCAGAAATATCTCGTAAATAATGTGAAATTTTTTTATACTTGCAGTTTGAGACAACAACTTATAATAAGAAAGTAAAGTTCCAACGAATTCTCCACTCATTGCGATTGCTCGTAAGTATTTAATTTCTTAAATAATTGCAATTTACTGATTAAATCCATTAAATTAATCTTTTTATATATTTTTAGAAACTGAAGACTCACAAGAAATATTTATGTTTGAACATCTCTAGAGAAGAAATTACTAATGTTCGAAAAGGTGGTTCCTGTTTATTTTCATTTCCTATTTTATATCCTGCTGAAATCTGTCAGATGATAGATTTTTTTTTAATTCTATCTCCAAAAAATATGACGGGCAAACAAATATTAATAATGTTCAAAAAAAATCCATTCTTTAATTTAGCAAATTTTATCTTTTATGTGGATATTGTAACGTGTTATTTTTCATATGTTATTAATATTTAGTTTAAGTTACGAATAATTTTATAACCCCAAAAAAATTAGCATTTAAATTATATTTAAAAATATTATACATATTTCACTATTATACCCATTTTCATTTCAGTTTAAATAAAAACTATAAAAATAATAATAAAAATGCATTTTTGGTTTTATTTGTTTATAGGAATAAATTTTTTAGCAGGTTGCTAAAAATTAGGCACCTTTTATGTAAAAGAAAACATTTAAGATGCAATTTTAAACATTTTAAATCTATTTTTGAGCACAAGTAAGCTAAAATTACACATTTTGTGTGTATTGCCAGAGAATTTTGAAAGCAGTTCATTTGTAGGTTTACACACAAAATGTTTATTAGTTGTACACACTTTGTGTGCAAATGTTGAAATTTAAACACATTGAGTATTTTTACCCACTTTATTGTAGGAGAACAGTTACCTACAATAAAGTGGGTAAATTTCAACAAAAATTTATAAGAGTGTATCATACTGTATGATAATAACAAACATAGTCCAAACACCTCTTTTAAACAAATTATGATTGTGTCCAATCACACTGTATGGTTGTAGCTAAACATAGTCTGAATACCATTTTTAGCATATTATGATTGCAGCCAATAATAATACACGTATCATCATTAATCATGATTGTACCTAAATGAATAAAAAACATATACTTACGTATTTATGAAATAAACACAAACCGGATTTTTAGAAATTGTCTTCTTTTTTATTTTAGTTATTTATAAAATTAGAAAATATGTATGTACCTAATACATTGAAAGTAAAAAAAACCGTTCATCTCCGGGAGACACTGTTAATTACAATGTTGCATCACTGTCACCACAAATTCGGGGGTGAAAATTTATTTTGCCATCAGCTCTAAAATATCTTCGGCTTCACTAAAATTTATAACAAAAAAAAACATTTTATTTAAAACAAAATATTAACATATATGTAAATAAAATATAGCTTCTTCTATAAACATACTAAATTTATTATCACCATTGAATTTGAATTTAAAGAAGAAAATAAAAAAACGCTCAATCATAGTATGAATTGAAGCGATTTAAGTATGATCACTTTTAAACATTCAATGGTGGGTTTGGTCATTAACAATCCAAACATGGTTACTGCAACAGGCGTCATTTAGATACAATAAACATAGTATGTTTCATAAAAGTTTATTAAATACATATTTTTCACTTATAAATACACATAAATAGGCGTTCACAAATTTCTCTTACACTTTTGTTATGGATTAAAAATTATATTTTGTTTACACTGATTTTAATTAGTTTTTTTTTTTTGTTTTCTTTTTTGTTTTTTTATATATCACTTCTGTTAGTATAAACAATTTAAACAACCAACCTTGTTGACAGATCACAGACGACTGACAAATCATAAACCACAAACCATAAATGCTATGTATAACTGACAATACTATGATTGTATACTTTAAATTATTATTTCTGATCTTATATTGATTACTAGGATCATAATGTCAGACCACTATGTTTCTGGTCATGTTTTTCGTAACCACACTGTTGTTCCATCCAAACATGTTTTTAATTTTAGAGTGGTAATCATGTTATCATGATCCCTGCAAGCATTATATTGTTAGACAAACATTAAAACGAATATACCATGATTGCGATAACAATGTATTGTTGTAGAAGCCATAGAATGGTTTCCGTGATCATGTTCCAAACATGTTTTTTCTCTGCGTGTATCTAATTGAATTTTAGTGTAGTTTTCAAAGAATTCTCAGCCTTATTTATAATGTTAATTTAACATTATTTTTCAAATGAACCTCAATACTATTTTTTATTAAAAAAACTGTAAATACGAATTTTAATAATACTTGCTATTTATTTGCACTAAAAATTGTTAATACAAAAAATTACATCGAATGCCATTTTTGAGGTCGTCTCCTTCCAGGTCTTCTTCTTCAGCCGTCTGCTCTTTAAAATTCGAAATCTTTAAAGAAAAGAAAAGACGTTATTAAATGTATAACTATTTTTTCATAAACTCATGTGTACTTACTTTTTAAACGTTTATGCAAGTTTTTATACTTATAGCATTCAATTAATTGGCACAAATGCATAAAAATACATAAAATTTCTAGATTTTTCTTCTTAATTTTTAAAACAAAATTTTAAGTTTTCTGACAATTTGAAATTCGGAATTGAACAACATTTGAAAACAAAATTATTTTCACCCATAATCAATGTTCGATATTAGGTTTGAGAAACATGGCAAATCAATTTGATGTTTATATTTTTTTTAAAAGAATTAATAGTATAGAAAAAAACAACTATTTCCAACATGTTTCAAATTTAGTATAAATGTTTAAATTTTTGTCACTGAAAACAATTTGAAAAACACCCTTGATATTTAGTGCCAGTTTGATTTTTTTTCAAAGGCTGGAATTGATGTTTGTTGGGGTTATAAGCTTACATAATATGTTTGTAGATGGTCTTGGTAATACATTCTCTATAAAAAATTTTATTTATTCTGAAATATCGAAGAAATGGCGAAGAATACCTTACACTAAAAATATTTTGTAGGCAAAAACAAAAGAAAAACACACTTAAAACCAGTGAATAAACAATTGAAAACCATCCCAGTAATTATTCATTTGTTTTAAAAACATCAACATTTATTTTTTACTGTTGGCATAATTTTCTAAAATAAATAACACTAAACATTAAGGCCTTTATTCATAATTCTTAAAGTGTACTTAAAGTAGGTTTATTTGACAAATATTCATGCAATATCAGTCAAATAAACCTACATTAGATTTAATTTACTCATTATGAATAGCCCAGTAAAAAATTACGGTTTTTTCATTCTTTTTTACCAACAAGTTCGAAAAAAATAACCTACGAAAACATTAGAAATTAATGATACTTCTGTTATTTTTACCAACAAATTCCAAAAAAATAACCTACCAAAACATTAAAAATTAATGATTTCGTAGGTTATTTTATACAATTTTCTATTGAAATATTTTTTTTAAATTTTTAAATAAAATTTTGGGGAATCGATCCCGCAATCAACTACATTCTGGCCAGACACTCTACCCATCGTGCCAAAGCCACTTGATACAAATATGTTTTTTTATTTCTATAAATATTTTTTTGAATTTTTTTCTACAAACAAATAACTGACTTGTGTAGGTAAAAACTAATGATATATCATTAAAAAATACCAACAATTTAAAAAAAATTACTTACACAAATCAATAAAAATTTAAAGAATAATCAGTAGTTTTTACTTACAGAACAAAAATAAATGACTTTATAAATTAAATGTTAGTGAAAGTCTTTATTTTTTAGTGTGTTATTTTTGAAACAAAGGACTGATGTAGTCATTAATAAAAACTGAACATCAAACAAATGTTTTTTTCTTTTAAAAACGACTAAACGGAAAACTTTTTAAATAAACTACAAACAGTTAATGACATAATTTTTTGAGTGTAAGGATATTAAAAAAAAAACTAATGAAAAAAATTTTAGATTTTATTTTTTATTATAATTTTTTTATATTTAATAAGCTAATCAAGTAAAATTATGATTAAAAATACAAAAAAAAATTATAATTTTTTTAATTGTTTTTTTTTTTTTAATATCAATTTTTAGTTTTCGCCGCAAGTGAGTACCAAAAGGTACATAAAAATAAAATGTATTTATTCGGCCTTTATATATGTATATATTATATTATTTTTATGTACCTTTTGGTACTAAAAATAAAAAAACAACATTTAACACAAAGTTTAGTACGACTTATCCTACCAACACTATTGTTTGGTTAGGCACTGTTGTTATTGTAAAATAACAGCAACACATATATTAATAGTTACCGACGGTGATTTAATATATACAATTTTTGCTTTAAAAGAGTTATTTTTGTTGGAAAACAGATTTCGGACCATCATAATAGTACTTCTCATATAACTTGGGAAATATATCAAATATTATGTCTGGTTTGATGTTTGATTGACCAACGATGATTCTCTAAAGTCTGCTGAAGATTCCTTTAGTGGGGATGAAACTGGTCAGTACAGACATACTATGAGATAGTAACTTTTTTAAAGCAATAAATTAAAAATACTCTATTATGACAATATCATAAATAGAAATATTTTTGGGCCTCGAACTAGAATAAAACTCTAATCGAATATATATAAATTTAAAAAATTTTTAGAGTAAGACCCCAACTAGCCTAGTTTTTGTTTTTATGGTCACTTTCGGAACTGAAATACTTGTAGGATCAAAATGAAACTTTTTTCATTAATAAGCTAATAATGCTAAATTATAATACAAATGAAAAAAAAAACTTTTTCATTGTGTGAACTTTTTTTTTTAGACCCAATGTTTAGGGCCCGGTAGCGACCCCTAAACCTTATTGAACAAATCTGAAAAAAATCACTAGTTATTTTCTCACGGTGCTTAATATATGTTCCGGGTGGCCCGTACAAAAATCCAACTTTTGTTTTTATGAATCACTCTAATGTGCACAAATGAAAGCTTCTTTCGTGTGCAAATAATTACTCTGCTAAGAATCGATCACTGTCCAATAACACAGGTTGACAAAAGTTGAACTTTTTCAATTTGCCTGACCTTTAACAATTAATTATATGGAGTTTGGTGTGATGAATCCGAATCTGTTTTCCAAATTGTTCCATCAGCACTCGTTGCGTCGCTTTTTTTAGCAACTTTGCTGGGCTTTGGAACACTCAAAAAAAAACGAGGGTATTTAATACTAAAAATTTAGCTACGGGTACTAATGTTTTAATCCAAAAGGACTCAGTGAATTGGTAATTAATACTAAAATTGTTTACTAATATTTAGTACATAAGAAATACTAATAAAACAGTAAATTTAACTGTAATTTATTACAATTTTAGTAAATAATAATATTAAAATGCCGTAAATGGAGCAAATTTAAATTAAATTTTAGTGTTAAAAATTATTAAAAATGTACCCCCTAATTTTGTAAAACGCAAAGCGCCGCGTTGTCAAAATTTCTGTGTAGTTTGTTTTTGTTACAACAACAAATTGTATTGAAATTTTGACAACGCAAAATTAGGCCATTAATTTTAGTAAATAAAAATACTAAAAACTGAAAATGTGGCAATATTTTTTTTTATCGATTTTAGTAAATAAAATGACTAAATATTCAATTTATAATAATATTCAATTTATATAATATTCAATTTATACTAAAAATCATGGTTTTGTTTTAACTAAGCATTGGAAAAAAATGAAAGTCACAAAAAATAGCTCTTTTTTTAAACTACTGAAACCAATAAAATGACTGTATTTTATAGAAAAAAAAATTAGTAACACAAACTACTAACAAAAATCACTCATAAACAGTAATAATTATTAACTTTAGTACTTTAAAGGTACTAAGAAAACTACTGAACTATTAGTAATTAGTAACTTATTAGTAGATTTGGATTACCAACGCACTTACTAGGTTTTTTACTGTATAATTATTTTGAGTGTAACACTAATTTAAGAGCCTTAGTTTCAAACATGAACTTAACTATATAGGATGCGAAGATTCCAAAACTGGTATTAATATTTTTCTGACAGGTTAAGTTTTCGAGTTATAACGCAAGTTCATTTTAAAAATCTTTCTCATTATTCTTGTCAAGGCACTCCACTGTGGGCCAGCTTCCCTGAATTTTGGCCATAAATAGACCGCTTAACCTATATGTCAAAAAAGTATTGCATATGGGTGTTAAAGGATCGCTGATCACGATTAAGAAAAAAAAAATTCAAAATTCAAAATGGCGGATCCAAAATGGCGGACATGATTTTTTAATTATTTGTTTATTGTGTTTAATATAATCATTATCGATGTATTTGGGGTCGTTAATAACGAATATGAGCTTAGACTTTTAATATTCAAAATGGCGGATCCAATATGGCGACAAATTCAAATTTAAGATTTTTTATATGTTGTCTCTTTTGTCCAAAAACTTCGATTTTAATGGGTTTTCGGATGCTAAAACTGATTTTGGAATTAAAGATTTGAAATTCAAAATGGCGGATCCAATATGGCGAATATGCTTTTGTAATTCTTAGCTAATTGTATTTAAATTAGTAATTTTTGATGTATTTAGGGTCGGTAATTACGAAAATGGGCTCCGATTTTTTAAATTCAAAATGGCGGATCCAATATGGCGTCAAATAAAATATTATGTTTTTTCTATGTTGTCTAATTTTGATGGTTTTTGGAATGCAAAATATGATTTTAGAATCAAATATTCAATATAGCAATATCCAATATGGCGGACAAGATATTTAAATTATTGATTAATGTTTCAAAATATTACTAGGAAATGATTGCGCAACACGAATACGAACTCAGATTTTTTGAAATCAAAATAGCGGATCCAAAATTTGGGTCATAGCTTTATAATAAAATGTACAATGCTTGGATTTCTAAGTTTTTATAAATCCCTCTTTTTGCTTTTATCAGAAGATTTTAATAAAATATTTCTCTTTTAAATGCGTCAAAAAGTTCATATATTCAGTGGCTTATTTAAGAGAGAACTTTTTTATTTCCAATTAGTTTTGCCATCCAAAAATGTACAAATAACTTACAATTTCGTAAAAACTATTAAAAATTCTATTGCCAAAATATGCCCGATTAAATGCGTTACCAGCTTTAATGTTTAGCACTAGATATGGACGCTGGTCACGTGAATTACGCGTGATCGAAAGTGAGGGTGATTCAAATTTTTTGTTCGTGAGTGAGAAGTGAGTGAGACAATTTTTTTCGTGAGTGATTCGTAGTGAGTGAAATTTTTTTGCGTGAGTCAAAATTATTTAATTGTATTGATTCAGTTTTTACAATTTTTTTCGTGTTTTAAATGTTTAGCGTGAGTTACGAGTGAGCGTGAGTCACACGTGAGTGGTGTTTTGTTTACTCACGTAAATAGTGAATAAGTGTGAGAAAAAAAAAACGATTCAGTAAATTATGTTTTTTTTTGCGTGAGCGTGAGTCAACGTGAGTCAAAATTCACTCACGTGCCCATCACCACTTATCACGCCAATGTTGTCAAAGTGGGACATTTTTATTAGAAATCAATAGAAACAAAAATATCCAAAAAAAATTTTGAAGGTCCATTTTAGGGCAGTTCTAAACGTCATGTTTTGGTTTATTGCCTCTAGATCAAAAGTTTATGAACGGTCGCACAGAGTCGCAAAAATGTGAATAGAATACATTGTCAGAGACATATCGTAATTCGAGGTTTGTCAATATCGTTTGGACTTTTTTGGACTTTGGTGTTGAAAAAAGGCGGATTTCAACAAAACTATGAATTTCCATTATTTTTTTTTTTAAAAATAAGCTTATACCATACTTTTTGGCAGTTTATCTCATGTGTTGGACAAACAGGTATGTCTTTAGAAAAAATTCGCCAAAAATTTGAAAAAATATTGTGTCGAAGTACAAAAAAAATTATTTGTTTCATAAATAAAAAATATAAAAAAATTCTCAAACTTTGACTTTAACCTCATACAAAAAAAAAACCTTTGAGCTATAATAAAAAGATATTAAAGGCGAACAAAATTCAAGATGTCGACATTCCGAAAAAATATTTTTCAATATGTGTTGCCTTACAGACCTTATTGGCCAAAAAATGGAAATCCTGGCCCACAGTGCACTCGTCTGATTGACTTCATATTAACATCATGTGTGAGTTTGTTTTTGGAAATTGTTCTTAGTAAGGTCAACATGAGTGGCCAAACAACCCTTTGCAAATGTCTGAAGTTGCTAAGTAAATGCTAATAAAAAAATAACATTTTTCAATTATATGATAAAAAAATAAGTTATTTCGTTGCTTCATAACTTGAAAACTTAAGCCTGCACGATAAAACCGATAGAGTTTTTGAAATCTGCGTGCCTTAATAAGTCGTAATCGTGTCCTCAAACTCTGTCAAAGTGATAAACGTGCTAAGATTTAATAATAACATGAAACAAGTTAAATTCGGCCTCGCCGAACACATATGCCAACCAGCAGCCAATTTTAAGCATTTTGTATTTTTAGGTTATGTAGAATAGAGTTAATTTTGAAAATTTGATCTGCGGATATCATAATTTTTTTAAAGGATTTAGGGGAGCTAAAAAGAATGCCGGTATTTTTTTGGAAAAATTTTCACTCCTTGGGGTGGTTCAAAGCATTTGAAATCGCGGATTTTGAGCTGATTTTTCTGCAGAGAAAAAACGGCTGAATATATTACAAATCTGATTTCACCAGTCGATTCTACAGCCAAAAATAATATAACCGTCGTTTTTTAAACTCTTAAAAAAAGTTCCAAAGTTTTCCATTTTCTTTTAAAATTAGTTTTTTAAATATGCACAATTAAAGGGCATTTTCTGCTTAACAAAATAGTACCAAATTTTCCGTTCTATCACAACCATTTAAAAAGTTATAAGCTCTCTAAAATGGGCAAAAACACGTTTTTTGAGAACTTTGACCTCAATTTTCTCGGAACATGACGTGATAGAAAAATTTGAAAACTAGATTCAGAATCCGCATCGAAATGTTAATCGAAAACAAGTTTTATGATCCCAGAATATCATCCAAAAATATCACAAAAAATGCTCTAAAAATGTTCAAAAATGCGTTTTTTGCAAGGTTGGCAATCGAAACGAATAACGGTATCGATATCGGTATTGGTATGGTTTTTTTTATTTATTTCGGTATAGGTATCGGTTACGGTATTTGAGTTGAATGGGTTACGGTATTACCGATACCGAAACGTCAATACCGGTACGTACCGGTATTATCGAAAAAATGCTAAAAGTATAAAAAAACGTAAAAAACTTTAAAAAAATTTTTAAAAACAAGTAGAAAAGTTAAATTCGACTTGGATGAGTCCATCAATACCCTCCACAATGCCCTTCTAAAGTGATAGTTAATTTTCTAACGTGAATCAAATTAACAATTTTGATTAGAAATATTTTATTTTGAGTAAAAAACTTTTTTAGTCATTTTTGAAAAAAAAAAAAATTTTGACAAAATTTTTTGTTTTGAGTGTAAATAAATATTATATTGTATTTTATTCGACCTTTTTAATAATATATTAATAAAAGAAAATATTCGAGCTCGAGGTCTAAGATTTATTGTTTTTTATTTAAAAATCATTTATTTATTTTTGCCGATATTTCGTTTTTCATTGAAAAACATCTTCTGGGCTTTAATCTAGAATTTACAAGTAACAAAAAGAAAACAAATAAATGTATAAGTACAAAAAATAAAACGCGTATGTATATAAAAACAACAAAAAACTCTTACATTGAAAAAATTAATAACGCACAAAAAACAGAAAAAACTTAATTATTGTGTTGTATCAACATTGTCTAATTATGAACTGATTGTGATTTGTTAACGAGATGTCTGTATACTCTTGCAGAATTCTCATCCACATCGGCTTTAAAATTCATTCTTGTTGTTGTCTTAATTATGTGTAGCATTTCTAATACGAATCGTCTCTTGTAGTTGCTTTCACTCTGTAATACTTGTACATTTTCAAAATCAGGAGAGTGTTTTGATTGTGCACAGTGGTTTAGTAACGCCGTTTTTTGTGTAGGAATATTATTTCGTAGTTTTTGATCTGATTTGTGTGCTGAAATCCTTGTTTTAAGTTTGTTTTTACACTCAAAAAAAAAATATTGTAAAACTAGCAAAAAAAATGGTAAAAATTAGCAAAAAAAACTGTAGTTTTGGACGTTGCAAAAATTTTGGTAATATTAGCAAAACCATTTTGCTAATCAAAAAATTAGGAAAAAAAATGGTAAAATTACAAGAATACCATTTTATTTTTGTAAAAAATCAACCTTGTAAAATTATCAAAAAATATGGTAAAATTACCAAAAAAATATGGTAAAATTGAAATAGATAAAAAAATTTGTAATTTGGTAAAAAAAAACTGTTTTATTTAGTAATTTTTTTTCTGTGATTAGTAGTTGATTTAAAATTTGGTGAATAAACTAAAAAATTTTTTGCCTGTTTTTGAGCACCACATTCTTTAAATGTAGTAATAGCAGCATATTACTTCAGTTGTTGGATGGTTTCTTCGGCTTGATGGTGGCAGCATCTTCTTTTGCCTTCTTCTCAGCAGCTGTAGTTGCAGTAACTGGACTTCCAACAACATCAAAATCCAAAATGATTTTTTTTTCACTTAAACACTTTAAACAAAAAATTTAAAGACTTCACTTTTTTATTTTTTTTGCGTCATTTTTTTAGCTTAAGTAGAACAAATGAGAATTGCGTAGTAGTCTACACAAGAAATTTCTTACATTTTCAGGTAAAATTTGTAAAAAATTAACAATTTTTTTTCGAATTTTTAATTTTTTTCACATGTATTTAAAAAAAAAAATAAAAAAAAACTTTTGGATATTGAAGATTAGATATCTTACTATGTGTTAAAATTAAAAAAAAATAATTTTTCAAAATTATCAACTTTTTATTAACAATTTAGGTGGCAAATTTTAAAAAAATTTCATATAAAATTAGCAAAAAATATGGTAAAATTAGCAAAAAAATATGGTAAAAAAAAACTAAAAATTGTGTAGCCTATTTTTGAGCGCACATGAAGTTGATGGATGGCTACTTTGCTATGGTGTTGGCAGCATCATCATTGCAGATTTTTTTTCACACTAGAACACTTGAAACAATTTTTTTTTTTTAAACTAAGAAAAAAAAATAAAAAGTATTACCATTTCTTTAAGGAAAATACTAATATTTTTGCTAAAATTATAGTAAAATAAAAAAAAAAAACTAGCAAGAAAATATAGTAAAAATACCAAAAAATTATTGTATTTTACCAATAGTAAATTGCCAAAAAAAACTGTAAAAGTTAAATTTTTACAATTTTTTTTTGCTAAAGTTTGGTTGAAGTAAATTACAACACCTTTTACTAATATTTTGACTAAGTTATTTTTTTGAGTGTAGTGGTACCTATATAAACTTTATTGCATATCCCAAATTCATTGCCATTACATGGTATTTTATAAATTACATTAGATTTGTCTAGTTTATCTATTTTATCCTTCGTTTTACTGAACAATTTTGCCAATGTGTTGCTAGATTTGTGGGCCATTACGTATATTTCGTTATTAAATAATTTGGATTTTTCAAATCTCTCAGATAATTCTGGAACAAATATAAGAGATTTATATATTCTTTGTGGTTGTTCAATATTCAAATTCTTTGTTTTGTTTTTGTCATAATCAAAAATCAATTTATTTATCAGATTGGCCGGAAAATTGTTGTCGTTAAGTATTTTTCTGATCTTTTTGATGTTGTTTCTGTGGAAATCTTCGTCACTTATGGTCAACACTCTTCTTATCAAGTTATTTGCCGTGTTGATAATTATTCGTTTAGGGTGTTTTGAGTAGAAATTTATTATTCGACTTGAGGCACTGGGCTTTTGATACCAGTCAATTTTAAGTGTACCATTTCTCCTTATCACAATTGCGTCCAGATATGGTAACTTTTTATTGCACTCATCCTCCATAGTAAACTTAATACTAGGGTGAAAATCGTTCAGACTCGTCATAATTTCTTCTATTGCACTCTCCCTCACAATTCCAAAAAGATCATCTACATATTTAGACAGAAACTTGGGTTTTGTTTTTAACTTTCCAATACATGTGTCAAGTAGTTTTTCCATAACAATATCCGCCACAATAGGGGATGCTGGAGAACCCATGGGAAGTCCCTTCTTTTGTGTATATATTTTGTCCTTGAATTTAAAATAGCGGTTGTCCTTAATGCAGAATTTTAAAATTTTTAAAAATAAGCCCTTTGTCATGTTAGTGTATATTGCAATCTCTTCCCATCTATCCTCTATAATACTTAATGCTAAATCAACAGGTACACTTGGAAACAGAGACACGACATCAAACGAGATTAGTCTTTCATCGTCGTTTATATTAAAATCTTTAATCCTACTTTTAAATTGCACTGAATCTTTAACATTGTATACTGAGTTCTCCGTAATTCTCTTTAAAATCTTTGTAATATATTTGCAGAGTTCACTCGAAGGGGCATTTATGTTGGAGCATATAGGTCTCAATGGATTACCTTCCTTATGGATTTTAGGAAGTCCATATATTCTTGGTGCTACGGCCACGTCATTTTTTAGTTTCTTTCTTTCAATTTCTGAAATCACTTTGTTCGTGAAAAGTTCTTCAACCAATTCATTGTTTTTTCTTTGAAGAATGGCAGTGGGATCTTTATTAGATCGTTGGTATGTCATCATGTCACCTATTATACTATTCATCTTTAAGTCGTAGTCATCCTTTTCCATTGCCACCGTTATATTACCTTTATCCGCGTTTACAATTAAAATGTTTTTGTTTTTCTCTAAAAACTTTTTTGATTTTTCCACGGCATTCAATGTGAACTTGTCTCTGTCATTCAGTTGCATTTTGTTTATGTGATTGTCAATAATCGTAGTAAATTTCGTTCTGGCCATTTCTTGTTCTTCTTTGTCTTGTATCGTTTGAACAAAATCTTCACCGTCGGCTATAAATTTGAGCATTGGGAATTCTTGCTTGGTAACAGGTAGCGCATGCTTTTTTCCGAGAGATAAAGCCCATTGAACTTCTTCAGGAAAGTCTACATTAGTTTTATTTACAAACCAATTTTCGTTAATTTTAATTTTAAGCTCCTCTTTCTGTAATTCTCTTAAGTTTTCAAATTTCTTTCTATGTCTGTCTTTAATTTTTATGTTTGTTGATTTTGCCAAAACGTCCTCGCTGTACCACAGTTCCTCAATTTCTTCTTCTGTTAATTGTTTTTCTATTTCGTTTTTGATTATGTCTATCTTTTCATCGCTATGTTTCAGTAGTTCATGTTTTTGTCGTAATAATAAGTTAAGAATTTTGTTATGGAACCTATATGCTCCAACATAAATGCCCCTTCGAGTGAACTCTGCAAATATATTACAAAGATTTTAAAGAGAATTACGGAGAACTCAGTATACAATGTTAAAGATTCAGTGCAATTTAGAAATAGGATTAAAGATTTTAATATAAACGACGATGAAAGACTAATCTCGTTTGATGTCGTGTCTCTGTTTCCAAGTGTACCTGTTGATTTAGCATTAAGTATTATAGAGGATAGATGGGAAGAGATTGCAATATACACTAACATGACAAAGGGCTTATTTTTAAAAATTTTAAAATTCTGCATTAAGGACAACCGCTATTTTAAATTCAAGGACAAAATATATACACAAAAGAAGGGACTTCCCATGGGTTCTCCAGCATCCCCTATTGTGGCGGATATTGTTATGGAAAAACTACTTGACACATGTATTGGAAAGTTAAAAACAAAACCCAAGTTTCTGTCTAAATATGTAGATGATCTTTTTGGAATTGTGAGGGAGAGTGCAATAGAAGAAATTATGACGAGTCTGAACGATTTTCACCCTAGTATTAAGTTTACTATGGAGGATGAGTGCAATAAAAAGTTACCATATCTGGACACAATTGTGATAAGGAGAAATGGTACACTTAAAATTGACTGGTATCAAAAGCCCAGTGCCTCAAGTCGAATAATAAATTTCTACTCAAAACACCCTAAACGAATAATTATCAACACGGCAAATAACTTGATAAGAAGAGTGTTGACCATAAGTGACGAAGATTTCCACAGAAACAACATCAAAAAGATCAGAAAAATACTTAACGACAACAATTTTCCGGCCAATCTGATAAATAAATTGATTTTTGATTATGACAAAAACAAAACAAAGAATTTGAATATTGAACAACCACAAAGAATATATAAATCTCTTATATTTGTTCCAGAATTATCTGAGAGATTTGAAAAATCCAAATTATTTAATAACGAAATATACGTAATGGCCCACAAATCTAGCAACACATTGGCAAAATTGTTCAGTAAAACGAAGGATAAAATAGATAAACTAGACAAATCTAATGTAATTTATAAAATACCATGTAATGGCAATGAATTTGGGATATGCAATAAAGTTTATATAGGTACCACTAAAAACAAACTTAAAACAAGGATTTCAGCACACAAATCAGATCAAAAACTACGAAATAATATTCCTACACAAAAAACGGCGTTACTAAACCACTGTGCACAATCAAAACACTCTCCTGATTTTGAAAATGTACAAGTATTACAGAGTGAAAGCAACTACAAGAGACGATTCGTATTAGAAATGCTACACATAATTAAGACAACAACAAGAATGAATTTTAAAGCCGATGTGGATGAGAATTCTGCAAGAGTATACAGACATCTCGTTAACAAATCACAATCAGTTCATAATTAGACAATGTTGATACAACACAATAATTAAGTTTTTTCTGTTTTTTGTGCGTTATTAATTTTTTCAATGTAAGAGTTTTTTGTTGTTTTTATATACATACGCGTTTTATTTTTTGTACTTATACATTTATTTGTTTTCTTTTTGTTACTTGTAAATTCTAGATTAAAGCCCAGAAGATGTTTTTCAATGAAAAACGAAATATCGGCAAAAATAAATAAATGATTTTTAAATAAAAAACAATAAATCTTAGACCTCGAGCTCGAATATTTTCTTTTATTAATATTTGAGTGTAAATTTTTTTCGGGTGAAAGTTTTTTTTTGGTTTTCGTATAAAAATTTTTGTGAGTGACAGGAATACTTTGTAAAGTATTTTCGTGAATTTTTTTAAAGCTGGTTTAAAGGGTTTTTCAACAAGTGAATCTGAAATTCACGGTTCAGAAATTCACGGTTTTCTTAATAACTTTTGAACCACTGCACTATAGGAAATTTTACCCTTTTTTTGGCCAAAATTATTTACAGCCAAACGGCTGGACCGATTTGACTGATTTTTTTTATTTGACTTTTGGAAGACTCTTTAGAGGGAGGGAGTGACTCTGAAAGGTTTTCATACACTCAAAAAAAAAAATTAGTAAAGTTACCTAAAAAATTACCTAATAATTAGTTCCAAACAGGGTTCCCGGGTTATAAGTTGCCGCATCTAAGATTTTTTAGATCCTTGATAGATTATATGGTTTTCTAAACTGTTTTTACAATATTTTTTTTTTTTTTGAGTGTACACTAACTTTCGAAGATAACAGTAGAAATTTATTTTAACAATGTTAAGAAGTGTCAAACAAATCTACTTTTAAATAAGGATTTTATTCAAAAATTTTATTTTTGAGTTCCAAGTCGTCAACTACATTTCAAAATGCCACTACGGGCAGCCGTAGATGATGCAAGAGCTAGTGGCTCAACTTCCCTATTTAGATCTTTAGAGATTTCTGCTGTAACTCGTATTTTTGTTCTCGCAGATTTTGACAAAAAAGTTAATTGCGGTCGCCCAGGTTTCGATTTAGTGGAGGCAGGCTGCGTTTCAAGTTTTTTTTAGCCAAGTATTGCCTTTAAGCCAAACAGCATGCTGTCTTTCAAAAATTTTCAAACTCCTACAACTTTTAATCCTTTTCATATTTATATTTGAACAAAATATTCTTAATTCCTCCTTTATATATTGTTTAAAGTTTTCGAAACATTCACTCTCAGCAATGTATGAAAAGAAATGGTCAGAAATAGCGGCTCCTTATCCACCTCTGCTTTATTTCTCTCGCCATGTATTAAATAACTCTGAATTTGGCACACATAAGTCACCTGGAAAAATGGGTATAAAAAAAAAGTTTGCACATATCCGACCTTGAAATTTTTTAAATTCGGAAGGTAATTGATTGTCCTAGCGAACTTTTATGGTTTTATAGCTAACATATGCTATCATTTTTTTTAAAGTCAAAATAAAATTCCAATTCATACTTCAATAAGTTAATCTTAAGGTCACTTCAATTTTTCCAATAAAATCGATCTAATAGATGAGTTCACCAACATTTGACTATTTATCATTAAAGTACTCACCTTTGACATTATTTTCCATTTTTTAGTTTTTAAAAACTATAAATTCTTAATATAAAAACTTTTGTTAGAAGTTATCACAAAATTCGCTGCTCTCAATCGTTATTTTATAACTAAGTAAGAAAATGCAAGAAAAACTACTGATAAAGTGACAGTACATCAATTCTGTCGACAAATTGAGAAAGAATTGTTTACTTTGTTAAGTTTTTTTTATATTAATGTGAAAAAAAATAATGTTTGCAAAAATTTTAATTTTGACTTTTGGCCAAAAAATGGGTAAAATTTCCTATAGTGCACTGGACCGATTTGGCTGAAATATAAGAACCAGACCAGGGGAACGGCAAAGATATATGCCAAGCTTCAGCATCCTCAGGATTGCCTTTCGAAAGTTAGCGTTTTTTTTTATGTCGAAAATTCACGAAAAACCGTTGCCGAAATTCAGTCTTTTGCTCATAACTTTTGAATGTATTTCCCTCCCGCATCGCGGGTAAAGTAAAACCCCAACAAATTACATATTTCATCTTATTTCTAGGCAACCATGTTTTTTTTGTTGGTGTTATCTATTTGGAAAAAAAAGGTATTCCCTGTCTAGACAAGATCACATTCAATAATATTGCAAACAATTTTTTTCGCGAGTTATAGGACTTTTATGGACGATTTCTACGAGTTAAGCCACTTGAAAAAATTATGCTATGGTGGAAACCCCCTGTATATATCAAAAAAAAAATCCTTGGCCACCCACATCAGGGATTAAATAAAAATCCCCAAAAAACTATACGATACAAAAGGGGTTCAGAAAGTTTCTATTGGGAGTCAAAATGAATCCATAAAAATTTCGTGAAAATCAATAATTTCCTTTTGCTCTCGCATTGCGATTTAAGTGGCTTATTTTAAATTTTTATTTAATTCACGATGTGGGTGCCAAAAGATCTTTTTGATTTTTATGAGACTTCGGTGAGGCATTTGAAATACGATTTTTCATTTAGAAAAACCAAAAAATTTACAAACTTACTATTAATTTTTTTTTTGTAAAAAAATATGGTTTTTAAGAAAAACCGTTTCAATACCGGTATGTACCGATACCGAAGGAAAAGGTTTTTGGATACCGGTATCCAATACCAAAACTGAGTTTCGGTATTGGTATTGGTACCGGTATTCAATTTAAAGGGTTTTGAAACGGATAACGGTATTGAAAAGGTATCGATTGCCAACATTGGTTTTTTGTGAACTTTGACCTCAATTATTTCAAAAACCTGACGTTAAGGAACATTTTGGAAACTAGATTTGGAATCAGCATTGAGAGGAAAATTGAAAACGAGTGTCCAGACCGCTGACCCATCCAAAAATTTTTCAAATTTCGGTCAGTGTTTTATAATATTACTATCAAAAAAATAAACTTTGAAGCCTTATAACTTTTTAATGGGTTGTGATATAAAGGTGCTTTTGTACCAATTTTCTTAGCAAAAACTGCCTCTACATCGTGCATTATTAAAAAAATAATTTAATTAAAAAAAATCGATTTTTCCACCCCCTGCTGTGGGTTATTGGAACTTTTTTTAAGAGTTCAAAAAACTGCTATTGTATTAATTTTTGCTGTAGAATCGACTGGTGAAATCAGATTTGCAATATATTCAGTCGTTTTTTCTCTGCAGAAAAATCAGCTCAAAATCCGCGATTTCAAATGCTTTGAACCACCCCAAGGAGTGAAAATTTTTCCAAAAAACTACCGGCATTCTTTTTAGCTCCCCTAAATCCTTTAAAAAATGATGATATCCGATAAACAGATAAAGTGACATAGTCACCAAACGAACTCTAATGTAGAATGTACTAAAATTTTCGAGGTGTTCTTACATTTTCGTTCATAACTTCTGAACCGCTGACCCGATTTCCTCAAATGCAATACCAAACAACTCAGGACAACAACAAGTAAATGTGCTAAGTCTCAGTCCTATATGTTTAATACTTTGGCCGTGATCACCATTTCCACAGACGGACAGACGGACATCGCTAGAATGTCTTAGAATCGATCACTGATCAATAATAAATGTACTTTATGGGTCTCAGACCGATATTTCGATGAGTTACAAACGGAATGACAAACTTTTATAGACTATCTATCACTAACAAGGAAGGTTTTTTACAGGGCACCAACTGATTGTCCTGAAACTTGCATATTGGAAAGAGGGGAGCAAAATAAGAGTTACCTGTTTTTTTTTATAGCTGCCCAATCCCACATTTAGCGGGTCAAAGGGGAGGGGAAAAAACGGAATTTTTTTCGTTTTTGAGGATTTTCCCCATTTCTTCAAAAGAAACTATATGAACATTTTATACAGATCAAAATGTTTTTGTGAAGGCCTATCCAATGGTGTATCGGTCGTCTCCAAATTCGGCTTCGTTAAGTTCGATATTGGCAAAAATGTATAATCGTTGGGGTAGTTTATGTGCCGTCAAAATCATATAAAAAAATCTCTATCAAAATTAAGTTGACCCGTATGTTTTCGTTTCGCGAAATTCGTACTAGTTCGGCTTTTATACCGATTTTCCCGAAAGCCCTTAATTTTTCATAAGGTGGCAACATTTTTTAAATTTGAAATTGGGCAGCTAAAAAAAAATAGGTAGCTTTTATTTTTCCCACCTCATTCCCATATTAAAGTTTTAGGACAATCGGTGGGTGCCTTGTGAAAGACCTTTCTTGTAAGTGGAGGGTATAAAAAGGGCATGAATAAAGAATTTTAAAATTTTAATTTAGCGATATCTCAAAACCTAAAGGTGACTCAAAAAACAGGAAGAACATTTTTGGAATCAGCATATCCAACATACCTTAAATCTTCATTCACTTTTTAGATGGAAGACCAAAAATTGCCTATTTTCAAAGTTTCCTTAGGCTATATCTCAAAAACCAGAGCTGACCCAAAAAAAAAAAAAAACAGTAGCCAGCTTTGTAATCAGCGTACCCCAATTAATCAAAATTATCTATCAGAACCCGCGCAAAAAAATTGTGTTGCCCTGTGATAATAATTTCCGGGATCATTTTGTTTTCCCATTATAAGTTAAAGTTTTTAAAACTATTATTTGCTCTTTTTGATTAACCCGCCAACAGACAATGTAAAACAATTTATGACCACAGAATTTTTGTACGTTCCATTATAATTCTTAAATTTATTGTGAAAATTCATATTGCAATGTGTATTGTAGGCGATTCTTCGAACATCAAAACACATCTTCCAACAGACATGGTTAATAATCTGCGTGTTTATCATATTTTCTTAAAGATAATTTCTTTTATTTTAAATTAAACAAAACATTAAATTATGATTAAGAGGATTGTTCATTCATGCCAAAAAAAAACATAAATCTGTCTGATATTGATGCACCTTTAAATTAAATAAGATGATGCCTTATATTCTGTTTAATATCACACTATTTAGTACTAGATCATGTATATCAACACAACTTTTAATCATCAACTCAATGGGAAGGTAAACGCGTACTTTATATCGTTGAAATAAGGGTGGTAAATATGTGTACGGGTTAATAATGGCAGCCATAAATCAAGGATGGGTACCAATTCGATAAAAGTATTGGTATTGGTTTTTAAAATTATATTAGTATTGGTATAGGTATTGGTTTTCATTTTTTGTTGAATTGGTATAGGTTTCGGTATTGGTTTTGAATTATTTAGGTATTGGGTATTGGTATTGGTTTTAGCCTCGAATCGGTATCGGTTTTTAATAAGTATTGGTATTTATTTTATATCGGTTTTGGAATTTGTATGCAAAAGGTTTTGTCGTTAATATTAATTAATTTAACGTACGTAGTCCTTCTGTCCGCCCCACAGTGGAGAAAAATTGCACATAAACGTGCAATTTCTAACCGAGTTTAGTTTTGATTTTAAGCCATCGATCGGACATGGTGGATTTTATATTATATTAAGAAGAGATGGGCTCATGAGCTGATTAGAGCGTGATTCACGTGATTCACGCGTGAGCGTGACTGAATTCAATTTTATTCACGTGATTGTGAGTGGAAAAAAAAATTGCGTGAGTGAGTGTGCGTGAGTAAGATTTTTGCGTGAGTGAGTGTGCGTGAGTCGATTTTTTTGCATGAATTATTTTCTCTTCATATTTCCTTTCGTACAAAAAAATTGTAAAATTTGGCTTAACTTTAGATTTCATCTCGAAAAAAGCAAAAAAAATTGTAAAATTTCTCTGAACTTTAAATTTTGCTTAAAATTTTGAAAGATTTTTCAAAATTTTAGTTTTTGAGTTTTTTTTTTGTATAAATAAGAGTTTTGTGAGTGTGAGTCAACGTGAGTGTGAGCGAAGCTTGCGTGAGTGCACGTGAGTGTGAGTTGTGTTAAATTTACTCACTTGATTGTGAGTGAGTGAGTAGAAAAAATATGCTCGTGAGTGTGCGTGATTCAAAAATTTCTTGTCGTTAGCGTGAGTGAGTCAAAAATCACTCACGCGCCCATCTCTAATATTAGACATTTTTCAGTATTTTTTCTTTAAAAAAAATAATAGGCAAGGGTATTTGAACCCCTTATTAATGATGTAAATAGCATTTGTTTTATAATTAATTTAGTTTTTATAACCAAATTAAAATTCAAACAGCCTCACCACAAGTCCTCAAAAAATCGATAAAATCGACTTCTAAAATATATTTTTAATACTCGACGTTATATTTAAAATTTTAAGTCGCTGGAGGGTATAAAAATTAAAAGCCTAAAATAATAAAATGCAAACTTTTCGTTTTTTCTTTAAACAATTTCTGTGCTGATGAACATTGCATTTAATGCATATATAAATTGCGGTGGCCAAGGAGAGATATTTTTTAATTGCAGAAAGTTGAGACTTAACATTCGTTACAAAATATACCTGAAATTCATCCTTTTCATAAATATTTTTTGAAAAGGTAATCGAAATAGGTTATCGTGGAGGCTTCTTTTTCGATTTTAGATCTTTTGGTAATTGCGATTACACGGGTAATTGTTTTCTTATATGGGGTTCAAACTTACGACCTTAAACAAGTTGTTTATCAAAACACCAGTAATACCATATTCGCATTCATTTAAACTAGTTTAATTATGTGTCTTCCCCATACAATTTTAAGCACTTTATCTGTCAAAATAAAACGGTGGTTTATTTTGACGTTTAAATTGTATGGGGAAAACCAATAATTAAACTACCCAGGCAGAAAAATACGAACGGGAGAGCGCTGGCAAAATACCTTTTATGGTCGTTTGTGTGCTAGGAAAGCATCACAGTTTAGTACTCTCCCAGCGTCCAAAATGATAACCACGGTAAACGGTATGCCGTTGCTATTTTAAAGCGTCTGTGGTACAGGGTATAACGAGTTTATGCTTATGTTTGAAACTACCCGAAATAATAGTCCTAGATTAACCTTTTAGCAAAAGTACCGAAAAAAAAGTGATGTATTGAATCGAAACGTGTTGTTTTCCAAAAGGAAAGACCCAGTGGCATTTCACATTTGATGTATCCGGAGTTTAAGACTCTTTCTCACAAAAGAAACGTGTTTTTATATAAAAGGTGTCAAGTTTGTGATAGAAATTGTGTCTAAGTGACATATCACGAGAGCTTTCAAGGACCAATAACTAATACTGCAGGGAAATGAAAAATATTCCAATTGTTATGAAAATTAATAAATTTTAATTACAAATTATACTTTGAACGGAGTTAAATAGAAAACATTGGCAAAGCGCTTGCAAAGCACTTTTTTTTCGTACTACCTTATACACAAAAAATAAAGTGCTTTGCCCAGACTTTTTTGTGGAACGGTTGGCAGGTTTCTGCTTGGGTAGTTAAAAATGAGTGCGAACATCGTTTTGCAGAATAAAAACGTAATGGATACAGAACAAAGAATTTTTTAAACACGTAACCCTTAAACTCTCAAAAATAGCAAGTGTGAACCGCACACTAAAATAAATTCTCATATAATATGACTGTGCCCGGCACAGTGTGCCTCTAATAAAACAAAAAAAAAAAAATTTTGGATTCTGGTGTTGTGACATAAAATTTTGTAACGACTGCTTGATTGGAATTTCCAAAAAAGGACATTAGCATTTTTTTTACAACCCAAAGAACAGTGCAGTGACACTTAATGTATATCAAATATAAACAATGTTTGCAAAAGAAAAAATTTCATCACAGAAAAGGTCTAAATTTTTTAAGATCTACTTTTATTAGGGGTCATAAAAATCAAATTTGGTTAAAAAGAAGTAAAAAAAAATATTTTTTTTTATGTTTTTATGGCTTTTTAAATTCAAGTAGCTAGCTCCTTTTTGTTATATGACATTGCATGCAAACGATTACTGATCGATGTAACATCTTTTGTGAACATCTTTAGCAATTCGTTAGTCAGGTAAAACCTAATATCAATTATCAATATCAAAAATTTATCACAGAAAAGGTCTACATTTTTTAAGATCTACTTTTATTAGGGGTCATAACAATCAAATTGGGTTAAAAATAAGGATATGGTACGTGACAAAAAAAAATTGTTTTATGTTTTTATGGCTTTTAAAATTCAAATAGCTAAATCCTTTTTGTTATGTGACATTGCATGCAAACTATTACTGATCGATGTAACATCCCAGTCAGAAAAATACAAAAGGGCCAAGGTTGGCAAAGCGTTGGTGCCAGTATTACCAACGTTGGCCGATAACACGGTTTGCAACTAATACTGTACAGTGGCATTGTTGGATTGATAACGCCAGATGTAGCTCCGCCAATTGTTTTTTCTGGTGTTGGCAGACTGTTGGCAAAACAAAAAACACTGCACATCACCAGTGTCATATTTTTAAGTAATACTACGCTGTGCCAAAGTCGGATTTACAAAAAATACTGTACAGTGCTATTGTTGGATTGATAACGCCAGATGGGGCTCGGGCCAATTGTTTTTTCAGGTGTTGGCAGACTGCTGGCAAAATAAAAAATGCTGTACATTGCCAGTATCGATTTAAAAGTAATACTGTACAGTCCCAGGACAATGAAATTCACAGAAAATGAAAAAACTTCAATTTTAAATGGGAATATTGATACAAAAATAAAGAATTGGATTTTTCAAAATATCAGAACCCTTACACAAAAATGTATAGACGGACTATTATTGATACTTAGATCGGAAGGGCACCTGTCTCTCCCAAAATGCTGTAAAACATTATTGCAAACTTCTCGTATAAGAGGAGAAACTGAAATAATGAAATGTTCTGACGGCACTCTGGGAACATTTCAATACTTTGGAGTAAAATCTAATCTAGATGTTATCATACATCCAAATCTTTATACGGAAAATAATATTGAATTATTGATTCACGTAGACGGAATGGACATATTTAATAAGTCCAAAAAAGGTTTTTGGACATTAATGGGAAGAGTTTTTGCAAGAAATTACACCACTAAGCCATTTATAATAGCATTATACTTTGGAAATTCAAAACCGTATTTTGCTGGAGAATTTTTATCTGAATTTGTATCCGAAGTTAATACTTTAACTAATGAAGGTACACACAAAAATTAGAAACAAAAAAAAAAATTAAATATTTTTTTTACTTATATTATTTTAGGTGTCGAGTTCCACGGAAAACAATTTACATTTAAAATATTAGCTTTTTGCTGTGATATGCCTGCCCGAGCGTTTATCAAGTGTACCAAGGGTCACACAGGTTTTTTTTCTTGTGAAAGATGCACCGTAAAAGGAGAAACAGTAAATAAAACACGCATTTTTATACCCTCCAACCACAGTATGGGGGTATACTCACTTTGTCATTCCGTGTGTAACGCATTGAAATATCAATCTAGGACCCCATAAAGTATATATATTATTGATTAGTGATCGATTCTAAGACATTCTAGCGATGTCCGTCTGTCCGTCTGTAGAAGACACGATACAGTCCAAAATAAAAGAGCTAGACTTCCGAAGTTTGGCACGAATATGTCTTATATTCCTAGGCAGGTTAAGTTCGGAAATGGGCAAAATCGGACCAAGGGGAAAAAAGTTCCCCCTTAGAGAACTAAACCAACCCAAGAAAAATCGCACTTTTTGCAGGGTTTTTTGTACTTTTGCTAAGCAAATTCAACATTCTTATCTCAGAAGAGTTCAAAATCACAAGGGAAAGGTGCCCCCTGACGTCTCCCACCAACCCCCCCCCCCCAAAAAAAAGACGCCCCTGGATTTTTTTTATATTGTTTTTTTTTTACATTTTGGAGGGTATAAAAGATTCGGCACAGCCGAATGTAACACTCTCACTTGTTAAAGAAATAAATTGTGAACAACGTACGCTCCAGTCGTTTAGAGAAAAGACTAACGCTGAGCACCATTTAGCTAAAGAAACCAGTCCACTTCTCGATATTCCTAACTTTGACTTAATAAAATCCGTCGTTTTGGATGAAATGCATATGTTGTACCTTGGAATTGGGAAAACGTTACTTCAGAAACTTATTTTTAAGAATCCAGATTCTTATATTTCCGAAGAAAACGTAGCAATTATGCAACAAAATTTTTCAAAAATATCTAAAGATATTACAGCTGAGTTCCAAAGAAAAACGTTTGATTTAATGGATACAGGAAATTGGAAAGCTACACAATATCGTTTTTTTTTATTATATGGCGGAGGGATAGTTTTGAAAAATGTATTGAAATCTAATCAGTACAGACATTTTTTACTTCTTTTTACAGCTTGTCGAATTTTGTCATCTAGCAAATTAGCTACATTGAAAGCTGATTATGCTAAGCAGTTATTAAGGAAATTTGTTGAACTTATGTCATATTTTTATGGACCAAAATCACATACAATGAATATTCACAACCTTATTCATATCGCAGATGACGTTGTTAATATAGGGGCGCCGCTATCTCAATTTTCCGCGTTTGATTTCGAAAATAGCTTAGGTTTTATAAAAAGTATTATAAATTCTCCAACCATCGAAGAAGTTCAAAGAAAACTTCATATTTTTCGATCAAACGATTCATCAAATAATTTTCCATTGCTTTATCGTATCAATAGAAGCTTAAAATATTCTCTTGGACAAATTTTAGAAACCTCGGAAATAGGAGTTACTTTTAGCTTTGTTATTATCGAAGGCAATAAAATTTCACCACTTCCTCCTGATAACGTATGCTTACTAAGAAATGGAAATGTTATTACGGTTAACGAAATTTTTAGTAGGAAAGTGTCGAATTTCAAATGTGATGATATTTTTTTTAAAGGCAACGTTTTTCTTGAAGTTACTGATTTTATGGAATATCCACTTCCATCAAGTGAAATAGGATTGTATGATGTTAGAAAATTAGATGAAAAGAACACTGAAATTAACATAAGTATGGTAGAATTCAAGTGTATTCTTACTACATGTGATGATAAAACAATTGCTATTACTCTATTACACTAATTTTAATAATATATATGTAAATTATTTAATAACTCTTTGTTAATATAATAAAAGGTGTAATAAAAACAATATTTAATCGAAATCCAACCGCTTAAAAATAATTAATAAAAAAATAAATGGTCGTAAATGTTGTATTAAATGTACTGGCAGAGTACAATTCTGTTTGTAATTGCCAACGTTGAAACGCTGTTGGCATTTCCAATAAATCCAGTGCTCCGCCAGTACAATATTTTTTGTACGGTTGGCAGTTTCTGATTGGGATCTTTTGTAAACATCTTTAGTCAGGTAAAACCCAATAATGTGATGGAAAGAAAATGTTTGAATTCATAATTAAAACAAACGAAAATAAGAATACAAAAAACCAAAACAAAACCGATATGAAAGTATAAAAAAATGAATTGGTATTGGTTTTTTATTGGTATTGGTTTTGAAGAATAAAAGTATTGGTTTTTAATTGGTATTGGTAGTGGGGAATCGGTATTGGTTTTTTATCGGTATTGGTATCGCACAAATAAAGGTATTGGTTTTTAATTGGTATTGGTTTTCAATTTGAATTGGTATTAACGGGTATTGGTATCGAAAAGGTATTGGTACCCATCATTGCCATAAATATATGATGATTAAAATTTTTGTTAGAGGCGTATGATTAATTTTAATTTCTTACGATAAATAAAATAATGATCATACGTCTCAGTAGTTCTTAAAAAACAAACTTGTTTTCGTGTGGAATTTTTCAGAGTATGTCGCTACTTATCGAATCTAAACTCTCATTTGGGTGTAGTTGCTGTTCAGATTTAATGGTCTCATATATATTTTGGCTAAAATTTGATTTTTCCAAAAACATGTTATTTTTCACACGCCTATATTTCGGAAACCAACTTTGTTTCCTGTCTTCGGCACAATTGTAGTTATAGACTAAAAGAGAAAAGTGTTAAACCAACTAACCCGGAAATAGTACATCTAATGCCTCAAAATATCTAAAACTATTTTTTCGCAGTTTTCAACATTTTTTGCCCATTTCTCCAAAACGGTGGGAAAATCAGTCTTCAAAAAAAAATAGTTCTTTTACTTTAACTCACAATTCTTTAGAAGATTATAATACTGGATTTTTTACGCATTTTCTCATATATATTTCCCTCCCTACTATTTCTTCAGAAATATTGTACACTTTGCACACATTAAATTACATGTTTATTATTAAACAATTGTGCTGTACTCAAGGTTAAAACGATTTTCTTTCTACATGCCATACACAACTGCATAGACGTAGTAAAGTGTATTGCTGTATGTATTGGCGATTTATGTGGTTGATTGCTAAAAGTTAAGCTAATAAATCATTTATTAAAATCTGTTTATACTCACTGTTCTAGACGAGATGTGTTTGTGTGGGTCAACAAATATTATTTTCGTGCCATAGAGTAGGAAGATGATGTTGTTCTTCCACAAAACAATGATGTTGATGACTACTTACCTGTAAATGAAGGAAAAAAGAAATGAAAACAAATTATTGCAAACAAAATAAATTATTAAAAATATTAAGATTTTTATTTGGAATGAGATATTTATATAATTACACAGTGATACAAAATCGAAGTTTCAGAATCGGAATTGGATAAAACCAAAAGCAAATGAAGTTTACATTTTACATAACAAAACACCCAAGACTTTTTTAGTTCAGCGCTTTATTTTTTTACACACATTTAAAGTTAAAATTAATCAAAATTAAGTTAGCTATAACCGGTATGAAGTTCGCTTCAATCGGTCCTGTACCCACTTGCTGAATAGCCAAATTATTAAAAATAAACCACAGTGCACCGTTGCGTATGTTTGTTATTTAAAGGCAATTTCAAAATTAATCATACGCCACTTATACATTTTTTAAGCAATTACACTGTAAGTATAATTTTGAAATGACACATTATTTTGTGTCGTAGAATCCAATTCTTCGTTTTTCCAGGTTAGGTCAAAATCAAGAGATATCTCGTTCATCATTTAAAAACTCTTTTAAAACTACTTTATTTAGTGTTTATTAATCAAAACTTTACTTTAACATTGACGGCCGATCCGTTTAGGCGAGTAAAAAAAATTGTTTATCTCCCATTTTTAAATTATTCTTAAAAACAATAAAAAATATCTTGAAAATCACAAATTTAAAATTATGTATCTCTTAATATTGACCTGATCTACCAAAACGGAGAATGCCGCTGTGTTCTTACAGCGTTATTACTTAGTATAATTATAATAAAAGTTCACCAACTTCAAATAAGTTAATAAACTCTAGCGCTGAACCTTGTCTATACGAAAAATGCATTAGAATCTGAGACTTTTTCTATACGAAAAATATCACAGAATCTAAAACTGTTTCTGCACGAAAAAATGTTCATAATCTAAAAATTTTTCTATACCAAAAATGTCTCAGAATCAGAGACTTTTTCTATACGAAAAATGTCCTGCGTCAGAGATTTTCTATACGCAAAATATCGCAGAGTCTGAGACTTTTTCCATACAAAAATGTCTCAGAGTCTAAAGCCTTTTTTAACGAAAAATATCTCAGAGTCTGAGACTTTTCACAGAGTGTGAGACTTTTCTCAGAATCTGAGACTGTTTCTACATGAAAAATGTCTCAGAATCAGAGACTTTTTCTATACGAAAAATGTATCAGAACCAAAGACTTTCTATACGAAAAATGTCTTAGAATCTGAATTATTTTTCGAATATAAAAAGCCTTAGACTAGGAGACATTTTTCGCATAAAAAAAAGCTTTAGACTCTGAGATATTTTGCGTATAGAAAAATCTCAGTTTCTGAGATATATTGATGCTGCTATTACTTCCTTTAAAGAATTTGATGCTCAAAAATAGTTTTAATACCATCCAACCACAGTGTGGGGGTATACTCACTTTGTTACTCCGTGTGTAACGCATCGAAATATCGGTCTAGGACCCCATAAAGTATATATATTATTGCTCAGTGATCGATTCTAAGACATTCTACCGATGTCCATCCGTCAGTCTGTCCGTCTGTAGAGGACACGATACAGTCCAAAATAAAAGAGCTAGGCTTTCGAAGTTTGGCACGAATATGTCTAATATTCCTGGGCAGGTTAAGTTTGGAAATGGGCAAAATCGGACCAAGGGGAAAAAAGTTCCCCCTTGGAGAACTAAACCAACCTCTGAAAAACGATATTTTTTTCCAGGGGTTTTTTGTACTTTTTTTAAGCAAATGCAACATTTTTATATCAGAGGAAGCTCAAAACCCTGCATGTGGACCCAGCGGATAAAAAAAAATTAAAAAAAGTTTGACCCGCCCCTTTTGTGGGCGTGGATATAAAAAAATGTATTTTAATAATGATTAATTGGATTAAATAATTGGAAGAATCATAATAAATCCATTTGCTAACATCTATCGCAAGGGGAAGGTGTCCCACAATGTCTCCCAAAAAACACCCAAACCCCACCCCCCCCCCTCTTAAAAAAAGACGCCCCTAATTTTTTATACCCTCCAACCACAGTAAGGGGGTATACTCACTTTGTCATTCCGTGTGTAACGCATCGAAATATCGGTCTAGGACCACATAAAGTATATATATTATTGATCAGTGATCAATTCTAAGACATTCTAGCGATGTCCGTCCGTCCGTCCGTCCGTCCGTCCGTCCGTCCGTCCGTCCGTCCGTCTGTCCGTCTGTCCGTCTGTAGAAGACACGATTCAGTCCAAACTAAACGAGCTAGACTTCCGACGTTTGGCACGAATATGTCTTATATTCCTAGGCAGGTCAAGTTCGGAAATGGGCAAAATCGGACCAAGGGGAAAAAAGTTACCCCTTGGAGAACTAAACCAACCCATGAAAAAACGCATTTTTTGCAGGGTTTTTTGTACTTTTGCTGAGCAAAGGCAACATTCTTATCTCAGAATAAGTTAAAAATCGCAGGGGGAAGGTGCCCCCTAACGTTTCCCACAACCCCCCCCCCAAAAAAAAGACGCCCCTGGATTTTTTTCATATAGAGTTTTTTTACATTTTGGAGGGTATAAAAGATTCGGCACAGCCGAATGTAACACTCTCACTTGTTTTTTTTACATTTTGGAGGGTATAAAAGATTCGGCACAGCCGAATTAAACACTCTCACTTGTTTTTTGCTGATTTTAACCATTTTTTCCTAGTTTAACAATATTTTTTTTTTTAGCGTACACATTGTGTTGATAAATAAAAAAATCTTTGCCCGTTTTAAATTAATAATAAGCGATATTGAGCATTTTATTTAAAAAGTACCACACAAAAAATATTTTGGATCAAAGTCAAACTAACGAAACCTATTGTTCTTTATGGATTTAATTAATCGTGCTCCTCTCTAGGAGTCGCTACTAGAGGGGTGCAGTATAATACCAAACCCCATTAATTTGTAAACATTACTTCTTATCTCATCTCCCCAAGAATGCCCCTTAATTTTTTTAACCCCAAAATTTTCCTGATTCGTATCTACCTTCGTTAAGGCGGTCCCCATAATTTTTTTTGTATTTTTAATAAACTTGTTTTATTAAATCATCTTTTACCGCTCCAATTGTGCCTTCTAAAATAGGAAGTTGAATTTCAGGCGTAATATTGAAGAACGGCTTATACAGCGGTGGTGCGTCCAATTCTGCTGTATGGAATCAATGTCTTGTGTTTTTAAAAACAAAAGGGAACTGTGTCTTTATCACGAAGACACAGAGAATTGCGTCGATGTGGATTACTGTTGCTCTTGAGTTAAAACATGTCAATTCAACCGAGAATAGTAACATTTTTGACATTATCCGTTTCTAATTGGATGCAATTTTGGACTTCTAGTTGTTTTTTTTTTCACTATATATCGTCGCTGCGCCTAAAAATGGAGTCATGTGTTAAATATTTTTTTTGAAGAGGACAAGAAACAGCCAAATTTGGCTCTTTCGCGATACTTTTATGGAAAAAACTTGACATTAATATTAAATCAATATTACAAATTTTATGGGGAAAGTTGACTTCATAAAAGTTCTGCGAAAGGACCAAATAAGGCTGTTTCTTGAGATTCTTCGAAAAAATATGAAAAACACATGACTCCATCTTTAGGCGCAGCGACGATATGGGGTCTTGAAAATTGGAAAAATTATATTTATTTAAAAAAAGTGTTCTGACATAAATGATGATATCGAAAAAAAAAGTAATCAAAACACAGGTCTCTTTGGGGTTTCAAAGAACATTACCTATTATTTGACAGCCTTTAAAATGACATGCATCATGATTTTTTTTTTTTTGAAAAAGTTCAAAGGTGATTGTTTTGATCCTAACTTTTGGATGGATATATGTCAATAAAAGATATTTTTAAGTTTTTAAAATAACATAAACTGTTAAGGATCCTCTATACGACCATAGTTTAAATTTTTAGGATGGAGACTTTATTGGAAAATTAAATATTAATAGAAACATAGTGACAGTTAAGAAAAAACGGTGTACTTAGGAAAAAATATATTTTTAATCCCTCCAACCACAGTATGGGGGTATACTCACTTTGTCATTCCGTGTGTAACGCATCGAAATATCGATCTAGGACAACATAAAGTATATATATTATTGTGATCGATTCTAAGACATTCTGTCCGTCTGTAGAGGACACAATACAGTCAAAAATAATAGAGCTTGATTTCCGAAGTTTGGTTTCTGGTCATTAGAGTGGTCCTTATTTTGAAAATTTTGGATTTTCGTTGCTCCTCAAGCCTGGATTTGTTAAACGACCCAAAACAAGTACCCGATAAAATTTTGAAATCGGTTAACTCTCTGACTACGCTATAATCGGTCAAAATTCCGAGTTTTGGGAAAAAACGCACTAAATTAAAAAAAAAAAAAAAAATTTTATGAATATGTTTAAAACAAAATATTTTTTGTTTAGATAAAAAAATATAAATATTTTGTTCAAATTCTGATTAATTTTTATTAAAAAATAAAAATTGTTTTATTCGACCTATAAAATATTATATTTTGAGGATGTTTATTCTGGCTCGAGGTCATTATTTTCTTTACTAATTAAAACCATGATATTCTCATAGCATAATTTTCAAGAAAATTATTTTTTTTTTTGTATTAAATTTATTTATGTTGGTCATTTTGTTAAGATTCCATTGTCAAGATTATTTAGCAAAAATAGAAACGATTTACTGCAAAGTAGCAAACGAGTCTAATGACAAATCGCTTGTGCACAAACTAGAATATTAATACATATTCGCCTCTATTCACAATGAGAATTAGAAAGACGAAGAAATTGTACCATACTAATAAGGCAACGATTGTCAATAACCAACAAAAATATTTAAAACAATTTTACATACGATAGTCAATTTGACCACAACAATATGTTTTTGTCTTGTTGTTGTGAGAAATACTCCATATTAGGGTTATTCATCACATGGCGTGCCAACCATTATGTTCAAATTCTGATTAATTTTTATTAAAAAATAAAAATTGTTTTATTCGACCTTTAAAATATTATATTTTGAGGATGTTTATTCTGGCTCGAGGTCATTATTTTCTTTACTAATTAAAACCATGATATTCTCATAGCATAATTTTCAAGAAATATATAACAAAATGAGTTTTTAAAGAGTAAATTCATTAAATTTTCACCAAAAAATATATTTCCTTGAAATCCGCTGTTTCGAAATCGGTCTACACGAAAATTAAGAAAAAAGATTTCATTTTTTTTTTTTAATTTTTAACTTGAACTAATACATTACAAAATAAGTAAAAAATATTTAAGTTTACTGCAATTTTGTTTGAGAAAATTTAAAAAATATAATTTTGGAGATTTCAAAAATTTTGCAAATTCCAAAAAAAAAAATTTGTTACCAAATTTATATGGGTTACCGATATCACAAAATTTTTATATTTTTTATCTGAGGATATTTGGCCAAATGTTAAACAAAAAATATTTTGTTTTAAACATATTCATATTTTTTTTTTTTTAATTTAGTGCGTTTTTGACCAAAACCGGGAACTTTGACAGATTTTAGCGTAGTCAGAGAGTTAACCGATTTGGCTCAAAATTTTATCGGGTATTTGTTTTAGATCGTTTAACAAATTCAGGCTTGCGGAGCAACGAAAATCCAAAATATTCGAAATAAGTACCACTCTAATTGTCATAGGCTGGCTAGTTCGGAAATATGCAAAATCAGACCAAGGGGAAAAAAGTTTCCCCTTGGAGAACTAAACCAACATCAGAAAAACGTCATTTTTTTGCAGGATTTTGTGTTGTTGAGCAAATCCAACATTTTTATGTCATGATAACATTTATCGCAACTGGAAGGTGTCCCCTAACGTCTCCCATCAAACCCCCCGAACGCCCCTGATTTTTTTTTTATGTTGAAGGGTAAAAAAGATTCGGCACAGCCGAATATAACACTCTCCCTTGTTTATTGTTTGAAACCTTGGTACCAAGATACACTTTTCTTAATGTTTTCGACGTGATGAGTCCAAATATGACCTTATAACTGCCCTACTGCTACTAGTTTTCGAGATATCTGCACCTTACACAGAGAAAACAGTTTATTTGTGCCAGCCAAATTTAGATCCAACTGCATGGTTTAATAACAACAACCGAAATTTTCGGTTGCGATAACCAAAATTTGTTTATACAATTTAACTTCCGTTGGTTCAAATAAATTACGGTAATCGCAACCGAAAACTTCGGTTTTTGCAATTAAAACATGCAGTTGGCTCTAAATTCGGCTGGCACAGTTAAACTGTTTTCTCTGTGTATGTTCGAAAAACATAGTTGTTTAATTTTAGCAGTTTTTACACATTTATGTGCAGCTATCATTGGGGTTTCACATTTGCCTACTTATCAGATTTATTTTAAACTTAGAATGGCGATATCTTAAAAACTAAGCAAGATAGAGCAAAACTGTTCACATCTTTCATAGTATCGCTGGCCCTCTTCACATGTGTGGACAACTATGAGCCTCAGTTTGAATCTAAAAGTTACTTGTTTCACATCCATTTAGTAAAACTGATCGTGTTTATAAAATATAATGATAATTTTTCAGAATTTTATTTGATATTTTTGGTGTATCAGTATCATTTTCATAAAGTTTTTCATTTCCTGAGTAAAATCATGACTAAAAATAAAACTTTGACATTGTATTAAATCAGCTCTTGTGGTGCCATTGTACTCAAAAAGTACAATTATACTAATTTTACCATACCTGCATTACGATTAAAAGGTTAACTGTTTCGTAGGAAAGTGCATTATAATTGCTTGGAAATGTTGGGCTCGAAATATAATACACTCAAGATAATTCTGCAGTAAAAATATTAGTAAGTGATTTGGTACCAAAATCTACTAATAAGTTACTAATTACCAGTAGTACTGTAGTTTTTTAGTATCTTCAAAGTACTAAAATTAGTCATTTTTACTGGTTTTGAATAATATTACTAATAAAATTTTAGTATTGATTACCAACGCCTGCACTAGATCATTTTGGACTAAAAAATTAGTTCATTAGTAAAATTTTTAGTATTGAATACCCATGTTTTTTTTTTGGGTGTAGGAATATGATTGAAAACATCTTTAATTTCGAAAATTCTTACACATCTAATTGAATCCTTTTAAGGGCACAACCTTGTCTATAACTGATTTTTTTTTTTTTAAGAATTCAACATATTGTTACAACTTACAATTGTAGTGATTACGAATCCTGTCAGTCAGTTCCGTCAGTTTCAACATTCAACTACAACTACTGTATAATACTTTTAACTATTTATATATTTTCATTTTACTTACTCATTCTTTTGCTCGCTTACTCTTCTTCTTGTTTTTTTTTTTTTTTAGTCGTCATTGTCAGTCAATGTAAACTGTACATTTTTATTGTAGAAACGAGTCAAGTTGCTGTCAATTTAAAATAGAAAATTTATAGAGTAGACAAAATGATGGACAGCTTTTTGTGATGGTAGATGTTTGTGTATGGGTAAACTTTATATTCCCAGTTGGCCATGTCTTAAAGACATCCTCGACGACGCGTGAACGACCATAGAAAATCGTTGACGACGCGTAGGCGACAGTCCAAGCAAATCGTTAACGACTTTTTCACACAAAGGGCCGGAAAATCGTTAACGACAACGTTAGCGACATTATCACTTACAAAGTCGTTGACGACAATATGGGCGATATAGTCGGAGACGACAATATGGTCGACATAGTCGTTGAAGACAGCATAGGTGACATATTGCTTATTATGTCGTTGATGATTATAGGAAAAAATAAGCTTCGTTCTGTCCTTCATAAATATAGTTTAAGCAGGGATATTTCTGAATTTCAGCTAATATAACAAATATTTTATATTACAAAAATGCAGGAACTCTTTAGTCCTGGAAATCTAATATCAAATATCTTCTTCTATAGTTGTGTATCAATGCTGCTCCTTGTCTACCGATGAACTGAAAAAAAGATGACATTTGTATTGTTTTGATTTTTGTTGGGTTTTAACAAGTAGGAAACTCCGGACACAATACAAACATTGCCCTGACAATGAAATAGCGAAACGACGCTTCCTTAAAAAATAACCAATACTAGCGACTGACAAAAACAGTCACGTTTTTGGATTAAGCAAATAGTTTTATCGACGAATCGATGATTTTCCGAAGCGATCTCGATAAAGACTCTAATATGAAATATGTTGATAATATAGTTTGCAAGAAACTGAACAAAATCAGATGACATTCTTGGGACTTTTTCTAATAAGATCGTCATAACAAAGGCCTTAGCAAATTTTCATGGGACCCATCTGAAATTCCGCAGACACTTTTTATAGACTAAATGTTAAACGCAATTCCTTTAAGACTTTGTAAGTTAATCCTGGTCGATACATTACTCTATAACTCTGGATAAACCCATGATAAAAAATTTAAATTAGCAGAGCGATATTTTATGAAATCTACAACCTCTCGCAAGCACTTTCAAGGTTTAACTGAATAATTCCAAATTTTGCTGACGTTTGTTTCTTGTCTTATTTCGTGTCGTTATTGTCCCGTTATTTTTATTTATATCTCTTTAAACAAAGCAAAAGTTGCACGACATTTCAAATACTTTTGTCGTTCTGAATATCTTCAACAAAATGTTGCTCTTATATTCGTCGATGTGGCTTAACACACGATAAAATTCATACAATTGTCGCTTACCTTGTCTTGAGTAAGACTTTATTGAAGACAAGATAAGCGACAACTGCATGAATTTTGTCGTCAATGTGGTTTGAAGCACGACAACATACATGCAATGGTCGTTTATCTTGTCCTCATTAAAGTCATACCAAGACAAGATTACCGACAATTGCATGCATTTTGTCGTCAATGCGGTTTGAAAAATGACAAAATGCATGCAATGATCCTTTATGTTGTCCTCAATAAAGTCTTATTTAAGACAAATTTAAGAAATTGTCGCTTATGAAGCCGTAAATACGTTTTTAAACACGACAAAATACACGTTTTTGTTACTGAAGTTGTCCTCATCAATATTATATAGGCGACAAATTCTGTAATGTCCTGAGGACATCGTTGACGACATTTGCGTTTATGACCAATTGGCCAACTGGGTTATAATGCAATAACACCGACACAGACACAGACACACATACTTACATATGTATATGTACCTTGGATACAGTTATAAAACAAGGACTGATTGCGACAAAAAAGGAACAAACAAAAACAAAATATATGTATTAAAAATAAATGGAAAGGAAAATATGTATGTACTTATGCATACAACTCTTTGTACTCGTCGTAAATATATAGAAATAGATGAAGCGCTTCTACTTATTGCTACTGTTATTTTTTTGACAAATTGATGGACAGCATGATGGACAGATCGTATAAAATAACTTTAAGAAAATTATTTATCCATCCATGCACAATCATTTAAACACATATACTTGCATACATGTGGACTTTTTTTAAGTGTAGCACTTATATTTAAATTTGTGATTTTTGAGAACTTACGAGAACTTACGATATCGGCCATATCAGTGTTTAAAAATTTCGTTGTCCCCTTATGAAACAATTTGAGCCGTCGGGAAAATTTTGATAACTCCCGAACTATCCAGAGTATTTATATAAATATCGTAGGACTATATCTTCACATAATTACCCCCAAAATGTACACATTTTCTTTAAATGTTGAGTTGACCTCAACCCCTCCAAATTCAATGAAATTCACTGCTGACAATGAATTTAAATTTAACAAATACGAAAATATGCCAATTTTTTAGGGTTCTGGTCATTCTACTATTAGAGTTATGGGGTCCTGAAAAGTGTCCTGACATAAATGATGGGATTTCAAACAGTAATCAAGGTACAGGTCACATTCAGGTTTCAAATAACAGAAAATGAGACAGACTTTAAAATGTCATGCACTGGATATTTTTTGGAAAAAAGTCAAGGTCATTGTTTTTTTTTTTTGGAAAAATGGTAAAATTTGTGGCGAGTTGCCTTGATTAAATATTTATCACATTAAAACGGAACCCGTTTAGAAATTTTATATTTTTAAAAAAAATCAATTTATCAATTTATTGTCCATCCACCAGGGATGAAATATGGCAATTTCATTTTGGTATCAAAAATGATTTTAAATTGTACTTTTTTGACCATAAATGTACTTTTTTTAATTTTATTTAATTTTATTTCAAACAACAAAAAATAGTAATTATAGTTCGTTATTTTTTTTTTACAGAAAACGCAAAGTATTTAGCTCGGAATTTAAAAGTGCATTTTTTGGCAACAAAAACATGGCAATTGCCTTATGTGAATTTACAGTTTTATTAAATTTCTCCCAAGGAATAGTTTTTGTCTTAAGTAATTTTTTTATATCTCTCATCGTTTTCGAAATAAGCTGAAAATGTAAAGTTTTTGGCGTTTGACCGTTTTTTTTTCAAAAACGACTCTGGCGAAATTTTGATTTTCGTTAAAATATAGTAGTGGTGCACCCCAGATTCATAATCAAAAAAGACATTAACAGTGTTCGCAAATTGAGGTTAACGTTGGTTCGGAGAGGCGTAAAAATTCATCTGATATTCATTAGACCATACATCAATATAAATAAAACTCTTTTAAATTTAAAAGAGTTTTCCAGGAAAAACCAAATTTCAATTAGTAGAAAATGGGGAAAAATAAATGCAAGAAAAAAATTTCAATAAAAAAATTAGTTAAAATTCGTTCAGTTTTGAAAATGTATCAAATGAGTCGCGGGCGTATCAACGTATTTTTGAACATTAAATAGTATCAAAAAAAGTACATTTGTATCAACAATTCCATCCCTGCCATCCACACAAAAAAATTCAGCGTTTTCTTTTTTTTTCGAGAAAATCGCATTTGAATTTTAAATTTCATAACCAGGGCAAGGAGGTTCATGTAAATACATGTTTTTTTTTCGTTAGCCTGAGAACAACTTAAAGCATTTATCTTCGCGAATCATGGAATTTGCTTAAAAATGGCATTGATTTGTCAGTGCATATTTTTGCATATTTTGAAGAAAATGCATGTTTTTGCATAAACTACATATTTTCCTGCATATTTTTTAATATTTTTATAAAAAAAATATTTTTTTTTTTTATTTTTGCTATTTTTGTGAATAATGTGATAGTTTTTCATGAAAATGTGCAAATCGGTTCATAAGGTTTTGAGAAACTTCCCTTGGCAGTGCATTTTTTTAAAAAAAGGATGTATTTTGTCAAAAAATTTAAGCAGGAAAAATATTAATCTGCATCTAAAAGACGGAAATTAGTGTTCCTATTTTTCTTTTATTAAACTGCACTGACAATGAGATAAAAAACTGAATTTATTTATTTTTTTTTTTATTTTTTCCGCAAAAGGATCGTAATTGCGCATCGTTTTCCGGGCAAGCATTTTCAAATTCGAAAAAAATCCAAATTCGGGACGCGCTATTTGTAAATATGTAAACTAGGGCGGAGCAAATTTTTTTTCGAATATCGAAAACTTTGGTGTCGGGAAAGTTTCCTTTTAGGGTCGATATTAACTCAAAAATATTGGACATGTAGGTCAATCGCTTTGGGTTTTTTTGACTTGAAAATCGGATTCCGAACAAAGTGAATATTTTTTTGTTTTACCTTTTTTTTGCTTAAAATATAAGTTTATGTTCAGACATTTCTAAAAAAGTGTTATTTATGGTAAAAAAAATATTTTTTTTGTATAATATTTTTTTGTTTTTTACTTTGCAAAAAATGTTTTTTTATAATTTTTTTGCTGAAAATATTACGTAACATTAGGTCAGTGTCAGAAGATGTAAATCAGTGATACGCAGTTTTGTAATTCCTATTCCCGCGGGAATAGGCGCTGCTTGTGCGCTGTCAACACACATACACTATAAAATTCTGTTGCTTAAGCAAATTTGTTGACTTTTCGCTTGCTACTACCCACACAAGCATAAATGTTATGGTATGTGTCTGCGTATCGCTGATGTAAATATATTTTTAAATATCGTATAATTTATTTTGGCTTTTAATGCATTTTGAAATTAATTTAAAAAAAATATTTTTGAGGAAAAAAAAATTTTACAGACAAAAAAAAACCTTATCATAAAATTAATTTCTCAGTAATTTCCGAATATAAACTAATATTTTAAGCAAAAAAAAATCCAAAAAAAAATCACTTTGTTCGGAACTTTCTGATTTATAAGTCAAGAAAGGAACCCAAAGCTATTGCCCTAAAGGTCCAATATTTTTGCGTGCTAATATGGACCCTCAAAGGCAATTTCCCGAACCAACGTTTTCGAAATTCAAAAAAGGCTAAATTTGCTCCACTTTAATTTACACATACATATAAACATTTTTTACAAAGGAACTGAATTTTATGTTTTATGATTTTTTATGAATAAATATTAAAATAAATCAATTTGAAAATGCATATTTTTTAGTTTTAACTGCATATTTTTAAATTTTTGATACACATTTTTAGCGCTTAAAACGCGATATTTAGTGCATGAACTTCCTTGCCCTGTTCATAACAATTTAGTAATTGGCTTGTATTTTGTTGTTTCAACAGAGCGTATGACTAATATTTATGCAATTAATAATAACACAGTGCTACAAAAAACACAAAATCAAATATACTTTTAAAATGAGGTAGTTAAGGTTGTAGGTCTCGTCGAAAAGATCACAAAAATGCCCATCAAACTTGCCAGACACCCTCAAATTTTAAAGTTATTGTCAAAAAACGATTTTTTGGGACTTTTCTCACTAAACCACGTGTAATTTAAACATTTTTCAACCGATTTTAAATTTTTCAACTGTTTTGTATAGAAGAAGAGTAGGGCTTTTTATGTATGTGAATTGGTCTATACATATAAAAAAAATATGTATTGATTTTCTTCAACAATATCTAATTTTTTGTTATTTTTTGAAAATTTTTTGAGTTTATCGATTTTTTTTCTGTTATAGTTCGTTCAACAACATTTATATTTATAAACGAATTCTTAAAGAAAATTTAATTGTGAATACGATGAGCTTTATGTCGAAAAAATCGGATAACAATTGACAGAATTGTGATAATTTTTCTAAAAAAGAAAATTAAGATTTTGCTTGAAATTGCCGTTCGGATAACACAGGCAAAAAAAAAAAAATAATAAATAAACGAACATACTAAGAGGTCGCGTATCATTATTTTAAAGGTTTTTGGCCTCCTGAATTCGAATTTGATCTTGAAATTCCGCTATCTTATTAAGTTTTTGATATATCAATTTATGTTAAATATCTCAAAAACCTGACGAGATAGAGCAATTTAAAGGCCAGATTCGGACTCAGAGCGCCAAAAACCTTTAAAAATTTTGTACTTGACCATTTATGAAAAATTTATTTTTTTTGCCTGGGTTATCTGAACGGCGATTTCCTGCAAAATCTTAATTTTCTTTTTTATAAAAATGATCACAGCTCTGTCAATTATTATCCGATTTTTTCCGGATAAAACTTATCGTATTTAGAATTAAATTTTCTTTAAAAAAACGCTCACAAATATAAAGGTTGTTAAACGAACTATAGCAGAAAAAAATCGATAAACTCGAAATATTTTCAAAAAATAACAAAAAAAATTGATTCAATAGAAAAAATCAATAGATATCTTTCTTTTACGTATTGACCAATTCACACACATGTAAAGCCCTATCCTTTTTCTATCCAAAACAGTTTAAAAATTTAAAATCGGTTGAAAATTTTCTGAATTACACAAGGTTTAGTGAGAAAAGTCCCAAAAAAACGTTTTTTGACAATAACTCTAAAATTTGAGGGTGTCTGGCAAGTTTAATGGGCATTTTTGTGATCTACTCGACAATACCAACAATCTATACTAGTATGTCACATCAGAAGTATTTTTTCACTGTAGCACAATGTAATCATTCACAACGTTAAAACAAGGAAATACAAGCAACTTTTTTTTTATATTAAACCAACACTCAGGGGATGCCCCCTACGAATGCAGTGCATTGTGTTGATATTAGGAAAAATAGGTATGAGAGGGAGGAAAGAGGGAGAAGTGTTTATGAATATTTGACTTGAACCTTTCTAGATTAAATGCGTTAGGTGGAGATTATTCCACATACGAATAGATCGACTGAGAAACGAATTCTCTCTGTAATGCGTTGTGCGAAAGACTGGACTGTCGATTACAAACGCATGAGCTCTATTTGATAAGCGAGTGTTACGAACAAAAACACGGGCTCGGGGTATGAGTTCGCTTATCCCAGCAGAACATTTCCCATGGTAATATCGATAGAACAGTGTCACACAACCCACATTCCGACGATGCTCTAATGAATCAATAGAGTTGGATACGCTATTGTCATTAATAAGCTTCACCGCCCTCCTTTTGCACACGGTCCAGAAGTTTCAGAATAGACACTGAAGCTCCTGCCCATATATGGGAGTTGTATAGTGCGGAGATCGGATGAGGTAAAGTAGTTCTTACACCTTTTCAGAAAGCCAAGACACTTGAATGCTTCTTTCGACACTTGAAAAATATGCTTATTCCATCGGACATCACACTGTATTTTCATGCCCAGAACATCAAGAGTTTCCGATTCCATAATATCTATACCACCCATTGATACAGATGACGGTGCTAATTCCACAGCCCGTCTGTGGGTCAACACACAACACTGGGTTTTGTGTTCATTAAAGTCCACCCTATTCACTCGACCCCACCAATTTATAAAATTGTAATGAAATTTAAAATTCAAATGCGATTTTCGCGAAAAAAAAAATGAAAAACGCGTTTCTGAATTTTTTTGTGTGAATGGACAAACATATAAACTTAAAAAAAAATTAAAAAAAAGTGGCCGGATTTTTGAGAAATTTACTTTTTTATAAAATAAAAAATTTCAGAACGGGTTCTGAAAATTTTCCAAAAAAAAAAATTTAATCGATAGCCCATGCAAAACTATATAAGAATGTAAATGTTTGATATTGTGGTACATTCCGTTTTAATGTGATAAATATTTAATCAAGGCAACTCGCCAAAAATTTTACCATTTTTCAAATTTTTGCCACGCTTCCTAAGCCCAGTTTTTGAAAATTTGTAAAAACAAAAAACGCAATTTTCTTAGTTCCATATAGGACTATCTATATAAAGTGACATTCCCTATCAAAATTGATAGTTATTTTTATATGAAAGATGTCGAATTTTTGAAAAGTTTTTTGGGTCCGGGTGATATGTCACGTGACCTATCCATTTTCCTGCAGGATAATTAAGCAAAAAAAAAAATAAGTAACCGATTTTAAATTTCGTTATTTAAAAAAAACAGTGAAACCCTAATGTTAAAACTTAAACATATGTGTGTGCTGCTTTTGTTTTTGGATTAAGTTTATATTTGTCTGTGTATGAAATCATGGATTTGTACAGAACTCATGCATTATATGTGTCCGTCAGTCTGTTTGTTTTTTGTCTCGGTATGTGTGTAAACTCATACACTTTTATAGGTTTTGTAAGAATGGTGAGAGTACCCAACTTCCATTCAACCAAGTTTTTTATATTTTTTTTTTTATTTGTAATTCACGTTGCAATAGTTTTGTCAATCATTTCTACGTGACTGATGTTATTTTATCATTGTGTGTGTGTGTGAGTATGAGTGTGTATGTGAGTGATTGTTGTATAGGAATTTATTATATTAAAAAAGTTCTTTTGGCAATAATGGTTTGAATTTTAGATAAATATGACCTAATTGTCAAAGAACTAAAAATCTATAAAATGTGAAAGCATTGATTGACATGTACTATTGGCAGGGAACATTTTGGTAAGAACAAATAGAATTAAGTTGGCAAAACTTGAAACCAAAATTTTTTTAATAAAACAAAAAGGTAACTGATTAGGAACGATGCCCAGGATTTTTTTGTTCCTAATTATAAGTTGCAGAACACATTTTATTAACTTGAAACGTATTCTAGTACTTCATATTCATACATATTTTTTAAATTATTAAAGTTTATTTTTTTTTCTCTAAAAATTAAATTTACCCGAAGTCTGCTGATAAAACGTCTGAATATGCCTTGCAAGCAAGTTTCATGCATAAATCCTTAAACAAAGATTTGCTAATCATATTTCGTAATTAATTTCAGATTTTACCCCTCGATTTTGTATCACTTCTTAGCATTTCAATTAATTTTTGACTTTTTAACTCACATTTCTAAGTAAATCAAAGGAATAACGAACCCAACATTTTAGATTTAAGCATAAATGTATCACAGTTTTTTAATTTATCACAAAAAAAATGTAACTAACCTAACACAATCATAGATACAAACAAGAACACAATAAGTTTACAAATATTTGAAAAATATTGAGACTACATTCTTATAAAAGAAGTCCTTCGTCAAATTTTTCCAACAAAAAATCAAACTATTCCATTAGAGATGGGATCGTGAGTGACTTTTCAATCACGATCACGCACGCTCACGAAAAAAAAATTGTAATCACGCACGATCACGCACGAACAGTTTCTTTCTGCTCACGCTCACGCACGCTCACGTGAGTAGAAAAAAAATTGAATCACGCTCACGACGTAATCACGATCACGAAATACACACGAATTAAAATATGTAAAAAAATGTATGTCATATTTTTTTATGCATAACCCAGTTGGGAAAGTCCTTGAACCATCCGTGGTGACGGCTCGCTTACACACCTAACATCCCCATGACATCTCTATATACCGAGTTGAGGACAGTTTCATAAAAAATTTCAAAATTTCCTTAATCAGCAGTTGTCAGGGGGTGCTGACATTCCCATGATATTTCCCCTAAGTCGTCTTTGTGGAAATGTCTGATATAGGTCATATGAAAATGCCAAAAATCTTCGTATTTCCATTAGTTTTTACTTCCATCCAATTTCCTTTATAAATTATCTTTATCATATTAAGAAATAACTTTTCGACTTTCCGATGTTTCCGATGTTTTTCTCAGAAATTGAAAAGTTCCCAGATTCAGGGTCATCTTAAAGTATGGCGCTTGGCACACAAGAATGGGCACAAAAAATTTGGGGCCCCGCTGGAAAGCAAAAATTCGCACGACAAAAAAAAAACACATTCTTGTGGTACAAATTAAATTCAAGTTATTACCTCTTTTAAGAAAAGTAAACTAAAAAAAAAATCCTTTGGGTAGGGATATTTTAGCTTGAGTTAATTTTTCTTTACTTATTAAAACCATGATATTCGTGAAAAGAATTTGGTTGTAATAAGACGTTTTCTATCTCAGAATCTGAGACATATCCTGTACGAAAAATGTCTCAGAATCTGAGAATATTTTAATACGAAAAACGTTTCGGAATCCGAAAGTTTTCAATACGAAAAATGTCGCAGAATCTGAGACTTTCTATTTTAGAAAAACTTCTCTGAACTTTAGACTTTTAAAATCTCAGAATCTGAAACTTTTTGTGTACGAAAAGTATTTCACATTCAGAAACTTTTTATGTAGCAAATATTTCAATGGATTTGAGACTTTTGATATATTACAAATTTCTCCTATAGAAAAAGTCTCAGTGTATACGAAAAATCTGTTAGATTCTGAGACTTTTTCTGTAAGAAAATAAGAAATTTTCTTTTAAAAGAAACTAACCGTATAACCGAATTTATTGGCATTTCAGGCCCCTTAGGTCGGGGGCCCTGGGCACGTGCCTAGTGTGCCCTAATGGTTAAAACGGTACTGCCCAGATGTAAAAGTTCAGTTTGATTTACTGCTATTGTGAAGACATTTCCTTATAGATGTCTTAGAGTTTTTTTTCACACTCTTAAAACAAACATTTATTGATGACAATGTTAGGACATGTCCTCAAGAACTACCTATTATATGTCAGAATCTGAAGACATTTCCTCATGGAAAACTTATTAAATTTATATTTTTTTTTAAAGACCATGAAAAAATCAAGAAAACGTTACCGAACAAAAAAATCTGGGAAACAATTAAAATCACGAAAAATTCACGCAAGAATTTTACTCACGCACGATCACGCACGAACTTTTTTGTATTACTCACGCTCACGCACGCTCACGTGAGTAGGAAAAAAATTACTCACGAATCACGTGATTCATGCGTGATTCACGTGATTCACGTTAATCACGTGATTGGTGCCCATCTCTATATTCCATATAGTGTTTATTATGTGGGTTTTGCAGAAATGAACATAAAAATAGCAGTGGTAGATTGTGAGACAATTGAGATTGTTGAATGCGACTATGTTGAATCTTTTATACCTTCCAACATGTATAAATAAATGAAGATAAACAAATTTAAAGGAACTTTTCTATGGGAGGGGTTTTCGGGGAGACCTTCCTCTCCATCATTGTGAGGTCTTCGGTTTTAGCAACATATCTACTTGATGTTTGCTATAAATTTCCAACTGACCTTTTCTTTTATTGCTTCATTTTAACATTTAAAATTTTTGAAAATTTGAAATTTAAGTGTTTGACGTCTGAGAAATAAATTTCAAATAATTTCAAATAAACATTTTCATTTGTTAAATTGTGTGAGGAAGTGATCGGAACAGAAAATTTTGGAAACAATATTTTAATTTAAAATTTGGAGGATTGGTTTCAAAATTTGCGAGAAAATTGTTCAATCGTTCTCAAATTTAATTTTTTTGGTACAACACTCAAAAAAACATTTTGTAAAATGACATAAAATCCCCGTAATTTTACGGGCAGATTTTGTAAAAATGTACTAGCAAGAATCCCCGTAATGATACAGGGATAATTTGTACATTGATTTAACAAAAAAATGTAAATTTACAATTTTTTTTGTAAAATATTAACTTTGAGGTGAACATATTTTTTTTGGAAATTTACAAAAAAATTGGTAAATTTACAAAACAAAATTGTAAACTTACAGAAAACGGTTGTTATTTTACAAAGAAAAAATAGAAAATGAAAAAAATAAATTGTAGATTAACAAATTATTTGGTTAAACTACTGTTTTTACCGCAAACAAATATTGAAAAACTCGTATATTTACAATAAAAATTGTAAATTTGCAAAATAAAAATTTACAAAACAAAGTAGACTTACAAAAAAAGTTGTAAATTTACAAACTAAAGTAGAAAATCAAAAAATTAAATTGCAAATTTACAAATTGGGTGGTTAAACTACTGTTTTTTATGGCAAAAAATTTTTATATTTACAATAAAAATTAGTAAAATTACAATTTTTATTTGTTTGTGTTTTTTGATTGAAGAAAAAAAAAAATTGTGTCTTCTAAAGATTAAATTAAATGTGGATTTACCCTTGTCCATGGTTTCTGTAGCCACTTCTACGTCACCAGTAGGACATTACATTAAATTGATTTTTTGGTATTTGGTAGAAAAATTCTTTATATGTTTTTTTTTTTATCAAGAGACTAGCCTGCCATGAGATTTGAACCTGTGCTTCTAAGTTACTCATGGTTTTGTATACCGGCGCTCTAACTCCTTAGGCTATGATCGGTATACAAACATCAGTGTCGAAACGTAGTTTGTTTAACTCATAGTAGGTTTGTGTGTGACTTTTACAGAAAAGCTTTTTTTCCAACTCAAGCAATGCATTTAATCTAGAGACCAACAATTTTCTTAATCTTTCATTTACTTTATTTTATGTAAATATACCATTTTTTTCATATATATTTTTCGTAGAAAAATAGTTTAACCAAATAATTTATAAATTTAAAATATTGCTTTTGTATTTTCTTCTTCATTTTTATAAAATAAAAAATTTTTTCTGTAAGTATACAATTTTGTTTTTTAAATTTTCACTGCACTTTTTTATTTTTTTCGGCATTTGGTTTTTCTTAAGCAGAACATATGAGAATTGCAAAGGAGGCTAAACAGGAAATTTCTTATATTTTCAGGAAAAATTAGTCAAAAAATAAAAAAAAATTTCCAATTTTTAACTATTTTCACAAGTATTTTTGAAAAAATAAAAAAAAAACTTTTGAATATTGCAGATTGGATGTTTAGGTACCTGTTAAAATAGGAAAACCTTAATTTTTCATAATTGGCAGCTTTTTATCGACATATTAGTTGCCAAATTCAAAAAAAAAATTACCAAAAAATATGGTAAAATTACAAAAAACAAGTGAGAGTGTTAAATTCGGCTGTGCCGAATCTATGATACCCTCCAACATGTAAAAAAATTAAAAAAAATATTTGGCAGGGGCGTTTTTTTAAGGGGGGCAAGGTAGGGGAAGGGGTCGAAGAGCTGGGGTGACTCCTTGGCCCTTACGGTATATGTTTACAAGTTCATTTTTGTCTGCTTTCTGCACTTAAGTATTAAAGTTTTATAATTATTTAAATTATTTTTTTATCCACGCCCTTAAAAGAGGGGCTCCAAGCGGAGGACTATAAATTTCTACGAACATAAAAAGGCCTCATTTGGTTCACAAAAATACCAAAAAACATAAAAAAAAAATAGCATTTTTAAGAGGTTGGTTTAGTTCTTCAAGGGGGAAATACCCGAACATTTTTTTTTGTTTAAGAAAATTATATGTTTGGTGAATGTATCGTTGACCTGTGGTGTATCTCAACCCAAACCAAAAAACACCAGGATTTTACATGTTTTTATGCAATTAGATCTAATTAGATCCACTAATATATGGCAATGACTGGTCAAAACTCCGATGAAATCAAATCATATTTTATACAAGTTGATCTTTTTAATGCAAAAACATCTACCATTATTCGGAACAAATTGCGTATAAATATATATTGTGTTACATATCATTATATATTGTATCATATAAAAATTTTTACTCGGGAACATTAAAAATAACCTTTGTTCTCATATGTACACATCATATACATAATTTCTTAGAAAGAAATGGCTGAAAAATACAAAAAGCAATTTTTTCGACATTTTTTGACATTTTTCTTTTCAATACATATTTTTTGTTTATATTTTGAGTATGTTTTTTTTCTAGCTAGAGGTCATTATATCCTTTACTAATTAAAACTATGATATTCTCATAGACTTATTTTCAAGAAAGTTAGTTTTCTGTTTTAAATTTATTTATGTTGGTCATTTTTTGCAAGACTTAATCGACACGACATCGATACTCAAAATATAATATTTTCTGTTTTTAATTTTTGTTGGTTAGTTGATGATCGTGATTTTACTATGATGGTACAATTTTCGTCTTCTAATTCCCAATGGGACTAGAGTCGAATATGTATTTATATTTTAGTTTGATCATTAACGATTGTCATTAAATACCCGTTGTTACTTGTAATATAGGGTTTTTATTTTTGCTAAATAATCTTGACAATGGGATCTGACAAATCCCGAAACACGTGTCGATTAAGTCTTGCAAAAAATGAGCAACATAAATAAATTTAAAACAGAAAAATAATTTTCTTGAAAATTATTCTATGAGAATATTATAGTTTTAATTAGTAAAGGAAATAAAGCTAGAAAAAAACCTACTCAAAATAAAATGTGCTCGATTCTCGAATACAACTTTACCATTCACCCAATTTTTTAAAATTTGATATTCTTTCAAGTTTAAATATTTTTAAATTTGTTCTTGTAATAATTAAAGATATTAACTTGATCTTTAATTGCTACAAGAAAAAATTTTGAATTTTAAAAAAGTTGCAGGACGCCACCTCAGTTTGACTATATAAGTTAACAATTAACGAAAAAGAAAACAAGAATTACTATTTTCATTTTCTTAAAACCAAAAATTTTAATAACTTGGGTTTGTAACTTGGATAACAATTCACCTCGTGGTGAATAAAACCGTTTTTCACCAGCTGATGAATAAAAAGTAACATAATTATTTTTCAACAAAAAAACATTTTTTTTTCATAAAATTTTTTTTTCATAAATTTTTTTTTTTATTTTTATCAATTTTTTTTTTTTTTCATAAATTTTTTTTTTTTCATCAAACTTGTTTTTTCATAATGTTTTTTTATTAATTTTTTTCATCAAATTTTCTTTTCATCAAATTTTTTTTTATTAATTTTTTTTTATATTTTATTTTGTTTTTTCATCAAATTTTTTTTTTCATCAATTTTTTTTCATTAATTTTTTTTTGATTAATTTTTTTTTTTTTCATCCAAATTTTTTTTTCATAATTTTTTTTATCATATTTTTTTTCATCAATTTTTTTTCATCAAATTTTTTTATCAAATTTTTTATTATCAATTTTTTTCTCCCCAAAAAAATTTTTTTTTTCATCAATTTTTCTTTACGTCAAAAAATTTTTCTTTTCATTAAAAACTTTTTTACATCAAAATTTTTTTTCACCAAAAATTTTTGGGTTTATTAAATATTTTTTAACATAATTTTGTTTTTCGTGAAAAAAAAAAAAATTTTTTTACCAAAACTACTTTTTCACCAAGTCTAAGTAAGCTTTTCGCATAAAAATTTTCCATTTGTTTGTCAAATGTACATAAAACAAGTGAGTGTTATATTCTTTGGTGCCGAATCTTTTATACTCTCCAAAATGTAAAAACACTTTTTTGCACTTATTTTTGCACTCACTCATGAAATGTACAGCTCTTTTGGTTTTTTAATGGGGTCCTCGACTGATATTTCAATTCGTTTTCCATGGAATAGCAAAGCAATATAATATTATTTTTTCTAAAAAAACTTTGCTTTGGCAAGTACACCCAAATCTTCCGCAAAATATTATCATGATTTAATGTTTTGGGCAAGAGTACAAAATTCGCAGGCATTTTTTTTGTGGGCGTCGGCTGAAGGCGTTGGGCACACCTTCCGCCTCGCGATAAATGTTAGAAAATAGATTTATTATGATATTTACAATTAATTAAAAATTTCATCATTAATAAAACAATTTTTTTTTATATCCGCACCCTTAAAAGGGGCGGGCCGAAAAAATAAAAAAAAAATTAATATCCAGTGTCAAAAAGCAGGACTTACAAAAAAAAAAAAAACTTTATCAAATTACTAGGAAAAGTCTCGTAATCCCATTTTACCAATATTTGACAGTCTTCCTTGTTTTTTTACAAACAAATTTAGATTGAAATTTACATTTTTTTTAATTTTACAATTCAATTTTACAAAAAAAAAATCTAATAAATTCACGAGAATTCCTTGTAATTTTAATTGCGCAAAAAAAAACTGTAAATTTACAATTTTATTGGTAAAAAGCTTGTAAAATTTCGAAATTATGGTAAAAATCTTGTAAAATTAAAATTTTTTTAAAAATTTAAGACATCCTGGTTCGTTTTTTACTAGTTTCATATAATCCAGTTATTATAATCATCCGAAAAACTTTTAATGTCAAATTTATTCAGTTAATAGTCAATTTTATTCTATATGTGAAAATTATTAACAGATCGCAGCCGCCAGGGATTGAACCCATGATCTGTAATGTTTTTGCTATTAACTGCCTCTTAGGTACGATCACCTATCGTACCAGGATGTCTTAAATTTTAAGAAAAATAAATTTTTCTTTCACACCTTTCTCAATTCAAACCATATATAACACGATTAAAAAATTATAATACATAATTATAATTAGAGCCTGAGCTCAACTGTCTTTACAGAAAAACAAAAATGTAAAATTAAAATTCTCGTAAAATAGGAGGAAGCCAAAAATCTAGTAAAGTTACCAAACCTCCTTGTAAATTTAATGGTGTCAAAAAATTTGTAAATTTACAATTTTATTGGTAAAAACCTTGTAAAATTACAAAATTATTGGTAAAAACCTTGTAAAATTACTAGGAACTTTTGTTAAATAGAATGTAGTAAAAAAATGTTACAAGTTTTTCTTGTAATTTTATAAGGTTTTTTTTTTTTGATACTTCTTTCACAAAAATGTTTCATTTCCTTAACAAAAATACAAAAAAAAAAAAAAAAACATTGAAAGATTATGTTTTTAGAGGTTGGTTTAGTTCTGTAAAGGGGGAACTTTTTCGTTCTGCATCGATTTTGCCCTTTTCGAACTTAACCAGCCTATGACCACATGACCTGTTTATACCACATGTTTATACTTCAGGAGCGTAGATCTTTTTTTTTGGACTGCATTACTCACGGAATGACAAAGTGAAAATACACTCCGCATCATAACTATAGCCGCATTGCATTTTTCGTTTTATTTAATGTTCAAGAAGTATTTTTATGAAACCTATTATGGTATATTACAGTGTTATAAGAGTTCTCTTGTTTTTGTAAATTTGAGCCATCAGCTGTTTGAATTGAGAAAACGGCGACCTATAACTGTATTTCTCAGTGTTTCATAACTATAGCCGCATTTCAATAAAATCAGTTCAAATGAGTTCAAGTCAAAGTTTCGTGGCCAAATTAATTTTTTTTTTTGGTAAAATTCGTTCCTCTATTAATTTTTAAATAAAATGCCACATGGTAAATTTTTAAATGAAGTCGAAAAAGGCAAAATTTTAGCCTTTTTAGAAAGTGGTTTAATTTATCGCGAAATTAGGCGAAAAATTAAGCGATCTGACAAAGTTATCCGAAATTTTGTAAAAAATAAAAGTCTTGTTATCGTTCCAGACTCCTTTAAGACTCTACTTTTTGTAGAATTGGACACATTCAAGCCGCATTCATTACCAATCTGCGAAAGAGTTTTCATTGAATTGCTAGCAGCGTTAATAATACGGCGTTGATCTCTCTCAGATAGCTTTTTTTTCGACCCCCTGTTTTGTTCATCCCGTATCCACTTTTATTTTTTACAAAATTTCGGATAACTTTGTCAGATCGCTTAATTTTTCGTCCAATTTCGCGATAACTTAAACCACTTTCTAAAAAGGCTAAAATTTTGACTTTTTATACCCTCCAATCACAGTATGGGGGTATACTCACTTTGTCATTCCGTATGTAACGCATCGAAATATCGGTCTAGGCCCCATAAAGTATATATTTTATTGATCAGTGATCGATTCTAAGACATTCCAGCGACGTCCGTCCGTCCGTCTGTCCGTCTTTCCGTCTGTCCGTGTGTAGAGGACACGATACAGTCCAAAATAAAAGAGCTAGACTTCCGAAGTTTGGCACAAATATGTCTTATATTCCTAGGCAAGTTAAGTTCGGAAATGGGCAAAATCGGACCAAGGGGAAAAAAGTTCCCCCTTGGAGAACTAAACCAACCCAAGAAAAAACGCATTTTTTGCAGAGTTTTTTGTACTTTTGGTAAGCAAATGCAACATTCTTATCTCAGAAGAAGTTCAAAATCGCAAGGGGAAGGTGCACCCTAACGTCTCCCACGAACCCCCCCCCCCCAAAAAAAAAAACGCCCCTGGATTTTTTTTACATTTCGGAGGGTATAAAAGATTCGGCACAGCCGAATGTAACACTCTCACTTGTTCTACTTCATTTTAAAATTTACCACGTGGCATTTTGTTTAAAAATTAATAGAGGAACGAATTTTACCAAAAAAAAATTAATTTGGCCACGAAACTTTGACTTGAACACATTTCAACTGATTTTATTGAAATGCGGCTATAGTTATGAAACACTGACAAATACAGTTATTGGTCGCCGTTTTCTCAATTCAGACAGCTGATGGCTCAAATTTACAAAAACAAGAGAACTGTTATAACACTATAATATACCATAATAGGTTTCATAAAAATACTTCTTGAACATTAAACAAACCGAAAAATGCAATGCGGCTATAGTTATGATGCGGAGTGTATAACTAATTTTATAAAGATTTTTTTTTTTTCATTTATCATTGGTTCATCATTGCGTATGATTAATCCAATAGAGTAACGATATATTACTAATATTTACCGTATGCTTAAAAATAATAATAATGAATGCAAAATAATTAAATCGTGGGTTTACTCATAAATTTTGAACCCTTGACCCGGTTTCGCTTTTCTTCAATACCATTCTCACCAGACAAATCTGTCCGTCTGTTTTCAAAGTCTTAAAATCAATCGTGGATCAATAATATTTATACTGCATGGGGTAATAGACCGATATTTCGATACGTTATACAGCAAAAAGTTTTGGTTTACTTTTCCCAAATTTTTTACTATGTACATAAGGAATGGATATAAGGATACCTTAATTGTGTGTAAAATAAATTTTTAGCGTTTTCGGTTATCCATGTTACCTCATTAGAGAACATCCCATCTTAATTTCTGTTATTTACGAAAAAATAAAATCATCATATACTTAATTTAAAAATAAAAATATTTTCTCTGTTCTCTGTTTACTGTTTCTTCTTTTAGCAAAACTAACAAATGATTTATGATAACAATTTAAATTTTTAATTTAAAATATAACAAAATTTAAAATATAACAAGACTATTAAATTTTTAAAAATTGGGTGAATGGTGAAGTCGTATTCGAGAATCGAGCACAATATTTTAAAGGTCGGATAAAACAATTTTTATTTCTAGTGCTTTTATCGGTTTCTCAAGAAACAGCCAAATTTGGTTCTTTCGCCGAACTTTTATGAACATAACTTTACATAAACATCAAACCAATATTATAAATTTCATGTTGATTACAAGTTGACTTCTAAAAAGTACTGCGAAAGGACCAAAAATGGCTGTTTCTTGGGCCTCTTTGAAAAAATTTGAAAAACACATGACTCCATTTTTAGTGGCAGCGACGATATAATAGTAAAATTACAAAGCAAACTGTAGGTTTTGTTTTATTAAAAATACAAGAAATTTTGTATTTTTTCCAAACGTTTAAGATAATTTCCCAACTTGTAGTTAAATTTAACTTAATTGTAGGAAAATTTATAAATTACTTTGCAGAAATTTATTCCAAAATTTAAGTTAAGTGTTCTTTTTTGAGTGTGGGGAATAAGACATTTAAAAACAGTACCATAAGGGTTAATACGACTGACCAAAAGAGTTCTACATCTTATAGAGTAATGTTTAAGCTTTACCCTTTACGTGTTTTTAAATCTCTAGCACATCGGGTTCATCCGCTATGTGTTGCGAAAATGTCCAAAACTGCAATTTTTTTAACTTTGACCTCAATTTTCTTAAAAACCTGAAGTGATGGAAAAGTTTGGGGACCTCATTTTTGACCAGCAGAACTTTTGTAATCCAGTAAATAAGGTAGCGTCGTATTTTTGATGTTTAGTAGTGTAATTAATATAAACTCAAAATAAACACAATTTTTTTTTGTCATGCGACTTTTTATATTCTAGTGGAATAGTACCCGGCAAGTACACTCAAAAAAAAAAAAAACTGTAATGTTAGCAAAAAAAGCTTGTAAACCTACAAGAAAATTTGCTGATTTTGAACCCACAATTTTTTCGGTAAAGTTAGCAAAAATGTTTTGCCAAAAATTAGTTGACTGAAATTTTTTTTATTTCAACTTAGTTCATACACATTGGAGGACCCCATTGGGTTCGGACCCGATAGGTCCAGACCCCGATGGGCCTAGACCTAGTTGGGTTCCTTAAAAATCGTCATAGTTTTTGATCCAAAATTTGTGTCCGTTTCGCTCTACCTAGCTTAGTTTTTGAGATACGTGATTTTAGGGGACCACCGGGGTCTTGAGAATTACAAAACTCGATAACTTCAAAAATATTACTCGGTGAGCTTTTGATTATTTTGCGGTCTTGTTCTACGTGTTGAGAGCTACAAAAATGCTTTTGGACTTTTTGTTGTGTCGGCAATATTTACTGAGATATAAGCATTTTAAAATTTTCGGGAATGACAACTTTTTTGAGTCCAAAGTTAGGACCCATTACGGTCGAGCCCGAGAACCAAAAATGGCCTCCATTTTGCTCTATCTGGCTTAGTTTCCGAGATAGCACCATTTTAAGTTTTCTGAAAATAAAAAAAAAATTACCGTTTATTTTTACTAATATTAGCAAAAAAGCTTGTAAAAATTTGGTCAACTCAATTTTAAATTTAGCAAAAAAAATTAGTTAAAATTTTGTTTAAAATTGCTAATGCGCTAAATGAAGTTTACAAGATATTTTTGCTAACATGCTAATCTCAACTAAAAATTTGCTAAAAGTTAGCTAACCAGCATTAGCAAAAAAAAAATAGTAAATCTACTAACGTATTATTTTGAGTGTATGGTATATCGCTGTCGAAATCTCTCCACTTGGGAGTCATTACAGCGTTCTTGTGCACTTTTGAATAAAATAATCCCAAATCGGTCGTGTAGTCCGACAGGTCCATCCATCTGCCCATCGCCGATTAGACTGCTCAGCGTAATAAAACCGTATTTTGTGCTTGCAAAGTTTCTAGAGTCATAAACATTCCAATTGCATTCATTCTGCTAATTTTGTATTCTCGGCTGTACATTAAACAGAAAGTAGATTTTTGGGTTGATTATGTTTTATCAAGACTTTGAACTGGTACAGAAAAATACAGTGATTACTTACTGAAAACTTAAAATAGAAGATGAAAAATAACAAAACAAAAGACAAATGATAAGACGATAAGAAGAATAAGATGTGTTGATGACGAAAAAGATGACATTATGTTGGATGTCTTTGATGGGTTGGTTGGTTGGTCGGTCGGTTGGTTGCTTGATTTACTTTTTTAGTCTTTCTTTTTACTTACAAGTATTTGTTTTTTTTTAGAATTTGAACTCTGCTAATGAAGGACTATCCAACAGTGATGGAAGCAAGATGGATAAGAAATATTTTATACAAGAGGCAAGGACATTTTTACAAATATACAAAACTATTGTTTATAAAAGATTGACGAACAGACATGGTGGAATGGGGGTGTGAGTGTTTTACAATAATATGCCTGGTCACATACCCAGGCGTCTTTAAGACTTTTGGCCTGTATTGTATGGATTCATTATTTTTCTTATATAAGTACAGCTGCTGCTGGTGATTTTTGCACAATTCGTACTCGTTTTCATTCCTGATGAATTTGTGTTTAAGGTGGTTGTTGTTGTCAATCTGTTGAAGGATCTTTGTTATCTGCTTCAGTGCACATCTAATATGAACCTTATCCGAAATGCGGGTGTGAGTGGGCGTAAAATATTATTTGGGTAGCTCCACTGCTGTGCTTGGCTATTGATGATAATAATGATGATGAGGATGATGTAGATAATATGGAAGATGTCTGTATGAGTGGGTTACCATCTACTTATTGTAAGTTTGATGAGTCTCTGTTGATTTCTGAGCTTTGTAACATACAAACACACAAGTTGTAGTTTGTGTAAAAAAAATATACGAAGAAAGTTTTGAAGAAGAAGAGTAAGAAGAAGACAAAAAAAGGATTTATTTTGTTTGAAACTAAAAATAAAGTACAAAAATATAACAAAAAAAAAAACATATTGAGATGAAAGGCTGCATTGTAGTCCAGTCTTGTTGTCTTCAACATCGATGTCATCTTAAGGTTTGTTAACTTTAAAAGTATTTGACATGGTCGCTTCATTGTCATACGACAATGTCCATCGAAAGATTTTAATTCTAAAAAATGTCCAGTTGCTAAGGATAATCAAACACATGGGGACTTTATATTTTATTCACTCTATCTTTCGTGTGTATTAATGTGTCATATATTTTAAAGATTGAATGACATTTTGTCAGACTCATCATTATCATTGTGTAGTATTACCGTCATCATCATCATCATTACTAGTTGTCTGTATACACTAAATAAAAGTTTATTTAAACTAATAGGGAAGGTATCCCATATTTATTATGTAGAAATGGTTTGGTTAGGAGATATATAACAAACTCTACACCAGGAGCTTCTTTTGAGATTCATGAGAAAAAAATTTATGCTTTCACTTTCTATCTGATTGTGTTTCACTCTGCAGTTTACACTATTTAGAAATTTTTGCATGACCACGAATTCCCACTTGCCACTTTTCTGGATATTGAAGGAGCCTTTAACAATAATAGTATGAAAGCAATAATTAACGCAACTGTCGTGAGGTGAAAGCCGAAAAGGTAGCGAAGGCTTGTTTCCCCGAACTTACTCTGGCCAAGTAATTATTCAACTATTTATAGTAGCCTGACCTGGAACAATTACGTATGCACCTTATGTAGCACGCTTTTGCTGATTTGAAAATGGGAGGAGGACTGCCATCTAATGCAACATTGTCCCTTATTCTTCCTCTAGACTCGTGGGTGGATATTGGACAATCTAAAAGTGGTGCACGAACTTTGCCTCCTTAAATTGCCCCCCCCCCCCCCACTGCACTAGAATACAGCCGAATTGTATGAGTGTAGACCAAACCTCACTTGTCTTACCTCCGGTACTGCATACCTGTGATGCTTGCAAGGTTGAGGTGCTCGAATATTTAGCATCCAAGCACAAACTGAAGAGTGAGAAGAGAGTCTTGGCTACGGACGGGCAGCCATATCATTTTTAGGTCTCCTAATATATGTGATCTTCCGTTGTCATTGAATGGCACCCTGTTATAACCCTTAGGGTCGTGTTCTGGGCCATCTTAAGTTATCTCCACTGTGTATCGCTAACCGACTGTACGTGCTCAAAACGGTTTTGAAGAGTTACGAGCATTTAAAACAACTGTACTTAAATAGTAAAGTAAAGTGGGTACAAGGGCACAAAGGAATAGAAGGAAACGAGAACGAAGATGAACCCGCGAAACTTGGAGCAGATGGCATGGGTACCACCATAATGCTTTCACCGCCACTCCAGCATTACAAACAAAAACTTAATTCCCTTAGTGTAGCCAAGTCAACTCCACATTGGAGGGAACTTGGGACAAGTCGTATAAGCAGAATTTTGTGGTCATGCTATGATTTAGGGCGGACAAAATTCTTACTTTCACTTACAAGAATAGAATGTCGTATATTGACAGGTTTAATAGCGGGGCACTGTCCTGTCGGGAAACATGAAAAAAACTGACGCAAGCTGCAAAAGTTGCCAGACACCAGGCGTCGACGAGACCATGGAACACATCCTGTGTGACTGCCCGGCCTTGGCACGAAGTCGACTTTTAATTATAGGGAGTTCACAGTTCGAGAATCTGAAGGAAATCACGAGTAGAGACCTAAAAATTTTAAAGCAATTCACAATTTAGGTCAATGTGTTTAGTTTACATCGATAAGCGGAAAAAGTTTTGTGGTATTGCTATGGACCAATTGGTCTATACGGAGTGCCGATCTGGCACCGCCACCCTAACCTAACCATGTACGTGGTCAAAATCGCCTCCTAATTTTTGCGCCACGTGCTGTCCCTTATCGCTTTCAATATAAAGTTTCTTTCTTTCATTCTCCTGTTTACCTGTGTGTGGAAAATTGTTGAGCACAGCATCCGAACTTTTGGAAATACATATCACTACGGAAAATGTGGGAATTGGCTTATAATAATGGCATAAACATTAATAATAAAAAAAAAACTGAAATTGTACCTTTTATAAACAGGTACTTATAAAAAAAAATTTAAATTTGAGATAAACGGAGTCAGAACTCCTTTATCAACATGACCGATATTTTTAGGAATCATTTTAGACAGTAGGCAATCATGAAAACAAAACACTGATGAAAGGATCCAGAAAGCATAAAATGCATTGGAGAATCGTCGGAATGTGGGTTGTGAAAGACCAATCTTACTCTGTTGTGTTATGGTCTTGTCTAAAGCTTCGGAGCGAAATGTGACGCATATAGAGTTTCAGAGAATTCAAATAAAACCAGATTGATAGATTTTCACTGCGATGCTTGACGGAAGCACTTAGCTCTATTGTAATTAAATTAGAGAATTAAAAGTATTTCGGGTAGTAGTCCATACAGATCCCGTTACCGGACATAATTTCGCATATTCTAAATAACTATTTGAGAACCCAACTGTCATTGAAACATTGTTGGTAAAGGTCTGCTCTGAAGTTAAATATTTATATGAATATTTGAAGACGTTGACTTCATTTCATTTATTGTTTTTGGTAAAAGTTTTTTTCTTGACTAAAGAGGGTGATATTTTTGTTTTTATGACATATTGAGGAAAGTATTTTTTAAAACAACGATTACCATTAAATTTTGATAAGTATTACACATTTCGGAAGGTTGCTTCCATAAACCGTCTAGATGATTATGGAATAAATCCAGTCCACTTTTTTTACTTTTTAAGCTTTTTGTACAAAGGAACCACATGCAAATACTATTCCATCCATTAGTGAAATTATGTGGTACTTTTAAATGGTACTTTTTAAAGAGTACTTTTAAAAAAACTACCAGAGAAAAGTTAATAAATTATATTTTCAATTATAATTTGAAAAAAAGTTATGTGTCACCATTTTGTATTAATTTAAAGAAAATTTACTTAACTTTATCTAAGGACACCTTAACGAAGTAACCATGCAAAGTGTCAATCATACAAAAACACAAATGTCAAATTCTATTATTTCACAAATTAAAATTCAACTAAAACTTGCTATGTTTTCATTTATACTATGTCCCGGTTTTTCTCTAAGAATATCAGCCAATATATATTTTTTTTGCATTAATGCAAAGAAAAAAAAATAATGATTGAATGATATCTGTCGCCTTGTTGCCTGCATCACTTGATAACACTGCCGCCACATTCTTGCACCACGACAAACGACAACGAAGACATCATCTTATATTGCTTTTGCCAGTGATGGCTGGTTGCACTTGTTGTCTTCACTCTAGCGTAAGATATGAAATACATACATAGTTTTCTTATGGTACAAAATTTGATGTGACAGCGACACTGACAATTTGCATTTGAACACGCATAATCACATCACAACTAATATGAAAAACATTCAGGAGTGTTAAGGAATTTAATCAATTGAAATAACACAAAATTATTTATATTTATGGGATTTTGTAAAGGTGCACAGAAAATAGTATCGTATATTTTATTTCAATTAAATATTTAATTGGCTCAATTAATATTTTATTTAAATTTTAAACTTTACTTATTTGAGTTGAGTTGAGTTAAGGGTGGGTGGGTTGTACAAGCCTAAAATAAGAAAAGTCCATGTCGCTCACACTTAAAATACACTTAAAATACATTGTACATTGTACCGTACGCTGAAAATAAAATTTAGTAAGGGTGAGAAAAGGTTTAGAAAAGGAATGAAAACGTACTTGTTCATAATTTCTTAGTTGCTTTCACAAACTTGAGTAAATCAGACAAGGGAAGTCCATGGACCGTGCCCATTGACAGAATATCAGAACCCAATATCCGCAGTTTAGCCCATGAAAACGCTGGACAATAACAGATGTAATAATTGGTTGTGTTCTCATCTTCAAGACAAGCAAGTGCAGCCATTGTGTCCTCTAATTAAGCCACTTCCCGTCTAGCCTAATCACAAGCCGATACCAATCTGAGGTTTCGGATTGTATCGGGGCTAACATTTGCCATAGTCGGCAATTTCGTTTCCCTGTATTCTCCTAAAACCCGGAACCCACAGCACACTGACGCTGGTTCCACATGAGACCGCATTGAGTCTGCGTCTACATTCCTGTGCAATTTAAAAAAAAGTGACTGGAGATCCAAGTGCAATCAGCGCAGCCTTACTGTCACTGCAGATTCTCCTATTCCTCCATCTGTTCCTATTTATTCTCCTATTCCTCCATCTGTTCCTATTTATCCAGGTCACCACGTTTAAAATAGCAAATAATTCAGTCTGCAATAATATAGCTATTTTCCCCATAGCAATATAGCATTTGGTCGCATCGTCTAAATATCAACCAGACCCAGAGCCATTTAAGGTACTGTATCTATCTGTGTAGAAAGTATCCGTGTAATTTGGTATTCCACACCAAATGTCCAGCGAAAAAAAACATGTGTACCGTAAATTTCTAAATAGGTTGTATGGGTATCCATATCTGGAACTAAGAAAATTGAGTTTATGGTTTTTCAATTTTTTAAAAACTGGGCTTAGGAAGCGTGGTCAAATATTGAAAAAATTGTCAAATTTGTGTCGAGTTGCTTTGATAAAATATTTATCAAATTAAAACGGAATGCACCACAATCTCAAAAATTTACATTCTTGTATAGTTTTGTATGAGCTATCGAAAACTTTTTAAAACTTTTTTTTTGGAAAATTTTCAGAAACCATACTGAAATTTTCCATTTTTTAAAAAAGTCAATTTATAAAAAATCCGGTCAATTTTTTTTTTTTAAGTTTAGATGTTTGTCTATACACACAAAAAAATTCAGACGTCTGTTTTTCGTTTTTTTTTCAAGAAAATTGCATTTAAATATTTAATTTTTAACAATTTTTTAATTTGCTTGTATTTTCTTGTTTTAACATGGCGAATGAGTATTAAATATTTCCATAAATGTTACTCATACGCTATGTGGAAACAAGAAAATGACTAAATTGTTATGAAATTCAAAATTTAAATCCGAATTTTTCAAAAAAAGATACATGTCTGAATTTTTATAGGTGGATAGACAAACATCTAAACTAAAAAAAAAGTAAAAAAAGTTGCCGGATTTTTGATGAATTGACTTTTTTAAAAAATGGAAAATTTCAGAACAGGTTCCGAAAATTTCCAAAAAAAAAATTTAATCGATAGCTCATACAAAACTACACAAGAATATAAATTTTTGAGATTGTGGTGCATTCCGTTTTAATTTGATAAATATTTAAACAAGGCAACTCGGCACAAATTTTACCATTTTTCCAATATTTGACTATGCCTCCTAAGCCCAGTTGTTGACAAATTGAAAAATCAAAAACGCAATTTTCTTTTTCCATATAGGGCTATCCATAGAACCTATTCAGAAATGTACAGTACACATGTTTTACTTTTCGTTGGACATTTGGTGTGGAATGCCTCATATCCTCAAAGCTTAACACAAAAGCTCACTACTTCATGGTGGATCTCTCGGATTGTCATTAAAAATAGTTGCAGAGAGTGAAATATGACAGATGAGTCTGTTATTTAAGGGGTAAAAATGAGTCAAGAAAAACCAGTGTTTTTTTTGGTTTTTTCTTACACAGAAAAAAACGAATTATTATATTGACCCACACATTTGTGAATACAATTAATTTATTTACTGAAAGTGCTCCTATATGGAAATTTGTTATATCAACAAACGTTTGTAAATTTTGATTGTTGAAAAAAGAATTTTGTTATTTTTAACAAAGAAATTCAACAAACACAATTAGTTGATCTGACAAAAGTAAAAAATCTTATTTTTTTTAATCAAAGAAATTCAACAAACACAAACACTATTTGTTGATCTGACAAATTAAATTTTTTTTCAACAAAGAAATTCAACAAACACTATTTATTGACATGATAAAATAATTTTGAAATCAAATTACATGACTGAGTTTGTTGAAAACAAAATCGAACTTTTGTATTATGGATTAAAGGCGGTTGTTTTTACTAAATGTTTGGTTGTAATCATGTTTGGTTGATTTACAATTGATGTTTTTTTATTTAAATTTGACGATTTTATTTTCTGTGTATATAAACTCCGGTAATTGTCTATCGATTTTAATCATATCTCATTAGAAATAAGCTTGAATCGTACTTTAGTTCTAAAACAAATCCGCTTATTGATGCTGATCTGATTAAAAGTGGTTGGGAAAATAAGAGTTATAGGTTTAATAACATTCCCTTCTCTCTTTTTTATTTTCGCTTCCTTGATTTGGTCGCATAATATGATTTGGAACAAACTAAGAAACCTTCCGCAAAATAATCTATGTATATATATAAAAGAGTAATGTGACTGACTGACTGACTGACTGACAGACTGACATACTCATTCATCATCGCCAAGCCCAAACCGCTGAAGCTAGAGACTTTAAATTTGGACTGTAGGTCCACCTCCCGGAATATAGATCCACTAAGGCTGGATTTTTGTCAATGTTGATTCTAAGGGGGTAAAAAGGGTAAAAAACTGTACTTTTGGTACTTTTTATATCTCCTGAAATAATGGTCATAGAGACTTGAAATTTGGAATGTATGTTCACCTCCCGGAATATAGATCCAGTAAGGCCGGATTTTTGCCAATGTTGATTCTAAGGGGACAAAAAGGGTAAAAAACTGTACTTTTGGTACTTTTTATATCTCCTGAAATAATGGTCACAGAGACTTGAAATTTGGACTGTATGTTCAACTCCTGGAATATAGATCCAGTAAGGCCGTATTTTTGCCAATGTTGATTCTAAGGGGGTAAAAAGGGTAAAAAACGGTACCTTTGGTACTTTTTATATTTCCTGAAATAATGGTGACATAAACTTGAAATTTGGACTGTATGTTCACTTCCCGGAATATAGATCCAGTAAGGCTGGATTTTTGCCAATGTTGATTTAAAGGGGGTAAAAAGGGTAAAAAAATGTACCTTTGGTACCTTTTATATTTCCTTAAATAATGGTCCTAGACACTTAAAATTTTGAATGTAGGTTCAGCTCCCGGAATATAAATCTACTAAGGCTGGGTTTTGCCAATGTTTATTCTAAGGGGTAAAAAGGGTAAAAAACTGTACTTTTGGTACCTTTTATATTTTCTTAAATAATTATCCTAGAATCTTAAAATTTGACATGTAGGTTCTAGGGATGTCAAACGGGATCGATTTTTTAAAATCCCGGGATTCGGGATTTGAAAATCGAAATCCCGGGATCCCGGGATTTTTCGGGATCACGGGATTTTTCGGGATCCCGGGATTTTTCGGGATTCCGGGATTTTTTGGGATTAAATTTCTTTGATTATAAAAGTAAAAAAATAGTAGACTCTTTATGTTTCAATTTTATTGTGCATATTAAGGGGCTACTGTATGTTAGTTGGTAGCGTGCTAGCCTATTAAGCAGGGAGTCGTGGGTTTGATTCCAACGAAAACCTTTGGGTCGATTTCGCTACAACGAAATTACTAAAAAAATGATTTCTAATTATTCTTATTGTTATTTAAAGGTAATTAAAATATTAAGTATACGCCACTTATGCAGTTTTCAAGTAATTATTAATATTAAATACAGTCGAACCCGGTTATAACGAACTCCGAGGGACCAGTAAAAATAGTTCGTTATAAGCGAAGTTCGCTATAAGCGGGGTATATTTTTTATCAACCCGGTTATTTTTCCAAAAAAAATATATCCAATTTTGTTTTATTTTATGTTTTTTCGTAAATAAACTTATTGAGAAGAAATCATTAAAAATATAATAAAAATTATAATATAAACCAAAAAATTCCAACCTTTTGATAGTTTGACAAACATGATTGCCACTTATTTAAAAATATTTGTAGGAGTTCGTTATAAAAAGGTAAATACACATGAAATTGTGTTCGTGGGACCATAATATGCAGTTCGTTTTAACCGAGGATTCGTTATAACCGAGTTCGTTATAAAAGAAGTATTTTGTGTGAAAATTGATGCCAAAACGTCGGGACTTTAGAAAAAGTTCGTTATAACCAAGAATTCGTTATAACCGAGTTCGTTATAACCGAGTTTGACTGTATTTAGCAATGAACTAAAAAAATCCTTAAGGGGTTTGTTATGGAAAATGACAACTTTTATTTGCTTTTGGTTTCATCCCATTCCGATTTTGGTGTTGCACTGTATAATTTTAAAACTAATTTAAAGAAAATTTAAAATAATAAAAACATTTATAGGGGAAATGTAATAATATAATACATTAGACTTGCATTTTTTTGTATAAAAAAAGTTTTTCTTCAAATTTTGAACGTTCCGGAAAATTTTTTTTCTCCTAGACCCAAAAATTTGAGGCCAATCGGATTAAATTTACCCGTTGCGCTCTTTGATCAATGTTTTGGTTTTTTAGAAAATTTTCGCCAAAATCTGCCAACTTTGGTCAAAGGGCTCCGTGACTGTGGCTTAATGGTTAGTGCGTTGGACTATTATTCAGCAAGCCTGGATAGAATTCTCAGCTCAGCAAAATTCGTGGCCAGCTACGTTGAAAATTCAAAAAAAGTTTTAGTTTTAATTTGTTGATGTAAATGTAACAATAATTGAACAAAGTTGTATTTTTAAAAAAAAATTCTCATACATTTTTAATGTTTCAAAAATCCCGGGATTTGAGCTTAAAAATCCCGGGATTCGGGATTCATTTTATGACAAAAATCCCGGGATTTCGGGATTCGGGATTTCGGGATTGACAGCCCTAGTAGGTTCACCTCCCGGAAAAAATATTCACCAAGGCTGGGTTTTTGCCAATGTTGACTCTACGGGGGTAAAATGGAAAAAGTGTACTTTTGGTACTTTTTTTAATTTACTGAAATAATGGTACCTTTTATAGAAAGTACGTTTTATAAAAAGTACCTTTTATAAAAAGTACCTTTTATAAAAAGTACCCTTTATAAAAAGTACCCTTTATAAAAAGTACCATTTATAAAAATACCTTTTATAAAAAGTACCTTTTATAAAAAGTACCTTTTATAAAAAGTACCTTTTATAAAAAGTACCTTTTATAAAAAGTACCTTTTATAAAAAGTACCTTTTATAAAAAGTACCTTATAAAAAGTACCTTTTATAAAAAGTACGTTTTATAAAAAGTACCTTTTATAAAAAGTACCTTTTATAAAAAGTACCTTTTATAAAAAGTACCTTTTATAAAAAGTACCTTTTATAAAAAGTACCTTTTATAAAAAGTACCTTTTATAAAAAGTACCTTTTATAAAAAGTACCTTTTATAAAAAGTACCTTTTATAAAAAGTACCTTTTATAAAAAGTACCTTTTATAAAAAGTACCTTTTATAAAAAGTACCTTTTTTAAAAAGTACCTTTTATAAAAAGTACCTTTTATTAAAAGTACCTTTTATAAAAAGTACCTTTTATAAAAAGTACCTTTTATAAAAAGTACCTTTTATAAAAAGTACCTTTTATAAAAAGTACCTTTTATAAAAAGTACCTTTTATAAAAAGTACCTTTTGTAAAAAGTACCTTCTATAAAAAGTACGTTTTCTTAAAAGTACCGAAAGTACACTTTTTGGTACTTTTTTATTTCCTGAAATAATAATCATAGAAACTTGAAATTGGAAAAGGTTCCAAAAAATATAATGGTCACAGAAACTTAAAATTTGGAATGTAAAATCCTTCGGTAAAAAAAGACGTGGAAAAGTACTTTTTGGAAATTCCGTTTCTTAACGGGGATAAAAAGTACTTTTAATATTTGCTGAAACAATGATCCTATATAATTGAAATATGGAGTATAGGATACTTCGTGAAGAAAAAACATTCTGGAAGAGGTACTTTTTGGAAATTCCGTTTCTAATGGGGGTAATAAAGTGTACTTTTGGTACTTTTTTTGTTCCTATAATAATGACCTTAGAAGAAGGAGATGGAATTGGAAATGAAATGGAGTAGAACGGGGAACAAGATGGAATAGAGCAGGAAACAATATGGAATGATATTTTTTACTCAAATTTTTCGTGTTTAGCTTTTTTCTCCATATTTTTTCCCTCTATATATTTTTTCACTCAAACTTATTTTTTTTATTCCAATTTATTTTTTCACTGAAATATTTATTCACTCAAAATCCAAAATCCCGACATAAGGGCTCGAAAATTGTCAATATATTTTTCCCCCGGAACGAACATGATAACATACCAGCGAAGTTATTCAAATTTTATTGTTTAAATTATTCATTGAAATATTTATTTATGGAAGACTTAAACGTCCACAAGTAAATAAAACAAAGACTACGTAGGGGATTTTTTTGGAAATCGATAGAGTAATCCTAATCCTTCTATTATCCAGTATTCAACACAACCGGTAACGAAGTACCGGGATGGTAAGCTAGTGTTGCATAAAGTCCAAAGTGATGTTGAATGACATTTGCTCTAAAAGGAGTTAAATTAAACCGCATACATTATTACATTCCGACATTAATGAACTAAGGAAAATTACGCGGGGATAATGTAAAATTAATACGGAACTTCATAGACCTCCTGTGGTATGTAAACAAAACAACAAACGTACTGTTTGGGTCCCAGTTGGAAGACTGATTTCTATGAACGAATTAATTACATTTGAGAATTAATTCCATTTGAGATCTGTTAACATTCATGCATTCACTAATATTTTAATACAAACAAACATTGAAGCATACATCCATCCAACATTTTTCTACAATATTTGAAGATGAATAATGAAAAAATTTTAGTTGATTGTATAAAACTCTTGTACATTTGAAATAGAAATTCATGTACTAATGTATGTAACTATGTATGTAAATACAAACATATATGAGGCATTCCACACCAGATGTCCAGCGAAAAAAACTGATGTACCGTAAATTTCTGAATAGGTTGTATGGATAGCCCTATATGGAACTAAGAAAATTGCGTTTTTGGTAATTCATTTTTTCAAAAACTGGGCTTAGGAGGCGTGGTCAAATATTGGAAAAATTGTCAAATTTGTGTCGAGTTGCCTTGATTAAATATTTATCAAATTAAAACGGAATGCACCACAATCTCAAAAATTTACAATCATGTTTAGTTTTGTATGGGCTACCTACTAATTTTTTTTTTTTTTTTTGAAAGATGAGTTTTTTGAGAAAATTGAATTTTAAATTTCATAAAAATTTTGTAATTTGCTTGTATTTTCTTGTTTCAACATTGCGTATGAGTATTAAATATTTGCATAAATGTTATTCATACGCTACGTTAAACAAGAAAATACAAGCAAATTACTAAATTGTTATGAAATTCAAAATTAAAATTCGATTTCCTCGAAAAATACGAAAAACACATGTCTAAATTTTTTTTGTGTGGATAGACAAATATCTAAAGTTATAAAAAAAGTGGCCGGATTTTTGATAAATTGACTTTTTTAAAAAATGGAAAATTTCAGAATGGGTTCTGAAAATGTTCCAAACAACTTGTTCAGAAATTCACGGAACACATGTTTTTCTGTAGCGGGGCAGTGGAATGCCTTATATATATGGATGAACAATCTACAAACATATAAATAAATATATGAATATTATAGACAAGTGTCGTACGATGCACTTAACAAAGATGTCGCCACAGTGTTGACATATTTTTGGCCAATTTTATAATGCTTCAATGCATTTTGCAGTGTGAACTGGTGGAATAAATGTTGTATTATACTTAACTTTTTTTTATTGTCGATTTTAGTTGCTTGTACCCTACAATGTGCATGATATGAGCTGGGAGTTAAGAGTTCATATAAGATTTTTTTAAAAATTAGGTACAATACAATTAGTAATATTTTTTTAAAATTAGAATTATAAATAAAAAAATTAAACCTAACCGAAATTTTCAAGACCTAAGAAGTATTAAATATGTTTTGCTGTATAAATAGGTGGGCAAATCCAGCTCAAACCACACAGCATTCGGATTTGTCACCTTCGATTTAAATAAAATTTGCCAAATATATTGCAAATGTATAGTGTTCCTTAAATCACTACCTTTCCGGCTCCAAAACCTTTCGGTTTTCGAAATATGGCGTCTTAAAAATTGGCAAAAACGTCAAATTTTCAATAAGGTTCGCATACAAAGTCACACATAACTTTAAAACTATAAAACCCACAATTACCAAATAGGTACCATTTGAAAGCTGAAAGGATTTCCTTATAAGTGGCATGCACAATTTTTTCTTGTAACGAAAGGTCAAAGGTCATATTTCAAGGTCTAATGTTCAAAGACCTATATCTTAAAATCCGATATTTTTAAAATTCTCAAAAAAATATATGATAACAATCAAGTCTTTCCCTACATTTGTATCAAAATTTCAGGGTGGACACTCATATGGTTCCAAAGTTACAGAGGAAAACGTGCTTGAAGTCAAGATTTTCTCTACGAGTTCATATGCAAAAGCTTACACACAAAGCAGCATAGCATGCTAGCATGCTGCTAGCAGTAAACAAACAAAGGGATGGACCTAAAAACAGAACCCATTATTTATTAATATATCGACCTCCTGAATTTGATTTCCCAATCAAAACTGAATTTTATCGTAGGGGTTTCTTGTTTTCTTACAAGGAAAACCTTCAAAGTGAACATACGTAATTTCTTTGAAATTTATGCCCATGAAAGATAACAAATATCTAACATCGACCTGTCTGAGCTTAACATTAAGTTTTAAAGGGTTAAACGGGAGTCAAAAATGACCGATTTTTAGTAATTTTAACTTTTAGGTACATTGATGCCACTTATATCAGATCCGTTTCATTTGAAAAAAAAAAATGTTGGCGTCTGTTTGAGACATTTTATTTGTTGCATAATTGTTTTTGTTAAAAATGTATAGTTTTTGGTAAACTTTACAGTTTTTGTAAAACAAATTCATTGTTGGTACTATTTTCTATTTAAATTAAGCAATCACATGAATTTTTTATTGGCAGTTTTTCTTACAGGTCGGGTTTCATCCGAATTTAAAAAAAAATATCTTTATTAGTGTGTCCAAAATAAAATAAGGCAAAAATTCAAAGAAGTTCGAAACATTAGTGTTTTCATTTCTAAACCATTTTTATGCTTGATTATATTCTTGTTTATGAGCTTTATTCCGCTTTGAACATACGGTTCCCCCACCCCATTCCTATTTCCCTACTATGGAAGAATATAGGTTTCGAATGAAACCGATCTGTTATATGTGGCATCAATATAAAGTACCTAAACTTTAAAATAACTGAAATGGGTAATTTTTAACCGCGTTTAACCTGAATTTAGGCCGACAAGCTCAGACAGGTTGATTTTAGATTTATTTTTTCTAGCTTGTGTATAAATTTAAAAGAAATCAGGTATGTTCACTTTCAAGGACTTTCCTTGTAAAAGAACAAGAAACCCCCTACAATATAACTCAAAATACATAAAAAGTATTAAGCCTTGTTCTAGGCCCGCACCTTTGTTTACGACTATGTATATTGTTTTGTTTGTGCAATATTTTTTATATGAACTCGTAGAAAAAACCTTGCCTTCGAGCACGTTTTCTTCTGTAACTTTGGAACCATATGAGTGTCCACCCTGAAATTTTGATACAAATGTAGAGAAAGACTTGATTGTTATCATATATTTTTTTGAGAATTTTTAAAATATCGGATTTTGAGATATAGGTCTTGGAACAATAGACCTTGAAATATGACCTTTGACCTTTCGTTACAAGAAAAAATTGTGCATGCCACTTATAAGGTAATCCTTTCAGCTTTCAAATGATACCTATTTGGTAATTGTGGGTTTTATAGTTTTAAAGTTATGGGTGACTTTGTATACGCACCTTTTTGAAAATTTGACGTTTTTGCCAATTTTCAAGAAGCCATATTTCGAATACTAAAAATTTTTCGAGCCTGTAAGGTAATCATTTTATGAAAACAACGCATGTGAAATATTTTTTGCGAATTTCATTAAAATCTGAGGTGACAAATCCGAAAATCACAGTTTTCTGTGCGGTTTGACATGGAATCACCCAGGTGTTCTTTCTGTATAAATAGGTGTTCTTTCCAAAGCAAAATTTTTCTAGAAAAAATAACGCTATATTAATTTGTCATTTCATGCAAAACGCATTGAAGTATCGGTCGAGGACTCCATTTTGTTTATATATTATTGATCATTTAAGACATTCCACATAGGGACCGATGCACAGTGGTTTCCATTATATGGACAAGCGGTCAAAAATCAATATATCCAAAACTAAAAAAACTAGGGTCTTCAAAATTTTTTAGCTCATAGTATGCCCAAAGAACTTAAATTTTGCAAATTTGTAGGAAAAAATATTAACAACTGTAGCCACAGTAGCCATTTGATCCTTGAAAGGTTAATTGGCTTAAAGATCTGTTTTAATAATTTTTTAAATTAAGTATTTTAATATGAAAATTTGTTTGTTTTAATTTCAATATTAATATTTTCGAAACTTCTAACACTATCGCGAAAACAATTAATTACAAGAATTAAAGTTTGACCTTTGTTTTGACACTTTTCAAATGGAGTGAGTAAGCTACACTTTACCCTTTAACGACCACAGGCGAGTACACTTACCAAAGCGTTTTTGTCGATTATTTTCATTCAAGTAAAAGATACGGTAAATGAATTAAAAGATGAATTGTAGAGTATGTTTTCCGCAACAAAATTCTAGTTTACAGTAAGCCCGCAAAATTTGTAAAATTGTTTTCTATATTTTAGGGCCAAATGTATTTTTACTTGCTGAGCAAAATCGGAGGCAAGAAAGGGGTAGAGTTCCAAACTATTGTAGGGAACTATTAGTGTCCAACCGAATATTCTGCTTCGGCCACAAAGCACTATTCGGTTTCGGTCACATTTTTGGCCGAATACCGAATAATTGCATAAAATTTGTAATCACGTGTTGAAAAACACACTAAAGACACTTTGAATCACATTAGTAAGCCACAAAAACATTTTACTATGCGTTTTGCAACTAAAACAAGACTTTACACTCAAAAAATCCGATCTAAAAAAATGTACACTCAGTTTTTTACTTAAAATAAATCATTCAATACAAAATTCGTATACATTAAAAATAATTCTACAGTAAAAGATTTAGTAAGTGATTTTGTAAATCTACTAATAAACAAATTACCAGTAGTACAGTAGTTTTTTAGTATCTTCAAAGTACTAAAATAAGTAATAAGTTTTGAATAATATTATTAAAAAATTTTAGTATTGATTACCAATTCCTGCACCAGGTCCTTTTTGACTAAAACATTAGTACTTTAATTAAATTTTTAGTAATGAATACCAGCTTTTTTTTGAGTGTAATTTTGTGTATTCCACCAAGTCAAGTTGTACTTTTTTCTTGCTTTTACTACAAAAATATTTTTTTTTGAATATTCGGCTTCGGCTTTGGTTTCGGTCGAAAAGTGATTTGGCCGAATATTCGGCTTCGGTCAAAAAACGTATATTCTGTCGGAGACTAGTAACTATTATTGGTTGCAGATCTTAAAAATCACAGCTAGTAGCAAATAGCTTTGCTCAGAAATGCGAAATCGTCAAAGGGCAAATTTTTTCACCAAAAAAAATAAGGGGGAAGGATAATTTCTTTAAAAAAAGTGTTTTCTCTTCAGAACTGTAAGTCTAAAACCATAAAATTGCAATATTAAGTTTAAAATAACAACAATTTAAAAAAAAAAAATATATATATTTCTCTTTACTTATATAAAGAAATAGTACAAAGAAAATGCAATTTTTCACCATTTTTCGTTGGATGACCATGTAAATCACATCCATATGCGAAAATATGCAAAAACCCGCGGCCACAATATTTTTTAATTTAAAGAGGGGTAAAAAATCTTCAATTTGATGTATAAAAAGTGGTGGGCAGATGAGGGCCAAATAACTAAAAGTCTATGGGAAAAAGTAGTTTTAAAAAAACGTGTGTTTTGAAAAGGTCAAAAAAGTGTTCTTCAGGGATTTTTTAATGGGCTTATATTTTTGCAGTTTTTGTTATTTAATTTGGTACAAAATAGTTTAAAATTTAATGTTTGTAGCGTTTTTGGAAACTTCTGCCACAATATCGCGAATAACTTTTTAGATAAACTTAAGTATTATTTTATGACTATGCAACGACAATATATGCAATATAAACATTCCCCCACTTTCAACGAACACAAACATTAAATCTACTAAAAAAATCAGAAAATTGAATAGATTCATAAAATTTAGAGTGTTATCAATAAATTTAGTGCAATAGAGCTTAGAAAAAATCATAAATTTTTTGATTTTTGACCAATGGGGGAAACCACTGTGCGATGGATTTTTGTACTCGTTATATACACCGCATTAAAGAGAGTAGTTTTTACATTAAATCTATGAAAAAACATTTATATTAAAAACGAAAAAAAAAAAAAAATAGTTTGAAGTATAAAATTAAAAAAAAAATATTATCAACCCTTTTTGGGAAGTTGGGGTGAAAATTGGATGTTAATGCAGTTATCTAGGATACCATCTTCTTCGCGATAAGTATTTACAAATCGATAAAGTATGATATTTATGCTTAAATAATACAATTTTATCAAATTTATATATTATTTTCATATGCACGCCCCCAAAATAGGGCTTGGGCCAAATAAATGGTATTTGATATTCCACTTATTTATTTTGCAGGGCAAGGAACTTCTTATGCCATAAAAATTGTTGATGTGTTGAACAACAATTCAAAATTGTGTTTTCCAATATTTGTTCAATTCTTTAAAGGGAAACTTTTTTCCCCTATTCCGATTTTGCGCATTTAGGAACCTAATCAGCCTAGGCCATTATATATATTTGTGCTCTGTTTCATAGGCTAGCACGCTACCAGCTAACCTACAGGGGCCCCCTTATACCACTTACCACCTTATAAAAATATTTAAGGATAATGTAGGATAAGTCTTAACTTTTTGACCATTGAACTTATGTTTTAAAAATCTTCATAAAATGAATGTTCTTAGAACGGCTGTAACTACCCAGCAAAAATAAATCGAGATTTTGGCGACACAGCATCTCTTTATAGCAGTGACGGTCCGTGAAGTTGTCACTGGGTGTTCTCTACTTATTTAAAATATAAAAATAATGTATATAAAATACGTTTTTCTAGACGTAACACGTTCCCGTGATACATAAAGCCTCAGTTTTAATTTTTTTAATTGACTTGCATCCAAATTAATTTTTGTACTGCATTTATTTGCGAAATAATGTTTTTTGTTAATTGTCGATGTGGTGAGGCAACAAAATGACAATAAAATAGAATTTGGGCTGCATCTCATTTAAAAATATACAAAACTAGTAACATCCCGTCTTTACCTATCTCTGGAATGCGTTAGGTCCAGAAAAACACGAATTATATACTTAAATTTTCTGTTTTTATAAATTAGAGAACACCCAGTGACAACTTCACGGACCGTCACTGCTTTATAGCATACCGAAGCGCATCCAAAGAGCGCTCTTAAGGATACAGTAAAAGTAAGGGGAAAAATTAAAATTTTTTGTTAAAATTTTTTATATCAAACTTAAAATAAAAAATTATATTTTGATAAAATTTCATACATGCTTTCCTTTTTAATATATTTAACACTTTTTGAATAAAAAAACATGAGTTTTGGACAAAGACACATGATTTCACTGCATCATTATTGCGCATTAATCAGCGCTGCAAAGAGTGCTTCAACCTCACATTTTGAATGAAAAAAAAAATGAGTACACTATTTTCAATTTAGTTTCAGAAAATACAAATTATATTACAAAAAATGTCCAATCATATTTTAGAATCTCCAATTATATTTCAAAAATTTCAAATATAATTGAAATTTTTTGAAATGTAATTAAAATTTTTTTAATTATAAATGGTAATATCTGAAATATAAATGGAAGTTTCTAAAATATAATTTGAAATTTTCAAAATATATTTTTCAAATTTTCAGAATTAGTCAATTGTATTTAAGGTTTTCCAATTGTATTTAGAAATAGTCAATTGTGTTTCAGATTTTGTAATTTGTATTTCAGAAATAGTCAAATGTGCTTCATCTTTATTCTGCATAAATCAGCTCTAAAAAGATACATGAATTCACTGCATCTTTATAGCGATTTTTTCAGCGCTTCAAAGAAATGTGAATTCAGAGCATCTTAAGAGCGCTTTTCCGGTGTATCCAACTAGCGCTCTAAAGTGTGACATCGCCTTAGAGAATCATGCATGAAATCAGCAGGTTTGGATGCGTTCCTTGACCCGAGTTTCCTTTCCAAAAGCTGCTGCCAGTTCAGCAAAATTTCTGCTGGGTACTTTAATATTCAATGCAATTTGGTCGAAATGAATGAAAATATGTTGTGCTTAAAGCTACGTTCACAATGTTGGAGTCACTCCACTCTCGACCACAGATTAAAATGTCAACTGTACAAAAAGCAGAGTGGAGTTCTGTCACATTGTATTTGTCAGTTTACTTACTTGTCTCATAATTTGGCAAAATTATTCCACTAAATTTAGTTTACGTTAGAAATTATATTTTTTTTAACGTTTTAAAATATTTTTTTTTTTTCATTGTAAATTGTTTTAATATAAAATTTTTTGTTTTGTTTATTTTTTTTAATGACATTATTAGTGATGGCACTTTTACAGGTGTATATTTTTTATCTGTTAACGGTTAACATACCTCTGTTAACTCCAGATTGGAACTCCAGAGCGGAACATGTTTGACTCTGGAGTGGATTGAAAAAGGATAGTCAAATTCAAAAATATGAAAGTGCAAAAGGGAAAGATACAAAATTTTCCACAGATTGGAGTACTCCAACATTGTGAATGCGGCTTAAATTGCCTTTTAATTAATGTGTATAGTTCCAAAATTTCGTAGAAATCGTAGAAAAGTATCGGCTTTCGATATAATATAACAAAGATAACAAAAGCGCTTTTATAAAAATTGAATTGTTGCCAAGAAGCCCCATATACGTAGGTGCCCCTATGAGCATTGTGATATCAATATATCTGTCTTGTTTGTCGATAAAAAAAGTTTTTGATGGAAAAAAGTTTTTAATAAAATAAAGATTAGTGATGAAAAAAAAAAAATTATGAAAAAACAAGTAAGAAAGTTATAGTCGGTCAAGACCGGCGATATGATACCTTACGTCAGTGTTTTCCGAAAAATGAGTCCCAAGTCCAAACATGTACCGATTTGATCTGTGTTTTGTTAGATTTTTATTTACCCAGGAAAATTTTTCAGAACCGATTCTGACAACACTTGTTCTAGAACAAGTTCTTCAGTAACCATACTCTATTACGCTTTAATTATTTAGAACAAGTTAAGTGAAAATTATTGTAAAGCGTGTTCTCTGCAATCAAAGTTTCAAAACATTTTGGTTCTCAGGAATTAAAAAAAAAAATATGTGTCAAAAAAATTAAAAAATAAATATCAATTTATTTTTGTTAACCAAGAAAAAACACGAAATTCTATTAAAATATCAGGATATAATCGTGAAAATTGTTGAAACAAAGATGAGTAAATTACATTTTCATTGTCTGTGTCGGGTCAAATACTAATAATATTATGTTTTTTATTTTTGTTTGCAGAAAATCCATGTTCTGGTATGTCATTATTGTAAGACCCAAAATGGAACTTTGAAGGCGAAAAAGGATAAATGTGTGTTAAAAAAATGTAAACATTCCATTTATGTACATATTGTCTTTATATGTCTTTATCTTTGTTAAATTAATTAATTGAAGGGCTTATTGTAAAAACTCGATAAGCAACATTTAATTTTAATGCAATTTTTGCCTTAAAACTTTTGAAATAATGTAGAAAGTATAACTTTAGTAAGCTTTCATACTTAAGATACTTGTACGAAGGGTTTAAGCTAGACTTCTACCAAAAATTTTTCTGTGGAACATTAGTAGAACGCGAAGAACACCTAAAAATAAAATGTTGCTTATCAAGTTTTTGCAGTAAGCCCTTCAATTCAATATATTTCTTTAATTCTTATTTCTGTTCCAAATTTTACTTCTAGAACCGATTCCGAAGAACAAAAATATGTTCTAATTTTGCTTACAAACACCTGTTGCTTTTGGGAAAATCCCTTTGTAAAAAGAATCGGTGTTGCACAAGAATTAGAACAGGTTCTAGGGAAGTATAATTTGTTCCACAATCGGTTCTTTGCAACCGAAAATTTTGCTGGGTAGTGTAGAAAACACACACTGATCAAATTTTAGTGGAATTGGTTTATTTTTTTTGTCAATAGACCGATTTAACTGAATATCGGTCGAAATTTTTATATGAGAGACTAAGTCCAAAAATGTTCCGTTTTGATTAGGTTACTAAAGTACACGTTTAACAATTAATCAAATATTTCCATTTTTATGAATTTTAAGGGGAATTATGTGAATATCAGGAGGGTGGTTTGTATGGGAACTACCAGAAGGACTGACCCGACTCCTTTGAAATTTGGAATGATGATTCGTGCATACAATTTGACTACCTGCTAAATCTCAAAGCGATATATATTACACACAAAAAATAAAATTCAATTTCAATAAAAAAATTCACGAATTCAATAAATAAATTAACTAAAAAAGCCGCGGTGAAGATTTTCACGAATTCAATAAACGCATTTGTAAGTCGTTTGCTGAAAATAATTTCAATAAACAAATTTCAAGATTCAATAAAAAAGTTTATTGATTTTTTTTTTTTTTAATATTTTTTTTAGAACTAAAGAAAAAAAAAAAATTTTATTTGTTTTTTATTTATTTTTATTTTATTATTTAATTGTTTTCTTTATTTCTTACTTTTTCTCAATTTATTGTTTCCATTGAGCTTTGAACAGCATACCTCCTGTTTAGAATGCTGGCGGTCTAACTAACTGAGCTACAGCATGACAACAAGTTTTAACGCATAAAATCAATTTGGTTTTAAATAAAAGTAAACAAAAATTCTTAAACACTCACATAATTTTGTCAGTAATGGTAACAGAAAAAATTCTCAATTGAAATTAACAAAAGAAAAAAATACTGACTAATTTAGTTAAGTGCATCACTTTCATTCTCTAACTTATAACAGTAAAAACATTTAACACACAACTATACACACACACACGCATTCACAAACAAATTGTGTTTTTATTTCTATTTTGTTCTTGCTTGTAAGTAGATGACAGAATTTAGCCGACAAAACTATAACACTGTTTTGGCGTTATGCGCTAAGCGGTGGATAAACTTATTACTTTTTTTGGGGGTCGTTGGTTCGAATCCCCATCAGACCCAACTTTTTTTTTTTTTTTTAATATTTTTTGTTTTTTTTTTAAGTTATTACTTTATTTGAAATTACTATGTGTGAAAAAAAGAAACACAACAAAACTTGCCGACGGAATGAGTTGAACATAGTTTTTTTTTTTAATTTCAATAAATTTTTTTATTGATACAATAAAAAAATTTATTAAAAATATTTTTATTTTTAATAAACGTGTTTATTAAAATTTTCTTAAATATTTTTTTTTCTGTGTATAATACGGTTATTAGAGCCTTTTAAGCCGAATCCAAGGGGGGCGTTTGTATTTTCTCCTATTTCAATTGGCTTCATCCTGGGGCGAAAATATGCTTAAGTTTCAAACTTCAAGTCAATTGATTGAAAATTGCGACCTGTATCGTGCTTAAACCGATAGATGGACAGACGGACGGACGGACATCGCTAAATCGACTTAGAAAGTAATTCTGAGTCGATCGGTATGCTTGAAGGTCGGTCAAGTACCAATATTTCGGGTAGTTAAAAACATCAGCACAAACTCATTATACCCTGTATAAAAAATATTGAGTAAAAAAACATTTTATGATGAAAAAAAAAATATTGATGAAAAAAAATATTGATGAAAAAAAATATTGATGAAAAAAAATATTGATGAAAAAAAAAATTTTGACGCAAACAAAAATTGATGAAAAAATATTGATGAAAAAAAATATTGATGAAAAAAAATATTGATTAAAAATAATATTAATGAAAAAAAGTATTGATGAAAACAAATATTGATGAAAAAAAATATTGATACAAAAAAAAATTGATGAAAAAAAATATTGACGAAAAAAATATTGATGAAAAAAATATTTATAAAAAAATATTGATGAAAAAAAATTAATGAAATTAGAAACATTAATACAAAAAAAAAAAATATAAATGAAAAAAAATATTGACGAACAATTATTATGTTTCGTTTTATTCACCAGCTGGTGAATATTTTTGTTATTCACCACGAGGTGAATTATTATCCAAGTTACAACCCAAGTTACTAAAATTTTTGATTTTAAGAAAGTTAAAACAGTAATTCTTATTTTCTTTTTGGTAAATCGTTAGCTTATGTAGTCAAACTGAGGTGGCGACATGCAACTTTTTTTAAAATTAGACACCAACTTAAAAACATGTCAAAAAAAAAGACAGACTAATTGGTCTGAAGTCCTTCGGAGCTGAGTGGGAATTTTTCCCAGCTTTCGGGATAAAAACGTCTTTGGTATCCCTCCATTTAGTGTTGGGTAGGGTATCGTATATTCTGTCCCAACAAACTCTTAATTTCTTACTTATCCCTGCATTAAATTTTTTTTCCTCTTGGATTGTCCATTATATGAGTGAATAGTATTTTTCAGTTGTTTACCACTTACTTGACTTGATGTTGATGATTTTGTACATTGTAAATCATTTGTGTTAACATGCCATCTCTGTGTGTCTGTGTGTGTGTGTGTCTGACTAAGTAAATGGGGTAAAAAAATAACTAAAGTTGTTATAATTTGGTTTGTAATTGATGAATTTTAATGTAATTTATGCCGCATGGTATTAAGTTGTTGTAAATTGTTTTACAAAAATAGAAATAAGTATTTGCAACAAAGTTGTTTGAAAAATGAGCTTTGGTTAAAAGAAAGTTGTTTCACCAAGATATTAATAATATGCAGCATTTTTTATGCAACATTTACTTGCATGTGTATTAGGGTGGTCCGTATTGGGAAAATTTTCCGCCTGGATATGCTAAACGACTTGAAATTAGAACCCGACATAATTTTGAGCCAAATCGTTTAACTCCGCTAAAATCAATAAAAGTTTCGAGTTTTGGGCCAAAAATCACTAATTAAAAAAAAAATATTACAAATTTTATGAATATGTTTAAAACAAAATATGTTTAAAATAAAATATGCATATCAGCAAAGTCGGTCTAGTGGTTCAAAAAGTTATAAGCAAACTCGAGAATTTCGTCAAGGGAATCTCGCCAATTTATGTATTGAAAATACACTAACTATCGAAAGGAAACTCTGAGGCTGCTGAAGGTTTGCACATATTTTTAGAATTTCCCTGCTCCAAATAGTGTTGAATTTTAGAAAAATAGTTTAGTGGTTTAAATGTTATGACTAGGGTTCGGACTTTTATGCAGTTAAAATCGCATTTTATGCGCATGAAACATGCACCAAAAATAGAAAAAATATGCGCTAAAAATGTAAAAAATATGCACTTAAATTTTTTTTAAAAACATTTATTAATGATAAAAAAATAAATAAGAATAGCACGAAAAACAAAAAAGAACATTAAAATCGTAAAAATTCATTCTAATAAAATTAGGTACAAAAAAATTAGGTACAATAAACAAGCTCAAGTTAAAATAAAGTAAAACACAAAATTATAAAAGTAATACATAGAAAAAAAATTTTTTGAAATTTTGCAGCAGTAAACGATTTCAAAATGTTGAGTTAAATAAAAATTTATTAAATATACCATAAATGTTAAGTAAATTTTTAATTGACACAATTAAAACTTTACTCAACTTTTTGGTTTTTTAAATTAAGTTTTTATTTGTGACAAGTAAAAATTAACTCAAAGTTCATGAATTTATTTTTTAAAAAGATTAAGAAAGTTTCACATTTTTTGTAATCTTTTACCAAAAATATTTATGTCTTCAAGACATAGAAAAATTTTATAGAAATGATTTCAAACTTTCATTTACATAAACAAAAAACTATAAACTAAATTAGAATTCACAAAAACTAAGAGAAAAAAATTAAATTGAAAAAAACATTATTAAATTTTTATTAAATTATTTACTCAAATTTTTTTAAAAACTGTTAAGTATATTTTTAATTGCGTCAATTAAAAAATTACGCAAATTTTTTTTTTTTTTTTGAAATTTAAACAAAATTTTTTTTCCCATATATTCTTCTGTGTACTTTAAGGCATACATTATAAATTAAAAAATATATACAGCAATGTAAAAATATCATAAAATAAAATAAAACAATTTTTTTTCAAAATATGCGACAAAAATATGTAATATCAGCAATATATGCAAAAATATGCATTAAAAGCAAAATATGCAAAAATATGCACTAACAAATCAATGCCATTTTACTACAAATTTCTTAATTCGCAAAGATATTTAGTTTTTGTTGCTCCCAGACTGACGACAACAAATATGCATTTGCATAAAAATCCGAACCCTAGTTATGACCAAACCCGTGAATTTCAGATTGGTTTTTCCTTAAAACCAAACTATAAAACAAACAAGCTTTAAAAACATTGGTTAACCACAAAATTATTTTACAAATATCAAAAATATTTTTACGCTAAAAAAAATAAACTCCAATAAAATTTACACACAAAAACAAATTTGTATTTTTTTTTTTTTTTTACAAAAATTACTCAAAAATAGTATTTTTATGTTTTAAAAATATTAGTAGTATTTTTTTTTTTGTTTTTTAAATGACAAAAATATTGTTTTTTACTCAAAATAAAATATTTCTTACCAAAATCGTTAATTTCACGTTGGAAGTTTACTATCACTTAAAAAGGGCATTGTGACGGTCTTCATGGTTTCGAATTTAACTTTTCTACTTGTTGTTTTTTTCAAACATTAAATTGTGCAATAAAAACAAGTTTTTTTCTAGTTGGAGATTATTTAAGGTTAAGTTAAAGCTAGTGGTAGGTTTATTTTGAGAAAATGTTGGGGTTATTAATATTTGTGGTCAGGATGGCAGCGAAATGTGAGGGCAATTTTTTTTTTTTTAAATTCAATATCGTCTGACACAGATGTATAACAAATATGAGCCAAATCGGATAACTTTTACCAGTTCCCCTTCGAGGTCAAAGATCACAAGGTAAAAAAACATGTCCATACAAGCAAAAAAAATTTTTTTCGATTTTTTTATTTTTGAATGTTAGTGAGCTTTTCTAGCTTTTTAACGGCAAAAAGTTCATTTCGATTGGTCAAGTTTTTCAATTCCAAATTGGACTTCCAAAAATTTTTAGGCTGGTTTGGTGCTTACTCTAACAATCTTTCAAAAATTTTTTTTTTTAGTTTTGACAAACATACATTGGAGATTTTTAGTTGATTTTCTGTGATTATTAATTTATTTTTTGATAACATCGTTATTTTGATCTTAAATAGGGACAAAATTTAATTTTTCCAGTTTTTGACCCCAATTTTAGACAAAAATACGATGAAACCGAAAAAAAGAAATTAAATTTATTTTCAAGACCAACAACAAATCCTTAATGCATGCTTGTTAAAACTAAAAAAAAAATTATATACACTCAAAATAATTACCCTGTTAAATACTCTGTAAAATGACTGTAATCTCAATTCGACAGATATTTGACAAAGTTATCTGTCGAAATACAGATTTTAAGAAAATACTTTGTATTTTCTTGTGACCAAAAACAAAATTTTATCTGTAATTTTACTTTTTTCTTTGTAATCCCTAATTTACAGATAATAAACAGTTTTTTTTGTTAAAATACGTATTTTAGAAAAAATATTTTGTTTTTTTCTCGCAACCAAAATACTAAATTTCATTTGTAATTTTACTTATTGCTCTGTAAAAATAAAAATCACTTCAAAAAACTTCCAAATATGACCGATAAACCCCTCTTTAAAAAGTGTCTAAAATTACGACGTGTAAAATTTGGAGTTACTTGTTAAAAACTCGTAATATTCACAAAAATAAAAAAAGTAAATTTACAATTTGGAAGCATTTAAGCGGGCAAATTTAACAAAATTTTACTTTTAATTTTTTTAATTTTAATTAATGTTTTTGATGCAGAGAAGTTTTACTCATAAAATGGATTTAACTAAAACTTTGTAAATTTACAGAGTTTTTTTGTAAAATTTTGAACTCATAAAAGCCATTTAACTGAAGCTTTGTATATTTACAGAGTTTTTTTGGTAAAATTCTTCTCGGTTTTATCAATATTTTACAGGTAATTCTATAAATTTTACAGTTTTTTTTTATCGAAATCATTTTACAGAGTTTTCTTTGTAAAATAACAAAAAATCTTGCTGGTTGGAAATCTATGGTATTTTCTGCTGGCTCAGCAGAGTATCTCTGTAATTTAACAGAGTGATTATTTTGAGTGTATTTACATAAAGAATTCCAAAATTTATAGGGTTCTATCCGGAATTTACCAATGCGCCCTGTTGCTTTGTGATCTGAACACTTTGTTGAATTTCGACCCTGTCTACAGTGTACAACATCTACCATTTTTCTAGTAGTATTTTTCAGCATTCAATAATTTGTATGGATTCTTTGTAATACCGAGATATAAACCTACATATAAATCATAAAAAAAAATATTTAATCAGGATTTAAATATAATTTTTATATTTAAATAAAATAAAAAATAGACAACTCTTTCTATACACATGGACATTCTTTTATTATTGGACATTTTTTTCAACTCAATCAACAATTCGTTCAATCATACAAAACTTTTTATTTTTCATAACTGTATACTAGGGTGGCACGAATAATGTATTTTTTCGAATTTCGTCAAAAGTTGAGCAAATTATGGTTCGGTTTTTTATACCCTCCACTTAGTGATAGAGGGTATATAAAGTTTGTCATTCTGTTTGTAACTCATCGAAATATCGATCTGGGACCCCATAAAGTATATATATTCATGATGCCCGATCGATTTTAAGACATTCTAGCGATGTCCGTCTGTCCGTCTGTCTGTCTGTCTGTCTGTCTGTCTGTCTGTCTGTGGAAAATGCTGTCGCGGACAAAATATTGCACAGAGATGACTGAAACTTAACATATTTATTGGAAGTTCTCCCGAGAAGTTTGGTATTGCATTTGAGCGATATCGGTTCAGCGGTTCAAAAGTTATGAACGAAAATGTAAGCACACCTCAAAAATTTCAGTACATTCAACATAACCTAAAAATACAAAATGCTTTAATTCAGCTTCTGGTTGGCATATATGAACATAAATGAACACCAAATGGTATTTAAACAAGTACGAACATATTTTTTGACAAAAAAAGAAAAAAATCGCGGATTTTTTTTACCAAATTTTTTTTTCGCGGAATTTTTTTTTTTCAAAAAAAATTTTTTTTTCAAAAGTAATTTCCTTTTAAATAAAGTTTTTTGCAATAATCTTTTTGAAATTGTGGAGGGTATCACTACATTCGGCAAGGCCGAATTTAACTTTTTTACTTGTTTCTAATGACTTTGTGTTTTAAATTTTAGACAAATCAGACAATATTAACCCGTGCAGCTAAGGGGTTAAAGTTTTGCCAAAAAAAAACTCACAAAAAAGAACCCATACAAACCAAATTTTTTTTTTAGATTTTTTTAATTATTATTTTACTTGATTTGCTTATTAACGAAAAAAAAAATCATTTTAGTGGGATTAGGCTTTCGAAAACGAATTTTTTTACCAAGTAAAGGTAGAAACAGAACAAGCACGGCACGGGGGACGGTTGCCGTTGCCGGAGAATATAGGCCCAAAACAATGACGGGGGACGGCGACGGCAAAAACTGTCATTTGTTTGTTCAGTGGTGCTAACTTTTAATAAAATTAGAGTAATTTTACGGAAAACAAGTAAGAGTGTTAAATTCGGCTGTGCCGAATCTTTTATACCCTCCAACACATTAAAAATTAAAAAAAAAAAAAAATAGCAGGGGCGTCTTTTTTTTTGGTGGGGGGGGGGGGTCGGCGAAGTTGGTGGGGAACACTTGTACCCCTGCTATATATGTATAAAAATTATTTGTTTATGGTATTTACGCTTAAATAATAATTTTTTTATCGTTATTTTTAATTAATTTCTATAACCACGCCCCCAAAGAGGGGCGGCCTGAAAAAAATCGAATTTTATAGCCCCCTTGGTCCAAGCGCAGGTCTGTGAACATAATATGGCATACAAACGTTACATTTGTTGAACAAAAATTAAAAAAAATCGTAAAAATATCGTATTTTTCAAGGGTCGTTTTAGTTCTTCAAGGGGGAACTTTTTTCCCCCTGGTCTGATTTTGCCCATCTTCGAACTTAACCTTACCAGTAAGATAAGAGATATTCTTGCCCAATTTCAGGGGTCTAGCTCTTTTGGTTTGGACTGCATCGTTATTTCTACAGACGGACGGACGGACGGACGGACGGACATCGCTAGAATGTCTTAGATTCTATCATGGATCAATATTATATATACTTTGTGGGGTCCCCGACCGATATTTCGATGTGTTACACACGGAATGACAAAGTGAGTATACCCCCATACTGTGGTTGGAGGGTATAAAAATCGCTTGTCACATAGTCAATGTGACTAAGTTGGCACTACTGTACGTTTGTTACACCATTGTGAATGAAAAAATTAAAAATTAATGTGAAAATGCGGCAACCCTGGAGTGTGAGAGGGAGGGAGATTGAGAGAACCCGGAGATAAAATAAAATAAGTTTTAATTTTTTGTCGTGCCGGTCACGGTATTTAACTGTCAAATCGTATGGAAAAAGTCGTGCCGGGCTTGTTCTGTTCAGACCTTAAAACTACTTTTTTCCGAATTTCGTGTATATCCGGGCAAATTATTTCTTCGGATCTAAAAACTCTATAATTGAATTGTTAGACAAATAAGACAATTTAACCCCTTGTCGCTGGGAGGCTAAAGTTTGGTTCTGAAAAAAAGTACAAACCAAAAAATTGTTTTAAGTTCCAAATTTTAATCCCCCTTCAGCACTGGATAAATTTGTCCGATTTGATTAAAAAATAAATAAAGAGTTTTTAGATCAAAAGATGTCAGAGATAGAAATAATATTTTTTTTAAAAATAAATAAAAATATAAAAAAAAAAAATAAGTAGGAGCCTAACGGCACCAACATTTTTGTTTTGAAATCAATTTTAAAACTGAAAGCTTTATCACACTAAAATGTTTTTTATTGTCGTTAATAAGATAGTAAAGTAAAATAATAATTTAAAAAAAAAATTAAAAAAAATCTTAAAGGTTATATGGGGAAAAAACTTTTAAAACAAAACTTTAACCCCCAGCGGCACGGGTTAATATTGTCCGATTTGGCTAAAAATTTTAATATAGAGTTTCTAACCATAACTTAGCCGGCAAATATTTTTTTCGTTTTTTCGAAGAAACTCGAAAAAAATCATTATACCTGCCACCCTACTGTATACTCAAAATATAATATTTTTATGTCCAAAACTACCCAAAGGATTTTCAATCGAATCTGTCAAATAGTAAAATATCATACTTCAATCAAATCATACAGATGAAATACACCAACATACAACTAAGGGGTAAAATCATAGCTGTATTATTGATTTTTTTTATTTGGATTTTTTGGAAAAAAATAAAATACTTTGATATTTTAGTTGGCTATCAAAAAATAAAATGTTTTGTTATTTTATTTATTTTGGTTTGAATAAAATAAAATTTTATTTTATTCAAATTCATAAAAATGAAATAATATTTCTTTCCAAAAAAATCAAATAATTTTTTCTGATTGCTTATTCAAACAAACAAAATAGAATTTTTCAAAATAATCAACAAAAATTTGTGATTTTTTTTGGTTATTCACAAAAATTCAAATGAATAACGTATTATTTAAACAAAAAAAAGAAATATTCTTGAAAATTTTGTGTTTGAAAAATAATTTTTTTTTTATTTATTTTGAATTTTATTATACAGTAAAACACACAATTATTCTTACAAACCACTATTGTTTTACTTATTTAAGGTTTTCTTTACTAAAACATTAATTAGATTATTTTTAATTTTTTCCCAAATTGACTTTTACTGATTAAAAAATGTTCTTAAAACATTTTCTTATGGAAAATACTCTAGTTGATTAGACTTTTCGATATTTTTCTTAAACAATAAAAAGTCGTGAAAGGATGTATAATTACTTAAATACCCTTAATTGTAAAGGTTTATTTTGCAAAACATTGAGATTTTTAAGGGTTTTTGCTTTGGTGACATTTTTAAGAAAATATTCTTTAGTATTAACTGTGAAATGTTTCTACTACACAAAAATTATTTTAATCGAAAAAAATTTCATTCTTTATACAATTGAACATTTTTGCAATAGAAAATGCATTATTCTATTTTTAAAATTTAAATGCATATTCAGTTTTACTTTTGAGGTAAAACTGATGTTGTACTGATGATGTAATTTATTGTGATTCTCTAGCACATAACGATCTATCCGTCTATCCCTCATTTTACGGATTAACTGTTATATTTTTTAAGCGAGATACATTGAAGTCTACCAAAAGGGAAAAAATATTCTACGAATTAGTGCATGAAATTTCACTGGGAAAGTATCATATTGAAAATAATTAAAATAATAAGTTATAATATATCAAAAATGTTTCAAATTTACTTTATAACTATATCACATAGGCCAGGTAAAATTTGTGACCTTGACCAACCAAGTAAAACACGGGTGGTTGGAAACAGTTTTTGCCTAAAAGTGCGAATACTATATTTTCTTTTTTGAATACGTATTTGGAATGTCTAAGAATAATATAGGAACAAAAACCAAAATATCGATCGAGCACTTTTTTCAAAAATCGCGGTTGAATTGCAAAAGATTATTATATTCGAATTTTCTCGAAAACTAGAGATATCAAAAAAAAACAAATATTATTTGGAATTATGAATTTATATAAAGTATTCAAAAAAATTTACATTGCAGTATTCAAACGGTCAAAAAATAAACATAATTATTTTGAATGTATTTTATACACTCAAAAAAATCACTCTGTTAAATTACAGAGATACTCTGCTGAGCCAGCAGAAAATACCATAGATTTCCAACCAGCAAGATTTTTTGTTATTTTACGAAGAAAACTCTGTAAAATGATTTCGATAAAAAAAAATGTAAATTTACAGAATTACCTGTAAAATATTGATTAAACCGAAAAGAATTTTACCAAAAAAACTCTGTAAATTTACAAAGTTTTAGTTAAATCCATTTTATGAGTAAAACTTCTCTGCATCAAAAACATTCATTAAAATTAAATTAATTAAAATTAAAATTTTGTTAAATTTGCCTGCTTTAATGCTACCAAATTGTAAATTTCCTTTTTTATTTTTGTTAATATTACGAGTTTTTAACAAGTAACTCCAGTTTTACACGTCATCCTCGTAAAATTTACCAGTTTTTATTGTAATTTAAGACAATTTTTAAAGACGGTCATATTTGGAAGTTTTTTTATTTTTACATAGCAATAAGTAAAATTACAAATGAAATTTAGTATTTTGGTTACGAGAAAAAAACAAATTATTTTTCTAAAATCCGTATTTTAACAAAAAAACTATGTTTATTATCTGTAAAATAGAGATTACAAAGTAAAAAGTAAAATTACAGATAAAATTTTGTTTTTCGGTCACAAGAAAATACAAAGTATTTTCTTAAAATCTGTATTTCGACAGATAAATTTGTCAAATATCTGTCGAATTGAGATTACAGTCATTTTACAGAGTATTTAACAGAGTAATTATTTTGAGTGTATGGTATGGAATTGGGCACATTTTTTACGGATTTTTACAGTTATTTATATAAGTAGTTTTTTTTTTAAATAAAGTTTCATTAGTTTCAAACGTATTTTCTGTTGAATTTACTGACATAATATTTTGAGTGTATGTAATAAATAAACATTTCGGTATTTATCATTATTATAAGATATCATTCCATTTCGCAAATCGCATGTTTTTAAATTTGGTTATATGACTGCTAAATTTTATCATAAAATTTCATTTTCTAGTCCCCTGGATTCAACTGCAGGACGTTGAAGTTCTTCTGCCATAGAAATATTTCATTTGCTTCTGCCTTTTTTCAAATTTTTAAATATGATCCGATTTGGCCCATTTCCGTACTTAACCAGCCTCAGACCATAAGATATATTTCTGCCAAATTTTCGCAGTCTAGCTCTTTTATTTTGGATTGTATCATGTCTTCCACAGACGAACGGACGGACATCTGCAGAATGTGTAACAATCGATCACTAATAAATAATATATATTTTATGGTTTGTTAGATAGATATTTCGATGCTTACACACGGAATGACAAAGTGAGTATACTCCTTAATCCAACCAAGATTTTTATACTTTTCTTTAAAAAAAAAGTTTTGTTAAGTAAATATTTGCATAAGTTTATAGCTTTGCACTTGGAATTTCCTAAATCACAACTTAACTTTTCTGAATTCAAATGGACTTTTTATAAATTACAATTTATAAGAACCTGATATTAAAACAAAACTGTTTTGTAAGAATAATTTTTTGTTAAACTGTACAAAATAAATAAAATAGTTTTTTTTTCAAACACAAAATTTTCAAGAATATTTATTTTTTGTTGTTTGAATAATACGTTATTTATTTGAATTTTTGTGAATAACCAAAAAAAATCACAAATTTTTGTTGATTATTTTGAAAAATTATATTTTGTTTGTTTGAATAAAAAAAATCAGAAAAAATTATTCGATTTTTCGTTATTCAAATAAAATCAAAATAAATATTATTCATTTTCAAATATTTAAATAATCTGTTATTTGATTATTTTTGAAAAAATATTGTTATTTATTCATTTCGTTATTTCAATCATAGTATACAGCTATGGGTAAAATACACAAAAATACACTCAAAATTTAATGTTTTTTCAACTCCGAGGAAAAAACAAGTAAAAAAATAACTTGGATTTTATGCCATAATAAAAATTGATTTATTTTAGAAGATGCGTTGTGCTTACTTTTTTTAGTTTTACATGAATGCGAAATCAGAAGTAGAATGTTCTAAATCGGCAGAAAGTTTTCTGAACTATAAGAGGAAAGTTAGAAAAATTGTAGGTCCACGAAGTCTTATCTCGGGAAATTTAAGGTTCAAACGTCTGTCAACTATGGAAAATATCTTCTGAATTAGCAAAACATGTTGCAGGTGTTGAAGTGAAGATGTGAGGTCATGATGTATTCCAGAAACAAATGTAAACATTTTTTAAGGCTTTGTTTCCAAGTTACTAGGTTATGTTAGATGGGCGTTCGCCATATGGCGAATTCACTCGGTGGCCATAAGGCCCATTGATATTCCGCGTAAAAAAGTATTCTTAAAATAATAAAACAAAATATTTTGGTTTAATTGTAATGTCTATAAAAATCGGAATGCTTTTTTATAAGCAAATAATAGGTTGGTCCGTTTATTTTGCTACAGTTCAAAAATGAAACATTACTATTATTATTTATACCCTACAGCACTCTGTGGTACAGGGTATAATGAGTTTGAGCTGATGTTTGTAACTACCCGTAATATTGGTCCTAGACCCACCTTCAAGTATACCGATCGACTCAGAATTACTTTTTGAGTCGATTTAGCAATGTCCGTCTGTCCGTCCGTCCGTCTGTCTGTCCGTCTGTCCATGTAACGGTGTAAACACGATACAGGTCGCAATTATCATCCGATTTGACTGAAATTTGAAACTTAAGCTTCTTTTGGCTCAAGGACGAAGCCTATTGAAACTGGAAAATCGGTCTATGTTTTGACCTAGCCCCCATACAAACGTCCCCTTTTAATTTGCCTCAAATGACTCTAACAACAGTTTTATAAAAGGTATTCCATAGAAATTTGTCAGGTAATCGTGGGCGTACGGACATAGCGCCCAAGGTCTTATCGCCCAAAACCGTATTTCGCCCAAGCTGCGACATATAGCCCAAAATGATAGGTCTAAAAATGTTATTTCTCCCAAAACAAAATTGTCAAAAAATCCAAAATATTTTGTTTGGGCGAAATGTCGAAATTACAACTTCTATGATTTGTTTTTTTGTAATAAAGGTTTTCTGCGTAGCCGGTCTTCGGCCGAGCTTAGGAATTACATACTCCATGCATTAAACCCACCCTCTTTGCAAACAAAAGCTATTTTGGTTATCAGGCCTTTTTGATGCATAACAAATTTGATAGCGTAAAGGCCTGCTACCCAAGAAAACTTAACTTACGGAGAGAGTGGGTTAAATGCATCGATTTTGTAATCCCTAAGACCGGCCGAAGGCCGGCTACACATAAAAACATTAAAATATTGTGTTAAAAAAACAATATTGGTGAGTTCTATGATTATTTTTTGGGTGATGTGACATTTTATAAATTCAACATTTTGATATTTGGGTAATATGACATTTTTAATAATTTATATTAATTTAAGGAAAATTGTTAAAATACCCAAAAATAATGGCCATATCGTCTAAAAAATTTTGCAACAACAACTAACACACATTTTTTTGGGTGGAATGACTTTGTTAAATTGGGCGACATGCACTTAGGCGCTATGTCCGTACGCCGCACTGTGGTCAATATTTTGAGATAGCGGCCAAAACTCCTTTTGGTTTTTGTTCTCCGATTTTAAAGTTATTAGACTCATATGAAAATAGACAGTAGTAAACCTCGGGAGCCAAAAAATTAGAACTCTATTTCAACTATTTCACTGAGAACAGGGTGGTCCAAAATGGGCTTTTTCAGAATTCAGTAAATTTATGATATTTTTAGTTAATTTTTAAAGTTTAAATGATCATAACTTTTTTGTTTTTCAAGATTTTTGGACGAAATAAATTTTGTGTTGTAACTTAACTTATTTCCTATTACTG